>OZ035862.1:4561092-5856091 GCA_964034905.1 Itoplectis maculator
GGGGGTTCGCCTCGATTGGGCGCGAAATTGCCCGACAAAATCAAATTTCATTTAGCCCGAGGGAGGCGTGTCTGGACAATCGAGCAGTCAAGTGGCCGGAGCCAATCCGACTATCCCGTGAAGCAATTTTACCCCGGTGATTACTTTATTCGCGGCCAAATGCACCACCCTTGTTGCTGCCCGCGCGCTCACGGCATTCGCTCTCTTCGCTCTTCACCGGAATCGACCACTTGCGCGACAGCTTCACTAATTTTTTTTTTTTATTGACCCCCAAGCTATATTTTTCATTGTCCACGAATAATCCGAATCCGCAGCGTCGATGAATTAAAATTTGTATCCGATTACCAAAGATTTGATAATCTTCCTCTGTTTTCGCCAACGTACCTTTCGCGGAATTTCGCGACCAAGACGACACCCGCAAATCGCGCCGTCCGGGAGTTGCGGTCCGCGTCCGACGAATTATTTCAGTTGGCTCTTGGTGACTCTCGCGCCGGGCGTACGTGCACGCAGAGAGAAACATAACCCACTACTGTGCGTCCCGCGCGGGAGAAACACGGTGAGAGACCTCGAGGTGGGCGAAGAGGGAGGAAGAGAGAAAGAGAGAGAAAGAGGAGAAAAATAAATAGTGAAGATAGAATGCGTGGGCGACGAGCAGAGGCCAAGAGGAAGAAGGAGACGAGGAAGAGTGAGAGGAAAAGAAGGGGAGAGAGGCTCCAAGTTTATAAGGGTTCCTGGAAGAAGGGCATCCACCTTCTCCCTCGGGTCTCTTTCATCTGGACCGCTCGTTTCTTCCCTCTGTCTTTCTCTCTCTTTCGACGTGTCTCCTCGTCTCACCGCCGCGTCCCGTGTTTCCTCTTTATCTTGCCTTTTCCCAGGCGCCCTTCGAGGATTTTCCGGCGCGTAACCTCCGCTCCCCCCTCCCTTCCCGTCTCTTCCCTCTCGACCCCCGTGGCGCACCGTCAAAAAGGAGATCTCTGCTTTGGCTGCGCGGCACACGAGCGGGGAAAGAAGGAGATGTAAAAAAAAGAGAAGAAGAAAAAGTAGAACAAAGACAGAGCGAAGCTTCTCGTTGATTGACGTTCGAGTTTTTCACGGAGAGTGGGAAACACCCTCGTTCGCCCCTCATTCTTCGAGTTTCCCCTCCTCTCTCTTACTCTGTCTCTCTCCCCCCGAGACCTCGCGCTATCGCCTTATCACGAATTATTATTGGGAATTTGGAGCATAAGATAAGAAAATCTCTGAAGGCGTCGGCAAGCGCGCTCGCGTTCTTATATCGTTTCGTAATGTTTACCTTATGCGCGACGAAATTGTCGCTCGTCGCCGGTGGCCGTCGAGGCAGCCAACCGCGATCGCCCGTTTTTCCCCCGCCGTCGCATTTTTCAAAGCGCCGTTGCGTTCGTCACCATTCCACCGAGACTCCGAATCGCGCGCGTTTCGGTGGAAAATTCGGAGAGTCCCGAATTTTGCATCGACTCGCGACGCGCCCGACCGTTGATTGGCAGCTGCGCGGACCGGCGCGGCAACAAGATCAATCAATGACTCAATCGAACAGCGCGACAGATTCGCCGAATGACAGTCCGAAATTGATACCCCTTTTTTCTACCATCTTTTTTATTCGCCGGTGCCCGAATGTCGCGATCGAGTTACGTGCTTTTCCCATTTTTTCATCCGCCCGCCTTACTGATTGTGACTTTTTATTTCTGTTCCAGGTAAGTGACTGACGAAGATGCCAATTCCGGTGGATTAATTTTATCGCACTCGACCGACGGTTTCGCGGTGTCGGTGAGTTTAACGCAATTATTTCCGTTGACTCCGAAGCGAATTCAAAAATTCCAAAATCGATTCCCGGAAAAAAAAATCGAAAATTCCTTCGACCAGGGCTCATCGTCAATTCGGTCGATCCTACGGACAAAATTGTCATTTATTTTACAAGCTCATTGCCTATTCAAAGGCCGAATGTTCGTCGAGCGTGACTATTTGTCGACGAGAGGAGCAGAAGAGCGGAGAGAAAAATACGGAAAGTCGAGAGAGACGGAGGAGGTTAAAATATGAGAAGACGAAGAAGGTATATACGCGGAGCGAGCGCGCGGGGTCTCGGCCATTAGAAGGGAAGTTACTGGTACACCCGTGTCCTCGTTTCTCTATGTGTGTAAATATTCCTTCACGTATACGCGCGCTGAACCAACACTCTCGCCTCCAGGGGCCCCCGGTGAACGCGAACACACACGCGTCCATCTTTCGTCGCACATTGATAGCGCGATACGTGTGTTCGCGTTCACACACACATACACACAACGTGAGTCGAGTTACACGCACTCGGCGGTAACTGGAGGAGAGGGAGGATGAGAAGGAGGAGGGGAAGAGAGCTTGGAGGGGGTCAACAGAGGGGGCGATGGTGGGGGGGCGACGCGGTTGCCCCGTACGAGAGGCCCACACGGTATGCGGGAAACGTTTTCCCCGGTTCCCACGCCGCGCGCGAAGCCTTCTCTCGCACTTTCCGTCCCGCTCGTTCCCGCACGTCCCGTCCTTCTCTCCGTCCCACTCGGTCGCGCATACCCAGGCGCCCCGGCACTTCCCCTCGTCTCCCCGTGTCCTCACCCCTCCTTCCCCCACCCCGCTAGCGTCCCACTCGGCCGTCTTTTGCGTCTTCGGCACCATCCCCCCCTCCCCACCCCACCACCGCCACCACGCGACTCCCTCGATCCCGTGGACCGGGCCGGGTGGGGGCAGCCACCGCCGCCACCATCGTCGCGAAGATGCTGGACCGCCCGAGACGCTGAGAACGAACGGGAAAGATCGCAGAGACGCCGGAGAAATCCCGCTGGACGCGCTCTCGCCTCACGATGCTCCTGGTGCCGCTTCTGCTGCTGCTGGTAGTGGTGCTGCTGCTTCTCCTCGTCGCACGTTGGAACGATTTGGCTCGACGCGAGGAACAAGGACAGCGAAATGTTTATTAGAGTCCGGAGCAACCGACAGAGCGAGAGGGAGAGAGAGAGGAAGATTAAGGGATGAGGGGGGTCGAGAGAGGATATATCGAGTGAAAAAGGACGCCTCGAGACTCTTCCCCCACTGCTGGATTTTTATTCCTGTTTTTATTTTTATTTCTTTTTTGCTGTTGTTTTGTTTCACCGTTTCGCGTCGTGGTGTTCTTATATATCGCCTCGTCCTCCGTGCCCTACCTCTATCTCTCTTTCTCTCTTTCTCCGCCACCGAGGGATATCGGAAATCTGTTGCTGTTAATCCTTCGGCCGAAGGAAACCCTGGGACCTCTCGGGGGGCTTGTACGCTTAAGGAATCCACCGCGGCGACGTCGGACGTACGGTTGTTGTTACCTTTGGGGGAATCGTGAGAGTTTCTCGCAAACGAACTAAATACTTTCACACCGCGCTTCGCGCGGGACTCTTGCAGCGTCGCCTGCAGGGCTCTCGTGGGGTCCGTCTAATTGACGTCAGAACGTAGCCGCGTGGATGATCCGGCTTTGCGATAAATTTTGAATTAAATTCCGGCGGAAATTTCTCCGACAACCGGAAATATCCGGTTTTCACGCCTTGTCATTACACCCCCCGGTTGAGCTTGCGTACATCAGACCCACCAAGTTAGAGCCTCGTTGTCGTCACTTTTACGAGATCCAGTACAACGCCTAAGTGGAGAGAAACATAGAGGGACCATCGTACAGGCAAAGCGCTCGTCGCGCTCGTCAAAACGAGAGATAGAGAGAGACGATTACGTTGAGTGCGGAGATGAGGATAGTAATTATGCAAAGGTCGGGTTAGCGAACCGGGCAGGTTACGTTAACCGTCTTCATCATCGTCCGCCGCCCGGTCCACATCTCGTTTCTCCGAGTTCACGACTCCCCCGGGCTTCGACGGACGCGCGGCGCTGCTGCTGCTGCTGAACATCCAATTTTCATTGGTTGTCGTCGTCGCCGTCGTTGTCCGTTCGGTGTGTCTTAACTTGGACTCCGCGCGTCCTGCTGCTCTCTTGCTTTTGGTTCTCCGCCGCTGGAACTCCGGGATCCACGTGGTTCGAATACCAGAGTCGGCCATTGCTCGGGGTCCGCGTTAACGCGCGGCATTCGGGGATATTCGTGCACTCCGATGGGGCCCCCGAGGGCGGGGGGGGGGGGGAGGGGGCACGAAGGGAGCGGAAGACGCCGAAGAGAGGAGGTTACGAGAGTGGAAGAGAGACGGAAACGGAGAAGGCATTTTCTCCCTCCAGCCGCCCTAGAAACCACCGAGAAGCGGGAGCAGCGGCAGCAGCAGCAGCAGCAGCACCGGCTGAACGCGCGCACCGGGCCGCATTGACGACATTCCCTCACGTGCCGAGAGAGGCCCGTGTCGCGTCCGTCGTTCCAGGTAATCGGCCGCTGCTCGCGACCAGGTACCACCGTCGTCTCCGAGACCTCTTCCCTCGCGCGTACCTCCTGAGCCTCGAAACGCCACGAGTGCCATACGGACGACGCTCTATGAGCCTCCCCGAGGTCTCCACCTGGACGCGAGTCCTTCGAGTCCTAGACTCGTGGTACAGGATTCCTGTAAAAAAAAAAAAAAATACTCCTAATTCTGACCGCATCCAACATGTTTTTCGCTGTCTCGGACTGGTCCGAAATGCGGACGGTCATTGGCTTCGCGAATGACTGTAAAGACATCGGGTGCTTGGCTCTACAGTCTGCCCGAATTGGTTCGCACAGGTTCAGCAGCTTGTCCAAAGGGGTCCGCACAGGTTTTACAGTTCGTTCAGATTGGTTCGTATGTGTTTTGCAGCTTGTGCAAATTGGTCCCTCCGCTAGTTTCGAAGTTTGTCCAAACTGGTCCCTACGAGTTATGCACACTTTGTCCAGATTGGTCCGTACAAGTTTGACACTTTGTTCGAAGTGGTCGCTGCAAGCTTTACACTTCGTTTTATCCACCGTTTTCTCCAACGCAACATCAATCATTCCCCCCCCCCCCCCAACTTCACCAGCGCCGCCGCCACTTCCATTCAAACTCGCGACTTCAACTTTCCTCTCGCGTAATCTCTCCCGACAAAAGGCTCACGTTGAAAAATATCCCCTGTGTAGCGCGTCCGCGTAATCTTCGAATCACGACTCGACTATATCAAGCTGCCTCGGTCGCGACATCATCATCAGCGAGAATTTACACATACGCCGCGACATACCACGACCTCCGCGTCATACCGTGAAGTACAACAATCCTCACCTCTCCCTCTCTCCACCGACCCACCCCCCTCTCTCACTCCTCTCGCTTCGCGTTTCTCCGCTGTCTCTGCCGAGTGGAACGTGGAACTCTCAACGCGGAATTTCGAGGAATCCCCGCATCAAATATATATATACACACACACACACACATCCACATATAATATATCTATATATCTACATACTCGTTGGTCAGTCGCGCCGGTCGAGTGCATGAACAACAAGTACAGCGCTCCAGCGGAGGATGAGGCAAGGAGAGCGAGTAGTGTAACCGATTGGCGAAACCAGCTGGAAAAGGATCGAAGAAGGATGAAGAGGAGAACAGGGGCGATATAGTAGAAGCCATCGGCGATGCTGCTCCTGGTGATGGTGGTGGTGGTGGTGGTGGTGGTGATGGTTGGTGATGGTGTAAGCCTCGTGGTGTGTGCAGTGGTAGTGGTGATGGCGGTTCTGCTGCTGCTGCCGCTGGTGCTTGTCGTCGTTCCTCCTTCGAGTTCCTGGTGCTCTTGCTGCATTGCCGGGTGTTCGAGTACCTTCACCGAAAGGGCATCAGTCGCTGGTGTTGGTGCTCGGCGGTGGTGGCGGTGCTGCTGCTGCTGCTGCTGCTGCTGTTTCTGCCGCCGCCGTCGCCGTCGGCACACCTTGGTTGGTCATTGGCTCTGGCCGGGGCCTCGCGCGCGCGCGCTCTCGCGGTGTTCCACATAAATACACAAATACGCGCATACCCGACGCGTATACCGGGGCCACGGCCGCATTCCACGACTCCCGCTCGGCCCCCCCTCGCACGTCCCTCTTCGTTCTCCGTCGTCTCTCCTCGTCCGTCGCAATTGGTGTACCTGCGCTCGTCCTCTATCGCGGGGTCCCGAGGCTTCGCGAGCCCCCCCCCCGCTTCCTCGCCGCCCGGACCGTTCACGGGCCCATCTTCGGGGCCCTTTACCCCGCTCGGACAGCCCTCCCTCCCTTCACCTCCTCCTACCCCTCCCCCCACTGCCAACGGAGCGCCACTGGGCGCCTCTTTCCTCTTCTCACTCCAGACGCGTTCGCCGCCTTCTTCGTCTTCTTCTTCCTCGGCTTCTTCGGCTTCTTACAGTCGGAATCCGCATATCGAAGCCACCCCGCGCGAGGCGCGGGCACCGCAAACCGCGGGAGCCGAGTTTGCATAATATTCGACGGGGGGCGCCACCTAGACGACGAATTACATTCCTAGGCAAGCGTTTCCCTCCGGGCCTGTCGGTTCGAATAAAAAAAAAATGTTTCCTACTGTTACCGACAGTCGGTAAAGACCCTCGATTCTCGAGCGAATTTTCCTCGACCGAAGGCACCGCGCGCGGTCAGTGATCCCGGTCTCGCGAAATTTACGCGAGTCCCTCCTATACCGGGGGGGGGGGGCTCGTCCTCGTCTAAGTTTCCCGCGTCTCGCCCGCGATCCGCACGCTCGCGGATATCTTCCCGCCCTGTTTTCTTCGTGATTCGCGCGCGCGCGCGGGACCGGAGTCGCCGCTGCTCGTGTCCGGTCCCACACGAACACGCGGTCGAACCCTCCACCTCCTCCTCCCCCCATTCTCCTCGTCGTTCGTTCTCGCGAGGTGCTGTTGCCGCTCTGTTCTCCCTCTCTCGCGTTCTGTTGCATACGCAGAACGAGAGGAAAGGTAGAGGGAAAAAAACATGAAGAGAGAAAGACCGAAACGATTGGGCCAGTCCTGTGCACGTTCACGTCCCTCTGGACGATGGTATTGGTCGGGTGGGTCAGTGTGTTCGTGCGGCTGTACCTAAACCACCGTCAGCAGTACCAACAGCAACAGCAGCAGCAGCGGCAGCAGCAAGCAGCAGCAGCACCGAATCGAGAGAGGCACGCAGAAATATTTTGTTTACCTCGCTCCGAGTTCTTTGAATCCGGCGCGGCCGGCGAGAGCCGGGGATGAGGTGCGCGCGAGCGAGCGGCGCGGTCGCGGCACTCGGCCTCGCATCTCTGCAGGGCGTCTTTCTCAATCGGGCCGACGTCTCTCCTCCCTCCCCACCCTCCTCCCTCCCTCTCCGTTCGCCTCCGCAGCGAAGAAGAGCTCGATTCTCCGTCTCACCAGCCGCAACGCGATTCCCGCACACTTTTCTGCGTCTCCCTCTGGCTGCTTCGCCCGTGTCCGCATGTTTGCGCGCTCGCTACACACAATCGCGTCTGTGTGTGTGTGTGTGTGTGTGTGTGTGTGTTGTGCTCAGCTCTCGGTTGGCTTGTGTAGGTAAAAGCGGCTTATCAGTGTGTGTGTGTGTGGTTTAACGCTGCGCGTATTACACTCGTAGCGCGGCGTCTACCTGTGGACCTCCCCTCCCCCCTGCCCCCTCTCGGCGCCCTGAGAGGGAACGCTGTGTGTAGCGTCGAGAAACCGCGAAAGAGAGCGAGAGACGCGCGAGGAGTGTAAGAATACAGCGCGGGGGAGGGGAGGGAGGGGAGAATCGAGGGAGACCGAGCGCGACTGCCCCCCACGCAGGCTACTTATACATTCATACCTTCTTACGGACCTCCTCGGAAGACCGCGGCGACGACCTCGCCGAGCAGCAGCAGCAGCAGCAGCGGCAGCGGAGTCTTCTTCTTCTTCTTCTTCTGCTTCGTCGTTCGGCATTCTGCGCCGTTCGCGAGACAGTCACGTCGATAATTCTTCTGGGTTACTTTCACAGATATACTCGCCTCCCCCCTTACCTTTCCTCGCCCTCCTCCTTCGTCCTCCTCCCTGCCAGAGACCAATTCCTCCGATGCTTCTTGAAAATTCTTCGTGGCATCTCGGGCGCGCGTTACAGTTCTATCGGTCGAGACAATCGCGCGAACTCTCTCGCTCGGTCGCCGTCGTCGTGCAAACATTGTCAATTGCGCCGGCGCGCCTTTTTATTTTTTTCTTTATTCGAGGGAAAATTCCTCCTCGAATCCTTTTCTCACGCGATAATTCGCGTTATCGGTGCGTGCGGAGGCAAAAAAAAAACAGGGAAGGACGACTCGAAATTCTCACGAGTCGAATTTCGAGAAAATGCTGAGAGGGATGTGCGACTCACAGGAATTAAAAATTATTATTTTTGTCAAAATTATTTATTTCATCGCCGCGCTCGATATATATTTATTGCGTGGGTGTGCGTAAACGTTAGGCCTTTGGTATGCCGTACGACCTGCCGGTTGTGTGGTGTGTACATGCAGGGGCGGAGGAGGGTAAGGGAGGGCGGGAGGGCGGAGGGAGAGGGGGCGCAGAAAACAGCGAGGAACGCATTCCCTTCGGCGGGATATAGCAGTGTGCGCTTTGCGCTCGCGCCCGCCCCCCGGCAGCAGCAGCAGCAGCAGCAGCCGTAGCAGCAGCAGCAGCATCCGAGAGTCCTTCCAGGCGCAGCATCCTTCTCGCTTCTTTCTCTCTCTCTCTCTTAGTTCTCGTAGACGCGGCGCGAGCTCGACAAGGGAGGGGGGTGAGGAAGGGAAAGGAAAGGGAGAGGCCCGGGCCCCACGGTGTATACTCGACGGCAACAACACCGTCCGGAGAGAGAGAGGAAAAGAGTGAAAGAACGAGAGAGAGAAAGAGAGAGAGTCCCAAAGATATATAGCAGCCAGCAACAAATGAGGTCCTTCCGAGAATCGGGGCCACCGACACAGCGACCGAGCGCAGGGTCTGTCCGTCTCTGTCTCGCTCACTCTCTCCATCTCTCTCTGTCTCTCGAAGCAGCGCAACTGGGACCCGGCGTTTCGGACCCTCCCGAGGGGGTGAGAACCACCCTGGCCTATGCATCGTTTCCCGCTGCGCGCGGCCTCTCTTTCGCTTCTTCTCCGACTCGAGGACTACGCTCGCTCGCTATCTCGGCCCGCGCGCCACCCAAACGCCGCTGCTGAGCTGAGCGATGTTATCGCGCGGCGCTCCGAGCGAGAGACGACGACGACGACGACGACGATGCGGTCGCGTCGTCTCTCTCGACGATTTTTCAAAACTCGTTATTGTTTCGTGTCAACGGCGATTCCTACTGACGACTCAATCGATGGAATTTTTCTCAACGTATTTTATTTTATTTTTTTTTTGTGTCAGTCGGTATTACAGATCGAATTGGTAAATACTTTGCGATTCCGAAAAATTTTGAGTTTTTTTTTTATCAATGTCCCAGTAGAATTCTTGTGTACCCTCAATGTGACTATGTAGCTGGCGCCATAGAGCTCTGATGTTGCCCTCGGCGTATCGTCCTAGTCCTTCCCTCTTCCTCTCTCCTCTCGTCTGCATCGACATCAGCAGCAGCAGCATTCCCTGTTTTCTGTGAATGACTCTTGTATGGTACGAGCCGACCTCGTCGGAGAAGACGAAGAAGAAGCTGCCCAATCATGTATTCGTAGCTCCAGTCGTCTGGGATAGAACTGGTGGGGCAGGGAAGGGGGGGAGGGAGAGGCATAACACTCGCGTCAAGAAGGAAACACGTCTCTCGTGGTTAGCCCTGCACGATGCGGCGCGCGCGCGCCTTGGGCCCTAATTGGGCCAGGAATTTTGGCCACCCGGGCCCCCCGCGACCCCCTCGGCCTTCCCGCGAGACGCCAGTCCCCCCTTCGTCCCCCCTTTTGGCTCAGGAGATATTTCGTTCCCTAAGCTATCGAACTCGCTTTTCGATTCTTGGAAAAACGCTTCGCTCCTCGCCCCCACCCCCCTCCCCCCTCTCCCACCGCCGCCGTCAGCGCCATCAGCGACTATTCTACCCCCTCGACTGCGGCTTCCGCTACTCTGATATTCGTTTCCCTCTCTATCTCTCTCTTCTCTCTGCTTTTTCCATACGTACAGCCGACTCTCCTCCTCCTCGCGTCTCTCGTACGAATTTCATTTCCATTTCATGACTCGATTCCGCTGGTTGCAACGCGCACGCTCCGCTTTGGTCCCGGCGCGGGTCGCGGGCACTTCCAGGAATCGAGAATATGGAAACTCGACGACGACGACGACGCAGCGCGCGTTAGCGTTTTAGCCTCATTGTCTGGAAATTCATTTGAATACCACGCTCGTCGTCGTCGTCGTCGACGTCGACTCCGTCTTCCACGCAGCTCCGGGCGATGAAGTTCGGAGGCCGCCGGCGACGCCGACCAAACCGGCAGCGAGCTCGGGCGATTTTCCGAGAATTTTCCGGAGCTACGTTTTCCGTGTGTGTATCGTTCTTTTTTTTTCTTCGGTTTTTTTTTTCGTGAGATCGCCCCTGGCGCCTGCGGCGTGTGAACGCCCGGACCGGGAGGGAGAGAAGGAAAAAAAATACAGCTCGACCACCAAGAGTCCCCTGGTTATTCGACTCTCAACGAGCGCGCGGCACTCGGGGCCACCGCCGATAAGACGAGCTCGAGGTGTTAACTGTTTTTCGAAAATTTCAAAAAATCTTGTCGCACGATTTTTTAAGATTTTTTTTTTTTTTTTTTTTTTTTCGGTGAACAGTTCGAGATTTATGGATAACGGCGGTTCGTTTCGACATTTGAATTCCGGTGCATTCGAGCAATCGAAAAAATCGTAAATATCGTCGTCCTCCGCGTTCCGGAGCAGCGACGACGACCGTGCGAACGCATCGACGCGGGAGCGCTCGCAAGTCGATGCGGTCCGAGGGATTATCTTAAATATTATGACTAACCCCTCCGAGAAGGACGCGAGCAGCCACCCCCGCCGCTGCCGCCGCGTCCGACGTGCTCGCGCGTGGGAATTCTCCGGGAAGGCCGCGTCGTTTCCGCCACCGAATCAAGCCTCCGACTTTTCCCAAGGATCCACGGGATTATCCAACAAAATTCGGTGTTCCTCGCGAGATGCGCTCAATTTTTCCAAGAATTTCTACGTGGAAGAAAAAACAGTTTACACCCTTCATTGAGGACAATAACAGCTCTTCGAGTGATCGTATTTTATTCCGTTAAAAAAAATTAACCCTCTTCAGGAATTGTAATCCGCCCACAAACCAAACGAAAAAAAAATTGTTACCGAATAATTTGATATCCACGTCGAATTTTATTTTCAAGTGCACATGCACCTGATTCGGACGGAGACTCGTGGGTCAAAAATGGTGGCACCTAGGCTGGAATATTTAGGAGAGTGGGAGCCGCATAGGAGACGAAGCCTCGGAGTGTTGAGCTTGGGGCGTGTAAGGGGGGGGGGGGGGGGGATAGAAGGAGAAGAAGGATGCGAAGGAGGCTGAGTGAGAGGGGCTCGTCGATTCCGGGAACCTTGGGGTAGGTCCTTTGAGGAAAAAAAAATATGCCCATAATGCGAGAGAGCGTCCGCCTCGGGACGAGAGAAAAAGAGAAACGACGCTCGTTCGTGCGAGCGAGAGAGAGATAGCGAGAGAAAAAAAGGAAAGATAGTCATGTATAGGTACGCGAGGTCGCACGGAGCGGCCGAGCGGACTCCGCAGGCGAAGAAGTGTGAGACGAAGGCCCCAGAATTTATGTCGAGCGATGCAGCGCGTATACGCAGGCGGCGTTCGGGATCCTGGAGATCCGTTCGCTGCGTGTGTGTGCGTGTCTCTCTATCGCTTTCTCTCTCTGTCTCCCTCTACGCCCTCTCTCGCCGCTGGCTTTTAAATTCTCGGAAATTCATTGTCGATTACTACGCGTCCCGTATGCTCGTGTTTATTCATCTGCACGTTCGTGCGCGCACGTCGCGTTATACTCGATTCATTCGACTTCTCGTCCGCGACTGTAGGCCGACGAGTACCCGGCGATTTCTATCCGGAAAGAGGTCTCGTCGAAGAACCGAACATTTCTGGCTAACTCTAAAAAAATTATTTAATCAGGAAGAATGACGCTCGCTCGATAAAAATTATTTAACCAGGAAGAATGTTTGTTTTTCGCGATAAAAAAATTCGATTTCGTAAAGTTTGAAAATTCTATCTCATAAACAATTTCCCGCTGTTTCCGAAAAACACCGCTGTTTGCCAGAAAAATAGAAAATTCAATTTATGACTGATTTCTGAACTCTCAAAAATCGCAAATTTTTTTCAGGAAGTTTATTTGACTGGTTCGCGCACAGTCAGGTGGTATATATAGAGTGCCGAGAGGTGTTTTCGAGTCTCCGTCTTTTTTCTTGTTTCTCGCTATTCGACGCTGTTGCTTATGCTGCTGTTACTGCTGCTGCCGATGCAGGTAACACGTAGGAAACGGCCGTGTAGGACACAGGTATGGGAAGCAGCAGCAGCAGCAGCAGCAGCGCGAGGGGCGCGGGATGCGCGATAAAAGCGTGAGAAAGACGAAAATCGAAGGCCGCGACCGGTGCGAGTCGATGTCTCGCTCGCGCCGCGCGGCGTTCGCGACCGCGGCCGCTCTCGCCTCGTCCTCGTCGACGAGCGCGCGCCGCGAGCTTCCTGGAAGGACTGTGGCGTCTCTCCGGGATTTCTATTTCTATAACGCGGTCGTTCCTTTCGAATTTTTCGAGCGCAACCGACGAATTCGCGGCCTCCGCCACGTCTGGAGCGAGAGAGAGAGAGAGACACAAACCACACGACGACCTGTACCTTCGTCAAGGGAGGAGTCCGCGCCGCGAGGGTAGCAAACCATTGGCAAACCTTCCCGGAAATTCGACCGACAACATTCGTAAAAACTCATCAATTTTCGGCACAGGAATTTCGACTCTTTTCATCGGCGAATTAATCATCACAAACTGGATTTTTTTTTTATTGAAAGGACACAGTTTTTACTTTATTTTCTTTTATTTATTTTTTTTATTCTTTTGACGAAAGCCTCGTTTCGTTGCACGTTGTTTTCGCCTCGTGAGGATTGAACCTCCTCGCGGGGATTTAACGGCGCGGGGGACGATAAATAGAGCGAGCGAAATATCGCAATATGCGGTGGAGGAGGAGAAGGAGGAGGAGGAGGAAGAGGAATAACAAGAATGAAAAATAAAGAGGAGGTAGCGATTGGGAGGTGGAGATAAAAGGGGTACGGAGCCCGGAGAACCGCGGCGGCACGACCAAAGAGGCAGGAGCTTACCGCGAGGGTAAGAGGCTCCTCGCTCGGTTCCCTCTTGCCCTCCCCTCCCTTCGCCACGGCGCGCGGGCCACGGCGGATCCACACCGTTGCTGAACGCGAGGAAGAAAAACAAGAGGAGGAAAATAAAAATAAAAATAAAAAATAAATAAAAGGAATAAATAGGACGAGAGGAGGTGAAGAATCGAAGTGGAAGCGAGAAAGCAAAATAGAGGATGAAACGATTGCGCGGAGCGTGAGGCGAAGCAAAAGAGGGAGAAGGACGACGCGATATCTCGTCGAGAATCGTAGTCTTATTGTCTTGTATTACCCTACCATCTCTTTTCCTTCTCTCTCTCTCTCGCTGATCGCTTCGTATTTTTTTCTCCCGCCTCCGGATCCGCCCGACTCGCGGGACTCGAGAGGAAATCTCTCTCCAACGTTCCTACCCCTAATTACACCGCGTGTTGTGATACGCTTCTAACGACTGTGCGCAAGGGACTCGCGATGATGAAGCGGCCGCTTCGTGCGCGACGAGTCGTCAATATGCTTCGCCGCTGCTGTTGCCGCTTCCGAAGTCGCTGCCAAGTCGTCGATCAGGCGAAACCGCGACCATTTTCATAGGCTTTGTCCTGAAGGGTCCGTCAGCCGGATCCTTCTCACTCGAACCATCGACGAGCACGAAAAATGTCGCTTATCAGTTTGTCGTCAATTTTTTTTTTTTTTAATAGCCGAAGGAAGACTAAAATATTATTCTATTCGAAACATTAATGTTCATCAATCGCAACCCGCGAACCCTCCGAGTTTTCCCCGCGCGGGTCGATCCCAATTTGGTATTCACGCAATCAGTCCGCCAATCGGGTTTATTTCTATTAAATATTTCCCTCGGAGCCGGGTTGAGAAATCGCGCTGAAATTATCATACGCCGCACATCTCTCGTTCGCGCGTCCTCTCCTCTCCCCCCCCCCCTCCCCCCACACCCCTGTTGTATTTCCAGGAATCTCGTCGATCGTGCGGCTCGCGACTCGTCGCCGAACTCTTTGAAAATTCATTCTCATTTACACACATTTGATCGGGGAATTGAGAAATCGCGCGTGCGGTATCATTGGCTATCGATGAATCGTTTGGTGGACTCTCGTGCGTCTCGGGGACGGAATCGGCATAGCTCGAGCTTGCTACTCGCTCACTTCACTCTATTCCCTGTCCCTCTCTCTCTCGTTGAGTCCCAGCGGCAGCAGCAGCAGCTCGTCGTTTATTAATTAGGCCTTGCGACAGACGCACAGGTGGCTTCGACCCACTCAACGCCATCGTAGGCACACGCACCACCATCACCATCACCACGAGCAGCAGCAACGGCAGCAGCAGCAGCAGCAGCACCCCACATACGCCACATACCTGAGCCTCGGAACATTCACCTGGAGCGCCCTACACCAACCATTAGCCGTCCGGCATTATACACGTCGCTCTGTCTCTCACTCGAATACTATGAATACCTCGTATTATACCTACTTAAGCGTACGACCAACAGGCAGCAAACATCAGCAGCAGCAGCAGCAACATAGTAAACCTGCTATGCGTGTAGGTCGATATTACACACGACTGTCGAGTCGAGAGCGCGTGCACGATTGACTAACAAATTACATCTGATAAATGTTATATTCTCAATTAAAATAGCTTCCACGGAAAATAATAATAATAATAATAACAACAATAATAATAACAATAATAATAACAAATATTTGATCGAACTCCGGAGTACACGAATGTTTACCACACGAACTGTGGCAGCGATCGCCAGATCGCGGTTTCCACCGCACGTCGATGGCCCTGCAGGCAAGGCAGTCGAGTTCCTCGTTGCTCCCCCGCGCGTTTCCCCTGCAACCGAGTAAACTTGTCCCATCGGTCTCGCGCGGGGCAGCGCCGAGGAACTCTCTCGCCTTCTCCCCCTCCCTCCGCTGCAGCAGCAACAGCATCAGCATCAGCAGCAGCAGCAGCAGCAGCTAAGACATTGGTATTTCGCCAGACACTTGGACGCTCTCAGCAAGATCACGGAGCAGCAGCAACAGCAGCAACAGCTTCGGAATATGAGAAGAAGCCTGAGCGAGCGGCAGGAGAGCGCACACACCTCGCGAGCTTGAACGGCGACGTCCGGTCTGCCAACCGACGATGACCTCGCGGCTCTACTCGCGCATATTAAATCGACGAGCACGACGACTACGACGACGACGCTGGTGATCGCCCCGCGAGGGACCAGCGAGTCCGTATAATGACGTACGAATATTAATATATCGCAGTGGTGTGTATATATAGGCTGTGCCCGCTGCTGGCTGAGCATACAGACACACACGAACGCAGAGCGCGTTCGTGGCTTATCGCCGGGAGATCATAGACGACGCCGACGTCGCTTTCTTAATTTATTTACGATTTTCGATTTCGCGCGGACGGTCATTAGTCGCCCGGACCGCGCGCGCGCGCGCACACGGTGAAACTAACCGCGAATGCGCGCGCGCGCGCGCGGATTATACATTGCGCCACTATATTCGAACCCTGCGTTATCGATGACACTCGCGCGTCGCGTACATATTTCATTCGGGGATTCGAGGCAATTTTTTTATTTTTATTTTTATATTCGCCGGAGCTCGACGTGCGAAAAATAAATTCGCGGACTTTCCTCGACGACTCCGACACGAGACCTTAATCATATCACGAATTTGGGAAATAATTCTTTCAGTGCAGGTCATGATTTTGTTTTGTTTTTTTTCTGTTTTTTATTAATCTTGTATCAAATTGATCAACGCGAGCAAAAAAAATAGCGTGAAATGCGAGCGAATTCGTCGAGTGACCCGTATTAGCCGCGTCTTCTCGGCCCGCGAGCAGCGAGGACGGAGAGCAGCAAGCACGGGGCCGCTGTATCCTCAACGAGTTTCGGACTCCCGGGGCCTCTGCTGGGAACGAAACGCGGCGGCGGCGACGACGCCGAGCGGCGGAGCGCGAGGCGCAGCGGCGAGAGCGCGCGCTGGACATTCCACCGGACCCCAGGTAGCACCGTAGGAATGCAGATGGGATGAATGAGGTGGTCTGCGCCACTGTCGATGAACGCGGAGGAGTGAATCCTCGCTCTGTCTCCGTTTCTCTCCTTCTTCCACCTCCGTCGTTGCCTCTCGTCTCTCTCTCACTCGCTCGCTGGCCGCAGCAGCAGCAGCAGCAGCAGCAACAGCAGCAGCGGCAACTCGCTTCGCAGGCACCGCGTACACCTTCGGCTCTCTCACGCTCGCGAGAAAGAGAGAAAGTACAAACGAGTGAAAGAACGAGACACGCGCGGAGCCCGAGAAAGACGAAGAGGGAGAGAAAGAGAGAGAGAGACGAAGAAGAGGACGCTGGAGGGAACGTTGCGCACTGCAGCAGCAGCAGAAGCAGCGAGCGCAACCTGCCGAGCAAGGTGCATTCCACTTTGCCCGGACGATTACCCAAGTTGTGTTCTCCCCCCCCCCTTCCTCCTCCCCCTTCCCCCTCGTTTCAACCCCGGATTTATTCATAACGCGAAAAACCCACCCCGACGTTTATCACATTTCTCCTTCTCGCTTACCCGCGAAGCTGGCGATCGGCAACAAAAATGCGGAATATCAGGGAGGGAGAGAGAGAGACGCGCGCGCGACTTTTTGCATCGCGGTCGAGCCAAGTTCGTTCACCCCCCTCGGGGTGTTTGTTCTCAAAACAGCGAGGAATGCGGGGAGGGCGCCTCGGATGTTTTAGTACGGTGGGAAACGGCCTTTTTTCGACGACAATTGGTTCGATCAGTTTTTTTATAGTTTAAGATTACGATGAATCATCAATCCAGTACAAAAGCAAAAATATTATGTCATCAAAATAAATTCATTTTCATATTTTATTTAATTCAGCATAAAAAAGTTATCGTGTCGCCTTACGGATAATTCATTGTTCTACGCGAGTCAATTGTGACTGACGCTTCGTTGCTCGCGAAGACGTTTATCGTAGTAAATAGGAGCAACAACGGCGAGGCAATTGTGAGAAAAATTCTATCAGCTCGCCTTCTCTCGGTCGCGGGTAAAGGCCACGTGACGCATACGCAGCAACAGCAGCAGCAGCAGCAGCCTCGAGCCAGAGATATGAATGGCGAGGGGGCTATCTTGGCGGCGCGAGAACGAGCTAGCAGCATGGCGCACTGGGTCACCGACTGATATCCCGTCCCGACCGTCGGTCGTCCCGAAGGGATACGCACGACTGTTCGGGTGATGTTTCGGTTGGTTCGGGTTATTCGTCGTAGTGCCTGAGCCGAGCCGAGCCAGCGAGACCTCAGTCTCACAATGGGCGCACGAAACGAGTCGACGATAACCGATGAATCTACTGTACACAAACGCTTCCGTTCTTTATCATCGACGTTGCTGCTGCTGCTGGATCTGAGGGTGAGCGAGACGAGCTCGAAGTCCCTGTAAACGCTGCTACTACTGCTGCTGCTGCTCACGGAGCAAACTCGGGGGCCTCGCTCGCTCGTTCACCGAGCAAGCAGCTAGCTAGCTGGTTCGCTAAGCTCTCAGCTCGCAGCGCGCGTCGACACGCTTTTCATTCATGAAAGTCCCCGCGGGCCGGAAACCGCGCGCGCCAACAAACTCCGCCTCCGCGATCGAGCACGAGCGCAACCGGTGGCTCGGTTAACTCATGTACGATGCGCGCAGCGTCGTCCACCTCTCGTCAGAGCCAATAAGCCTTTTGATTTTTTATTTCGCTTTTATCATTACATAGGCTAATCACACGCGCTGGCGCGCGTGCCCGAGATATCTTTGCGCTGCTGCGCTCTTATAAAGCTTTAAAAGGGTAAATCGCAACTAAAAAAAACCCTACTTTAGATGATTTAAAAAAAAAGAAATTTGTCGTTTTGCTTGTCAGAAATCGCAGATCTGGCCGCCGGGCCGAAAACCGCCCAAATCGGGGTCACGAAATTTATTTTTTCAAAATATCGACTTCTAACCTATACCATCGTTCTCAAGTCGCATATTCTACCCCTGAAAACACTGGTTACAACCCTTTTTTAGTTGATTTTGAAAAAAAAATTTTTTGGCCGAACAGTTTGTCAGAAATCGTAGATCTGGCCGCCGGGCCGAAAACCGCCCAAATCGGGGTCACGAAATTTATTTTTTCAAAATATCGACTTTTAACCTATACCATCGTTCTCAAGTCGCATATTCTACCCCTGAAAACACTGGTTACAACCCTTTTTTAGTTGATTTTGAAAAAAAAATTTTTTGGCCGAACAGTTTGACAGAAATCGTAGATCTGGCCGCCGGGCCGAAAACAGCCCAAATCGGGGTCACGAAATTTATATTTTCAAAATATCGACTTTTAACCTATACCATCGTTCTCAAGTCGCATATTCTACCCCTGAAAACACTGGTTACAACCCTTTTTTAGTTGATTTTGAAAAAAAAATTTTTTGGCCGAACAGTTTGTCAGAAATCGTAGATCTGGCCGCCGGGCCGAAAACCGCCCAAATCGGGGTCACGAAATTTATTTTTTCAAAATATCGACTTCTAACCTATACCATCGTTCTCAAGTCGCATATTCTACCCCTGAAAACACTGGTTACAACCCTTTTTTAGTTGATTTTGAAAAAAAAAATTTTTGGCCGAACAGTTTGTCAGAAATCGTAGATCTGGCCGCCGGGCCGAAAACAGCCCAAATCGGGGTCCCCGTAGGTTAATGATATCGACGAACTTGAGTAGATGAAAAATGTTTCTTCAGATTTGCCAATAGTTCCTGGAAACTAATTTTTTTGTAGCATTTGATGGATAATTGTGACTCTAATTATTCTCACTATACGAATGTGACACACGACTAACGTACTCTCTTCTCATTTTCTGTTTCAGGTGAGCATTTCAGTCAATTATTCTTTCCACTCGCGCGACAAAACAATCACGAGTCAAAGATTTCGTAAGTACAACAAGCAAAAATACGAGGTTCAAAAAAAAAATCGTGCGCGATTAATAATCAGTGCCCTTATCGGCCAAACATTTTTCTCCTCCCCCGTCGTTCATTATTCCCGTCACGAGTTGCCCAAGCGCCGGCTGGCCCAGTTAGCGTCAGCTCGCGCGCGTCTTAATCGGAATTCCAGCGGAATGAAATAGTTTCTTTTCGGGTTACGGGCGTTACGGTAAACACGAAAACCGCGTATCTCACATGTTGATGCGCCGCGTCTGTGGAATGCGCTGTATCTACACTGTTCAGTCGCGCGGGCCTTTTGGACTTTGGAAATTAGGTTGCGCGCTCCGGATACAATCTACGCCGATGAATGGATTTTTCTAAGTGCGTAGGTGCACCATTTATTTTTTCCCCTCCTCCCCACCCACCCCCCCCCCCCCCTCTCTCTCATTCCCTCTTCTTTCATTGTCGTTGATTCGAGTTATAGTTTCCCCTCGCGCGAGGGACCGGGAGGTTCTCTTACCTGGCGCCGTCTAATTCAAACACAGAGGCTTCGTTTCGTCCCCCTCGTTCCCCCCCCCCATTTCTCACGCTATCTATATCTCCTCCCGACGCTTTCACCCCGCTTGCCCCCTCTCCCCCCACCTTTCCCTTTCTCGACGTCTATCCCACATCTATGAATGGGATTCTTTCGATCGCGTTCACGAAGCACACGTACGCGAGCCCCAGATCGACGTGTACAACACTTACACATTGAGCGATGTATGTGTGTGTGTGTTTATATACATGTATACAAATACACGGACGAATACACGCGAGATTATGTGTGCCGCCGCGGTATCTTCCTACACGAGCCACCTTCACGCATTCCAGGCTAATCCGAGGCGAGGCAATTCGGGTCCCACGAAACTCGAGACTACACAGAGCGCGCGGAGTACACGACGAACGTGTTGAGAATTTTTTTTTCCCTTTTTTCTTTTTTCCTTCGCGTTCTCGTTCACCGAACGAATTCACATGTGAATCACACGTTCGTTTATCCTGTTACACGCGTTATTATATCATATCCGGCAAATTATCGTCAGCCAATCTCTCTCTCGTCGTCGTCGGCGGGGTCCGCGATTAATCGCATCTCGCGGGTGTTCGCGCGAGCATTTTGCATCCTACTCCCGGTTGTCCTCGCACTCTCGCTATTTTTTTTTTTTATTTTCGTCTCGCGACTGACGACCACTTCCGGCTCGGTTAATTAGCGCGAAAACGTCGAGAAGCCGGAGATTGCCGCGGGTCTCCCCCGGACACACGGACCACGCGGAACTCGGAATTTCCATCGTCCGCGGGATGAATAATAAATTGATCATCGAGTCTAATTTTAATCGAAAAGAAAAAAAATGTTTTAACAAGAAGAAATCGAGTCCACGGACGAAGAGAATTTTTATTCAAACAACTGTCCGAATAAAAAAAAACTGCAAAATTTAAATGCTAATAATAATTTGCTGCTCGCGGTGGTTCCCGCGTCGTTTGCCTCTCGGGCCCCTTCGCACGTCTCGTTACCCCGTCTTCTTCTCTCGTCCGCTTCTTCGTTTTTTTCCCCGCCCTGAGCCCCTTCATCTTTTCGATCAATTCTTCGTTTCGCGCGGATCCTCGCGCTCGACGAGACGACGTGTGAGGGGTTGGAGAGGGAGCAGAACGAAGGGAAGGAGAGTCTGACGGGTGTGATCCCTCCTGGCGCTGTGGGACGGTGGGTGTTGCAGTGGCGAGGGGGAGGGGGAGGGGGGACTCCGCGTGGCAAAGGGGCGAAGCAGGAGGAGGAGGAGGAGGGGGAGGTCCACCTCGCTTCAGCATCGCTAACGCGCGCGCGCGCGCACCCGAAACGGGGGACCAGGGGGAGGGTGGAGGTTTACTGCGAAGAAGCGAGACGGGGAACGATAGAAGAGGAGCTTCCATAGGAATTATATGATGGGAAGGGAAGCAATTATTGGGATGATTAATGGCCCCGGGGCGCCGCCGCCGTCGTCGCCGCCGCTACAGTACTACACCCAAACCCACGAGCCCAGACATTTCAAATTCTTCCCCCCCCCCCAGCGCCCCCCTCGCGACTCTTGGAATTTTGCAAAATTTCATAAACACCGAGGGACGCGGCCGAAGCGGCCGAAATATATATTCGGTTCGCCGAAAGACACGGCGAATTTTCGAAATATTAATTTTTCGTCAGGATACTCGCGTGGCAATTGTCGGCGCGAGGCGCCGAATCGAAGCCGTATCAACGAGGTCCGGATTTTACCGGGGAAAATTGACCAAAATTCGCGGAGACGAACGCGGCGATCGCGTGTGCGCGTCGACTTGTCGAGCGTTTTGCGAATTATTGCCTCGAAGAGGAGCAAAGTACGAACAAAATGAAGAAAGAAAAAAATAAGAAAAAAAAAAAAATACGTGAGAGGACACAGGGGCGGGTATAGGAAGGTTGGCGGAGGAAAGAGGAGAATGAGAATGAGAGGAGGAAAAAAACACGCGAAGGAAGAGGAGGAGGAGGATTGCAAAGGCGAGGACTGGCGAACGCTGGCGAACGTATGAAAACAAATTACGAGGCGGCGTCTGTTTGTTGTGCCCCGAAAGACTGGAGGCATCGTTTTCGTCTCCCTCTCTCTGTCGCTCTCTTTTTCTCCTCTCCCTCTCTCTCTCTCTGCCTTCATCTACCTCCTTCTCTCCTCGCTCTCGTTTCCCTCTATCTTTCTCATCTTCTCACTATCAGTTCACCTTCTCCCGCTCGCACTTCGCCGTCGTCCTCCTCTCCGTCCCTCGCGCGTTGTTGTTTTTTTTTCCTCTCGTCTTGCTCCCTCCCCCCACCCGTCCCACTCTGTTTCTCGCTCTCGATGCACGCGGCGAGTCGGATACCGGGCGCCCCACGGCCGCATCCACGCGAGGCACAGGCGGCGCGCTGTACCGTAGACCCGCGAGACTCCTCCGTGCGCGCGGTGCATTCCATCCCCTCCTACGCGTACGTTCAACTTTTATCTCCTCTCCTTCTCCCGTCTTTGCCCATTCTCGTTTACCTCAAACACGCGCGCGCGCGCGTTCGCTTCGTACTGTATCACCCAATGTACAATATAATTCCATCGTGGATAAAAAAAAAAAATTGGAATGCAGATGAAATGTAGATGAAAAAAACATAATTTCTATTTTTAATCATTTACATATGAAATTTAAATATTTATAAAGATACAGGTTTTATTTATTTTTATTGTACCAAAAAATTCGTATTGTACAATAATACCGACACCAACAAACGAGCAACAAAAAAAAAACCCCGGTAAACAAATATCCGGCAAAGACGAAACAATAACGCGACTCGCATCGACGATTTTTCCGGAAACCCGAGAACCCGACGCATGTGATGCACTTCTTAATCGATTTCGCGAATCTGACGTCACCGAAAGTTCATAGGAAACGCGCGCGCGCGCGTTGTTGTTGCGAGCGAATCTGAGACCTCTCGGGGTCTGAGTCGCGCGTGAGAGGGATTCGAGTCTCTTGTTCCCCCCGACGAAACGTTCGCTTATTTTTTTTATTTTTATTTTTTGTGTTTCTCGTCTCTCTCTCTCGCTCGCTCGCTCGTTGCTCATTCTTTTTACCCGACTCGCTCTCGTTTCACGTGGAGCAGCAGCGGCAGCGCGGAGTGCGCAGTGCGCAGCGACGGTGGCGGCGCAGCAGCAGCAGCAGCGCACGCTCCCTGGGTCGTCGCACTCTCGTCGTAAACGTGCGGGGCCCTCGCGGATGAAATTCCAAAGGGCGGCGAGATGGCCGGTGTGTGCGGTGCTGCTGCTGCCGCTGCTGCTCCTTGGTCGTCTCGCGCTCCTCTCTCGACTTGATTCTTAGCGTTGAACGAATAGAAAGAGAAAGAGAGAAAGAGAGAAGGAGAAACCGACGAGAGCGATAATGCCGAGGATTCGTGATTGGCGGGCTGAGAGGGTGACGGGGGGGCCTAAGGGGGAAGAGGGGGAGGGAGCAAAGGGACAGGTAGATACGGAGATACGTCGGTTGGTAGGGGGGGAGGATGGGGCGCCTCTCGGCCCGTGGAACTGCGATATGATAAAGCGATGGCGCTAACCTCCGTCGCTCCGTCCCGCTTTTTCCATGAGAGTGAGAGAGCGAGAGAGCGAGAGACGGAGCGATAGGTGCAAACGAACAATAGCGACGCGAACGCACGTGCGACGCCTCCGGCGTCCGTCTTCTTCGGTGTAGCGGTGCTATCGACGCGTCTGCGCAGTCGGAGCCTCGTGTGCCGTCCATCCTGCAATTGCGTAAAACGCAACTGCAGCGTCAACGTATCAAAGTGCGCAAGGATTTTTATTACAGAGCGATTTTTTTGTACTTTTTCCTTTTGTTTGTTTTTCTTTCTTTTTCGCGTACGTTTTATCGCGATATATTGGGACTTTTACGGGACGCGATCCCGCGAGTCGCGATTGCTGCAAGAAGCCAGAGTTGAGCAATTGTTGCGATAGCCGATCGCAGCGTGAGTTTATACGGCGCCGGGTCAGTTGCGAAACGCGCGAGTCTAAGGAAACGTCGTCTTCGTCGTCGTCGTCGACGTCCTTTGCGCCAAGAGCGAGCGGACGCTCCTCGCGCCGTGTCGCGTCCTCGTTCGGTTTAATTTGTTTTCGATTACCGAGTTTTTGCGCTCGGTGCAATTTAATTATTCGCCGCGCGCGCGCGCGCTGATAGCGCGCAATTAGTGTCGACGGTTTTGTCGCTGCGTCGATAGTTTTTTTCATCACAAATCGATCGAACTTTTTTTTTATAATTAATTGGCAACGAATCCATGAATTTATTTATTCAAACCGCCGGGAAAATCCAAACGCCAATAAATTTTCAATACATTTTCGCGTGATCCAAATGTTAAAAAAAAGTGCGCAATATAAAATTCTTGACTAAAAAAAAGGCGTAAATAGCCGCGCGCGAAGCCTTTGAGCGGTTTTTGCGCTCAAAGTCGGCGTCGTCGTTCTCGCCTCCTCGGGGCTCTCTATACCTCTGTCTCGCTCCTTCTCTCTCGCTCTCCGATGTATCCTCGCCGCGCGGAGTCTCGCTCGGTCGGTCGGCGCGAGTGTCGGACAGCGGGAGGCAACAATAGCCACCGGTGAGGCGTACAAGGTGCTATGTTCACAGCGTTCTCCATGCCCAATTATCATATTGGGTCCGAAGACCAGTTCTCGGTAACTTCTCTCTTCTCTCCACCCCCTCTGACCCCCTCCCTCCCCCTCGCCTCCCTCTCCCTCGTCCCTATTCCCATTCTTCGTCTGCGTTCTTTTCTACTCGCGGCCATATCGTTCCCGACGCTTCTTCTTCTTCTCCTTCTTCGTCTTCGACCCCCCTTCCGCCCTCCTCCCCCTCCTTTCGCGTTCGCCTATTGTCGGCCACCCGCCAGCATAATGCATCTTAAACGGCGGCGCCTCAAAGATCGACGCCTCGACGCTCGCGCGCGCGCGCGTTGACTCGACTCGAGTCGAGGCGAGCCCGAGCGCCCGGCCATAGGCTCGGAATTCTTCAATATAAATTAGACTCTTGAATGGGGAATCGGAGAGCCGCCGATTCCCCATTCGTGCGCTGCCGCCGCCGCCGCGACGAGTCGCGCCCGATCGGAGACACCGAGGACAGAGATATAGACGATGACGGAGGAGGCGACGAGGAGGGGGTGGGGACGAGGGTTAAAGGGGAGAGAGAGAGGAGGGAGGGGAAACGTGGGTGGGGAAATTGTGAAGGAGGATGGGAAGGAGCCCTCGAGAGCTCGACGGAGACGACTTACGTATGCATTTATTTATCTATGCACACTCGATGCGATCGAATATTGGAATATTCGCCGTCTCGCTTCCTTCGGGATATATATATAGATGTGTGTATGTGTGAATATATATAAGTGAGTATTTTGTGTGTACGTAGTCATTCTCTCCGGCCTCCGTGCTGCGCTGCCTGTCGTCTCTGTCACTCGACCGTCTCGGTGCCCCCTCCCCCCCCCCCCTTCCCCCCTGCGCCGGCGCGTCATTTACGAGTCAAAGTCGTGCACAGCCAAAGCGCGACAAACATGAATGGACGACGCGCGCACAGCCGGCCGCGGCGCCACCGAGAAAAAAAAATACGTCGCGTGAGAGACGAAGTCGGAGAGAGGGAGAGGGATAATCAAAGATGTAATACAGACGGGCTTCAAAGCGGATTGTTTTGTTTATCAATGGAATTGAAAATACAGTCACGCGAGAATTCTATAATCGGGACTTTTTTGCAACTGAATTAATTTTAGCGAAAATAATATTCTGATTTTTTTTTAATCAATGTTTTGGGCAATTAGATAATTGAATAAATAAATACAAATCTATAGAAATTATTGGGATCTATATAAATCATAGCAAAAAGTGTCAGGTTATCGGGAGCGAGAGGCCGACACCGAAGATCACGACGGCGACGATAACGACGACGACGACGACGACGACGACGACGACAACGACGGCGACGACGACGACGACGAGGGACGAGGTTTCTGGAAGATTCCGAAAGTCTGGCTATCGACCTCGAGCCAAAAATTCAATCGGCGGTCGGGGCCTCGCTGGCCGTCAGCCAAATTCCTCGCGTCTAGCGGCAGCTCGTCGGCCCCGAGACCGGCGGCCACGACGGCGGCGGCTACGGCCGGGTCGGCCGGCTACACAAACTACGCGCGCGGCAAAACGGCAGAGAGAATCGCGCGCTCTCCTCGCGCGTCCAGAGCGAACGAGAGAAAGAGAGAGAGAGAGGGAGGAGCCGAAGCCGAAGTGGAGAGTGTGCGGCGGTCAGGCGCGTTTCCTAGAAGAAAGTGCCCGCGGCGAGGCGGCCGGGGTGCCGCCGCCGCCGCCGATCGATTCAACCCCTCGCGATGCGTATACGCGCTCCGGCCGCACAACACACACGCACCAACACACAAAACGCACGTGAAGACCAGGCGAGAATCGCGTTGCGTGCAAAACAGCGACGCTGCAGGAGGAACCACCGGCCGCAGAGCCGAAAGATCTCCCTCGGCGCCTTCTTTATGTGTACAAAACGCCGCCACGGTGTTGCACCCTCTTTGTCGTTTCGCGCTCGCGAGAAGATACGACCCGTTCGAATTTCCGAGTTACAAATTTATTGAAGCATCGGAGGATTAAAAAAAAATCATTGAAATTTGCTCCGTCGCACTTTTGGTCCGAGATAACAAATTTTACAAGAGAATAATTATGAGATTTTTTTTTTTTTTTTTTTTTTCATTGTTAATATTTTGCAAGATGATTTTTCGCGTTGAATTCAAGCGCGCGATGCACAAAGTGCACGGTTGGAGTTGGTACGAAACGCGAGGAGTTCATACTAAAAGCGAGGAGAGTGAGAGAGAGAAAGAGAGTCTTGAGCGCCGCCGCACCGCGCCGCGCACATTGTATACGGCGAAGCGTAGGTCTAAGGCGCGAGCGAGCGAGCGCGCAAGACAGAGGGAGAAAGAGAGACGAGAGTCGAAGGCTGAGCGAGCGAGAGGGAGAATGTTGCTCACGAGGGGAGAGCAGCGACAGCGGCAGCAGCAGCAGCAGCAGCAGCGGAGTTGTGAAGCCCACACGAGTCTGGCCGGATACTCACACTTCCGGTCCCACACATGGCCCGCGCGCTCGCGAGCACCGAGCGAGCGGGTTCGCTCCTCACTTGCCCCCGGCCGTGTGACATTTGCGCGTACTAGGCGCTCGTTCGCTCGCCCGCACACACAGTCGACACACACACACACACACACACAGATACATAGACACACACACACACACATACACACAACGCACACTGACTTAACCCTCCTTCTCCTTCGTACACTCGTAATTCACGTACGTAGAAAACATTTACAGACACTGTACACAACATATATGCATGTGTGTATTTACATGCGTGCGTGTATTTATATGTGAATTTATATGTGTATTTATATATGTACACATCACACGCACAGGCACAGGCGAACACATCGGTGTTTGCGTCGGTTCCCGGCTGGCTGACGTCATCGACCACGAACCCACAGAACCCACGCACCAATACACCAACACTTTCAGGAGGCTCGGCTCACGTACGCCGAGAGTCGAGACTCTGGCCTCTCTGTCCCCCTCCCCCCCTTCCCTTCTCTCCATCCCGCCCCACTCCCCGCTCGCCCTCCTTCCCCCTCCTCCTCCTCCCCCTCGCCCCTGGTCCCTCTGTGTCTCTCGCTCGGTCTCGGCTCGATCGCTACGACGACCAGGAGAACCCGCAAAAAAGTATAAGATCGATACGCACCACCGATGCATGTGCACTCTTCGCGGTCTCTCTCGCACTTTTTTTTATCTCTCTCTCTTTTGCTCTTTCTCTCTCTTTCGCTCTGTGCATACCGTACACCCCGACACCAGTGCATATACTTACCAATACCATCCGACGCGGTAGGTGCAACGAACGATAGTTGCACTCTTCGAACTGCACATTCACCGGGTTCATCGCAGTCACGTTCCGGCGATTGGTACAAAGCGCGAGAGAGAGAGAGCGCGGCGTTGGCGTCGGCTATCCCGCAGGAAATACAAATTTTATATACCGTCCACAGGCTCCGCGAGAGATGTGAGAAAATTCGATAAATCGATTTTTTATTTATTTTTTTTTACATCGTTGACGGTGAATTTTTTGGTTTTTATTTCGACGGGCAATTTTGATCATTCAAGAAAGATGTAATAATCACTGGATTACTTATTTACTTGTTTTTTATATCGAGGAAAATTATATTTCAAGAGCGCTCCGCGTGTTATGAAAAACAAATTGTTATTCGCGGTGAAACACAGAGAAAGCACGAGTCGCGATATGGAATAGCGAAAGTTATCAAGTCCCAAGCGACGCGCGGGGCACGAGAAATGTATTTGTTTATTTCGCGAAGACGACGACTCGCGAATTAAAAGAGAGAAACAAGAGAGGAGAGAATTCCTGGGTTCGCGCGGAGTCGACGCAGCGGACGAGGGAAAAACGACGGAGAAGGCGAACGCGCTCGCGCGCGCGGAGACGGAGAGTGAGAGAGCAACAGCAGCAGCAGCAGCAGCGGCGGCGGCGGCGGCAGCGGCAGCAGCCCCGCATCCCCGACTTCCGGCGGTCCGTTGACCCCGGCCCCGCCACCAGCGGCACCGGCACCGGCAGAAGTAGCCGACGACTCGGATCGGGGGCTGAAGCTTTTTGCCTGCGCGCCTCTCTCCTCGTAGCGGCTCGCGGGGCCCTCTTCTTCTTTCTCTCCTTCTTCGTCTTCGCTTCTTTCTCCTCACCTTCTCCTTCTCCACCTCCTCCTCCGCCTCCTCCTTCGCCTCGTCTTCGTATCTCCGAGTCTCACTGGCTGGTGGCGCTAGCCCAGGCGGGCGTTGAAAATGGAAAAAACGACGGTGACGACTGCAGCCGGTGCAGCAAAAGTCGAGGGGAAAAAAAATGAAGATAAAAAAAAACGATTTTGAGGAAAATAAAATGTGACAGTTCGAGGTAAAAGGAGAAAATAAGGAAGCGAGAAAGGAGGAAGAGAGAGAGAGAGGAGAGTAAGGACGTGGGCGGATTGGGTACGAGCGGAACGGGCTTACTCGAGCGGCTCCGAGTGCTAGAGTGCAACGCCGGTGGGACAGGGGGGTGGGGAAGGGGGGACGGGGGAAACGCGCGGAGGAGGCGATCGCGGTCGAGCACGAGGATGAGGTCGGGGTAGAGGAGGAGGGGGGCGGGGGAGGAGAGGCGAGGATAGCGAAGACTCTGACTCGCGAGGGCGAGCGAGCTAGCGAGAGTGCGAGCGAGTGGTTCGCTCGCTCGTTCGTTCGTTCGTTCGCATCCTGCATGTCCGGTGCTTTATGAATGCGAGCCAACCGTACCCGTTGTATCCCGTCTCGTACGTTCGTAGTGCATTCATAATATAAATATAGGCTACGTTCGCGGAGCGCAGCCCGACGAGCAGCAACGCGCGGAGAGCTCCGCGAGCGCGCGAGCCCCCGCGAATCCGCGAGCTGCGTTTTCGCTCGCCGACGACGCAGCCGCACGTTATGCGCGGAATATTTATCGCTGAGAAGCTATTTTTCGTTTTGTTTTTAAGTACACACTCGTAATTTAATTTAATTCGATTGTACTTAATTCTTCGAGAATAATTTGCGCAAATGCGAAACGTCCGACTAATGATTTTTTTTCTCCGTTTTCTGTTGCAGGTGAGCAATTAATTTTCACGCCCCTCCCTCGATAGCGCACGATCTCCCGGCTTGGAATATTTCGTGAGTACCTAACACAGCGACAGGCGTGTTCACCGCGTCATCCGACACGACTAGCGAACGGGAGAGCGAAAAAAAAAAATGAAAAAGAAAAAAAAATGCTTCCACCGTCGCGCACGGAATTCCGCGTCTGAAGGCTTTGGGGCGTTTATTACTTTCTCGTTTGTTCGCAAATGCAGCTTACGGGCTGATGCACCGACCGAGGGGGAGAAGGGATTTAAAGGGTTCGCCAGTGCATCTCTGTATCTCTCTCCCCTCTCGCTCCCGCTCTCTCACCCTCCCCCCCCCCTTGCTCCCTGTTTACGTCACTGGTAAATACACCGCGTACACACAGCGACGAGATTCCTGCTGCAGAAAGAAACTGGCGCACACCGCGTCCGATGCTGCAATTTCGCGTCACGCGCGCGCGCGCGCGCGCCACACATTTCCACTCGCGCACTCGAAGCGTCTCATCCACGTGAAAAAGTGTGACGAGAGTCGACGGGCAAACCTCGGGGGTTGGGCGGCGAGAGGGGCGGGGAGGGCGGGAGACGGTATCATGGCTGATGCTGCTGCGCAATGGAAAAATCGTTTCTCTCTTTTTTTGGGCTTATTTTTTCTCTCTTTCTCGTCCTCTTAATCCCCCCAACCTCCTCCTCGCTCGTATAGTATACAGTAGTACGGAGTTCCGATGCAACCAACCCCCTCGTGTCATTTTTTTTTTCTTTCTTTCTTTTTCTTTTTTTTTTTCCCAGGCAGTAGTACACTCGTCCCTCTTTCTCGAGAGCCTCGAGAGCGCCGCGAGAGGCCGAACGCGCATGCGCAGCGCCGCTCGTCGCGGTTTTTCTCTCTCTCTCGCTCTCTCAGCGGTCCTCGCGCTCGTGCAATAATTATTGAGCTCATTGACATTTTTCCTCGGCGCTGCAGCCGCGCGCGTGGTTCATTCACCGGTGCGACCGCGTGCTCGCTGAGCTCTCGCTCCGTCTCTCGCCCCCCCCCCCCCCCCCCCCCCTCCCCTTCCCTCCTCCCGCTCTCCGCGCGCCTCGACTTTCCGACTCCGACGCGTATTATACACTCCGTGTACTATACGGGGCGACGAGTCCCGGCCCCGGCTCCATACGCGCGCTCAACGCTCTCGCGCGCTCCGCGTGGGCAGTCGACGAACCCACGAGGCGTTTGTTGTGCTCCGCGACTCTGCGAGCGAGATTGTGCATCGGGCTCGGGTCGAACGAGGAAACGCGATTGTTTTGTCGTGATTTAATTTTTTTTTTTTACATTTTTTTATTATACAATACAAGAGAATGAACTTTCGATCCATTTTTTTCGACTTAATTTCTGAGAAGATGTCAATTGTCATACGTGAATTAATTTGATTGGACGACCCGAAAAAAATCCATAGGACAGTCGCGCGTCGCACACAGGGAAATTTTCTCATGCTCATCCGTGAGTCCTGACAACGCGCTAGGTGAAGGGAGGAGAGAGAGAGGGGGGGGGGGGGAGTAATAAGGGAAGTACACGAGCGCGTGATTGATGGCCGCTCGTGGACTCGTCGCGCTCGTTGTTGGTATAGCTGTGATCGTCGTGCGTGCGAGTCTATCGATGAACTATCGATACGTGACGCGTAGCGCTCTCGCCTCGTCTTACGAAATGCTTATTATCCATACACAAATACCTGCGGTAAGACGCTTGTGCCACGGTCCGCGTTCACGGCGAACACGCGCACGAGTCACGGGCTACGAGAAGGAAATAATAAAAATGTGAGCGAGCCAGAGCGAGAGAGGAGGAAAGAGAAAGAGAGTGAGAGGAACTCAGCAGCAGCAGCAGCAGCGGCAGCGGCGCTTGGTATCCGTACTACAACTACGCACGAGCCGACGTCGACGTCGTTGATAATTACGCTCACGCAACCTCCGGCTCATTGACATTTTTTTCCGTGCCCCGAGCTTCACATCGAGCCACGGGCGAACCGGGCGAGAGGCGAAGCCGAGCGAGCGAGCTGCTGCTACTCATCACGACGACAACGACGGCGGCGACGACGACGTCGGTCCATTCACCGAGTCACCGGCAGCGATGGAAGGAACGAGGTGCAGTCTTCCCTCTATTTTTGCGTTCCTCGCTGCTCTACATTTCTTAAGTTATACCTATGTTGGGCATTTTTTTTTACCGATTGTAATTTAAATCCGCAGTTACTCGTTTTTTTTTTTTTTTTTTTTTTCTCGTGGCGATTTTATCACAAGGACAAACAGCATTATTATTGGCTTTGGGTAATTTTCCATTTGAATAAAATGTCCCGGAGAACTTATGGGTCGGACACGCCGGTTGATATATAATCGCGTTTCGTAATTCGCGCACGCATGACTAAACGTTCAAGTCGTTCCAGTCGGCGCAACGACGACGACGACGAATGCGCGACAAGCAGCCGTGAGTTTTTCGCGCTAGCGCTAACCGAGACGACTCGGAGCGTTGTCGCTTTGCGCGCATTCCATCGGCGGCTTCGCGTGTATTTTTGTTTCTCGCTCGCTCGCTCGATCGCTCGGTGTAGCTCCGTCGCATTCGGACTCTGTCTCGTTGACAGCGATAGGTGCGCCTCGACATTGGCGTATCAACGAGGCTACGTAGTCGTCGTCGTCGTCGTCGTCGCGGTCGTCGTCGGGGAACTTCACGATCGATTAGATAACCATCCCCGATCGTCGAGCGCAATCGAGCACGAAAATCACGAGCGAGAGTGAGAGAGAGAGAGAGCAAAGAGACGACTCCGGGGCTTCTTCGTCTCTGTCGTCACCGCTAATAGAAGCTCGACGGATCTTTTCACGCTTTCTTAGCCGCGAATTCGCGATCGCGTTACCCCCGGCATCCTGGGTCGGCGACGAGCCGAGCTCGAATATCGTTTATCGGAGCGCGACGAATTACAGTGTTTTGGTCGCTGAATCACATTTTGTTCTCTAATTCATATTTAATCGTGAACTACTTTGTTGCACGAAACCCATCATTTATTTTTTTTTTATACTTGAAGATAAAAAAAAAATTGTAATTTTGTTCGATAGACGTCAAATACAATTTGCTTGAGACGACAATCGACGATGGATCCCGGGGTGGGAGTGGGAGCCATGCGGAGGGTTTCGAGCGCGTCCTCTCGGCGGTCTATTCGTCGCTGGTCGTTGGCGTTGGTCGTGCACTACGCCACTGACCTTAATAACTCCCGGTACGTTCCTCGCGTGGCTCGCGGATGACGATAGACAAGGTCTGCTCGTCTGCCAGCCACCGAGCATATCAAGCGCGTCTATCTCTCTCCCTTTCTCTCCCTGTCTTTCTCTTTCTCACTCTCTCTATGTCTCTCTTTCTCCGCCGCTCGTCGACGTCGTCGTCGGCTCTTCTCTCCGTCGGTCGGGTTCGCCGGTGCCTCGCGCCATTGGAGATGAACCTCCTCCTCTTCGTCCTCCGCCGTCGCCACCGACGTCGTCGTTGTCGTATACGCCTCCTGTGTATGTGCAACTATACACAACTTACGGTTGTTCACACGCCGCGAACGATGGAATGCACGACTCTCGTCCGTCTCGTCTCGTCTCGTCTCGTCTCGCTGCGAAGTCTCCGGTATGCGCCGCCGTACTACCGCGAGAGACTCCTACGGCATATTCGTTTGTGTCGAGGAACCGTTAATGAATCTTGCAGTTCCACGCGCACACGCCGGATACCTCGAACAGAACGTAACGCGCGCGCGCGCGAGACGCTGGGGAAAAATAGTGGGACGCGCGTCCCACGAATTGTTGCCACTGTTTCCGCTATTGAATTTTTATTTTTTCGTCGGAATCGAAAGCGAGTGGAAAAACCTCCCAAGAAGGTTTTTTTTTTTAGAGACTTTTTTGTCACTTGCGTTTCGCGGAAAACACCCTTCTCAAGTACCCGCATCCCTTGTCTTCTCAGTCGTCCGCTCGTATATATTTTTTTTCCCCTCGCTTTTTCCTTCGTGGAACGCCACGAAAAGGTCCGCGCGTTAATGACCCGAAAATGCATCGTTAGACTCGCCGATTCTCGGAGCTGTCGTCGGAATCTTTAGAGAAAAAAAAGCTGTTCAACTCTATTGAAATAAAATAATAATAATAACAATAATAATAATTCGTAAAAAAATCTGACATAATTTTTTCGCATTCGCTCCTAATTTCAAAACTCAATTAGAAACCGAAAAAAAAAAAAAAAAACAGAAAGCTCGACAAAATTCTAGTATCTCAGCGACGTTAACGTTAACCGGTTCTCGCGTCGTCCCGAGCCCATTCCCGACTTCCTACCAGTGATACTGGTCGGTCCCGCCGAAATTTTTCGTCGTCCCGGTGTTGTCTCGCGTCTCGTCGTCGTCGTTGTCGTGTACGCGGCACCGCGCACTCTCCTCCCTCCCCCTCTCACCCTTCGCCGTGAGAGCCGTTCGCACTCACACATTCCGGGGCAATAACGCGCTCTCGTCACTCGTGCACGAATCCCCGGGGCGGCTGGCTCGTACGCAAACACACATACGTAAACACGAGGGCCAAGGAGAGTGCAGACCGAGTGAGAGAGAGGGAAAGAGTGAGAGAGACGGAGAGACCCACCGAGTCCCGGGTGTAGTTGCAGGTCTGTTTGGCGGCGACCGCCGGGCCGCTTCTCAGAAGTAACGGGTCTGTTTTATCCCCCGTGAGCCCGCGCGCTCCCTCTGCGCCGCTGCCACCGCCGCCGCCGCCGCTGCTGCTGCTGTGCGTGAGTGCGTGCGAGGACCTCTTTCCTCGCGTTCTATACTCGTATCGTCGCGCGGCGGTTTCGACGTCGCGACGCGACGCGCTCAGTTTGCCGCCATCGCGCATGCGCACAACGCGCGCGCTCTGCGAACGATGCTGCGCGCACACATGTATACATGTGTGTGTGCTTGTATATATACACATTTTTCGCATTCGTGCGCGTTAGCCCAAAGACCCGACTCAATTCCACACACATGAATACGTATTATATTATATTACATATACGCATATATATTTTACACGCGTTGGCCCAAATAGCAAACAACGCTCAGACTCAATTCTGCACACGTAGATACGTTACATATACAAACACACACACATATATATATAATTTTTTTTTCGTCGTATGTATTTTGCCTTAGCCCAAAGACCAGGACACACGCACAAACGCGCGTGTTGGAATATTGTTGATATATTTGTGCGTGGAAACGCGAGCGCAACGCACACACGGGAGGCGATGAGTCGGCCGGCGCGGAGCGGCAGCAGCAACGCGCGGCTGAGGCGCGATAGCGCTTCACGAAGGCGTGTGCGGCGGCGGCGCCGGCTACAGCGGCGTTGCGTGCGCCGCCGCCGCCGCTGCCGCCACCGCCGAGCGCGCTTACTGGTGGCCGCCACCGTAGCCTCCGCCGCCGCCGCTGTCGCTGCCGGCCTGGCTGAGCGTCGCGGCGAGCGCCCGATCTCTCTCAGTGTGGGACGGGCCGCGGCACCGTGCGGTTCTATTCTCTCTCGCTTCTCCCTCCTACTTCTCCCCCCTCTCCGTTGCCCCCCCCCCCCTCCGCCACTACCCGCAGCGGTGTTTCCTGCGTTCTTCGTTTTTTTCCCGTCGCTCGTCTCTCCTCGGCCGATAATCCGACTCTCTCCCTCGCGCGCCTTCGTTCGTGGTTTTTTTGTTGTTGTTGTTATTAACGCGCTCGCTCGACTGTTTACAAACTCTGCGACTCGACCAGTGAAAGTTCCACGCGAATAATAATGGAAAAAAATGAGGGGGAAAGATACAAACTAAAATGAAAAAAAAAAAATATCGGCGACAAGTTGTGAATGAACGTTTCGTGTGAAGTTGGCGCGGGTTCTCGTGCGACGGAGATGATATTTCGTCGACGCTCTTTTTTTTTATTAATTTGAAAGTGTGAGGAGACGCGGTGAAATGGAAGACACGTGCTTCAGTCGGATACGACGACGACGACGCTGCTGTTGCTGAAACGTGAATTATTTTCTCAGTGCGAATTTTCCTTGGAGATTCAGCGGAAAGGAAATTGAAAAAAAAAAATGTTCCGAGTGAGTGGAGGACGAAGGCTGCCGGAGAAACGCTGCCGCTGCGGTGCGTCCGAGGGCACACGTGGGTCGATGACGCCGCAACGCGACCGGAAGTGTCGCGGCGCGACCCCCGTACCCGGCAGACGACGACGACGACGACGCCGCCGCCGCCGGTACGACCCTACCCTACGCGGGATCAATGAATACTATAATACTACGCGACGAGTCTCCTCTCGCCACCTCCGTGCGTGGCCGCCGCCGTGACAACCGTGATACGAAATAATTTTCGTGGAATCAACGATAATGAACATCGTGACAAAGTGAAAGCACTAATATATATATTCAATAAATCGACAAATGAATATATATAAAAAAAAGGCGCTGATAATCTTCGGGATTGCGAAACGAATTTTTTTTTCTTTCCGCCGAGGAAAAAAAAGCCATAGGGGACCACCCGAATCGCCGAGCGCGATTGCGTAAGAGGGAACGTGGTGCGCGCGTCCGAGACAATATATTACGGTCGCGCGCTCGAGTTTTACAAACCGCGAGAGCGCGAGAGACGGAGAAGAGGACAAAGTGGCGAGGGAGAGAGACGAAAAAAGAGAGAGAGAGAAGCGTGCGAACGCCTGCGCGTGAGCACACGCACGCACGCTCAATTTATTGCCCGCGCGAATTTCAACGGATGTGATTTACAGTCTCTCCTTTGATCTCGGCAAACAGCGGGAGAGCGAGAGAGAGCGAGCGAGAGACTGAGAGAGAACGTGAGAGACCTCGGGGATAGGAGGAAGATATAACCCCGCGCTCCTCGCCCAACGTGCGTGAACGGAGAGCGCGCGAGTCGCGCGCGTTATACTCGGGTTGCTCGGGAAACAGATAGACGCGCGCGACAGTCAATTGCTGATTAGATATTTCGCCGTATCGCCGGGACTCGTCGCGCGCGCTTTTTTACGTTTTTTTTCATCCGCACCGCAAAAGACACTAGTGAAGAATTCAACGACGTCGAAAAATACGACCGCGAGTCGCTGATGAAAAAAATAAAAAATGTTTAATATAACCATATGAATATACGCGTCATATTTATAATACAGTGGGTAATGGAGCCTGGAACGAGCGGCCGCGCAGCGAAAGAAGAAGTCACTCTACGGGCCAGTCCCGGGCCGCACCGGGTAATTGGACCATTTCTTATGCCATTGAGGTAGTAATGGCCCTTGTAGCGTGGTCACGCTACACTACGGCGCGCGATAGTACTATAGAGACTTCCGGTCCGACGCAGGAAGTGAGACACACGTGTCCGGGACCGTGTGTGTTCCCATACCATTCGACGCGCTGCGGCGGCGGCGAGAGAGCCCCGCCAACGTCGCCGCCGCCACCGCTGCCACCGCCACCGTCGTGCGGCTCGCTCTCTCTGACTGACGCTGTCTCGCCTCACTCGCCTCGCTCGCCTCGCCGGGATCGCGCAGTGCGCTTCAACTTCAACCGACGAGAGAGAGAGAGAACCCGAGGACCCCGACCCCGACCGCGCCAACGTGCTCGCCTCGCGGCGGCGAATCAACGAGCGGTGCGCGCCCCGCAATATGCCGGCAGCTCTCTCTCACTCTCTTCGCTACTACCACCAACGCCGCTACCGCTACTGCTATGTGTGCTGTATATGCATACGGCATATACATATATATGTATGATCGCACGTATTTTCTTCCTCTTCGCCTCGCCGACACCGGAGAGCCCCCTTCGTACGGCTACGCAGTGAAAAATATGTTGCTTTATTATAATTCACGGTTCGACGGAGAAGCGTAAGCGAGGTAGTAGGAGTGCTGCGCACCTTATGCACCGTCGACGCAACCGGCGCAACGCGAGAATGGATACGCGATCCGGAAGAGAGTACGTACCTGCTTATTTCTCTTTTTTTATTTTCAATTTTTTTTTTAGCGACTGGTGGTGGAATTTTTAGGGACGGACACATTTTTCCTAATTATTTGTATTATCATAGTGTAAGAATTTTTTAAATTGTATCAGACGAAAAAAACAAATTGAACACGTGTACTGAATAAAAATACGAATAAACGCAAAGCAAAAAAAAAGGAATTAGTCAGTATCCGTGAGCAATCGCGAGGATCGTGATTTGCGTCAACCGCGCGTGTGTCACACAGTGTGCAAATAACACAGTTTGGAGAACTCGCGGATAACAGCGGAGGTGCGCGCGCAGCGACGTCGAGTTTACACCCAATGAAGGAAGTCGTCGGTTTTTTCTTTTTTCCTTTTCTTTCTTTTTTTATTTCATTCGTTCCGCGAAGTCGGTCGGTGTTGTGCGCGCGCGCGCGCGGCGCGATGACGCAGGGACTCGACAATGCCCGGAGTCGACGTACGCGACGCGCCCGCGCAACGGGAGAAACTGCGGGAGCGAGAGAAAAGGGAGAAGGAGAGAGATAGAGAGAGAGAGAGAGCGCGACACCCTCGCCGCGCTCGAATACCGCACAGTTATAACTACGTGACGCTCGCGTATGCGCAAATGTCTCCATTTCTTTTTTTGGCGTAACAAGAGATCGCGCGCGAATACGCGACGAGCTGTATTGGTGCCGGGTGCCTCTACACGCGGGAGGAGGAGGAGAGGGAGGAGGCCGACCGGCCGGTCGGCCTCATCCTCGCGTACATGTGTATCGCACATTTGCACCCAGTATTCCGTACATCATTATGAATGAATTTTTCGACGCTCCTCGCATTCATATTTCTCCGCACGTTGTACACGCCGAGAGTTCCCCCCCGCAGTGACGCTCAACCGCAACGTCCGTGACGAATAAAAATAGAAAAAAAGAAAGTCGCAGAAAGTATCTCGTGAATGAAATTTTTCGTCCATTGAAGAATTTTTGATTCAGCAATCAGCGTTTTACTGATTGGTAAAAAATACGTCTCAAAATTCCTCGAATTTTTGGCTCAAGCTTTTTGGGTGTGGTCAGTGCGAGTCCTCGTCATTGAGAATATTTCGGCGGCGAATTCCGAGTAGCAAAAAAAAAACGTTACATTCGAAAATACGTCTGTCGGAGGATTGACAGAGCGCTCTCGCAAAATTCTGGGGAACCGACGGTTTGGCTTTTGGGTGTGGTCAGTTTAATTATCGCGCGAGGCGGGAGTCGCTGGTAGCGAAGAGCGGCAGCCTGAGGGGAGCGGGTTGGAGCGGCGGGGGGGGGGGGGGACTTCGCCGCGAGGCGAAATCGCGCTAATTAACGGGATTCAAGGACGCGGGAGGTTGAGAACCCGAAAAGCGCGCGCCTCGAGACGCCGCGCGTACCACGCCTGGGTTATACGCCGCCGTGTGTATTGTGGCGTTTGGATTGGCCGATTATTGCCCAAGCGCGGGCAGCGTGCGAGATAGTCGTGAACGTGAACTGCGGGAAGCGAATGTCGAGTGGGGCGGCGAGAGGGGGCGAGCTGAGAAGGTGGAGAGGGGGGGAGGGGGGAAGGAGGCGAAGGAGGTGGAGGCTGTGCGAACGCGGGCGCGCGCGCGCGCGCCAGCGAGAGAGAGTTAAGGACAGGTACCAGTGGAATGCCGTCTTCGGGGGCTCTCCGGACGCGCCGAGAGCGAGCGACCTCCGTGTTCCTTGTTTCCTCGCCGCCGACCCGCGCGCTGCTACCCACCACCATCGCACACACACAAACATACACAGACACGCACAGTCTCACCGTGCGTGAGTGTGATCCTCCACAGACACTACAGTCCTCGTCCTCCGCAGGAGCGAAATACCCCAGGTTCATTGCCTCCCCGACTCGGCCGCGCGTCCTGTATAATTATTAACAAAAGTTGCCAAATAGGTTCGGAGTTTACCGCTGTTGGCGAGATTCCCTCCCGTCGAGACGTCTCAATCGAATCGTCTTTTCGGCGAATAAACATAAATGCGATAAAAATGGTGCAAAATAAAAATAAAAATTGTGAACGAAAATATTTTTTTATAGTTGTTTTTTTTTATGGAGACAATTAAAAATAAGACTGGAATTGACATTCGGGAAAATAAAAAATCGAGAGCACCATAACAATGGAGAATTTCCGAGAATGAACGACACTGAGGTATTTTGCTGCAGTGCTGGCGTGTGTACACGCAGGGAGACTGACGCGCACGTCGTTGTGGGTCTCCTGGAAGAGGCTAGAGTCTCGACGTCGCAGAAGTAGCCAGTTGATGCTGGCGGCGGCGGCGGCGAGTGCATTGCTGCTGCTGCTGCTGCTGCTGCTGCTGCTGCTGCTGCTGCTGCTGCTGCTGCTGCTGCTGCTGCAGCAGACCTCAAGTTCATCGCTCCCGCGCATGTGCAAACACACGGAGCGGGCATAACACACGCGGCACACGAGAGACGAGCGCGCATTCATGCTTCGCTCTTTCTCTCGCTCTCTCTCTCTTTATCTCTCTCTGTCTTTCTTTCTCTCTCTTTCTTTCTCTTCGTGTTATTGTTGTCGGTCGCGCATTAGCGGACCCTTTTCGCGTCGTCCTCGCGAACCGTGTGTATGCACTCCTCGGTGCACCGAGTGCATAGCCGGCAGCCCTGTTGCGCTGTCGCCGGACGCCGAGGCCGAGAGATTTTCTTCCTCTCGTCGTCCGCCTCCACTCGAGCCTCCATTCCCTGACTCTCATCTGCGACTCGCGAAGCTTCGACCAACTTTTCCACGATCTCACCTTCAGTAAAAAAAAAAAAAATCGCATTAATCTCAAGGATCAGCTAAACTTATTGTCCATTAAATCGAATCAGATGCAAGGACATTTTTACTCAAAATTTGATCCAACATCTCCGACTCGAGATTTCACTGCCTCAATATCCACAGGGTTAATAGCCATTAACCCCATAACTTCCCGATAATAAAAACGATTCCACTAAAAAAATAAATAAAAATAAAAAAACGCCAATAAATAAGGAGACTTGAAATAATATAAAAATAAAAACAAAACAAAAAAAAAACGCTAATACAATTATATCCAGCGAAAGCAGCCCGATAATCGCGTGCAGCTCGCGCGCGCGCGAGGCGAGTCGTCGTCTAATTCGAAAGGGCATAACCGGGCGTCGGGTTCGAAAAGATATCGAGTGTGTAGAAAGGCAATCTCGCGCTGCTGCTGCGGCGGCCGCGCGTCGGCGTCGGCAGACGGCGGCGAGTTGCGTGCGCGCGTGTTTAATATGCGGACCGAGTTCCTCTCTCGCCGCCGCCGCCGCGGTGTGCATCGAAAAATCGGTATAGTTTCTCTGCCGCTCGCCTCGCCACCAGAAGCGAACGAGAGAGAGTCAGAGAGAGAGAGGACGAGAAAAGGAGATCTCGCTCGGCGTGGACTCGAGCGCGCGGTGGTGGTGGCTTGTTTACGTCGCGCGGCTTGGGCGGCGGCAGCGGCGGCTCGCGGGGACCGCGCAGGGCGAAGAGCGAGAGGTGCGGAAAAGGGACGGGGGTCTCTCGACTGGCCCGGCGGGCGCGCTCGGGTCGCCGGGGTGGGGTCCGAGAGGGCCCGCGCTCTGAGCAGCGTGAGAGCGGCCGCGCGCCGAGCATTTAGTGCAGTGGGCACTCTATCTCTCTCCCTCTCTGTCTCGCTTCTTCTTCTTCGCCTCCTCCTCTTCTTCTGCCTCTTCTTTGTCGTTTTTCCTTTCTATCTCCCTCATATCCACCCTTCTCTCTCACTCGGTCTTTCTTTCTCTATCTTCGTATATCTCTCTCGCTCTGTCCCGTCCGCCGATGCTTTCTCCGCTTCGCACTTGGCAGACTGCGGCGTCGTTCGCCGCCTCCCTCGTTCCTCTTCTCTCTCTTTCTATCTTTTTCTTTTGCTTTCCTTTCTTCTCTTTCTCTCTTGGTGTTCAGTCGTCTCCTTTCCCCGCTGCGGCCGGGGCTTCGAGGACCCCGGACGGCGGGCGCAAGAAGACGGCGAGATGAGGAGAGAAAGAGGCGAAGGAGAGAAGAGAGCGAGACGGAGAGAAAGCTCAGCAGCAGCAGCGGCAGCGACTGCCACGAGCAGTGTGTGCGCGCCTCGGCGCGTCTGTGTCGGGGACGCCATGACAGAGCGGAATGCATGAGAACGGCGAACGTACGTTCGGTGCTACTGACCCTCTCGATTCCCTCGCGAGACTTTTTTTTTTCTTTTTATTATCCCCGCCGATTCCCCCCCCCCCCCCCCCCCCCTGTCCGGAGACACGAGAGACACGGGCTCGGGTGCATCGGTCCCCGTACCGCTCTGTCTCGTTGTCTCTCTCACTCTCTATCGTCTTTTTCAACGATTTAATTAATACTGATAGCCGGGATGAATTTTTCTCGTCGGGCCCCGAGAGAGCCGAATCTGACGCAATCGATGACGCTGGTCTCGATCCTGGGAAACGGCGACCAGAGTGTCCACAGTCTTTTCAGGATTTTACACTGATTCCGATATTTTCAGTAATTTCAGAAAAACAAATTTATTTCTACGCGAGATATCAGTACAAATCGTATCAAGATTTATCTTCGCGAGAAAAAAAAATACATTTGCGTCTCTCCCTTTTTCAATCCACGAAAAACGCAATCAACTTTGCACTTTGTACGGAGCATAAAGAAAAAAAAAAAAGAAGAAAGAAAGAAAAAACGGATCCTGTGTTTCCTGGTCTAGACGAGCGGGGGGGAACCTCCTTAATGCGCCAATTACCGGTATCTTCGTTCTTATCGATGTTTCATTCGCCGTATAATGGGGCTTTTCGTGGAAGTACATTGACCGTACTTCACCCAGCACCGGTATAAAACCCGCGCGAGCGCGCGTGTGTTTATCGCGAAGTCGGCTCTGCGCGCGCCGTACGAAGTCGCCGGAATCTTTTTTCGCATCTGGACTTTCGGCTGTGGGATAGCAGAAAGAGAGAGAGAGAGTTCGGGCTATGCGAGGGGGGCGCAGGACGAGGGGGGCGAGGCGGGCGAGGGGGGGAGAGGGGGATAGCGTGTGCGGTAGGTTCCGCCCGGGGTCAGAGACCCCGGGTCTCGCTTTCTTATTACACTTCACGAGGGGTGGTTGGATTTGTATTATTCTTCGGTTCGGGCTATACTTCACGATCTTTATACATACGTAAATACGTACACGACGAAAAAAAAACGGTGTACATGTATATAGATATACACACGAATACACAGTGGTAGGTCAGGCTTTTTCGGGGTTGAGAGACCGGCCATTCTTTTCGAGCAGTCTCGAGCGCCGCGTTCGGAGAGACCGTGCACAGGTGCGCGCGGAGCGACAGGGGCGGGGAGGGTGGGGGGAGGGGGCAGGCAGGGGGAGCAAACGAAAAGCAACCCGGGGAGGGAACGAAAACCTCGGCTCGTAGAGTCGTGTGCCAATCGGTCACGTAACGGTCGCACGGTCGTAACGCCAACGACGGCGACGACGACGACGCCGAAGAACGACGACGACGACGACGACGGCGACGAGGACCGAGAGACGAAAATCAGGACGACGCAAAGTTGGCAAACGATGACGTCAACCGCGGCGATATGTTCGTCGCCCCCTCCCCCCCCCCCCCCTTCTCATTTTCCCCTCCTCCTCCGGGTCGTGCGCGCCAACACAGCGGCCGATCGGGCCGAACGGTCATTCATGCCGAATTTCGCGCGACGACGACGCGAGGGAAAAATACCGGACGCCTCGCTCGCGACGCGCCACCTCGCTCTCCCGAAGGTCTCGTCGTCTGGCCCGACGAGACGCGAACGTTTGCAAAAGACGCCACCGGTGGCCGGAGGGGGGTCGATATCACTCTCCTTTCGTATTCCGCTCGCAAATATATCGGTAACCGCGCGCGCACGCTCGACGCGACCGAGAGACGACGCGCGAGACTTTCCAATGACTATATTTAGAATATATGCGGCAGACCGAGCGCTATCGGCCTCGTCTAATATTAGCATTTTTTTTGCGGGTGATGAGCCTTTTCGCGGTAAATACTGAGTTCTTTTTTTATTCGGCATTTTTTGTGGACGAGAACAGCGATGAAAAAATAATTTCACAAAAATGTACATTTTATCAAATTTTGGGATAAAGCGGTCTCGAGCGTCGGTAATGCAGGTCCCACTGTGTTCGTCTTTGAGTCTATGACGCTCGTTCCAAGGCACAGCGATTAGTGTGCGCGAATCCAAACGTATTGCACGTTCATATAGTGTGTATGTACGGTATAGCGCACACACCGAAAAAGCTGGTAGTCGGAGGGATTCGCGACTGCGCCACGTCTTTGCCGAGCATCGCACAAGGGGACCACCACCATCACCTCGTCGGTCTTCTCTCCTTGTGCGCGTATCCTCGGTCTTCTTCGTTCGGTCGTTGACTCTGTCTTCCTCCGCGTGTTTCTTCTTTCTTCGAATCCTTAGGGCCCCGCGAGGAGTCCTCGTGCTTCTCCCTCGCACGTTCGCTCGTCGAGCGTCCGCCCGTCTCTTTCCCTCCTTCGATGCCGCGCCGCTGCCAGACAGTAAACAACACGCCAACCACCACCGTCGTCGCATCCGATGATGCACCCGATCCCACAGCCTCTCGGGGATCTCTCTCATTCATGTAAAAATACTCGGCTCTCGTCGGCGGAAACGAGTCATCCCACTTGATCATCGAAACGCACGGAACAAATTTAGATTCATTACGAATTTGTGCAATTTGCATTTCGTAGGCGAAAACGGCGGTTCACTATTCTTTCAATTAACATTTTTTTTATTTTTATTCCGCGGGATTTTTTTAATGTGAAAATTATTTTTTATGGGAATATTCGAACGAGGCGAAAAAATGAAGAGATATAAAAAAATAGTTGTCGCAATTATTTCGATACTACGAGGAGAGCGCGAGTGTGAATGAAACTATTATGAGGGAAAAAGTCTAGTTAGAGCGTGTGCAGCAGCGAGGAATAAAAGGGCTTAAGGGGGCAGCGACCTATCTGTCTGCGCTTTTGCGCAGTCCCGAATCAGGCCAGCGCCCCCTGTCTCCCTCATTCTCATTCTCTCTCGCTCGCACGCTCGCTCTGTCGCTCCCGTCCTCGTCGTTCCGAGTTCCGTGTGCATATATGCGCGACTACAATGCACGGAATCTCGTCCATTGTACTCGTTTTACCCCTCGCCATCGTCAGCCCCCTACCCTCTGGCTAAAGCGAGCGCGAGAGAGGGAGAGAGAGTGAGAGAGAGAGCGAAAGAGACAAGGACAGCTCACTCCCGTTTATTCCCGTCTCGTCTCGACTCAAGCCTCGACATACGAGCGGCGTAATATAACGTCTCTCGAATTCTTCCGTACCGAGTTTCAACGAAAAAACGATATCTTTTCGCGCATCGAGATAGACGATTTTTTTTCCATTTTTTTAATCCCTAATTCTGCGTGAGTTTTCCGTTCGCGAATTTCGTCCAAATGGCAATTTTTCCATTGCAAATTATTTCCAGTCCGCAAACTCAAATGTTTATTTTATCCCAATTCTAAAAAAGTATCGACTTTTACATTGACCAAATTGCTATTCAATTCCAATTACTGGTTGCTGAGTACAAAGCAACGATTGCCACGACGACGCAATTCAACAGGTACGCGTAATGCAGCGCTCGGCGTATTGCGACGCGAGTCGGCGGGCGCCTTAAACCCGCGACGCGCGTCTATTCACCGAGTGAGAAGAAGAAGAAGAAGAAGTCGTCGTCGTTCGTCGTCGTCGGGCGCGAGCACTAGACACACTCGGTTAGTTAAGGCTCGGGCGCTTTGCCACTCGCCGACCAAAGGAAAACCTTTCCGCGTTGCGGAACGTCGTAGTGCACAGCGGGGGCTTCGCGCTCTGTGCTACGCGTTACGAGCCATCGTGACTCTCTCTCTCCTCTCTTTCGTTCTCTCTCGCTCGCTTTACGCAGCTCCGACTGGCGGATGGAACGAGCGAGCGAGAGATGCTAATTGGAGCGGTCCGAAGAAGCGGAGAAGGCCTCTTTGCTCGCGTTAGCACCAGCCACCTAGCCATGACGTAGACTCGGTGGACGTGGTATACATACGAAAAAAAAAATATATATATATATACTATATACTATACACACGCTGTGTGTAGTAGCCAACGTCGTAGTCGTCGTTTCCGGCGAGGGAAGCGTAAATTCTTACAACGGCCGCCAGGCCCGAGGTAAAAGGGTTGACGGAAAAATACGAGGCTCTCGCGGATATAAAGACGGAGAGAGAAAGTGTGCGGCGTTCCCGCGCCGAAAGACCCGGGAACGCGGGGGTTGAGACGAAAGCATCGTTCAAAGGAAACTATGAATGATTCTCGCCACCCACCGGGCTTTCTTTTTTTTTCTCTCTCCCTTTCTCTTTCATTTCTCATCGTCGTCAGCCCCGAGGTCCGTGTGTGCCTCGAGCGCGCGGGAAGAGAGAGAAAGAGAAAGAGAGAGAAAGATGGAGACACAGAGAGACCCCGTTAGCCACTCGCGGACGTTCGACAAATATTTGCACGGTTTTTCGTCCCCGTGACGGAGCCGAAGGTAACTCAAATAGCTCGTAAATTGCGAAAAGAGACACCGGGTGAGCCCGCCGGGACGGTTCGCGCGACGCCCGCGATTTCTCGGTCTCCGCGACGGACGAAAATTTCGCTTGACTCGTTTTTTTTCATTACAGACAGTAATTAAAATATTTTTTTAGACGAGTCTACAAAAAGAAAACTCTGTAACTAAAAAAAAATACGGCACCAAAAATATCACGAACTTTACTGACAAACAAAAATGCTCCACATTCCCAGCTCGACGAGTCCCCAAAGTGTCAAGTGCAGGACTTCCCCCCTCCCCTCCCTCGCTCCGGGGTCGTCCACCGCTTCGCGAAAACGTCCACGCGGCGCGGCTTCGGCTCTCGACGCGCGTGACCGAAACGAGACGGGAGGTTCGCCCGGAACGCGGTTCTTCTGGCCCGAGGGGAGGGGGTGTGTTCCCTCTTGCGAAAGGATGGAGCACCTAAAAAAAAACCAAAACAGAAAAAAGCATCCCCACTGAAGAGCCAAAAAAAAAGGAAAAAATAAACCGCTAAAACTTCTTCCGCGCTCGAAACACGCGCAGGGCGGGGGGGGGGGGGGGAAGCATCCGAAGTGGCGACGCGACGTGGGATACGCGCACGCGCGCGAAAGGAACGAGAGGACGAAAAACGAAGTAGTAAAACACCGAAGTGGCGCGCGAGAGAGCGAGACGGAGAATTAGACGAAGTTGCGAGTGAGAGAAAGAGAGCGCCTGCCAATGCTACGTAGCGTTATGCGAGGCTCCGCGAAGCGCGCGGCTACATTACGGGATGCTGCCGGTGCTCTCACTGGTCGAGGAAGCCTCCCCCCTCGCGCCCTCCTGCTCATCGTCGTCTCGTTCCATCTTCTCCTTGTCTCACTCTCACGGTGGAAGTGGCGGCGGCGGCGCGGCCGAGGATGCGATGAGTGGCGAAGCAGCGGCGAAGGCGCGGAGCCTCCGCAGCAGCAGCAGCAGCAGCAACGGCAGCAGCAACAGCAGCAAAGCAAGAGGAGGGGGTGGGGGCAGTGGCGATGTCCTAGCGAAGGTCACGGCCGGGAATGCGGTTTGCGTCCGTCGGTCCAAAGTGGCGTGCCGCGTTGCTGGAGCTTCTACCCCTCCCCCCCCTCCCCCTCCCCTCCCTTTCCGCGTCCCCCCCTCTTCCGCCCCTCTCGCCCTCCTTACGTCGTCTTCGTTTCCCTTCTCTCTTTCTCCTTTTCATTTCCAATCGCTCGTCCCTTTCCCTCGGTCATTCGCTGTCCGTCTCTCTCCCTCCCTCTCGTTCTTTCTGTCCCTTTCCTTGTCTCCCCCCCCCCCCTCCCCCTCCTCTCTCTCTCTCTCTCCCCCTTCGTCCGTGTTGCAGCAGCGGCAGCCGCGCAGACTGCAGGAATGCACCAAATGTACCGCGCGCGCACTGACCAGCGAACTGGCAGGCGACTCGCGCGCGCGCGCGCGCGCGCTCGGACTCGTCGCGTCTCTCCCGTCCTACCTCATCCACTTGTTTACTTCGGCGGAACCTCTCGCCTTCCCCACCTCACCCCCTCCTCCTGACAGGAGCAGCGGCCGAGCGGCCGAGGAGGCTGCTGCCTCCTCCTTGACCACTTCACTCTTCGGCCGCTCGTGCTTCTCGTATGCCACTTCTTCTTCTTCCTTGCGCATCGTGATACGTTGCCTTCTCGTTGTTGTTGTCGGTGTTTTTGTTTTGCTTTTCTTTCTTTTTCGTTTTTGTTTTTTTTTTTTTTTTGTTGCTTCGATTCGCCGCGGCGGCCTTCACGCTGCGCGTTCGAAGCTCGCGTCTGTATTTCCACAGCAAACCAACAACAAACACGCGGCCTATACCTTTCATCAGATTATTCGGAAAAACAGATTATTCGCTATGGAGAAAAATGCACTAAAATCCATTTCGCGAAAATGATTATAAAGCCACGGAATATCGCTTTGAACGTAGACGTTATGTTTGAAAAAAAAAAAAAAAAAAAAAAAAAAAAAAAAATCTGTGGGCCGTCATCGTCATCGGAAATTCCGGGAACCCGAGTGTGCATGCACATGTCGATATGTGTCTACTCAGAGAGAGAGAAACAGAGAGAGGACAGTGCCACCCGTTTGAACGCACAGTGTGTGTGCATCGAGCGAGGACGCGCGGAGGGTGCAGAGACCGCGAGAGTGGAACGGTTTGACGAACTATGTTTAGCACGCCACCGCCACCACCACCGCCACTGCCAACCATCGCTCCCTCTGTCTCTCAGTCTCCTGTGGTCCTCGTGTTCCCGTTCTCGTTTTGTCTCCGTCGCGCGCGCCGCCAAACCCGACTCGCGTTTTGCACACATATATCTGGTTTACTCGGCTTTCGCTCGTCGTCGTCGCCGCCGCCGCCGCCGCGGCTGGCGTTTCCGAGGGCGCGTTGCCCTGGCCCTGACCCACCCAAAGGATGCACCCCCCGCGCGCGCCTCCTCGTCTCCCTCATGTGCACCCCCCCCCCCCCCCCTCATCCTCGGGTCGCGCGGATCGGGGGGATGAGCTTCGACGAGCGTCGAGGCGATCAGGAGAGGTGGGGGGGGGGGGGGGGGGTGTCCCGACCGGTGGACGAGTCGCGACAGAGAGCGAGAGAGCGAATAACCCGACCTGGACAAGGGGGCCAAAGCGAGATGCCGCACAGGGGTGGAATGACGCGGTGCAGAGGGGGATGGGGGGATGGGGGGTAGCGCAAGGGCGGACACCGGTTGTGTGTGTGTCGAGGGGTCGTGGACCGCGCTTCGTCGCGGTGCTACCGAGCCGAGACGAGGGGTCTGTATTCTACTACATATATTTATATATGTATAGAGGAATATATATATATATATGGGTATATATAGGTGTACCCGAGGCTGTGTGCGTTCGCTCCACAAATCAATACGTACCTAGCCCGCTTTTCTCTCAACTCTCCGGGCAACACTCCCGCTGTTTCAAACTTTCCCCCTCAATCCCCCTCCCCCCACCACCTCCCCCTCATATACCCCCGGAAGCCAGTCGTGCACCACACGAAACGTGTCACCCACCGACCCAAACCCAATAGCGATAGCAGCTGCACGCGACTCTCTCTCTGTGCCATATACCGACCGAGCGTGTAACAATTTGTTGCTGTCTCTCCGCGCGACGTAAAAAACTTGGATTTTTCGCCGCGACATCGACGGGAAGGAAAGTTATCGCGGGCTCGGATTGTTTGGAGAGTTTATGCTCGGAGAGCCGCTCGGCGTGGCGGTTATTTTTTTACCGATTGTTCGGTCGGTCGTTTGAATTGTGTCAAACAAAAATGAGGGGGGTGGGGGTATAATAAAAATCGGTTATCTCATAAATTATTTATCCGGACACACTTCCTGTCGTACAAGGAAAACGATTTTTTTTCTTTCCTTAAAAAAAGAAAAAGTTGCATAATCATCGCGCTCAATCGATATCCTCGCCTCGATCTCAACGTACCGCATAATACATTTTGCTTTCATTCACACGATATTTCGGAATAATTCGTCGCAATTCGTCCAATCACCGTCAATTGTACCTGACGCGCGCCACGCCGGGCCAGGCGAAAAACCCGAGTCGCACGCCAGACGTCGAGGTTGCTTCGCGCGCGCGCTCGCCTCGTGCCTCGCGTGCATTCGGAAATAGAAATTGCGTCGCAGCTCAAAGTCCCTCGTGCGCCTCGGCATATCGCATGCGCCGTGCAGTCGTACCGTCGTATAGCTTGTACACAATACGGCGCGCGATGGCCAGTGGTGCATCGTCGTGTGTACGTTCGCGCGACGCGGCGAGTGCACCGCGAGCTCCCGAGGATCCGCGGCTCGGCGCATCGTGTAACACGGCCGCCGCAGTCGCGGCCGGCCGGTCGAGCTCGCTCGCGCGCTCGTCTGGCTTCGCCACCGGCGTCGCGCCGCGTATATTCCACTATAATGCGGGGCGCGCTGCCTGCGCGCCAGCCGCGCGCGCCCGTGGTGGGGGAACTTCATTCAGTGCGGCCGAGGTCCTCGCTGTGCGCATGCTCCGCGCTCTCCCCGCGCGCCGCCGCTGCGCCCCGCCGCCCGCGCTCCCTCCACTCGGCCTCGGCCGAGCCAGACCGCGCGTACGATGCTTCTACGCTTTACCCGAGAGCAGCGTACACACGCTACTCACGCTACTCCCGCTCACCGCTCCCCCCCTCCCCGTCCCTCCTTCTCCTCCTCTTCCCTCCTTTCTCTCTCTTGCAGCCCCCCTCCCTCCTCCTCCACACACCACGCGGAGTGCCCCCGCTTACTAGCACATACTCGAGTCACTCGACGCGACGAACGAGGTGGCGGGCGAACGGAGAGTGAGTGAGTGAGCGAGTGAGAGAGGGAATGTACGAGGCACACAGCGACTGGGGATGCACACTGAGCTCCTGTGGATGGATATGTATATGCACGTGGGCTACTCCACTGCGGCTCTCGTTTTCTCACTTCTTTCTTCCTTTTTTCGTTTTCTTTTTTTTTTCTTCCCTCTCTCTCTCTCTTCTCGTCTTTTTTAGCTCCTCTGTTTTCGCTCGTACACCGCAGGAGAGACAGACAGGATGCTCGCGCTCGCGCTGCATTTATACGTATGCATCGATACATTCGACTCACGTTACTGTGTTTGAGTGTGTCGTATTTTTTTTCTTTTTTTTTTCTTCTCTTTTGTTTGTGTGTTTGTGTGGAGGTTGAGGTCTTTTATGGCTGCCTGCACTGACGCAAATTCGTGTATCGCCTCGCTGCTGCACACGTGGACGTCGCGAGGTTTATTCGTGTGTGTAATGTGGTTCGCGCGGGATGCGCGGGTGAGGAGAGTGGGGGAGGGGGGGGGGGGGATAATACCCGAGCGGTGGGAATGGCCGAGTGACTGAACTGCAGCGGCGGAGAGCAGCCTATACCGAGACCCACGCGCCACCTCGTGGTCGATCGCGCTGCTCGAGGGAGCAGCCTCGCGATTTCCGAGACGTAGTAGCCTCTCGCTGCACACCACTAATACCACCGACGTAGCGACAGCAGCAGCGTCGACACTCGGCACCGTCGGTCGCGTCGGTGCGGACTGGACCCGCAGCGCGCGATCCTTCGGTCTGACGTTGTTGTTGTTGTTGCTGCTGCTGCTGCTGCACGCATCGCGCGCGATTATCGCGCTTCGCCTCTTTCTCGGTCTCTCGCACTTTTGTCCGCGCTCGATGCACGTGACGTATTGTCAATCACGTTCATAGGCAATTATTACACGAATTATGAAATTTTGTAGATTTAAGAGAATTTGTTTTAAGATCAAGTAGATGTTAAAAAAAAGAGAGCAAATTATTAGATGTCGGGTGAAAACAGTTTCGATATAAATAATTGAGAAACGAGTGTGTCAGTTCATCGGAAAATTCGTAAAGCGTTTTGTTTTGCCCAACCGGGTGGGGGGGAAAAACCAATTCGTCACGACGTCGCTCGCGCGACCGACGGAAAATGCAAAACAATTTGTTTGTCGGACGATAAAACGTCGATAATACGACCCGGCGCGCGCTATCGGACCAGTGTTGGCACTGGCCGCGGGATGTTGTGTACGGCGCACGCGCTGCACGTGTTTTCGTTCGCCGCTGCCGTTTCCGCGAGGTCCGCACATTCCTGGAAGACGAGAATAAGATTGACGATACAACGGCGGAATTTACGACGGGCGTTCGTCATCCCGGCGCGGGGCTTTTCGTCCCTTCCGCCTTTTGTGTATCGCGTCCCATCTGCGTATCGCGACTATGTCGGTGCACCGCATTATCAGTTATCGCTCGATACATTTTTCCGTCTTTTTTCCAAGCATCTCTATCAACCTCGATGTGTCACGTGAAGAAAACAATATTTGTAGAGGCGAAAAAAAATTAGATACTAGAATAAAATAATAATAATAATAATAAAATAATAAAATAATAAAATGCTTATCCACTTGACGTCATGATTACCCTGAGACTCGACTCTTATTAGCGATCGATCATCGCAATGACTTTTCTCCTGCGCGGCTGCGGCCAAAGCGGAGCGCGAGGAGGATGCGAAGGGCGAAGGGAGGAGAAAGAGGAGGTGCAGGAGGAGGAGGAGGCGAAGAGAAGAGGAGAAGGAAGGAACGACCGAGGTGGCATACGGGACGTGAACGCGATCCGAGCGAACTCGTTCGCGACCACCCCGGACCTCCGGGCAGCAGCAGCAGCAGCAGCAGCAGTGGCAGCAGCAGCACCGGCAGCTCCTTTATCGTTCCGGCGAACTCTGCTGCGCATTAGAGCCGCTCGCAGCGGTGGCGAAGCGATGAGGAGCTTGGACTCTCTCCCTCCCCCCTCCTCTGAGCCCCCACCTCCTACTCGCGCGCGGTATTCGCCACGAGGCACAAACAGCGCCGGGGCGAGCTTGCGATGCATTATAGCTTCTGAGAAGCGATAGTGCGCGCGGCTCGCCGCCGCGAGTTGCGCGCGTAGTCGAGGACCGCCTGCCAGGCTTCGATATCGCTTTCTCTCTCTCTCTGTCCCGCGAGTAATTACACTCGTTTTCCTTTCGGCCACGACAATAAGCGCACGACGGAATAATACGCAATTTTTCGCTACGCGACGCGAATGCCGATTGATCGATCGGCTAATTGATTGACGGGGGAACGAAAAAACGTCTTATTTCTTATTGTGAAAATAATGACAATAATAATCATATGAACCTTATGTTTAATTGACTGATATTATAAATTAATTTTTTTTTCTATTTTGCGGGTTGGCTATTATTGTTATATTTTTATTGGTATTTTCTTAATCTATTTTTTTTTGTCTTTTTCTCAAAGTCAAGAGCAGTTTCATGTTAGCAATTCGCGCGTGAAGACGAGACCCACATAACAGTCGCGCGTTGAACAGAGAAGCGCGCGTTTTACCTGGGCCCCGCGGTATATCGGCTGAGCGCCGCTCGCTCGCTCGCGCGCGCGCGCGCGAGGCGTTCGCAGGCGCACCGACAGTCAGTCAGCCAGCCAGCCAGCATTGCATTCCCCTGCGGTGCATTGACTCTTCGGGCCTTCCCCGCGTCCCGCTCGCGCGCCACCACCTTCCTCTTCCTCCTCCACCTCCGCTTGCTCTCCTCGTCCGCACCTCGTCGCGTTCTCCCCCTCCACACGTCTCGCGCTCCGCGCGCGCCTCTCAGCCTCGCGGCGGATCTTTCCGTCTCTCCGCTCTCCCTGCCCTCGTCGCACTCTCGCCGCCCGTTGCAGCCGCGGTGCAACCGCCTCCCGGCACAACACAACATTCCTTCTCCTCTCCCTCTCGCTCTCTTCGTCTGTATTTTTTTCTTTTTCTTTTCTTTTTGTGCTTTTTCTCTCGTGCTCTGTCTCTTTCTTCTTCCTCTCGCGCTTCGTCCTCCTTCGCTGCCACCGCAGAGCAGACGATCCCCGAGCCACTCGAGCCTCGCGACACGACGCGAGTAACCGATACAGCACGACGCACAGCGGCGGCAACAGCCCGCGGCGCAGTTTCTCGCAGCCGGGAGAATTGCGCGGCAAAATGGAAGAAGCACGCGCGCGTGGCGAGCGACGCGAACCACACGAGTCATCGTCGTAATCGACAGACGCGTCGCAGTCGTCGACGACGACGCTGCGACGCCGTTTTGCTCTCGCTGAGTTTCCTCGGTATAATCTATATGTCGTTGCACTCGGCGCTAGTCGGGGCCTGGTCAGGACCGTGTCATCCCTGCCCGGGCCCGATCAGTTCCTGGCTTGGCCCGAATGTAACTCTACAGATTTTTTACCAGGGCTGCCCTTTCGTTTTGCTCGAACGTGGATTCGTCGATGACTGCGAAATTAATTCGGCGACATGGAAGTGAAATTTTCTCTGTGTGCAACTCGTGCAAGACGAGTTTTGATGTCTTTTCCCCGGGACGATGGTCACTCCGCGACGAGATGCGCTCGTCGCCGGCGTCGGCGTCGTCGTCGCGTTACGCCTCATAAAGTCCCCGCGCGAGCAAAACGTCTGAATTCGCGCGGAATGGACGACGAAGACGACGACGACGATGCGCACGCGCGTAGCACTTGAAATAGACATTCCGTGTCAAATCCTTTGCGTCCGCGCGGCCACCGCGATACATCAGTGCTCGCGTTTTGCCGCACGCGGACTTTGAGACGCGCCGCGCGCGCGCGCGAGACGCCCGTAATTTTCCCGCGGGACACGCAAAATGAACGCGCGATATTTTATTTATGTTTCGCCGTAAATTAAATTTAGTCGGCGTCAGCTGCGCGACAATAACGATAATTCATTGACATTGCATAAAAATCACTGTTGATCCGGAAAATTTTATAACTCACCGCCCGCCGAATCACCTTCCGAAAAAATTGACAAATCAACACAAATCAATCACAGTCCAAACAGCGAGTCCTAATCGAATCGTTAATAATCCCCGGATACAATGCAATTAGCACCGATGCCTCGACACTAACGAAAATAATTCCTAAAGACCTCTCTCTTGCCTCTCGTTGCGGTGCTTCGCGACTCGAGGTTTCGCACAGGTTTCGAGGACCCTTCCGAGACTCTCGGCTTCGACCTGAACCCCCTCGATCCGCAAGGTGCGTCGTGTCCACTGACCAACGGGACAGCCAAGAGAAAAAGAAACCAACAGACAGAAACAGGGACTTCGTCTCGGAAAACAAAGAGAACGGGGTCGTAACTCAAAGTGCGAGGAAAGGCGCGTCCCCCTCGGTTGGGGGGAGGAGGGGGACGAGCGCCACTGGCCGCGCGTTTACGTGCGCGTTACAAAACCGAGGAGACGAGGATTTTCGAAAATCGGATTAGGCGCGTCCTTTAAAGGTCGCGGCGAGGACGTTAAACAAAACGCGCGCGACTCGAGCGGCGCGAGTGGCGCACCGGGTGCAATTTTCCTCATCGTCGTCGTCCCCCCCCCCCCCCCCCTCCCCCCGGAAAATACACGTATACACGGGACCCTTTCCACGTTCCCGAGATTACCCGGGCTAAATGCGGCTGAGAGTCGGACCGAACGCCCTCCGTACCGCCGCGCGTCCAGCACTGCCATTTGGGATTAGCGAATTGGTTTATGGTCTCGGTGTATTACCCCGGGGGCCCCGGGTTTGTCTCTCGCTCCTCTCGCCGAACGCCGAGAGAGAGAGAATCGCGTTTTCTCGCTCCGTTTCTCGGCGCGAGGCGAGAGAAACGGAGAAACGCCGCACCCGGCATAGACAATGACCACTGGCCGAAAACGTTGAACGCGCGGGAACTCCCGCAAATGTGTTTGCACCCCCCCCTCCTCCCTCGAACCCCTCACTTGTATATCTGTCTCTCTTTGGCGCAGTTTATTTTTCCTCGGCGAGACTGAGCACAATTGTCGGCCCTCCGCACTTTGTCTTCGCCCTTTGTCCACCGGATTTTCCTTATTTACCGGTCAAGTACACCTCGTCGTAATTTTCGTGCCCCTCGACTTTGGCGCGGCAAACGGTACGTGGGTCGAATTTTGCTCCGTTGTCCGGGGCGCCAAGATGGACCATCGGGTGACAGACAAACGGACAATTTGCCCGAAAATATTGACGATTTTTATTTCAGTAATGATAATAATTGTAATAACAAGTGAAAAAAATATTCGCAACAAATTTCGCGCCGCTCGAAAAAGATTTATTGTGAAAAAATGTCTGCGATCCCGGGAAACAATAAAATTTTACGCCGCGTCGTATTTTCGGTCGAGAAACTGCTCTCGCGCCATTTCCCGGGGAGAATATAATTTCGTTTGTGCCATTTCGACCGCTCGTCGCCCCGGTATTGTGACCAAAACCCCTCCCCCGTCCACCCCAGACTCGTCGTTTATTATCGGCTTAAATTGACAAATTTTTGACAACACCGGGACCGAGCGAAAATTTTACGCTACACACAAAACACACGCAGACGGACGTTTCGCGTTGGGATTTTCCCCGGTCGGAGTGCAGTTAGCGTCGTCGTCGTGGCCGCGCCGGGTGCTCGAGGGTTGGAGAAAACAGTTCCGGGTATAACCGAAACGCAGAAACACAGACGCCGAGGGTAAATCTCACCCCCTCCTCGAGGTCCTCAACCCACGCACCTGTCCGGCTTGCGGCTGTTTTCCTCGCGGCGTCCCGTAAGTTTATTTCTCGTGCAGTGTTCGAGCTTCTTCATCCCCCTCCCCCCCTTCCTCCCCTCCCCTCAGCATCCCCCTGTTACCCCCAATTCCTCGCACTTTTCGCACCGCTGCGAAAACGTCGTCACGCCATCGTCAACGACTACGACGACGCGGCGAGAGCGCTTTCATCCCGCACAGCCGGGGCTGCCACCCACCCCCGCGGGGGTCATATTGATTTATAGTTTCGGGACGGTCGAGCCTCTCCTCCCTCTATTTCTCTCTCTGTCTCTCACATCGCCCTCAGCTTCTCCTCCTTCGGGGTCGTACAGTTGTACGTACGGCGCGAGCGTTACACAGACGCGAAAGTTTCCCGCACCCTTCTGCAACCCCCTCCCCCCATCACCTCCTTCACGGCCCTCGCAGCGCGGCCAAAACCTCCACTTACCGCTCTCGCTTCGCAAACTCCTGCGATGTTCTCTCTCTGTCTCTTACTCTGCACTCCAGAACAGACGCCGCACTCTGTGTGTGACCCCCGAAACGTCTCCAGGACGTACACGAGATTCGCAAGATCGTTTGCATGGAAACTCGCGTCGACGCCGCAACAGTTTCGCCGCTCGCACGAGACATTCGAGACATTCGTGATTGAGGGGCACAGGGGGAGGGGAGGATGTTAATAGGACGAGAGACTAATCATTTATACTCTGAAAAAATAATAAAAAATAATAATAATAATTTATACAGAAAAAAAAATACCGAGAATTAATATAATTTAGTGCAAGTTACCTGAGATTAAATTTAATAAATAAATTGAGATAAAATGAAAATTCATTTGGATGAAAATTCGGTTGCAGCGCGCATTCGCAGTAAAAACGTCGGCCCAGGATCAGCGCTAATGCCATTTCGGCGTAGCGTCATCCCTCTGGATACGGCGGCGCGAATAACGCACCGCGCATTAAGGCAGATTAATGGATCCCCGCGCGCGCTCGCGTCGAGCGCTCCCGGCCTCGGAATACCGCGTTTGTCCCACATGACAGATGCGTAGACAAACGAAACCCGCGAACCGATTTTCCCCTCCCTCCCTCCCGCTCGCCTTTTTCCACCGCGCTCGTTTCCAGCGCGCTTTTTTTGCCCTTCGAACGCGCGCGCGCGCATGCCGGCACCTGGCGGCTTTTTCGACTCGCAGGCTGCGCGCACCCTTCGACCCTGTGCACACGGAGCGCGCGCAGCGTTATTTTCGACCCTCGATGTAGCCGTCGTGAAATTTTCGTCGCGATTTTTCATCCCTTATTTTCGTATGGACGCCGCTGCTTTTACCGTGAAAAAAAAATTGTACTGATTGAAAAAAATTTATTTTAAATAAAATAATGTACCAAAGTTAATATTATTTTTTATTTGAATCAATTGCCGTCAATAATTACATCTGTAATTATTTTATTTTTCGTTTATCAACGTTAAAATCAAATATCCACGATATAAACCCAGTCGCCGTTATATTTAATTCGATATTCGTCGAAACAAATCGAATCTTCGCCCCGACGTGAATTCAACGGAAAAAACGATCTCGAGGCCCTCGAACAATTCCCCGACGAATGGGCAGAGCCCCTTATCGACAGCTCAGCGACAGGACCCCCGATTTCGCAGTCGACTACGCGACTGCGACTGCGACGAGGATGCTCAGAATTTCCGAGCCGCAGTTCGGGCAATGCTCGACTGCGTCGCGGAGTGCATTCTGTGCCCTACATATATATATATAACCCACACAGACACACACACACAAATCACATAATACAACCCTCAACCCTCAAACTCACCGAGCATACGAGAACCGAGAATTTGGGTTCGATCGTCGAATTTCCAAATGATCGATCGGCATTCGAGAGGCCGTGCGGTACTTCGTCCTCTTCGTCGCCCTCGTCGTCGTCGTTGAGGCTGCAGCCTCGACTCCCGAGGTCGCCGATTCCATAGTCGCGTCTCTATACTTTGGATATTCAACGCGTCCATCGCGTATATAACATCGCATATATATATTTCGCATATATATATGTACACCCACCGCATCCTACGTGGGCTTCGGAACTGCCAGGGCGAAGGGAAGGAGGGGGGTGGGGGGGGGGGGGGGGGCGTTTGGTGTTGCGCGGGGGGTTCGGGGGTTGCGGACACCGAGGGGCTTGATGCGCACGGAAACTCGATTAAACTCGAGTACACGGAGTTTCCTCGAGGACGCTCAACTCTATGGGGAGTGACGTTCGATCGTGCACAGTGTGTGTCTCGTGTGGTTCCCGCTGTGCTTCCGATGTACCTGCACTCTACGTGCGCAACCGACACAGAGAGCACCCCCCCCCCCCCCCCCTCCCTCCTCGACCCTCACCCCGGTCGTGCCCTCCCCCACACGTCGCACAGGGCGAGCGACCCCGCGCATTAACTCTCCGACCGAGTATAATACTCGTATGTGGTGCTTGGGATACTTGGGGGTGGCAAGGGGTGAGGGGGTGGGGCGCACGCAGCCACAAACATTTACCCTGCGTCATCGGGCTTGGCGCGTGTACGTTGCGAATAAATCAGTTTCGGAGGGACACCGAGGTATCAATTGCCTTGCGCCTCCGAGCTTTGTGCGCCTCGAGAGCTTTGTGCCTCGAACTTAGTCCCCCTCGGCTTTGTGCTTTGTGCGTCGTAAACGCGTCTTTGGCAATTTCGGAACCGGGGAAGAATGAATGAATCAAGGAATTCAAAGTGGCAACAGGTCTAACGATCAGGTCTGGCTGTACCGAAAAACAATAATTACAACAATGCATTGCTGACCCCGGCGCCATTTGCCTTCCACATCGTCGCCCACCGAACCCTCGGTGCAACTTTGCGGCCCGAAAAGGCGGGAAAAGCGTTTTCGTACCTTCTCACACATATCTACCATCAATTTACCCCGGGAAACCTATAATAACAGCGCCACGAGGGTCTTGAAATAAAAGAAAAAGCACTAGTGCGCGAAAGTGGGGATAGAAGAGCAAAAGACAAAACAAAAGAGTCGTGTGGTCCATATACCCGCGTTACTCGGGTTGACCCGCGGCCAGTCATCGGCGCACAGCCGAAACGTCCGGGTGGCGGAGCAGCAGCAGCAGCGTCGCGGCGCGCGCGCCGCGCGACGAGTCGACAATATCGGGAAGCCGAGAAACGACGACGACGCCGCCACCGCCGCCGCGTGCGCGCGCGGCCATGTTTGCGCGGGTGGGCGTGGCGCACGAGCAAACTTCGTCGACCAATGAGAAGCGAGCGGGCTACCCCCACCCCGCGGCCTGGTGCCGCCGGGTGGGGGCACGGCCAATCAGAGCCGCGCGCCACCGGCGCGTCTCCCCCCTCCGCGCCGACCGGTTTCGCCACGGACGTAGCCGAGCCGCGCGCGTTGCCCCGCGACTCCGACCGGCCGAGCTCCCCCCCCCCCCTCCACCCTCCCCTCCCTCCCTCCCCACGCGATCAAACGCTAAACCATTATTGCCCCTCCACCGTCGCGTGGCGCGACGGGCGCGACCCGCGGCGAAGTGGTGGAGGGGAGGGGTGGGGGGGGGGGGGGGAAGTCGCTCTTCCTCCTTCCTCGTTCGCTGCCGCTGCTTCTGCCTCTTCCGCGGCGTCTACTACGCATCCACTTCGGAGGCTCGCGAACTCCCTCCACTTCCTTGCGTCTTCTGCTTTTTTTATCTTCATTTTTCTCGTTTTGTTTTTTTTTTCTTTTTTTTTCGGGTTTTTTTTTCTTCTGGCCTTTTGTGTGTGCGTCCCTCTTCCTCGTAGGGAAGTCGCGGGTAGGAGGTGGGGGTCCTCGCTTCGCTCGTGTCTTCGAAGCTGCTGCTACACCATCTTACCTCCCCCTCACTCTCCGCTTCTTCGTCTTCGTCTTCTTATTCGCCCTCTTCTTCTTTTCGTGGCCTTTTTATTTTATCTCATTTTATTTCTCTATCGGGCGGCACCGGACGCCACCGGCGTCTCTCGCCCGGTGCCCGCGCACGACTTTTAGGAAAATGGAGGAGGCACACCCGGAGTCACGGCGAGGATCGGCGGGAAAAAAAAACGTACGATGAGAATTTCTTTGCGGAATCTGAGGTGGAAAATTTATGCGAGTTATTGAAATTATTGTGACGCTTGGGAATACGACAATTAAATCAAGATTATTTTTCTGAACTTAGATTATATTCTAGTTTCTTAATTATATCATAATTATACTATAAAATAATAGAATTATCGAACTGAAATATTTAAAAAAATCAGAATACCGTCTTACGATTTTTTATTTATTTATGTTACAGACAACTCGTCGGACGAATTCTCGTCGAGGTTTTTCGCGGCGCGGTGGAGTCGGGAACGGAGCTGAACGTCGAGGAGGTGATGCAGCCGGTGCTGAAGCTCGTGAACGACACAGGTACGAAAATTCATTCCTCCTCCCTTGTTCTCCCTTCCCCCTTCCCCTCTCTTTCTCTGGTCCCCTTCATCAATGTTGTTTATCAATTAAATTTCAATATTCAAATATTATCTCTGCGACGCTGTCGTTCCGGGCGAAAAATTTTCGCCAGGGGGATACACGGCGAGGCGAAATAATTTGCGCAACGTCGAGAGAATCCAAAGGCGGCTGAGATGGGAGAGCGACGCGAGAGAGGTTGGTTCCTCGATGGCCGGGCAATATTTCCTGCCGGATGTTGTTACAGCCACGTCGACGTGCGAGGGTTGCCGCCGCCGCCGCGTCGCTCTCGACGCGCGGGGGGCGGTGTTTCCGGGGCATCGAAACGATACTAAAACGTCGGATGGAGAACCCGTAGCCTCCCGGGACGACGAGCGAGAGGGAACGGGTGGAAAAGGATGAGAGGGAAAGAGGACGGGGATGGAGAGTAAAACCGAAAGGATGGGAAGGACGTACGCGCGCGATATCGAATAAAAACTTTTTTAATTACACTCGTTCTCTCTCTTTCTATCGTTCTCTCGCTCCACCCGCGGAGATTTATTCCGGAGCACCGGCAGGAACTTGGATAGGTAACTCCGGCGTTTATACAGAGAATTACGTCGCTCCACTAGTTGCACCGAGTTGCACTCCGAGTTGCAGTCGGGCGACTCCGCGGGATGTTCGCAGAGACGACGACGAGGACAAGGATGACGTCGACGACGTCGATCGTCTCGACGCTTCTTATTTTCTTCTATCGCACGCGTCTCATTTTCTCCCCTTCCTTTTCTCTCTCCGTCTCTCATAGCGATCTTCCACCCCCCGCGTGGCGCATCTCGATTCTCGACCCTCGGTCTTTTTTTGCTAAATAATTGCGGACTGCGCGAGGAAAATTCCAGGGAACTCGGAGAAAGAGTCGTACACGGTTGTGGTTGCTGTTGCAGCAGCAGCAGCAGCGAATCGGATCGGTCGCCCGGACAGGCGAGAATCGTGTTTAACGAGAAGAGTGTATTAAACGTACGTGTACCGGTTTATCGCAGTCGCAGCGGTCGCTGCTGCTGCTGCTGATGCTGAACGCATTACGCCCGCTAAACCTGCCCGCGCAAACTTCCATCACCGGAGCGGCCACCGCCTCCTCCTTCTCTTTTAGCTCCTTCGGACGCGACGCAACTTTGTACGGTCGATTGGAAAGTCCGATACGATGTTTCTTGTTTCTTGTTCCTTTTTCGTTTCACAATGTTCTTGCACTGATTTCGTTTTTAGTTGAATAATTTATTTTCATTTGTCGTGCTCGTTTCAAGCGCGGTTGTCCTCAGGATTGGAAATGCTCAGACTGTGCCAAATCCTTGACACCGCTGGACGCGCATTTTTATTTTTTATTTTTGATGTATATATATATGTTTTTTTTTTTTTTGTATTTTGTTAGCGCATGTCGATAGCGTCATTTTCTTTCGCTTTACACACCACTCGAGTACGCGAATAGTAATTGCACAGATTTTTTCGATGACACACACTGCATGGAAACTTTTTACGCGTTGGGAGCCGAGCTGAAGTTGCCGCCAGAATATTTGTTCGTATTTCAGGAATACGAATTTCGCGTTTTTCTCGTCGAGCTTTCTATTTTTCGGCTAAATAACGGTGTCTTTCGGAATTAGCGGGAAATTAGCCACCGGATAGGGTTTTCAAACTTTGCGAAATCGGTTTGCAAACTGTACGAAAAAATTGCAAATATCTCACTGCAATTCCCGCATTTCGACGCTCGCCCTGCGCGACGATTTTCCACAAATCGCTCGCTTCAACTTTTTTTTTTAGTTTCTATTTTTTTTCGTCGTCAAGATCCCCCGCGAGTCGCGCCCGAAGAAAGAGATACAAAAATAGCACAGTGGCCGAGATGCATATAAAAGCGTGTTCCCTCTGTCTCTCCTCGCCCATCGCGTTGCGTATCCCTCGTGTGGCTTTACTCTCCGCACGCGCGGGGGAGAGGACCGAGTCGTATTAGGAGACGTGGCCCGGCGCATCTCGTGCTCTCCTCTCGTTCGGGAGATCCGAGGGCGAGGGGGAGGGGGAGACGCAAACGCGGGAAGGGCGTACAAGGCGAACGCGACGGAGGTGACGACAGATCGCGGCGCGGCTCGCTCGCTTCCGGTGGGGCACGTGCTACGCCGGAAGTCACCTCTGCGGCCCCCGAGACGCGCCATATAACGCGCTGCGCGCTCCTCTCGTGTATTTATATACATATACATGGAAGCGACGAGGAGAGACGGACCCCTTTTCCCCCTTCCCCCCTCCCGCTTCTTCTATGGCGCGTGCCTCTTGCTTCTTCGTCTTGTATTTTATTTTTCCCCCTCGTGGATCTCTTGCTGCTTTCTTTCCATCCGCCGTGTGTGGCTTTTCGTTCCTTCTGCCGAGCGTCGTCGCTGCTTCGCGACTCGAGTGTTGAAATTTCTTTGGAACGATTCGAGAAATAAATAAAAAAAACTAAAAAAAAAATTGAAATGTGCGATGTGTGATTAATAATAATTATATTCTGTTGAAAATTCTCACACGTAATTTGTCTAGGATTTTTTTTTATTCTATGGACGTTTCGTACGCATGACAAATGGTCCGGCGCCCGCGTTTTCGTAAAAAAAACGCCGCGCGACTTTCTTTTACGTCTCTTATCGCGGGCTTTCCGCGCGGATCGCGCTCTCTCGGTGTCTTCTCCCGAAGCGTCGAGGGTAAGACGTCGCCCTCGCGGTTTTCCCGCGGTGAGCGGGAACGCCGGAGTAAAAACAACCCCGGAACATTCCGTCGTTCCTTTTGCCTCAGTCGCGCTGAGTCTTATCGCAGTCACGCCTCGCTCTGCGGCTCAGCGTAAGAAAGCTTCTTCTTTTCCTCTACACGCAAAAACAATTTTTTTCATCTTCAGCACCAAATGAACAAAGCGGCAAAAATAATGCACCGCGAAAAGTGATGCAATTCGTATACACCTCTCGGCAAAAATTAATTCTCCGCCGACCGCGTAAACGCAAAATAGTCCCTGATTTTTTTCCGGAGTCAATTTTCTTCGGGAAACGGAGAAAACGTGGGGAGCAGCTGAAAACACGATTTGCAGCGCGCGGCGGTCGCTTCGGATTCGTGGCTGCCATTCACCCGGCACTCGGTGACGGTCGGCAACTGCTGCGCCCCGCTCGCAGCAGTTGCGGACCGTCACGAAGACGCTACCGGTGCGGTGGCATTTCGCAGGGTCCGTGCGCGCACCTTCGGGCGACCCCGAAGTACACACGGCGCGCGCGCGCCGCTCCTTTCAAAGCCCCGAGGCGAAAGGTTTTTCCGAGGGGGCAGGAGGGGGAAGGGAGAGGCACGGGGGGACAGAGGCGTCACACAATATAATATAATATAATGGCGCGTCGTTGGCATCCATGACACTCGATGAAAGAGGCGACGTCGAAGGACTTTTGCGGCTGGGGGAAGCGGCGGAGATCGAACCGGGGGCCAAATCCCATTGACCGACGCCGAGAAAGATACAAAGTAGCGCGTGCAACTTTTCTTCCTCTTCTCTTCCCTTCTTACGAAATTTTCTTCGATATTTTGCTTCGACCGATCCGGCTGCGCGCATCGGTCGCCTCCCCCCTGCCCCCCTCCCCCCTGCCTCTTGCTTCCCCCTGATATAAGTGAGCGCAGGATGCACAGGGGGCTCCGGGGTCTATTTTTAGGGGTCCATCGCGCGTCGCGTCGAAAGCCTCGGAAACGCGGCGCATCTTGAATCTCGATCTTCGCCTCTTCGAGACACGTGCCCGACTTTAAACTCCAAGAGTGAGAGAGAAAGAAAGTTATATACACAACCAGGGGCCGGACGTAATTATGGAGGGGAGAGAAAACGCAAGACGTGTGCCCACGCGCCCCAGGGATTTGTGACGAGGGGGGCAGAAGCAGCGGCAGCAGCAGCAGCAGCTTTTTCGTGAGCTTCGCGAGCGCCCGCACGAACCGAACCGGCGACGTCGGAAGTCGCTCCGGTTTTGTGTGCAATACCCGACGTCTCGCTCGTATTTTTGGAACTATTTCGGCGGTTCCCGTCGACGAGCGGGAAGTCCGCGAGGCAATCGGGGGCCCAACGCGTTCCCCTTCGCCCTCCCCCCTTGCCCTCCCCCATCGTTCGCGGGTTAGTCCATTTTTGGAAGACGCTGCGCGCGCCCCGCGACTGGCGACGGGTTCGTCGACCGGGAAACGGAAATAGACGCGACGAGCGACAAGCGCGATTCTCGAAATTCGGAGCAAATGGCTTTTGTCGATTTTTCATTTTGTTATTTTAGCTTTTTTGTTTTGGAATTTTAGCTGACTTCATTCTACGCGACGAACTGTCTCATTTTTTACTTTTTACTTCGATTTTTTCGTCTTTTTTTGCTGCATAACTTCGTTGCTCCGAGCGAAGGTTACGAATCTGTCTAATTTCCGGTCGCTTTTAATCCGCGAGGTCAGAGTGGAGAGAACGCGGAGGCGTTCGAGAACGCGCGACGATCGATCTATCGGCGTCGCGAGACTCGTGAACACTTCGGCGACGACGACGTCAACGACGACGACGATGACGACGACGACGACGACGACGACGCCGACGACGACGACGACAGTCGAAAAGTTCGCTCCTCCGCCCCCAAATATGCTATCCGTGTCGCTCGCGACACCCCGAAGTCTATTTCCGTGGATGTTTTTTTTTGTTCCGTGCGAGCGAACTCCGGGGCTGTCGATTTATCGGCGTCGAAGCCGTGGAAACCTCTCCGGCATTGTTCCCCAATATTTCACGATAAAAAAACGCTCTCGGATTATTTTGAGACGCCCGAGAGTATTTTTCGAGCCCCGGAAAAAAAAGGAATCACGTAAAATGTCACGCGCCTCAAATTTTTCCTCGATACTTCCGCCAAGACGATCCAACTTTTCTTCCTTCGCGGGTACCTAGTCTTTTTTTTCTTTTCTCACTTTCCATCGAATATGCGCGACGAGTCCCCAATTTGTCGTCTCTTCCCCGAGCAATAAGCGTCACGGGAAAGTCACGAGCGGCGAGGAGGGGAAGGAAAAAAAAAGACGCGGCGCTTCCACGTGTTGAATTATTTTTAGCGGGTCCTTGAGGTGCAGAAGGCGCGCGCGCGCGTCAAGGAGTCGCCGTGTGCGATGCGGCTCGTGCTGCCACTCGGATGTTTTTCTCTCGTCGTGAAAAGCGCGCGCCACGCGAGGGGGAGAGGACGCGCGCAGAGTCACGCGAGGCGAGGAAGCGAGAAACGAGAAAGAGAGATAGAGGCAGGAAAAGCGGTGGAAGGAAGGAAGTGGAAGATAAGACGCGGTGATTGATGGCCGGAGGCTGCGTGCTACTGGAGCTGCTGCTGCTGCTGCTGCTGCTGCTGCTGTTGCCGCTGCTGCTGGAGCTCCGCTATATCCACGCCGCAGCCCCCTAAGGAGCGCCAGGCACGAGACCACCGAGACGACATACGCGGATCCCATTAGACTCAGCCGCACGCTAACCGACATTCAGACCTCAATCCGTAGCTTTGAAACTCAAACACCGAACTCCACGAGAGACATCACGAGACAAGAAAAGAAAATTTGGTCATAGAAGAATCAAATCAAATGATTTTCCACAAAATACTAAAAATGTAGTATTCTATCGTATTTCAATTCGGTAGAAAATTATTATATGTGGTAAAAAAAATTGTTGGAGAATGCAGCAATCTTAAAACAAAATGCTGTTCCACTTACACGTGGTCCCATCTCGCGCGTCTCCATCTTGTTTCGTGAGCGCAGGGGGAGAGAAGCGAGTAAGCACGCGCGAGGGCGTGTTGACTCGACTCGCGAGGGAAAGGGCGCCCCTCTCTCTCATTTGACTCTTTCTCCCTTTCTCCCTCGTTCGCGAGAAAGCGTCTCACTAAACGGAAAAGCGAGGCACGGGGGAAAAAAAAGGAAAAAAGTCAAGGCGGGAAAGAAACACGCGGGGCACGTGTGCGGCCTTCCGGGTTGAGGGGGGCGCGCGAGAGTAACAGCGCGACCCACGAATTTTCTCGGGGTCCCGACGAGTGAGACGCCGAGAGGGGGGCCGAGTCGGAGGCAGCGAGGGGGACGAGGACGGGCGAGAAGACGACGAAGAAAAACGAAGAAGCCGAGGGAAAAACGAAGAAGCCGAAGAAAGGGAAATCGAGAGGGGGAGAGGGGGGGGCACAGGGTGGTGAGCATAGCGGAGCATCAGAAGCAGCTTTACCGAAGGGGCACGCGGCGTGCAAGACGGCTGCAGTCAAAGCTGCAGCGATCTTGTGGTGGGGGTCGAGAATAGGGGGTGGGGGACGGCGGGCCCTCCCCCCACTTCTCGACGGGGCCACTCGTCCTGCACCTTCCCTGATGCAGCGGCGGCGGCGGCGACCGCTACGAGTGCCCCGAGTCGGACCCGCGTCGGCTTGGGACCCTCAGTCGCACCCACGCGTCCGTCCCGCGAGGACCCGCGAGCGCCACTTTTTCCGCGACGACGACATCGCAGTTCGCCCGGAAAGCCCGCGAAGTGAGAAGAAAAATGAGAGTGAAAATTCGGAATTTCGCAGCGGTGCGCGGGAAGCGTCGATATTTCGCCCGGTCGACCGCGCGGCCGTGGCGAAGGAGTGTACACGAAAATGGATAGCGACGTCTCTTCGCCGTCGACGATTTTTCCAATGAATTTTTTGCGACACGATCGGTGAGATATATTTTTTACACGTGATACTTGAGCGACTCCGGCTCCGGGTTTCGACGTTTTTCGGAATTTATTCGAGATTCTTGTGGCCTCAGGGTCAAAACCTGAGCCAATTAAAAATCTATAATAAAAATATTATTAAAAATATTATGGCAAAACCGATAAAAAAATCATACGCCAAACTGGCGTAAGGAAATCGTGAACCACTGACCGCCTACGTTTGGTCCTCGATATAATTCGCCGTAAGGCGATTGATATCCACGGTCGGGCTCCGGTCAAGCGTCGAAAGGTCGCGATTAAGAGTCCAAAGGTCCGATGAGCCTTGAAGGACCGATCAAGAGCCACACCGGGAGAGTTACGTCCGACCGAGCGCGTCACACAGGATTCCGGATGGGAGTTTAATCGAGCTCAACGATTTTCCCGCCAATTTGCCGTCGACGGGCTTTTCGCCTTTTCTCAATGGGTGTCCCGTTCCTCGTGGCTGAAGAGAGAAAGAGCGACGGAGACGAAGAGAGAGAGAGAGAGAGAGCAGCAGCTCAGGTCGAATTACGGCGCGGTCGAAGGAAAAGCTTTTCCTTCGGTCGTCATCGTCACCTTTGCACTCTGGGCTCGAGGCGAGCGCGTTAGTCGACGCCACCGTCGCCGCCGCGGGAGGGTGCAAAAGCTTGACTAATCGCTCGAGGCGCCCTTTCATTCAGGTACCGTTCGACCTCTCGACAAAACCCGCCACCGCCTGGCCGCTACCTTCGGCACCGGCCCGAAGGGAGCGGCGCGCCGGAGTAGCCAGCCGCGATCCCATCGGAGACCTGGAACAAGAGACAGAGAGAGACCGAGATAGAATGACGAGGACGAGGCCTCCTGCGCTTCCTTCGCCGTGAAATGGTCACCCGGCCACTCTCCTTCTCGTCCCTACCAACCTTGTGTCGCTCTCTCGTCCAACCCGCCCCCCGCGTCGTCCTTCTCCCTTTACGACTCGTCCTTCGCGCTACCGCTGCCCCTAAAACTATGCGGATAGCCATTCGAGGCTCCTGCTCGCCGATTGGTCGAAGATTTTTCCCCGGGAAAATGCCGTTTTCACACCTCGCGGTCACCGGGCGCACCGAGCGCCGTGCAATTCATAGCGAAGAAAAAAATGCTCCGTTTAGGATGAAAATATGGGACTTTTATTATAGGCCTTTGTGAATTGTTTGTGTGAATAATCTTTACGCTTTGGAATTTGTATGAATAATTTTAGTAATTGGTTTTTTTTTGTATTTGCAGATGCCGCTGTGAGACTCGACCTGGTTGAGCAACTGCCCCACGTGGCTATGATATGCCAGGAGGCGCCGGATCGACTGGGCGACGTTCTGCCGCGTCACTTGATACAGATTATCGTGCGGTTTCTTCGTGACATCGATCAGCAGGTGAGATGATTTTTTTTTTTTTATTCGAGAGGTGGATTTGAAAAATGCGAAGGTGAGGAATTTTTCGCGAAACTTATACGTAATTGTTTTGATGCTCCTCCAGGTGAGACAATCGACCCACGCGGCGCTGCTGGCGCTCATAGACCGCGGCCTCTTGGACAAGGACTCGGCCGAGTACGTGGTGGCGCCCACTCTCCTCAGGATGAGCCAGCAACTCGAGAGACTCGAGGTCTTCACCCTCGCGATCGACGTAAGTTTAACTGGGATCCACTGACCCGAACGATGGCGACAGTTTCGCCGCAATAAAACTGTCTCCCTGGCGTCGCTCGACGTATAAGAGCGAGCGAGGAAATTTTTATGTTTCGCGAAACGTTCGGAGTGTCGCGTCTCGCCTGGCGAAACCGGAGGATCCAGAACAGACGAAGAGTGAGAGAGATAGAGGACACGAGCGGATTCCGCGTGAAAGACATGGGTAGTGAGATGGTCCTAGCGCAACCTGCGTCTCACTACCTTGTCTTTCATGTGGCGTTCGTTTAGCAGCTTCGATCGAATTACACGTTCGCTATTGCCCCACATTTTATTTAACGTCTCGAGGGAAGACCCAATTGGAAATAACATTTTTTTTTTGAAGTATCAAAAATTAGATTTGCTAATTTGCAAGAAATTTCCAGTGACACTTGGGTCTTCTCGCGAGGTGAACGAGAGCGTTGTGTCTGTTTGCATGACTTCGTAGAGGCGAGAAGGACGCGGAGAAGGGATTTTCAGGGCATGCTTTTACCATCAAAGTTGGTTTGTCATAGAGTTCAGCTATCACAGCCAGCTTTGATGAGCAAAATTGTGTCCGACGTCGACCAGGGTGTTCGCGGAAATGCGAACGGAGGAGGAGGTGGAGGAGATGGAGGAGGAGAAGGAGAAAGGACAGCCGCAGCTTGTCGCGCGCAGCTGCCATGACACTAAAGACGCTCGCCGAGTCCCCCTCCGAGAGAACGAGGGGGATAACACGTACAACTTTTTGCGGTCCGATACATCAAATTGGTTGTGGAATGTTTCGTATCATATCACAGCCACTTTGATGAGCTCGGCCCGTAGAATCAATCTTCGTTGCAATCGGCGGGAACGCGCCACGCCGACCAGGATTCTTCGATATTTATTCCTTTGTCCCTATTTCTTTTTCTTTCTTTTCATTTCTTTTTTTATTCTTTTTTTTTTCCATCGTATCCGTCCATCAACAGGTTGCGAATCGTCGGGTTCACCTCGGTCGCCGGACCCAGCGGGGGAGGGAGCGAAACGCGATCCAATCGTCAAATTGGTTGTGACGTGTTGCTTTATGATTTCATATCACAGCCATTTTTGACAAGTTGGATCGCCGTTTTTGGCATCGGCATCAGGGAACGGAAGACTGACGCACACACACACACGCACACAGGCACAGGCGTTAACGGAAGAAGAGAATCGAGCGCGGTGAAGAAACATGGTGACTGCCTCTCTCACAGAGTGGCTGTCATATGCAGATTTTATTGTTCATATCACAGCCAGCTTTGATGAGCGCAGCGGCATCAAATAAACGAATCTCATCGGATTCCAATCCGTCGACGGTCGCACATATTGCAACCAGGAGGACCCTTCGCGGGACAGACGGACGATGATATCGAGGCCAACGGCTTCCGAAAAAAAATCTAAGCTCTCTCTATTGTCCTTTAGACTCGACTTCTTCTTTTCGTTTCCGGGACACCCTGGTTTCCATTGGAACTCTTGGCAAGGCTAACGGCACGATTTGTAATATTTTTTTACGAACAAATTGATTCGATAAACAATTATCGAATTATCGAGTGTATTCTTTTATCGCATAAATCGAGCCGTTTGCCTTTAACTCATTTGTGTAAATAATATTTCTCTCACACAGGATTTAACGAAAAATCGGCTGTACCTCCCGTCAGAGTGGTTGTGATGTGGTGATTCGTACGCATATCACAGCCAGCTTTGATGAGCGGTACGGACCGGTAATACCATCGGTCCGGACGAAACTGAGACAATCGAAAAATAACCAGGCTATCCCAAGTTAATTCTATGTAATTTGTGACCCTCATATGAATTCGTGTAAAAAAATGACGGCTCGAAAAATATTGACAAAAGCTACATTCACGTTTTTTTTCTCGAATGGTTTCCCAGGGCATGAGCAAAGTCGCGAGGATCCTAGACGAGGCGACGGCGGAGCGACTCTTTCTCAACAGATACCTGGCGCTCTGTAAGGACAACAATTTCTTCATCCGAAAATTGTGCGCCATTCGATTCGGCGAATTCAGCGCGGCGATGGGCAAGGAGGCCGTCTACGACAAATTGGTGAGTGCTTGAAAAAGCAATTAACGATAACGTTATGAATTATTTTCATTTCCGGCTCTTCATTGACGTTTACAATTCGTTGCAGCTGCCGATGTACGTCGCGATGTGCAGCGATTCCGTGTGGAGCGTGAGAAAATCGTGCGCCGACGTGATAGTGTCGTTCGCATGCTGCGTATCGCTGCATCATCGTCGGGCGACGCTGTCGCAGATATTGGCCAACTTCCTGACCGACGACTCCAAATGGGTCAAGGTGTCGGCCTTCCAGATTCTCGGGCCCTTCATATCGACGTTCGCGAAGCAGTTCACCGGCTTTTCGTACAATCAATATGGCGAACTCGTGCTCACGGACCAGCATGGTACCGAGCTCAGGTATAACGTGTATGTATGCGCATGAATTTTTCATTTAACGTTTTCTTTCCGCACCCGTTCGCTCTCTAACGCGCGTACGCCGCAGCAGCGGCGCAAAGGCTCGCCCGTTGCCGACAGGCAGCTATCGTCTCTCGAGTCTTCTTGCCGCTTCGCTTTGTCTCTGTGTCCGAGCGCCGCTCGTGGCGTTACCCTCCGGTTTCTTCGTTTCTCGCCGGGTTCGCCGGACTTACGCACAAACTTATTTGGCACGGCCACTGTGTGCCCACTTGTTTTGTAACATCGCGAACATCAGTTTACCTGTGTCGGGGCGGTGGCGGCGCACGTAGACGTCGAAAAAACACACTCGTTTATGCCGATTTTTCGTTCGCACTTTCTCTCTGGCTTCGCTTTGTAGGTATCGAGCGTTTTTAAGAGAATCTCACGAGCCATGCAATATTTAGCACGCAACGGACCTTCGAGAGACAAAATAAAATCTAAAAGCCGAATGAACGCGGTGCGTGTACGGGCCAAAACAGATGATCGTCCGGTAATCAAAATTCACGTTGATTTTTTTTCTCGCAGGTTGTCGTTTGCCGGTACAACAGAACCACCGCCCTGCAAATCCGCGATAACGAGCGGCGGTCAGGTGCTGCAGTTCTACGAGGAGGACGGCGGTGGAGTCGGGAAATCGAACAACGTCAAGTCGATGGGTGGCGGCGGAGGCGGCGGTGGAGGCGGTGGAGGCGGCGGCAGCGGCAACGGTGCGGCCGACACGAACAAGGAGAACGTCCCGCTAATGGATCACGCGAAGGTCAAGTGGTACTCGCGGTCGTTCATCGAGTCGCTGCGCACCGAGCTGCTGGAGAAGTCGTCGGAGAACGACCCAACGATAGCCCACGACTACGATCAATTTAATCCATTCCGGTTCTACTACATCCCGCCGGATTTGCCATTGGACTCGGAGCTCGTGCAGGCCGCGATGGTAGAGTCGGGGGCCGCCTCGGGGACCCAGGTGGAGAACCGCGAGGAGACCCAGGCAAGCGTGGAGCAGCAGAGCAACCATCCTATCGAGCCGGACAAGTCGTCGTCGTCGTCATCGTCGTCGTCGTCCTCCGAGACGGCCGACGCGACGTCCACCGACGAAACGAAGAAGCAAGCTTTGGGCGAGTACGAGGAACGGATGAAGGAACTCGCGCAGCAATTGTGCGAGATAATCGTTAACACGAAGAAACAGGATGGCAGCGGCGCCGGCGACTCGGGCGAATCGGGCGACGAGGCGAACGACAGCCTCGCCAACTCGAGCTCGACCAGTCTGAAAGACCTGCGTAACACCTCAGACATGCTGAACGACACAGTCGACATCGACAATATTTCGGTCGACAGAAGCTCGTCGGGCGCGAATCTCGCGGGTGGCGCGAGTCTCGCGAGTCAATCGTCGATCGAGGGACGTCAGACGATCGTGCCCCACGTTCTCGTGGACTTTTTCGTCTCCATGGCCGATCCCAGCGTCGTCAGCATCGGCATCGAGATTCCGCGTCACTGCGCCTTCAGCTTTCCCGCCGTGGCGCTCACGCTCGGACGCGAGAACTGGCCGCTTCTTAAAGAGGCTTACGCGGCTCTCGCCGACGCCCGCGAGTACAGAGTACGAAGAACGATGGCGTCGAGCATTCACGAACTCGCGATGATACTCGGCGAGGATCTCGCGGCGCGCGATCTACTGCCGATCTACGATGGTTTCATCAAGGACCTCGACGAGGTGAGGATAGGCGCGCTTAAGCATCTCACGACTTTCCTGAAAGTCCTGCGACCCGCCGATCGACGACGATTCCTACCGAGGCTCAAGGCTTTTCTCATTCTGGACAACGAGTGGAACTGGCGGTTCCGCGAGGAAGTCGCGAGTCGACTGCTCGAGGCTATTCCGCTGTTCACGCCCGCTGACGTCTCCGAACACATAGCGCCACTGTCGTTTCCTTTGCTCACCGACAAAGTCGCCGCAGTCAGACTCACCGCTCTTGCACTGGTAAGCGCTACCCCCTCAGTTATTTATATTTTTCTTCTTGTCATTCGTCATGATCACAACTAACGCATTGGAATTTCTCCGTTTCAGGTAACCGAGATAATATCATACCTGTCGAGCGACGACCACCTCGTGACTGCGCTCATAACAGAGCTGAAATACATGTTAGCATCGAAGACGAGCAAATGGACATACCGTCAGGCGTACGCGATGCTGTGCTCGTCTCTTCTCGTCAACGAGGCCGTAACAAGCGTGAGATTCGCGCGAGACCTGTTGCCGAGCTTATTCAATCTGGCGGCGGACGTCGTGCCGAACGTCAGACTCGCTGTTGTAACAGCTCTGTCGTATCACGTGATCAACATCCGCGGTTAGTAATCTACAAAATATCTTAACAATTTTTACGTCAATGAATCGTGTTCGTAACAACGATTACTAACAAAAGATCTTTCCTTTTTGTTATACTGTAGACTATCTGCCAGAAGAACTAGCGACCAAATTCAATCAGACGATGATGCAGATGCGCACGGATCCGGACCGCGACGTGCGAATAGTGGCGGGCGGCGTGGCCGGAAAGTACTATCCTCAGGGTGCCGAGTGGAAAGTGCCTGAATTGGAGTGCGGCTATTAATAGGACGAGACAAAAAGGAAACACACACACACGGACACAACGAGCCTAGATAGATTTTTTTGTAGCTTGGATGCAGCGATTGTAGTTCAGCACGCGAATGCGAGGTCACGAAGTGCGTCTGCGAGTGAATGCGCTTGTGTATATCAGAACAAAGAAAACAGAGAGAGAGAGATGGAGAAAGTTTGGATGAATGTGAGAGTCATCGACTACACACACTAAACACGAAAAACACACAAAACACACATAATATAACACATACACGATACATACCGACTACGTAAGGAAAATAAGCTCAAGTTTTTAATCGTATTACTCGCGGATCCAGCCCGACGAAGCGACGGGTCAACGCGATTTTATACTGCCTAATTGTCGAACGCGCTCTCCACCAGCGAAAAAGCGCACGCGCCCCTCGATTGCGAGTTATCGTCGTGCGAAGAAGCGTTTACGTCCGACAGATCTGTCTGCGCTGATCGGAGTCGAGCGTTTTTTTTTTTTTTTAATGAAAATAGCGTGGAACAAGCGAACCGTTTATTCACAACGCAGAAGATCGCGCTCGTGCTAAGCTCGACTTCGACGCTGAGCACACGACGAAGCGAGCAGACAGACCACGCCTCGAACCACGAAAGTTTTACGTGTACCGGACTGATCCCGCGTACGCCAACCGGCTGTGTAGAAAAAAAGAACTTGACTTCTCGCAAAGTAAATAATTCAGCGACTATATTACCGCGCGTGAAATTCGATTTTTTTCTCTTTTTAATAAATAAAAAAAAAAACACTTCTTTTTTTCTCTTCTTTTCGTGCTTAAATCAATCTTAATAATTCGATCGGTACTCCGCGATCGTCCGAGTGCGGAGAATTAAACGCTGATATTGGCGAGGCAAGAAGCGGCCTCATCTAAACCCGTACTAGAATTTTCGATATGCAAATAGCGTTTTTCTTCGAGCAACTGCCGTTCATTATGACTTCTCTTGCCAGTATCGTCGGGGCCACGCGCGGAGCATCTGCAAATCCGCAAAGCGGTAAAACTCGATTCGATCTCAGTGGACGCTATCGAAGCTCAACCTGTAATCAAATGTTTCACAACCTTCTCGCGTCGACGCGATGCATTTTTTCCTCTCCCCCCTACTTTTATTGCTATATATTTTTTTTTCTTTCCTAGGCTTTGCAAACAATCATGTCGTCTCGCGTCGTCCGTACCGTTGACTTTTACTACGCCAATTTTTGTAACGAATAACGTTTAAGTAGGAATTTAAGAAGCGAGGCACGAAGCGCGCGCGCGAGCGCTAAACATCGACGCGTTTTCCAGGCGGATTCATCGTCGCGCGCGCGCAAAACCTCCGCCTACCTGTATATTAATACCAATATTTACGCTAACGAATATTAAGGATAAACACGATTACTACTGATAATATTGTACAATACGAGAGTAAGGGAAATTGTAACATCGAGAGGACGACCCGAGGAGCGAGAGCGTCACAGTCACGATTGATCGAATGCACGACGAGGAAGCGCGACATATTTTACCCAATTGCAAGTCACCGCGCTCTGCGATTATCTGATAATTTCGCGATCGGCAGTTCAGAACCGATCGTTTGTAGTTTGTTAAAAAAAAAATAAAGTAATAAAAAAAGAAGATGCGATCGATGTGCAACAGCAGCGACAGGTTCTCCATTATTATTATTTTTTTCATTCAGCACTCGTTATTTGTGAATATTCGCTACAGCGGAGCGGAAGGAATATTGTTTGAGATATTGTGTATAATACATTATGTATTTGGTAAATGAGGATGAAGCAAGGAAGAAATAAAACTTGAAGTCATTTGTTACTCATTCTTGAACGTTTGTATTTATTACAGTATTTTTACAGCAACTTTTCTAGCCGAATATCCCGAGGAATTTTCCCGGGGCGCAAGCCGGAAGCTGACACGCTTTTTCCTCCATCTCGGTCTCCGCGGTTGTACAATTCCGCACGCAGTGTCGCCAGCGTATTTGTCGTCCGCGGCCGCAGGTCACGCTGCAGCTGCTCCAATCGGTCCAACGGTCCCACTTGCGATTTGACTTCCTCTTCCGACGCAGATTCTTCCCACATCGTTGACCTCGCAGGTTTCTCGCTGGTCTGCTGTTCTTCGTGGGTTGAGTCTCGCGGCTCCACGTCGTCGGATGCTTCCAGCAGGCTTCGGGACCTCTCTAGTAATTTCATTAGATTTTCTGTTAAAATTTATTGTATAGTGTACCTATTGTGCAAAAATAGCAAAAAAATCTCACTATATTAATAGTAGATCTCGGTGCTGCGTTTTCGGCACTTCGGGACTTAGCGATTTGTTGCAAGTCCACCGCAGTATCAACGTTACTCGCATTAGACGAAATTCCAGATTCATCGGAGTTCTTACCCTGCCCTTCACCCTCGTTGCCTTCCGCTATGTAACCGTGCAACTCATCGACCTAGAAGTATCAATAACACACTGAGAACAAGATGAAAAAAATAATCTGACGACTTGAAAAGATGAGTAACCTTTGCAAGAAGCTCCACGACAAGTTGCCTGATATCTCGAATAGGCTGAGCAGCTCCAGCCTTCAACATTTGCTTGTCCGCGATCCCCTCGCTCCGATTCTGTCGCAAATCCGCCCCACGATTCTTCAAGCCATCCACCTCCCGTACGCCGCTGTTTCTCTTATCACGACTTTTCACTTCTCCGCCAAAATGTGCTTCGGAAATTTCCCGAACGTCCCGCCTGACTCGATCCGCAGTTTCGTTGAGCTCCGAGTAAAAATTCTCGTCCTCCTCGACGTCGGGCTGTCGTCGACGTCTTCCACTGCTCGATTTTCTCTGTGTCTTCTTGCGTTTCGACCGAGACGCTTTCGCTCTGTTCCTCCGCTTCTTTTTCCTCCCGAATCTCCGACGTCCGCTCGCCGTTTTCCCTCTCGCGCTTCTAGCCGATCTGTCCTGCCGCGCGTCGACGCTTCCGTAGTCGACCTTCGACAGCATCGAGTCGATGACCCTGTCGTCCTCGGCGTAGACTTCGGCCGCCGTTCCCACGTCTTCGGCCTCGTTTACGTACGAAGCAGCTTCCGGGGCGTCGATACCATCGGCGAATCTTTTGGTCCTCACCAACAGCCGCGCCACTGACGATGGATCCTCGGAATCCTGCGCGATCTCGGGATAGACGTCGTCGAGTCGGTACCGCGATACTGAGCCGTCGTCCTTGAGAACGGAATTATCATCCTGAGATTTTGATTGGTCTACGTCAGCCTCCCGATTCGTCGCTGCTTCGTTTTTCTCAGAGCTCGAACGCTCCGTCTGAGCTTGTGTGTCGTTAACATTGTTGACGGAAATGGAGTTAACTTCGTTCGGCGAAGTTTCCGAAATATTCTCAAAATAGTTTGTCGTCGCTTCCTCCAAAAATACTGTGGTTTGCGCGTCCGCTAGGCCCTCGACGTCGTTAACCCTGCCGCGGAAAGCAGAGTTAACGCCGGGAGCTAAAAAATGTACAGGCGTCGACGTTTGTGTACCGGCTGCTAAATCGGTCGTGTTTGGATTGTCGGTTGTGTCGCGGATTTCGCGCTTGACCCTGTCGGACGATCGTGACCCCAGGGCCAGGACTTCAAGCGCACTCAGAGCGAAAGAGTCCTCCAGATTACGAAGATAATTCGAGTCGATCGACGCCAGCGCCGATCTGTCGTCATCCAACTCGGAACCGTCGCGCTTGACTCGAACGTGAACCACGTTCGCCGATTCGCCATCTTCACCGACGTCTTCGGAGTATTTGGAAATCGCTGGTCCATCGAGATCCACGAGCGTCGCTCTTCTCCCTCCGCCATCGGCGTCTTCCCGCGGCGCCGATCGCTTCTTCCGTATCAACTCGACCATCGGAGTCTCGACAACGGTGTCTGGAAATTTTTCCCGGTTTTCCGCAGTGACAAATAATTTTTCCAAGTTCTCGTCCTGACCTTCCGCAACTTCGGTGATACTGAAATTCGCGCTGTGAGCCGTGGAGCCGACTTCGGAATTTTTCGTCCCCTCGACATCGGGAATTTGGGATAAATTCGCGAATACCGGAGTGGTCGATACGTCGTTCAGTGTTATCGTGATCCGCGAGTTTGGCGGAATTTTCGGGAAATTCGCGGTCGACGTTACGAAAAAATCATTTGACTCACTGGGGGTCGAGGTGGAATTCAGGGTGGAAAACGTGTTTTCCAGATTAATATTTTTTCGTAACGTTGCGATTTCTTCTTTATCGACGAAGCTGCTATTAAAAATTGCAGAGGTTTGATTGACAACCCAGGGGATCGGATCGGCGATCATCGTAACGTTAAGATCCTTCGAGGTCAGATTTCCTGGTCTCGTCGTCCACGCGAAAGACAACTTCGGATCTACCGTAAGTTGACGCGGTTTTTGGTGCTTCCGGTGATGATGATGATGATGATGATGTCGATGGTGTCCCGGACGGTGAGGCGATCGGTGCTTCTTGCCGTCGACGTAGTCGGGAATGCAAACGGTCAACATGGTGTACACAAGGATCAGCATCACGATGTACAGATTCATAACGTCCAGCAAGCTTTCCACACCGATAACACGGCAGAACCAATGGTAAAAAAGACGCATCGGTTGTGCGATATTTGCACTCGACGTGGGTTAGACTAAGTTGACATTTAAAAATCTGTCGGCCGTGTCCATTGACGCGCGACGACGAATTAAAATTGACAGTCACGCGTCGCTTATAAAAATAGTGATTATTAAAAAAATGACTTACCAGTATCGAGTCGCTAAAATGATTGGTACGAGATCCAGCGACAGTTTAGGCGGATTTCATATTTATGTCGATGAGTGCATAAAATTGATCTTTTTCGCCATTTTCATGTGCAAAAAAGTGAACGACTTATTCGTGCCAAAAATATTTGATGATCCTCGGTCGAATTTTTGCTCGACATAGAAGTTTTAAGGAGGGTCCATCGTTCCATGGTGGACGGGGATTGAGTCGTGAAATTTTCGTAATCAATGCGGAAAAAAGATAAGCAAAAATCAATTCAACGCTCGAAAATATTTTTTCTCAGGGCAAGAGCCGCCCCCTTCAATCGTTACAATCGTTCAAAGACCTAAAGAGAAATATTACAACAACGATGCTTAACATAATTCGTTCGCCGAAAAACAAATCGTTAAATTGTCCTAGTCAAGTATCTCGACATCGAAAGAAAAAAATAAAATAAAAATAAAGCGCAAAAGACAATAGTCAGGATTAACAGTAAACACATTGACGAACATACCGCATAAATTACGCTCGGAGTGGTACAAAACGATCGAACCTCCTCAAACAACGTGCTTGTTCTGTTTTTATTGATTCAATAAATCGAATAAATAATTCGTCCCGTTGGCCCGGCGTGTCTCGCGTGTAAAAACGGAAATTGGCGAGATCGACGAGGCCGACGAGCATTTGATTTTCTATGTTCCGACGGTCGAGACGGTCAACCGCGACACTGTGTTCATTGTTTTGTTTGTTTGTTTGCCTGTTTCTTTTTTCAGATCGTAGATTCAGCCTCCTCGTGAACGGTTTCGCTCGGTTCCGTAGTATCGCTTTTGGATCTGAAATAAATCATCAGTTGAAGAGGGCAGTCTTGGATCTCGGTCTCGACGTCGACGTCGACTGGTCTTAAGAGATCTTCTCTCGCGCAAGGGAAGATGGGAATACACATGGTTCTAGAGTTATATTATATAATATAAATTTATATTACATAATATATTACATTGTAACTAATATTTATCATATCGCGTGACGAACGGACGAGAAGAAATGGTTTTTTTTCTTTTTTTTTAGCTCTTGCTAAAAAATGTTCTGGTATACCGATCTTCCTTGGCAAGACACCAGGTTAATCAGACGTGGAAGAGAAGAAACAACGATTAAACGAAGAGACGAAAAAAAATAGACAAAAAAGAAGTAGTGATAAAGGCATTTTTCAAGCGCAGGGGTCACGATGATACATTCCCTCTCGGTGTCGGCGTTAACTTTTCTCTCGCGTTTTTTTTTTCTTTAATTTCTTTTTTTGTTCTTTTCTCTTTTTTATTAACGTGCAAAAATTACGGCTATTCCATTCGTCTGCTATCACTCGTCCTTGTTCCTCGATATACTTATTATATTATTTCTACAACGTCTACGAATGAATGTGAAGTGAATGGCAACAATTGAACTGGAGGGGGGGCTGCTGGGCAAGAGGGTGTTTTCTAGGGGCTTTCGGCCCGTTGATGACGGCGGATTAATGCAAATCGGTGCACAGTCACCGTCACGACGAATTCTGCGCTACGCAGAGTCGACGTTCTAACGTTCTCTCACGGTTCTCACTCGCTTCGTATTCCTTCTCGCCCATTCTACGAAATTCCGTCTACCGTTTTGGTTATTTTTTGTTTCTCATCCTCGGCGTACAGTGAAATATCATAGGTACAAAAGGGGTACATTCCTACATAGATATATCGTAAACACAGTAACTAGTCGAGTCGCGAGCCCGTTATTACTTAACCACGGGAGAGAAGAGGATTTTCTTATCTTTTTTTTGTTATTTTTTGTTTTATTTCGTCCCCCTCTATCTCTAATATCTGCTGGGGGATATACTCATTAACTGCATTAACTATTCGTTAAATATTGTCGATTATTAAAAGGAAAAAGAAGTAAACGGAAACGATGTTATTCACTGTAGTCGGCAATACGCTCTCTTCCTCTTTCTCTCTCTTCAGCCCTGAAGTATAAGTAGTTAAACTTTCGGTACTTTTTGTTTTGTTATCTTTTTTTTTTCTCTCACTTGGTTTCGTTTTTGTACGCGTAGGCACTTTGCTATGTTTCATTGCGGTAAGTTAATTAACAGTGTGTTTTTAATGTGTAGTAATATTGTTACCGTGAACCGTAGAAGTACAAAGGAAAAAAACAGCATCGACCGTAGTTTTCTCTCGCTCGCTCGCTCGCTCGTTTTACTTCTTCTGCTCTTGTTTCACCTTACGTTTTCTCTTTCTTTTGCGATCTATTTTTTTCTCTCGTTTGTTTTTTTTTTCTTCCTCTTAAGTTCGGAGTCTTCATTCACTCGCAATGTCTCAGTCGCTCGATCGTCTCACTCGCTCCTGACCGTTCGCACATTCACGCGCTCGCGCATACGGTTTCCCTCTCTGCCTTGGAACTTTTTCATTAGCACCGTGTCTTCTTGAATTCCGAATTTTACCCACGGGAGAGACTCTATGTGTGTATATATATGTGTACGTATATATATATCGTTATACGATCCTCCTCACGCGTGGCCAATTTTGTAATTTACCTTCTCTCGCGTACTCCGCTCGCGACCGGAACATCGCAAATTGTACGAGCGCGCTTCTCTATTATCTGCTTTATATAACCCGCTCATTCTTCACAATTGCGCGAATAAGGAAACGATTAAAAAAAAAACACCCTTTCTCACAGACTATATGAATGAATACTCGTGTCGGGAATGACCTACCGGTGGCGTGAACAACGAGAGCCTAGAATACTTCCTGCTCTTCGCGAGCGATGATTATGACAATGATTATTAAAAATGTGAATATTCTCAGATCACGCGGGCAACGTCGCGGATTAAAATAAGCGACTCACAATCCAATCTTATTGTCCGTTATACCGATTTCCGTAGGAGTCGCGTGTTTTAATTAAAAAATAAATTTATCTCATTCGATGGTGGGTGATTCACTTTGCGAAATGCTTTTTGAAAAACTTGCAGTTTCAGTTTCATAAAACGTGGCTAAGAGTTGGAGTGTAGTGGAGAAATAAAATTAGCCGTAATTCCTCCCATGAAAAGTGAGGTATCGGCGTGGAAGGATTATCGTTTATCGACCGCTCTAATCTGCGCGGCTGTCCGCGACGCCCTTGACGCTAATATAAGAAGTATCCGGCACCCGGCCTCACGGTGTGTATATTCAATACGTATTTATACGAGAAGTGGATTAAACGATACATATCGCCAGCTTCCCGGTCCCTTCCTCCTCCCATCCGCGCAACGGTATTTTATTACTTTAAAAAATCCTCCCAGCTACTCAAAAACCGCGTTTATCGTACTCAGTCTTTCTAACGGTTGGCCGGGTAAGTGTATACGTGCTGCGGGACATATTGAACGCATTGCGAGATTAATTTAATCGTAAAGATTTACTGCTTTCTTTTCTCGTCCTCAGTCCAAAGCTAAAATTCACTATTATCTCTTGTGCAGATTGCTCGGTGTCGGGGGGAAAAATCTAAAAACTTCTACTTCCTCGCGATTGGAATAAAACAAAAAAACGATTTCGGAGCATCGCACCTCAGCACACCAGGAATGTGTTCTTCTCGTGAACGATTCGATGTTTGCGCGGTCGCGATAGTTAAAAATCGAACACTGGATTTGTTTTCGAAGCGTTATTATTATATAAAAAAAAGTAAAAGAAAAACCCGTGGCCTCCTGTTTTGGCAACGTACCTGCGCGCTAATTCCTCAATGATTTCGATTTTCGAGTCAATCATCAAAAAGTCCAAACACTCGCGTTACGAACTACGAAGTCACTAATGAGTCTGTTTTTTTTTTTTTAGGCCTGTCACGCCCCACGCAATTGCCAATACGCTAACAATATAATTACGTAATTTGCTTTGCTCTAGTGTCTAAGTCAATGCTTTTGGTACCCTGAACATCGGTATTTCGTAGCTCTAATTTAATTTAGACCTCGTTTAGTTTTCCGTTACATCGGGAGACTAACGCGCAGATCACAGCGGAGCCCCGATTGATGTCTTGTTTTTCAGTCGAAGAAAGAACGATTGACGTCTACGGACGCGTCATAAAAATTCAAACTTAAACACTACACTGGTACTCAGCAAAATAAGACTGCAGCTTCTTCAGTTATAGACATAAAAATCGTAAGTAAAGTCAACAACTTTGCAGTTTTCGTAAAATTGAATTTCCTGATTGGTGGCGACAAAGAACCCGTGTTCTCTGATCGATCTGTGAAGAAACAGTACGTTAAAAGGCGCGAGCTTAACACGCAATTGTGTACAAAATATTTACAGTCTCTTGCGACGGCGATTTTCAACAATAAGCAACAAAGTGCAGCCGTACGTTAGAAAAAAAAATCGTAAGTACCCTACCCGACGTACGAAATTCGATTTTCCAATGAAAAAAGAAATCGGGACTCCACTGAATACTCTTCCTCTTTATCCCTTCTCTCTCTCTCCTGCTTCTCTGTTTCTACCCCCGTCGATCTCGAATTCTCCCGACTGTTTGTAAGACCGGCGCCACCTTTCGTCTCAACAGACCTCCCCGAATCGCGCCCGAAAGCCGAGAGAACAGGCACCGAAAATGACCGATCTTTTTTTCTTCAATTTTTTAAATAAAAATCTATGAACCGAAACGCACGTCGATCATTCGGGCAATGCTGTCGAGACGCTCGGGGGTGATTCATCGATGTTATCAAACAAACAAATTCCGCACCCACCTCGATCAACGCGTACGCGGAGTTCCCGTATCGTCCTCGAACGACGAAATCCGCGAGAAATATCGTTTTCTTTTGAATCAAGAACGTACGATTATCCGGCATCCTACGGACGCCGCTCAGGGGGTGGGGGGATCACAATATAAAAATACAAATACGAAGGTTCCCTTCTCTCTTTCTCCTTCTGCTCTCCCTTTTCGTTTTTTTTTTTCTCCGATTTGCTCCCTGTCTTGTTCTCGCTCTCGGGGAAACGCGCAAATCCACAGCTCATCGCGAAACTATTGCTCGCCAATATTCTCCTTTTCCTCGATTAAATGGTCGTTAACTTTTTCCCTCGTTTAATTAGCGCGCGCGTGTGTGTGTGTATGTGTCTTGTGTGGGGATGCGACTGTGGATCAGTGAAACGATCTATCACTCGCCGTATCGCTGGGTGACCTAGCCGCGCATGTAAAGGTACCCGCATAGCGCAATAACACCTCCACCGAGAACCGCGGTACCTATTCCTATTATAACGGGCTTGAATAATGACCTCTTGAGCTTCTGCCATTCTTCCGACTGCTTCTGCCGTCGCTTCATCTCGCGCACCTGAGCCGCGAGCCGCTCCTTCTTTTCCTGATGACGTTGGCGCAACTCGTTCTTCCTGAAAGTCGATTCGTCGTCGTTAGCTAGAGGTCGGGGATGACACGGAAATAACGATGATTTCCGCGTGTCGTGTTACTCACGCGTCTGGACTGGACGGCGGGCTGATCGTCTGGAAAGAATTCTCGCCGTCGCCCGACGATTCGCTCGGCATTGCGACGCTGTCGTCGTTCTCCTCGTGTATGTTATTCGGAATGGAACTCGAGTGCGCGGGCGGCGGACTCGTGCTTGGTTCTGTGTTCGTCGGGGGCTCGCGGGGCAACGGCTTGTCGGGCGGGCCGCCCTCTTCGTCTGTAAGGTTACAAATTGATTATAGACAAAGGCACGAAAAGCGTCGGCTTCGCAAAGCCCCAATTTGCGCTTCCAGCTACTCCGCTAAAGGTACAAACGTGCGATACGTTTTTTTATGGAAAATTTTATTATACAACATCTAGCAATTAATATAATCGTGCAAACGAAGCTTTGCTTACCATTTTCAGTCGGACTCGGCGTCAAATCTGCCATCATACTACGTGCGAGGGACTCGCCTCTCGGCGGTGGGAGAGGCGGAGGCTCGTCATCCTCCTCCAAGGACGAGTTACTCACGTTGTTCACTGTGTCATAGTGATTTGTCACTATGTCGTTATTGTCGACGTTCTGAAAGTCGCGTAGCGCCAAGTAAAACGGTTAAAAAAAACGGTACTCGATTTAACGTCGAGACACAGCAGTACAATGCTATTAGAACGATTCGTCAATCAACGACACCGATAATACGGCGACCGCGACTATTCGGTGTGCGGCGCCGTCGCAACTCGTGACAACAATAACAATGGACTCGTCAATTTATTTCCGAGGAATTTTACAAGAGGCAACTCGTGACGAGAGGTACGCGGCTAATAGCAATGTGCTACTGTGAATTGGTATTAGTTACCACGTTGTTGGACGGAAGTTGCTTCGCCCCCTCGATTATGGCAGCGTACGAGAAGCGCAGTTGATCCGGTGTTTGTATGAGACCCATACGAAAGCGTCGCATTTCCACGAGGACGTCTCCTACGTTTACGGAATTTAGTCCATTCTCCTCGATCTGAGCGAAAAAAATAAAATAGGTTTAATATTCCTTTCGCGCCGTTTCCGATTGATATCGGATAATTAAAAGCTATCACGATCGTCACGCGCGTCCCACTAAAACATTAAAAAGGCCGGAAGCGCATTTTAACGCAAACCGGATGCGCACGTATAATGCACCGAAAGGTTTAAAGAGCCCTCGACTCACCAGCACGAGGCACGTGTCGACCAGGCAAAAAGTCCCGGAGCGTCCGATGCCGGCGGAACAGTGAACAACAGGTGGCCCCACGTTCGGATCCAGAGCCCCGGACTGTCTGACGTCGACGAGAAAACGCAGGAAAGCAGTTGGACTCTGTGGTACGCCGAAATCCGGCCACGTCGTGTAGTGAAAGTGCAAAATATCTCGACTCTCCTTGGTCTCCACGTCCGTCAATCTTAGCGCGAAAACAAACAAAAAACACCAAAAGAAACATTAGATCAGCCTCGTCAATCCGTGTTTACAGAAACTACAATACTCGGGCAGGAGAGGATTTTTGTAGACAACCATCATATGTCGCGGTTGTTGTGAAATTGTGATTGATATATGTCGCCTGCGGCGAATGGGGGGAAATCGATAAATTGAATACGGCGAGTTCACGGGGTCGCGTGTCGGATTTCTTAATGTTCTCCGAGTTCGTCGATAAGCGCTCCATTTCCTTGATTAGATACAGAATTAATCGAACTCGCGGAGCGACTCATGGCTCAGGAATTCAAGCGGCAATCCGGACGGGCAATTTTTCTCTCCCTCTCTCTTGCGAATCTTACTTTCTTACCTCAACGTTCTCGTCGTGTAATCCGAGGACTCCGTTTTACTGATGTACTCGACTTTGAGACCGACATCCGGGAACATCATCGTGTGATCCGACGAATCCTCGAGCGGCCAGTACTGATGGCACTTTACTTGGTTCTTCTCAATCACTTTGTTCAACATCAACACAGCTTTCGAATTTTGCTCCCAGACCATCAGCCAAAAGTGTCCTGCCGTATTTGGCAGTGGTCCTTGCGTCAGGATATATTGTCTGTGCGCTCGGTCCATCTGTAATTTTAAATTAACATTAAAACATTTTTTTTTTTATTTTTATACGTTGGGACATTTTTTTATCTAATCATTTACGAATAATTTTCCTCACCTGTATGAGGTTCGCGTTGATATAATTGTAGGGCCCTTTTTTGAGGACGATCCTCGTGTGGTCGTACGGCGCGACATCTCTGTAACGATTCAAGTTTCTGTTCTCTGGTTTCTTGGATTCGTTGCACGTGTAGTCGAAATTACCGCACTCGTTGCCTATGTGCTGAAACAGTCAATCGTGTTCCCGGAACGTTAGCTTTTTATTATCACTCGCCGAGTCTGTTCATTTATTTCTCTAAAACACTGGGCTTCCAGAAACCGACGAAGACAGCATTTTTCATCTTAATTCCCAGGCTTAATGACTCGGATAATTTTCCATCGGATCTTTCAGCGGTGCAGTGAGTCGACGAATTCACAGAAAAGTAGCTATTTGTGAATCAAATTATGCATCACCTCTATAATTATAATTATCTTTGCTATTAAATTTATTTTTTAGAGTAATATTTTTATTTCCACAGAGCCCGCACCGTCCCATCGTTGCGTCAGGGCACCGCTGTTGCGAAATGATTTTTCGCCATGAAGAAATTGGGAAAACGAACATTAAAATATCCTGTTTTCTGGAACGAGTTCGCGGGGCACCGACGGATTCGATGATTGCACGACTCGCGGGACTCGCCCACGCGGCCAGACAGACGCAAATTGCACATTACTAAATATAGTCTGTGTATTGGTGCGCGTTACCGGTGGCTCGGAAGTTCTCGGGAATCCGAGCAGCCTTGGCGATAAAAATTCCCCGAGAGAAAAGTCTCGGGCGAGAGAGCGCGCGATTGTCGCGCGACTACGACGTGGCTCTCGGTATGCATCGTCGAACAATCGGGCGCTTAGAGGCAAAAACAATTATACCGCCAGGAGGCGAGACGCTCGCGACGGGCCGGGACGATGCAGCCCAGTGGTTGCCCGGCGGTGTCATTGGCCCTCGGTGCGAGCGGAGCGCGAGCCATTTGCCAGTGGAAGCGCGTAATTGCGAAGCCAGAAAAACCTCTTTCGGGACGCTGTGTACGACTCGGTGTACTCGGTGTAGCGTGGGAAACGAGCACATGGGAACGTCCTAACGGCATCAAAGCCCGACCACTGTCCTCGGCGCTCGGTCGCCTCGCGAAAATCGCGAGCACGCCTCGATGCCGCCCGTCGAGAGCCGAACGTTCGCTGCCACGGGCAAAACGACGGCGGTGTGCATTTGTTTTCCATGCGTCGCTGATATGCAGCAGTGATAAGAGATACGAGACGCGACGTTCCAACGGCCGGCTCCTCGGGGATAGATGATCGATATACGCGCGCGCTGCATACGACGCGGCGCCGCTCCGAGCCAATTAGCACCCCGGACAAATTGGATTGCCAATCGTAAATAGGATTTTCGTCGAGACAACGACGTGACTTCCCTCGTTCGCTGGAGCTTGGAAATAAAATAAATAAAAATCAACATTTAAGATAACAATTTTTTTTCGGTATTTCGAATAATATTGTTGACTTTGTCGTCGTAAAAAAATGACTTCTCCGTATCAGAATCTCAGTCAGCTTGCAATATTGTCGAAAATAAATATTAGTCAGAGGGTTTGTATCTGTGAATACAGCCCAAACGTCTTCTCGCGGTATCCAGCGATTTCCGTTTCAAAACTCGAGAAAAGGGTCCAGGTGACGAGAGCCGGCTGCGTCTCTGGTCGAGGGGCGCAGCGGGTGCAGCGCGGCGGCGGCGGCGGCAAGCGACTGCAGACGGACGAGCAATAAAATGCAACGCGCAACGAAAAACCAGACGCCGAGACGTCGTTTCGGCGCCGCCGCAGTTTTTCCCGTGAAATCTATGCTGCGGGTCTTTCAACGAGATTTCAGTCGGAACGGACAGAGATGGAGAATCCACTGGGGATGAATATATATATAAATTGCATATGAATATGTATGTAGGCAGCGCGTGGAAACGTTGCCAAATCCTGGAGCTGACAATAAAAATATATTTCCGGGGAATTAACTGAACGTAAGAAACATGGAAATAAAAATTGAAAATAATTTTTTTTTTTTTTACCTGATATAGAACGTTCCATGCACCCTTCGAATTGATCTCGAGATACTCGGTCTCCACGTTGCTGACCGCGGACTCCTGCGTCTCGCTGGTCATCCTGGTCGCTCGGGACAATAATTCGCCGTCGTCGTCGTCCTCGTCGTCCACGTCTTTGCCGTCGTCGATCTCCCGGTCGATCCTCCGCTCGGCCTCCGTCTCAGCGCTTCCCAAGTCGGCCACTGCGTTCACCAAAATCATCCCCAACAAAATCATCGCCGCCAAATACGTCTGGCGAGTTCCGTCGGCTGTCGTTATACGTTCAAATTTTCACGCGCGCGATTTTTTCACGCTCGCCTGCGATAACATTTCACGCGCTTTTCGCTCGGACATTTTCGCACGCAACCAATCGGCTCGTTTTTTTTTTCGACGCACATGCGGACCGGACCACTTGGCCCCGGTCGCGTTGACTCACAACGCTGATACCGCTCGCCGCGTCCCCGACGAGCGTTTCCCGGACGGAACCGAAGTTCGGCGAGGAAAAACCTCGCCGAGAGGCGACGTTCGTCGCGCGACGAGCGCGCGAGTCGCGTGTTTTCTCTCTAGCTCGATTCAATTCAATACTGGGAAACGCTCGTCGAAAATCGTCGTCGTCGTCGTCGTCGTCGTCATCCAGCAGCAGCGACAGCAGCAGCAGCAGCCTCGGCAGTCGCGAATCAAGCGACTCGGGGTTCATTGGCCTACTTAGTGTTTTGATTCATGTGCATCCAGAAAAAAAGAGACACACGACACCCAGACACACGCACAAGCACACAAGTATATATCTTTTAATCCCAAAACGCACCAGGCGTAAACTCGGGCGAGCGTGAAATTCCGCGAAGCATTTTTTTCCACAGAGACGACACATTCGGCCGAAGATAAAAGACAGCACAACGGACGCAGGCCAGACGAGAACGTAGATGGCGGAGATGATTTTTTTTTTTTTCTCGCGCGACACCAAATTGCCGGAGTTGCAGTTGCGCGAACGTAATAACCTACCGTTTCGTTTCCTTTCCGCCGTCTCTGTCGGTTTTACAATCCGTCGCCGTCGTCGTCGTCGTCGTCGTCGTCGTTGTCGTCGCCGTCGTCTCTCTCACTCGTCGCACGCGCTGCGCGTTGGATGAAGCGAGACACACACAGCGCACGGCGATCGGTGTTGTTCTGTACCCGGCGTACAACGTTATATATATATATATTTTACGTGTATATATATATGTGTGTGTGTATGTGTATTTTACAACTGCGTTCCACGGGACGTCGAGACACACACCGAGAGCTGGCAACGCTCTTCTCGGGGCAACACCTCTCAGGTCTCGCGTGGCCGGTGTGCGACGTCGGCCATCCACGTTGTGCGGCGTGACGCGTGTTCTCCGCGACCGCGGACAATTCAGCGGATCAATCTACGTCGTCGACGCCGAAACCGAAGCGGCCGCACCGGGTCTGCCTCGCGCGCTTCCTCGCCCTCTGCTGCACTCACTCTCGGTCCTGGCTCTCCCTCACGCCGCTCGCTCGCAGTTCGCGCACACACAGCCGATCGCCGAAAGGGAAACGCGCTCCTGTCGCACTCACGCACAGTCACGGGCCGTACTAGGGGCCCGACTGCTGCCCCGTCAACGGCAGCCAACTTTCCGGGCGCCGACGACACCAGACGCGGTTCGCGCAGCGACAATCTCGGGGTGGGGGTAGACTACAGCGACGACAGGAACGACGCGAGTTGACTATCGATTTGCTCTCGGAGGAAAATAATTCATCGACTGACGGTAATGCAGAGACTCGGCCGATAACGTAGGTCGCGCGCGGGCTACGAATGTTACTTTGAATTCGTTTTGCTCTAAGCGAAATTTATGAATTATGAGATACATAAATATTTATTTTTTTACTTTTGAGTAATACTGTTGAAGGAATAAATAAAAGATGTACGATGTACGGGAGAAGGGAAGACTGTTAGGCCTTCTTCAACGTCTTGGTTTTCGGCTGCGGCGATTCCGAGTTTTCGCCGTCGGTCGACTGTCTTTTCTTGCTGGTCATAGTTCCGGTCTTCAGCCAGGATGACATCAACCCGCCTGCGGGCTTCGGTTTTCTGGAATAATACAGTGCATTAGGGACTTTCTATTAAATTTGTGCATTTTTATCTTTAGAGTTTTTTCGAAGATGTACCGAAGCTCTACTGGATCAATGCAACTCTTGTCTTTGTTTCTGACGTTGTTGACTGTGGTAGATACCGGGTGCCACTGAATGGCATGATCTGAGAGGTTCATCTTTTGCAATTTCGCGATCGCCTTTTCCGCCGAAATTTCGTTGTAGCTTAGCCAATCCTGGATAAGAATTAGACCTGTAATCTTGGTATTACAATTGTTAGAGGTAGAGAAAATTAGTCGCTATATACCCGAACGTCTTCTTCAGTTTCTAGAATCACTGGAGATCGATGATGAAGCCAAGAAAGCACACTGTTTGCATCTTTGGTTAGGATAGTACAGCTGAAAACATCATCACCCTCTGCGCTGGTCCATTTATCGAACAAACCAGCCAGATACAGCACCTGTTGTCCACTTGTTTCGTTTGATTTTTTGTGCATATAATAAGGCTGCTTCGTTTCAGATTTCTGCCACTCGTAAAACCCATTGACAACAATGACGCATCGTTTTCCCTGGTTCAGAGGCTTCTGATACATCTTGGAAGTCATCACACCTTCCAAGCGTCCATTGTGGCTCGACGTGCTGTGCTTTGCTGATTCACCCTGTAAACATTATTAAAAAACTTAGTTCTTTATAGAGAAGTAAAACATAGTTAACTGATTACATTAATTCATTTCACCTGGTGCCAGAAAGGTATCATACCCCACATCATGGGACATAGCACCCTCTCCGACTCGTTATCAAAGTGTGATCCTGCTGCTATGCAAGCCACTGTGTCCCTGGGTCCCAAATTATACAAAGGCATGTACTGAACAGTCTGAAACTTTGCAGGCACCCATGGCACCTCTGATTCTTTTCCCGAGGCGTCCTTGTATTTACAGCAACAGCTGAGGTCCTCGGGCGCCAAGTAACTAAAATGTATTCAAAGGAAAATCCATTTAAATCTTGATTTAAATTGATTACAATGTAAAAAGATTCTCCTATCCCGGTGACTCACCACGCAGTTCGACCACACATTTTTCGTCGACGATGAACTTCGGTCCTTCGTGCGTTGTTTTTGTTGTCGCTGCCGGATGCTTTGTGCGTATCGAGCTCGTGCTGACGACGATATTGCCCGCGCTTTTTAATCTCTCAGTTTCTCGGCTGTTTCCCGCTATTTCCTCCGTCGACAAAGTTGCTGAGTGTTTGTCGCGAAAAACCATTCATCTGCTGGGAACGTCACAGTGGCGCCAGCATCGGCGTAGCCTGAGAACCACGCGAATCAGCGAGGAAGGCGATTCCTCAAAATCGGCAGACTTGTCGGCGGTAAAACCGATTTTTTTTTTCTCAACGACGAATCTATGGACATAGCAATAGTTTATGGATTACTGGACGAACTCGTCGAAGCTCCGAGACCCGAGACAAAGGGAAATCCTCGCCCATGTTCGAGCATCGCGTTAGCAAGGCAAATTAGCGTCTGGAGATTAAATTCCTTTCTCCGGTTGCGCGCACGGCTCGAAGCTGCCACTAGAGGAAAAAGAAGATGAAAAAAAAACTCGTTTCGGTGCCGGGAAAGCCCGACCATTCGTGGCGATTGCGTCGAAACTCTCGCGCGTCTCGCTCCTTCTCCATGGGCACTCCCCGATTCCTCGAGTGGTCGGAAAATCGTAAACACGCAGCTCGAGTGCAGTCGACAGACGCACAGGAATTCCCAGAGGGCTCAAAGCGCATCGAGTTGCACTTAAAATTCCGTGGACGATCGGGACGACTGATTTTCGAGGAAATATTCGACATAAGCATTAGCTTCTCAATATTAAAAACAAAATTAATTTTTTTCCAATTATCGCGGCAAGGGTTTGCCAATTTTCGAGCAAGGGTTTTGTCGTTTTAGCGCGTTAAGAAGGAAGCGTCAGGCTGGTCTTTGTGTTCGCTCGGAGGGTTGTAAAACCGAAGGAAACGACCGTTGCCACCCGTTCGAGGGTCTTTCGGGGGGGATTTTTCTTTCAGACGATCCGCGAGGGGCTCCGAGGGGTCGTTCTCGAAATACCGGGAGAGCCTCTCGAGGGCCGCGTAACGGGAATGGAACCTCGAGTCGACGGCTGCGACGAGGGATGGAAACAACAGTCGTCCAGTAGGACACACGCAGCCTGCGCTGCATCCTCTGTCTTCTGCTCTGCTCTCTGGCCGTTCGCTCCCTGAATTCCTGAGCGCCAGCTCACCGCGTGTTCCGTTCCTCTGTTGATGTCACGCGACCGGTAGAGATAGTCTCGCGCATGTGTCGCGTACACAGCGGCGGCGACTCGACGAACCAAAGGAAACGCATTAAAAATGCGCAGACGCGCGTATTAGGTTATGCACCTCGCGCCTCCGGCTCGGAAATCACCGATTTTTTTTGGTGGCTGACTAAAAAAGTTCGACTTTGTTCGAGAAAGAATGAAATGAATAAGATTTTCCCATATTATTTTTTATGCATTTTTTCGATTGCCCTATTCGCTTTCTATGCAAGTAAGCGAACGGGAAGCAATGGAATTCGCGCAGGAGGATAAACTGACGTCACGAGCGAATTCGTCGACGGTTAGCGTCGTATTTTTCGGAAATTCGGACCGGGAGAATCCCAGGTCCGTTCGATAGGATCACGGGCGCTTCGTCCCACCGGCCTCTTCTCTATAATTTCGCGCCGGACCGGTTATTTTGCGTCGTATACACGCCGCACGAGCTCAGCCGTGAGCCGCTGGCATAGACAACCCACAGGCTCGAGCGGCGAATTCCCGGAGGCGCGAATTATCGCCAGGAAAAAAGATTAGGAAAACGACTGACTGTAAACACAGCGAAATAATATTTTTTCCGTGAATCGGGCAAAGACATATCTTTTTATCTGCAAACGCTGATTTCGTGAATTTGGGCGAGTTGCAGTGCATTATTTTTTTCAAGAGTATAAAATATTCTGAGTACAATAAAAATCCGATAGGTTTCCAGTGGGCGGAGCGAGACTGAAGGGCTCCGTTGGTAAACTCGCTGATAGGACGAGGCGAGCGAAAAGCAAGCTGGAAAAATAATAAAAATACGAGGTTTGCAACCGCAGAATCGCTCAAGGTGGACACCGTCCCGGTGGTGTGTATGACGGAAAGGGAGACCCCTCACCCATCTCATCGAGTCACCGGCCGTCGTCGTACGCGCTAACGAGAATCACCTCATCGCCCGGTCACCACCACCACCGACGATGATGGTCACGCTGCGTGCGCCTCATCGCGCGGCTCACTGTTCGCCTTCTGAATCGCTGCCCGATGTGAAAGTCACCGGGTGGTCAGCGGTTCTCAGCTACAGACACCCTAAAAATAAACAACTATATATACCTCGCAAAACAAAAATTCCATTGTCTCCAAAACAGAAATAAAATAAAACCCTAAAACTAACTTCCTGATAATTCAATAACATATTTAAAAAAACGGTAAAAAAAAAACTAAATAAATTCTAGTTAAAAAAAAAAGATACAAAAAAAATTCTTTAAAATTCCGGCCAAATTGCGCCAGGAATCCACAGGTGGAGTCGAGGAATTCGTAGCGTCACGCGATGCCTCGCGTGTATTTTTTCGCTCAGGCGAAAAGGTACACCGCGAGAGAGGCGATCGACGTGCACGCGCGTTGTCCGCCGCCCACCTGTCCTGAGGGCTGAGGCGCGTTTGAGGTCCCCTGGTCGGAGGCGGCGACGACGGCGGCAGCGGCTGCGGCGAGCGGAGCTCCCGCTCCGCCGCTGCCGGCAGCTTTGGAGAACACACTTTGGTGGGGCTCGCGCGCGTCTCTTCGGCCTCGTATACCGATCGCGCGCGCGCGCCTCTCGCACACGGTCCCCGTGGGTTCAGTTGTCACTGCGACTCCGTGCGTGCGGCGTTTCGGTCGCGTCTGTCTCGAAACACAAATATTTAATTTTTAGTCAATTATTTATATTAAAAAAATTGTTTCAGTGAATAAAAAAAAATCGGTAATTAAAAAAAGTGCCGTGAATCAATTTGTGCAACTCTTACGACGTGGATTTTTTTTTGCCATGAGGAAGGTCGATTATTGAGGTGCCGATTATTCTGTTATTTAATTACAATAAATTACACTCGCGTGTGGGCACAGCAAATGCGTCGGTCGCATGTCGAAGTCGTCGGACCGGCGAATAATGGAACGCGACGACGAGTTCCGATAAGATTACAATGGGCGAGCGAGCGAGACAGAGCGAGACAGGGAGACTTTTGCGCTCTTTGCGCGGACGCGCGCCGCTGCGACACAATCGAACTGGAGCACACGAGCATCGGGCACACGTGCTCGATGCTCGCGCGCTCGTTCGTTTTGTGCACTCGGCGCATCTGTCGCGGACTCGCGAGACACTTTGTAGATATAACGAGCTGTAGTTCGCTTTATATATATGTATATATATTACACACACATAAAGTGAACCGTGTTTGCAAATATATATAGATCGAGACTCGGGTCAGTTGAAAATTTCACGGAAATCCAAAATTATATTTCCGGCCGGGATTTCGCGGCATCGGTTTTCGGGTCGTCGAGCTATAGTAAAATCATCGGGTCAGCGAAATTCGCGACAAATGATTTTCTGAAATACCGAAACAGAGCCAGATGAATTTTTTTAGCGGTTCGTAAAAAAGAATATCGACGTGTCCAACAGACTCGACACGTCCGAGTGCCGAAGAAACTTTTGGCACGCGCGGCAACGACGACGACGACGGCGACGACGCTGACGCGAGCAAACTTTCCGGCAAATATGCATAACACGAGATAAGACTCGATGTCGCAAAGTCGCCGCGCAGTCCGAGCCGAGCGGAATCAGGGGCAGAAAAAAATAGTTGTGATACGGGAATTTCTCATTATCGTCCCCAAATACGCGATAACGGAACTTTTTTTGTGAATTTTATGAATTAAAATTGGTGACTAGGCAGATGAATTTTTTTAGAAGCGAATGAATGGGAAGACTCTAATTAAGCACGCAGCGTTTTATCGCGAATTTATTCGCACGGAATCTTATCGTCATCTGAAATGCAAATTTGTTGATACTTAATTTTTTTTTGCAACGAAAAATATTTCGTAGCAAATATTTGGCGTAGGCGAGTCTTTTGGGCACGAGTCGAGCGAGGCTCGTTCGGGTCGATTTACATGAAAGGAGGCGCATGCTAATTACCCCTAATTAGCGGTTGGCACGTTCGTTAGAGACGCCGCGTGCGGTGCGAAGAAAAACGAGGAATTCCGTTTAGCAGAGCCGCGAGACGAGCGCGACTAGTGGTCGACGGTCATTCGACCGATCATCAGCTTTCCTCGTAATTCTCGCCGAGTGGGAATCACAGGAGTAATTTCATTCTTTCACTTTTTTCCCCCGATTACCGAACGCCTCGAAGAACCCGAGTCTCGGTGAACAATTATTTAACGCGACGAAAAAAATATATATCAACGCAACAGTCGGAGCCTCTCAGCGCTGATGCTGATTGATCGATCGATTCGAACGTGGGACTCGAACGCGCGGCAAAAAGTTTAATCGCAGTGAAATTACGACTCGACGCGTACGCCGCTTTTTGCGGTGGCAACGAGAACGAGCAAAAGTTCTCTCGATCTCATTCGTTGTCCCTAATGACGCGTGCAATCAAAATGCAATATTCATTATTTTCGTTATTAGCTCCTCCGATGATTCTCAGTAAAAATTACAACAACAAAAAATACTGAGAAGTTTCTAATATTAATTTTGTGGTTTTTTCACTATTGAATTCTTCTGGTAAATTTTTCTTTTCTAAAAACGAGTTTGTATTGATAATTTCATGCTGTTATTAAATAATAATTCACGTTATTGTCGCTACAATCTCGCAACTTCCCAGCCTCTAAAGAAAAAAAACGATCTTGTACCTGCGTATACAATTTGCTTGTTACTTTCATAATCGCGAACGCCCTGCGCGTCGTCCTCGTAGGTATTAGACGTGGGCGTTGCGCAACGTGTGTCGACGTTGCTGCTGCCGCACGGCACAATCGTCGGGGCTACCGAGCGAGCGGCCGGTGCGCGCGACGGCGACCAACACGCTCACGCACTCGCGCGACTTGCGCGCTGCGATTGTGCGATTGTGTGAATATTCCAAATGCCGATAACGCGCCGTGCGTTCCGTACACTAGTTCGGTCAAAGTGACCTACTGCATCGCTCCACGATGAGCTCTCGGACTCATCGTCGACATCGGAACGGCAGCACCGACTCACGCTAAAACGCCCGGCTGGAAATAAGTAATTTCTCCATCAACGCTTCGCGCATGTATATTTCGCCTCTGCGCAGGTTTAACGAACCCCGGCGATCGTGGGTGGACGCGAGAACCGCGCGGGCACTTCGATTCCGCCGCAGCACCGCTCGCCGCCGCCGGCGGTCGAGTGTGGGAGGAAGTGCTTATCGTTTACCTGGTGGAACTCGAGCCGCGCGTCAGTCGCTCGATTATGGAGCGCCCGGAGTTCCGTGCGGCGCGCTGGAACTCCCGGCGCCTCGTTCGGTGCTCGGTAGCCGCGCGACTGCTGACCGGATTTATAAATCCCTGATTCAAAATACATAGTTTATTGTACAATTCGTTTTGTAATTATGATTTCATAACAATAATTGTGATTATAAAATAGAGTGTGAACATTTGGACAACTGAAAAAAAAAAACTAAATTTCGCTTTAATATTGGATGAAATAGTGGAAACAATGGAAGAAATAATTGATGAATTACTTTCTTAATCCATTACCTTTTTCTTTCTTTTTTTTCACTATTTCTTCCAATACTGAAGCGAAAATTAGTATTTTTTCCGCTATTTAAAATGTTCACACTCCATTTTATAATCAGTACACATTATTAGTGTGAAAGCGTAATTACGAAACAAATTGTACTCGAAACTATGTCTCATGAATTAATGAGGCTTTAACAACTCTGCTGCCGACGTTGCGCGTGACGTTTCCACTTATCCGTCGTTCGACGTAGCGTTTCCATTCGTCCTTGAACGCGGGATCGAAATATCGGCGGATTACTCGAATTACTGGAGCATGAAAAATTCGACGTCAATTATTTCTTTGCTAGATTCGTACGAAAGTCTTACCGAGCGATCGATATATATCAATTGCAAGATAATAGCTATTGCCATTTATTTATGTATGTGGAAAACGAGATTACGCGACGAGAATTTATCGTTCCGATTCTGACAGACGATTTTTTTTCCTCGATTTTTCCAGACGCTCCCTGGACGCGACCGACACGGCTGGGACACGTGGCGCGGCACGTGCCACCGACGCTGCTACTGCTGTTGCTGCTCCCGATGCAACGTTTCCGATCTCTCGCTGCGCCGGCAGCGACGACGAAAAGCGAGACGAGCTCGTAGCGTGCGAGGAGCGCTGCTCTATCAACGTTTCCGCTGGACTCGCCTGACTCACCGCAGAACCCGAAGATTACGCGTATTTTTTTTTCTTCGCTCAAGGTCGCGGGTCACCGCAAACTTCGCAGTCGATAGATTTTCTTCAAACTCGTTTCTCGGTATTCGCAACTGCAACGCATCATTATTGCAAATTATTCAGAAAAAAAAGAAATTGGAAATGAAAGAAATAAATAATATTTGTTTGAGTATCTGACATTTCCGGAAAACACGTGCGACCACCTCGCGACTCCGGTACCCACAGTGCATTAATTCGCCGCAATTACAATCGCGGTTCAACCGTCGCGTTTAAAAATAGCGTCGCGCCGGCTGCGCGTCTGTTGGACAGTCGCGCGTCGGGCCCGCGAAGAGGGTGACACACCGCAGCGTGCTGCGCGCCGGATACGTCGAGCCGAAGAAAATAGGAAGTGCACCGGGGCAGGATGTCAAGGGAGGTGCGCGCGCCGACGTCGAGCGGTGCAGCCGGTGGAACCGCAGGAGGCGGCGGCGGCGGCAGCGGAGCGACTGGTGGAGCGATGCACCAGGACGAGGACGCTCAGTGCACGGGTAGAAGTCGTCCAGTGAGCTTCTACGACAACTTCAAGGTTCGCATAGTCGCATATACGTCACGTGACCACCTGTTGTCGTTTTGTTTTACTGTGATATTAAAATAAAAAATATCTGTCTGTGGTATCTGTATTAAAAAGAAAAAAATCAAGTGCAAAATTGTTTCGTAACGAAAATATTAATTTCCCGTCCAGGACATTCCGGCTATGCCGCCTTGCGTGACGTCCGCAATGAGCGTCGGTAACTTGAGTCAGCAGGTGCGGGAGAACGGCGACGCGACGACGACGAATTCGTCGGCCTCGAACAACAACAACAACCGCGTGAGCAGCGCCGTAAGCGCGGGCAACGTGTCCAAGATTCAGGGTGCCAAAGTCACGGGTGAGTTGAACAGAACACGGAAATCATGTTTTTTTTTTTCATATGAGGAAACGGAATCAGCTGGGTTTTTTTTGCTCGCTCATTTCGCCTTGACAGTCGACCGCAAGGATTTCTGATAAAAAGATCGAAGGAAAAGTGAAAAACAAAAAGTGTCGGTTTTAAAGTCCACTTTGTTATTATCATTATTATTATTTTTATGGAAAATTATTATTTTCATTGGCGAAATGATTTATGGACGCCGTGGTTAATAAATTTCCTGTTACTTAATATTAACTAGGCTAATCACACGCGCTAGAAATCGTAGATCTGGCCGGGCCGAAAACCGCCTAAATCGGGGTCACGACATTTATTTTTTCAAAACATCGACTTTTAACCTATACCATCGTTCTCAAGTCGAATATTCTACCCCTGAAAACACCGGTTACAACCCTTTTTTAGTTGATTTTGAAAAAAATATATATATTGGCCGCACAGTTTGTCAGAATAATAGATCTGGCCGCCGGGCCGAAAACAGCTCAAATCGGGGTAAAAAAATGTATTTTGTCAAAATATCGACTTTTAACATATACCATCGTTCTCAAGTCGCATATTCTACCCCTGAAAACAATGGTTTCAAACGTTTTTTAGTTGATTAAAAAAAAATAAGATATTTGATAGAACTGTCAAAGTTATCAAGGAAAAATGAACTTGGACTCGGTCTGAGAGTTCCAGCTAATCACTGCTCGAATAGTTTGCTAACAATGCTTTCCGTTACTCATGAACTTTTTAAAAGAAGGATATTATTAATGTAATGTTATTAATTTTGTTTGTGTGTTTCATCGTCAGGTGCGATGTCGACGGGTAATATAGGATGGATAAGTCACGCCGAGAGGGACAAGGAGCTCGGTCGGGCGCCCTCGATGGCCAATTGTCTGTCGACCACGGTACCCGTGAACCTCGCGGCCTCTCAGATTGCCGGCCGTCACACACCCACCAGAAATTCCCTCAGGCACAGCCGGATGATCGTGATGCATCGCACCGGCAACGGTGAGCGGCTACGCCCATTATTTTACTTTCATTGTCCGTACGACGAAGCAACGACACGCGAGACACTTTTATTGCCCGAGGTCGGAAAAGTACCGAAAAACTTTCTAGAAGCCGGAACTGAGGTCATTTGCCCGTTTAATCGTCGGACAAATCGTTGTACAGTTAGACTCTTACGGAAAAAAAATTTGGGACGTTCGGTGCACCGAATACTCGAGTTTCGGAAATAATCGGAAATAATTTTGTGTACGGAAAGATTAAAAATTGTCGATTTATTTGCTCTGCAGAATATTTTCAAAAAAATTGCACCGCTCGAACCAGAAACGTAATAACGTAAATTATTTCCGAAATAATCGGAAATAATGTTACGTGCGGAAAAACTATAACTCGTCGATTTATTTGCTCTGCTAAATATATTGTGAAAAAATAATACCGAGCGAACCAGAAACATCCAACCGGTCGCGAGAATCTCCGATGATTTATGTAACCGGATCGTGACGTGGCTTTTCCGCGATGTTGAGCCTCCCGAGTCCGGCATTAAAATCGCTTCACGTGCGATTCTCGTTGCACCACATGCTCCCCTCTATTAGCAAAAAAGAAGCAAGTCAACTTAATCAATGGGATAATATCGATTTCTTCCGTAATTTTTCGCTGTTTCGTCAGGCCTCACCGATTTCTCCTCTCCGTTTCATCGCACAAGCAAAAATCTCTCGCCTCGCTCGTTCCTCTCGTCTCGCATACGGCACCTCGACTCATACACCTGTCGCGCGCGTCCGCTAACGAGATTCCCGAGAAAAATATTTCTCATCGCGTCAGGATGCGGATAATTATGTTTCCCGTGATTCTCCGGGGGGCTTCTCAATTATATCGCGGGACGCAATCGTATTCCAATCAGTTAAGCATTTTTTTCCTCTCAGCCCTTCGAAGGACTTTCTGATTTTTCATTACGAAATTTCCCACCACGTGGAATCGCGCTTTGCACGACCTTCGCGAAAAAAATGACTCAGTTGGTGTAACAAAAAAAAAAATGGTTTATCTCCAAGTAATTTTCTGTGTATGTATATGCGTCAGGCGATTTTCTGGTTGCTACAACTAATCTAACAAAATTTCATTGGTTGGGCAAACTATGATTAAATAATTGGAATAACCAATGTTGGTTGGAGGAAGCATTCACTAGGTCGGTTTAACATATCGTTTGCACAGCTTGCGAAATGCGCATCGGGTGCGATACGCGAGCCGAGCGAGAAATCAAGGCCGGCTACGTGACTGCCGGGCGTCGATTACCTGGCGAGAGCCGAGTGCAAATCGATGAATAATCGATTTTACGGGCTCCGAACGCGCGGGAAGCCACAGATCACAAATATATGCGCACAGGTATATTATTTGCACCTGTGGAGCTTGGAACACATACATCGACAGTCGCGCCAGGTTTCCCGGTGCGATGATAGAGTCCTGTCCGCGTCTCGTTACTCCCGGTGAGCAAACTCGCCGAGCGAACGTGACGCTGATTGTCGAGGCACCGAACCGACAGGTGCAACTCAGCGCCGGACACGACTGGTCGTGCGCGCGGCTATCGACTCACCAGCACCGCGAGAACGCGGTAAATAATTGCGGTAATGCAACCCGCGCGACTCGTCGAAAATTGGCGCGGGTGAATTGTCAGTCTTTCCACACTAGTAAGAAAAAAATCGCTTCGCGGTAAACCGACTATTTATTCGGGCAGACGAATCTAGGTCGCGACTGTATTTTTTTTATAGCCGCCAGTTTTATACGATTTAATTAATTAATATTTTTCCTGCGTTTCGATATTAAATTAATCGAACAGTAATAAAAATTGCCTTGGCTTAGGGTTTTTATTAATTAACGTCCTAATTAGCACTGAATACTGAATCATTTATTAGTCCTCCGATCAGCCGATAATTCGCGGTTTCGATGCAATTAAAAATCGCGAATCACGCCGCGGCTGGTGAGACAGAAATAATTCTCGCGCTGGGGTTTCCGCTCCATCGGCGAGCGTTGCGCATGCATAACACACGCGGGAGAAACACGAGGATGGGAAAACGAGCGCAGCATAGAAATCCCGCGTGTGCAACGCTGCGAGCCTGAAACGCGCCGGTGCATCGATCGAATTACCGTCTCGACTCTCGAGACTGCGACCGGCGCGTTCGCTGTGTATAACGCAATATTTATCGGCCGCACAGTGGTCGCATTTTTTTTCTTCGACGAAAATCCCGACGGTCGGGATCTTCGGCTTTCATCGCCTTCGGGATTTATCGTCGCAGACGATAAATAAGAGCCCGGAGCTTTTAAAGCCCGGCAGCGTCGAACCGGAAGCGCGCGACCGGGCGAACCGGATGTAACGACCGCCGCGCATTACTAACCCCCGCTGAATCTCCGAGGCTCTCGGCTCAGAGACTCGCGAGGGCCTCGCCAGTTCCGGCTCTGGTGGCACCACCCGAGACTGTAACACAAGTCGAGGCGCGGGAGCCGCGGCAGCGAAACGATCCCCGCGTGTCTCTCGCGCATACGCGAGACGTGTCCTATATATTTATAGAGTGTCTTCTTTCATCGTCGCGAGTCGCGAGCTCGTGGCGCACTTCCGGGAATAAATTGTTTTCGCCCACCCTGTAGATCCGTGAATAATAGTGGAATAATGAGAACGCGGGAGCAATGTGGGTCGCTCGGGATGTGCGGATTAATAATAGACGCGAAATCAATCTTTACCATTTTTTCCCTCGATTTTTTCACATTTTTTCCACCAGGGAATAAATGATTTTCAACCACCCTGTAGATTCGTGAATAATTGAATAAATTGTATTTTTCTCATTTAAAAATTTGCATTAATTTAAAAAAAATAATTTACCGTAATACGATTTCCACGTTCGACGGCGTGAACAAAAATTGTCACGGAGTCCTGAGAAATTTGCTTTGATGTATTTTGTCGCGCACGTGTCTCACCGGCAAAGGGGCTGATTATCCCACGTCGAAACCGAGAGTGCGACGCGACTGAACGACGAACCGAGGGATTCCAATAGTGTGAAACGCGGCGCGGACACGCGACACCGTCGGCCGCGTTCTGTTTTTCGAGTCCATAAATCGCGTCGACAACCCCCGGGGGGAATTCACTGAGACGTTACAGCGTGCGCTCGGTTCTCTGTGTCTCATCACACGTTCGCCTCGTTTACTCTCGTTTCTATGTGTCTCCCAGTCCTCGGTGTACGCGCTTCACCGATTTCTGGCACCATCCAAAAAGTATCAATTATAATAAATACTCGAAATATAATGGAATCCATGTATCATTGAATAGATTAAAATTCACCTTAGAGCAAATAAGTAATAATGTCGAGTGTCATTGGGTAGCAAATTATTATACCAGACAGAATTATCGAAGTCGAGAGACAAGTGCGCGGGATGCACCGGGAGTGCAATTACCGCGCTATTGCACTATCCACAGGCATTTCCTACGTATGTCGTACCTGACGTGTCCTTACGCAATGCTCGCGCGGTCGTTGTCTACATTGCGTGCAATTATCTATGCATCGGGGCCAGACTCTTTTCCAGCTGTCACTAGTCGCCTCATGTCTCGCTGTGCGATAAATAACGAAGAAACTCGTGGCATATGCAACGACCGCGTATGTTTCCACGCGGACATTTATTGCCCGGTTGCATCGCTCGAAAAACATCGTCGACGTCTAAATGAATCGCAATCGCTGACGTCTTGTCTCGACTCGGGAAGTCAAACGCGGCGACTGAGGAAAAAAAACTCGAGACAAAGAAATCCGCGTAATTACTCTATTAAAAATTCATGTAAATTCCCGGAAAACCTTCGTTATAATCGACGCGAGATGGCAACAGAAATAAAAAATTGATTCGTGCCATTTCAATTGTGACTAGAGTCGTCGGAATATGCATAAAACTTCGAGGTTCGTTGACCCCGGGGACGCGACGCAGCTGCTCGGAAATTCAGGACTCGTGTATAATGACGGCTCATCGAATCGAAATGGTTTTCGCTTGGCACGCGGAAAACCCGGAGTCGCGGGGATTATAGCTATCTTCTCGCGTTGCACGTGATGGATTACCGAGCCCCTTGCACTCTCGGCGAGCGCGTCGCGCGCGCCGCTCGGCTACTCATCACCCTCGAGTCAATGGGGTTGCGATTAACTCGGCCGCAGCCGCTCGTGAAAATGTTCACGTGTTGAGCCGGCGACTCGCCCGGGGCTTCCCTTACAATGCGAATAGATGTGTACGTACTGTGTACATAGATGCACATAGCGGTATATACACCGTCTTGTTATATCTTCGAGAACTCTCGCGGTTCGCTAAGTATGACGACGCATTCACGTTTTTCCCCGGGGGGAAAAACGTCGAGGGACGAACCGGGTAAAATCCCGGAGAATCTTCGCATTCACTGAAACTTTCTGCTTTTCCTCGTTACTTACTTTGAGGAATATCTAACGACCGAGCTCGGGGGCATTGAAAGGCGGAGAGAATGAAAAGTGCACAGTTGAATGTGACAATACGAGACGCTAAGCCTTGGAATTTGCCTCAGGAATGAATCTTTACATTTTTAAGAGTACTAAATGTTTTCAACAATTTTTTTTAAATTATTCAGACTCGTAGATTTATCTCTAATATATCGCAATAAAAAAATTATCTGAACATTAAAAAGGAAGCAGAGAAATATAAATAGTATTCAAGAGTAAACATCGCAAAACGTGACGAAAAGTTGTCCGAGCCGGTTCATCCACCTCGTTGCAACGAGTCGAGCAGCAGCAGCTCCGAGCGTAGAAAGTCCCCACCGAGGATTATGATAATATTGCGAAACACGTGGATTTCTCGCTTCTGCCGAGCGATAAGAGGCGCAAGGACGTGGCCGATCCGTGGGGCTGGCTCGAACCCCGTGCGCGCGTTCGCCTTGTACGGAGCGACAGCGAGGTCGTCCACGTACGCGTAACGTACGTACGTATCGCATTGCCGATTGGAAACTCCGACGTTGGCTTTCCACTCGGCCGCGAGTGGCTCACTTAGCGTTCCGGGAAAGGCGACGCTCGATCCGATCGAGTACGCGCAGTCTTACGCTCTTTCCGTGCGGCTGCTCGGCCGTTCCCTTCCTCCTCCGCTCGGCCGTGGCGAGAGATCGCCGATCGCAATAACGCGCGTTACATTGTGTTTCCGGAGTCGATGACCCGTGGGCGAAATTAGAATTTTTCAAGACGCTTGAAAAGTAACGAACATGTTTTTTTTTAGCAGCCATGAGGAAGGCACAGCCGCCGCTTCTTCGTCACATTCGCCTGGCTCGGACTCTTGCGGCTCTGCAGACTGTTTTGGGCTTCGCCATCACGTCTCTGGCTCTGTGGCTGCTCCTCTGGGCGCCGCATCTGCCGGTTCAGGATAATCCGTACTGGAGTGGAATTCCTGTAATTATTTTACAATTTTTAAGTCATTTTTTTTTTTAATAAAATATTGTGATAAAATATTAATGTGATGGTTGTGTTATGATTGTTTGATTTGACGAATCGTCTCACCTTTCAGCTGCTGCTGTCAGGAAGCTTCGGTATCTGCCTGCTCTGCTGCTTCAAGAAGGAATATCCGGGCATGAGTCCAGGTTTCTGTCTGACCTCGACAAAGGTAAATACAAATTAAACAATAAGCTTGACGTATTTTATATAAAAGCTACAAAAAAAAAATCAGATAATTTATATTTCCACTGTTTTGGGTCCGCAGGTGGTGAGCATTTTCCTGGCAGTCTTGGCGACGATCGCCTGCGTCTTGGCTTGCGTGGCGGCGGCTCTTCATCTCGCGAAACTCACCGGCCTGGAATGCACTCCGGCGCGAGTGAGAAACGCGACTTGCGCCTGTCGCACGCGAACGGATCTCGCGAGCCCCTCGGAACCGGCGCTCAGATACGTCGACCTCAATTGTCCCGAAGTCGAGGGAATCCTCACGATACTGCTGATATTTTCGTCCGCCTGCAACGGAATCGGCGCTATTGTCGCCGGTCTGTACTGCTACTTGCACTGGAGTACGCGCGACAAGCGACCGAAATACATACAAGTGCGAACTAACGCGAGCAACGCAGCGAACACGCTCGACTCGCGACCCATCTACAATCCCAATCTGGGCAGACGATGACCCGAGTTTTAAGTGTATCTAATCTAGGCGACGAACCAATTGACCCCACAAGCCAATAACCAAAATAATCGCACGTCAATCGCGGCACAAATGACATATACCCTCGTGCGAAACACTTCAGTATTTCTAGATTTACATAGCGGATTCTCGCCGAGTGACGAGTGTGAGTGAGAGACAATTTGCGTGAACGTGTGTTGAGCGTACGACGATTTGTAATTAGCGGTAAACGGCTCCCTTTCTAAGCCTCGAGGACACGTGTAATAGGCGATTTTCTACTTTTAGAACTAAATTATACAAATGTATTTATGATAGAATGGGTTTTCCTGGGGTCACGTAGTTGTGATTCAGGTAAACTCTAAGGAATCTCTAGTATGATATTCGAATAGAGTTACAAAGATTAATCGCTAAAAATGTTAACGTTGAAAAGAGTCGACGTCGGAGAACACATTTACACCCTTCGTCGTCGTTCGTCAGGCTGGATAAATTAACTCCTTACAATTAGAATCGGAGAGACGCATCGAGAACTCCAGACATTGAGCCGCTTACTTAGATGCGTCTGCGCCGCTGCGTCGTGCGCACCCGTAACGAGCGATGGTAGTGTAATTAAAGTGCATAAGGTACATTAATATCGTGTGATCCACGCGAGTCGAGAAACGGACGAAAAATGCTCATTAGTTCTTAGTATTCTTCACTCATAAATCAAACGACTAATTTCAATTTTTTAAATGTAAATATACAAGGACGACGATGTAGTTAATTAAGTGGATAGCAATAAAGCATTTAAAAAGGATGACTCACGGTTTTGTTACCGAGAATTCGATGACGCTGATGCTGAGTGCAAGTGGATTATCACATTTTATTAGCATTTCATTATTTTAACAAGTCCGTCGAAACGGACAATTGATAACAAGATTACGGCATAAAATATACGCCTAAACATAAATATTCTGTTCCTTCGCTCACTATTTGTTCTTCACTGCGAGAGAAAAGGCTTCTCGCTTTTGCGTGAAAAACAAAAGTCATCTTTCGGCGTCACTTACGATGGCAAGAACGGGCTCATCCCAAGTGTCAAAATTCATTACAATACTTTCAGTAGTTACATTCATTCTTCGACTTTCTACCATCAAAAGTTCGAACTTCGTCGCTCACAGTCACTGAAACGTGCACGCTTGAGTTTTTATCCTTCGCATTACTCAATTCTTCAGGGGTCCATGAGGTTCACGGCTGATGGTCTGAGGTTCATTTGGTATTCGCCGAAAATCATTGCGGCCAGCCACTTGTATTGATCGACGACCGATGCACCGGCTAAAGTGTAACCAAAGAATGGAGTTTCTTTGCACCTGAAACCAACGAAATTAATTTAAAACGGTGACCTACAAAATTGAAGAATTGCAAAGAAACTTAAGTAGAAAAAGAAAAAGTTACCTTGTAGGTTTCTTATTTTTTATGATAAATGTTATGGACCATCTGTAGAGAAACAAATAACAAACATTCATTATTCGGTCATTGATATTACATACGACTTCACGCAAAAATGAGATATAATTACCCCATCTGAGGATTGCGTCTGGGCTCGTGTCCTAAGTACCAGACAATGTCCTCGATCCGCCACTCGTGAAGTTTAACCGCGCACACTTTGTCCTTATAGCAGCAGAGCTTCGCTTGACTAAACTCGAACAGATAGGTCTTGAAGTTCTTTGTCCTCGTGTCAGCGAATTTGAGCTCGCCGGAAATTGTCATCGGTGGCTTGACCTACGAGAGAGACAGATGGAACGATCGAATTAAAAATTCTATCCGAACGTCTTATTTGCAATTTCGAGACGAAGAAAATAGAAAAAAAAAAACTAAATGAGCAGCTTCAGTTGCTTCGACAAAAGCGAGACGATACTACGCGAACCACTAGGCGCAATTACACAGTGACAAAATTGGCAGTTTACGGTAGGGCGTGTGCGAATGCACGGTCAAGTCCAATTAGGCTACATCCTGTTTTCGGCGTACACCGAGTACGTTGATGCGCGCATACAGAGTCCGCTGAAGACATACACAGCTATGCATATGTATTTCGTACGTACTGCACGTACGTTTCTTTCATCCTGACTCACGCAATCTGATCCGTACCGGTTACCCGGTTACGGTGTTTACTATAAGCCGAGTGGCCGACTGCGCGGGTTCGAGTGCTGGGAAAGTTTCACCCTCGTTGCGTTATTGCACCGACCCTGAACCCTCGACGCGTTCGCACGTTCGCGCGCGCACTCGCCGAGTTCACTAGCACCGCCCGTCTCAGCCGTTATTAATTTATTCCTCCGCTCGCGCGATGCGCAAACACAGCGAAAGCGGCAATTTGCCGAGGCAGAAGAAAGCGGTTCGCGTGACTTCTTCAATTGCTCAATTAATTTGCCACTTTGTCGAAAGTGAAATTCTCCCGCTGCTTCGTATTGTTTCACGATTGTCGATACTTATCGCAACTGTTCGCTCTGTATTCGCTGGGATTTTTTTTTAACTGAGGGAAAAAAATAATTAGTCGACGGAAAGTGAAGTCGAATTCAATCGACTGTATTACCCGAGGCGCTATGTCCCTGTAGAGTATGTCTTTTTTGATAATGAGTATATTGTCCTTGCGATCGTCGGGATCCCAGTAACCCCACCGCGCGACAGCTTCGAGGACTTTTTCGCCGTGGTGAAGAGGCCGCTCCAAAGCGCCGCCGAGAGTGAACTCTTCCAAACAGAGTTCGTGAGCCGCGAGCTTCGCTTTTTCCGACAATTCTCTGCAGACGTCCGAGGCAGTTTTTTGCGGACTAATCTGTAAGTGGAACAAAAACCGTAGAATAAAATATTCAATTAATTTAATTTAACAATTCAAAATCGTCACTCACCGTTACATTGACGCACTCGCCGTCTTTGGAGAACAAATAGATCCAGATTTTCAGATCGCCGGAAGGAGCCCCTCGCGGTCCGTTGTTCGACACGTGATGACGCTCCAGGACCTCGAGGATCTTCGCCTCTTTCTCGAGATCCGCGGTCGACAATTGGTACAACTTCGGATAGAGCTTTATGAGATCACCGACGACCTTGGTCTCGGACCGGTTCCAGTCCTCGGCGCTCTTTTCACCCGCGTGCATCAACGTCGGTCCCCACACGGCCGAGATGTTCTCCACGGTCATGAGATTCCGCGCGCTTTGCTGGCCGAGACAGTGAAGGTGGGCGAGGATTCGACGCAAGGTCGCCGAGGACACGGGTTCCAGGGTCGACAGAAGGTTCCTGTAAGTCGTTGCTCTGTCCTCGTCGCTCGTGATATCTGAAGAAAAAAATCAAAAATGCTTCATAAATATAATTATTGATAATCATTACAGATTTTGTTTCACTTGCGTTTAAATTGAGCAGGACAACGAACGTCCGAGGATATATCTTTTTCCTAGCGAAGACTCTTGAGCCCCGTTAACAGTATCGCGCCAAGATATCGAATGGATAAGTAAACATATGACTACTGTGCACACAAGGGCCGAGGTGGGCCCAAGTGTCGGTGGCCATTGACCCCGCCGGATCGCGTTGCGCTGCACAGTGGTAGGACGATGCAATTGCGAGAATCGCGTCGTTCAGATGCTCTGCGTACCGAGAAGAGCTTCTCTCGTCGCTTGAGTTCAACGTGCCCGTCGCTCTCGTTATGTTATTGAAACCACGAAGATACTGGCGCACGTTTGTCGACGAGAGATTCTTGACGCTCGGTCCTCGTGCATCGCACCGTGGGATTTTCTCGTTGCAGTTTTTGCGTCGCAAAATCTTTCTCCGCTGTTACGCGCGGGAATCTCGTGAAAATAAATAGACGCGTCGCAGCGACGACACAAGACGCCAGTGGGCAGCTCGGGTCTGAGACTTCAAGTGCCTCGATCGAGCGGCACGAAACTACTCGCCACCCTGTACAGCCCGAGGAATTCGCTGGTGGGCGAAAACGAAAGATCGTATTTGCGAACGAGCGAGAGCTCTCGGCTCGAGTCCAGCGTCCCTGTTTATTGGCTCCTCGATAAATTACTGAACGTTCGAGTAGCATCGAATAGATATTATTTTATCGATTTGCCCATAATTTTTGGAGTAATAAAACCAGGGTAATTACTTCTGCTGTCGTTTAAGTGTGGTCACTGTACGGTTATGAAAGGAATTCTCAGTGCGTACTGTTTATCTCGTTACTCAGCGAAGGAGATATATCAGAATTACGCGGTCGTTTAATTGATGTACAGATGAGTCTTTGATCTAGGCCCGATTAAGTGGAACTCTCTCGCCGATGAATGAACCACGGATCAGTCGATAGAAGCCAACGCGCAGATCTCGATGGGTCTTAAAACCGACGGGATAAATATTGTTGCATCTCGACGCTGTACAGAACGCTGCTACAGTGTTTCGAGGCTTGGAAATAGTGCAGCTGGTACGAGGAATCGATCAGCGATCAATGGAAGGTCGACCAGAAGAGAAGGGCGCGGGGTTTACGCTCGTATAACGACGGGTATTAATGCATCGTACTTGGCGATCGACTAATGGAAAGCACGATCACTCGAACGCTCGTGCGTCGCGCGCGCAGGCGAATCGACAAATTGTGAATGATGTCGAGACGCAGAAATCTTCCACCCGTCTTACCAGTGGCTCGACAGAGCGGATCGTGGATCGTCGAGGGCAGAAGAGGCGCAGGGAGGTCGCGAAGAAATCGCCTCAGGACCGTCGCGACGTCGTGCTCCGAATACGATTTCCTCGTTATCTGCGTCGCCCAGGCGTCCTTCCTGAACGCCTCCAGGAGTCTCACGACCGCGCTGCTCGATCCGCTTCGTCGGTAGATGCCCTCGGACATTATTCCTGAAACAAGAGAATATTCACTGTTACCAATTCACATAAAACATATCACATACAATTGACATCACATAAAATTGTCTGCTGAAGAACTGATATATATTTTTTCAATCTCTGTCCCACGCTTTCAAGCCTTTTTATTCGGATTTTACTTGAATTCAACACGAAGGTTCGAGTGCTCGGTAATAAATTACGTGCACGCGTGCGCTTCCCGTCGAGTAAAGCGACTAATTCCCGACCCCTATGAACATCGCATCTGCGGGCGCGAGGGAATTTCCCGGAAATACGGGCGACCGTAGGCATTCGAGCACTCGTGAATCCGGCGTGGATGGAGCGCAACAATGTAAATTTGTGTACAGTGCGGTAGCGTGTACGATCAAGAGTGCCGCGTCTATTTGCGGAGCGCAGCAGACTGTATAAATGCATCTTTAAGTCGGCGCCAGTGCTGCGGATCCTCGTGCTTTAATGATCATTATTAAAGTCTTGTATTTTTATTCCCACTGCGTGTCTCGTTTTACGCCTCTGCTTTCTTTTTTCGTTCGTACGCGCGCGCGCGCGCAGCGGCTCGCGATTATTTTCATTCCCCGAGGCTCCCACGCGTTATGATTCACCCGCAGACAATCAGCCACTCGCGACGTAATGGAATTTAGGAATATATTTATCGCTGCCACTTTTTTGTTCAGTTTCGATATAGTTATTATCTCTCGCGGTTTCCACGTGTTTATGACTCATCAGCGTGATCGACCACTCGTTGTACGATAAAGTTCGTACCATTTTTTTTCAGAGTGGTTTCCAGACGACAACAATACAGTTTGAAGCCTACGATATCGTTGGCCGCGCAATCGATCAGCGAACCAAATCGAAGCCGACTCGTCGCCGGGAGCCCGGAATAATTCTCTAGTCGCGCCGAGTTTACTCGATCGGGCGACTAAAAATACCGGTTCTTACGTTCGTTAACTCACCGTGGGCGTAAATAAAATTGATACACTTGTCGAGCACGACCGGCACGTTGTCCTGGGTGAGCTGTTGCTGATCCAGCGCGGCCCCACAGCTGGTCGCCGCCTGGTGCAACGCGTGACGCCAGGCCGAGCCCTCGCGGGTGCTCGGCGCGGCTACGTGGAGGGCGCCGCTTCCACCGGCGTCCACGACGACCACTGGAACGCTTCCGGTCCCCGCGAACGGTCCCTCCTGCTCACGTAACACTGTAACAATTTTAATCGATTAATTTCTGTGTCAACTAAAATAACAATGCTACAAAACCTGAGTTGCCGTTTCTGAACGAAAAAAAAAAAAAAAAAAAAAAAAAATGGTATGTCGCACGACTTAAAAATTGTGAAATAGCGGTGAAATAATCGTTGCCAGGAGCTCTTGAAATAAAAGATGCGCCCGCAGCGAATCGCGCTACCGACGAGTTCTCGAGTTTATGGTAAGCATTGCAAAACTTGAAGCGCAACGGCGCTGGCTCGACAGTATCGCCGCGCGTTACGTCGATGCGGGATGTCGATGATTCACGAAGCAACGGGAAACGCGGCGACACACTTAATGCACGTACACTAGGCGGCCTTTCGACGCGCAGTGAGAGTCCTCGTCGCGCCAATCGTATCAATTTATACGGCAAGACAATTTTCACTCACACTCGTAGCTTATCAATCGCGATTGAATACTCAGAAACGAATTTAAAGTAAAAAAATTCATGAGAAATAGAATTTTCGTACAAGCGCCGGCGACTAATTAGAATAGTCATTACAATTGCATTTGTCACGACAATCGTCATAATAATGAGTGTGAGCGCCCGCTGCTTCACTGAGTCACGAGGCACCGGATTGGGGTGGAGGAGGAAGCAGATACTTCGGCCTGTTTAATTATCCAGCTCGCCAGCATACGGAGAAATGCGCGCGATACGGGAATTATAATGTTGCCCAAGGTCGTAAAACTCGGTGTCGACGAGACCGTAAAACGCGTGAAGAGAATTATTGTGTCCCACACTCACAGATGCAACGAGCTTTTCGCAGATCCACGTGCTCGAACTCGACGATGTCGAGGGATTTCGTGTAAACGAGGGTTCTCTGCTGCAGCAACACCCAAGCTGGAAACCACGCTCCGGTCACGCCTTCCTGATAATCAAAACATTTTGTGTTATTAAATATGAAATTAATCACAAAAAACTTATTTGTATATTCAAGAAACATTAAATAAATTTCCCGTCTAAAGGGCTATTAGCTTTGCACAAGGGAATAAAAAGCCTCTGATATCATTTTTCAAAGCCTAAGAGAGTCATCGAGTTTCCAAGCCGCATTAATTATTCCGCAATCGCTCCAGATCGAATTCGAAGGAAATTCGAGCGGGACACGTGCGGCACATTGACCTCGTTAGCGGCGTTGATCATCATCGACGCGACTCGTTGCGAAAGCGGCCGAATAACTCCTCGTCCGACGTACCTTGAGGTAGGCCCAACCGGCGCGAGTCAGATCGGCTGTGTACTTGACGGGAAACACCGGGGTCAGAGCCTCAAGAATTCGTTGGGCCCAGATGCGACGCTCGGCAATTCCCTTCGCATAGAAAACGTGAACGCCCGGTCGACCCTCGCAGCTCACGGCTATGCAGTGAACCGTCTCGCCATCCACCACTCTGAAAGCAGAGAAACATTGTAAAAAACAATGTCCCAGACTCATCCATCAAACATTTGTTCAACGTCACAGCCCCGACAATCGTATTAATTTCCATTCCCAGTGAAATCGCTCTCTGCTCGCGCAGGAATCTCGATAAAATCTCCAATTACCAGACGATAAATTAATTTGTCGCGTGCGTCAGAGTCAAACGACAGCTTTATTCGCGTAAAACGTGTCTCGCGGGTGCCATTAAGTACAGCGGATATCGGGACGTTCATGAAGACTGTGATTGATCACTGATGAATTTATTTTCCGTTTGCCGGTTATACGCTTGGAAGGTGATCGATCTGGATTCGGCAATAATCGAACGTGTCAATCACGATTTTGTTAATTTTTTTTCCAACAAATCTTCTAGGACAACTCACTTGACGTCCTGGAGAAGATGAACGCTGTGCACGGTTTCCAGCAAGATGACTTCCTTCACGGTGTTCATGCTGTAGAAATTGATCTTCTGCTCCGCCAGAACAGCCGCCCTCATCACGAGATCCCTCGCTCTCTCGATACCAACGCCCGATCTGTAAACGATTCCCCTGTGCGTCGCCGGATTGATTTGTCCGTCGAACTGCGGTCTTTTCATGCCTCCTGCGCTGCTTCTCTTCGCGTTCGCCTCGCCGCTCGATTCGCGGTTCCTCGACAGGAGCTTCGAGTTCTTCATGAAACTTATCATGTTCGGCTTGACGTGAGCGGTCGACTCCTGGCCCAATTTTTTCAGCCTCTGCATCACACTCGTTCGCCTCTCCTCGCCGACCTTGGCGCCCGTCGAACCAGCCGCGGAATTTTCCGCCGACGTCTTCTGACCCTCAGCGTCGATTTTCTTGTCGCCCTGAGGAGCCGGAACCGACGGTTTTCTCGGCGGGACCGCTGGCTGTTTCCGCCTCGCCAGATGAGCCAGTTTCGGCAGCAGCGCCGGATTCTTCGTGCTCGCGACTTTGTCCGGAGTCTCGACCATCTCCACCTCGTCGTACTCGTTCTTCGGCAACGAATCGTAGCGCTTAGGGGGCGCTGGCGGGGCCAGAGAAATTCTACCGGCTGGGATCTCGGGAAAATCCTTCCTCTCCACTTCCTCCTCGTCGTGATCATCCTCCTCAGCTTCCCGGAGATCGGCGGCGCTGCCGGCGCTGCTCGGTGACTCGCTCATCGCCAGAAGCGTCTCCAGCAGCATGAGATCGTTGTTCTCGTAATTCCCGTAGACGTTCTCCTCGGTCCTGGCGTAGGGATCGAACTCGAAGAGCAGCGACTTGCTCTGCTTTCTGCTGTCCTCGCCGATCGTCGTCCCGGGCGTCCAATTCTCGTACAACGAATTCTGCCGCGACAATTGGCTGACGTCGGACGCGCAGGAAATTCTCTCGTTTATCGGCGTCTCCTTGTCGTCCTCCTCGGCGCTGGATATCCTCGACAATTCGTCGTTTCGCGTCTCGTTGGCGCGTTCCTTCACCGGCGTCGTCGAGTCGTAGAACGTCCACGAATCCGAGCGCGACAATCTCCTCGCGCTCTCGTCCTGCGTTTCCTGGTCGTTGGCGTTGCCACTCGTCGCGACGTTCACGTCCGACAGATTGAGACTCTGATCGGAATCGCTCGCGCGATTATTCGCGAATGTGAGAAGATTGAACGCGTCGGCCTCGGGAAAATCGCGCTCGAACGCACGCTCCTCGGACATGCTCGTCGAGCTGAGCGTGTCGTATCGCGAACTGTGGCCGGACGTTACGGACTGGAGCTCGTCGTAGATCGACTCGTCCGGAAGCGGAGGCGGCGGATAGACCGGCGGAGGCGGACTGTACCTCGCACCCGACGACGTAAGGTCCTCCTCGTTGCGCACGCTCTTCAGGTTCGACTCGAGCGGACTGTAGAACGACAGAGTGCTGAAGATGTCGTTGCACGGCATCGACACGCATCGATCGTCCTGGATGCATTCCCTGCCGAATTTACCGTCCACCTGCGAGTCCTGATTGTCCTCCTGATTCAGCGACGTCAGTCTTCGAGTAAGGAGACTCTTGACCGACTTCTCGAGTCTGATGCTTGCGTTTCTCGTGCTGGATATCACGGCCTTGCCCTTCACCGTCATCCTCTCCGATATCTCGTCCTTCAGCTGACGCGAGCTCGTCCCGAGGTTCTTGAAGAAGTCGGAATTCGCGCTCAGCCGAGATTCGCTGCTGGAATTCGACGCGGATTTCGACGCATCCTCGCCGCTGCTGCGCTCCGACTGTATTGACTCGCTCGGGCTGTTGGAACGTCCTCGGTCCGCGGCCGGTGTCGAGGGAACCTGAAGATGCGTTCGAGGCGCTGGTACCGGTCGCTCGCCGATTATCGAGCGAGGCTTCGGCACCGGTTTCACGTCCATCGCGCTGCTGAGAAATTTCGCAGCCGCAGCTTTTTTCGCGCCACGTGTCGTGACTTTTTTTTTAACCTTGCGACGACCTCGCGGTTTGACCGCTACGACGCGTCGGGTGAGTGATGCATTTTTGCGTCGCTTCTTTTTTTCCCTGTTCCTTCGAGTCCGGCGACGGACTCGAGTGGGTCAGCGGATTTTTTCCTTTGTGGAATTTTTGTTGAAGGAACTTTTGCCGGTCGAAGTGGCCGCAGGAAGAAAGGACAAAGAGAGGCCGAGAGTCGAGGGTCCCGGTGAGCACGTTGACTCGGGAATGACGCGCGTTAATCGCGTTTCTCGCGATCCTGGTCCAGTCGAGCCGCCCGGTGAATCACTGCGAGCGAGTCAGCGGCTACGTGAGGCGGTTGAAGAAATTCTCTCCGTCTCTGGGTCCGATGATGATAATGACTATGATGGTGGAACCAACGGCTATCCTGGAAATAAGAACGATTGACGTGGAATTATTGTTATCGATATTAAAAAAAAAAAATCCGGAGAGAAGAGATTGCTGTCTGGGCCACAATTGCAATGATAAGAGGAGAAATGCAGTCGGCTGCTTCGCGATACTGATAAATGACTCCGAGCGTTTTTATCAATTCACACATTTACTTCAATTTTTTACCATCTTTTGTTTGAGAATTCCCGGTCGTTGGGTCTCAACCAATTAAATCGAGTAAAAACGAATGACTAGGATTCTCGTCAATTCCGCGCGAAACTTTCTCCAATTCTCTTTCTCAACGTAGAAATATATAAATCTTCGCGTCATGAACTCGCAAGGTAGGTAACTGAACGAAAGAATCCAAAGCGAATTTTCGAGGGAATAAAAACGTATATATCTATATATAAATTTGTATTATTATATTTATTTTTATTTCCACTCACGATAACTGATTCTGTACACCGCAAGGTATTTATTTGCCGAGTCCGGCGAAGCGTTTTTATCGCCGCTCGTCACTTCTCACCTCGGTCGCCGCGGATAACCGAAACGAGAAACCACAGCTGACTCGTCTTGTTGCTCGCCGGGAGCGACGAGACGTCGTGGGTCAGGGACCCACCTGGTCCTCGCGGACTGCGGCGCGTCGGCTCATGCGGCTGTCACGAGTCGCCAACTGCGGCAGCAGCAGCAGCAGCAGCACAATAACCACCGCGTTTCACTTGACCCCGGTCTCACCTATCCACGCACATATGACAGCCAATAATCGCCGCCGAGTACAGCGAACCGTCGCTCACTCACTCACAGGCAAAACGAGAAGACGCACAGAGAGAAAGACGACGATGACGACGACGTTTGCTCATTTAACGGCCGGCGTTAAAAAAGCCAAATGGAATTCTCGAGGCCGAGTCGCCTTTCCCCGCGTTTGAACATTTGAAAAGAATAAAAAAAGAACACCGGAGAGTCTTTCGCTCTCTCGTCGAAGCTGCGGCAGCAGCGAAATCTCCACAAACGCACAGGACACTGCGCAATACGAAATTTTCTCAAAATTTCCACGCTGGTCTCATGCTTTTTTATTTTATTTTTCACATCGTAGCACACAAGTGTCGGTCGAGGGACCAGGGAATTTTTTTTTAGTAGCTTTATTTTTGTTTCTCTATTTGTAGAACGCGACGATAAGATAGTAGTAACCTCACGCGCTTTGTTGCCTCGGCGTTACTGCCGATGCCTCTCGATGTGCCAGCTCGGAGACTCTCGGAGGTTTCGCCCACACCGGACCGGGCGACTCGCGCGGCGTTCACGATCGGCACGACTCTCGCAGCGTCTCGCTCCGCCGCTCGGTCGCCTCGGGTCTTTCCGTCTCCGTCGCTTCGTGTTTTACTCCCCCCACCAGGCGCGATTTCCTCCGCCACTCGGCGGCGACGTTGCTGCTGCTGCTGCTGTTGCTGCTAAGCTCAGCAGGCTGAGCTCCCCCCTCCCTGTCTCCCTCGCACTCGCTATCTCTCTCTCTCTTTCTCTACCGTTAGCCAGTCGCTCGTGTCCGTGTTGTTGCCATGTGGCAGCCCGGAGACGACTGCACACGAATTGCGTTGCTCTTTTGTCGAACGCCCCCCCCTCCCCCCTCCGCACCCTCGTATTTTCGCGCGCCTAACGACTTGTTGCACTGGCGAACGGAGAAAACGCGAAGCTTGTTGTTTTTGTTCTTTCTCCTCGAAAGAGAAGAAAGAACGAGAATAATAAACAGAACGGAGAGGCAAAGAAATAATTTTGTTATGCTAAATTGGACGCAGCGACGCGAGTAGTCGCTCCGCGCGTCCGTCGAGGCTGCTGCTGCTGCTTCTGCTGTGAGTCACGGTTCGAGGACGCGTTTGCCGTGGATCGGAATGATATGTTAGTAGCGGAGGGTTCGATCGGCGACACGGAACGATATTGGGTTATCGTTTGCCGACCAGTGCGTCATGGAACTTATTGATGACTGAACTGCGAGCACCGGATGTTTTCTTCTGGGACATAGAACGCGGGCTATTTTGCGGGATGATAGATGGGGTCAAGTTCAAAGTCGCGGAGGCTGAGAGAAGATGCGGACAACTGTTGCACGAAGTTTTCTTTGGGTTAATTTTTTTTTTTTTTTTTTAATATATAATCAATGTAATTCGTAGACTACGCAATGGAATTTCCTCCTGTACAAATTATATCTCGTGGCGAAATAATTCGGCGATAGCGAAACACGCTTCCCTTCCCGTTTCCTGTCAAGCTCATATCGCCCGCTCGGTGTGCGCGTGTCGAATTCGCCGCCGCGTCTCGTGTCTCGCGCGCGCGCGGCGCGAAGTGACTCACGACGCTTCCGATTATTCCTCATCGCTCGCTCGTACCTACTTATGTAACTGATTGAGAGCGCGCACGACGCTCCGACACTTTCGCGCGACAGACACGAGGGGAGACGAACTATAAGCGTATGCGGGTTGATGACTCCGATACGATTGTTTTTTTTTTTTTTTTTTTTTTTTTTCGTTCAGCCGAGATCTTCAAAATTAGCGAAATTGCTGTAAAACTTTTTTTACGTTAAATATTCGTCAGTATTTTTCGGTAGGTCACAAACAAGCTTCCTCGGCGGTTTATTCGACTATTCCGACTAACGAACATTGGGATTAGGTGCATCGTGTTTCCGCGATTAGTCGCAGTTTTGTAGCGCGCGGTTGACTGACATAAGAATTCTCGGGCCGATAAGATAAGCGCCCGTGCGCGCTGTCGATAAAGCTCGCCGGGCGTTATCGAATCGCGTGCAACTTGTGCAGCTTTGTTTACAGCCGGCGACATTGCGAAGGGCACGATTCGAGGATGGAAAGAAAGAAAAAAACGAAAAATTGTGACGTTTTGGAGTCGCCCGAGTCGCGCTCATCGAGGCGACTTCGGTGACTCATCGAGTTAACAGCTGCGCGAGTGCAAGTTATTCCGACTTCGTCGAACGCAATTGGTCGTTACCGACGGAGCTCGTGCCGCGTTTCCAGACGCAGCAGCAGCGGACGCAGTTAACATTTGCGCGCCGAGCGCGAAGCTATCGTAGAATCCCACGGGCTTCGCGTTCACGCGGGAAAACTCGCGACTCAAAGGATCAAGCGAGCGACCGGTTGATTGGAGCGAAGAATTTTCCGAGGTCAATTGAAAGACGTCGCGGCGTGTATTTCAATGAAATCTTTATTATACCTCTTAATCGTAGCGCCAAAGTCAAATAGTGACTTTGGCTATTACAAACAGGCGAACGTTTTCCCTGCGAAGAGTCATGCGTATACGTGACGCGGACGCGCGCGTCGCCGAACGTCGTTCTCGACGTAACAATTATTGCGCGAAATTTTTTTAACACTTTTTCTTTGGGATCACAAACATTTAAAATTTAGAATTACAAATTATTCGAGCATATATCAGATCACGCAGGAATATCAGATCACGTCGCGTTAATTTCTAAAAAAAATTAAAAAATAACAAAAAATAACAAAATTGATATTATTGCCAATGTCACGAACGAGATTCGGCCGAGCGTCCGCGCTGTCATTACTTGCAAAACGACGCGGCAAAGGTACCTTAAATCACAATGGCGACGACAATTGTATGTGTGTGTTATTTTTTTTTCGTTATTTCCTCGACACACTTCATTTCTCAGCGATCGTTAACACGCGTGCGTGTCTCCTTTTCGTATACGTGCGTAAAAGCGTTGTGCATGCACTCGCGATAACAGCCCGCGATAACGATCGATCGGAGTGTGTTTTAGTGTTTTTTTAAATACATATAGAGATATAATAACGTGTCAACACGGAGAATTCAAAATTGATCGAGTTTCATTTTTTTTTGTTTTTTTTTTCGAAAAAGGAATATTCAGAGATCACGATTACGTGATCTCGATATATTAAAAGCGTTCGGTTCGTCTCGTGAATCGGAGAAAATGCAGTCGTAGCGAGCACGAGTAACGCTATAGACATCGGAGAGACTTGAAGTGTACGTAATAATAATAAATGGTAACGTTGTAATTAACAATAACGATAATACAGAGAGACGTAGAGGAAAATCGTCACGAGAATGTTAAATAAATAAATCTGGCACACCCACACGTACATTTACATTTAAATATCTAATATATATATATATAGATTTATTATTTATATATATAATATATATGTGTGTGTAGAGCACGTTTTATTTATTATTTTTTTATGTTTTTCTCTCTCACTCTCTCTCTGTCAATCGAAGCGCGAATCGAGCGAGACATTAGTTACTATCGAGGACGAGTTTTTCTTGAGGGTCCAAACGCGGGGCGACACGACCCTGAAAAGCTTCGATAATCAACGCGGTTTTGCTTTTTTCTTATTAAAAAAAAATGTCAGCAAAATTATCATTATTAATTTTTGTCGAGGGATCTGGCGGGCGAAAATTGTTGCCCCGGCAACGTTGAGTAGAATTGCGGGCTCCAATTTTTTTGCCAAGCCGATTTCCTCGAACCGGAGTCAATCTGGAGTCGTTCTTTGTACTTGTTCTCGTGCCTTGTTCGAGCACAGGTGAGGAGAGGTTCGAACGCAGTTGGCCAATGCGAAAATTGGATTTACAAAAATGGAATCACCGACGGAAAAAAATCGGGAATCGCCCCGCGTGCCCCGAAAAAAGTGGCGTCGCGAAAAAACGTCGTCGTTGATTATCGTTAAAACGTAACGTTACACATGGATCTTCTAAAATTGCTCGGTTTTCGTGTGTTGCTTTTTTGTCGATTTTTTTTTTTCGTTTTTTTCATTTTTTTTAGTTCACTCGGTAATCCTAATATATCAACGACCGTGGTAAGAGACCGTCGTTAGTTTCGTTATTTGTTATAATAGCAAATATATTATCACATTTAGATTGTATTAATTCTTAAGACGTGTTCGCGTTTTTTGGATTCTCCGACGAGAAGTGCGAAACGGTCCGGGAGATGCCAATCGGCTTGCACTTAACTTTAACAATTATTTGCATCGCGACAATTATTATAATTTTTTCTTGGCTTCACTTGGGCTCCGACTGGTGCAGCCCGCAAAACTCTCGGAGAATCTGACGTCCCGAGTGCATCGCAAGTTCGACGAAGAATATATATATTTATATATATAGAGAATTGGCACTAGTGAATCCACCACGACTTATTAAGTGTATTTAAAAAGATTGGCGCGACCGCACTCGAGACTCGTCGCTTGTTCGCTTATTATCTGAGAAACATTAATATAGAATATATAATATTTATTTATATTATGTGTAGTTTACGTTGTAGTTTTTTTTTTTTCAATGTATACGTTAGGACACTTATGATCTACAGCAAAAATTCAACAGTTAAAAGATTCTTTCGTTAACAATATAATGCGTTCGCGCGTGTTTTTCTTTTTTTTTTCGTTAAGATCTCGCGAGCTCTTTCAGTTTTTTTTCTCATTTCCTCTCCCTGTTTCACTCGTTATCAGTCGACGTCGCCGACGTCTCGTATACGGAAGCGTCGTTGTTATCACAAATACGCAAAATAAATTTGTATCTCTAAACAATTTGGTATAAAAAACGGCGTCGCGAGCGAAGCCTCCGCGACACGGCGGCGGCGCGCGTCGCGAGTAATGGAAAAAACGCTTGTAAATATTAAAATATCGCTCGAATACAATGTATATCAAAAAGCAATAAAGTATATATACTATACATACACGCATATCGACAAATACGGCGTTCCAGCGTGAACAAATTATGCTTACAATAATAACAACGTCGTTTTGTTGGTACCGACAATTAGGCTTAATTATTATAATTGTGGAGATATCGTTCGATGGCTCGTACGAAGCACCACGACGACGCTACGCAGTCTTTCTCGATTTTCCTTCTCTCGTTCCTTCGTCGTTCTTTTTTTTACAATCGAACTTTGACTCGTTCGCGCGCCTCTTCCACCGATTACCATGCATTTCGATACATTAAAAATTGACACACATTTATGTATATTTGGTTGAGTTGAGTATTTCATTCCATCGCCCGAAGATTATTATTTATATTCGCCGGGCGACAATGAGCGAGAAATATGTTTCCCGGATTAACGAAAGCGGTGCAATTGTTTAAAACTGTTGACTCAGCGACGTGCCTACACTAATCACTACTGTAGCGGAAACATTCGACGATAATAATGTAATAATAATAACTATCATCAATCGCTCTGGCGCCAGGGACGTCGCGGAAAGAAAGATTAAAATGTATGTCGGTCACGCGAGTGACTGCAATCACAATGGCAATAATATCGTTGAGTGGGACTATCGAATTACCGAGTAATTAGTTAACTCGCGAAATAGCACCGTTTCCAAATGTTAGAGTCCTCGTGGGGCCTCGATGATCACGCGAATCACGGACCACTGAGGACTCTTTGCAATTTTGTCACGAATCAGTCTTCCAATTGCAGCTTTATGTACAAGTATACTTATACTTTCGATTAAAATACCGCACACGCAAAAATTGTGAGCAGATTGCCGTTAAGGAGGCTCGGAACGTGACAGTCGATCAAACGAGATAAAACATATATTTACTAGAAATATTGGACACGGATTCTATGATTAACTAGTTGAGAGAAAATAAAAAGAGAAAATTCATAAACTCGTTGCCACGAATAAAAATAATCATTTTCTAGCCTCATGAGACTCGACCGAACCCCCTGAAGAATCGAGTTTATACGATTACTAGTAAGTCCCGAATTAAATTCAAGATCAAATCGAATATATGTATATAATCGTACCTAACTAATTCTAAGCCTTACGAACTGCCTAATAAAATTACACACAGGACCCTGGCGTGTCAGTTCACAAAACGTCAGCAGTCTTCGTTGGCCGTCATCGATAGTTTCGTTGCCCGTTCACGAAGGCCCGAAAGAGACCTGACGTCGTCTACCTAAACACGTCTTTCATCAGTCTTTCTCTACTAAAACCAGTCTACGAGTTTAGCACCATCACGTATCAGCTTTCTTCGATTCTTTCTAAAAAAATTCCTAACCCATTACATGAGCCATTGCTGCACCTCGTTGCGGACGATGCACCGTTTAATCCGACTAAACAGCAGAGCTTGTACCATACCGGAAATCGTAATTTTCGATGTATCTGGACGGTCCAAGACCGAAATTGTGAGCGTAAAATCCTTAAAATTCACAGAGCAATCGAATTCGTCAGAGACCACGAGAATTATATTCGTAAAATTTCCGTTTCTAGTGCACCGGTCGTTCTTAGATTGTGCTTCTCAATCGGAGCCCGAAAAATATCGTCAAACACGTTCGTGCCTGCACTGTTTTTTTTTTCTATGACTTCGTCGTACTTGGCTATCGGAGATCGCGAAATATCACGCGATAAAAAGTATATTTATACATTCCTAAGCTACGAGGAGAGTATGACATCAACGATGAAACGCGAACGAATAATCTAAGAGATCTAATATTTCTTTCTCGTGGAAGACTACGGTGTAATGTTAACGGGAGAATTGCGTGCTCGGACGACTCAGCGCGACAGACATTCCGCGGTTGTGGCGATTCACGCGTGACTCATGTTATGCTCGATGCTAATAATAATGAGATTAAAACGAGAGCAAAAGGACCACTTGGCTTTCTTAGTCTTATCGTAGAATAATTAAGAGTTACGACGCGGCGAGGTCTCGTCGTGGACGGTTCCCCGGGATAGACGAGCGAATCGCACCTACGTTTGTCCTCGCTGATTACGTTCCCATAAATTAGCTGCACTTTGAATTTAAAGATCTTTTCTTACTCCAAAACATGAATAAAAAAAAATGTATGCGAAAAAGCAAAAATGTTGACCGTCAAAAGAAAAAAATGTTCAGGGCAATTCGCTCGCCTAGGACGAGACATAATCCTAAGGACTCGGAGGGCGCCCCGTGGCCGCACGTATTCTCAATCTCTTTTCTCTGAAAACGCCTTCTCTCTCTCCCTCTTTCTCTTACTAACACCTAAAACGGCTTATTGACAAATTTAGGACGTGTAAAATGAGGTTGCTCTCAACGGCGCGCGCGCGCGTCGTCGATCGTCGCGAGTGCCCGTCGGGCAAGCAACCGTTTTCGTTAGTTGGCCGTCCCCGTGGTCGAGGACGGCGATGAGGCCGGACTCTGGACGAGCTGGGTTAACGGCGACGCCGCGTTGTCGGCGCCGATCGCGGTCGGCCCTATCAGCATACCGCGCGGACTGAACGTGTCGCAGTAGAGATTCTCCTTCTTGTGCACTCTGCGCACGTGACTACGAAGATTGTCGCGCCTGGCGCTGCGATAGGCGCAGTGCGGACACAGGTGAGGCTTCTCGCCGGTGTGCATACGACGATGCTGAATCAACTGCAAACACACAAAATTTTATTAATTAAAAACAGCCGAGCCTTTTCATTTTTACTTAATTCTATTTTGTTTCACCACGTACTTTTTTCAACTGAACCGTCCTGAAGACGCATATGTCGCAGCAGAAATATCTGTCGTCCCGATGCCTCCGCATGTGCCTGCTGAGATCGACCTCCGAGGACCTGTCGGCCCCGCACACGGCGCAGCTCACCCTGGTCTCCGGTGCGCTGCCTCTCGCGTGTGCACGGAGATGTCGCTGGAACGCCTTCTCTATCGTGCACGCGTACGAGCACAGAGAGCACCGGTACTCCTCGCGTTCGTATCTGCAAAACGATTTTCAAGTACATAGAAAAATCTACAACAAAATAACCACTGAGCATATTTTTTAATTTAGATCTACGTTCTCAGCGGAATTCAAATCGACAAGATCGCTACTACATTTAACTTGACAAAAGGGCCGGGGAAAAAAAGTGTGCGAGAAACTTCGAGTACCTATACCTGACGCGCTGGAGGGCAAGACTTCGCTTCTTGCCCGTTGGCGTCATTCCCTGAGCCACGTGAGCGGCCACGTGGCTCTCCATCTCGCACCGGCTGTTGCTTGTGAACTCGCATCCCGAGGAAGGACATCGCCGAGCGCCTGAGGACTCGGAACTCGTGGAACCGGGATGAGCCTCGAGGATGTGCTTCCTAAGCGCCGGTCTCGTCGGAGCGACTGTGTCGCACGAGCCGCAGGAGTAGCCCCTATGCGCACCGGCGATTGGACTGCTGCCTCTCGACCTGCGAAATCGATGAGATTTTTGTCAAGACAATACATTTTTATCTCGATTTTTACAATAAAAAATATATATCACTGCGCTTACTTTTCGGTGTAGGAGGAATGATCGCTCTCGGAATCGCTGTCGGACGGCATGTTGGGTACTTCGCTGGCCTCGAGGGCCGCAGTCGCCGCTGATAGTCGGCCGAGCATTGCCGTATACGCACCGAGAACCCAGCCATTAAGCACCGGGGTTACGGCTTCCTCCTGCGGAAATTTAACGTCGTCGTAAAATGATCTTCCGGCAGTCAGCTTGTACGACTCTCAATTCGTACTTCCGTTAAGTGGCTTTCACGATTTTTCACCGATTAAGGATGCACATATTTTTATAATAGACTTCGATGGAATCGGCTCGCACTAAATGCGATTGGATGGAATGGTGCTACCTTGACCACAGACAAATAACTGACCTTATCCAAGACGAAGCAGGACATAGGATCCGGCATGAATTTTGGCGAGAAATTGTTGTTCGCCGATCGTTGCGAGCTGCCGGACGTGCTTTCGGCGTCGTTCTCGTCGTCGAGATCCTCGTTGTCGTTCGAGCCGCTCGGCACCGACGTCTGCGACTGATTCTCGTTCTCGTCCTCCTCGTCGTCGACCTTCCCGGCGTTGCTCTCGTTGTCCTCCGACTGTTTGCGCGACTCCGACGAGTCCCGGGTCGCCCGGTTGCGCGACTTGCAGCTGAGATCCTCGGAGCCGTCGGTCGAGGCGACCGAGGACTTGGTCGTCAGCTCCATCGCCCGGTACGGCGGACCCGAGCCGGCGAACGGCGGCGGCTGAAGGGCGCCCAGCGCGAACGCCGCTACCCTCGGCAATATCTGCGGCCCGCCCGGCGGCAGAATCGGATGGCTTCGGGGGAGCCGCGGATCCCCCCAAAGTCCACCCGCGGCGTGCAGACTCCAGATCCCATATTCCATCTGTAATCAATTAATTTTAACGACCATAATCGACGCCGCTAATTGGTGTTCGAAAAAAATCAAAGCGGGAAAGTGAAATCACAACCGATGTCCCGATTATTGACCACACATTTAAAATTTTTCGCTGATGAAAAAAAGTAATTTCATTTTTCAATTAAATGTATAATTAATTTTTCGATTCGTAATTATCGCGTAAGAGCATTTTTTTAGTGACAAAAATTCCGAGGATGTTTTTTCACATGCTGGAGTTGTAGCTAGTGAAAAGAGGGCAACGAGATTTTTCAACCCGTTCAGGCGAAGCGTGGTCAATAATCGGTACTCGGTACTCGGTCGCTCTGTTATGCATGAGAAAAATAAAAATCCTTCTGCTACTCGGCGCGATCCACACGTCCATTCTCATTCTCATTCTCTCAGTCACTCTCGGGGGAGACGCAGCGAGGGAAGAAAACGCGCTCGAGCCATCAGGTGGCGTGTCGAAGCCGCGATCGAGCGCTCGATCTCGACCGATCTCACGGCGCGAGACGCGTGTTCCTACAGCTTTACTCAATATACACAAATTTACAGCAAGCCGTTTGTGTGTTGTGTGTGAGGGAACTGCTGCGATCACGTTTCCACCGTCGCGATCCTCGTGTCCGATCGTCGACGGTCTCCGTCGTTAGCGCGGGCACCTTCGCGAACCGGCGTCGCGATCGTCGCGTCCTTTGTCCTCATCTCCGTCGTACGCGTTTACGACACCGATCGCGCGGGCACAACTAGAACGCCTCTAATGTCGCGAGCCGATAAAGAGCGGCGTTGTAATATTCGTCGGGCGGTCGTCGCGCGCGAGTATCCGAAACATTGGAACTGGTCGTTCTCGTTCGTCGTCGTCGTCGTCGTCGTCGCAGCAGTTGTCGTCGTGGTGGTCGTCGTGGTCGTCGCGTACGTGCATACTTTAGCATAACGCGCCCGGTGTACATATCCAACAACGCGGGCATCGCGGAGCGCGCGCGGGACGAGCGAGCGAGCGAGGGAAAAACCGTGGCGTGAGAGAGGGAGACAGCCGCGACGGTGGAATAGGCAGCAGCAGCACCGCGCGTAACTATACTATATGCATAGAGAGGGCAGAGCGTGTAAAGCGCGCGGTCTCTCTCGGTCTCTCGCTCGCGCCGCCACCGAAGCATCATTCTATCTTCACTCTTTATACCATCCACCGAACGCGCCCGCCCCCTCCGGACGCCCACCCCTCTCCCTGTCCCCTCTCCCCTTCGGCAGTTCTCGCCCGAGCTGACCCAGCCGCCGCCGCCGCCGCTGCCGCCGCCGCCGTGGTTGACCCCTTCCCGTTGCCCTCGCGGAATCGATTTGTTATTGTTTTTGTGTCTGCGGTCGTAGCGGCAGTTGCCCGAGGATCAGGACGGGAGCCCCCCGCCCTCCCCCCGTCGCGGCGGGGCGGCGGGAGGACGCGCGCGGGGGGGAGGGGGCAGGATTCGCGTGCGCGCGCGACGAAGAAGGGCCGTCCAGGCGGGTGCACCGGTGGATGACCGGCGAGCGCGACAATTTCATCGATACACATAACGGTAACATACGGCGGAATTGCGGGGCTACTGAATGTTTTAGGAGTCGCGGAGACGTTTACGCGGAGATGCTCGATGGTTTTGTATTTTGTGTCACGTCTCGATACGTAGGAATGCATCGTGGGTTCGCTGAGATTGGTAGGTTCTCGAATCTCCTGGAGGGAGATATTCGTTTCGGGAGAAGCGACGCAATGCACGCGAGATATCGGATCGCGTGATGCATAATTTACACGGCGGCTATTAATGCGCGACACGGAGAGCGATTCGGGGATTAAGTGGGTCGTCGGAATCTCGGCTGGCATCGAGGGCATCGGAAATTCTCGGAGTTCTCGGTGTCGAGGAGCATTTTCCGATGTGGGTAACGGTTATCGATAAGTCGCTCATATCAATTCCTGAAGGCCAATTAAAAAAAAGGAAAAAAAGTCCCGCTCCATAAAAGTTGCATTGACACAGGCGACGTCGAAGTGTCGTTAATTCGAATCACTTGAAAAATTGCCGTGTCCCGGTCATCAATACGCCAATCCCAGGTCGACGTTTAAAAATGCAACGACGTGTCAACGACTGGTACATCCGGATTCCGAAGAGTCCGCGAGCATCGAAAGGGTTGCGTGGGGTGGGGAGGGTGGAGGGACGAGGGTAGCGCGGCTGGCGCCGAACGCGCGGAGGGAAGGGATTGCAATTCGAAGGTGGACTGGAATGGTGCCGGGAGTACCGGGCAGAAATACAAGAGTGGCGGGCGAGGTGGGGCGAGGGGGATGGGGTGGGTGGGCGGGTGGGTCGGTTGGTTGGCGTGTAGTTCGCGGTCCACCGGGGAGAAGAGCTGAGAGCTCGCTGGAGGTTCGGGATGCTCGATGCAAGTACACGCGGGGAGGGGGTAAAGGGTCGACTCTCTATTTTATATATATATGGGGAGAAAGAGTGAGAGAGACGCGAGTATAATATACACGGCGGGGACTGCGCGGGGCGTGCGGTTGCATAGATCGAGTGGGTCGCGGGGGGGAGGGGCAAGGGCCGCCCGTCGCTCGCAGGATTCCGGAGTTCGGGACATGTAGGGGGAGAGGGGTGGGAGAGAGATGGAGAGAGAGGAGAGAGCGAGACAGCGACAGCGGGCGGAGGGGTAGCAGAGGGAGGGGAGGTAAGGTGAGAGAGATCCGTCGGAGCTTGACAGGTGACAAGCGATTGGACCACTGACGTCACGGATCACTTGCTCGACCGCGTGCACACTCGCACACATATCCACAGGCACACACGTATATAGACACCTCGGGAGACACGCATGATCACACGCTCGGCACACGCATTCACAGGTTCCCCGCGCCCCCACCACAGCCACCACACCGGTCGTCGCGACCGCCACACGGAGTAGCAGAGAGCGAGAGAAAGAGAGAGAGAGAGAGAGCGAGAGAACAGGCACGACTAACAAACTGGCCGAGGAAACTGGCGAAAGTAGGCGAAAAAAATGCGACTCCCGAGGCCCGACGAGGACGACGACGGGAGGCTCGGAGCCCGACGAGAATGTCGCGCTCGTCGCGATATTTACGTGCTAACCGGCCGATAGCCTCTCGCGACGCCTCTATCTGGTTACCATTACACTCGGATGTATGAAATGCGCCAACATACACCATCCCCCCACAATAGCCCTATTTATGATTGGGCAAAATTGCTTTCCATGCGCAGAATAAAATTGCGTGGCGGAAAAATCGTTTCGAATCGCCGCGACGGCCAGCGAGCCGCGGGCCGCGTCGCCGCGCGCCCGGCAACGCACACCCGAGGCCGGGGATTTTTCTCGTCTACGTCGTGAACGTCGCGGGCCTCGGGCGTGAGATTCGTTTGCATGATTTTTCGAACGGCGAGAGCTGCGAAAATTTGGGAAAAATTAAATATGGCGAGTGTGCGGACATGCGCGGTGAGGGCGGCGTGCGCGTGCGACGCCCCGCGGAACGTCTGGACGCGAGCTTGCTCGCCCGCACCGCCGACACGCTCGTGGCGCTTTTATCCGTCGTCCCGACGAGTTTTCGGGGGGCGGAAAAGCTCCGCGCGATCCTCGACAACGACGGAAAAAGCCGCGGAAAACATGGCGACCGCCGGGACGACGGAATTTTTCAACCGTTTCGCGCGCTACTTTCTCGCTGCTGCGGCCGACGATGTTTCCGGAAAATCTCGGTCAGGGAAAATACGAATTATTACGAAATGTTGTGCTGGAAATTGTCGAAATTATTGTAATATCATTAATCGCATTTGGGAATATTCGGGAGTGGTCGTTGCAGAAATGGCGGCGATCGTGCGGTCCGATGTATATTGAGAGGTGAAGGTAAATAAAACGTGATTATAGAAAAAAGAAAAATGTTTGTGAATAAACCCGGAAAAAACGTGTCTTCTATTTTTTATTATTATTTTTTATTCAAACTTTATAAAATTACGAAATATGTTTACATTATTATTATTATTATTTTGCGAAAACCATTTATAGGTAAAAAAAACTCAATACAAATATAAGTGAAAAAAGGTCTTCACATATGTACAGAGAGAAAGAGAAAGATATGAAAATAGTGAATAATACGCGATTTTCAGAACACCGCACGACGCACGGCGCACGCCGCGTCTTTCAGGACACCGATCTGCATGCTGCAAAGCGCTTCCTCTGCCCTGAAAAAAATTAAACGAAAAATATGTTGAAGAAATCATCGTTTGTTATTTCGTCGGCGAGAAGGGTGGAAGGCCTCACTTTTTGGCGTAATTTTGTACTTCGTTGTGCGCTCGCGTGAATTCCGTCAATTCCTGATTGACCGTACAGATGGTATCGCGTCTATTTCCAATGCAATTATTAATAGACTGAAGGATGTCGGAACATTTGGCAAAAAGTCCATGAATCTTCTTCATATCCTCCGGATTCTCCGGAATCGCGATATTTTTGCATCTCAGAGTGTCCAGACACTCCAGCATCAACTTCAGTTGCACGAGAATTTCCACGGGCTTTTTCTCAAATTCCTCTGAAAAAAATAAATAAAAAATTAGTTTGCATTCAATTATCGCATGTTTTCGGAAATCTTCAGGTTTTCACCTAGTAAAGCTGTGATCTCTGCGAAACTCGCGTCCAGATCATCCTGCAGCTCTATGAGACTCTTTAGGTCTCTCTCCTTTGCCTTCATGGATCTCAGCTTCGTGTTCAGCGTGTCATCCTCCTTGGCCAACATGCCCAGCTGGGAAATCATGACTTTTTCATTCGACTCCGCTTTCTTCTTCATCAGCAGTTCCATCATTACGGTCTGCAGACAATTGTCGTACAGCAGTCTTAGCTCAGTGTCCTTGTTATCCGGCTCTAATCTTCTGGACATGTCGAGTATGCTTTGATTGTGGGGTGTTGGCATTATGGATTGCCTGGACATGGGCAGTCGCTTCTTTCCGAAAAGACCAGAAGCTTTGTAAAAAAATTAATTTTTTTTATTATACCAAGTTATTTCTGAGGACAAGTGAAAGCAAACAAACTTGATTGCAGATTCATTTCAAGTTCTTCGATACTCAGCCTGAGTCTTTGATATGAATACCTCCTGGAACTGCAAAATCGCCAGGAGCCAGCGTGGTCCTGTGGCCATGAGCTTTAGCTCGTGGCACGACCGATGGTTCGGTAGAGACGCTGTGGGTCGCTGCGTGATCAGGAGTCACCGGGGCAGGCCTGAACATAATTTGTCTCTCAGTATTTAACGATCTGAGTGAAAGAACGTAAAAACGTGAGTAGATGCTGAGTGCACGTGTACCTGTTGATCCTCCTGGATCTGGGAGTCAGCGGTGCTTCTCTCTGCATCTTTGGGCATCGAGAGGAAATTATCAAAATCCAAGTCGTCGAGATCCAACCGGCTCAGTCTCGTCGCGTAGTTTGAGACAAGATACTGTAAAAACCGAGACAATATATTTCTGACTCGTGAGACGTAAACAAAATTTAAACTGTCATGTAGCCATGATACGTTATCGGTTTGCAGCCAACGTTGTGGGACCAGTTTTCCCTATTATAAACTCGCTAGTTACGTGTCTAATAAAAAATTAAAATATCAATAAAGGAGTAATGTCAAACTGTCAGTAACGCATCGTAAATAATTGCAACAAGTAAATGAGACTTCGTTTATTCTGTAGATGGAGTTCTGATTAAATCAAACGTTCGATCAAACAGCTTGTTAGTGATTTTTTCAAACCGCCGCTCCTTCCCGCGCTTTTCCCGCGCATGCGCACCGCGCGAGGTGCAACCAGTGACGCGCAACGTCAGTTTCCTCAACTTTCCCGAAAAGCACGTGTATGCCAAGTGCAGACGGCGCGTGTTGATGTTCGGCTTCGAGATGCGGCAAAGCGATTGATTTTGTTTTCGCGTGATTAACCCGAGTGGTGATTTTATCGATTTGCCGTGAAATAAACAGGAAAAGCCGCGAAAATGAAGAACAAGCCGACGCGACACAAGGAAACCAATACTTTTAAGGTTAGCGCGATTCCTGGTTTTAACCTCCTTAGCGTTTCGCTGGAAGCTACGTGATTCATTATAACTTTTGTATTGCAGTTCAAAAGATTCTCGGAACGAGTCTCCGAGATCGACGTTGATGTCTTCCATCGCGTGGCTCATCGCTACGAGGAGCAGAAGGAGGACGGATTAGAAACTTTCTTCTACCAGACGCTGCAAAAATGGAGCGTTCTCAATCTCACCGAGGGCTACACAGCTTTCAAGAAGGAGGTGCGAAACATTGTGACGCTGCCGCAGTTGCTGAATCGCAAGCAGGAGGTCATAGACATACTGATGAAGTATCTCAAGCAGAAGGACAATCAGAGTTACCTTCAACCGATTTTAGAGTAAGATACAAAAAAAATGCATTGAAGGATTCCACCTATTCTAGACATCGGAGAATATAAGAAAACGTTTTTCCCTTCCACAGATTGATTGTCGCGGTTGCCAGAGATTTGCAGAAAGAGTTCTACGAATACTTCCCAGATTTTCTATCCGTCATCATCGATCTTCTGCAGACGAAAGACGCAGAGCAGCTGGAGCACACATTGACTGCATTGGCGTATTTGTTCAAATTCCTGTGGCGTTATTTGATAAAGAACGTCGACCGAACGTTCGACCTGCTGTTGCCGCTGCTGGGCGACTCGAAACCCGCGTACATCAACAACTTCGCGGCCGAGAGTTTCGCCTACGTCGTGAGAAAAGTGCGGGATCGAGACTCGTTCTTCCGCCTCGTACTGAGAACTCTCCAAGAGAAGAGACAGGGAATTCCAGGATGCGGCAGACTCATGTTCGAAGTTATCTCGGGAACGACCGGACAGTTTCATTCCTGCGCCGAACCGATGCTCACGCTATACCTCGAGGCCCTGGAGGATGATACCATCGACCGGGAACTCGTTTGCTCCGTCCTCGAGCAAATCATCGGCTTTGTCATGAAGGACATCCATCCGCAGAAATCCGATGTATTCTGGACGGTTATTCTCAAATTCATCGACCGTTACACGGAAGCGAAAGACGCCGAGGAAATAATTGCGAGCAAGAAAAACGTGGTCACGTCGTTTTTCCGACTGGTTCACCTCGCGATCAGTCATCGTAATGGCCGGATGCTCACGAATCCTGTGCCACTCATAAAGAAGCTCGTTCGAGCCGTTGACGTCTATCCGAACGACCAGGAGATCCTGCGATCCATAATTGACGTTTCTGTTGCGACGCTTTTGGCCTCCCAGGTCAAACTCAGCCAAGAAACTTCGAGCGAGCTTGTGCTAAAACTTCTGTCGATTCAGAGCAGAGAACTGACGTTTCACATCGTCGAACGCCTCGTAGATTATTCCTCCTTTGAGACTCTGGTCTTACCGCACGTGCTGCGACGAACTATTCGCGAGGGTTTTGACGCTCCGACACTTCGGCTCTTCGCGAAAATCGTCAGCTCGCGGGCGCCGCCTCGACTCGGCGGCGTTTCATTGAAGAACTGGAAGAAGTTTCCGCTGGACATTCGAGGTGCGTCGAAGAGCGCCGTTAACTTCATTCGAGAATCCTTGGAAGCCGCGACAAGAGAAGACGAAGTTTCGGAGGACGCGGTAAAAGCAATCATGGTTTTGCCGCATCTAAATCCCGTCTCGGAGGACTTTGTAGACATTCTGAAAAAATCCATCGTTTCGATCTATCAAAAGTTCGTCAACGGGGATGAAACCGAGGCTGCTGAAATTGAGAAGAGGAGCTTCCTGTTTCTCGTCGCTGTGGAATCCGCAGCGCACATTCTCGAAGCAGAATCCTTCCAGGAATTCGTAGATACTTTGAGCGGCAGTGTGTTCGAGTTACCGCGAAAATATCCGGAGAACGAAAATATTCTCAACGCCGTTGACGTCTGTCTGACGAAAATTTCGGAATCCAATCGTCAAGGTGAATTTTTTACTATTCAGACGTTCGACGTGATGCACGAATTGTTGGCGGGAAAACTGTCCTCGCCTCTTCACCGCACTCGTCTCACCGTCACCCACATCTACTCGATTTTCCGAAACGTTCAGGAGCTTCAAATCGCCGAGGAAAAAAGTGGAAGCCACAACGCCTTGGAACTCATGTTCCTGGCGGAAAATGAACCCGCGACCGTCCATAAATATCGCGACAGGCTTGTGCATCTGCAGGCTCTGACGTACAACAGTCGAGCGGTGACCAATTTGCAGCCAAAGTATCGCGATTTTCCTCTGCGATATCTCATGGGAAATTTGTGGATAAATTTCTCCCTTCTCTGGGATCCGGTGTGCCAGGCCATCGCGACGTACGCGACGAACGAGTGTCCGGATTTCTGGCCCATTTTTCTCGCCGATCTCAAGGCCGAGATTCCAGACCAAAATCCCTCGAGCATCTTCGACGACAGCGTCAAACCGTCGATATTCAAATGCGACGTGATAGCTGCACTGACGACCCAATTGACTTCATACGACGACAAACCAGATCATCTGAATCACAAATTATTGCTATGGAAATCTATGGTCGAATTCACCGACTACTGCGAGACGAAGAATCGCGACATCACGGGTCTGTTCATCGAGAATGTAGAAAACAATTACTTCAAGTCGAACACCGAAAGCGCGAAATCCTGGAGCATCGAGAAGAAGAAAGACGAGGCGAGCATTCCGCAGCCAGAAGCAATGGAAGCCGAGAGCGACGACGACGAGGACGACGAGGAGACGAAGAAGACCTCAAAGGTTTCGCCGAAAAAAATTCTGCGTGGTACCGGAAAATCATTCGAGCTAAAGTTACTCCTGGCGCAAATGAAGGTTTTCGCGAAGGTCAACAATCCCAGGACCTTGTACCGCGAGTCGGAGATGAACAAGATCTACATGGACCTCCTGACCTCGAAGAACGTCGACGTGCAGAAAGCGGCGCTTGACTGTCTCTTCGCCTACAAACTGAAGTACCTCGTTCCCTACAAGGAGAATCTTTACAGTCTCATAGACGAGAAGAACCTGAAGAACGAGCTGGCACGATTCAGAATCGATCAGGAGAGCAACATGCTGAAGGATGAGCATCGCGAGGGTCTGATGCCCATCCTGATGCGTCTGATCTACGCGAAGATGGTAATGAGAATAGGCACGAGAACCGGCGGCAAAGGCGGCGCACTGGTTCGTCGTAAAATAATTCTTCGCTTCCTCGCCGGAAGCCACGAAAACGAGATGATGCTGTTCACTCGCATGGCTTTCAAACCCTTCGAGAAATACGTTCCTCTCGATCTGCAAACTCCACCGGTGGATCTCAAAGAATTGGTGAACGAGGTGTCGAGTCAGATTGACTTGTCAAACGTCGTACCACCGAAACGGCTCCGCAGCGCTGTGAATTTGCTTGCTATAGTCATCGAGCAATTCGGCGCGAAGATGATGGAAAATCTTCTACCACGACTGCTGGGAATTCTTGTTTGCATATTGGCGCAGACGAATGAAATCCTCGCGCGCTCGGAGAACGTTCTCTCCGGCTACCTTCCGACCATGAAGAGTCTGCGAACCACCTGCATCGGCGTCCTCGGCAGATTCTTCACTCACTTTGAGACCTACGCCTGGAAACCCGAGGAACTCGACGCCGTGTTCGACGTCGGTGTATTCCCGTTGTTGGAAAAATTACCTATGGAGGGTATTCACAGTCCCACGGCTCTTCTGAAACTCCTGGCGGCCTGGGCGGAAAATCCGCGTTACTATCAACTGTTAGTCAAGCATCGAGCGGGCAATCCAGCGTTGACTCCTCTGCCGTTCGTGATGCGACTGCTGCTCGGTCCGAAGACTCACAACTCGGTCATCAACACGATTCTCGAGATGCTGCAGAAGATGTTGACGCTTCAGGACGCGGATAAAATGGAGACCGATGAGGAACCCGCGAAGCCACTGACCGTCACGAACGTTCTCAGCGTCGACGGAACCGCACCGGTCGAATTGAACTATGGCTCGGCCATTCTTATGCCCCACGTGGCGGAAATACTGGAGTACATGAAGAAGAAGCTCGAGCGTTCGAGCAAGGGAGTCAACCGAACGGAGCTGATTATTCTCTCGCGTTTGTCGGAACTGGCTAAGGACGGTGAGACCAGCGACCGACTGTTGACGCTTTTGCTGCCGATTCTCGTGAAACGCGCCATGCGAGGCGAGACCGAGGAAACGATTCTCGAGCTTCTCACCACGATAGTCAATCTCGTGAAAAATGTCCAGAAACCGGAGATTCATCTGCGAGCCATCGTGCCACTTTTGGGAACTGTATCTCCGGTACCCGCAAGAAAGTTGCTTCTAAAATTGATAGACACCATAGCCAAGGGAACTTCGGCCCTTGAGACTCGCGAGACGGTCGTGAAGAACGCGGATTTGCTGCTGAAGCTCAACGCCTGGGATCAAAAGTGGATCGAGCAGCCGGACTTCGAGAAGAGACTGGACGCTTTTGCGGAAATCGCCGCTATTGCCGAGTCGCCCAATGACGACAAAGCTACGATTTTGACTCTGGAATTCGGCGTGGCTGTTATATACACTTGTTACTTTTTCCTGAGACACGAGTCGGATCTGTCGCTGAGGGATTCTTCGGGTCAGTGCCTGAAGACTCTGGGACCAAAACTGGCGAAGATGTACCGAGAGAACAACGTCGAGAGACGTTATCTTATCGACGACACCGTTTTGTCGGTCGTGAGAAACGGCATCAGGAGCAAAAACGACGTGGTGAGAAATCAGTCGATCGCGTTCTTGGGCGAAATGGCCCTGGAGTGTCCGGACGTTCATCCAGTCCTGCGAGACTTGGCTCTGCTGGCGAGCAGGGAGGACAAGGAGGTCGACTTCTTCGAGAATCTCCAGCATCTTCAACTGCACAGAAGAGCCCGAGCTCTGTTGAGATTCTGCTCCCTGGCGAAGTCGTTCAAACGAGCGCCGAACGCGAGGACCTTGACGCAATTCGTGTTCCCGGTGGCGTCGTCCTATCTGTGCAACGAGGCCTACGCGAACAAGAATAGCATTGTCGACGCGGCGATCGAGACAGTCGGCACCGTCTGTCGTCTTCTTCCCTGGCATCACTACGAAATCATCCTCAAACATTATCTGGACAAACTCGGTGGCAACACCGAATTTCAGCGGCAGATCGTGCGAATCGTTGTCGCGATTTTGGACGCCTTTCACTATGACCTAGTGAAATTAAAGAACGTGGACGTCAGCGCCGTGGAAGTTGCGCCGAAGTTGCCGGAAATCGAGGCTGAGAAGCCAGAAGAGAATCAAGAGACCCCGGAGGGTGAGAAGAGTGAGAAAGAGTTGATCGAGGAAACTGCTGAGTCTGAAGAATTGTTAGATGAAGCACTGAATACTGGAGAATTGCCCGAAGCTCCTGAAGAAGCTGAGGAGGAGAAGGAAACGGTCCAAGAGGTCACGGCAATGGAGAAGCAAACCGTTTTGTCGCAATACGTGGCCAAGAGGCTCGTGTTTGGAATAACTCACGTGTTGCTTCCTCGTTTGCATCGCTCGATCATCGCGCGAACCCAGCACGAGATGAGCCACAAGGTGAACCGACGAAAGACAGGTGCCGAGAAGGAGGAAGAGGAGCTTATGAGGGTACCGATCGCCTTGGCCATGGTGAAATTATTGCAGAAACTCCCTCAGGGTATTTTGAACCGAAATCTCCCAGGAATATTCATGAAGCTCTGCACCTTCCTGAAGTCACGTTTGGACTCCGTTCGGCGAGCCACCAGGGAGATTCTTCAGAAAATTATGATCACCCTGGGACCCGATTATCTGCATCATTTGCTGCGAGAGATGAACTCGCTTTTGACCAAAGGTTTTCAGATTCACGTGCTCGCCTATACGATTCACGCTGTGCTCATCTCGCTGAAACCTTTCTTCAAGGAGTCGCACATGAGCGACAATCTTCAGAGTATCCTGTCGGTCTGCAAGATCGACTTGTTCGGGCCAACAGCCGAGGAGAAGGAAGTCGCTGCCATTGCGAAAAGCGTTTCCGAAGCCAGATCCACGAAGAGTTTCGATATCTTCGGGATACTCGGTCAATTTATTGCTGAATCGTGTCTCCTGGATTTGATTCTACCGCTTAGGGAGGTTTTGAGCGAAACGAGGTCTCACAAAACCGTTCGCAAGGCCGTCGAGTGCCTGAGACACGTGGTGCTCGGTCTCGCGGACAACACGTTTATTTCCAGCGAGAGGATGCTCGTTTTTCTCTATGGCATCGTTTCGGAGAGCATCCCCGAGTTGTTGCCCACGAAGAAACCAAAAGCGCTCACGGCGAAAGAGACCGAGGCTCTTCAGAGGGAAAAGCCAGACTGCTACATCATTCCGCCGGAACCGAAGACCCGGATGGGCGTGAAAGCCACGGCGAAAACCTCATCGGACACCAACGCTCACGTGATGATGGAATTCGCGCTGAAGCTCTGTCATATTTTGCTGAAGAGGGAGCGCGTCGCTGGTGCAACATTCAGGCCGTATCTGGATCCCTTCGTGCCGATTATGGCCAATTGCTTGGACGCAAAACAAGTCAAGGTTGGCCTAATTTATTGATATAAAAATATTGGAAATGTTTTTTTCTTTCGGCTTGGGTTTTAACGGTTTGGAACATTTTTTTCTCTTTTTAGCTCAGCACATTGGCACTTCAGTGCTTGAACTGGGTCCTGAAGATGGATTTGCCAACCGTTCGCGAGTCCGTGGAGGAAATTTGCTCGTCGATATTCGCGATTCTGCATAAATACGCGGCAGCCGGTCTGAGCAAAGGCGACAACTTCGACCTCGTCATGGCGTCGTTCAAGTGCATGTCTGTCCTGGTGCGCGACGTGAAGTACTTCACGATGACGAGCGATCAGACAAAAGCGCTCATACTTTACGCGGAACAGGATTTGCACGACAGCGACAAACAGGCGACGGCCTTCAATCTGCTCAAAGCGATAATCAGTCGAAAAATCATTGCCCCTGAGATGCACGCGGTCATGGAGAAAGTGGCGACTCTGAGCGTTACGTCGGAGCTCGATCACGTCAGGCAACAGTCACGATCGGTGTTCTACACGTTTCTCATGGAATATCCACTGGGGAAACATCTCGATAAGCATATATCCTTCTACTTGTCTCAATTGAGCTACGAGCTGAAGCCCGGACGGCTCAGTGCACTCGAGATGATTCACAATATCGTAACCGGTTTTCCTGTGGTGAGTTTCACTCGTCTCTCGTTTTTGCTTCCTCGTAGAGATGGCTTTATGAAAAATAGAAATAGATGCGGAAACAATGTGTAAAGTTAAACTTTGCAACTTGTTGTATATTTTTTCTTATTCAGAATTATTGTTGCAATATACTAAAATGTGTATTTCGTTTTTCAGGACGTTCTCGTGAAACAATCGGGTCTGTTGTTTCTCATGGTCGGTGTGAGATTGATAAACGACGAAGATCCAGAGTGCAGGAAGCTCTGCGCCAAGTGCATCAAGGAAACCATAACACGAGTGCCGCACAATCAGCGGGTTAAACTTTTCGACATCGTTAAACTGTGGATGAAGGATCCCAAGGTTTGCGATTAATTAACAATTCTCGGAAGTCTCGGCGATTTATTTATCGCTCGAAGCTAATCAGACGCGCGCTCGAAGCTAATCAGACGGAATTTATGACTTGCAGATCACACACAGAACGCTAGCTGCTCAGCTCTGTGGCATTTTCGTGAACGTCGAGAAAGAAGCGTTCGAATCGAGACTCTCGGAAGTGTTGCCGCTTGTGCTCAAACAATTTCACGCCGAAGAGTCGGACGCGCCGCCCGACGACGAACCCGGTCGTTTTGTGAGGCTGCACAAACCTAAAGCGAAAGCGAAACGAAGATCGCAAAGTCTTGCGACACCGAACATCAAAGATCCCGAAAGAATGAAGGATCATCATTTGTTCCAAGTGTTGCAGCTTTCGCTGAAAATTTCGGCGAATTGTCCGGCACTGTTCAAGAACGAGGACCTCGAGGATTCCGTTCGTTCTCTCGCTGGTAATTTTCGCGGAGATACTTTTCTGTTCCTTCACAGAATTTTTATAAAGTTGAATTTCAATACCAACGACTTACAAAATACCCTTAATTATTTTTGCAGAGTACAGCCAATCGCTTCTGGGACATCCGCACTTGTGGGTTCGACTGGCATCCACGCAACTGTTGGGTTTCATTCTCGCCGGCCTCGACGAGGACAAAATATCTCGTCTCTTGGAAAATCCCGAGGAAGCCAAATCCGAAAAGGGATATATTTATTCTGAGCCATTGGAGACGCTAAGGAGTCTGGCTCTCGATCTCGCCGCTCAATTGCAGCCGGACATGGAGTTCGAGGAATTGGCGGACCAGGTCGTGAAGAATCTCGTTTTCGTGGCGAGGGTCATCAAGTCCTTAAAAACAGAGAGTCGACTCGAAGCCAAGAAGGATGTGGAGAATGGGGAAAGCGAAGAACTCGGTCAGAACAACGATATTTCGATTCTTTGGCTGCTTCGGCGATTGCGGAAGTGCGTGAACGTCGAGATTGCGCAAGCGCCTAAATCCACATCCGTGGTGAGTTAAAAATCGTTGTATTTGCATTCTTAGAATCGTTTAGATCTTAGAAAAAACAAACGGAAGAGGATGATAATATCGTTTTCTTTTCGCAGCGAATGGCGGTGTTCAAATGGACCGCCGGAGTCGTCGCGACGATCCCGCTCGAGCAACTACAGCCAATACTTTTTCAAATGATGTCGCCGCTCGTTCGCGAGATGTCGACAACCGAGGAGTCAAACGCCCCGCTGCGCCAATTGGCCAAAGAGGTCGCGACCATGATAAAGAAGCGTCTCGGCAACGACGAGTACGCCCGCCTGTTAGTGAAGGTTCAGCAGAAATTGGACACGAGGCGAACGGAACGCAAGAAGATTCGCACCCAGCAGTACGTGACGGATCCGGAGTTAGCGGCAAAGCGAAAAATTGCGCGTCAACAGAAGAAGAAGGAGGCGAGGAAGCGAAGAATGACGATACAGAAGGGGAAGCGAACAGGAATTAAAAAGCCGAGAAGAGAAGTCGATTTGGAGGTAGCATAAGATTAATTTCCCTCCGAGCAATGCGGTCCTATTTACGAAAAGTTGACGAAAAATCGTCGACGATTGGTGCCTAATAAAGTGCTACATGAATTCCACGATTTTACATCGATCATTTCATATTTTTTCACGACGTATTTTTTTTTCAGCGTTGTCAAAATGTTCATAATTTTTCGTCAACTTTTATCGCGAAAGGATCTGCTCGCGAGTCAATTGAAATTGCATAAACTGTACATAAGAATTTTGTTATAAATCTACATGTTCAGACAAAGAATCGCTCGAGTTGTTTCATTAATCATTAGGAATGCGCGCAGCTTCCTGTCGTCGTATATCTGTACCTGCCGAAAGGGAGAACGCGTCGAGTTATGGGCATCTCGATGCACGTTGATCTGTGTGCAGCCTGCAGACAGCCAGCGTCACGATTGTCGGTGGCGTTTGGAATACTTAATTGCCCTGGGTGGGGGGCGACATGGGGGAGAATTGTCACAATAGCAAAGGCACAATATCCGCTCGGAGGAGAGTATTTAGTCGAGCGTGAACTTGCCGCTGGTCTAATGGTACTCGCGGTCGGTCCATTCAGCCGTTTCTCGCGATATATACGTATACAGTTTGACATCTTAGAGCGAGACGAACGACCTCCAGGTAGGAATGTTGGCTGGGACGACCGAGACGCTGCTAACTCTAGCGAGCTTGCTGACAATTTTGTACGGATTATTGAACTATCAGAGACCAAAACTGCCACCAGGTAATTAGAATTTAAAAAATCCTTATCTTTCAAGTTCAAGGAATGCTTATCCTATCCCGACTTATCAACATTTATCGATGGCTGATAATTTTTCTAATGAGGAACCTATGTGTCATGTAATTTTAAGTTACGTGAAATAGTCTCAGAGAAGTCAATCAATGACAAAAATGTTCCGTGTCATCGGAGTTACTCCAATTGACGATAATTCACTTCGTATCGACGATAACTCTCCCGTATCGTTCACAGCAATACGGAAGAGCACCGATCACCCGGAGTCAACGTGCGGTTACTGATAAAAAAAAAGAACGATCTTCTCTTTACATATCTCGTTACGATTTAACATAATTTACCATAGTTGATTAGCTTTTGGGGTGTTGTGTGTAATACGTAATGCGATTAGCAATAATAATCAATATTCACGCAATGTAATCGCGTTGACAATGACGCACGTGTAATCAACAAGTGCGGCTAAAAAATTGTAACACGACCGTGAAACCCGAGGGTCGAAGAGGACTGCGCAGCAAAAAAATTCGTTACACGTTAAGTTATGATAGGAATCGTTTTTATCTCTATATGGCTAAGGGGCATACGCTAGTGACTTCGGTTCAGGCGAGTTTGGTAGTCGAGACGGTCAGATAAGGATAGGGAGCGTGGGGTCTATAAATATATGTGTAAGTTAAAAGAAAGAGCAGTGGATCGCCGAATTAGAAGTTGAATGACTGAGCGCGCGGCTGACCAGCCGCTTCTTCGAGCACGTGCGTGGCTCTAGTGTCAATTTAATCGTCGACTCGTGCGGCTCGAGTGTCGCGTCCAATTGCCTCGACGCGACCGAGGCGAACGAAAAAAAAAAGATCAGCGTGTAAATAATTGTAAAAGAAAAAAAGGTTACCGACCAGAGGGATCTTCGACTACTCGACCGTGAGTAACGCGCCCGGCGAGTTCGTAACACAGGACGCGGTCATGCTCACCGTTATTCTTCTCTCGATCGCCGTTAGTCTGCTGGCGTTAATTGTCGAGGCGACGCTGAGAAAACGGGCGCGCACGCCACCCGGTAATTATTATTTTTTTCTTCAATTGCCGAAGCGTGAACTTGGTTTTTTTTTCTTTTTTTGTTTACAACTGTGTCAATTAGTTCTGGGTCTGCGTAATATTTTTTGTTATGTAAAGACTAGATGCTAAGATATATAATAGACAATATATTATATAATGTATGCAATAATTTTGGCGTTAGATTTATCATCACATGTGCACGTGACTTTTATGACAAAGTTAATCTACATTTGGGACCTAACCAGCGCGTTTTAAGGAGAGATGTAATTAGGGAATTGATAGCCCCTCTTTGCCCCGGGAGCGGGTCAAGTTTGATAGCAGAAATGAATCAAGAAAATATTCAAATTTTTAGGATAAGATCAGCCTGACAATTTATCCTAATAAGGGAGGATTCATTAATTGATGCAATTTCTGTCTCTTTCAAAGGTCCCTTCCAATGGCCGATAATAGGAAACTTACCGCTGCTGCGTCGCCTGAGTCGCGAGCATCGCGGCCAGCACGGAGCGTTCCTCGAGCTCGCCAGGCGATACTCGAGCAACCTAGTGACCCTGCAGCTCGGTAGATCCAATGTGATAGCCATTTCCGGTTACCGGGAGATCCAGACGGCTCTGAAGACCGAGGAATTCGACGGTCGACCGTGGAACGAATTCATCAAATTGAGAAATATGGGTCTCAGGAAAGGTAACGTCGCGTGACGATGACTGCAATAATTAAGGACACGGCGAGACATTTGGATGGTGTAACTTTTGTACTGACAACTTTTGCAGGGATCACAATGGCAGATGGACCCGAGTGGAAGGAAGTTCGTGCCTGGCTAACGCGAACCCTGCGACAACTCGGATTCGGTCGAGCCCTGATGGCTACTCACATACAGAATGAGCTGCAACTCGTTCTCGACCGCCTGAAGGACGGCGGGGTCGTCAGCATGAAGTCGATCGTCGCACCGGCCACGATCAACGTGATTTGGGCCATGGCAACTGGGATGCGATTCGCCGACGACGACGAAGTCAAGTAATTTTTATTGGATTGATAAATTGATTTTTTTAGAGAGAGTTTTAACGATAATTATTAGCGAACTGTGAACAATGACGCGCGCTCACGCGCGCGGACTGTGCTTGTCCGGCATAGGCTAATCACACGCGCTGGCGCGCGTGCCCGAGATGCCTTGGCGCTGCTGCGGTCTTATAAAGCTTGAAAAGGGTAAATCGCAACTAAAAAACCCTTGTTTAGTTGATTAAAAAAAAAATAAATTTGTCGTTTTGCTTGTCAGAAATCCTAGATCTTGCCGCCGGGCCGAAAACCGCCCAAATCGGGGTCACGAAATTTATTTTTTCAAAATATCGACTTTTAACCTATACCATCGTTCTCAAGTCGCATATTCTACCCCTGAAAACACTGGTTACGACCCTTTTTTAGTTGATTTTGACAAAAAAAATTTTTGGCCGAACAGTTTGTCAGAAATCGTAGATCTGGCCGCCGGGCCGAAAACCGCCCAAATCGGGGTCACGAAATTTATTTTTTCAAAATATCGACTTTTAACCTATACCATCGTTCTCAAGTCGTATATTCTACCCCTGAAAACACTGGTTACAACCCTTTTTTAGTTGATTTTGACAAAAAAAATTTTTGGCCGAACAGTTTGTCAGAAATCGTAGATCTGGCCGCCGGGCCGAAAACCGCCCAAATCGGGGTCACGAAATTTATTTTTTCAAAATATCGACTTTTAACCTATACCATCGTTCTCAAGTCGTATATTCTACCCCTGAAAACACTGGTTACAACCCTTTTTTAGTGGAAAAAAAAAAATACGATATTTGACAGAACTGTCAAAGTTATCAAGGATAAATGAACCTGGTCTCGGTCTGAGAGTCCCAGCCAATCACAGCCCGAATAGTTTGCTAACAATGCTTTCCGTTACTCATGAATTTTTTAAAAGAGGGATTTCTGTGGTTTCACGCAGGTTGAAAAACTTCATCGATCTCATGGGTCGACGAGCCAAAGCGTTCGACATGGCAGGCGGAATTCTCTCGATATTCCCGTGGATTCGTCACATTGCGCCTGAGGCGTCTGGCTACAAGCTTCTCGTGACGTTGAATAGTGAGATAAAGAAGATGTTGATGGTACGTTGTATTTGCACTTTACAAGCTACGTCAACAAGATAGTTGACGTAATTAATGTTTTGCATTCCTCAGGAAGCAATCGAGGAGCACAAGAGAACGTACAAGTCGAGTGAAACCCGAGCTGACCTTATCGATATGTTCCTGAAGGAGATAGACAACAGAAACGGAAGCGACTCGATATTTAACGGTAAAGCCACGAACCTAGATCTTTTCATCTTTCGAATTGGAATCTACAAAAAGTCTGTCATTGATTAACAATGCATTGGCCGTTTTACAGACGATCAATTGTTCGTCATTCTTCTGGATTTGCTGATCGCCGGTTCAGTCACGACGATGACGTCCATCGACTTCCTCTTCCTTCGCATGACGGTTCACCAGGATATTCAGCGTCGACTTCACGAGGAGCTGGATTCTGTGATCGGACGAGACCGACTTCCTGATATCAACGACAGACTAAAGTATTATCATAAAATTGTTTATAAAATTGTGTTCAAATATGAAGAGACAACGCAAAGCCAGCGCAGGGAAAAGTTATGATTACAGATGTCTCTGAATTACAGGTTGCCGTATGTGGAGGCGGTGCTCACGGAATGTCAACGCATACACACGATCGTTCCGATAGTCGGACCCCGACGGGTGATGCGCGAATGCAACATGGAAGGCTACAGGATACCGAAGGAATCCCTGGTGCTATTGAATGTCTGGGGTATTCACATGAATCCGGAATTCTTCCCAAATCCGGAGTCATTCGAACCGGAGCGATTCATCAAGGACGGTTCTCACGTTCCCGACGAGAAGCTTATTGTTTTTGGCCGAGGTAAATTGGTGCACTTCGCGTTGCAACTCTTCTTCACTTCACAAACGAATAAGCGATAGACGTTTAATTAATTTTCCTCTACGATTTTTGTTTCCTCGTGTGGCTCAATAAATGAGGAATTTACTTTTATAAGAGAGGATTTTTTATTACGCTTAAAGATATTACAGGCATTTAACGTCTAATGCTATATATTTATTTTCAGTTCTGTCTTATAAAGTGATTATAGTCACGCTTCACGCTTCTTCCATATACATTGTATTTGACGTATAAAGACATTGCTTTCTTCCGAAGTTTCATTTTTCTCCCGCCAAAGGGAACCAAGGACGCTACTTAAAACAGATATGTTTAATGACGGTCGGTTAATGACTCTCGCTCTCTCGCTTTCAGGTCACCGAAGATGCCCCGGCGAGGCCGACGCCAGAGCCGCGGTCTTTCTGTTCTTCGTCGGTGTTATGCAACGATTCCAGTTGCTGCCGGTGCCAGGACAGGGTATACCGGACGTCGAGCCTAACTTTGGAATCACCAGCTCGCCGAAACCGTACGAGATTCTTCTAGTTCCACGACCGCGAATTTCCGTCACCAGTGAATCCAACGCCGGGGACCATTGACCGAATGGATTTAGCGAAAAAATTTAATAAATTTTTTGTAGGTAGAGCAGAGTCTCAGTGATTTCGGAACGCTCGATTTTCGACCAATACTAAGCGAATTTTGTCAACGTGTCTTCTTTTTACTCTGATTAAGAGAGGATGGTCGTAAAGCCAACTCAAGTAACTATAGTCTAATTTGTTTTAATAAAAAAATCTTGTTGAACGATCGACTTAAATAATTATTTGCTAATATTGAACATTTATTTTGATGTTAATCGTGGAGTCAGGATCAGATGATAAGCTTTCGGTGAAATGACGAAGCCATCTGTGCCCTCTAGGCAAGGCGGACCATGCGATTCCGAGATTTTTATGTCAAAGTGATGAACGACGTGGGTGAAATAGAGAAAGAGCGAGGAACGCGCCAACGTCTCGCCCAGACATCGTCTTTTTCCTGCAATCAAGAAAATAATTAATTGAAGAATTAGTTAATTAATTATCTTATTTAATCGTCTTACCTAAACCAAACTGCATGAAGTCATTTTTCCGGTTGAACTGACCGTTCTCGTCGAGAAAACGTTGGGGCAGAAACTCGTCCGGTCTGTCCCAGAGAACTTTGTCGTTATGGGCGCTGTGAAAATTCACTAAGACTATCGTGTCCTGTGGAAAGTTGAACAATTAATACGCGAACTATTAATACATCGTATTCTCAATTGTTGTTCATTCTTACTTTTGGAATTTCGTAGCCCTCGAGCGAAACGTTTTTAGTTGTGTTGTGGGGAACGCCGAGCGGTGTGAGAATCAGAGTTCTTTGGCTCTGTTACAAATTTATCATCTACATTATTATTATTTTTTTTAATAACGGCTTTGATAAAATGATAAATCAATATTCAGTGCAAAACCTCTGCCAAAAAAGCCTCGACTCTGGGCATGAGCGCTGCATCTTCAAGAACTGGATCTCGATCCCGGCCGACCACAGCGTCCAAATCCTCCTGCAGAGCCTTCAGCCACTCGGGATGATGAGCGAGGAAGGCGAAGGTGATCGCCAGTGCATCAGTAGTAGTCTTCGAGCCAGCCAAAAAAAGGTCAAGGCACAATACCAGAATATCCTTACCTGCATTAAAAAATAATACTTACTCCAGATCAGTGCGATAAAATTGGTCAAAATTGTTCACAAAAACTCACGATCGAATTTTCGTGTTTCAGGATCCGTCTCGGCGTTCATCATTTCCAAAACGAAAGCGTCGATAAGATTCTTCGGCTCACGGAACTCGGACTTCATTCTCCTCTCGTGCTCGTCGACCTCGTTGCCGATGAATCCCCAGAGCTTCTCGAGGACGGACATGAGGTCGTTGTAGCCGGACAACTCGGGGATGACGTGACGAAGAAACGGAATCTGCGATACCATTCCACCCAGAGTGTCGCTTATCCTGTAAGATAAAAAATGATAAGTCTTTTTATATCTGTGTAAAAATTATTAAATTGTTAATTCCTCAATTACTAGCTCTTGGAAAAATTACCTGAAGGCTTCGTGCACCACGTGCAAAACTCCCTCGAGCTGCGGGTCGTCATAGGCAAATCTGTGTCCAGCCAGCATGCTCCAAAGTGCATTGAGAACCGGGACGTCGAACGCCGTGTGCATAGCCACAGGACGTCCGTCTCTGCCTCGGTCGCGGAGATTTTGCACCAGGGCTCGAGCCTCGCGAGCCAGTTCCGCCTGCATCGAGGGCTGTCCGAACCCGAAGGCCCGGAGATGCTTCATGGTGAGACGACGATTGTGCGACCATGTGGTGCCCTCGGTGAAGAGGACGCCTACGTTTTATTATTAACAAAAAAGTTAATCAACTTTTTTTTTCACCATAAAAATTCTAAAGTGTCTCCTACCTTTCCTAGCGCCGAAGGATCTGACCCTGAAGAAGAATCCGTCCGGACGGCCGTTGAACTCGTCGCCGAGCAGAACCCTCTTCACCAGCTCGTGACTCGACACGACGACAAATTTCTGCTGGCCCAATTTCACCCCGAGTATCGGACCGTAAGTCTCAGCCAGTCGTTCGAACGCCAGGTGGACGTAGCCGAGTTTCGCGCGAAGTCGCTGAAACAGCGGCAGACAACCGACGAGCGGCAGCCACGCCGGACCCGGCGGAAATCCTCGAGGCTTCCGGCAGTCACGGATGCACAGCAGCAGAGTCGCCAGGAGAAACAGGAGCACGAACGTCGCCGACAACATCGCGAGGCGAACTGCCGTCCGGGGAACCTTCGGTTCTTCGGTTGGACCATCGATATTTATCGTGCAGCGACTTTTGTGAACGAGAAGAAACGACAGAAACGGATTGTTGCCTGACCCCGAGGCGAGATAAGATCTAGGGGGAAAAAGGGGCAGTGATACAGTCTTGTATTTCAGTGGTGGACTGAAATACACGATCATTGTGGCTTTTCGACTGACGCAGGGTTGCTGGAAAATAGTTGACTTAATATATTTGTGTCGGAGTTTGAATATACTTTGAATATCGTTGCGCGTTATCTATTTCTGGATCGCGAGACGCTTTGCATTTGAATTTCTAATTTTGGGATTCGATTTGAATAGTAATAACGATGATAATAATAGTACTGTTAATTGTTGGTATTATTTGTTCTTGAAAATTACAATCTATCGCTAGAAAAAAATATATAATGTGTACTTTTTTACTTACCTCGTCGCGTATTCAAGTCGAGTAACCGCGGATTCAGGTCTTTCACTCGGGCGCGGAATAATCTTTGGTAATCGTAAAACGTGGGGAATAGCGAATTTCACCGACGCCAGACGAACTCGAGGTCGTAAAGCGTAAATTGAGCGAGCCGCAAATGTCTGCGTGGTAAAAAAAAATGTAGAGTGAGAAATTTTGTAGATCATAACGAGCGTAGAATTCGAAACAGCAATCCAAACGGGAAATTTCACCGAAGCGAAAGAAAAAAAAAATCCTCACGAACTTTTGGCTCGTAAAGCCCCGAATCGCGTATTCGCCGGGCGTGTGTGCAAATTTCCGGTATCCGCTCCGAAAATTATACGAAAATCCGCCCACGGTCCGTATTCGCGCTGCGCACGAAAATCGTGTGACGGAAACGAGAGTCGCTTTTACGATTTCAAGCCATCGATCACTTTCCTCGTGGCGGCCGACGCGTTCGCGCGTGACGCGGGATTCAACCGAGGGACCGCGAATCCCGCGGACGTTTATCCCGACGATGACGCAGCCTCGGATTTCGAGCTCGTCATCGTCGTCGAGAATTCACTGTCTTTTTTTAATAATTTTTTTTATTTCTTATTCGAAAGCGAATGTTTCGTACACGCGCGGGACGCGAATATCGCGCTTCCGGGATTCTCCCACGTAATTTAATCGTCGCCACGGTCGCGGCCCAACCCCTCGGCGGCGCTCGTTCTCGCGGAAGTAATTAGGCAAAACGGCTTAGCCCGAGCGGCGCGGGATCGTCGCGCGAGTGCCGCGCTCAATTATAAAACACGTAAAAGCCCCACCGACGCCTAAGTGCAGCGTCGTTGCGTGCCGGAAAAAAATACGTAACGACGTAAAAAGCCACTCAAGATATTTCTTCACGAGACGAGGGATTAAAATGTTTACTGATAAATTGGCCCCACTACATGACTGGGGTCCGGCGAGACCCCACACGACCTGTAACGTACATACATAAAAAAAAGTCATGAGTTCTATCGTAAATAACTCCTAAAAAAACTACACTTCCCTTCGGAAGACAACAAACGCCAGCGCTTCGCACAATCAACCAATTTTCTCTCTCTCTCTTTTTCTCTGCAGTAACCGATTCGACAGCTGCAGACGAAAGAAAGGAACGATGAATCTCTCAGTCTCCGCGTGTTTCCCCTCGGCGCTCGGTTATTTTCCATGTTCCCCAGTTTCCAATTTCCTTATAGAGTCACCGGTGCCGCGCTGCACATTCTGCGCTGCATCTCCCCTCCCCCCCATGCAGCGTACTTAGTTATATACGAGGCACACGCGATTGTGCGGCTGCAGCGGCGAATACGAATTAATTTATATCGCCAAGTACAGCGGCAGCAACGAGCGCGACGTGTGGGTGCTCTCGGTGTACTTTCACTTAGCGGGCGAACCTCCTCGCTCGCGTCACGACGTCGACCTTATACACGTTTGCGCGCACACGGACACGCGAAAAAAAAAAAAAATAACCACAACAGCCGCGAGTCGTTTTACACACTCGACGACTCTCGGCGTTCAAGGAGCTCTCCTACTTTCTCCCAGGTTCACTGCCGATCGGACGTCGACAGTGTCACTCTGTTTGCACGTCGAACGCGTCGAGTATCCAGTACCATCGAGATCGAGAAATTGCTCTTTTTTTCGGTACAGAATGTGACGATAAAATTTGTGGTCTTTTTTTGTCGTGCGAAATTTGTTGGAGTGAAGAAAGTGACAACGGTTAGCTAAATATATTAATTTGAATAAAATTTTCTGATACTTTTTTTGTCACTTTTTCAGCTCAGGACTTTTTTTTCCGTACGACAAATAATCTGATTTATAAAAAAAAATCTAAAAATAGAAGCGAAGAAGTAATAAATAAAATTACTCGGACACGCTTGTTTTTTTTTAACAAAATATAATAGAAAAGTTTTATTCGTAACTGCATTAATCAACAATCCTGACAACAAATAACGTGGAGTATTACAAAAAATACACATTGGTTTTACAGATCTCGAGGATGCTCGAGGGTCTCGCTCTCCATGGCAGCGAGATACCGTTGAATAATCCTCTTTTTTTCCATTTCTTTTTTCGTGGTGGGGGACACACAGGCGTCTTATCTATAATTACGATTAATATATACATCGCGGGGGCTTATATTACAGACATCCATCTCGCCTTCAGGCTTTTCGTTCCAAAACTTCCGGGCCATCTCAGAGGGCCCATCCTCTTGACTTTTTCATTTCCATCCCATTTGTACAGAATCTCGCGGATCTCCCGAACTTTTCGCGGTTAGATCTCAGCGACTGGGAAATTTCCAGGCCGACGCGGCGTCCTGATTGGTCACCAGAGGCGGCGGCACCAGGTCCTGGGTTATAGAGGCTCGTCCCTGCTGCTGCTGTTGCTGCTGCTGAACCAGCGTATCCTCTCGTCTCAGCTCAGCCGAATCCTGATGCTGCTGTTGTTGTTGCTGTTGCGGCTGCTGATTGGCGTAGCTGTTGTAGGCCACCGCGACGTTGGTGCTCGCCTGGGCCTGAATGTCCTTGCGGTCCGCCCAGCCGTGTTCGGGCTTGTGATGATGATGATCCTCGCTGGGGAACCACTCGCTGATCCACACGGGTTTCCAGATCTTCTTCCACGCCGGTACCCAGATTTCCTTCCACGCCGGCACCTGAATCTCCTTCCACGCTTCCTTCCAGATCAGCTTCTTGTCCGGTATCCACTCGAGTTTCTGCTCGGTCTTCCAGACCTGCTTCCACGCTTCCTTCCACTCCAGCTTCTTGTCCGGAATCCAGATCTGCTTCTTCGCGGGTTTCCAGATCTGCTTCCACTCCTCCTTCCACACGAGCTTCTTGTCGTCAATCCAAATCTGCTTCTTCGCCGGTTTCCAGATCTGCTTCCACTCCTCCTTCCATTCAAGCTTCTTGTCCGGCAGCCAGATCTGCTTCTTCGCGGGTTTCCAGTATTTCTTCCAAAGCGGCTTCCAGATGAGCTTCTTCTTCCACAAATCGTGACTCGTGTATTGCCAGCCGTGATGATCGGTACCGAGGAACTTTTCGCCCGGAATCCCGACCTTCACCCACTCGGGGATCCAGATCTTCTTCCACGCCGGCACCTGGATGTCCTTCCACGCTGGTACCTGGATTTCCTTCCAGATTGGCTTCCACACCTTCTTCCAGTCGGGCACCTGGATTTCCTTCCAAGCTGGTACCTTTATGGGCTTCCACACGGGTTTCCAGACCTTCTTCCACGCCGGCACCTGAATCTCTTTCCACGCTGGCACCTGAATCTCCTTCCACACGGGCTTCCAGATCTTCTTCCACGCCGGCACCTGAATGTCCTTCCACACGGCCTTCTTCGTCGGCACCCACTCCGGCTTCCAGATCTTCTTCCACGCCGGTTTCCAGATCTGCTTCTGAGCGGGTTTCCAGATCTTCTTCCAGCCGGGCTTCCAGATGAGCTTCTTCTTCCAGTAGCCGGCGTCGTGGTGATGCTCGTCGTGGTGATGATCATCGTGATGCTCGATTATGTCACCACCGCCGCCGCCTCCATCCCATCCCACCCTCTTCTGGGCCTCTGTATTACCATAACTGCAACGCGGAAAATTCAATCATTTTGTTCAGCACTTTTTTTTCACCAAATAAAACAAAATAAAAAATCTGAAATAACTCACGGTATTTGTTGCTGTTGCTGCTGCGTCTGCAACGAAGTCTGGTCGAGCGCCTTGCTGGCGACAAGGGCGACCTGCAGTAGCACCACAATGGCGACCTGCAAATACAAAACCTCCGATAAGCGAAAAATCCTCCTCCCAAAACTCGATAACAAAAAACACTGGCTGTCAGTCACTCGAAAAAAATTTAAAAATAAAAAAAAAATCAAACTCGGCAATAATACGAAGAAACTGACCGCGAATCTCGGGCGAAACCTCATATTGTCGGAGCTGCGGCCCGTTCGGGGACCGGGCGCGTTCTCTCGTTCCCAGGCAGCCGGAAAACTCGGTTAACTTCGTCCAATCAGCGGAACGCCGAGGTTATATAGGCACGGGTTGCACTCCCCCGTGCGGCGTGGGGCACCGGGCGACCGGGTGGTGGTCCCGGCGCGTTGTATGGTGGTAGCACCAGCCACCACCATACGGCCGACGCGCTGGTGGGAATCCCCCTTGCGCGTATACGTTTCCGTGTGTGTGCGACGCGTCGGCTCCCGACGACGGTGGAAGTGGTCGCGCCGCGGTCCGAGAGACCGTGGAGGACCCCGGAGGTCCGGGTGTTGCGGCTTCCCCGTTACCCGGGTACGCGAACCGCGGCGTCGTACGCATTTTACACTCTGCCCCTCTCGGCCACTCTTCCGTCCTGCTTCAGCCGCCGCTTCGTCCGCCTCTGATGTTCACTCTCCTCGACGGGGGAAGAAAGGAGAGGGGTAGGGGGAAGGGGGTGGAGGGGTCTCGGTCGTCCGCGGACGATCGGCCTGAGCGGAGAAAGTGATCGGGACGCCCGGGTGCCCCGGTCTTGTCCGGCAAACCGTGGCATAGGTGTTTTTTTTTTCCTTCTTTATTTTTTTTGTTCTCATCTCTCTTCCTCCTTCGATCGCGATCGGCGGATATAGTAGTGAACGTTGCGTTCTCCGTTATGCTACGAGACGGACCGATGGACGGACGGGACTGAGAGGGAACTCGAGCATGGAGCCAAGTTCACGCCCAAGGTTACGTGGCAAGGTTAGTCCTGCTCCAGATTCGCCTGGGTGTGTCGAGCTCGACGTCTCTCGGGTGTATTCGAAGCGGACGTGCGGCTCGACGCAGCGACGAACGTCGCTCCGGGCTTCGAACCTCCGGGCATTTGATTTTGTTTTTTTTTTTCTCTTTCTTTTTTTTGGGCGCCCACCAGCTTTCCATGCACGTGCTACACCGCTGATATCGAGAGGAGAAACGATAGAATAGCCGACGGCACGTAACTCGAGCAGTTTTTTTTTTTTTTTCAATTTTTTTTTTATTGCAGTCTTGTGTTTGCGGATGGAAAATTTTTTTAGCGGATTTGACAGCAGGGAAGCGATGAAAAAATAAATGGTCGAGGAAACAGGTAGCACCGGACCTGGAATAGCGAATGATTCGTGGAAGCGAATCGTATGGTGAACACGAGACTCGTGCACCAGCCGCGCGAGAGTCGTTACAGGTGTTTGCGTCGCGCTGCATCGCGAGGACCACTCGATGAAAGTAAATTCCTCGGGGAGATCAGGGATAGCAGCGGGGCTCACGGTGCACGCGGCGGTCGCGTCTCGTGTGTCGAGGAAGATCAAGTGACGCTCGTTTAATGAGGACGAAATTTGCGGTGTTACCTGCGAGAGGATTTTAATGAGAACATTGATACCAACCTTTTTTTTATTTTTATTTAAAGAAAGTTTCCATATTACAAGTACATGGATGATTTTATTTGGTATGTTTTTTCATGCAGAAAAAAAACACTTGGTCCAGAAATGTAGTGAGGTGAATGAATGTCAGGTGGTTTTTTTTCTAAGCATCCTTGAGGCAGCTGACGAGAATATTTTCGGTGTAGCGGGTGACGAGGCAACGGAACAACCGTCGAGCGTAGAAAATATACATTTCGCAATCGCTTTCGAGAGCGAACGAAAGATCGAACGTGCATGACTGAGACACTCGCCGCCGGAATCCGTTCGGTGAATGAGCGAGGCTCGACTATCGCTGTGTATCTTTGCTCTTGTGAAGCTACCGGGTATAAACACGGGTCTGCTCCGAATTGATTCGATCCAGATAGTTTTTCTCTCGACTCGATTTGGCTGCAGGCGCCGCGCGCGTTTCGTGTGCACACACAAAACTCTCACGTGAATTACGAGCCCGCTTCCTCTTCCGTTGCCTTGCGTCACTGTCGCACCTCGAATTCACCCAATAAATTGAACTCATTATACCTTATTTTTATAGGTCTCGTAATTTTTGTAAAATTACAAAACCTTTTTTTCATTTTTTTTTTTTTTTTTTCGTTTTTCATTTTGTACCTGCGTCATAATTATTGCGTTCATTATTGCATAAATGTCGTAAATTCCCGACTGCATTCCAATTACCAATAATAACTATACGATTGCGACAGTTTCCGTTTCTCCCACCTGTAAAAATTATGATTATACAAATACTTCCGCTAGGCGCGCGTTACTTCACGCCACTTCCGAGCACGAAGTTCCCCGGCGCACGTGAGCCTCTTGAGCCCCGCACGCGACGTTCACAATAGCGAACGGTAACGTTAAGCAAGGAGCCGAAGTCGAGCCGGAGTTTTCGTAGTGACTGGCGTCTTTTTTTTTCGTGAACTCTCATCGGCTAAGACGCGTACAACAGTTCTGTACATTGTTGTTACGTAAGAGGCGAGAGACGAGAGCGCGGCGCGACGTGTGTGCCGAGCTCGTTAGAATTTTGAGCACGCGTTGTATAGCGGAGCAACCGAGCGGCAACCGCGGGAGACTTGTGCGGCGGCGGCTCGCGTTTCACTTTCTACATCCTCGCGCGTCTCACGCGGTGCGTCCTTCGTGTATTTGGTCTTCGCGACTAGCGTCGTCGCATCATAATCGCCTGCAGTAAATATATAGGTATGTGCACTGGGCATTCCGCACCAATTCGACCCTCACGAATTTTCAATGTTTTTTCCTTCGAGTTGAATTTATTTATTTTTTTAAGAATTTATGTCATAAATTTAAATAAAATCGACAACAGTTAAATGATTACTTTCGTTTATCAAAGTCACGCTAATGTTCGAAAAAAAAGTCATAATTTTGTTGGGATAATTATTAGGGCAATTTTTTTTTGTCATTTCATAATATAATTTAAGTAAAAAAATATAAAAAATTGTGAGGATTACAGCGAGGTCAAACTGATATGGAATGCCTCGTATAATATACATATAGCGTGTCGGACATTGTAACGTGTTGCCGTGCGGTCTACGTGACGCGAAAATAAGTAGAGTGCAGATCGCGCAGCTCTTTCCTCGACTTATCCACGAGTCTCGTAGCTACATAACTTTTAAATGCTTTAATTGCCGACGCGAAGTGTGTCTTATGTCTCACGTGTTACATTTGTTTCGTATTCTTAATTTTCGAGAAAAAGTTGAAAGTCTTCTATATTACTTCAAGAAAAAAAAAATGTATTATATTTCGAGCACGTAAAAAAAGTGCCGTTTCACAGTGCGTGGGTGTCGCCTCCTCGTCACGTACGTCTCGACGAGACGGAAAGAGAGAAAGAAAAAAAAACCCGCCGAAAAGTCTCTCAGAAATTGCGCGACTCAGGGACGAAGCCTTAATGCGCGTTTCGCGCAGTGCGCGAAAGGTCCTGGGGGGGAGGGAGGGAGGGGGAGGGGCGTCAAGCGAGCGAGCGAGCGAGACGCGGGTAACTTTCTTCGACCCTCGCGCGATTTATCGCGAAGTCTCGACGCGCATGCGCGCTCGCTCGCTCGTCTTTCGCTCTCGCGTCGAGCGAGTTGTGACTCGACGAGAGGGACGATCTTGGCCATCGCGATCAGGCTTCGTAATCTCTTTCTTCCTCGGCGCTCGCGTTGCAGGTTCGAGCGCCGAGGTCGCTGACTGTGTCGATGTGTACGAGACGCCTGAGAAAAAAAAAGGGACCTTATATATATTATATATGTGCGTGTATATTTATTTGTATGCGACACACAGACCCTCCGTGGGCTCTGCGGCCGCGCGTCTTTCGTCGTCGATAATCGGAAGAAAGTCGCGGGCTACGTGCCGGCCTGTAATAACGCTAACCAACCGACGGCCAATGAGCCACAAGAGCCCGCAGCGCCTCTGCGGCTTGTCGCGCGGCCGCCGACTTTTATGTTTTTTTTTTCCCTCCTCGCATCCTTTCTTTCTTCCTACCTGATGCGCGGCTCGGGTTTCGGGCTCCCCGGGGTACGAACTGTAAAAGTGCCGAATACGCGAAAACAAAAATACGTTATGTATACGAGACCCGCTCTGTGCGTTCCCGGAAGATTGGATTGAATAAGAACGAGAGTGAGAGTTTACTGCCGCCGTCGTCGTTTTTTTTTTGCGCTCTGCCCCTGTAATGATCGTAATTATAGGTGCGCGGATGAAACGAAAGCGTTGATTGATATTCGAAGATACGTTAGACAAGCGAAAAAAAAACAGTCGATTAACACTGAAGCGCCGAGGATGGAAACGCTTGAGTTTTTGTCGCTCAGATGGAAATTGAATAATTTGCGCGCGCGGAGAAATAACGTTGCGGAGCCACCGCGATTCTCGATTAAGATCGACGGGAAAATAATGGGCGGTCGCGCGGGGAAAACGTCGAAACGCACGTAACGCTGCGGTGCAATTGGTGCGTGTTAAATATTCGCCTGGGGCGGCGCGCGCGTCGTCATTACTCATTCCCGTTATTAGGAGAGAGATAAATAATTTTGCGCTCCCCTCGGGACGAGAAAATATGGCTTTGCGAACGCATACACCGCTGCATAACGCACCGCGGGGAGCTTCGTATCGCGCGCAGTGAATTATCCGTCCCCGCCGAAACCGGATCGCGGCGGCGGCGGCGGACGGAGGACACGCGGCGTCCGTGTCGAAAGCGTAAAATTACTCGGGTCGTAATCGATGCCGCCAATTTGTCGTCGACGCGGGAGTTTCTGTAGCCGGCCGATTCGGGCGCGAGTGTTTTGACCAGTGGCCGTCGACAGTTATTGCCGTTATTGCCTCTCCCCCATCCCCCGAACAAACATAGCCTCCGTGGCCACCAACGAAAGTAAAACCTCGAAACCAACGCGGGTATCGAGTTCGCGACTGAATTATCGTCCGGTAGCTGAGCTTCTGAACCTCGTCGCGTGTGCACCGAAAAAAATGCACACAAAGACCCGTGAGTAATATCGGAAAGTGTCTTTTTTATCTTTCTTATTATTACTTCTTCGCGCGAGATCTCGACCCTTCCAAAAAAAAAAACGAGACGAGTGAAAGGCGAATATTACTTGTTCGTCTATCCTTTCCACGCGCGATCCTCGATTCTCCTCGTCAACTTCGCATTAGGCGACGCCGCCTGGGAGGGGAGCCACCTACGCCGAAGAATGGCACCGACTGTCGGCGGCTGCGAGAAAGAAAGAAACATGGCGGCGCTCTCGCTCGCGCGCGGCGAGACACGTCCAGCGCACCCGGATTACGAAATGTATGTATATCATCGATGCCTATAACGTCCTAACACGCGTCTAGCTACTCCTCCCGCTTGCCCAACGCGAATCGTCGACAATTGGAGTGCCGAGAACGTTCGGAACGCCGAGTGTGTGTGTTGTTACTGTGTCGCGTGTGTATTGTCTTCTGCGCATGTGCAGTCGTTGTATAAGCGACGAAAGCTCGGGAACCGGCATCGTGGGCAAAGAGACAGAGCCCACACGGATCGGTCGACGTTCTGGTATTTCAAATCATCGCTACTGTTGGCCGTAGGTATTAACCTCGTGTCCTCGTCACGTATAAACCATCTTCGACACACAGACGCGCGCGCTTTGTCGCCTTCGACAAGTTACGATCGATCGATCGCGACTCCGTCCGACATCCTCGCAAAATCCTCGCACGACCTGATTTGCCGCGATTGTCACGCGTCCCAGCCGTCACGTTCGAATGTTACGAGATTTCGGTTGAATTATTCGCCACGATTACGAGTATCCTACATTCCGATGATGTCTATTTTTTTTTCAGTAGCGAAAGTGAACGACGAGTCTGTATATTTTATAGACAGTGCTAATGATGGTATAATGATAATTGGTCGCCGCTGCGATTCTTGTTTATCGTTATTGCCGCACGATTGAAATTTTCACTTAGAATTAAGTACGAATCACTGTGTGTCTAAGGATCAATGATATATCGCTATATTCCGCAGTGTCTCGCGTCGGTCTGCGCGCGCATAATTTTTCTCGCGAAGCCTCGTAAGTCGTGAGTCGCGCTTCTCTAACGAGCATCAGCAGCGGCAACGAGACAGCGGAAGCCGAACTCGAGGGACACGGAGAGAAGAAAGCGAACGACACAGGTGCATCGGATGTTACGATGCACACGAACGTACGCAGCATCGCTCGCGTAGAAAATGCAGTAATGCACTCGGGTTAACCGTGCGCAGAGAGACAGAGAGGGACGAGTGAAACGACGAGCGCGCATCAGAGAAACTATATTTCCCGGCGAGGTCGAGAAGGTCGCAGTGGCGTTGTGCGCTGCGCGGGTCTCGAGAGCTCGAGTTGCCTGCGATTTCCCACGGCGAAAAATCGTCGTCGGATCGGCCGAGCGAATAAAACACAGCGACGCCGCTGCTGCGACTGTTGCTGCCGCCGCGCGCGAGCGAGAGAAAAACGGGAGAAAGAGACGTCGGGAAAGTCGCGGGACGAGCGATACACGCGTTGACATATATATGCATATATACACATATTCGGTGTGTGTATGTTTGTTTGCGTCGCCGGGAACCTCTTGAGCGATCGTGAAACGCGTCGCCATATTAGTCGCGCGAGTCTCCCCGACTCCGCCGGTTCGGTGGCGGCGCTCGGCCAAGAGCTTTGTCATTGCGCACGGTAGCTGCGCACGATGCTCGCGTGGTTGGCCGTTGTTGCCCGTGGCGTCCTGCTAAACGGGTATAATCGCTTTGATGAACCTGCCACGGGAAAATTGCATCGCTGCGCCGAGCCACGCGCGCAGTGAGATCGAGTCTTCGTACTCCATGCCAGGCACCTTGACAATGATTTCGTTACTCGCGGTCTCTAACACGTCTACGAGTCACTCATTCCAACCCCCCACCCCCTCCCCATCCCCTTCAAGCTGTCGTATTTGTTGCACTCCCGTCGCCGAAGCGCGCGCGTCGTACATTCATCTCAAAATACAGAGAGTCACGGCGAGAGTGCAGCGGTAAGTAAGTAGACGGATATCCCAGGACGATTTATCGGTGCAGAAGTCGTAAACTGTGTCACAATTTATGAAATGACGAGTGAAGAGCCACTCGAGAATGTGCAAGTATGGCAATCATTTTGGAATGAGGATTAAATAAATGAAACACTGATTACTTAATTTTCGATGGATTTACTTTCTTGACTTTTCGGAGCTACATTTTATCGGCGTGGTCACTGCGGAAGTGTCGTCATTCTCTGTCGACCACTGCCTTCTCGATCACTTCCCCTTCCCTTCCGTCACCCTTAAGTCTAGTATCCACGTGTAGTCGACCAGGCGAGTTTACAAAATTACTACACAAGTGAGGTATTATCTCGCATATAACGAAGACGAGGGTAACTACGATTTTTTTAAATAATAATAATAGTATGGTTTGTCGAAAATAGTGTCGTTCAAAAAAGTAAAAATATTCCGGTGCCTTGTGGCGCAAACGTGGAAACGTTTGGATCGCTCATCCCAAGAGGAGAGCGACGAGAAAAATATTCCGATGTTTATTGCCGTTCGATCCGACTTTCCCCGAGATGCTCGCGAGCAGCGGAATAGACTCGTTCGCGCCTGTAACAGTGGCGAGTCACCCCCCGCGGGCTCTCGGCAGCAGCTTCGCCGTTTGTCCGTGGCACGCGTGACGGAAGCCGCCGACGGAAGTGACAAGCGGGACGCGAATTCGAGTTCTTCTCGCCGTCTGCCTGAGAAAACGAGAAGAGTCGCCGGCAAGGTTAGCGACTCGGCCGGCGCCGCGTGGAATCCGAGTGCGAGAGGATTCCAGCCGCCGGGCTGGAGTTCTACGAGCGGCTAACGACGCTACAACTATTCGTTCGTGCAGGTTCGAGCTCGACTGCAGCGCCGCAGCGACGATCGCAGCCCCCGCGCAGTCGCACCGACGAGTCCATACATAGAGTTACGTGAAAGTGGCCTCGCTCTTGGTCGTCCAACGCCGAACCGGCTGGCGATTTCGTGACGCGCCGCAAACACACGCGGGAAAAACACGGGAATTACTGAACGCGATTATTAGGTTAGGTATGTTTATGTACCGCGAGCGCCGTGTGCGTCGCGTCGCGCAATTTTCTCGAGATATCTGCGATCCGTCGAGAGCGAAAGTGGAAACATGAGTCGGCGTTTCGAACGTCTTGTCACGAGTTTCGAACATTGAACTTGTGATCTCGGTGCTTATGCACAGGTTAGCTTATGCACATTTTCTTAGTGTGCGAGTTACCTGCGAAAAAGACGACGAGGAAGAGAAAAAAGCAGGGATGATTGGAGGAATCCGAGGGATATGAGGATAGTTCGTTAATCGCGGCTTCGGTCGACGTAATCGGTTCGCTGTTGGAAGAAAAAAAAGTGAAACGCGGTTTACGAACAGTTGAGGGGAGTCACGAGGTTCACCGGTGCGGTAAATGTAAGAGCGATTATGCGGTCTATCATTGCGCGTGCGCTGGGATCAAGAAGCGTCCGCGGCAACCGGCGATTGGCTGGAGAATGAGAGGAACGGACAACAGAGACGGAGGACGAGCAGCCTCGATCTATTTGCATTAAGTGTCTGTCGTTGCTTTGCCAGGCCGAGCGGGACGAGCGATTAGCATGCGGGAACGGGCTCCGAGGCGCTCGTCACGCCGCGACGAATGCGGCGAGCGACGACCGGCAATTTGGGAGCAGAGAAATATATATCAACATTCCGCTAATTTCCTGCGGGAGATTCGCTCGCGGCTAATCGCCGAGCGGACGCTCGCGGCTTCTTTATCGTCTCATCTGTATACGCGAGGCTCGCGGGCTGTTACGCTTTTGCATACAACGCGCTGAGTTATTACCGCAGGGTTATTACAACGCGGCGCCGCTCGCTGTATGCGGGGCTCGTCGGCCTCGCGGCCTTCTGGCATCCGATTTACTTCCGTAAACATTATCGTTTTTTATCGAACGAATTTGCGGTGATTTGAGTGGGAAGAAAAATGATTAATCTTTTTTTTTATTCTTTTTTTTTATGGAGATCGAGTTCCTCGTGCGAAGCACAAAAGAATTTTGCGGCTCTGCTTTCCCCGTGGCGAAGAGAAATTACCAAGCACGAATATAATCATGCGAGATGTAACAACTAAGCTTGGGTACTTAATTAATATGCAGCGTAATATTTGTATACAAATGTTGAAGATGATCTTTTTTTATATGTGGGTCAAGAAGTGCTTTACTTTCGCTCGTTTCTTTCGTCACGGATTCATCAACGATTCGCGTCGTCCGCGGTGTCCTCGAAGAGCCGTCGCAGCATCCGGTTTGCCGATCGAGGGTCCAGAGATATATTGCGCAACTGCATCAGTTGCGCAATAGGGTCGAAAACGAGAAAACACGCGGCTGACGAATCGTGCGACGAATCGCGATTTCCGAGAAATTTCGGTCGTCCGACTAGGATTCTCCTCGACCCGGACGCGACTTCCGCCTACGTCGAAGAAAAAAAAAACAAGATACTAATTTTTGGATCACTCGAGAAATGACGTAAGTCGCGAAATTATTCAATCGAATCGAGAAGTGGCCCGCATGTTTTTTTTTCCACTGCCAGAGACTGTTAAGGAGGTCAGGAATTTTTGTGAAACTGAAGAAATGGGCGAAAATTATGACACAAGGAAAAAAAGAGAGAGAGAGAGATATGCTTTATCACGTATAAAATATCTACATATTTTCGTTGCTGCACTCTAACCCGAATTCCTCGCATTTAAATAATTACGCTTTTGACGAGTTCCCGCTGATGTATTCTCGTTGCCGTCGGAATTCCGGGACTGTAAAACGTGCCTCCCACGATCCCGAGACTCGCGGAGGCGAAAAGGGAAAAGCAGCGTCGATCCGGTAGACCGTGGAGAAATTTTGTAGTTCCTGGCCTAGTTATCTGTGGTCTTTTGTGTCATTTTTTATTTTATTTTTTGACTTCGCACAATGAATTATTTGAGGAAATCCCGAAATTCGAATTAAATACTTTTTTTATTTCAGTGTCCGAATTGAGTCGTCACACGGAGATTTTTTTCGCGCTGCAAGACATTTCAATTTACGAGTAATGCCACCGAGTTCGCGTTTCGAGTGTGGTGAATATATTACAATAAAGTGGCTCTGCCTATCTGCGATCGGTTCCCATTAATTCCCAGCACCGACGATGATGGGTACATCGTTATTCGTGTAGTACCTCGCGGTAAGACGCGTCTCGTCACACAGCTCTCAGACTTTTACGAGCTACTTAATGTCCGACAATGTCAGAGCCGTGAAGTACAATGCCCGATGTCAGTCATTTCTTAAGAGGATGTCGATAAGATGCAGAAAGTTATAGCTATCAACTTCGAACCGCGTTACAAGACAATCCGAACCGAATTCGAGCGAAACATCATTGATTGATTTTATCAAATACTTTCATTTTCCATTAATTCAATTTACTGTTCACATCACCTGAATAACGCAACATTAACATTTAATATCTTCGCCCCCCTGGAGTGAATCGTAATTGAATCGAGATGATCCTGAAGTCCAACAAAATTCAATCACAATGATTGAACGATTTTATCAAATGTATTGAGGGTCGCAGTCACATTTTCCTCTTGATGCAGTTTATCGACCTTTCATCTCCCAAGGCTAAAAATGTCACCTTCACCTTTCAGGTAAAATCGTCATTGAACCAAAAGAATATTCAAGCACAAGAAAATCAATCAGCCACGTGGCATCCGAACACGTTTGCACAGAACGTGCGGTGGCCGCTGCTCTTCCGGTTCGCCGTTCCGAGAATCCAAGCGGCACATCCAGCATCCAGTGAAAATCTTCTTGCAACCTGCAACTTGCAACCCGGTGCAACTTTTACTTTGTAGACTCGTCGGGTCGCTCTCGCGATGTTCCCACTGCGCGTGAGACGCGCGTCAATAAGCGTCGATGCACGCCGACAAATAGGTATAATGTCAGGAGGTGCGTAAATCATCATTCTCACGTGAACTCCGCCTCACGTGACGCTCGTAACGGTGACGCGTGCGACGCGCTTGATAAATCGTAACGAGAGTGCTTCGAGCGCGTCGTGTGCGGCGCGAGAAGAAGACGATGAAGAAGAGCCTGGAGCACGTAACGATGCGGTTACACTTTCGCGAAAGACGCTGCGGTCAGCGGCTGCAACGCTGATGCGCGTTTCATACGCGCGGTGACCGTTCGAGATGACCGCTCGTCGACTCCGAGAGCGAAGACGAAATGATTTCCAGGTTCGTGCGGTTTACCCTTTTTTTGGAACCCTCGCAAATATTTGAATGTGAAAAGGCCAACATTTTTTTTGTTTACAAAAGAAAATTTGTGGCTTCATTTTTTTGTTTACTAAAGAAAAAATTGTGGCCGCGGATGCGATGAAAGACGGTGAAGCGCAAGAAGAATGAAATGGGGTTTATTATTCCCGATGTTATCATTCCAGATCATCGACCGGATGACTCGGGTCAGCGACCCCGATTCTATCCAGCGCAGGTCAACTGCAACCGAGAAACCGGAGTTACAGTTTTTCGTTACCGATCGAGCGATGACGAGCATCCTAGCGACCTAAGAATGGGGGCGACACGGTCTAACCTGGAGTCATTCGGACCTCGATCTCGGATTCGGACCTGGTAATTCTGATCATCTAACCTCGACTGTCTAACTGGGAGTTAATCATCTACCCCGCTTTTTTTTCTCACACCTAAAACTCGGAAAGTTTTCAGTCGGGAAGATCATCGAGAGCCCTGAAAAATGCGTCGACCTCCCGCGAACAAAGGAGACGAGGAAGAGCGTGAAACGCTTATCGCGTAGTTAATCACGTTTTATTTCCTCACAAAGAACATCTTCCAACTTCGCCCTAATGTCGCGTCCCTGCTCTGCCATTGGCTGCCGGGGTTTTAGCGGTTTCTAAACCGATCCCCTTTCGCGTCCTTCGCCACGAGTGGCAAAAGTGCGACGAGTGGCAAAGCGGCAAGTGGGCTGCATTGCACTCGCGTGGCCTCGAACGCACGAAAGAGCGGGAGACACGGAGAACTTTCACTCTCTCAAGGAAGTCTTGACGACGCGCGGCATCTGCGCGCGGGTAGCAAATCGTCCGGGCCGTTATATATGCTAATAGGAATTATCTAGGTGTGTGCGTTACAAGCAGCCGCGAGAGCAGCGCCTCGAGGCTCGTCGCGATTGGCGGACGGCCACGTGGGAGCTGCTCTCGGACCAACGCCGCGAGGATCGACGATCCTAGCGGTTGTTTCCTCGAGGACTCGCCGAGCGACAGCCTCGTCTCTGGTTTGTTAACTTTTATAGACACTTCGGTTCTTTTGTTTTTTTTTCCTTTATCTTATTTCATTTATATTGACTGCACGAAACGGCCGTCCACGTCGAAGCTGAAAGTGGACACGGCAAATTCTCCGGCTCCGTAAACAAAAAGACCAAAGTATTTACGGTCCTTTCGGTCTTATTTTCCGAGTTACGCGCCGATTTGGTTGAACGCTTCTGGAATTTAGGTTCGTCGATTATTGTATGGTAAATATAGTAGGAATGAAGTTTTAGAGACTGGAGAACATTTCAATTTCTGTACAATTTTCCATCCTGATTTTTTGTTTTACGTGATATTTTTTTTTCGTTGCAGATAATTACAATCAAAAGAAATTGGAGGACCTCTCGCTACTCGTCTCCACGCTTTAATTTACCTGTCGAACGCACAGAGCGCCGAACGTTGCCTCATTTATTCTCGAGTGGCCGGCAAATTGGTCGGAGATGATCGAATTTTGCCGCAGAGGTCGCTCCGAGCCGGCGCGACGGCTTTTTAATTGCCCTCCGTCAGTCAGTCAGTCAGTCAATGTTGCCGCGCGGGCGCGCAGCTCGCGTCTTACTTCCGGTTTCGAGGAGGAAAGTTCTCGAGGCCGCGACGCTCGGTGAAAGTGTATCCACCGCCGCCAGCGCCAGCGCCGGGCGATTCGCAGCTGCAGAAGCGCCACGACCTCCGCGACCCGGCGACGACGAGCAGCCGAGATCTTGAACGTCGTCGTGGGAATGTCAGCGACTTCCACGGCTCAGTCGGCTCAATGGCGCATCTCTTATCCTCGGGAAGAATCTCCTAAGATGTACTTCATGCGCTTCCCGCTTGCCTTTTGCCTCACGAGTCGCTCGTACTTCGATACGGGAAGACACGACGAGTCGGGGAGAAAGCGCCAGTAACTTATGGTGAATCGCTTGTATTTAGATAGCAACTACAATTTTTAGATTGCGCGGAAATTTGAGAGATTGAACAAGAAAACGAAAAAAAAACTGGTAGGAAGTTTCACCCGTTTTTCAGTATCCAATTTTTATTTATTTGTATCTTGGGACTTGCAAGAATTATCCAGACGAATCTGCCGCTCATCCAGAATCACGAGTGAAACCAGCAGCAACGAGCCGAACCCGAAGAAACGTTTTTTTTATTCCCAAAAAACGGATCATCATTTTACAGGAAGCAGCGTCGGATCACGTTTCAGTTCTTTCACTCCCCGCGCGACGCCGCGTCCTCGCGAGAGTGGGTCAAGGTAAATGTCGCTCTTATCTTACGAACAAAAATATATTTATATTTACGTATAAAAAAATAAACAAGTAAAAAAAACAGGTATATATAAGTTAGCGACGACGGTTTGATCAGGCGTCGCATTAGATCCTATATATGTACAAAATTGTCCCCCGGATCGAGCCGAAGGGAGAACCCATGTCCACCGCTTGATCCCGCGGTCCACCGGTCGACAAACGTGAATTCGGTGCATCAACTTCCGATGCGTTGCGCGCCGACTGACCAATTTTTCGCCTGCCCGACAATTTCTCCCTGAAGAATCCCGTTTGTCTCCCGTTCACCGCCGGACGGGGCGTCACAACCGCGCGAGTCGGCCGAGTGGACGATCGAAAGAAAAATTCGTCACTCTCACGTCCACCCAGACGCGAATCCTATTAATATCCATGGTGATGCTCGTCCTGCTGCGGCGCGGCGACCCAAACTTTCTCCCACACGGGTTTCCAGACTTTCTTCCACGCCGGCACCTGCACGTCCTTCCACACCGGCACCCACTTGCTCTTCCACTCGTCCTTCCACACCTGCTCCTTCTTCGTCACCCATACCTCCTGCTTCTTCGGCACCCAAACCTGCACGCTCTCCTCCTTCCACACGAGCTTCTTGTCCTTCACCCACGCCTGCTTCTTCTCCGTCTTCCAGATCTGCTTCCACTCGGCCTTCCATTCAAGCTTCTTGTCCGTCGACCACGCTTGCTTCTTCTCCGTTCGCCAGACCTTCTTCCACACCGGCTTCCAGATGAGCTTCTTCTGCTGCTGCGGCGGCTCGTAGTTGTAGCCACCGCTGTGCTCGTCCCATCCGCCTCCGCCTCCGCCGCCGCCTCCGTGACCTCCAGCTCCAGCCCACGGGCCTTGACTAGGGGGTCCGTAGGTTTCATGGGGTGCGTTCACCCACTCGGGCACCCAGACCTTCTTCCAGTCGGGCACTTGAATTTCCTTCCAGATGGGAACCTGGACCTCCTTCCAGATTGGCTTCCAGACCTTCTTCCAAGCCGGCACCTGGACCTCCTTCCACACGGGCACCTGGACTTCCTTCCAGACGGGCTTCTGGACCTTCTTCCACGCCGACACCTTGGTCTCCTTCCACACGGGCACCTGGGTTTCCTTCCAGACGGGCACCTTGACCTTCTTCCACTCTTGCTTCCAGGTCAACTTCGACTCGGACTTCCAGACCTGCTTCCACTCTTCTTTCCAGGTCAGTTTCTTCTTCCACTCGCCCTTGGGCTGATGGGACACCGCGGGCGGGCCGTAGGAGTCGGAGGGAGGACCGTAAGAATCCGAGGGTGGACCATGGGAATCCGAGGGTGGACCATAAGAATCCGAGGGTGGGCCGTAGGAGTTGGAGGGCGGTGGAGCGCCGTAGGAGTCCGAGGGTCCGGAGTGCGAGAAGGAACCGCCGCCGCCGCCACTGTGGATGTCACCGGAGCCGAAGGAGCCCGAGGAGTGACCCGAGCCGAATGACCCTGAGGAGTGGCCCGAGACTGGAGCGCCGTAGGAGTCAGTCGGGGCGCCGTAGGACGTGCTCACGTCAGGGACACCGTAGGACGCTGCGGGTGGACCGTAGGAGTTAGATGGAGCTGGAGCTCCGTATGAAGGAGCTGGAGCTCCGTATGAGGGAGCTGGGGCTCCGTATGATGGAGCTGGCGCTCCGTATGACGGAGCTGGGGCTCCGTATGACGGAGCTGGAGCTCCGTACGACGGGGATGGTGCTCCATATGACTGGGACGGTGCTCCATATGACTGGGACGGTGCTCCATATGACTGGGACGGTGCTCCATAAGATTGAGAAGGCGCTCCATACGACTGAGCCGGAGCCGGAGGCGGTGGTGTATCGTGCGTCAATGGTGCTCTGTAAAAAAGAATTTATTAATATTCTATAAAACGATAAAAATCGCACATGGAATTGAAAAAGCTGCAAGACAATAATGTGAAAATTTCGCGAATTCACGGTGAACATGAAGTCTCATTAAATGTGCATAAAAAATGCCCCAGTCGCAAATTCGCTATTTATTCTATTCAGCGATTTCCTCGCGGGTAAAAGATAGAAAGTCGGTGGGCATTGTTGACGCCGTTTGTCTCGAGTTTACTCGACTTGAATGACGAGAATTATGCGCAGAGCGACCGCGGTACAAGGCGAATGAGCGAAAAGAAAGTGTTTGAACGCCGGCAATCGTGGCAATTGAGGCATTTTTCACGTGCGACCGAGCGGCGAGTGCAGCCAGCGGGAATTCGACCTTGAGAGAGGCGAATGAAAAAAAAAAAGAAAAAATGTAAATAAACAGCCGGAGTATCAAGGACGATGCAAATATCTCGCGTCATTATTGCACTTACTCTCGCTTCGCGACGGCCGCTCTGATCGGATCGCCGTGTGCCGAGGCGACCAGGAGGCACCCGAGCAGCAGTATCTGAAACCAAAACACCGAACTCGCATTATTCTTCGTGCTCTTTCGTAACAGCAGCGGCGGCGGCAGCTTCCGTTTATCGTGCGTCTCAAATGCAAACGAGTCGCGGGTCGATCGTGCGATAATACACGGGCCGGCTCGTTTAAATTATGCGTGATAACACGTGCGCGGTCTCGAGTCGCTGAACTCGCGAGGGTCGCCGTCGAACACGCATATCAATTTGGCAAAAAATGATTAAACGTCATTTTTTATTCAAAACTATTTAAAATTAAATTTATATTTTATTATATATTTTTTTGTATATTTTTTATCATTATTATTATTAATTACTCGTCGCCCACTCGTACACCGTAAATGCAAATCCGCACGTGCAACGAGTTACGCGTCGATCGCGAGATAATCCGCGTTTATGCACCGATAAAACATGCGTTACGGTCTCGAGTCGCTGAACTCGCGCGGTACCACGAGTAAAACTATCAGCGATCCTGCGCCGCGACGATGAATAAGCCGGAGAGGAGGACGAATAAAAATGTTCAACCGATAGGGAAGATCCGCGGGTGATAAAACACAGCGCAACCGGCGAGACTCGAGCGCCGCGCACCGGAACGAAAGTTTTGCGCGTTAACGAGCGAACGTAATGACTTCTCGGGGAACGAGGTCGGGGCACCCGTAGCTCGTCCTCTTCTTATCCTCCCTGGGACCTGCGGACGACGCGCTGCTCTCCCATGTGGTCCCCGACTTCCCCCTTCCCACCCGACCTCTCCACCTCCTCTACCCTCTCCTCCTCCCGCCCTTGCCCACCCCCCTCGCTTTGTACCCCTTTCAACTGTCGGGCGACTCAATGCGGGATATCACCCGAGGCGTTAGCGACGCCCGCGTGAAAGTAAAATCTCCTTCGTTGCCTTTGTACATCCTCTTTTCTCTTCGACTCGATGAGACTGCGCGCAATATCTTTTCACGTGAGCCCCTCTACCCCCTCCCTCCCCTCCTGCTTTTTGACCCGCGGTGAATCTTCTTCCTGGTTTTGCAACTGGCGGATCGTAAAAAAAAATGCCGATCACCGGGGTCGTAAAATTTCACGATATTCGCGTTGTTATGCGTCGCGACTCGAAGCGATTTCTTTTTGAAATTTTTCGTTGACGAATTTATCGGTGTTTTTTTTAGAGGGAAAGGGGGGGGGGGGGGGGGCGAACGACCCACGCGAGAAATTGTTGAAGAAGGTCGGGACGATTGTGAGGATTTTTTGTCAGCGATATTCGGTGTCAGTTGATTCCGACAAACGCGTTGAAAATCGACAAAAACTGAGTTTCCTCACGATATCGAATTATTTTTATTTCCCCGTCCGTCGAAAGTTCGTTCAAATTACGGCCAACGCCGTTACTTTCCCTCGCGAGAGGCGATTCGGTAAATCGTCTCTCGTCTCCCGCGCGCGACGAATCGGCCGAATTCGGACGTGGTCGAGCCCTTTTTTTGCCTCCCCCCCACGAAAGCGATTGCTCGCGGTAACGAAATTACAGCCACGCGTCTCATAAATTCCCGTAAACCAGTTACGGCTCACACGCGGACGTCGCGCACGCAGAGGAGAAACGAAAGAGAGATAGAAACAAAAAAAAAATAATTATAAAAAAAAAAACAAAAAAAAACACTGGCAAAGTCACTTTCACGTCACACGTGGCCGGCGAAATCATATACGCGGCGCGGTTCAGGAAGGATGCTGCGATCGGAGATATAAATCGCCTCTACATATATATATATATCTCGTTGCACACGTGTTGTATACTCGGGACGTAAATACGCGGCGATACATAACTCGGGAGTCATTGGCATCGGCCAATCGAGAAATTCTATCGGCACTGAACGATTAATCGCCAACGACTACGAGTATCCCGCGCGGGTTCGAGTTCCTTATACCGCGCAAGCCCGCGCGGTGGTTGCCGGCCACCGCTCGACGAAACGTTTTATCTGCGCAGCGGTGATCGCGCGCACGCGTCGAGATCCGCACGGTGTCGTTAGCCTTGTCGCCGGTCAATCCGGAAAATTTTCTATATCACTCGGCACGCCGACTCGTTTTAATCGCGGCGCGACGACCGCGCCTCGAACGGGTTTCTCACGTTTACTCCTGTTTATCTTTATTTTTCGGTACCCGCAGTTTTATAATTAGATAACGTGTGTAATTATTTAATTTCGTAGCGCAATTATCGTTCGGCGATTCACTGACCAGGCAATACCGCATCGTGCTGATTGCTCGCGGCTCCCCGAATTTAATTGACCAAATTTAATTACAGTGATGAGAAAACAAAAATTTAGACAAAAAAAAACAGTCAACGCGCGTTTTGGGTCTCGTGTTGTTCTGGCGAATTTCGAGTCGTGACGGCGCCTTTTATAGGTAGAGAGGTGTTTGGGGGCCCCACGAGCGACGTTGTACCCACCGCCCGGGCGGTTGTGTAGACGTAGAGAGCCCACCTAGGCCGTTCCTCGCGCGCCGCCAGATGAGGAGACTATTTTTTCGCTCGGGTGGGGAAGACTCGACGCGAGCGAGCGAGCGCGGGACGGGCGTTTTGTTCTCGTCGCCGGTTTTACAGGCGGTGTCGCCGACGAGACGCACCTGACGACGTAGTCGAGGAAGCGAGAAAGGGAGAGAGGCGGAGACACAAGGTGGTCTTAGACCACGTTAGAAATTTTTTCCGACTAGGATGACCGGTAATTTACATAAATCCGAGTATCGGAAATATTCGGGCGAATCTTGTCTAATTAAATGAAGATGTAAGGCCGTTTGCACGGTGATTCATTGCGGCGAGACGTGGGGAGTGAGTTAGGTCATGAACTTAGGGCCTTTTTCGAGTGAGATTTTTTTTTTGCGAGAAGAAATATAGAAATATAGAAGAAATTCAATTGTACCAGCAGCGACAGCTGATAATAATTTCTAAATACGCTGCAATTACAGGATGGGGGAGGGAGGAAGTGTTTTCGTAATTCGCTTTTACTCAGACCTTTTTTTTTCGCTCCGCGGGAAACTAGGAAGCTCCGAGGAAATTTGCAAACTGTGTACGCGCCGAACCCTCCGCGGTCCCCGCCAGGTCTCCGAGGTCTCACTGTAATGCAGTTGATTGCGAAAGTGCACTTAACGCCCAAGCGGTATTTACACTGTGCACGAATTTGCCCGCTCGGCGCGACGGGAAGCGAGTTTAACGATGTGTAACACACGTATCGATTGTCCTTATCAATATTTTCCTACTGGATCTATTATAATAATTATTTTTGAAATTATCATTATTTTGCAAATTCCTTTAACTTTTCATCGCGTTCGTCGCAAATTGAAGAAATTACGTCGAGACGAAGCCGTAAAATTTCTCGTGTATGTTTAATATCTTAATGTGCAGTTTGAAGCGCACTTTATGGTTATTCTTTTTTTGGTTCTCCGACTTTCCTTACTCGACGACGCGACGAAGCAAAAATGTTTTACTGCGGAAAAATCTGCGGCCGATACTCGATTCCGAAGTTTCTTGCGCTGCGCGCAAATTGGCGACTGTATTGAACTTTCTTCGATTGAAGTGGGCGCGCGGTTGTGCGTGAATCGCGCGACTCAACTTCCCATAAACCATCACGTCGCGGAATCCATGCGGCTTCGCGAATCTCCGGACAAAACCCACGCGAGCCCGCAGAGACTCTCGGCGTGATGCGGAACGGGACGCGCGTGCGTATTCGATCTTCGATGCGCGGTCAAACTTTCGATTTCCTGACCTCTTCGAAGACTTCGCGACTTTGGTATTTTTCCTCGTTCGTCGAGAAAGGATTTTATTTTTATTTTTAATACTCGCAAAGAGAATTTTTATTCGTTGAATATAAATGGCTTTTAATTTACGACGTTTTATTGACAGAAAAAAAAACATTATTATCGTTGCATCGAACCTGAAAATAAAATCACAATTTTTTTTCCTCATTCAAAGAATTCAATTGCAGACGTATAATCATTTGAAATGGAACAGGAAATTCCGTGGAATTAAAATTCTAATAGCCGCCACCGCCGCGCGTGCGGTTTAATTAATTTCCAGTGTGAATCTAATTCCGGCGACGTTCTCGACTTTCTTCCGACGTCGTCGTCGATGCATCGAGCACGAAGACTCATCCTCCGCCAACGTCGACGAATCCATCTGAGATTCGTCTCCTCCGCTCGACGAGATAATGCAATTTTTTTATTCACTTTCACCGGTCTTCACTCATATATATATAGAGAGAAAGAGAGACGGAGAGAGAGACAGTCGTGATCACGCGCGGGACTTTTCGCGAGTCAGCGAGAAGACGCCGCGCGTCCAGCTGTCGCTCCCGACGATTTTCGAATTATAATTGCCGGTAGCCGACGAGTTCCCGGTTCGCGAGAGTCGAGAGAGTCTCCGAGTCTCTCGCGAGGAACGAACGCCTTTTCCGCGCGCGCTCGCGGCATCAGAGATGTATAATTCGCAGCTACAGACGCTCCGTGAATTATGATAGATCGGAGCACACCTCAGGAGTCGCTGGACTCGAATCATGCCCTGATCTTGGTGCGATTACAAGTGCGACAACCACTTTTTGCCTTGTGGAATTTTCAAGGTGTCGGATGGAATAAAATCGAGAGATTTTATTTATTTTTATAATTCGCTCTATTCTCAATTTTTTTGTCAGCATAATTCAAATAAATCATTTAATTTATTTTTTAATTAAAAATAATTTAGCTGGCTGCGAATTTTGAATAACCATGTACAACATATTAATATGCAATTATGCAGCCTGGCAATCGGCAATTACGAATAATTAATGGCGCACCCGAAGTGCAAATAGTTTATTACGTGTCGAGGACAGACAGGGAACTGAAACAGCGCGAGCCTCGAAGAAAGTGAAGGATGTGTTTATAATCGTAGCGGCAGATTGTGTGGTATCCCGCCGCCGCGGTTGCTGGTATAATCGATCGAGATTACCTGCTCGAGCTGACACTCGAGCGCGCGGCGGTATTAGAAAACGAAACTGAAACTGGTCGACCATCGAGATAAGCGTCGAGAGACGCGATTGATCCCGTCCATAGGAACGCACACGCGGCCAATGTACCCGAGGTGCGACAGGTCGCGCGCTCCGCGCATTGCGGAAGCCGCGGCGCGCGGCACGTTATCGCGCGGAGAAAGCGCGGATATCAGCTACAGCTTATGCCACCACCATCATCATCGGCTCGGCTCCGCCTCGGTTATCGCACTTGTGACTCGATCTCTTTTTCGCCTCGCCGAAATTTTGCATCAAATAAAATGTGCCGAGGTGATTAATGTGGCTTTATTTTTTTGTGCAGTTCCTTGAAGGACGGGACAATTTTTGTGTAACAATAAAATGAAAATAAATCCTTTTTTCTTCTTCAAAGAAAAATTGTAAACAATTAAGATCCGAGTATTGTGTAAACCGAGACAAATTTTAATGAGCCATGCAGCTTTCTTTCCTGGTGGACAGGAGAGAGAATCATGAATGGATTTCACCCGGGAAATCGTCCGACCCGCATCATGACCTGCCCTGATATTGAAATGTATACAGTGAAGGCTCGACGAAAGCAGCGGCGGAGTTCACCGAAATTTCGCGAGAGTTTCGCGCGCTTCACTGTTGACGTTTTGTCGGGGGCCCGAGAGCACCTCGAAGGATTTGCAATTACACGCCCGTTGAAGCTACGTCCTCGTTCGCCGCGACGAGCACGCGAGATCCTCAGCGGTGCGCACGAGGTGATTGCAGTTTAGAAATCGTTGTCATCCTCCTCAGAGTCATCGTCGTCGTCTTCGTCTGGTCCGTCCGGCTCGTCTCCCGTGAACGTCAACGACCTCCCGGCAAACTTGCGCTTTTTTCCCTCCGCGAATGCACTTGAATACCTCGTTTTGCTTTCAGCAGGGGTCCCGGTGCCTCGAGGCGTACACTTTCCGTTTTCTTACACTTCGCGTCGTGAAGTTGTCTTCCTGTCGGGAATGGAAAAAAAAACAAGGAATGCTAATGATTCCGGGTGACCGGGGCGTTTTGGCGCAGTGGTTAGATAAGTTTAAACGTTAAAAAATTATTATTTTTTTATACAAAATTGGGATATGCGTGTTACAAGGGAGGATTACCACAGCTGAGTCAGAAGTTGATCGAGCGTCGTGATAAAGATCCAAGACTCGTTGACAGAAACGTCAACGGATATACGTTCATATCGCGATGAGGAATTAGCTAATCTTGAATCTTTTTTATTAATATATCCGCTCGGCGACAAAGTAATGTGTTTTTATTGCGGTTCGGAGAAAAGATTTACACGAAATTACTTTGCTGGGAACAAGGTAAAGGTTTTCAAAAATAAAATGAAAATCGTGAGAGCTGAAGTTATTTCAATGACGCGACGAGAGAATTCGCACGCTTCATGCCAAGTGCCAAATCGCCCCGGACACCCTGAGCATCGCGGTTTCGCGGCTTCAATTTTCCGAAGCCATCGAGCAACTTCAACTTTCGCTCGAGGACAAACGACTATCGTGATGAATTTGCCGCGCCTGTAACCAACGTGGGACTCTTTTCCTCACACCGAATCCGTAATTTCTCTAATAACCAGTCTCACGTCTGCCGACGCAGATATTAAACACTCAAACCGCGATACCGAACAATAAGCGGTGCAGCGCGAGCGCTGGAAATGCCTGATGATGATGATACAGCGCTCGGCTATCGGTAGAAAGCATGAGAGAGGTCAGTGTCTGGGTCCTACGGCGAGGAATCATCAATCGTCTTCCCAACGATTTAGGAACCGGACGTATAAATTAACGTGCACGTTGAATTTTTCGATAGAACCTGCTTGAAATATTTTTTCACACTTTTTTCGTCACCTCTGACCCGCATTACGCCGACTTCCATTGCGCAACTAAAATTCGCTTTCGTTCTAGAACTCACCGAGCACCGATCGTTCATTATATTCCCGATTTATTGCAGCTACGATTATTGTATAATATAAAGCGAATTTCACCCAGCTATGCCTATGGCTATGGAGGCTTTGATCCCTCCGACGTGGAAAAAAACCTTTCGAACCAGGACGAAATAGAATAAAATTAGCGGTCGAAGGATCGGAAGGAGAAAAACAAACGGCAACACAGGTGGACGATAGTGACGCACGCAGGGGAATCTGACTTGGCACTTTCGATTCTTCGGAGTGTTACACCTACGATGACCTGGTTTCTATGTGTTACATGCGGACCTGGCGAGGCGGAAGATGAATGAGTCAAGGGACATCGTGTGAAAAGCATGAAAGATGGTCGGGTGACAATTATCTAATGGATGCTAATTTTTTATTTTATATTTCGATACTGTCGTCGGCCGATCTTTAGTGGCGCAGAGTTTTGGGCTGCGCGTGAATCGACGTTGAATTAAATTGATGGGAACGACTTCCGTCGGAAGATTTTTTTTTGACGATGATTGCACTGGTCGGACGAGACGACCTGAGCATGTCGATGCAACAAAGTGTCCGGTCACTTCTTAATTATAAAAATAGAGACGCAAGACTAAAATATAACATTTTTCAAATTCATTTTTTTTGTACATCAATTTTTCTAAAGCCCACGAATCGAGTCCAGGAAGATGAAATACCGAAGAAAACAGAAATCAACGAGGCAGCCGATCCTCCCGACAAATTCCTGACGCTCCTCTCTGCCAATTTGTCGCGTTGACAATTACCATGCTACGACCGTACAGCGAGCCCAACTGCGAGGCGCGAGGCTGAAGAGGCAGAAGCGGCGACAGCCGCACGTACCGATTTCGAGCGTTACGCGTGTCTTACGTGACGAGCAAAACAAGCCCCAGACAGAGCTGAAGGAAAATCGGGCGGGACTCGCACAGACCGCTTTTTCCATATACATCAACGCGTACGTTACGCGACCTGCGACAATTTTTTCTATTTTATTTCCAAACGAGACTCAAAGTTCTAACGCGCTTCTGTCGTCAATTGCGAAATTTCCCGCTTAAGGGGATCAGGGAAACCAAACGACGTTCGAAGAAAAAAACTACGCGAGACGACGCAAATCCGTAACTGACAGAAAAAAACAGAAAAGAAATCCGTGTTAAAGACTCACGAGTCGGGGACCATTTATTTTGTGCAACTATTGCGAAATACCAGACGAAGAAGACGCGCGAGACTTGCGTTGTGCATCGAACGCTGCGCAATCGATGTTTTCTACTAGGAATTCATGGGACACTTGACGCGTGCTACGACCGCGAATAACCGAAGACGTGTTACGCGGCTGTTTGTGGCTCGCGTCCATCGGGAACTTGCGGCGAAAATGCAAGAATTTAGTAGCGTAACTCGCGAGGTGACGAAAATGTGAGAATAATAGCGCAAACGTAGCCACAGTCATGTGCTCGTTTATCGTCGACAATCAGCCGCACTGCGATTGAATTAAACGCGCGCCAGTTCGAATTAACGACGCGACCGCGACCACTTCGAAACGCTCTCGCTGCTGCCGTCGTCGACGCCGCCGCTCGGTTCTCTGATGCAACGCGGTACGACTTACGCGAGTCCGACGCGGAGACGTGCGGAGCTCCACGAACTCGTTCACGGTCTCTCCTCGACATTGAAAATTACGGTCGAGCGTGCACGCTGAAGTCCAACTTTTTACTTTTTGTTTTCGTTCACGTGCTCGAGGAAAAGTATCGTATTTGTTTGACGATGCATCGGTGCTTGTTGTTGTTCTCATCGAGTTGCATACATGTTCAGCGTAAGATGAGGGTGACTCATTATTACGGCTTTCAGCAGTTCGGCTAAAAAAAAGAAAAGATTATCGTTATTATTATCACACAGATACAGATTTATACAATCGTTCTCCAGTCGCATGTTTGGAAATATTATTTTTCAATGTAGCGACGATAACAGATCTAACCCAGATTCACGTGAAATCCGAGCAACCTGATCGTGAGTGCCTTACGCATAATTGATATGTTCCCGATCTAACATCGGCGTGGATAAATCTTTGACGCACGATTATTCGAATGAAATCGAGCGCTCGACTGTGTAGATATCGGTATCAGCGAGGCAGAGACTCGGGGTCCAGCTGAACGTGCAGCCACTTTCACCGAGTTTGTGTGTGCTTGGACAGCGCTCCCGAGTGCTTCCCGTCGATATCTCATTTGGCTGCTAAGACGTCCGACCGCTCGTCCGTTCACCCGTCGACTCTGACCGGCCGGCCGAATACCGAGTCACTCTCCGTCTCCCTCCGGGCTATTACGAACTTGCGCGGTGGCCAATCAATTCTGAAATAGATAATAGCTCGATAAAAATTTGTCGATCTCGCCTCGTAAACGACACCTTCTTTTTTTGCCGCCTCGGGCTCGATCAGATTGTGGCCTAGAAAAATAAAATCCTGTCAGTACCGTGAAATAAAAAATAAAAAACCTCCCGTGTCTCGCATTATGTTTTTGACATTTAAAATAAAAATATCACAATAATTTAATTTAATTGTTACATATTAATGAAAGCTGTTAGAACTAATGATAAAATTCTGTGGCAATTCTCTCCGTCCCCCCGAAATTTAATAGTCGTAGACATAGAACCAAACACGGCGTTTGCATTACTTAACAGTCGAATAAGCGCGAAAATTTATTGTACTCGTATACGCATGTTTTAAAAATTGAATCTGGAGAGAAAGTTACAAGCGTCATCAGGACGGGATTTCTTCACTCATTTTCTCGAAGCTACGATTCGAATTCGGGTGAAAAAAAATACCACTAACACCCGAGTGTGGGTGCTCGCCATAACCTCGGATAATTTGAATACATCATATAAACATAAAAAGGTCGTAAATTCCTTTAGCTACCCGAAAGTCCTGGCTTAAAATACGAAATTCCAATCCCGCAGCTCGATTCCGTTGATTCGCTTTGCGGAAAGGATACCGTGAGACGAATTTTTAGACGATCCAGAGTGAATTATTGCACTGATATCCCCATCGTGATTGTTACATAATTGTTTTGAAGAATAAAAAGTCGATAGAAGATCGAACTTAGCTTTTCGATCAGTAGAAAATATGAGACAGATGATTATCCGAATCCACGAATTTAAACATCGCTTTAAATTTCTTTAACGTACCAATTAGAAGAGATTATGCAGTGCGAATCAGTGATTCGTTATGCGATTTCATTCAATCACATAATAAACCACTTCGCGTCCGCGGTTACCACACGTGATCAATCAAAAATCAGGCAAAAAAATGTATTGAAAAAGCAAAACTCACTGCGCGCGATCCGAGATTATTACAGACCCACGATTACCAGTTATGGTAGCAGCGCAGGACGACGCTATAGGATCGTCGAGCATTAACATTTCTTCAGTATCGACGCCTGTAATGAGGCAATTTCTCCGAGCCGTTCAATGCTTCCCATAATAAAGCATAAATACGGCTTTGCGTAACCCAAGTGACCAGTTCCTCTGCCGCGATGACTTGCACGCTAACGGGCCGTCCAAAAAAAAAAACAACAAAAAAATGAGAGATCTTTTCTACTCCTCAAACTTTTTCCAACGTCCACTGCGTCAACAAGACATCAGACGACGTGAATGTTACGCGGCAGGATGAACCAAATCTCGATGGCTATTGAAGAGCAAACTCCGAGCACCACGTGCGGCTTCTACGAAGTGGCCCATCATTTGACGGAGCAACAAAAAATAATTAAAAAAAAATGCTGTCAGCCCTCCGGGCAACGATTGTCTAAGCGTTTGTGGCGCGCATATTTCCCCACGGCTGTTTATTCGTGACGTCCGAAATTTCTCGTCAAGTCAAACGAGCGAGAGAGAAACGTGGATATCGCGTAACTCACACGGCGGACACGCCGACGACCTTCGCCGCGCGGGACGCCGCGGCGGAAGAAATTTCTCTGCTGGAACGATGCTCGCGGTGTGTTTGCTCCTGGGTCGATCTCCTGCGATACAGTCGGAGCTCCGGACAGTCACGATCTCGTTGCGCTAATTAACGCCGGCGCTCTCGACCTGCATCTCGATCCACTTCGATCCACTCGAGAGACTTTCTACTGTGCACGGTTAACCTGAAGGAAAAAGAAAAACGTCGTGTTTTTTATTCACGTAATATTAATAAATCGATCATTCGTTATCAGAGCTAATTAATTGCGAATTTAAAGGTTAATCCGACGTGGGCGACGGCCGAACGTTTTGGGTTAATCGCGAGAAATTTTTGCGCCGACCCCGGGGCTTAAGTGAGACGCGATATAAATTCGATCCGACGCAATGAAGATTAAAAAATGTATATTTAAAAAGAGTAAAAAAAAGGATGGTGGACAAACAATTTTGCGAGTGAAACGACGAAAATTTGGGATTCCAGGGGGCGAGGGAGACCGACGCGAGCGGAATAAGCGAGAGAAGGAGTGAGACAGCGACATGAGAGACCCGCACAGCCTCCTTTCACGGCGCGCTTTCCACTGTCTCGGCGAGGAATTTCGATCCACCGGCAAACTTGACCTTCGGAATGTGAAATTTTTCGGAATGTCCGGTTTCACGAGGAGGCAAACGCGTTGCGGGTCGGGCGGCTCCGCTGATTTCACAACTCCGGCCGGCAAACTTTTGTGCGATTGCAATCAATTTATTGTCAATTTTGCACGGCTTTAAATTAGGATCTTCCTTGAGACTCGACGTCAAGTCTTCGTCGTCGCTCGGAGTGGTGGACGGACCGATAAAGCACGTACCTCATATGCGTGGCATATCTCACCACCTCATTAGGAACTACAAAACGGTAAGAACGACACGCAACTCAGGTACGACGAGTCAGTCGATACGAGTGCCAAGCGCGCTTGTCCACTTACGTTGTTTGCAACACCCACCGAGACGTTGCAATCGCAACCTAGTTAAACCTAGTTAAGCGCGCCGCTAAAAATTAGGGCGTTCGAATTAAGCAAATTGTCGGTCGGATAATCGACTCATCAGCACCCCAATTTGTTTGTTTGCTGTTTGAAGAACGAGGGAAGCCAGCAGAACAGTGATTTGTACCCAACAATTTAAAGTCAATATGTTGTATTTATTTATCTTTACGATGATTCCTGATTCCAACGGGCCCAAGATACGCATCAGACAAATCCAGAGACAATGTTCCCAAAAGATAACCGTACGCTCTGATAAGCGCTATCTGGTCACGGGTGTAAGAAAGGAGTACGATAACAATGACACGTACCTAATCCACGGAGATTAGGCCGATTATCTTGCGGACAGCGGGTTTTTCGCTACCGAGACTCGGACAGATCTCTCGTCGCTTACTTAGTCGCGCATAGGACTTGCTTAGCGTCCACACGTTGTCGCCAATATGCTTCTCCGTACGAGCGTGGCTACCGTCGCCGCGCTGCAGCTGCTTCTCGCCGCTGGTGGCTTCCTTCACGGTGAGAATACGAAATTAATCGCGAGATCCTGCGAACAAATTGAGAAACAAGATTTATTGCTTCGCTAATTGCATCGATGATTTTTTTTTTGCTACTGAGTCTCGTACAAAAGTAGGACGAGGCACGAATTTTTCAAAATTTACAAATTCAAATTACAGAGTATCAATATAATTTCTTTTACTTTTTCCTACAAAAATAAGCAACATCAGAATTATATAGAAAAAATAAATCTCCCGTTTTTTATACTCAAGATTGACATTTTTATACGTGTCAATCAATCACGCGGAGATTTCTGACGCGATTTCTTTTGCCACCAAAAAAAAGCTGTTTCGCTTAAAATTGGTGAAACTCAACAAAAAAAAAGTCGTTTTGCAGTTGTGCGATTGTTACGTGTGAGTAGAAATCCCAACGAAAATCCCGCCTCCAAGTGCAGTTAATTATTATCACCAATAAATATCCGCGGTGTGTGCAAACATCTTTACGATCCTGCGTCTCGTCTCGCATAATTTAATTGCACGCCGTTCGCGCGGGCGAATCTCCGATTTACCGCACGGCCTTTCACCCACATCTTCGTACTCGCCACCTCGGCGCTCGCGTTAAATTGAATAATGCGCGGGCGTTGCACAATCGAACCGATGCTTAGGAACCGAACGTCGCGTGTTCGCTTTACAACTATTACAACTTACAACTTACGTTTACCCTGTTTACCTGCGATGCGCCAGTCGATGGAAAGGCGGGTTTCGGTCCCGGTGAGCAGGAATGGGGCTACGTGACGGTTCGCCCGCACGCTCACATGTTCTGGTGGCTCTATTACACGACGTCCCAGGACGTAACGAGCGCCCACGAGAAACCGCTGATAATATGGCTGCAAGGCGGACCCGGCGCCTCGTCCACGGGTTACGGCAACTTCGAGGAGCTCGGACCTCTCGACCTCGATCTCAACCCTAGAAACTATTCATGGGTAATTATTATTATTATTATCCGGCCGATGATAAATTAATAATTATTCAAAAACAAATTTTTATTTTGTTTCGGATCAATTTTGTGCGATTTTTTTTGGCAAATTTTTTTTTATGGCAAGTTTGCCTTGAAAAATCGAAAATTCAATGAGAAAAACGCATAAACGAATAAAACGATTACAATGGTCCGGTACTGACAAACTTTTTAAAGAGGAGAAGATTAGTGGTTCATTGGCGAATTAAAAAAAAATGCAAAGCAATTACTGTAATCAAATTGATGCATCCTTTACGTATCAGGTAAAGGACTACAACGTCCTCTTCATCGACAATCCCGCCGGCACCGGTTACAGCCACATCACCCACTACTCGGGTCTGGCGAAGAACAACGCCCAGATAGCCGCGGATCTCGTCGAGTGTATGCGAAGCTTCCTGAACGACTTTCCGCAATTCGTCGATACCCCGACTTACATCACCGCCGAGTCCTACGGTGGAAAAATGGCCGCCGAATTCGCCTTAGTGTGGGAGAAGGTATAGGCAACGGATTATAACAATATTTAGTAAGTACATAAAACGCATGCGTGTCTCGTGTTAATGACGAATTTAATTTTCCGCATCGAAGGAGCAAAAGTCCGGGAAAATCAAGAGCAACTTGCAGGGAGTCGCTTTGGGCGATTCTTGGATATCGCCGATCGACTCGGTCCTCTCGTGGGCGTCTTTCCTGCTTCAGACGGTGAGTTAGGATAATGAAATTAAATGCCTGTTTTTAGAAATAATTTAACGAGATTTTATATTTTCAGGGCATGGTCGACACCGATGGTTACAAGCAGATCGAGAAAGCCGCGCTGGAGACGAAGCTCGCGGTGGACAAAGAGGAATGGCAAGCGGCCACGAGTCTCTGGGGCTACACCGAGGCGATAATACTGCAGCAAACTGCGAACATAGATTTCTACAATATCCTGTACAAGGTGACGTCGTCGCGATTGAAGTCAGTCGCTCGGCCGGGAAGCGCGAGGGTCGATCGCGACACGATTCTCGAGAAGCTGATGAACAACGAGGTAAAGAAGACGCTCGGAGTGAACGCGACGTGGGGCGAACACAGCCGATCGGTATTCACGACCCTCGCCGGCGACTTTATGAAGCCCGTGACTCATATAGGTGCGAAAAAAATATATAACGATGAGACTTAAGTTTACTTAAAAATCTATAAAAAAAATGTTTCGTTCGTTCCAGTCGAAAGATTGCTCAACGAGACGAACCTGGAGGTCTTCGTGTTCACCGGCCAATTGGACCTGATAGTCGCGACGCCAGGTGACGTTACCGAATAAACGATTCCGCGATATTTCGCCAGACTCGTCTGGCGAATTTTCCCCTTGTTTTTATTAACGAAATATTTTTCCAAAAAAATGTCAGGCACTCTCGTGTGGGTCGAAAATCTGAAATGGACGAACTCCAGCTGGTGGCACAGATCCCTTCGTAATCCGCTCGTCGTCAACGGCGTGATCGAGGGTTACGTCAAGGAGTACCGCAACTTCAAGATGTACTGGATCAACAGAGCCGGTCACATGGTTGGTCCCTCCTCATTCGTCACGATTATCAACAGATACGTTCACAATCGTACTAACGAGTATCCGATTTATTCATCAGGTTCCCAAGGACAATCCCGACGCGACGGCAGCCATGCTCAAGCATCTCACGGCCAAAGCGAAGAGGGCACCGAGGCTCCGAAACTTCACCTAACTCACTCGATATATTCACCTCCCCCCCTCGCTCTCCACGATTGTGCACAGCGGTTAAACTCAGATTGCTACGAAAAAAACCGCGTTACACAGCTACGCGTCTCCCGTTTATGTATTTTCCTATCTCTCTCCTACGCGCGAAAAACAACGCAGAAAACGCGACGCCCGTGTGATTCAACAGGCATCGTTTGCGGATACACAAACAGCGATCGCGTTTCGCGAGACGCGGCCAACGATAACACTGCGCCGCGCGCCGAGGAGAAGGAAGCGCATTGGACCCGCGGCGCTCGGTGCGAACGGGTGGAGAGAGAGAGGGACGTACGAGAACGCATCCTGATGGTTTTCCTGGAAGCTCGTAAACGCGGCCGCCGGTTCGCACCCTCGGGCCCGGCGCTTCTAGCGTAGCGCAACGCCGGTTATATATATACATATAATTACCGCAACTCTGTTTACACGGTTGGGCGGCGGTTACGGCCTCCGCGTGGGCGTTTGGGACACACGCGGCATGTGTGTAAACAGCAATAAAACACACGAGGTTGACTGCTAGTGGCGCGCGACGTGCGCGCCACCCGCGGCACGATCGAGAACTACGGATGTAGCTCGGAATCTGCTGCGCGGCTGCAATTTTCGGTGCTATGGCAAATAATTCGGGAAGGCGGAGTTTCTCCGACTAACGAGAGCAATAATGGGAATAAATAAAGGCGCGAAAATAAAAAGTGGTAGAGGGAGAGAAACACCCACCGAGCGCGGGCGGAGCCTCCGGACTCATCTTAGCAAAGATTCTGATCATTGACGTAAGCGTGAGACAAGCATCTGGTTTCTTTGTTGACATCGATTTGAGCCTCGGTTCGTTACAAAACAACTGATGAACATTCCAGCTTCTGTTTCCACCTCAGCTCAGGTATAATCGGGAGAGCGAATATTTGCTGCGTAAACACGAATCTTCGGCATAACTTTTGCGGGTTCATCGTCTCTGTTTCGCTCGATTTTACGGTGTTTGTCCCTCGACGTACGTGACGACTACACGTGTCGCACACACGCGGACATTTATAACGCTGATGCACAATAGTGACAGGAGTCTGAGGGGGGGAGGGGGGTACAAGACCGGCAACAGGGATTCCGGGCTCGAGTCGGTTCTGCCGCTGTCGGCAGAACCAAGAGACCGCAAGAGACTTCGGGCATGTGTGTAAACAGCAATAAAACACCGCGGCTGTTGCCTCGCGGTCATCTCGCGGTTTGCCCGCCGCAGTTCGGAATAAGTAAGCAGCTTCCGTCTCAAACGCGAAGCGCATAGAGCCGCTATGTACGCACACACTAGCGGCGAAGCTCGTTGGAAAATCCGTCGTGTAGGCGGGGCTGGCGCGCCACTGGCGAGGAAGGGAGAGAAAACCTCCACGAATTTTATGGGGTACGACTGCGTCCTCCGCGTCTTCGCGTCGGCTGCGCCGCGGCGGCCGAAAAGCGTCAAAACGGGCGCGAGGCAACCGCGAGAACCGATGTATAGTACGCGATCGGCAGTATCGGCTCCGACTTCCAACGTCGATCTCCTGACTCCGGTTTCTTTTGGTGGACACTCGAAAAAAGCGATGCCGATCTGTGAAAATTTTAATAAAATATAATTAATAAATTTCTACGAAAATAATTTGTGGGTTCTGTCGGAAATAGTGAATACATTTCGAGAGATTATCAAACGATGGACGAGAGTTTGCCGATTTTGTGTCCATCCGCGCTGGCGATGACCGGTTACTACGCATCGTCGAGCGCGAATCGTCAACCAGCGATCGTCGGTGGCATCGCCACGACTACCTTACCGACAGTGCCGAACTGCGTTAATTACTCGCTGACGTCCGGTATCCCGGCTTATCTGTCGCAATTGGCGTGGCAGCGATACGCGAAGCTGTTGCCGATTCCGCCGCGACACGAGAAGCCACCGTATTCGTACATCGCGCTGATCGCGATGGCGATAAACTCGTCGCCGACGCGGCGGCTCACCCTCTCCGGCATCTATCGCTTCATAATGGACAGATTTCCGTATTACCGGGACAATCGGCAGGGATGGCAGAACAGCATCCGGCACAATCTGAGCCTGAACGACTGTTTCGTGAAAATACCGAGGGAAAAAGCGGCCTCGAACGTCGGCGAAGACGAACACAGTCCGGGAAAAGGCAGCTACTGGACTCTCGATCCATCGGCCAATGGGATGTTCGAGCACGGAAATTACCGGAGACGAAGAAGCTCCAGGCAGAAACGAGTATGCTCGCAATCAACAGAATTTTCTGCCTTTCCGGCAACATCGGTAATATGATTTTTTTTTTATACGTTGAGTGTAAAGTTATTTACTGTGAGAAATATTACTCGAAGGGAAACAATGATTGGCAGGTGAATCCAACGAATCCAGAATCCGCAGACGAGCGGACGTCTTTCCTAAAGCAAAGCGAAGCCGAAGAAAAGAGGAGTTTCGCGAGCGAGAATCTTCCTCGCTGCCTCGAGAAGCCTTCGCTGTTCACCATTGATAACATCCTCAACGATTCGTCGTCGAAATTCAAGAGTTAGCGTAGATAACATTTTTTTATTAACTCGCGTGTAAAACTCCAAAGATTGTTGAATCCAGAATCAGCAAGTTGCACATGTATACATTTTCATATATATATATTATATATACATATATTTATTCTTGTAGAACATTTTGTGAAAACGCGTTTTTGAGAAGTTCAGAGCGTCGCGTTAAACATTCGAAAAATCAGCGCAATTCTCTTCGAATTGTATTATCGCAATAAGACAATCGCGCGTCTCAATCGCTCCGTAAAAGCGCGTGTGTACGAAAGAGAATCGCGAGTAGGAACGTAATCACTGGGGCAAACGACGCGGCATCCTTTATGTACATCGCCACGGATTTTAACGAGGCGAACGAGACTCCCGCGCTCACTGTTCTGCCCTGTGTTTGTTTCTTCAAAGATCCCTCCGTGCATTTGCGCGAGCGTTAAATTCCCGGTAGTCGGGCCAACGGTGAAACATCCGGAGCCGCAAATTCTCCGAAGACTCGATGATAAATCACGCGGGTCGCTAGCTAGCGTTGAAGGTGGCCGCGACGGCTCTGGAAACGTTCCAGGGTCCTCCGTGCGGCTCTGCAGCTCACAGCAGTCGCGTTAGACGAAATCGTGTGACGATCGTTAGGCGGTAGGATTCTTCTTCATGAGTTCGAGATCTGCGTCCATCATATCCTTCACCAGCTCCTGAAACGATAGTGATGACGGCTTAGTACCTAAACTAATGTTTGCCAATTTTTGGGACTTGTTTATGGTGGAGTAAAGAGACGAATTTACTTGGAATGTAACCGTGGGTTCCCATCCGAACTTCTCCTTAGCCTTCGTCGCATCGCCCAGCAGCAAACCCTGTTTTAGATAAATTAATTTTTTTAATATAGGATCCATTCTGTCATAAATATGAGATGCACTTCGTGCTACGGTTGAATAGACGATTTTCTTACCACTTCGGTAGGACGGAAATATTTCGGATTAACGCGAACCAACAACTCATCGGTCGCAGCGTCTTTTCCAACTTCATCGACCCCCTCGCCCTCCCACTTGATCGTACGACCCACGTGAGCGAACGACGCTTCCACAAATTCTCTCACCGTGTGGCTCACGCCAGTCGCAATAACGTAGTCGTCGGCCGTCGGCTGTTGGAGCATCATCCACATTGCCTATTCGAAATAAGCGATAATTCATTGTGACGACATTCAACGATAACTGTTTAATCCTTTGAAAGAAAATCAGGCATTATTTTACCTTCACATAATCCCTAGCGTGACCCCAGTCTCGAAGAGAATTCAAATTTCCCAGCTCCAAAACGTCCTGAAGACCCAAGTGGATCTTCGCTATCGTCCTGGTTATTTTTCTGGTGACGAAGTTCTCGCCTCGTCTCGGGCTCTCGTGATTGAAAAGAATTCCATTGCACGCATACATGTCGTATGCTTCCCGGTAATTGACGACGATCCAGTAGCTGTATATCTTGGCACACGCTGCGACGGACAAAAAATCAGTTCAATGATCGCAGAATGTTGTGATCGCCGTGAAAAATTAATTTACCAACCGTAAGGAGAACGCGGATAAAACGGCGTCTTTTCGGACTGCGGAACTTCCGCGACTTTGCCGTAAAGCTCCGAAGTAGAGGCTTGATAAAAACGTACTTTCTTCTCGAGTCCACAGGTTCTGATTGCATCCAGGAGTCTCACTGTGCCTATTGCGTCCACCTCGCCTGTGTACTCGCTCAATTCGAAGCTCACCTGGAAAACCAAATTCATTTATGATGTAAGGAAATGATAGATTTTTTAAAAATAATTTATCGTGACAAACCTTGACGTGACTCTGAGCAGCCAAGTTGTATATCTCCGAGGGCTGCACTGTATTTATAACTTTGACCAAACTGCTGGAGTCCGTCATGTCGCCCCAGTGCAATTTCATTCTCTCCTGCCGATGGCTCTTGGGATCAGCGTAGAGATGTTGTATCCTTGCAGTATTGAACGAGCTGGAACGTCTGATGATTCCGTGAACCTCGTATCCCTTTTCCAGAAGAAACTCGGCCAGGTACGAACCATCCTACAATTTTTTTTTTTTTTAATTACAATTTTGATTTTCAAGACAAATTAACCAATTACTATTTTATTTTCAACCCAATCACTAACCTGCCCGGTAATTCCCGTTATCAGAGCCACTCGCGGCGCTTCAGCCGTTGCCATTGTAGTAAATGTATCGATTCCGTGGATATTTCAGTTACGAAAAATTCCTGCAAATTCCGGTGTTTCTCGTTGCCTATAAACAACGAGTCGACGCCGATAAACACGAGTGACGAGCAGCCTTTTGGGTCGCGACGCTCAAGCCCGAATGCCGCCTAACGCGGGTGCCACGCATTCAGGGGACTCTTATCAGTCGTAGCGACTTCTCTACGAATTGTCTAGATTATCGGAACGGCCAACCGGACGCGTGTGAACAGCCGGACGATCGTCCCGCTGTCCGTGTGACAGCAGCGACCGGAGACGTCAGGCGCCAGACGTCGCGAGGCCATAATTCGTCTCCGTTTTCGTTGGCTTCTCGTGCTTATCAGTTTGACAGCACCTGCGCATTTAATAGCGGCGATCGCGACTGGACACCGGGGACTCTCTCTCTTTCTCCCTCGTTTCGCCGGGCCGGCCAATCTTAATACGCTGATGTTGTAAATATCGCAAAAACAATGCGAAAATACTACAAACAGCTGCGACTACGAGAACGACATCTGTTTCGTGGAACCTCCGCGCTGTAGGCACGAGGCTGAGTGCCGGCTGTTTCTGACAAAACTGTTTTACCGTACGTCGGTTGACATAGTTTGCACTTACGTTTTGGAAACCGGAAACTTCGGTAATGCATACGGATCTTTAATGTTTTATAATTACTAGGCTAATCACACGCACGCGCCCGAGATACCTTTGCGCTGCTGCGCTCTTCTAAAGCTTTAAAAGGGTAATCGCAACTAAAAAACCCTTGTTTAGTTGATTAAAAAAAAAATTGTCGTTTTGCCTGTCAGAAATCGTAGATCTGGCCGTCGGGCCGAAAACCGCTTAAATCGGGGTCACAAAATTTATTTTTTCAAAATATCGACTTTTAACCTATACCATCGTTCTCAAGTCACCTATTCTACCCCTGAAAACACTGGTTACAACCCTTTTTTAGTTGATTTTGAAAAAAAAAAATTTTGGCCGAACAGTTTGTCAGAAATCGTAGATCTGGCCGCCGGGCCGAAAACCGCCCAAATCGGGGTCACGAAATTTATTTTTTCAAAATATCGACTTTTAACCTATACCATTGTTCTCAAGTCGCATATTCTACCCCTGAAAACACTGGTTACAACCCTTTTTTAGTTGATTTTGAAAAAAAAAAATTTTGGCCGAACAGTTTGTCAGAAATCGTAGATCTGGCCGCCGGGCCGAAAACCGCCCAAACCGGGGTCACGAAATTTATTTTTTCAAAATATCGACTTTTAACCTATACCATTGTTCTCAAGTCGCATATTCTACCCCTGAAAACACTGCCATAAACCTTTTTTTAGTGGATTAAAAAAAAATACGATATTTGACAGAACTGTCAAAGTTATCAAGGACAAATGAACCTGGACTCGGTCCGAGAGTCCCAGCCAATCATAGCTCGAATAGTTTGCCAACAATGCTTTCCGTTCCTCATAAACTTTTTAAAAGAGGAATTCGATGAAGTCGAGCAATCGTGTACAAGCGAATAAAGCTGAGTTCGGTCGAATAGGCGTAGATGGGTTCCCCTTCCGGTTGGCTTTTCCCAAGTGTCTCCCGTTTCGTGAACTCGCTAGGGTAGATAAGCGTCGACCTCGTTGCATCTGAGCTGCAGGAACGCCGAGAAGCGCAACTGAAATGACATTTATAATTTTGGGGTCATGGAAGGCGCTGCTACTGATAAAGCGTTCGCTCGTCGCAGCGCTCGCTGGAAATTGTATGTGTTTTTCGCCGGAATGCACAATCGGTCCGATCAGGCCCTGGCTTAAAAGGCAAATTATTAAGATGTCATCCTATTGGCAGACGAGCGGGAAGCTTGCTGCACGTTACGCTGCAGACGATCACAGACGACGATGGACTAAGGATCGTCACGTGGAATGGGGTGCCTAGAAACGCCGTCGACTATATGGTGGGGCAGCTGCGAGCCAGCCGGCGAGTTGCGCAGCGTGCGTGTCCGATTCCGAGCGAGTGTCCGAGGCTCCGCAATAATATACTGCGCGATAAAAAGCGCGCGTATTCTGCGTGCGCGACGAGAATTCGTGACGTATTACGCGCGGCCTGCGCGGGAACCGAAAAAATATTGTCACGAGAGAGCGCGATGATACGCGCGTAATCTCGTCATTCATGCGAGAAAAGAATAACAAGATTGTAAGTCGCGCAATCTGCGAGTACGAGAAGAAGGCGGCGACGGCGGACGTCTTCCCTTCGTGGAAAACGCGCGTCGCTCGCCCGGAGTCAGACTCCGAGTTACGCGCGACCCGCGTAGGTCACGCCAAAGCGTTCCTGGCGGCGTCTGTCGCGCGACTATTAGTGAACACGTTCGACCGCCCAATTTGCGTTGTAGCGCGAATATTTAATCCCCGGTTTTACCCGGTACCCGGTTTTTATTTATTTTACAACTCGCCAGTTCTATACGCGTCGAATTCACCCCTGGGCTCTGCCACTATCTTTTTTAATTCGCTATCGCTCGACGCACATACCGCCCAACCGCAACGTCAGCGCGACGTCATTCGAATAAGACATAAATCACAATATCGGAATCGCGTGGGAGCGAGAAGAAAGAATTGCACGACTCGGACGCAGTTTCGCAATTCAGTCTATTCGTGCGGCATCTCGACGTGCGGCGGTCGATCGAGTGGATCGAACTACGCGTGAATTTGTCCGCGTGACCGTTAAAAGATTCTCGGAATTTACGAAGCGTCGCGACGGATTAGGAAATACAATATGCTGCACCGCACGAGCTCGGCCAATGCTGCGGCCGTCCTGCTGTTCGTCATCGCCGTTGGATTTCTTCGGGGTGAGTGACGAATTGGATATTCTGCGAAGTTTGTGAGGTGTGTGTTTACATGTTTATATATTTTTTTTACCACTATAGGCACAGTCGATGGAAAGACGGGATTCGGACCCGGCGAGCAGGAATGGGGCTACGTCACAGTGCGTCCGCACGCTCACATGTTCTGGTGGCTCTACTACTCGACTTCCGGAAACGTCACCGAAGCCCGCGAGAAGCCGCTCGTGATATGGCTGCAAGGTGGGCCCGGCATGTCGTCCACGGGTTACGGCAACTTCGAGGAGCTCGGGCCACTTGACGCGGACCTCAACGCCCGAAACATTTCGTGGGTAATTGGCACCGAATAATTGATTATAGAATGAACTTACAAAAAAAAAACCTCATCTCAAATTTATTTCGATTTAACGAAGTTTTAAAACCCTATCCGATGGGAAATTTCCCGCTGATTACGAAAAGCATGGCCTGAAAGATAAAAAAATCGAGGAGAAAAACACGAAAAATGATGTTTTCACTTTTTTCGAATATTGATCCTTCACGAAAATCGATGTCATTTTTTTTGGATGCATGTAGTCTGGATTTTCTTTTTGCATTTGAACGAAGACCCTTCAACGAAGAGAATGCTGCCAAGCGAAACGAGATATCTCAATGTTTCGATTTATTTTGTTTAATTTTTATTTATTTCTTTGCCGACCACAGGTGAAGGATTACAATCTCCTGTTCATCGACAATCCGACCGGCGCCGGGTTCAGCTACGTCGACAGCTACGCCGGCTACGCGAGGAACAACACGCAAATCGCCGAGGATCTTCTCGCCTGCGTGCGAGGTTTCTTCGACGCGATCCCGGCGTTCGCGACCCTCCCGACGTACGTCGTCGCCGAGTCGTACGGCGGAAAAATGGCTGCGGAATTCGCGCTCGTGTGGAACAGGGTGCGATTTGTGTAACCATTTTTAACTTAATTTTATTCGACACATCCTAAAAAAAAAGAATGCATCGATGATGTAATTTTTTGTGTTAAAGGCACAAAAAGCGGGAGACATCGTCAGCAATTTTCAGGGTGTCGCGCTCGGCGATTCCTGGATCTCTCCAATCGACTCAGTTCTCTCCTGGGCTTCCTACCTGCTGGATATGGTAATTCTCCAAAATTATTTGGTCATCCTTTTAATTAGTTAATCGAATTATTGTTACGCAGAAAATACATTTTTTAAATTTAATTTCAGGGCATGGTCGACACGGAAGGCATGAGAAAGATTGAAAAAGCCGCGAAGTACACGAAATCCGCAGTGGAGAAGAAACATTGGCTGAACGCGGTGAGATTGTGCGCCGAGACCGAAGAGGTGATACTCGACGCGACCGGAAACGTGAATTTCTACAACATCCTGGAAAAAGTGACTCCACCGCGGCGCAACTGGAATCTCTCGGCCATAAGGATCATGTCCGAGCAACGCGAGGCCGTTCTCGACAGATTGATGAACGTCGCCGTGAAGAAGACCCTTGGACTCAACGCGACGTGGACGTTCCAGAACAACAAGGTCTTCTTGTTTCTCCTCGATGATATAATGAGGCCCGTCACGAATATAGGTAGAATATCGATATTTACCTAAAACCCAATAAAAAGATTAATTCAAAAATGTATTGCTATTGCAGTGGAACAGTTGCTCAACGAAACTGATATCGAGGTTTTCGTTTTCAACGGCCAATTGGATCTCATAGTCGCCACTCCAGGTGATATATCGATAAATCATTGTTCCATTTCTCAAGACCAAAATATAAGCATACTTTTTTAACCATCTCGTCGCGTCGAAACAGGAACTCTCGCCTGGATCGAAAATCTCAAGTGGAGAAACGCGACTGAGTGGCGAAACGCCTCGAGGCATTCAGTTGTCGTGGACGACGCGATCGAGGGATACGTCAAGGGTTATCAAAACTTCAAGATGTACTGGATAAACAGAGCTGGTCACATGGTCAGTGCGTTCCCTGCTTAGAAATTCCGATTAAAACATATAGAAACTGATCAAATGGACAAAATGCCGATTGAAAAATAATCGTTTCTAATACGATTCAATTGGATTTTTGTCCGTCTTATTGGTTCTAATCGGATCGTTTAATCAGGGTTGTTCTATCTTGATTCTATGCATGGATTTGTTACAACGATCATTACATTTTTTAAAACGTTTTTTAGGTGCCAAGGGACAATCCCGCTGCTCTTATGGCGATGTTGAAGGACCTGACGGCCAAAGCCAATTTTAACGTGAGGAGGATACCCAAAGATAGTCCTAATTAGAGATAACGTTTTATAATTATTCCATTAAGTCAATCAGTCGTGTAAAAGCGAATAAAGCTGATATACATTTGTACAAACTCGCGGATCGCAGTGATGCATTTTCTGCATATGTAAATACTTATGTAACTTTCAACTGGCGATTGATTCCTGAAATCGTTTGGATGCTAGTTTGCGATATTACGATAAACAGGGATAATACTCCTATCGTTTGGTACGCGCTCAACGACCGGTACATCCATCTTACCAGCTGTGAGCAGCAACTTATATGTATATGTTGCATCCAATGCACTTGCTCTTGTCCCCCCTCTAATCCCACTGCCCTCCCCCCCCCCCCCCTGCCGACAATCCCCACTACTCCAGGAGTTCACATCGCTCTGCACCTCGAACGCAAAGCTGCGAATGTATACTATTTTCCTCACGGACGTGTTACGTACATCTGCATGGAATTGATACGTTGTTTGTTGTCGCAGTATGGACTCGGGCGAACATACAGATGATACTGAGCTTTTCAGCATCAGATCGTTTCCCATGCTATTGCAAAGGTTCGCTAATTACCGAAACGTTCTATCGTAGAAAAAATCTCTGACCAAAACACTCCGGTGAACGTTTCTAACCTCTCCGTCATCGCGTTCGCACGACGATCTTGCTCCGTTTCGCCCGTCGACGGAGTATTTGGCGTACTTATTTCATACCCTCGTTCCGGAGCGACTTCTGACACGAGAATATTCCAGTTTTGGTTACAGCGGCTCATGGGGAAATTTGTCGACCGAAGTGGAAAGTGCACACTTAGATTACATGTCGCAGCGATCTTTTCGCGCTTCCTCGCTGCACAAAACAATGCCGCCCAACACATCCAGGCTGGATGCAAGTATTTGTTTGCGAGATGCGATACAGCGATGTTTGGCTATGAGTTGCACTTTGGTAATTTTCCATTTTTGTTTTCACGTCGGATACACAGAAGAGCGAACTGAGCCTGGAGACAAAACAGGCATGTGGATATTCAAGCGATGGTAGCACGGAGAGTGTGACTTCGATGATTCAGAAGCGTTTAGTGGGACCCAGTTTTAGCATAGCCCAGAGATGTAAGATAGGTAACTACTTCCTGCCTAACACAAACCATCTCGTTGTGAGATACAACTGCAAAGCCTTCTGCGGAACTTTTTCGGAGGATGGGAGCTACTTACTCACCGCCAGCCAAGGTATAATCTCATTTGGAAGGCAAACATTTGACTTTACAACAATTTCCGTTTCTCTGCCTGTAGATTAGAAATTTTTCCTTTTTTTATTCATGTGTCTCAAGTATATTGGAGATAAGATTGCATTTGCAGATCGATAGAAGAATTGTTTCAAGTGTTTACCAATGAATGGACATAGATGATACTTGTGCTTCAGACAGCAAATGCGCAATAGAAATTGGTGGAGTGAAAGAAAAAGAACTGCATTTTTACAGTTTAGATATTATTCTAATCAATTGGCAGAGGATGAATAAGCATATGACTTTATAGTTCATACACAATAAAACAAATGTTGCCTTACAGATCGCCTGTTACGATTGTATCACGCCCAGAATGGTAAACTCATTGCCTTCAAGAAGATACCGGCGCGCGACGTTGGTTCAAGCATATTAGACACGGCTTTCAGTCCCGATGGCAGAGCAATCGTGTACTCGAGTTGGTCCGAGTGCCGTGAGTCTCCTTTCCTATCCACGGTGCTAAGGGCGTCCCAAACGCTAGAATGCCCAAAACGATTAGACTCTGAATTTCTTTTTGCCAGTATACATGTGCTCGGTCTACGGAGATCCAGGCCTACAAGAGGCTCTCTGGCTTCTTCCCGGCGACCGTAGATTCTGCATATTCTCGCTAGTCTTTTCGAACGACGGCAACGAGATTATCGGCAGCGCGAACGACGGTCATCTGTACGTTTACGATCTCATCAAGCGAGTCAGGACCCTTCGCGTTAGTCGAGCTTTCAATATATTTTCACAGCACTTAAATTAATTTCTCACGATTGATTGACAACGACGATCATTTTACAGATAAAAGGTCATTCGAGAGACGCGAACGCCGTTACATTTGCGGATAACACATCGCAAATATTATTCAGCGGTGGTGATGATGGTCTGTGCAAGGTACATTTGCTAAATAACTTAACGCTAGCCAAACGTATTTCTTATAATATTTTATACAAACTTCGATTTTCATCTAAATGAAAATCTCGTAATTTTATCATTTTTGAAGGTGTGGGATAGACGGACATTGCACGAGTCGAATCCGCAACCTGTCGGAATTCTCGCGGGTCACAAAGACGGAATAACGTACATCGACACGCGAGGTGATGGTCGTCACCTCATTACAAACAGCAAGGATCAGACTATAAAGCTGTGGGATATGCGAGCATTTTCGGATGAGAAGGCCGAGAGAAATACACGACAGGCTGTCGACAGCCAAGACTGGGATTATCGATGGCAACAAGTACCTATACAATGTAATAACAAGAAATTATCCCTTTATCTACATTGAGTGTGGTTGACCCTTTTACAAATTCTGATTCTGTACTCGTTCTTTAAATTAAAAAATAAGCAGTGTACAAGTCGATTACCATGTTGGAAGGCGACACGAGCATAATGACTTATCGAGGCCACTCGGTCCTCCAAACCTTGATTCGTTGCCATTTCTCACCGGCAGCGACGACTGGCCAGAGATATATTTATACAGGATGTGCCAAGGGCAATGTTATTAGTGAGTACTGACATTTTTTTTGGAAGTATATTGACCGATAAAAATTGTTATTAAGGCAACTATAAGTACAGCAGAAAATAATGATGCATTCATTCTTGATGTTCATTCAATTCTCGATGTATTTTTTTCTTGCAGTTTACGACGTATTGACTGGCGAAAAAGTCGCAGCTCTGCACGGCCACAAAGGTTGCGTTCGGGATGTTAGCTGGCATCCTTACCACCAACAAATCGTATCGACTTCGGTGAGTATCGTTTGTTGTTAAATGATACTCGAAATTTACAAGTTGTGCTCAAGACGATGTGAACTCTAGGAATGCAGGTGATATGCAGTATATATGAACCTGATGGTAAAGTTCGAGTGATACACTAAGAACAAATATTTCACAATGTCTTCCGTTCGTGAATTTGCAATTCAATGCAAAGACCTTGAACCGAGGGTGTTGTAAAAGATGTTTGTTCACTATTTTCATGATAATTCGACAATGCATCGTAAAACCTGCAGAGTCGACATATCTGACAGAGGCAAAGGCAGATAAGCAATATTTGTTTCCTCTGCTAGTTGCAAAATATCTCTTGCAAAATCACATAATGAAATAAAGCGCTGTTGCCATAGCTATAATAATAAAAATCAGATTACATTTAAAACTTCATATTTTTAATTGAGATTATCTTATAGATATGCATCGCGTCAAAAGCGAAAAGAAGTAGCCCGAAAGACTTTTACAAATTATGATTTTGAAAAAATTATCGTTTAAAATATAATTGTGTCATAACTTAACTGTTACAGTGGGACGGTGCGATAATCAGCTGGGATTATTCATCAAAATTTCTCGTCGAATCGGATTCCGATGACGAAAGCGACGGTAAAGAAGACTGATAACCGGAAAAATCGAGTGCGCCATACAATTCGCAATTGAATACATCGCTTATTTTTTCGAAATTGAAATCGTTACTGTAAATTTATTAATTTTAATAGAACGAGCTTTCCCTCGAGCCACGGTAACTCTGGCGGGAAATCATTACCGTGAGCTACACCCAGCCAAGCATAATATCTCAAGGGTTCATGTAAATACTGTAGAATCTATAAGAAAAATGTTTTACGATGTGAAATCTTCTATACGTGTATTAGAGAAAAAAAAGAGAAGAGAAATGAATAGCCAAAAAGGTATGAGAAATGTTCTAGGTGGAGGATGGTAAGCGATCAGCCGTTGTTTTCTACTATTTTGTACAGCAAGCTCGTGATAAAGAGCAATGCGCTGAAGATCAACGATAAATCGATGCGCAGCCATTGCGCGATATTTTATTTATTACGTGATCAACTGGTGATACGAAAGTGCGTAGAAACGTCGTATATACTGCCTTTCGAGCATTTTAACTTTGTTAAACACAAGCAATGTGCTGAATTGTCGAAATTAAATAAAATGAATTTTAAATACAGATTGTCCATTGAATTACTTCTAGTGCCCATTAATATCTTTGTGCGAAGTCTCGTTTATCCCTTTTACCCTCGGGTTTTATTCTTCTTCTTTTATAATTATACCGATCAACGCTAATGTCTTCACAAGCCTGAAAAAAATATTTCCCGAAGAGCAAAAATGGTCTAGTGCAATTATAGCGTAAAAAAGCTTTAAAGCCGGATGCTATTAATATTTTCCATATTCACTAGCCTTTGCTATTATCACGAAACAACTTAGCGTCACGATACAAAGTGTTTGTATAAATTAAAACGCTTGTTTTAATATACAGATTAAACTTCCATATCTATGAATTATGGAGCTATCGGTATGAGATACAGATGACACTAAAACGCACCTGTCACCATTAGTAATGCTTTCCTGCATATTACAATACATACAGCTTTTCAACATGAATACAAACATGATCTCCCAATAAGAAGGCGTGAATACAAGTTGTCGAATTAAAATAAATATAGAACGTGAATTTTTATGTACAGTTTGTATTAACGAAAGCGCGTGTCGGTGGGTCAAGACGCATTTCTCGGAGGTGTCGGAAGAACGGGGTAAATACTTGACCCATCGTGTGGAAGCCACAAGAAATGTCACCTAATTCATTTACCATTAATGGATTAGACCTGATGTCCCGAAGCCGTACCTTTTGGGTCGCGCGACATGAGCGAGCGAACACTATGTTTCTTCTCCCGCATTCAGGCAGCGAGTGCAACAACATAACAAATCGCATAATTGTATAATTCTAAACAACGATAAGATGGAATAAGAGAGATGTACCTGCTAATGAGTTTTTCTTCGAGTGAAAAAACACGAGTTTTTCTGCAATTATTGCTTAATTAACTCACCGCGTGCCTTAAAAAGCGCGTGGTATCGTCTCCGATCAGCGCGAGTACGAGTCGACAATTAGCGATGACATTTGTGGGCTCGGGGAGAGTTTTTATTGCACTGCTACAACGAACCGAGAGATCTGCAAAAGCGGGCCAATGCCATCGCGGATAAACTCGTCGTCGCATCGTGTGGTATACTAAAATCCGATAATGACCGATTCTCGTGATATGATTGTAAATTTTTCGCTGTTGGACGCTTTACTTAATTACTGCAAATTCGAGCGATGCAATTTGTACGATCGACAAGCGCGTTATTGATGCACAGTGTTCGTTACCGAATGCCGACAAAAAAATCATTTCACAGATCCAGGTGATACAATGTAATAATTAATAAAAAAATGTTGCAGATGTTTTTCAACATATAACGCCACGGAATTCTCGGTTTTTTACACTGAATTTTTTTGCAGCTTCAAGTGTGAACGCAGTCGATTACCGAGCGAGCGAATTAAAACTTGATCAACGGTAATTTAAATAAGTGGATAATGTTGCCGCATCGAGAATCGATAAATAGATAATAACGCCAACAGCGAGAAAGGGAGCTTATTGCTATTGATTAACAAATAATGATGCGTTATTAATTACCAACGTATAGGTACAGATTATGTACGACATATTTCGATGTAGATTTGAACAACAACAAAAAAGAAAATGGCTCGCTGTATCAACACAATTAGTCGTGCACTGGCGTAATTAACTCGCGGTAAGAACACGGCTTGTTCAAGGTAACGCACGCGTGTTTTCTGCGATATGATTTTAACGAGCGTTGATGATAGTTTGAGGGGTAAACGAGCCCGTTCCACTATAAGTCGCAATCGGTGACGCAATAAGGACATCGCGCACTCGAGTTTCTTACTTCGCGTTAAGCGTCGCGTCTGTACGTACAATGCGAGACACTTTTGGGTCCCGCGAGTGTAATAACACAGATACATCGGTATTCATGTCAATGTCGTGTATGGGAAAAAAACGTCATCGTGTAGTTTACGACTTGTGTCCTCCGCTATCGCCTTATTGGTGCTGCCAAATTAAGCCATTGAATTTTCATATTTTATCGCAATTCGAATAATTTCAGCTTCAAAGGTGTCGAGAAATCCGATGGAAATTGACAAAAGTGGATGAGAGACCGAAAAATAGACAAAACCGAACTGAAACCGTAAATTAATGGCTCCAAATGTTGCAATTTATGTGAATAGAAAGTTTTTTTTTTATTTTACGTTAAAAAAAATTTAAAAAGTAGCGAAAACGTGCAATGTATCTGTATCTTCTAGAAATCTGCGATCCTTCTAGATATCTGTTGCACCTACATCAAATATGCTTGCCTAATGAGACAAACGCAAATTGATAAATGAACGGACAATGACAAATGAACAGAAATCACCTAAACGCATATACTCAGTTATCCTGCACCTGTAATCCATGCAGTTTTTGCTGCTTTTCCTCCAGTTTTATCCGGTCTCTGGTACAACCTTTAAAACTGGAATATGACAGGTAAATTGTAATTATATCCGTTCAGTGTAAATGATGTATGCTTACCCTAAGGCAACGCAAAATCGGAGGTGTCCACGCCTCCCCTTTATATAACTAATGTATCATTATAATTGTCTCTCGGACGCCTTTCACTCCAAATACCTGACGAACCCATATAACCACTCGCGGGTCTTGAACCGCTTGATAATAAGTTATCAAGTGGTTTTTCGCGCCGTTTCGTCGCTTTGCAAGAGTCGCGGCGACGAATCTTCGAACGCGCACTTCATAAATGACTTCAAGAGGGGAAGTATCGCCCAAACTTGAGTTTTCATGACCATCGGCAGTTTCGCTCGTTCAATTTAACGACCCACGTGCCCTTTGCATCTCCTTTCTACGTCTGTCTCATAAAATAGTCAGTAATCACCGAAATAAACGAACACACGTGATCGCACTTCACGAGCGAGCAGGGAAAATAATTCAAGTAGTGACGACCGAATGTGGTCAGACGGGAGTGACATGCGCAGTGGCTCGAAAGCGCTGCCAGTGGATAAACCCGCGTTGGTCAGACGCGGTACCGGTGGGACCATGCCGCACTATTCCAATGGGCAAGAACTGCCTTTTGTTGAATCGTTGGAAAATCAACCGAACCAGACGAGTATCGTTAGGAGTCGCGATTGCCGGTGAACCCTGGGAATGGGAAGGGGGCAAAAAACGTGGATATTCGTGGCGATTAACGCGATGCTCGTCTCCCCCGGTTCGCGAACCACAAGGTCACAGCCAATCGCGGCTATGGCAGTCGTACCCTACCCGCAATAGGATTTTTATAACTAAACGGAACGAACGCTCGGTGGTGACTATAGTGCCGAGTCGTAAGTCGATAACAGGTAGATTAGTCTTCCGTACGGTCGTGTCAGCGTCGTTTGCTTAGTCGCGCGTCGGTCCTCGTCGTTGTTATACCCGAGCGGAGACCTCAGTTACCTTTGTCACCTTTTAGTTGTTTTCGCGGGTTCGAAAACTTTTTTAAATCAAAAGAAAAATCGTCAACGTAATTTCGACGAACAGAAAAAAAAATAAAAAATATATCTTCGCATTTTGTTCAGCGTTTCTTCGGTTTATAATTGTACTTTTTGGTTTTTTTTTTCTTTTCCGTCGATTGCGTCTGAGTAGCCGAAGGGATTCGGAGGCAAGTGAAATGCATCGCGATTTTGAGCTGAGGAGATTTTTTTCGCGACAAGTATCTCAGATACCGGCAATGACCTGAATTATCAGGGCGCATGATAAGGAGACTCGAGGGGCTGCGTCGGTGACAGGAGACTCGTTGAGTTGTGGTATTTGCGGAACGATTGCATCTCGAAAAAGGCTTCACGTGTGCAGATAACGCATGGATTTGCCACTGCAGTCTGAGCACTTTTTATCTTTGGAACTTTAATCGCACTTATCTGGCATGCAATCTCGGGCTGATTTATTTTTTTCAGAAATACAGTAGTTGATAATATAATTAATACAAAAGTAAAAATCTCATCTCGAGACGATCGGAAATTGGAAAATCTGTATTAAACATCGCGAATGTCAGACTCGGTATTTTCGAGGTAAAAAAAGTGCATTGGCAAATGTGCATTTGGCAAACATTGCAATCGTCCCGACCACCTTCGTCGACCCGTGCGCCGCGATTTCGATATCAGACAGATAACCTCGCGCCTCTCGCGTCCTCCAAGATTATTTAGCATTGCGATATGACGCCGGTACTGTGCTTGCAGCCTCGAAATTGGCAGAGAATCGCGAGCATTTCGACGACGAGTGAGAATTTGAAGTTCGAAAAACGTTCAGGTCTTTCCACGCAGTAGAAACGGCAGAGACGGCGACGATGAATCAGACAAACGAAGTTCCCGTGTGCGAAGTGATCGAGGGCCGAGAACGAAGAAACACGGTGCCAATCATTTACACCCGAGGAACTCACTACGAGATCGGCTTTGACATTGTGAGTATATAATTTTGCACGCATTTTTTTCGTCAATTTGTCAGTACTAATCCAACGTTACCCTTGACATTTAAGCCGAACGTGTGCGTTCGTTGAAAGGTGCTTTCGCATTTGCGACACACGCGGCGCGGTCAATAAATCCGATATGCTATTGGCAATCGGGCCATTCGATCCATCGCGATCCTATTGTTGCATTCTCGGGTTGCACGAAGCGTATGCAAATAAATGCAAAGTGAAGGGGTCATTATGGACCACCCACGTTGGCTCATTACGTTTGCGGTTTACGGAGAAAAAAAAACTGTTTCGTTGCAGCCCACGGGGTGTTCCAGGTGAAATCGGTCGCGGTCTGACCCTTCGAGTTTCGAGTTTCATTCACCTGTTCCTTATTTTCAATATTGAGACAAAATATGAATTTGTTACTTAAAAAAATCGTTTCTTTGGTCGATATTTGGGTTGATTAAAAAAAGAAAAGTCCTGTTGTAAAAAATAATTTTCATAGTGCAAATTGAATCGATCCTGGCTCAAGCGAATTAGCTCGCGACTGACGTCCGACAGTTCGAAAATCGACAAATTGCATGCAAGCGGTTATTTGATTGCTTAAAAAACACTTTATGTATATCAAGTCATGTTATCGTCAAGACCAGTTTAAACTTTTTTTTTTCATATTAACCCTTTCGCTCCATTCTCGCTCGGTCATCCGGTTTCAATTGAATGTGAGTTTTTTTTGTTTTACAAAATCCGCTGGACATGGTCCGTTAAATAAATATTCGGAACAACGTTTTCGCTCGCCTTCGATAATTCTCGCCTCTATCGAACCGAAAAGCCTCTGACAAATCGACCATTCCGTTTCTGTAACTAAACATTTAATTCGTACCCCGCGCAAGATTCAGATCGACCAGTCGACACCTCTTAATATCTCAATCATTAATAATCACTGCAAAAAAATTAGAATAATTACAAATACTATAATTTTCTTCCAAAGGCAGCAAAATCATTTTTCTTTCTTATAATTATTATTACCATCAGAAGCGAATAGCTGGCAAAAATATTTGCATACATATTAATTTAAGAATTTGCGAGGGAGACGCAACCGCCGTGATATTTTGCAATGTTGTCTACTCGACCGGAAACATCTCGGAAGGTGCTGGTTGCGGCCGCACGACACGGTCGTACTCAATATATATATACGTATGTATATAAATATATATATACGTGCAACGTCAAGCGCGAACCTTTCCACGTGACTTCGCCCGCGCTGCATCGGCGCGTGCACCGCGCATACGGATATACAAAGTTTCATCACATGACATATATCGCTTATCCGCACGATACAACCGGTCCAATTGCGGCACGTATGCGGCAATTTCGCAGCTTTATGAATATTTTAACATATAAATCCCATCGAAAAATTCATTAACGACACCGGCTGCGAGTCGCCGCCGCGCTCCCTACGTCAATCACTCGTCCCGTGCGGCCAACGCGGCTTGTCTATAATGCTTTACATATATATATATATATATATCACGTATCACGCCGCATAAACATTAATAAACCACACCCGTGCCACCTGGTTTCGCGTGTTGCTGGTTTTGCGGCTATAGACGACGAAGGAAAACGCGCCGGAGATGCGAGCATAAATTAGCAGCTTCCAACTTCGTCGAGTGATTCACGCGCGGGAAAAGAACGTCGCGCGGCGATACCGCGAGTTTTCTCGCAACACAGTCGCAACGCGCATATATTAATCTCCCACTCGCGTCTGGCGGCGTCGGACTCGCACGTGCGCCGGGGAAAAAACACTATTTTAAAGACGATAACAATATTAATTGCTGATTGAAAATCGGTGCTAGCGGTCAAATAGTACGGCGCGTCCCGCGCCGTGACCGCGGCGCACTTTTTGTGTTACTGTTGGAACTCTGCTCTGATTTTTTTTAATTCTAAGGAAAATATGGAAAACTCCAACATCGCAAAAAAATATATCATTTAAATTGTATAATTAGTTATCAAAAATTAGTCCTTGAAAAAATTTGCACAAATTTAGGGCCAGCCTTTTTTTGGTCCGGAGAATTACATTTTTCATAATTATAATAGTAAATTCATTTATAACACTTTTATTGGATAGCAATTAAAATTTTCTGACCTTGCGACTATTTTTTTTAAATGTTTCCTTCTCTCATTTGTATTATTTCAAGATCGAACAATTACACGCTTTTTCCTTTCGAGACTTTTGCCGTCTCGTCAGGCCGAGCAATTATGCAACTGCAATGCACCGCGAGGGGGAGATATCGCGGACAGTTCGGAGCGCGTCAGTGACCACTGCCGTATCCGCACATTTGTTTGTGCGCTGGACAGCCGAGAGATAGATATAGACTTTTTATGGCTTATCTTCGAATCCGATCGCGTAATTACACGTGCCGAGACGTCGAGAGGATCAGGATGCCGAAGACACATTATTCTCGTCCGTGAACAACGGAAAACACGTTTGCGAGAGTTCGCGCAACTCTCCTCGGCGTCGTCTTTGAATCCAACGGCGGGACTAGAGTGCGTTTATGTAACGTGTCACCGAGATTATTGTCAATGCACGTGGAGTGCGATATTCCGGTTGTTGGATCTCGCGAACCGCGAGGCTGCGGTCGATGGGAATTCCGAAGACAGATCGGGTATCCCGGGTCTTTTACCTGGTTTTGCATTTGCTCCATTCGTGCGATGGCAATATATGATAGCTGACAGATTTTGGTCGTTTTCGGGTCACCTCAGGTCCCTTAGACTCTTATTTTATGTAATTAAAAAAAAAAATTGCTTTTCTTTTTATTGTCCCGAATGTTCAATTGAATTTTCGCGGATCCAACAATCTACCTTACGATTGAGCTCCATGTAGATACAAATCAAGGACCTTTGACCGGAAGCATTAATTCATTTTTATTACAACTTAGCAATCAGTTTTAGATAAGCATTTTTATTTCCATCATTTTATCGACCAACGAGTAACTAATTATTTAATGGACAATTAAAATTAATCGCCGGTCAAACTATACGTGACGTTTGCTCGGAAGTAATTCTCACGCAATGTCGGAGATCGATACGCGCCAACCCTGGGATGAAAGTTGTTTCAATGGTCGAAATAAATTGGATAAGAATCTCGACATTAAATGATATTTATTCAGGATCGAAATAAGTCGGCGCGATGTGCTTGCGCAACTTTGGCAACCCTCGCCGCGCTTGGGCAACAAATGTTGGTGCACATAGCGTTGCAGGCAAATGTATCAGCTGTGAAATATACATCGTGGATTATTTTTTGATTTTTTTTTCTCCTGTTACAGGGCAGAACATTTGCAGCGGTGATCAACAACTATGTCGAGATCTACGCTCCTCTCAAGGAGTATATTGAGGTGTACAACACACCGGAGGGAAAAAATGTTTACGAGGAGACTCTGGCCGCTGTAAAGAATCAGTATCCCCAGTACGTGAGGGAAATCGAGGGAACCGCCGATGGAGCGAAAGTCCCCTTTTTTAAGGTACGATTTATCCACCATTTCGAATAATTAAATTGTTCAAATAATTAAATTTCAATTAAATATAAAATCATATTTTAAATTTAAAATAAATAAAAAATCATATTTTACGTAGAATTTTGTTTCAAGATCTTGTAATTTTTGCGCAACTGACAATGACCTTGTTACCGTAATGAAATGTATGGTAAGTGACATAGCTGAAGAATTACAGTGGGGAGGAAATAAATTGACCGGCTGCGGCAATAATTTTGTCACTGTAACAAGCCGATGTCGTTATCTCCATATGAAATGGAAATATATTAGTGAGACTAATGAAAAATCTCGCTGCATCGCGTACTTTCTCCCGCGTTTCTGGTCGTTACAAATCTTATCAAGGTTGAATCTGATTAGAAAAAAAAATCGAAAAATGTACATTTTATTTTCAACAAATAGTTGAGCTCACCGAGAGTCAATCAGGGAACGAGCAAAAAGTTACTTCGCGTCTCTCGATACTCGATACGTCGACCCACTAACTCGTTAGGTGAAATAAGACGCCTCACCGTGTAAGCCATCATAAATACCAATGAGTGTCATAAAACGCGTACGATTTGCACGCGATAGACCGCGAGTTACCTAAGAACAGCGTTGAAAATGAAAATTTTCAATTTTTTTTTTTCCAATGCCATAAAATTTTTCGCGTAGATCTGGAAACGACCAGAGAAATAAATATCTATTTTATTTCTTGTTACCGAATTTAAGTTAAAACAAATTATATTTTGAAATTGCAAATAGTTTCATATTATCCATAATTTTTTCCGTAAACTTTAACGAAAAATAGTTTAAATCGTTGGACAAATTTTTTGCAACGTGTTTACGCTCGATGAGCACAAAAATAACGGAGAATTACACAATTCTTGTGTATCCTTCGCTCAGACAGTGACGGACAGAGATGGAAAGCCCTTATTCGCGTTGACAGAGAGTAACATGAAAATTACCCGTGTGCAAGTCGATGGATTGACGAGGCTGTCGCTCCTCTGACGTTTCGACGGCCAACGCCAAGATTAGACGGTCTAATGTCGCGAATGTCATTTCTTCATTTCCTCAGTGTCGAGGACTCGTTTCGCAGTGATATTGCAGCGCTGTGACTGTTATTAGGTAAAATGTTGTGTCTTACGCTCGTATTAAACGGCGGCAACATTGCGAACAGTCAACGGTGCAAAAACGACGACGATGCACGCGCGCCACTGGTTTTCTGATATAATTACGAGGCGCGTAATGGTCAACAGCCGCGACGAATTGCACTCAAATTATAAAGGAAACTGGCGTGAATCGCGGACGATTAGTCGCGGTATTATGCCACGTGCTGACCTTCCGCAGACAATATGTATATACAATACGTACATATATCTGTCTCTATCAACGGAGGATCGCAATCGAATCGACTACGTCGAGATTCCAATCTTGGTTCTTGATCGAATTCGTCACGTGGATTCAACAAGTAGATGCTGCGCGCAAACAGTACAATTACAGATGCGCACAACAGCATTGGTCGTTTTTTTTTGTAACTTTTATTTAACAAAATATTGATTTGTACTTTAAGTAGTTAATTATGTTATTTGAGAAAATGAAACTAGATTTTGGATTTTTTTTTGTAAGAAAATCTATGAACTTTTAAATAGGGTTCATCCTGTACTTTAAGAGCATATTTTCGACGACCATTTCTTTAATTTTTTCGCAAATAATATAGCCCAATTTTTTTCAGCTCTTCCTGATGCACCTGGACGACATCCTGCCGAACGTAACGAGTGGCGCCCAAGTGAACGATCAGCCAGTCGGTTGTTCCTCGATAATCTGCAACCATCCTGGTCAAGTAGGTAATGACTTCGTACGGAATAACAGTCGACAAAGAAAGTAACAGTACAAACCGTTCTCCTCGCGATCCTTAAACATGCATATCGCGAATCCCGCAGCCTTGAGATCGTATTTTTTCATCTATTCTCACGATGACGGACTAGCGCGAGCCGCACGTGTAAAAAACTAACGGAGTGACAATGGATTTTCAGGAGATCCTTGGCCATAACGAGGACGCGTTGGCCGAGACCATGAATCACTGGTATCTCGTGAGCGCTCACGTTATCGAGCCTGAACTTCGCGAGGAAAAATTCACGTCTCTCAGCTACGCCGGTTTCTTGCCCGGTTACACGATGGGATACAATCATCATGGCCTGGTTTACAGTATCAATACCCTCAGTGCGAACACTCTGAGATCTGGCAAAACACGTAAGACACAATTAATTAATTGACGTCGATTCGTCTGCAGAGAAAAATTCGTATTTTTTTTAATTATTATGTTTCTGTTTAATTTATTTTTTCATCAGCAAGATATTTTCTCACCCGAGCTTTACTGGGGGTCGAGAACTACGTGCAAGCCCAGCAGACACTGAGAAACGTCGGCTACGGCGCGGCCGAAGGATTCTCGGTGAACATGACCTTCCTCAATCAGGAAGGTGACCGAATGTTTCACAACGCGGAGGTCGGACCCGCCGAGCCGAACGTGAACGAATCGCAGCTGAGCATGCTCACCGCGAGCCCCGGAGAAAATATATCGCACTGCAACAAGTAAGAATGCAAAAACAGCAAAACACAAACGAGTGTAATTTAGAAGAAACTCATTTTTCACACAACGTCAATTAATTATTCGATCGCCTTCAGATATCTTCGCCTCAAAGTGCCGGAAGTGACGGGAACTATTATAGACAGCAGCATTCACAGAATGGCAGCTATTTGCAATCATCCGTTGCCAAAGACTCGCCAGGAAGTGATCGACATACTCAGCGATCAAACTGACAAGGAGTACAGCGTTTATCAGGAAATTCGTCCGGACGATTATGTCAAGACAATCGCTACTGGTATTTAACGATAAATTGTTTCCATTTTAATGATTGCATATAATGAATGCACCTAAACTACGTTTTCCTCTACATTTAACGAATCTTTTGCAGGAATCTTCGACTGCATCGAAAAAACGTGGTCGATATACACCGACGTTCCGAAGTTCAACGAACCTGTCGTCGTGTTGCCGCTGCAACTGAAAGAACGCGAGGACGGCACCGAGAATAACTTGGTCAGCGTATAGAGAGAATAACAGCTGAGGGAATCTGTGGCAAATCCTGACTGCCAACTTCCGCATCATTCCGATCTCTAAACTTGCATTTACACGCATATTATTACTATAATTATCGCATTGACTCGGGCAGACTTGACTACGCGCCTTTGCTATGACATCACAATACTAAACCGCGGTGGAGGTGATGACACTTTAACTGAGCATCTACGCTAATCTATAATCTATAAGAACACTCGTAATCACGAAAAATTAATTAAAACCCATTGACAACCACCGATTGAAGAAATACTCTAGAACACGCTAGATAATATACAGAATAAAACATTCGTTTTTTTATATTAAAATCGTGTCGTTTATTTATCATCTATCACATTGCTCGAAAGAATACGAGGTACGGATATACATATTATATATAATATACGAGGGACATTTTTGTTTTTTTTTGTTTGTTCTTTACAGCGGCTTCGTCGCGAAAGTGAATTCCGTTCGAGCGCGTGAATCGACGTGACCTATACAATAGAGATTAATGGATTGTTGCTCGAGACTTCGACGCATCATACTGATCGGTTCAAGATTCCCAAAGCGATTCGTCGTTTAACGACAAAATGTCGGCACCACCACCTTCTGACGCTTCTTCGATTCCATTCCCGAGAAAAATTCTTTGATATCTTCCTCGCGAACGACCTTCTTGTTCTCGGCGAATTTCTGTAGATACTGCTTTAGATTTTCCTTCATGTTGTTGTACTCTGAAAACGTAATCAATTGCATCGTTCGAGTTATTAAGATCATTTTGCTTGGCTTTGAATATCAGAAGAAGTGTAATTTTCTTTACCCTCAATAGCGTCGATTTGCTGAACGCGATCCAAAGACGCGAGAGCTCTCATGCCTTTCTCGTACTGAGTTTCCCGCGGATTTGACTTTCCAGCTTCCTCGTAAGCCTGAACGCTGTCCAGTGGATCGAGAAGAAAGGCGACCTCCTCTTTGTCGTACATTGTCTTGCAATCCGAGCAGGTGCAGAGATTAGATCGCCAGCCTTCCAGCCAAAAGCACGAGCCGGTATTATTTTTATTGTCAGGATTTTTCTCCGGCATCGTGCATCCCTGCGGTAACGTCGACACCTCCACTTTTTCCTCGCTTGTCTCAGAGGTCTCTTTCTTGGAATTTTTCGACACGGCGTTCTTGGCCGCGTATCGCCACAAAAACTCATGCTTTCTCATGCATCCGGCGCACACGACCTCGTCGTATGAATTGTCCTGCGGCGGTCCCTCCGAACACTCAAGATGCTACAATAAAAAGTCAGCATAAATAATTGAATCATCTTTTACTATTTTACGAAAAAATTGTGGAAATTAAAAACTAAAAAGCAGTTTTTTGTAACATCTGCATGTATACAAATCTTCACGTTTTTTTCTCACCTTGGAATGATACCAGTCCTCACATATGATGCACTGCAGCATCTCATCATTGTTGCTACTATCTGGATCAGGATAGGGCCGCGAACAGGTGCAGTAGACTCCATCGAAGTTCTGATTGTACTTGTTTTCCTCATTAACGGCTGCCTTTGTCTGTAAATCAAGCATCAAAATGTTATCGAGAAATCTTAGAAAATGTGAAGCCAAGGTTTTTCCAAAATTTTAAATTCTCACAATGTCCAGGCTGCACTTTTTGCTCCCAAATTTGTCATTGCCGCAGTCGCACCTGAAGTGCCTCTTGGTGTACAGCTCGACCAGTTCGTGACCCTCGTGACAATGAAAGCTGCATGCTAGACAAACAGCTGCTCGCTCCTTGCCTCCACTGCAAGTCTTGCAAGCGTACAAAGCTTGTCTGATGTATCCCTTGATTGAAAACCAAAAGTCATTGAGTCATCAACAGATCCTTTGTTCGTAATTTTTTAAAATGGTGCAACGTTATAGTTTAATGCCATTGTAGACATGAATATTTCATACTCAACAAAATTTTGGACAACAAAATTACCAATAGAAAAAAATTTATAATTTATGGGATAAAAATGATATCTTTTTGTGAGGAATAAAATCGCCGCGTATTCGTTTGTGCTCGGAAAGGTCATGGAGGTTAGAATGAATGCCGCGATTACCTTGTTGTAGGTGCAATGTTTGTCGTCCGAAGGGCCGAGCACCGCGTTCGCGTCCTCTTCGAGCTGATTCTCCTCCTGAAGAACGTCGAGCATCGTCACCGAATTCTCCTCATCGAAATTCTCAACCGTTGTCTCGGCCATGTTTGGCTTCGCGCTATTGACGTTTCGACGAGGACGCGAAAACGTTGTCGCTGCTCCGACAAACTGTTTCGGCTTCGAGAAGAGCGTGGATCAAATCTCACGGATTTCAACGAAAATTTGTAAACGGGAATTTCGACGCTGTACGAGAATTTATCGTCCGACTGCGTACAAATGTTTCAAGTTTTTTTCCCGAGAAGACGAAGCAGCGCTCGAAACGCTTGGCAGCCAAGTGCTTGTATATGTATAGAGCAGGGAGACGAACGCTTGCGACGTTCCCGCTCAAACACTTGTTGAGAAATGTACGTTTCCGGAGAGAAGAAGACAACTGTCGGAATTAAATGTCCCTGGTTTCAGTTTTGGAGTAAACGAGGAGACGACGCACTTGCCAAATTTTTATTTTTCACCTGATTTCATCGAAAAAAGTATTTCGAAAATACGTTGTTTTCTGGACAATAATTGAGAGGATAATAATTCTTGTTATTTTTAATTCGAGTAATGCTCATTGTAAATGTGAAACATATATTGATTCTGTGGAACAACAGATGAAGATCCTTCCCATCCCAAATCAACTTTCATAGAAATCTGGATTTTGGTATTTTTTTATCATATCATTTGTATGTATTGCATGTTTCAGTCATCTCTTGCCCACCTTGACCGCCACAAGCTGTATATCCTTTCGCTCCTTTCTATTCATAATCTCTGGTTGCATTATATATATATAAAAAAAAAAATCTCTCTCGTTGCAGTTTAGTCGATATACCATCGGTCGGTAATAAAAACTGTCGATACTTTTTTTTTATATCGACTGAGTACACGAACGAATTCCCGCGCGTGCGGAGGGAATGATACGAGCATGACCTAACCTGGGTCGCCAGAATCTAAACAGTTGCGTCTGCAATGACAGGCAAGCACGTGAAGAGAAAAAGAAAGATAGAGTCGGATTCTGAGGATGAAATTTCTCGTTCGAAGTCTGAAAACGCCGAACAGCGTAAAAAGAATCAGAAAAGAATCGAGAAAAAAAAAATAAAGATAGAGCCGGATAGTGAGGATGAATCTTCATGTTCGGATTCTGAAAACGCCGAACAGCGTAAAAAGAATCAGAAAAGAATCGAAAAGAAAAAAATTAAGATAGAGTCGGATTGTGAGGATGAATCTTCACGTTCGGAGTCTGAAAACGCCGGACAGCGTGTAAAGAATCAAGTCCGACGAGTCAGTTACGAGGCCGAGTCCGACGATGCTGATGAGATTATGGAAATTCTCGAGAAAAAGAAAGCAGAGGAATCGTTGTCGTCTACTGAAGCTCAGGTATCAAAAATATTCTGTACCTGTTACACTTCTAATTGTAAATCTAACAAATCGTAATAAGCTTTGTTTATTTTTAGAAACTGCGAGACTTGGTGATAAGGCTAAGGCACAAAGTTCCACCGCAGCACGAGATAGAAAGAGCCTGCGGTTCACATGTACCTACAGCTGAGGAGAAAAAAGCGTTCGAAGAGCTCATTCATCCTAACCACATAAAAAAAGGGGTCTTTTCACCTTCGGAGGATGATATAATTGCGAGTAACTGGAAAGCATTTTGCAAGGTAGAGTTTTAATTCTTCTAATTCGCAGGCGACAAAGATGTTTTTTTTTTTTTTCTTAGTTTTTTTAATGTTAGCAATGCGTGCGATTTATTGCAGTTGCATGGTTGGAGTAAAAAAAACCCACAACCTTTCATATTGCTGAGACACAATGTTGGTTTCTACATGTCAAAGTGGAACGAGAGAAAAAAATTTGTACAGTTCTTGGCCGATGGCCTGCCCCATAGAACTCTGTACAGTGTTTATCACAGATTTAGGAACTTGTACGATAATCCCAAAGTGCGCACAAAGTAAGATGATTTCTAAATTTTTTAAGCTGCGCGAATTGTGAAACACCTTTTGTAACAAATTACTAACTGAATTTTATTTTTTTAGTTACACCGCACAGGAAGATCAGTATATTATAAAATATATAGAACAATCCAAAAATATCAATGAGACAAGAAAATTTGCTGACTTGGCAAAAGTGTTGGACAGAACGCGAGCCTCTGTGTGGCGTCGTTACAGGTTGTTGAGGAAGAAACGTGAACAGAAAGAAATGGACAGCTAACATCATTGGGTTACGACGTAAATGAAAGGATGTTTGTATTATAATTGTTGTAATTGTGGGAAGTATTTTTACTTCCCAAATGTAATGTTCTCATAATTTAAATGAAAAATTCGCGAAGGGAGGCTTCGTTTATATAAAAAAAAAAACGATATTTTATTACTTAAGCGTGTTTATTTAAAAAATGCATACATTTATATACTACCTTGGTATCAAAGTGCCTAATTAAAAACTATACACTGCTGTGAGGGTCACTTTAGTCACGATACAATTATCATGCGCTCTTCGCATTTTCCATCACTCAAGGCAACACCAAAATCATCATTACCGTTTGCTTGGTGAATAAAACAATTTGTAAAAAAAAATTATCATCATTGCTCAATTCATAACGAAAAAAATGATCGGACATTCAGATCTGCGAAGTTCTCTCTCAGAAATTCGTGATGATATTGCATTCATGACTGTCGGATCGACTTCTTTTATCAATTTATTTTACAACTTGCAAATTTCAATTGCAAAACAGTGGGAAGCGACCTCGCAAATTCGTATATACTTCCGAATCTTAACTGAATTCTCCATTATTCTCCGTATCGACGCTGAATCGAAAGCTACGTGCAGTATTTACAAGACTGATTCTGCGAAGTAAGTCGTCGCGGAGATTCATCAGAGACAATATATTTATAAATATTTCCGAAGTGTCGAGGCGTTTATTCGAGTAAACTCTTAAATTGTTCCACTATCCAGCTACGAGGGATCTTTCACTGCACGCGACGGATCGACGAGACTCCGAAGTGCCGAGAAAATAGTGAATCCGGCATTAATCATCGTCTGCGTAATCAACACGTCCGCGAAAAGCGCGTTCAGCGCATAAAGCGATGAAACTTTCTATACTATTTTCACGATTATCACTAATATCTAAAATATATATCAACGATAATCAGTCTCTTCTACATTTCAAAGCGAATTAACAGATGATTTGGATATGAAGTAAATAAAACTGTTTTTCATGTTCAGCGGATTCTCAGGTAGCTATTTTCAAGAAGTTATTCTAAAGCGATCAAACTGGGTACTAGATGACCGTCTAGAAGTAAACCGTCTAGGGTTAAATTACCGCTAGCTGCGTCACGGATATATGGTCCTCATTCAGATCACTTTCGATTAACTTCCAGAAACTTCTGAAACTTCGGACATTCAACACGAAAGATTTCATGTACAAATTGAATGAAAACTCGTCGCATAACTAAATTGAATGATGCGGTGATAATATTATTCCAGTCGTGACTATTCACAATTTTCTCAAAAAGTACCGAATTCTGAATACAAACGTCCACAAAATACGTGAAAAACGAATGACATGATGCTCAGAGTTGTTCGTATAAAAAAAAAAAAATTGAAGCTGCCTATGTACAGAGATACAGTTCTTTTTTACGCTTCTCGATTCTCCTCGGTGTCTTACCTACTCGACAAGCTAAAACAAAATGACGAAAATGTGAAAAGTCCATTCGCGATGCTCGATTGCAATCGATACGATTGCTTCACTAGTACATCTGGCCAATGACCGCGAGCGATCTCACGGCGGTCTGCACGTTGTTGACGTGAATGTGATGAGCCACCGAGTGTTCCTCGACCATCTCTCCGTACTGCACTCTGCAGCGTTTTTGATGCGCGAAAAGGCTGCCGCTGTGGCTGTAAGCGGCGCCGCAAGTTTTGCAAACGTACGGTTTCTCGCCCGAGTGCGTGTACGTGTGTTCCTTCAATGTGCTCAGCCTCTTGAACGCTTTCCCGCAAGTTTTGCACAGATAATTCGCCTCGCCGGTGTGTCTGGTGAGATGACGCCTGAACGCCGAACTGACGGCGAAGGCGGCACTGCAGACGTGACAAACGAACGGCTTGTCGCCCGTGTGAATGCGAATGTGATTGGCGAGACTCGTAGTCGTCGTGAAACCGCTGTTGCAAATTTTACAGACGTGCGGCTTTACGCCCGTGTGAGTGCGCATATGATAGGTGAGCGACGAGTTGCTCGGATAAACTTTGCTGCATATGTGACAGAGATACTCCCTCTGTACTTTTTCCTTTGGCTTGTTGTGAGTCTTGAGATGCAGAGCCAGACGTGCCTGACTGGCGCAAACTTTTTTACAAATTTCGCAGGTCACGGGCTCGGCTTTGGGTTTGTGCATCGAAACGTGTCTTCGCAGACCTTTCTTCGTTGCCATTACTTTGTCGCAGTGCTGACACTTGTACTCACCGACCCCGTCCTCGTCGCTCTCGTCCCGCTTTCCCGTTTCGTTGTTCAGCGCCGTCGAGCCGCCCGAGTTCGGAAACGAATCGTCGTCGGAATCGAAGAGCTTGTTGTCGTCCACGAGATTGTCGAGCAGCCCGTGTCCGTGCTTCTCCGCGTGTTTCTTCAGCGTGTCCGGCCTGAAGAACCACTTTTTGCACACAGTGCACGAGTATTTTTTATCGCCGTGAACGAGCGTGTGTCTCTTCAAGTTCTTCAGCGAGGAGCAGAACTGACCGCAGTCCTCGCACTTGTAGAGTCCAGGAGCGTCACCGAACTCGTCGACCTCGTTGTTCGTTCCCGCTTCTTCGTCACTTTCGCCCTCGCTCTTCACTTCCGATTTGTTCGTTTCGTTCTCGACTTCTTTGGGATCGTCTGCCTTGTTCAGCTTCTCAATGTCCTTCTCCGTGTGGGATTTGAGATGCCGAACGAGGCTCTGAGTCTTGGAGAAACTCGCGTGACAGAGTCGACAGGCGTGCGGCTTCGTCTCGTGAATCTTTCGGTGATTCTCCATGTTTTTCAGTTTGTAAAAAAGCTTGAAGCATATCGGACACTTGTTACTCTTGTCGTGCACTTGAAGGTGTTTCGTTAAGCCCTTCTGCGTCGCGTAACGCTTCGAGCACACGTTGCACTTGAATTTGGGCTCCTCGGAGTCGTGACTGTCGCTCACGAGACCTTCGAAGTAATGGTCGTCGACGATCTCATCTTCCTCGCTGTATGATTTTCCGGTTACTGCTTTTGCCTTTCTTGACGAACTTCTCGTTGATTGAGGCTGTTCTTCGTCTTCTTGAGTCTGATGCTCCTCGAGTAACGCGTGCTCCTCGTGATCCTGTTGATCCTGAAGCTCCTGATGCTCCTGAAGCTCCTGAAGATCTTGATGCTCCTGTTGTTCGTGTTGCTCTTGATGTTCCTGAAGTTCCTGATGTTCCTGATTACCTTCCTCTACGGATTGCCCAACGGATTCTTCGACGCTTTCATTTAGAAGCTGCTCGTTAAGATACTCCTCCTCCATCTCCACTTCGTGGCATTTGCCACTATCCTCTTTGACTATCAGCTCCTGTTGCTCCAACTGACCATTCGCGTTCACGGTTATCAAGGTCGTTGTCAGCTCCGTTTGTTCCTGAGGGCACTCGACTTCGTGCGTTTGATGAGTGAGAATACTCGCCTCTTTGTCGGTAATTCCTTTCGATCCGTCGAAGCCGATGTTACAGAGAAAGAGCTTCTCATCCTGACAGTCTATCGCGTGTTCTTCTCTTACTGGCTCATGATTCTCCGCATAAGCCTCGATCGCGGTCACGTAGTCTTGCTGCGCCGACTGCTGCAACTCTTGCTTCACGAAATACGTCGTCGGGGGCGTAGGCACTTTCCGCGTTAGGATTATACGCGTCTGAGGCTCGGTCTGTGTACAAGATTCCTAGTGACATGAGACGGAATCAGTCGGGATTGGCGATGGCTTTGTCAAGGGAACTTTTGCAGTAACTTTGTGAGATTATGAGTACTTAAACGGACCGGGAATCTCAAGAAATCTATGCAAAGAAAACTGCACGACAAAGAAAAAAATAGGGAGATTCGAATGACAAACTATTTTTAATTCTTTTTTGGCTTGGCGACTATTGTATCTAGGAAAAATGATTATTTCCGCACGCCAAATAGGCGGATAAATTGACGGTGGTAAAGATACGTAACGTGTTGCTGGAAAAGTTCCCTTAACGAATATTGGAGAAAAGATAAAGAGATTTTATACTTACGACAATGTTAGTCCTCGCAGGTTTATCATACAAAAGCCTGAGGCGAGTGTCGGATTGCTGGCATTGTTGCCGAAATTCGTGTGCAACGCTCGCTTTGTAGACGCACACGTTGCATATGAGAGACGGAAAACCATCGTTCTCGTGTATCTCGATCGACCCGCATACTTGAATCTTTTGGGGAAGCCCGGAGTAATCGTCGACTTCCTGGTCGGCCGAGAATATCGGCGACAAATTCGTACCTTCCAGCAGACACACCCTGCAAACTCGGTCCAAATTTACGGGCGGGACAAAGTAGTTCGTGTTCATAGCCATTTTTTTACGATGTCGCCGCTGACGAATTTTTCGTAATTTCTGTGAACAATCAAAACAGTACAAATTAGCATTTTCTAATTCAATCTTTCTGTAAAACATATTTCGAAATTTTTGAATAAATTCAAAATGTTTGATTGTATTTGCGATGGTTTGAATACATTCATAAATAAATGAAATTATTGTATCAGGAAATATGTGTTATTCAAAAAATCATTAATATTTCATTTGAATCTTATTACAATTCTGTCAAAAAAATATATATACCAGCACCACTATTTGCAATAGTCTTCAATATTTGAATATATTATATCAATGAAACAATTGTTATTAAAATTATTTTTATTTTCACAGTGGGAGTACTAATAAATTATTAATTAGGCAGATAATGATGCAAAGGGTAAAAAGCTTCACTTTACATCGCTTTTAAAATATTCATTAAAGTATCAAATATACAAAATAAATTATCCTACGCATACTTTAGATTTTATTCAAGCATATACTTCTTGAGATGTAATTAAAAAAATGCAATAACAATAACAATTTACTTGAATGAAAATATATGTAGCTTAATCTTGCAATTAATCTAAATTACATTTTGATATCCACAGCTAATTCATTCAGGTATAAATTTCTTGATTCCCAAAATCCAAAATACAATTGTCAAGAAATACTTCTACAATTAAAAAAATGCCCCCAAGCTATTTAAAAAAAATCCATTTAATATATAACCGAAATCAATTTAAAAAAACGATACAAATTGCATGTGCTGAGGATGCATGTGAATAGACTATCTCATATGCAATGCAGCAAAGTGGAGATGCTCTCGCGAAATGGAGAACGGGCAGTGGGACCTTCAGCGCGTCGAAGCTCCGTGCCGAGCAACAATCGCGTGAATTAGCGGACTCTGTGCGTGTATTCCGAAAAATTGATTCAAAAAACGAACGGTTCTCAACCTTGAAGAGTCGTGAACGTCGAGGCGTTCATGCCACGATGTTGACGCGATGGTCTCAGCAGTGATGCCCAGACGAAACGTTGCGCCGAGACATTTGTTGTTGCGTCCCACAGGAGTCAGTCACCGGGCCCACCTGGCGAATTGTTCGATTCCCACGGGCGACGTTAGTCCGCTAAGAGGCGTCGATCCACGACCGCGGCATTCTCGTCTCGTTATCTTCCTTCTCGGCGACGATCGAGCCCGACGCCGGCGATATCGTTCGCCCTACCGAGACTCTTTGTTCAAAGTTATTCAATGGCTTCTTCCTCCATCCATGCGACAAGCACCGATCGGCCGCCCAAGTTGAGAACAATCTATTTTGTCGCCAGTGGCTGGCTCACTGCTGGTCGCGTGCAGCTGCAGCGCCGTCGAACGCAACAGCGTAGCACCAAGTACACCGAGTCGCACGGGATACGACGCGCGACTGACGAAAATATACTTAGGATGAATCCTCATTACGAGAATTGGCGAGTTTCTGCGCGTTGTTGCGATTCGCCGAAAGTCATTGCTGATCTCGCGTTAACACGATGTAACTCGTAAATGGCAGCGAAAGCCATCAAAATAATGACTTGTGACGAGATTTTTCGAAGATTCGAACACTTTTGTGGCTTTTATTGCGCAGATTAACCATCTGAGAAATTAGCACATTTTTTTGTTACCGTCTGAGATCTCCCACGCGCCCCTATTACTCGGTCGGTAACAAACACTGTAATACTAATTTCTCGCATGGTTAGCCTGATCGAACGCATCGAACGTCTCAGCGACGTTCTAAACTTTTATGCGATGGAAATATCGAACACAAAAAAAAACAAAATATAATTACACTTGTTAATAATGATTGAGTTGGAGACGCCGGGAAAACCAAAGGCTCACGTGATATCTGTGGTTTCGGAACATGCAATGAGGATCCGGCTTTAGAAGAGTGGAAGGGGAGTCAGAATGGACGATTCGTTTCAAGCCTCTGCGGGGGGACGAAGTGGGGTTTACAGAAGTGAGACAACGAGATACTTCGAGCGTCCACCGATTCCGCTGACCGACCAATCGACGGTCTTCCCGCTCGAAATATACCGCAGAAACGCGTGGGTCATTCGCGTCATTTTAATTACGGTTTATCACCGGTCTCACCGGCTAATATTACCGTTAACGTGTAATAATATATTAATAACACAAACATTGAAAAAAGCTGCGACTCATTTTTTTTCTGCAACTCCACACGTTATTATTAGTCACGATAATTACTCCACAATGTAAAACATGCGCGATTAAAAAATTTTCGTTGATATAAAAACCTTTGGCACCCTCGAAAAAAATAAATTACAGGTACTAGCGAGGCAAAAACCGGGGGAGGATGTGCGCCAGGAAGACAGCTCAATCTTCCCAACGTGACGCCGCCGTTGACCTCTCGTACATCATTTGACTGGAGTATTCTAAGACCGGGAATGCTTACTGCGCGAGAAAACGCTGTGCGCTTTTCGTTACCGACGGAGATCGCCCCATTACATCCCAAAAAAAAACAAACAGAATTATTTAAACACTTTTTTTTTTCTTTTAAAATCGCCATCTTGTGCAACACCCGACAACATCCGTCGTATTCCACCAATAGCGACTTGCCGCCGCCCTTGTCCGCTCTTGGCGGTAAATCCCGCCGCCATCGTGCCGCACAGAAGCATCGACTTTGCCAACACGCGTGGCAAACGTAAACTGACGCCGACGGACGCGTTGCCGAACACCGGCGGCGAGAAAAAAAAAACAGCGAGATTACAACGCAGCGGTAACAACGCTCGTGATTCGTGCGACGCAACGAGAGTACCGAGAGTCAAGTGTCGGAATCGTTGGTCGTGCGAATATCACTGCGCGAAAACGCGTCGACGAGAGCGATCTCGCGACAGAAGCGTCGGCGCGGCTTCCCCGCGCACCGGCGGCACCGGGCGACGCTTTCGAAGTGAGCCATTTTGGCGGGGTGACGTGTTTTCGCGTTCGGCGCGTGGATCTCATCTCTCAACGCTGGCTGCGCGTATTGACAGCCATAGTCGTCGGAGTCTCCCGTGCACGGTGCACTGGTAGCAGGCACCGAGTGGTAGTGGTGGGGGGGGCTTGAACCTTCGCGACAGTATTGCGCACATACACATGCACCCCGCACGTCCCAACCGGAAAATAAACCTAACCTCCGCGTTCGGCGCGACGCGCGAACGGCCCGCGGGCCTCAGATCATAAATCGGCGCGTCGTCGCCGCGGTTCTCGCGTGCGCACGATGACGATTATTATCGCGATCGACGGGTCGCCGAAAAATGCAACGACGCGCGTGAGATACGCGGTGTCGTCGTCGCCGTCGTTGGGTATCAGTCCGCGCTAAGAGAGGGGGGGGCCAATGCACCATGGGAAGAATTTGCGACGAGCGCATGCGCACGACAGTTTACAGTTGGAGCTTGGAAGAAAATGGCGTCAGCTAAGTTTCTCGAGGAAGCTCTGAGCACGGACGTCGATGAATCGGCGGTGAACGCAATCGTCGGTTCCCTCGAGACACAGCTGGTCACCTCGAGCCCGGTCTCCGCGATCAATCAGACGAGCTCCACGACCGCGAGCCACCAGAATCATCAGTTGAACAGCGGTATATCGAACGGGGGCACCGTCACCGCGGTACAGACACCGAAACATGGGGTTGCAAACGGTGGTGGTGGCGGTGGCAACTCCGTCAACAGCGCGGCCCACGTAACCCAAGAAGTATCGAAGTCAATAACCGCGAGCACCCTCGTGCCCGTTAACGTCGTTACGTCAAATGCTGTTACTCAGCACACCGTTGTGCAGCAGCCACAGCCACAGCAGCCACAGCCACAGCAACCACAGCAGCAGCAGCAGCAACAGCAACAGCAGCAGCAACAGCAGCAACAGCAGCAACAGCAGCAGCAGCATCAGCAGCAGCAACAGCAGCAGCAGCAACAGCAGCAACAGCAGCAGCAACAGCAGCAACAGCAGCAGCAGCAGCAGCAGCAACAGCACTCGCAGCCGACGGTCATAGGACCCGGCGCGACCGCTTACATCAATCAAGTGACGACAAATCAGGCCAACTTGGGGAAGTCCCACGAGTCGGTGAAGATAATTTATCCATCGACGGGTCAGGTGATCACCAGTGGCATTGTCAACAACAAAATATCGTTTCCCGCTCAGACGGTAGCGCAACTGCCCAACGGCACGTTGGGCGTAGTGACTTCGCAGGCCGTCCTGCAGAGTTCAAATGTTGCTACCAACGTGGGTTCGGGCACTCAGACAGGTACACAGACGGTTGCAAATGTGAATAAGCCATGCGGCACTGCATTGGTTATAAAGACTAGCGGCGCACCCGGTGGCATGGTTTCCGTTCCGATGTCAGTTCCCGTTTCGGTGGCCGGCAATGCTGCCAATACGACGCTGCAGGGCAAGGGAGGAGTGACGTCCACTATCGTGCCGAGCAATGTGCAGATTCTCAATGTCAACGCCATGAGGCCGGGTACACCGGTGGGGGCTCAACAGGCGGGCAAACAGGTCGCTCCCAGGGTCGTCATTGGACAGCACATAGTTGGTGCCAGACCGGGAGGCCCAGCGGTAAGAGATTCTTGAGTTTGTTGTTTGTATCATCTGGAAACTGGAGGACTGGCGACAGTCTTGTTTAATTGATTAATCAAATATACTATTTTATTGTCAGAGCTGAGATCCAATAACAACAGATTTCTTTATATGTATTAAAATATGTGGTAAATGTATTGTTGCATCTGTAACATGAGTATCTTCAATGTAATGATGGAATTTGAATTCTGCTTTGAAAAATCAGGGTAATTGCCCATAAAGTTTAATAGAATTATTTAAGAGCAAATGTAATGGATGGATATCACAATTTCGTTGTTGAAAAGACTTTATAGAGTCTACTAAAGCAGTGATAAAAGTAGCATCAAGGAAAGATAAAGATAAACGAAAAAAAGTTAATTGCCCATTCAAGAATCTGACTGAACGACGTTCCCGCGGATTCCCGCGTATTTTTTGTGTTACAATGTTTTAATGCGCTGCCGTTTACTTATTCGCAGATAACGCTACAGGCGCTTCAGGGTCTTCAACCTGGCGCACAGGGTCACCTAATCGTGAAAACGGAAAATGGGCAATATCAATTATTGAGGGTAGGACCGGCGCCGACAGCAGGCACGCCTGGTGGCACTGCGGTCACGCCGAACAGTATTGCGGGAAACGCGGTTGTCGGACCGAACGCAGGCACCACCACCTATCGCATAGCCTCTGTGCCGGCTGTAAGTAGGCTGAACACTCAGTTCACTGGCCCGCCACTCGCCACCCTAAGAAAACCTGTTCAGGTGACGCACTCTCATACCTCCTACGAGACTCAATGTAGTTGATCTTGGTAGAAAACTTTTTTTTGTTTCTTGGTTTTTTTCCTTTTTTTTGTCATTGAAATTAGTCCGATTGGAATGCTATTGTCCGGGCGTACACATTCGGTGGGTAATTGCCTCGTGTTTTCGTACTTGGCGTACGAAACACCTGCCGGATCGTCCAGACATCATCGTAAATCGTCGAATCCCTCATCTCCGACCACACCGCATGTTCCCGGCCAAATGCAAAGTTGTCCGATTCATTTTCAAACTCGACCTCGCAACTGGCTCGTCTTCACGTTTTCACGCGGACATTGTCGCTCTTCATTAGGTCGCACCGACGATTTGCCTATCTCCTTAGAGTTTGCATCTTCATGTGATTTTCAGTTTTTTTTTTACACTTTTTTTTGTAGATTTGCTGTAGAGTAGGTAATCACCTTTTCGCATGAACTGTTGTAAGGAAGAGTCGTCCAGCTGCAAAAAATATTCATCGCATTTTCACATTATTTTTATCATTGATCATTGACAATAACATTTCAATATACTGTGTGAAGGAAACAAGCTATCCGATAGAAAAAAAAATAGATAAATAAGAAACAAGCCCCAAGCTTGAAAAAATTGCCGAAAATGATACAATTTGAGTCTGTATAAGGTACAAGTGCGTCCTTTCTCAGTCAAAAGACGAGTTATTTTAAATAATAATTATCGATTTTTCAAACTTATTATTACGCTTATTGGCATGAAAATGTGTGAATTGGCATGAAAGATCAGAAGTTCGAGATTTGTGTTTATTCGAGTAGATAGAGTATCAGCGGTACGACAATGAGCGTTTTCATGAACAATTTGATGTTCCCAATAGACGGTAGCGGCGAATGTAACGACGGCGGTAGCGGCGCCTGCACCTGTGGCGGTCACAGCCACTCCAACGAGTACGGTGACACCTCCGGCAACCTCCGTTCAAACTGTTCAGACCCCAGCACAGGTAGGGCCAAAAGTTCGTTTTCACCGATTAATTCAACCATACATTTTTTAATCACACCCAAACAATGGCCACTAATGGTGATAAATCTTTGTCTCGTTGCAGCGTCCAACCTCAGATAATACCAAAGAAAAGTGTCGTAGATTCTTAGCAAACTTATTAGAGTTGTCTAGTCGGGAACCTAAAGCAGTGGAACGAAATGTTCGGACGTTGATTCAAGAGCTAATTGATACAAAAGTTGAACCCGAAGAGTTTTGTGATAGACTCGAGAAATTGTTGAACGCATCGCCACAGCCATGTCTCATCGGTTTCCTGAAGAAGAGTTTGCCGCTTTTGCGGCAGTCGCTCGTCACCAAGGAATTGGTCATCGAGGGAATCAAACCTCCACCGGCGAACGTAGTGTTTTCCATAGCTTCTGTTACACCGACAATTCAGCAGGTACGTAAAAACTTTCGTTTAAAATATTCAAAAAAAGTGTTAGAGATCGAACAAGAATACAAGAAACGGCGGACTATATTTGAGAAGTCCGGAGTCAAACCCAAGTACATTGTTATAAATTCCTGAAAACATGGACAACAACCCAACAGCGAAAGTGGAATCTGAGGGATGAAGGATCTACTCGTCTACTCATTGAAAAGTTCCTTAAATTGAAATGATTTTTTTTTTGCATCTAACAGAGCCAATTGAGGCCAGCCGTCGCAGTGGCAGCAACGCCAGTGACAGTTCCTGTAGTCGCAACGAGTACGGTGCCAACGCCTATACGTGTAATGGCACCGCCGGTGGCAGCTACGCCGACGGTTGTCCGTCCTCCTCAGCCAGTTCAACAGAGACTGGTAAGAAAACTATCCCGCCTCACTTTTTTATATGAAATGCTTGTAGTCCTGATATTACTTGCGGTAATATAAGACTTTGGTACGTTAAAAAAGGGTTCACTATATGAAATATAGGTGTTAGAATTTGGCATAATTACTTTTTTTAGATACGACCTGTTACGACAATAGTTCGCACCCCAGCGACTTATGGCGTAAAATCGACAGTCGCTATCGCGGGTGCTCGGCCGCCCGCGCCACATGTACATAAAGCCGCAGCGGCAGCGGCCGCGGCCGCGGCTGCAGCAGCGGCATCATCGGCGCCTACAGTATCCACCCCCGCACCCGTCGTCGTCACCGCATCCACCACCGTTTTGAAAACAATCGCAACGACCGCGCAGAGCAAAACCGTTAATACCGCCACTACGATTAACAAAACCATAGTGCCTTCTCTTGTACCAAAACCAACTGCTAAAGAGAAAGAGAAAAAGACTTTTTCATCGGCAGGATACACGTGAGTATATTTTTTAATCGCATATTTGCTATTACCGAAACGTATTATTCGTTTTTTCATTAAAAAAACAAACATGTTCTCGTATTCTGCAGGGGCGACGACGACATTAATGATGTTGCGGCTATGGGTGGCGTAAATCTTGCTGAGGAATCTCAAAGAATTCTTGGTTCGACGGAATTTGTTGGTACTCAGATACGGTCTTGTAAAGACGAAGTCTTCTTACATTTGTCACCGCTACAACAGAGGATTAAGCAAATAGGTAAGTCAGGTGTATGGTTCTCTTAGTACGTTTTTTTTCTTCTAAAGGTTAAAGGGTTGTTACATGACTCAATGCAATGTTTTCATTGTCTTCTTGCAGTTTCTAGTTACGGATTGGAAGAACCTAATCAAGAAGTTGCCGCGCTTATATCGCACGCCGCTCAGGAGAGGTTAAAAAATTTAGTAGAAAAACTTGCAGTGATAGCAGAACATAGAATAGACCTTATAAAGGTAACTATAATAAATTTTGTCTACTTTTGCGTTCTTCGACGTGTTTTAAGATATTTGCTGATGAAAAATGCTCGAATGCTTCAGGTGGATCCGAGATACGAAGTGACACAGGATGTCAGAGGACAGTTGAAGTTCTTAGAAGAATTGGATAGGGTGGAGCGTCGGCGGCATGAAGAAATAGAACGCGAATTGCTTCTGCGAGCGGCGAAGAGTCGCGCGAAAACGGAAGATCCCGAACAGGCGAAACTCAAAGCCAAGGCTAAAGAGGTACGTTTTTGTGTATTCGTAGAAATAGTACTGTACTCCTAAGAAAAAGATTAGAGAAACTTAAGCAATATTAAAAAATATCATCAATTGCGACGTATCAGCACAGCCGATCGTAATATTTATTACGAAAAAACTTTCGATGAAACAACGCAGTCGAAACGATGACTTATGAATAAAAATATAATTCAAAGACGAATAATTTTGAATGATTGATAATTACAGATGCAACGGGCAGAGATGGAGGAGCTGAGACAACGAGAAGCGAATTTAACGGCGCTGCAGGCGATAGGTCCAAGAAAAAAGCCGAAACTCGACGTGGCAGGTTCGTCGAGCAATGCGGGCAACAGCAGCGGCGCGAACGCCTCGTCGTCCGGTATGAATCGACAAATGCCGCTCAGGCCACGTCTGAAGCGCGTAAACTTCCGTGACTTGCTCTTCCTACTCGAACAAGAGAAAGAAATGTGTAGAAGCACGACACTGTACAAGTCGTACTTGAAGTGATGTTCTATGATGGGCAGGAACGCGAGTGACCCGCCCGATAACCGGCGCCCTACTTGCACGGTCTTGCGTGAGCTGGCCTCGTCAATGGACCTCTGGCACTGTCACGCGTTTGTTATTTTTCAATGTTGCTTAACGCGACGACGAATCATCGCGTACAATGAAGAAAAGTACGAAAATGAAAATAAAAAAACAAGAAGCGAATGGAACTCCCTGCGGGTCGGCCTGGTATTTCACATACATTCAAAGTAACGTTATTAACGTACCACGTCGATGAACGAGAGCCTCTCCCTAATGTAAATGACTGAGAAAAGAAAAAAGAAAACAAACAAACAAACGATTTTTTTAAATGTATAAAATAACATAGATTGATCTTTATTTTTCAAACAGCGAAGCAAGTTTCGTCAATGCGAATGAGGTACCAATGTGTATGAGCACATGAGTCGTCGACCTCGTGTTTTCCCCGACCCGATTATCCACCTTCCCCTGTTTAGTCTCGAGTTAGTCTGTTTCGTTATCGCGAGAATGTTGATACGCTGTCTTTGCCGCAGTGGGCAAAATTTAAGTCGATTTGCTTTGAAACGATGAAGAACAAAAAAGAAAACAGAGCAATTTGCGACTACAATCGCGACCGAATGGACGGTGCAATTGTAGCCGTAAAATTGAGATTAGACGACAACTTGTATAGAACATTGACTGTAATTATTTTTTGTTTTGTAAAGTTTTCCAGCGGGACTTGAATTTTGCCCACTGATGGCTTTACTGCTGCCATATATCGAACGTTTTATATGGCCTGTCTTGTGTGAATGTGTAAAGAGAGTGCGATTGAAATCGTGTATGTACATTATGTCACAACCTATGTATATGCCTGCTGCATTGTAATACTTGACCTATACTTTTGGACACTGTAGCCCTAGCGTAATGTAATATATATGTAATAAGCGTACAAGACGAAAAGAGAGAAAGAGAGCGAGAGAGAAAGAGAGAAAGAGCGATGAAGAGAGCAAGAAAGGTTTTTGTTAAGATAGTGAAATCGTATTTTTGCAAATAATAATGTAATAATTAACGAAAAGGATGAAAAAAAAAATGAAAAAAAATATACCTTGAGCACACTGTCCAAAAAGTATGGAATAATTTGTACAATACATTATTACACGTAAAAATAACTACATAGTGATAATTTCCATGTTGGTACAACAGAATATAGCTACACGATTATTCTCCACCATCAATGATGGAATTGTTATCAGTATATTATGTTGTAATCTACATTTTCAGTGTTTATAAAAAACGAACAAAAAATCATGGACATTTAGATGTTACGTTTTTTTTTTATTAAAGAAATATTTACGAGAAAAAAATAACGAAGTAAAGGGAAGCGAGGCATCGCGGATAAAACGTTTTTTTCGTTAGATACACAGCGATATTCGTCTTTGAAATTAATGATGAGCTATCAGATCTATTCGGATTAAATAAATTATACAAGTTTTTGGCTAGTTGTGAGAATTTGTCAGTTTGCACGTCTGACTCGTACGTTTGAAAGAAATTCATTCCAAGATCGCGGGACTTCTTCTGTCGACGCTTTAGCGCAATCGTCGCCGAACACTCGAGTCAACGCGTCAGCGTTTTGCGAGGACACGACGTACTCATGTTCGTTGGTTCAGGCAGAGTTGCGCTGGTCTCAGGCGCTGTTTACCCTGCGAGACTTCGACACTTCAGTTTCAATCCACGTTCACTAAATAGTAAAAACATCATCGCGAAATGATTGTAAATAAGACATCTTGCTATTTCGAACTAAACATTTTTGAGTTTATTCGAAGCTTTCAGTTTATTTTATAAAAGTGACCGTCAAGTTATATCGAGACATATGTTAATTCGTTTTCTTTTTTCTTTCTTTTATGAACAAATGATTGCAAAATGTTTTGTACTCAAAATTGGACTCGCGTAGCTATGAGCAGAGGGTTAATTTTGTAAAATAGTATCAATAAGATGTGTGCCCATCTTTGCTCTAAATCGATAAGATTTTTTTCAAACATTTACGTTCTTATATTTTAACAGCAAAAAAGCTGCAAGCTTCCATATCGTGTGGATTGGTATTTCTCGTGTAAATAGGCTTCGTTCCATTGCACTCATGTGCGTCCTCTCACGATATAAATGTAATTTGAACGCGTTATAGTTTCTCGGAGATATATGAGATTCCCTACTGCCAGTAACAGTGGATTATATACACGTACTATTAACGACGAAGACGTGTAGAGATAAACAAAAAAAAAAGGATAACAAGAAAGTCCAGTATCGCCGATTTGTTAATAGTATGATATTTTTACAGATTGTATCAATTTAAGCATTAGCTCGACAGAAAAAAATAAAGATAAGAACGTTTTATCTCACAAATTGTTTTTTTTTTATCTGACTGGATTCGTCAGGGACGAAATTTTTAGTATGAAAAATCTTAAGTTTCTCGTTTCATCTACGTTAAGTGGCGTATTTGCTGCTGGCAAGCACGACTTACCGACGACTCTGTAAATTCTTTACCGATGGACTTTCTTTTTTATATCACTTTTGTATATTTTTGATGAAATATAGTACGACATTCGAAGATTAATTATTTGGAGGACATTTTTCAAATTGCAGTGAAATTCATAACATTTTTACTGTTAAACGAAAAAATGATTTCGATCTATGAATCGTGACTGAAGCAGTAAAACAGGCTTTCTTGCATGCTCAAATTTGTGGTGTCCATATTTTAGGCAATAACGATCTTCCTCTCCGAAACGAAATCCTTCGTCTCCGTGTAGATCGGATCACAGTTTTCATTACCGATTACAGTATCCAAAGGTGTCTCACATGACTTCAAGACACTTCGCTACTCGACCGATATCAAAAACTATACTGAACATGACATTCACTATAGTTTTGATGAAAGTCGTGATTCAAATTTCGCAGAAACGTAAATTCCCAAACTTTTGATTTTTCAATTCCTCCGGCTTTAAAAAATCATTTTCACTTGAAACGTGACCGAACGATATTTAGTAAAGTTTCGATGTACCGACTGGGCACGAGTCGAACAGATTCATCAAAATCTGCAATACAATTCACGACCAGTGAGTATTCCATACAAAAGCGAAATTGCTTTTACCTGCTGCACCTGTCGGCTTCAGTTGTAAATGTAGTGAGTTCAAATTTGCTCCTGACTAAAATATTGTCCGAACGAGCAGTTTCGGGCCGCAGTTTCCGAATTCGCGTGACGTTCCAACAGCGACTGAGCTCGGGCGACGCTGTCGCGAGCGGAGAATAAGTCGTCGGGAAGAACAGAGGAAACGGCAGGACGTTCGGTCGTCGAATTTCAAAGTGTCTCGCAAAGGCTCAGACGCCGAGGGCTACTGCCCGCGCCGAGTATATATATATGTGTGTATATATATATATATATCGAGAACAGGCATGAGGTGCCCCGGGCGATCCAGAAATGGAATATAATCAGCTAGGCGCTTGGCTTGGCGGGTTCGAGGGATGACAGCCCGAAGGCGTGTAGCTCGCCTCGAGCAACGCGGATATTGGGTTCCCTGTAACCATGGTTACTTCGCCTTCGGCGATAACGTTTGTTAGCCTTTATCCCTTATTCCTGCGGTTACGTTATCAACGAAACGTCCTCCTCGTGCTGCATCCATCGATTCCCCGAACGTAGCCTCTTCTCCCATCTTCTTATTCTCGTCCTCCGATTATTCGCAGTTCCGTGCTTCGCGACTGTGTAATTTGAAGTTTCGCGGTTCTATTTTGGCGCCAAATTTGAAATTGATTAGTTTGTAGATTATTCTTGTTTTATTATAAGTTTCTATGGCGTTACTTCTGATTTCTGGAGAAAATGTCAGAACGTATGTATTGCGAATTTGATCTCAGCGACGAGGAATGGTAACGCGAAATCATTGCTGTCGAACTTTCCCGCGATTAGAAAGCGACAAACTTTTAGTTTTATATAGTGAATTAATTTAAAAAAAAAAGAATTGAAGGCAAACACGCGAAACCGAAAGCGATTTTTACCGCGTATTGAATAAAAAAGTATTGAACTAAAAAATATTTTTCGTATCCGGGATAAAAAAAATCATGCAACTTACCGTCTTGCGTGCCGAAATTTATCTGAATCCTCGTATTTCGCGTTTCATCATGTATTTTTTTCTTTTCTTTTTTTTTTGTTAAAATCGTATAATAGGTAGTGTTGTAAGTATACAATAATTATTTACAATAATTAGTATGGCATATAAATACATTTTAGGTACACCTTTGAAATAGTTAATAACAGAGAAGACCAGCTCGCTCACTTTCTCCCTTTCCTCCCAGGAATAGGATGATCACACGCACCGGAAGAAAAGTCAACGACAAAAAAAATCAATCATACAAAAAAAATTCTATCTTTTTTTCTCAACGAAGAATGTCCTCGACTTTCCCTTCGGTGCATCCGGCTCTGCGCGTGGCGTTTTCGACCGCGTCGGAAAAAATCGTCGAACGCGCGGTCGCGCGTTTCCTCGAGGGTTTTTCCTTCACCTTCGTTTTTTTCGGGTGACTCTCGAATATTCGCGGAGCGAACGAAAAGGCCCCGGGGAATCGCGGGTCGTACAATTTCTTCCTCGTTAATTCGCGGAGTCTCGTGCGACTCGCCGGTCGAGCGTTTGTCACGTGTGTCGATCGTCGATCGTCGCGAGCGAAATTTTCGAGACGGCGAACGGACGCGCGACTCTCACTGATCGTTACGGCTGCCGCGACGATTTCGATCGCCGCTCATCGTCGCGCTCGGTGCACTCGGCGCGCTCTGTCAGGTGTTCATGCCCTGCCGGACGAACAGATACTCGGAGAACTGTTGGCCCTCGACGCCGCCGCCGTTGCTCGCGACGACCCGGAATCCCGCGTTCAGCAGCCTCGTTATCGCCTGCACGGAGTTGAGCTTGCAATAGCCGTTCAGCGGGAAGCGTATCACGTGACGGGCGTCCTGTTGGTGCCAGGCGACGCCGGAACGCGCGTCGATGACCGCCTGCGTCGTTTCCGGGAATACCTCGTCGAGGAGCGCGCGTCCACCCGACAGCATCACGCGCTCGCCGAGATCCGGACTCACGTGGAGCGCCACGCACTCGTAGCTCTCCGAGCGCTTGTGCTCGGCATCACGGCCGCCCGGAGCCGCCCCGGTGCCGCCGCCACCGCCGCCGCCACGGCCCGGCTGACACGACGGCGGACTCGGCGACGACGACGACGACGTCATCGCGCCGTTCTTTATGCGGTCCTTCTTCATCTGCTCGAGCTGTCTGCACATCGCTGCAATGACAATAAAAACGAGTTTGAATAAACGAAATATGTTTTTGGAATTTCTTGAAGAAAAAAAAAAGTTCTTTTCGTAATTATTTAATAATTATGCGGATATGTAGAAATTTCGGAATTCGGAGTATTTTTAATTTTGAATAGTTCGAGAAATTGTTTGTGTGTGTGTTTGTTTTTTTTTAAATAATTTAGCTGTTTTCGTTGTAAAGTGTGGTTAACACAGTTTTGGGAAATGTTGAAATAATTTTTGACAAACTTACGCGCAATGTCGAAGTATCTCGCCTCCTCGAGCAGCAAATCCAGATCCGCGAAGTTGTCCGGTATCAGGAGTCTGGAGTTTCTCATAAAGTTCAATATGTGTCGAAACATTCCGCCGTCCCGGTCGATGAAGTAGTGTTGCTTCAGCGAGTCCAGCATTATCGGAATGCTGCCGTTGAATAGTTTTGCAAGTCTCGATTCTGGATATCTGCAAAAAAAATAAAATAAGATTACAATCGATTGTTATACAAGATATAAAGTGAATTAATATCTCGATTCACGTAATATTTTGAATCTATAGTTGTCAGAGACTAAACATTTCCGTCTATATAAATTCCGGTTCATGAGGGAGTTGAGGACGACGCTGGACAGGTGAGATGACTGGAGCACGTAATATAGTGGTACAGCGCATCGGCACCTGCTCCTCGGTCAATCTCTCAACCGCGATGCCTAGGGCAAGTAGAAGAAGAAGAAGTAGTAGTAGTAGTAGTAGTAGTAGTAGTAGTAGTAGTAGTAGTAGTAGTAGTAGTAGTAGTAGTAGTAGTAGTAGTAGTAGTAGTCAGGCATATATTCTTTGCAGCTGTTCGACTCCTGCTCCTCTTTTACACATCTCGACGACCTTCTCCCTTCTTTAATTAACTGTAGCTGCCTACCTGTAATCTCTCATTTCCATTTTTTCTTTTTATAATAAAAAAAAAACAAAAAGGAAAAAATTGCAAGATCTTCGACAATTAAACAAACGTAAATTTATTAACAGTGCTTAATATTGCAATTCACCCTGAAATCTAGTCAGATCATCAGAAAAAAAAATAGTTTCAGAATCCAGTCCCCAGATGAAAATGATTCGGCAAGGTGATACCTACTCCCACGTGATAACAATCGCGTTCTCGACTCCGAGCCGCAGGATTCAAACACATATCGCTCCAAAAAGTGCCTGAAAATTGTCGTCGGTAGATAATCGTATTCCGCGCATCGCGTCGAGATATCCGCGCGCTTTTCGTAGTCGTCGAAGTAAATTCGCTCGCGTCGCTCTCGGACGAGAGGAACGAGGGCAATTCGAGAGCGCGTCGGGCGCGCGAGACCGATTATCGTGATCTCGATAGGAATATCATAACGGACACGACGAGAAGAAGAGGAAGAAGACGAAGAGGGAGGAGTTGCTCTTCACTCGTCGCGGTGCCTCTATCATTTTCGTGAAAGCTGGCGGAACGGATGCTGCGGTGTGTATCTCGCCTTATATATATATATGCATATAAAAAAATATATATACACCTATATGTACATCGCACTTGCAACTTGCAGCAAAATGCGCGCCGGGTGCGCATCGAGGTGGAAAGAGAACGAAAAAGAGCGCGGAGAAGGTGGGCGAAGAAACGCCCTGAGCCGCGCGAAGCGGAAGCGAGCGATCGCGACGGGATCCTTCCCATACGCACACGGACCCCCGCGCGTCACGTGCGCAACACACGCGCGCCGCGCCGCGACATTCGCGTCCGATCTGCGCGCGCGTTGCTCATACAGCTGCTGGGGGCCTCGCTCGTAGCGAGGTTGACCAAGAGATTCGTGATAATATGGTACCCGATACTTTATACTCGGTATAATCCACGTGTACACCTCTTGATCCACTTTGCAACTTTTTTTTCTTCACTCCCCTCTCCGTCAGGCCTCTCCTTCCTCTCCCCTTTCCGCCTCGCCGCCCCCTCCGACCCCCCTCGAATCGGAGTCACTTCTGCACCTCTCACTTGACTCGCTAATGCAGCGGTAATTCTCCGCTACTTCCTTCTGCACTCGCGGACGCATGAAAGTCGATTCTAGGATGCGTAGAACGCAGAAGTGCTGTACTTTTTTTAACCCGTAAAAAATGCTAACTGAACATACAATAATCCTTCTTTAATATAAAAACTTCCACCGATGTGGAATTTTTTTCCACAGAAATTTCACAGATGTGGAATTTTTTTGTGCGGCAAATTCGAATCCGGTTCCGTCGATTTACATCCTGTTTTCACCTACAGAATCTGCTACATCCCAAAAAGTCCGACCGCACAAACGCACTAGGCGAAAATCAACGAGTATGAAATCTCCCTCCCTATCCTCTCTCCCCAAAGAAAAAAAAATATATATAAAAAAGTGCATGTATCTCTGCGATAGACGCGCATCGTTTTTGCATAATAAAAAAAAGTAAAAAAAAGATACGAAGCCCGGAGACTCGCCGCGTGTACACACACGATGCGGTTTCGACGAGGTCGATGACGACGGATGCGGCGCGAGAGCGGGACGGCGGCAGGCGAGACGCGGCGAACGAGGGAGAGAAGGAAAACGGGGCGAAAGCTGGAGGGCACGAAGTGAGAGAACTCTCGGGTCGAAGGGCGGGTGGCAACGCGTACATACATATATATTTCGTATCATACGTATAGACAGACAGAAATATATATGTGTATACGGGCGTCTATATGAAGAACCGTAGCCCCGGGTTGGTTCTCATACCTTCTCCTCTCTCCGCGATAACGTATAATAACGTCGGCGGCCGCTAGCCTCGAGGCCCTTCGACTTCGCGAGATATACCGCGGGCTACGTACTACCCCCCCCCCCCCCCCCCTCCCCCCTCCCCTTGGCTCCATCCACCCACAGTCGCCCTGCACTGAGCTTCGCAACCGCACACAACGGTCGCGTCTCATCGTCTTTCCAAAGTCGAACCTCTCGAGCGAGCGATGCTATATATGTGTTTATATATATGTGCATGTAAATACATATATACAACCCCCTTGTGGTTGGCCCGGAAAAGTTGCACCGCAGACGCATATCAAGTTCGACGAGATGCAAACTTTTTAATGACCGGTATTATTAAATTTGGCTGACGGATAAACTGAGACAACTGTCACGTGGCATGGAGCATCGAAGCTGGAGTTTCGTCCTTGCGTTAATTCTTTGTGACGATTGGTGCTTGATGAATTTGTTTTTAATTTTTTTTATTTTTGGGGGATGTCTGGGCGAGAGTAATTCGATAATATTAATCTGTTATTGTTCTTACGGTGGAAGTGACGCTTTGGTGGCAGCCTGACTATGTCGTGAGAATAGTTCGGCTGTCGGAATAGTCGTTCGATATGTTTGCGCCGATCTGCAATTTTCCGAGCAGAGCTAACCTACCTCCTCACTATTTTCCGCAGCTACTATTTCACTGTAAATTCATCAAAGAAACTTTCTCGAAAATTGTAAAAAAAATCTGAGACCCACAAAAAAGAATTAAATCATTTAGCATGAGAATAATTGAGAAGAACGGAAGGTGAGAATAACGCGGGAACCGAGTCTTCAATTCCTTCGGCGAGATCCCGTCAGTCCCGCGGGTTTTAGGTGTCGAGGATGCGAGAGACACAACGAAGACACGGCGAGAACGAGGCGAGGAGCAGCGGAAGAAGAAAACGAAAAGCAAGCGAGAGTGCGGAGGGTGCAAGAGGAAACCGAGGACAGGGAATGGGACGAAGCGGGAGGATCAGTGGTCGCAGCGGAGATCACGGCGCGGATGCGCGCGAGAGTCTCGTGGTGTGTCCGACTTGCAGCGAGAGCCTCCGAGCTAAGATAGGGAAAGAAGAAAGAAAGGAAGGAAGAAATGAGCGAGAGAGGGGGAGAGTGAGTGAGCGGAAGAAAAAAAGAACCTGGCGGCCGGCGTGCTCCGTTGCTTTCTTGCAGCATCCTGACTCGAGGATGTACAGCATGTATATATAACGCATGCTGAGATGTGGTGAATATATTGTATGTATGAGGTATATATGTGTTTATACACACTATATGTATCCTGACACGAGGATATACAGCAATGTATATAATGTATGTTGAGATGTGGTAAATATATAGTATGTGTATGGTATATGTGTTAATACACATTATATGTGTACAGGTATACTACATATACATGTATACAAAAAATATATATGCATGTAGCGAAGAGCGCGCGACCGGGGGCGGAGGACGAGAGAAAAGAGGGCCGTGATTACCGGAGGGTATTCCAGGGTCCGGTGTGCGGGCTCTTCGCGTTCGCGGACCGTGAGCTCTGCGGGGTCCGATCCCGGGTCAGATCCGCTCGGAGCGCGGACGCCGTCGCCGCTCGGCCGCCGCCGCCGCGATCCTATGGGAAAACGCTAAACGATCGGCTCACATCACTCAGATTCCGCGGGCGGGCGCCCGGCCCCGCGACGCCCGGCGAATAACAGCCGAACGAACAGGTTAATAAATGCGAGTGAAGAAACGAAGAGGAATGAACGACGAGTGTGCTTTCGTCAACTATATATATATGGACATATTTATGTGTACAAATTACGCGTGCCCACGGAGGGAAAAAAAGTGAAAAAGTAGAGAATAAGAATTTCGAGATTTTTGTATTGCATTAGGAATTGGATTTCGGATAATTTTGGCTTGGCAAACTATTTTCTTGTTGGAGTGAAAAAAGTGACGATATTAATTTTAGGTTATGCAATAAAGAACCGTATTTTATTTCACTCTTTCTGGGGAAAATTACTTTTTACGTGGAAAACGTTGAATTTTGCGACTTTATCACATTATCAAAATAGAGCAATTAATTAATGGCGATATTAATAGACGAAATGTGAAATGAAATTTCGCGTGAGTTCGATCGAATATTATGAATGGGTGTGAAAAGAAGTCGATATACTTTCGGGCGATTGAAATCAATTAATTATAGTGAATTGTAATTGATTGAAGAGGCCGAAGTGCCGCCCGCTTCTCTCTTTCTCATTAACGCTAATTATCGATTCACTGACCGTCGCGCGATCGGCGGTTTGCTTTTGATGTAGCGAAATAGAGTTGGCAAACATTCGATTGCAGCCGAGGGCAAACGTGCCGTGTGGTCGTCAAATAAACTGGGTTTTGCGCGGGGGGCGACTGCGTTTCAAAAAGCCAATAGAATTTCGTCAATTGAAGCAATAATAATATATATGACTTGCCATTCGTGTGTATTGCATGTATCAATTTAGATATTTCGAACGATATATTTACTTATTTATTATTCATTCTCGATTCTAATTCGAAAATGAAAGGTTTAAAATAGTAGTATCTTTTTATAATGTAGGAACTGTGCGAAAACTCGAGTTTTGGTAAAAACAAAAAATTCGGTTTTTAATTATTGTAAAAATAAATTGCTCTGAATGCTAAATTAATTAATCGTAGAAGTCAAAAGAGTTAAGTGCAAAAATTTAAAAATCACGAGACAGTACAAATATATTTTACTATGATGCAGATACCTATTAAACGGGTATTGCACAAATAATGACAGACTGACGTTTGCGTCCCGAGTCGAGTCCTTTTATCTCGTCGCGCACGGACTTCGCCTCCGTCAAAGTCACAAGCGAAGAATGCCGAGCGGCTTGAAATACAGCGTCAACATATCGGGACTTCGAGAAACTCCGTGCCTGAGTCTCTGTCGCAAATACGCTTCGCCGATCCAGCGGGATATCGAAGTAACGAACCCGCGGCTGAGACGTTGGTTAATGTTGATTCGAATCACTCGATTCCTAGCGTTGCGTGACAGCTGAGCTGCAACGAAGTTTGCTGCACGTACGCCGCGCACTGCGCTTCGATCTATCGCAGCGAAATTTTCAAGTCGATTAGCAGACAGTATTTTCTTTGATCGGTTCCTTTTAGAGAAAAATCCACAAGTGAAAGCTGTAAGAAAATTCCAGAAATATAAATTTCTATTTGTAGACACAAAAAAAAATGTATGCATTTTTGTACCAATTAGGCTAAACACACGCGCTGGCGCGCGTGCCCGAGATACCTTTGCGCTACTGCGCTCTTATGAAGCTTTAAAGGGTAAATCGCAAGTAAAAAACCCTTGTTTAGTTGATTTAAAAAAAAAAAAAAATTTGTCGTTTTGCTTGTCAGAAATCGTAGATCTGGCCGCCGGGCCGAAAACCGCCCAAATCGGGGTCACGAAATTTATTTTTTCAAGATATCGACTTTTAACCTATAGCATCGTTTTCAAGTCGCATATTCTACCCCTGAAAACAATGGTTACAAACCTTTTTTAGTTGATTTTGAAAAAAAAAAAATTTGATCGAACAGTTTGTCAAAAATCCTAGATCTAGCCGCCGGGCCAAAAACCGCCCAAATCGGGGTCACCGTAGGTTAAACAGTGCTGCAGCGCTCATTACGACAAGCTGTCAAATCTCTGTTAAACAACGAACGGCCGATCTTGACGGTCCACGACCAATCATCAGTGGCCGAGTTATATTGATAACAATGGTTGCTCATGCACTTTTTAATAGAGGTTTTTTTTTTATAATTATCAGAGTGGACATACATTAATAAAAAAAAAAGATCTCCACGTAAAAACTAAAAAATGTAATCAAATTCTGAAAATTCCCCAACCACGCGAAAGAAGCAAAACGCCATAAAGCCTGCGAAAAAAATGAGCCGCCGAAAAAGCAAAACGAAAAAAAAAGGATTCGCGAAAATGATAGCCGCATCGGTTACCACTGAGTGGCGATTGATCTTAAAAATACAGGGTACCCCCGACCTCCTCGTTATGCCCGCGCTGCGCATTTGGGTTTTCGCGCGCTGTCCCGTGCGGCCGGCGGACCGCGGCGTCGAGAGCGCGGCGTCGAAAATTGATGATGCCGTTATAAACCATACGCGGAACATTGGTATAATTTATTGCCCCGATCGTACGTAACGCGCGCGCGCCGCGCTCGGACCCGATGTGATCGGGCGTCGCGCCGAGGTGACAAATGTAACGCGCCTGACTCGGAGCTCCCGATCACGTGTGCATCGTGCTTTTCTACTCTTGCCCGCTGGTCCCACTCGATGTGTCTTTCTCTCTCTCTCTCTCTCTCTCTCTCTACCTCGAATCTGTCTCTTTCTCTGTCTCTCTCAATTTTGTCTCTTCCTCTCTTTCTCTCTCCCTCGATTCGCCCTCCCTCTTTCCTTCTCTATCTCTTTCTCTCGATTCGCTCTCGCTCGGCCTCAGCCGTTCGCGGAAGCGTTTTATAATGATTTGCGGTCGCGGCGAGATATCGCGGCGCGCTCCATCCGCGCCGCTCGCGCATTGGTCGCTGCTCCAACACGGCAGCCGGGACTGATAAAATAATCCACCAGGTAATCGCGAGCACTCCCAGCAGCTCCGCCACCACCGACACGTGTGTGCCGAGAGAGATACATTATACGCGTTGGTACGGATTGCACGGAGCCCCGCCGTGTGCTGTACTTTCAACAAAACAATAGGTCAACGGCACGTAATGAGGGAGGACGGGCCAGCGAAGCGTGTCCCGTATCTAGGTGCACGCTGCCGGGGATGTTGCCGCGGGTGGCGCAGTCATTGGCTGCCTTCTGATGCACGCAACGATCGCGTTCGCAAACTCGCGGAGGTCGGAATGAAGAAAAAATTTAAATGAAGGTTGAATCCATTTCACAAATTATTATCATTACTAGCTAATTATCATTATTTTACAAAAAGACGCTTTGCACTTGTTTTCGTATTTCAGTTTTTGTTTCTCGGTGTGGACCGATGATTTTTTTTATTTTTATTTGATTTTTTAAATTTATTCGAATATTTAAAAAATGCGGAATAAATTAACAGTAGATCAAAAACGTAAATAGCTCTTTTAAATTATTAGTGGGATTATTTGTCCGCGGATGGAATCTTTGCGAAGTATTTCATCGGCCTTGAAAAATGAAAAGGAAACAGTTGAATAATTCGTCTGCTCTTGAGTGGCCAATGGCTGTCTCGTCGTCGCCGCGAAGTTTCCACCACGTGACGAGGTCTCTATGCGCGGCACGCGAATATTTAGATCAGCGTATCCGTATCCCGCGGTGTAGATGCGCAATGCGTCGCTCGGATCCAGGCGTGATTTCTTCTTTCTCCTTTTTTTTTCTACGTTCGCGCCAGGCACGACACGGATCCCGCCTCGATGCAACTGCGTTTAAACTCAGCGCGTGCGACGAGGACGTCGAGCGAGGAACGTCGACGCCTGTCCATCCCACTTGGGGGGGCCCCGTTATATAGAGGCGTATATATGCAATTCCACAGTTATGCGGAGGGGTGGATGGGGCGTCCAACCAAACGGATTATTATCATCCAAGTGGAACGGCTTCTAAGATAGTCATAGAGTGATGATAAAAAAAAAAAACCGAAACAAAAATAATAAAAAGCTCATCCGCATCGGGAGAGACGCACGCGGAGCTAATGTAATTGTGAGCCTCGGAGTCGTTTGCTCCAGTGAACTCGTCGTGCAAAACGAAGATCGCAAACCGGTAGAAAGTCCAGTTACATCGTTGCTCTTGATAAACAGATTTTTTAAAAATAAGTTAACGAGACGAAATTTTTAGATTCTTCAATAATTTCTCGATTCAGCGGACCAAAAAAAGATCTGACTCGAGGTGAGTTTTGGCGACCAAAAATTTATTGCAAAATCGAATATACATGAATACTTTTTTTTCCTCAGTGTAAAAAAAATCGCAACTGAATTTTCGAAATTACTCCACTGGTCGAATATTTTAATGAAGTTAATTTAACAGCCCAGGACTTTCGATTGGCGACTGACGTCAGATAAAATCATTTTGGGCAATTTGAATGGACCGCAATTAGGTTAAAATTGTGTGTGTGTGTGTCTGTGTGTATATGTGTGTGTGGCATATGCATCGCGCGGTGTGCATGCTATTTAACGGCCGATTGCTTACTTCGTGAGTGTCTCGAGCGAAGACGTGTAGATCGTGCCACCGACGTCAATGTGAACAGGTGCTGTGTACCTCGAGGCCGCGGCGACGCACGGTATTCCCGTCATCTTCGCGTTGTAGGCTGCAGCTGCCGCTGCCGCGGCTGGCGGTGCTGCCGGCGTCGGTGGCGTCGGCGACGACGAGTTCGACATCGTTGGCGACGTTGCTGGCGAACTGCTCGGCGACAGCAATCTGACAAAGATACTTTCAACATTAGGGCGACATTAGACGGGCACCTGCTTTAACAGAAGAAATTATATACGTGCAATTTGCGTATAATCACAATGTCCCTCGGGCACCCGATTCAGCTGTTTAATTTTTTTCAGCCAACATTAAATTAGTTTCAATTATTTTTTGTTCCGTCGTTTGTAAAGTTGTTTTCCCTATTTTTCAAGCGTTTCTTCGTGCAGCAATTAATGTTCATTTAAGGAAATTTATTGACTTTGACACGTTTTGAAAGATAAAAATAAATGAGATTCAAACGTTTTTTATATAGGTTTTTTTAATTCTCCTGACTAATTGGTTGCGATAAAGGATGATTTATACTTTGACATATGACGGGATGCGTCACTTTACGGCCGTGCAAGTGCTTCAACGTTCCCGATCGTAAATGCGTAACAAGCGTTCGTGATTGTACGCACCTCATTTTAATTTGGGCGCTAGGGAACATATTGCGTTGTGCCGTCAGCTCCGCCTTTGTCTCCTTCCCGTCGGCATCACATTTCCGCCTGCAACGATAAAAGTTAACATTTCCATGTGTATTCGGACGACACGAGTTGATAATTGGCAAACTGTCGAGTAAGCAATGCAATTTTTGGCCTTGAAAAATATCCGCAAAAAATCGCCACCGGGAACTCGATTTCTGCAAAACTGCCAATATTGTCGCTTTTTATGAGAGCGGATTATTCGATTTTAAGGCGATAAAAACATTCCCTCCAAATGCGCAATTCCCACTTTAAAAAAAATTCAGTCATGTACAGCGCAATGACGAAATTCCGTATCTGTGTCTCGTAAATTACAACAAATTTCCTGATGCATCACAAAAAATGCAAAAATATCCTGCTCGCAAGTCCAAATCCCGGTTCAGTAATTCCCTCATTTCCCATCGCTCTACTTTTCCCCATAAAGATCCAGCGATCTCGTTATCATCTTCGCGTCTGACTATCGGAAAACGAGCTAATCCAAATGACACTGCAATTCATCGTACACGACGCGAAGATGCTCTCGACCCCCGCGCTAAGGAGGACGGGACGCAGCAGCAGCAACGTCGCTGGTACGAGCTCATCGCACGACCATTATTTCCAGCACCGGTGCTGCGCGGGGTACGGCTCACCGGTTCTTTCGCGGTATAGCCCGGGGACACGTGGAGAGATGTATGCAGCGAACGCGCGCGCGGCGGCCGTGCGATGTTGAGCTCCGCGCGAGCCTCGAAGCGAAAGAGAGGTTCTTGGCGGCGGCGGCCGCGGCGGCGCGGGGGTCGCCCGCGCGCCGCCGAACCGCAAGCACAAGCTCAGAGCCGAGATCCACGATGCGATGCGCGGATGTATGCACACCCGGTTCTCCGATGCGGGTGGGGATGGCGCGGGGGAGGGGGGGGGGGGGGGAAGAGAGAGAGAGAAAGAGTGAGAGAGGGAGGGGACTCGGTCTCTCTCTTGTTCGTTCGTTCGTATCCCATCCTATTTCCCCTTCCGCCTCTGCCACTCTTGCCCCTTTCGCCGGTGATGCGACCGCAGCAGCGGGAACGGCCGCCTCGCGGCTCGCCCGAGGCTACTGCGAGTCCAGGTAGACGCTGCTTCCATCGCCTCCGGGAATCGCAATTCCACCGCGATATACTGCATAGAGCACACAGCCCAGGCTATCCTATCCATCTCACTCTTTCATTTCTCTCTCTCTCTCTCTTGAGAGAGGGAGGGAGATAGCGAGCGATCTCTCTCGCTCGCTCGCTCGCTCGTCGCTCTCTATCTATTTTCCTCGGTTCGCCCTGTTAGAGATGATCTGTCTGCCGCGCTCTGTCTTATTCCTCTCCTCTTCTGTATCGCCCTTTGGGCGTTGCACAACTTCAATGCACACTGATGTTACGTACAGTCCGATCTCCCGTATTTTCGACTCTTTCGTTGAGACACGCGTGTCTGGTGCGGGGGGGGGGGGGGGGGATGACGTGCTGGCTCGTAGCTGATTTGGAGGGTTTTTGAAGACACAGTTACGGAAAATTAGAGAAAAGTATAAGTAAGTTTTTTTTTTTATTTCTTATTTTTCAATTATGTAAACATTTTTTGTATTTATAAATATTTATACATTTTGTAATCATCGTAGGATTCCGGGAAAAAAATCAACACTAAAATACTCGCGAAGAAAAAAAAAGCAATTGACTATAAATTACGCAACGATTCGAGCTCCGCTTTTCGCAGTGCAAACTGCGACATTTCGCATTCCAATCCCGACGCTGACTTATCAGGCGCGACTATAATCGCAAATTCAAAGATTACAATCCACAACAATTCGCAATGCGTATAGCCCGTGTATGCACGGCACGAGGCGAACAAAGAGAGATTCGACTGTGCTTTACGGCGCAGAGAGGCGGCACTGACACAAGTCCACGGGCGTCGAAGCCGGCGCGGCAGTTCGCGGATGAGGCTGAACGTGCATCGTTTTGTGCCCGCGCGGAGCCCCGGGTCGCATTCCGCCACTTCGCCGTATATCTACATATGTATGTTTGTACTCGTACGTACCGGTTGGGGGAGGGGAGAGGGGTGGAGGGGGGCACAGGGGTGGCTGAGAATACCGGCGCGCCCCCCGGGGCCCCCGGGCCCGGAGACTCCGAGCGTCCCGAAATGCAAATTCGGAAATGTCTCGCTTTTTCTCTTCGATCCGTCTACCCCCCTCCCCTCCGCGCCCTGTCCCCCTTAACTCGCGCCCGCAGTCATTTCGAAGCTCGCGCTCGTTTCGTCGTTCTCTCGCGCCGTGTCTCATTTTGCCCGCGAATATTATTATTTAAATGCGCGCGCTGACGACGAACGCGCCAAGGACGATGAGACCGAGCGATGCTATCCTCGTAAATCGAGAGCTATTCGTCAACCGTCGAGTTCGAGAGTTAATGCCCCGCGCGCGGGATATGCGGCTTCTCGTGTGTGATCGCCGGAGAAAGGCAGATGTAAAAAATTGGGAGTCGTGCGAGCTGCGCACGCGTATACGGCGCGACATATGTCGTGGGCTGCACAGTGGCCGCCGGTTTTTTTTCGGGAGCCGGATGGACGCCGGTAATTTTTTATATAATGAGAAAACATATACAAGAGGATGTGAATGCATTTTTAATACACTTCCCCATTTTTACAGAAAGCAAGACACGATATAATTGTTGATACTATAGACGGTTAGATTGGTTAGGCGTTTACTTAATAGTTGTCCCCACCGCCACAAGTCGTAAAAAGTTTGTTATTCCTCGCTCATCAATAGACAGCATGTTTTTACGCTGCGTAATAATCGATTATTGTTGTTATGAGGCGCGCTTTTTTCGAAAATGTCGCGCGTAATGAATTGGTTTATTTAAATGCACAGAAGTTACGTACTGGCATGTATATATGTATAATAGAGTCGCGGGTAAGTGCGCGGAGACTGCGCGGCTTATAACAACGCTGCAACGGGCGAACCTTCCGTTAGAGCCGTCACTCTGATGGATTAACACGAGACTCGGATTTAATTACACGGAGAAAGACGGGAGAAAGACGTAGAAACGTAGATGGACTGCTGCAACAGCCAAGTAGTTACAGCCTGGATGTAATATTTTTCATTCGGACTACGCGCGCGCTACGAGCTCTACATATAAGCTATATGTATAGGCATGTACACGTATTTTATGTATATGTATAGCAGCTACGTGTATGCGATAAGCTGTTTCTCGGCTGCCAGCGCTTCTGGTCTGCCTGTCGATCCTCCCGCTCCGAGCACCGAGAGCGGCTCTAAAAGTGACTCGTTAAAGCCTCTAATTGAAGATCGGACCCCGCTTAACGGCGGCAATACACACACAAACGCAAACACACACGCGCGCACGACGCCCGTTATTAGCGGGTTCGATATACCTCGAAGAACGAGATCCCTGATGGTTTTCTTACCCCGGGACGCGCGGGAGCGACCGCGATGAGCCAGTGGAAAGAGGCAAATAAGTGGATAAAGTAGAGACTAAACGGACGGCGGTCTCTTAAGGTCGCTTCACACATTCGCATTCTCTGGCTTTTTTTACAAGCGGGTTGATTTTAATTATGTAGAAAAATTGTTATTTTTAGTTGTACTTAAATCTGCATTTATTTTATTTTTTTATTATTTTTGTAAATTTAATATACGATTTATTTATTTCCATGGTCATCGTGGAAAACGCTGTCCAAAAAGATTCTGAAGTCAGAAGTCTATGTAGAGAAAAGGATGTCTCAGAATTCAAATTTTGTCACTTTTCGACCAAAACTCGAATAAATTCCAAAGTCCAAATCTCCGACCGATAAATTTTGGAATTAATGATTCCTCGAACTCACAACAAATTTCTCTTTAATTCTCTTTTCAAACTCACAATACGCGAGTCCTGAAGCGAGATCCTGCGTACAACAATCGTCCCCGTTTCGTCGTCACGTTCCAAGACGGCTGACGCTCCTACACCGTAACTCGCGTCCATTGTGGCCGTAATTAGTACCCTTATAATCAGCTGTCACTCACAGCTGCCAAGACGACGGCTCGAACGATGTAGCGATGTCTCTGTTTGTTTTGCTATGCGCTACCAGCGCAGCGTTATCTACTCGAGGCCTGCACGCGCGGCCGTAATGATCGGCCGCGTAAAAATGTGTGAATTGACCTTTATCGTCGTCGTGGGCGTGAAGGAGCGAGATAAAAAAGTTTTACCGGCTATCGGGGCGCGCGCGCGCAAACGCGGCGATGATGCCTACGAGATACGATCCCCTCTTCGGCGCGAGTTTGAGGATAAAACGAGACGCGGGTGAAAGGAGCGAAAAGATCGTCGATGGTTGAGGATAAAAAGAGACGCGAGTGAAAGGAGAGAAAAGAAAGGAGAAAAGAGAAAGACGGAGGGAGGGAGACAGAGACAGAAGTAGAGATAAAGTCAGATGGAGAGAGAGAGAAAGGGGGGGGGGGGGGGGAGCCCGGATGTATATTGCACAGCGTGCAGAGTCGACGGCCGAAGCGCGTGCCGACCGGTTTGGCCTGACGCCGGGCGATCGAACCGACGCGCCGCGTACAATCGCAAATTTATCGATGCGCTATGCGGCAGCGCGAATACGCTGCTCGCTCGACGATGCAACGCGAGAGCCTCGGCCGCGCGCCGACCGATCGGCCGAGCCTCCACGCATCTTTTTGCCTCATTGTGGGCATCGCCTTCGATAAGAATGTCGAGTGCGTCGCGCGCGCACTGCAGGCGCGTGGCTCGGGACTGTCTGCTCGGAACGTGGGCGTTACTACTGCGACTGAAGAATGAGCAGAAACGAGGAAGGTTCTGTACTGCAAAAAAGCGTCATTATAAGAATGTTTGCGGGATACGAATTACCAACATTAATTTTAGTTTAAAAATGGGAGAAATAAATCGAAGGTATTCTTCGAAAAAGGAAATTCGACAAATTTGTGTGAGACAAATATAGAACACAAAATATCGGTTTTTCGCAGCAGTCTTTATAGGTCATTTTTTTTAGTTTTTTTTTGTAACAATAAATGTGAATTTTTATATTTGTTCTAGTGTGGACTTGACAAGCTGGAAACTCTAACCGGTCAAATCGAAGTCGCTTTGAATTAAAACAGGTGGTTTGAAAAAAAAACACAGTCGCGATTCGTAGTAATTTTCACCATACATTTCAACATACATTTCGAACGTTCACGCTTCCCGCTTTCTACCCTTCCGCGAACGACCGACCACCCGAGGGGGAGTCGCGCGCGCTTGGTCTGGCTCTGCGAGACATAAGTCGCGGACGCATCGCGGGGGAAATGGGGTCGCGAAATTCCTCCCGGCTCGACGTTTCTCGCGTTCGCTTCGAAAACGCTCGATGATTTATCGACCCCACGGAATCGCGGTGATTTCCTCGCGCACCGGGCGACGATGTTATGCGTTACGGCCTTCTCGTCGGTACGCGTGTTCCTCGTGCTCTTTTCCTCGCGTGTGTGCGGGACATGTTCACACAGAGCTACGCGTATGCATAAACGCGATGTAATGTGCACTGTGGAATCGATGGAGCAACGCGAATCTCATCGTCCTCGCGGCGAGACGGCGACGGTCGAAGCGCGTTCGTTTCCAAGACGAAGACGATGCTTTATTGGTGAAAGTGAACAACGAGACGTGTACCGCGATGGTATACTCGGGCATGTTCTTTTCTTGCACTCCGTGGTATATGGACCCCCGCGGGCGGTAAATTTTTTCGAATAGATTGGTCCAATGCGTCCTCTATGAGAAATGACGGCCAAACGGACTCGGTTGAACCTGGGTTCAAAATAGAAAATGAAATGAAAATGGGCTCCGAGGCTAAAAAATAATTCTCGCCACTAAAATTCTTGATTATTATTTAGTAGAACCATTGATTTAAAAAAAAAATCCATAAATGTCAGCTTTCAGATGGGTTTTTTTCGCGAACTTTTTTTATATGCGCTCAATATATGTTTACACTGCGCAGAGCAGAGACTGATTGGATGTTATACCATATATTTTGCGGCGTGTGGGAGAGAAAGGGTATGTGAAAGTACAAGTGGGGTCAGTACGTATGATCCCGGTATGTGTGCCTGTTATCGGTACGCATGCGAGGTGTGGCCGTGTCCAGGGGTTAATTAAAAGTATCGTGATTTTCGTTTGAGGCCTGCACGCAACGGGACCGAGCGCGAATAAGTGCGCTAATGATAGTGAGCGACTTCATCCAATCTCCGCTCATTGAATTAAAGTAATAATGTATGTTTTTAATTATCCATCATTGTCATTAAGCATAATTAATGTTACAACACGATTTTATTAACTACTTGATTCGTACAGATATTACAGATACCCAACCCATGTTATAAATCGTACCCCATATTATTGAACGTGCTTTTTATGAACTCGCATGGCCATATAATAGATATATTTACAGACACTTTCGGCAGTCATTTATAGGACATATAAAACGTCAGGATTACTCATATGTGGGATAAAAGACCATACGAAATATCTGGGCTACTTTTGTGGGGCAAAAGGACGTACGAAAGGACTCATTTTTTCCATGGGATGTTCCATTTGTTGGATAAAGGGACGTATGAACTACCTCTGTTGCCCATTCGTGATATAAACGGACGTATGAAATGCATCTGTTGCCCATTCTTGGGATAAACGGACACATGAAATGCCATCGTTAACATTCGTGAGTCAATAGCACATCCACTGGACTCCTATTTATGGAACTCAACCCAGCCTCGGTGCAACCAATCTAGTTTATTAAAACGTCCACTTTACTATTATTATTACCCATCTAGATTTTATTTTACAGGACACGTTACGCTCTATATCTCTTGCTCAGTTTAATATGCGAAAATGCATCTGTTTCGTTACATCCTCCATGAAACTCTCCCTCCCCCCTCTTTAGCCATGTTGCTCTTTGGTTATGTGCCGCGCAATCGGTTTATGACCCCGTAAGAGCGTGTGGCGTAAATCTCGGCGGCACGCGGCAGCCTGATGGTACTGTTTTGCGACATCATGCACTGCTTTCTTATGCAAGCGCGACCAACCGGGAGCCGCACACTCGCACGCAGACTAGGCGATATCTGCCTAGTCGCATATGCATTCGTTGGTTCGTTCGGTCGCTTTTATGCGCAAAGCACGACGCGGCGTATACACGCGTAGCGCGGTATAAGACAGCTCGGAATCAGCCGAACTGGCAGCGGAGTCTCTATACCGACGCTTTATAAGGCACTACCGCACTCGCGGCGTGTATAATGTTCTCGCACGCTTATGTATTATATTCCAATATCGTTGCTCATTGCGTGCGTCCCTCCCCCTCGTGACTTCGCCCCGCGCGAATAGTGTTCCCTGAACACACGTGAGAGCGCGCTCGTGGTATACGATCTCGCATGTATTTATGCGCCCCGGCGAGAACTCATCGTAAATCTAGCGTGCCCTACAGTGCTCTTGTGCTCTTTAGCTTTGATCTTATACGCTCGGAAATGCAATATACACTCGGGGATAGAAACGCGCCGTCTTGCACACACGATGGATGTAACTCCGGGGATTTTTTTCTTTTTTTTTTTGGGGGGTTTTGCAAGTCGCAAATTCGCGTGAGGATGATGGAAAATGGCAATGATTTGTTATGTGTAGAAATTGACATTTTAGGTGAATTATGGAGTAGAATTTGTGGGTTATTGTTTTTTATTATGTTTGCGTTTACTTTATTTTTATTTGTTTGATTTTATAAGCGTTATTAATGAAATGATATGATCGATGTAGATGCTCTATAGTGATTAAAATTCGTGTTTACTTTTAAGTGGTCCATCCGATTTATCTCGCGAAAAAAAAATCAGGATGTTTCCCGCGACACCTCGACGAAATATTTAGCAGGGCTTCACCGCGATGACAACGTCGAATATACGATCCGGGTGATTTCGTCGCCGCGACAGGATGCGTGAAAAATATTTCGCTCGCCCATTAAACAACGGCTAATTATTCGGATATTCAAGCGCGGGGTTAAATGGTGTTTCGTTATATTCCGGTTGTTCGGAAATTAATTGTACGCACCGGACCTCGCGGAGTCTCCGCGTTCATTAGCTGGGCAAACACGCCTGCGAAAAACTCGGTGCGTGTGCCCCGCGGTGGTTGGATATTCATTTTCCGGATTTCATGTCATCGCGAAACACGTCCGGGTACTTGTAAGCACATTTTTAATCGAAATTATCCCTGTACATTAAAATAATTATCGCAAACACGTATTAAGCGCGTGCAACTCGCGATGTACACGTCGCGTGTGCGTGGCGATACTGTCTCCCTGATTTAAATATTTCCCACGATATTTCATCGGGTGGAATCTGACATTCGCGCGGGCGTCGAGCGTAAATGAAAATTTCGCGGCGGCGCGCACTCGCGACCTGTGCGCGATGCAGTTAATGCTTCTGCTGTTGCCGTGTACACGCGCGTTTTATAAATACAACACGTATGGCTCTCGAATATATTCCGCATACGAGCGGCTTGCATGTAACGTTACGAATACACGAGAGCAACGTAAATCTCCCGTGCCTGGTGGCGTTACATTGCCGCATATCCTGGCTCCTCGGACTCGAGTCTCAATATGCTTCTTGACTATTACATATGTGTATGTGTATATACTATATGTATGTATTTATATGTGTGTATACATATATAGGTACAGCACGGTATCTGCTGCGTGCTATAAAATAGGTGTACGCAGGCAAACGAGCTCGGCAATTCAACTGCAGACGAGGCGAACCAATGCAACGCGCCGCTTGCAACGATACAGCTGCGTATCGAAAGGCCTACTCAATTATTTTCGAGAACGCGGGTAATGCGAATCACGCAGCAATGCAAATCGTGATTTTTTATTTTATTATTTGAAATTTTGGCGCGATTCTGATTTATTTAGCGCTTGTTATTATTGCTGTTGGATTTGAAAAAAAAATAAGAATATTTAGAGACGAGTTTGATGTTAGAGTGTGAAATATACGTCAGGATTGAAAAAATTGAAGGCCTTTCGATTGAAAAGTGAAGAGTGGGATGAAACCCATTCGTAGAAAACAGAAAATATGAGAATCTTTGAGTCAATTTTCCAGAATTAAATATTATAAAATACTGTGAAATTTCCGACGACCGCGCCACCACCTCGAAGGAACGACAGAACATTTCTCCGAATTTACCGAGAAATTAATCACAATCAGAATAATGTAACAGCAGCAGCAGTAGGATTATTACGACAGTTTCATCCGTTCCACACTTCCACGGTATGTCGATCCGATGCATTTGCGTTGCAACGCGGCGTCGATTCAACATCATGCGACTCCGACTCTCTCGACTCTCGGGCAGAATTTCCGTCTCGCGGGTAAGTAGGTGAGTAAGTGGTGGGAAATACAGCGAGTCGAGGATGAAATGGAGCAAGACATGCATTGGCGCGTGTCGGGAGTGCCTCCTTGCTCGATCGCTCGGTTGCACCGCGCGGGCTGCAGCTCGGCGCTCGCGCGAGCCGCGCGGCTTTGCCGCAGCGAGTGCAACGCGAGTCGACGCGGTGCGCATGCGCCGAGAGCGCGAGCGAGAGCGAAATCAAACGGGCAACGGCGGACAAGAACAGCGGGCGGCGGCGTTACATGGACAGCCCGGCAGGTAGATAGATAGGTTTTGCCTCGCTTCTACGCTGCACGACGCGCCGCAGCTTGTAGCCGGCGCTCGAAGCGCACGCGGCGCATTCACTCGCTTCTGTGCATTGCATCCAACTCTCCCGACTCTCTGTGTCCACTCTCTGCGCTGACAATGCGAAATAATTCGCATTGTCGATAGAAATGTCAGGGATTAATATTTCAGCTATTTTTTATTATTATATATTTTTTAATCTATAAATATCGATTAATTGATTGAAAACTAGGATTACGAGAATAATTGCCATAACTCAAAAAGTAGAAGCCGCCGCTTCTTCCGCTTGGTACCATTGCGTTCGGCGTAAAAAGTACTATCTACGTGTAGAAGGGTTGCCGATTCAAAAGTACCACTTCGGATTGGATGCTAAAAATCTACTTTCTCATTTACTAATTTTTAGCAATTTTAAGCTTATTTTTCGCGATAACTTTTGCGCCGCATTCAACTGTTGACGAGATGTATATTTTCATCCCGAATTTCATCGGGGCCTGAAAAACGATGGCGGAGACGAAAAATGGTATTCTGATGCGAGGAGAGTGGAGGGGGGGGGGGGGGGGGAGGGGTAAGCTGGACGCGTTTGTTGAATCGGGAACGACGAGCCGTGGGATAGATAGCGGCGGATGGGGGAGGGGGGAAGGCAGATAGAACGGGACGCCCGGGGCTTTATACTGCTGGAAATCGCCGGAGGCTTCGCCCGGGGCTAAAACGCGCTATCCGGCCCTCTGCAGATGCCGTAATTAGCGCCGAGCGCCCGGGGCCAACTGACCCCCTCGGGCTATGTAGCATGCGACTCTCGCTCTTTTTTTTTTCGTTCTCCGTCTCTTTCGCCCCGTGACTATCGGACCGAAAATTATTCATGAAGCGCGCGAGAAAGACGCGGAGCACAGCCGCACACACACACAACATTTTTCGTTCTCGTCGCGGACAAAGACTCGTGTCTCCCGCTCTTGAACCCCCGAAGGAAGCGCTGCGCGCATTCCCCCCGAAGATACCAAACGAGATTACAGGCCGAAAAAAAAATACGTTCACTGATCGTCGTGAGCTGTGATCTCCTAAAGCTCATTCGAGGATAGAGCAAATAATTTTTTTTTTCAAACAACATCGCTGCAGGCTCGAAATAAAATTGCGCGTATTAACGAAAATAGTGAATTTTTCATAAAAAAAAATTGTTGCTTCCAGCGTAAAATGCGTGGCGCACACGCAACTGTTTTTTTTCTTTTTTTTTTTTTTCGTTACCGTTTGTGCAACATTTTTTTCCCTCGCGCGAAACCCGATATATTAATACACGCGTTAAAAATTCACCCCCGTCCCCCGAAAAAAAAGTTTTCAACATTCTTTTTTCATCGTCAACCGGAGAGCTGAATAATTACCCGCTCCTCGGGGCCGCGGAGCGGAGTTCGCGGCGGTTGATCAAACAGCGGCGTCGAAACAAGGCAGGAGAGAGGATCAACGTTATTTTCCGCGGAAAGTTATATTGAAATAATAAAGAGCCGGGGCGCAGCCAAATAAAGATGGCGGTTCGGGGGGGTCGCGGGGGTTCACGGGGTGGGTTGCGCCGCGCTAACCGAGATTTCTGCAATATATTCCGCACTGTACACCGCGCTATATTTATTCTAGTATTATTACTACACTAGTCGACGGGTACGTTTATTCCTTCGTCTCCGCGCTGATGCCCGAGGCTGGAGACTTTGTTGAACCAAGGGCAGATGGAAGCATATAGAGTATAGCGGTGGTGCGGCGAGAGGAAATGGCGCGGGGGGAGTTGGGAGGGAGGGAGGGAGAGCAGGGGCGCAGGGGGCAAGGGGGGCGGCGGGGTGGGGGGCTACGAATAGCCCGAGGCTTCGTAGCCGGAGGCGCGGACGAGCTCTGCAGTTCTGCCCGTAATTAGAACAGATCGCCCGAAGAGTCTTGCGCGCTCGCGAGCGCTCGCGACTGCTTCGGGCCAACAAGTCTCCAGCCAACCAAAATTATTCATGAAGCGTGTACGCGCGCGGGCTCGGTCGCCTCGCTATCACGGCGAACGTTATATATATACGAATACACACACCCACACACGCAAACGCGCCGCCACCACCACCCGCGGCACAATTTTCCGGCAAATATTTTGTTTCGTTTAACGAATCTAACCCCCACCCTCCAATGAGCGCCAATCCCCACCTTCTTTCGGCAACGCGCGAACGAACGAGCGAACGAGCGAACGAGAGCAGCGCAATATCAACCGTGTCTCGTCTACGGAGATGGGTATTATGAAAACATGATTTTACCACTTGTGTACACAGCACCCGCGAGAAACAACAAAATCGAGGCGGAACGTCGAGGGGAAAAAAACACGTCTCGTGAATTCGTGATTGTTGTCTTCGGAATTTTATTTTATTTTGCATAGTCGATGCTCGGAGCGTTTGACTGCGTTTGACTGCGTCGACGTACGGTTCGACGGATTTGTTGTGCTGCGTTTAAGCTGTATTTAAATTGTATTTTAATTACGGTGTAGTTTGAGTAAAGTGAATTAAAAGATTTCAGGAGTTAGTAAATAAATGGTTATAATGCAATGTAACTCATGTAAATGTGACTCTCTCTATAGTAAAAAAATTCGGCCCCTCATTTTGTATGTCAATATCAAGTGCAAAAAAAAATCAAATAACGTCAAGAAGAATGTTTCAATTCCAAGATTCGAAGAGTAGCATTAGGCTTCGGACTTCTTTCGGCTGACGTAATTGTTTTCAAAAGTCGTTTGTTAATCACCGAAGCCCGTAAAATGTCCAAGGTAGTCAATTCACGGCGCACGTGGCATCGTTTCAGCTACGCGTTTACATCCGTTCGTTTATGATTCCTTCTGTCACTTTTTCTCTTTTTCTCTCTCTCTCTCCATTACCAACTCGTCATTAGACTAGATAAGCGGTCCACGCGCTTAGATGGATAGCGAGGGCCGCGAACAGCGCGCCGAGGTGGTTGCTGCAAAACTGGAACGTTTCCTCCCGCCCGGATTTCACGGATCACCGAGCACCCCGCGAGCTGCTGGCCACCGTCGCGGAGGAAAAGTGTCCGCGATGTGTGCGTACGACGTTTATCACCCGACGCCGCGCGCAGCAGCCAGCAGCCACGAGCCACGCGGCAGGTTCACCGCCGGCCCGCACTGACTCGTACTACTTGCCTGACAGTGTTATCCATTACCGACATTTTTGCGCTAATGTATTACACTTGTTTTTCCAAACGCTCCAGGGAGCCACCGATTCTCGGATTCGTCGAACCGCCTCCTGCGAAATCGCAAGTCAAGTCATGCGGAATGGAGTTGTCACCCTAAATCAAGTCGTCTGCGGTAAAGTAAACGTCGCGAAAAAAATCATCTCCGGTCGAGTGAGACACGAATTTGCGACGTGAATATTGAAAAGTCGAGAAATGCGAACTTGCAGTGCAATCATGCAAACTAAAATAATAAAAAATCTGAGTAATTAGCTGAGAGTATATATTGTTTTTTTTTAAAGATAATATATGACTGACTTTATCGATACAGGAATTATTCGACTTCGGTGGGCGTCCAGTTTACGTTTTTTCATAGTTTAATTACCAATGCGAATCCACTCTAAATGAATAAAAAAGAGAAACAAAAATTTGAGTCTATTTGCGATATGAAATTTGAAGTCACAACCGGGACTTAAAATGAAATGACTATAATTTTGACTTCTCATTTCAGGAATTTCTGTGTTCTTTGCTTTAACATGGAAACTCCATGGCGGGTGCGATGTACGCGCGGCGAAAGATTGGAAAATAAAATAGAATGAAACAGCGCGCAAGAAAGGCAGTAAAGCCGAGGCGAGAAAGGATAGAATCTCCACGCAAGATTGTCTTCCGTACAATTTCCGCGATACGGGTAATCGATGGAAAATGCGCCGTAAAATTGCGTTGCCACTTGGCGCGTTCGCGCTCTCCACGGTTTTACGTGAAAGTTGGGAAACTTCGCGCTCGCGTTGTTTCGCATCTGAGAAACGAGAAAGTCTCACTAGTAACAACGCACAAAATCGTTACGCCGCGTTTTTTTACGCTCGTTTATCGATTTATCGAACGGAGTCTTGTGCGCCGTTGCGAAACGTCGAATGATAAGAAGTGCGAATTGGCAGCGCGGACGTCGAGAGACTTTAGTTCGCGCGTAAATCTGCAATATCGACGATGGTAAAAATTGAGACATTCTCACGTTGCCAGTGGCAATAATGCATTTTTCCTCGAGCCAGGCGAACGGAAAATGCAAATTTCGATGGCGGATTGGTAATTAATCAAACGGTAAACAAAACTAAAAAATTCGTTATTTTTGTGCATTTTTTATTTTCGCAATTTTTCGGAACATTGAACATTAAATTTGACGCTGCTGTCAAGAGAATTAAAAAATGTGACATTGGCAAACAAATCTTCGTCGAATTTTGAGTCGCACATAGCATTAAATTTGACGCTGCTGTCAAGAGAATTAAAAAATGTGACATTGGCAAACAAATCTTCGTTGAATTTTGAGTCGCACATAGCATTAAATTTGACGCTGCTGTCAAAACAAGAAACAAAAAACGTATTTCAAATTGACGAACGGACCTTCGTCGGATTTTCGAGTCGCGACGGTAGCCGCGTTGATTGATGGAAACCGTTGGCGCGAACAAATGTCACGTCAGTGGAGTTTGTGATCTATGGGAAGATCGCTCCGTCTCTTTTATATTACAAAGCTCGAGCTCTCGGAGAGCTCGGCGTGAGCGCGGCGATTGTGCATCTGGCGCGCGCGTGATGCGCCGAGGCTCGCGCGCGAGATGCATCGGCGATGCACCGGCCGGGAGAGCAAGCGGAGGCGCAACCGTGCAATAAATCTACGGCTAACGAAGTGAAGCACGTAACGCGCGCTCGCTCGCTCGCGCGGTTCGCTAATTACCGTTGCACGTCCGCAATTCTTTAGCTTCTGTCAATTATACACGCTGTACGTGATCTTCGCGCGCGCTAAACGGACTTCTGTTTCTCGTTATCCCCCTCGAGATCTTTTTACTCGCATTTCGCATCGCCGACGAGCAAAAAACATCTCGTCAATTTTGTCGTCAGTGTTTTTTGCCCACGTGACACGCGTTACAGTTTCAATTGACCGACACAACAATTAACGTAATTTTTCAATTTTTTAATTCTTAATATTCACGTGTCAACATAAACATAACATTCAGCTAAGATTTCAGATCTGTTAAAAGTGACGTGCAATACACTCTTGGACATAAAATCCAGCTAAGATTTAAGATCCGTTCAAATTGACGAAATAAATAATTAAACGATGTTCGATCAGATAAATAAATCTATGAATATCGTAATTTCACTGTCAAAAATATGATAAATATTTCCACATTCCCAGCGTCGAAAGCCACACGTCGTCGCGCGACGAGGAAAATCGAATTGAAAATTACTGCGAAGGACACCCGGAGTGAGCGTCGTCGCGTCGTCGATAAATCATAGAGCAGCTCTCTCGCTCTCGCTCGACGCACCCACGAGCGATAATTTCATCCTCCGTTGCCTTTCGTCAATTCCGCCATCAATAAATCAGAAAAATATCCGCGAATCGACGATCGATAATAATTTACATCATACGTCGTCTGCTCACCGTTTCTGACACGCGGGCTCCAGGTTGGCGGTCGTACGTAGATCGACAGGGGTGGAAGAAAATCCAGTGACGTTCGAGCAGCTTTCGGCGATGAGAATCGCGTTGCGACTTTGTCGGGCCGTCGTATCACCGGTTATCTCGACGGCCGTCGAACCACTCGACGTCAACAAGAGTTCACGATTATTATTATTAATTATTATCAATTTTTATTGTTATTATTATTATCGATGATTAATATTGTATTTAATTGTGATTAATTGATTTATCGATCGATTGGAATACGTCGCACAGTCGGCAATACGTTGCGAGAGGGCGAAGGGACCGAAGGCTCGGAGGGTTCGAAGGGTCGAAGGCGCGCACTAACGGCCACGTGGTTTTCGCCTGCGAGCTCTGAACACGTGCGCGATAAGCACACAATGCGCGCACTACGACGGTCCCGCGACTACTGAGCTCGCGGTATCGCTCCTCCGATACGTCACGCGGCGCGCGCGGTCCGATCCACCAACCCCCCTCCAACACTCCGCGCCGCTCTCACGTGACTTCTCGCGCTCTGTCGCACGCGCGCTCGAGCGCGCGTCGCAAGCTCGCCGGGCGCTTTCGCGTTGCACTGGCGCGTCGCGCGCGCGCCTCGCCCCGGTGGATATCGCGGCCCGCGGCCCAGGGAGCACGCGAGGCGTAGGATATCGGGAGGCGTCCAACTTGCCACTTCCGGCCGAGAATCAACGCTGACTCGTCTCGGACTTTGCGGATCATCCGGCGTGGGCGATGGAAAGAGACTGGGAAATAACGTTGTGTGTGATGTGTAGAATTAAAAACACACGTTTGGTGTTTGTTTCTTGAAACAGCTATTTATGATGTAGGTAAACAATAAAATTAATTTTTTATAACGGTTTATGCATTTTTTTTATAATCTATGTTAAAGAATAAAATAAGTAGTTGTAGTGATTAAGGGATTTTTTTTATTGTAATCTTTTTACGTTGCACACATGCAAAATAGACGGTCAATATAATAATGAATAAATAATAATGATATAAATCAGTGAATTACTTTTTAGCACAACTTACGATGTTGCATTTAATTAGTTACGAAGCATGTTTACGTTTTAGCTGTTCGTATATCGCGAGTCAAGTGAAACATCGCTAATGCTCCTTTTCTGCGCGCAATTTTTGATTGAAGGTTGGAATAAATTTGGCACCGTCTTCGGCTCGCGATGTACGCATTATGCATACGAAGGGTTAAGTCTTGCAAGCGGCGTGCGCGCTGAATTTTGAGTAGCCGCCGCCGCCGCGCAATCTGTCCCGAAACATGATTCCGGTTAAACTGATGGTTCTGGAGTTGGGGCCGGGCGTGGACTATGAGTTTCGACTGCGGTTTACACGTACAGCCCTCGAGGGCTTGCGGATGAGATGCGCGCGCCCTGGCAACGTCCATTGTGTTCGGCGAGGCATCGAGATCAGCGTTGCCCCGCGGGCACCGCGAGGCAATGCCAGGTAAAATTCTCCGCCGCCTCGAGAGTTTCGCGAAAATTTGACCCTCGCGAGTGATGGAAATAAAAAACCCACGGATCGTTCGGGTCGCATCGTCGAGGCGCGTAACTCATGTCTAAATCTACGAAACGCAGAGACAAGTCCAATTTTTATCCATTAAATCAACGATGTGAAAACTTTATGATTGATCGTAGAATCGCTATATCGACAGAAAGCAAAATGAAAAATGAGCCGAGCAACAGAAATACCCATATCCATTTTTATCAGTAAAAACAAAACTTATTAAATTATCACGATTAGAATAACATTTTTTTTATTACGCCAAATTTATCCCGATACGAGAAAAAAATATCCATAATTCGTGAGCGCGAGGATAACTCTCAAGCCCAACGATGGAACCGTGTGGCAAGCTCGGAGAGAGACAACTGATGTCGCTCGAAGTGAAGGACTGTAAGAGCACTGAGGAGGGAGGACGAAGACGAAGGCGAAGCGGAGGGAGAGGAAACAGAAGATGAAGAAGAAGGAGGTAAAGAAGAAGAAGAAGAAGAAGAAGAGAAGGAAGATAGAGAGCCCGGGGTACCGTCGTAAAGTATAAGCGCGGTCTGTTGGTACTTGGCCGATACACACCATTGGCCATGGGGCATCGGGAATAATGGGGCAGTTGCGAGGAGCTCGCGCCCGCGCCGAGTGCCGATATAAAGGGAGAGCCATCAGGAAGGTCTCTGTCTCGGCGTGCCACTATGGTATCGCTCTCTCCCTCTCCCTCTCCCCCTCTCTCTCCTCCTTCCTCTCCTCCCTCCCCCTCTCCCGCTCTCTCTCCATACTATATCCCTGTTATATAGTATTGAAGCGAGAGGTGGTAACCCCGGGGCTAAAACGGCCACGGCCGACAACATCGTTCCGCGGACGCCCCGGGCGCACTTCCAAACCCGAGCGAGCGCGGAGTCGCACCAGGCATATACACACCGGGGCGCAGCGGCAGCAGCGCGCAGCATCCCAGGAACGCGCGATGCTCCTCGCATACGTAAACCGGGAACCCGCGAACTTCGTCAGAGACAAAGTGACGTGTATGAGCGCATCCGGCGTATCCCCAATCTTCGTTTCCCTTCGCTCCTCTCCACCCCCCCCCCCCCCCCGCCCTCATCCACCAGACTCCTCGGGCCTCCGCCACCCGCGGACCACTGTTGACGATTTCATCCAGCTTCCACAGTGCCATTCTCGTGGAACCCGTGAAAATCGATCTGAAATCCGTAGTATTTTTTAGAGCAGAGAAAACGAGAACAACAAGAATGATATTATTAGACATTATTTTGGAAGGAATTAATTTTTGGTCGGAAAGTTAGACAGATTTGTTGGTTGAGCATTTTTTTTTATAAATAGAATACAATAATGAATAAAAATATAAGTGTGATTGGAGTTTGAAGTATTGGAAGTTTTTTTTTTCTTCTTTTTTTATTGACGAGTTGTTCGGCCGCTGTTGTGTTGGCCCCAAATTAGGGAAATAACGTTGCCTCATTATCACCTGTTCCACATCACAGCGAAGATTCGGTTTTCTTCTACCCAACTGTTTTTACAGCTCGAAGGTCCGGACGTCTCCGTTCGTCTGCCCCGGGGGTCCAGCGGGTTCGGGCGCGAGGAATCTTTCGATTTCGTAATAGGCCCGGAATCTCTCTCGTTCTTCGGTCGGCCGAGATTTCCGGCTTTGTGGAAAAAACGAGAACCTGCGAGGCAAACACGGCCACGTGTATTCTTCTCTCGAAACGACCGTCTTATTAAGATCCACGGAGCGAATTATCATCGCCTCCATTATACTTAATCGGACTGTCACGTGGACGTTCCGTTTCTTCGAGAAACGCTCCGAGCATTTCGCTATAAATCCGTCGGAGCGGCCGTGAAATAGTCTGTCGAGAGGCCTCGAAATCGTAAGAAGTTTTTAACGAACTGCGATAACCTCAAAGCGTGAAAACAAAATTTTCACATAAAAATGTTATTGTCAATGCCGTTTGATATTTCAAAAAATTTCGAAACATTCTTAACTTAAAGCGAAATCGAAACCACGTTGAAAAGCGAAATCGAAACCACGTAAAAAAAATGAAAGAAATGTTACCTCTGCTTTTCACACATAATTAAAAAATTATTTCCTTCAGCGTTTCCAATATCAGAAACCATCCATTTCATTTCTTCCAAGTTCCCGACTTTTGGCCCACATCGCTGCACTCAAATCATCCCCCTCCCCCACCCCCTTCTGCAATCGTCTGTCAAGCAACCCGCAACAATCCCTCCTCGCGCCTTCGCCAAGCGGCCCTCGCGGCGCGTCGCCGACGCGCGAGAACATCAAGTGAAAAACGCTTCGCTCCGAGGCCGCAAAAGGAACCCCCGTCAAACGCCCCGGCATACGATTCGTCGTAGCAGCCCGGTGGCGTCGTCGGTGCGATCCCGGTAACCCGGGGCGGCGGTCGGTAAGGGCGCGTTCGGGCGAGGGACTAGAGGGTGGGGGTCAGCCTCATCCCCCCTTCCCCACCCGAGTGTGCGAGTTTGCACTCGCGGTATAATACAGCGTCGAGCAATTTGAATTGTTTAACATACACGTAATCCGGCGCGTTATCTCGCCGTGTGCGCCAGCACAGAGCGAGCTCATTGGCCTCATTGTGTGCACCTATACAAGCTCCATAAATACCGTATACCAATATATATACTATATACCTATACATGCACACACACACACATTTCAAAATATACATACATGCATTTATATACATTTACATATACATGTTGTTAAGGTGTACACACCCACACACACACATATATACAAATATGCATATATATGTAGCATTTATATATACGTTTTATACACGTTGGTAAGGTGCGGGCAATAGTGAGTGAAGGAACAGGCGCGAGCGTCCGAGAGACTATAATGGTGGTCACATGCCCGGAGGTGTCTGGTGGCTATGCGCGGACCGAGAGGAGAGTCGCTCGTTCTCTCTCGCTCCCTCGCTCTCCCGCTCGGAGCACCGGAGAGTACAGAGAGAAAATAATGCGATGTTTTTGTATCATACGATATACGGACGGGCGGTCGGGACCACGCGCCGCGGCCGAGCTCTCGTTCGGAGCCCCGGCTATATACCTCGCGCTCTGAAACTTAACCCGAGGCATCTTCCTCTTGCTCGGATGTAACGAGGATAGTCCGAGAGAGTTTTGCCCTAGGCTTCACATATTTTAGGGCGCGCACCTCTTCCACCCCCTTTCACCCTCCCCCCCCCCCACCACGTCCTCCATCCCTCTTTGCCCTCCCGCGTGTATATTCGTGTACACTCTGTGTACAGTCGAGCGTTGTGTACGTTCAGTGTGACTCGGTGTATGTGCTATATATATACGTACGCATTGGACTCCGGCGAACGTCCCGGTTGGCGCAAACTGGTGTCTTTGATGCGGGGCTCTGTGTCGGGCCCAAGGCGAGGTGGGACGTTGTCCTGCGTTCACCAGTTCGTTCGGCCTCTCTCTCTCTCTCTCGCTCTTTATCTTTCGACCCTTTTCCCTCTTTCTCCCTTTTGCACGCGTCCGTTCTTTCTTTCTTTCGCCCGGCCGTTCGCCGCTCTTCCGTTCTCTCGTAAAAGGCGCACGCAGATGAGATGAACGCTCGGGCGCTATTTATTCTGTCTTCTGGAGGGACGCGGAGTAACGAGGTGCGCGACCGAGTTGGCCCATGGGGATATATATCCGCTTGGAGCACGAGACTCGGTCGCGTCTCTCGTGCGACCACCGCGCGGGCGGGAAATGCCTTGTGTGTGTCACGGGTGTCGAGGGGACATTCGGTGCCATTTCGAATCGCGTGAGAATCGAAGTGGCGGCATTTTATGGTTGCATATGACGTCTGTCGATTGCGTTCCACAATTAGCACTTTTATTATTATTACTTTATAAACCTTCAATGTCAATCCCGAAATCCTATACCGATTTTCATTTGCCAATCAAACTGCACTGAGAAAAATTAGTAGTTGCGAAACCCAATCATTGGTTGCTGTTACGAAAATATTGGTCGGTCTACCAAAATATTGGTTGCTGTTACTAAAATATTGGTAGCTCTGTCGAACGAATGGTAATCACAACTATTAATTTTTTTCAGTGTGGTGATTTGAAATTCGGTCACCGCGCATGCGTCAAAAAATTCCCGCGCCTTTTAGTCGACCAGTTGAAAATGTTATCTGATCGCACGTATGAAAGGAGTCGACGCTGTCGATCATTACCCGCAGGTGTGGACAGCACCGTCAAGCAACCAGCAACAGCAGTAGCAGCAGCAGTAGCAGCCGCAACAGCGGCGTCAGAATCTCGCGTGGTCAATTCCAGCAGCCAAAGTATCAATCCGCAATCGCCTGGTGCCGCGGCTGCGTGTGTGTGTTGCATGATGACGTTTGTCGATCGCGCGCAAGCGCGCCTGCCGCGCATGTCGCGGCTGTCTTAACGTGGATTTAACGAGAGGCTGCGAGACGCGGTGCACGTGGCGCCGACACAAACGAACGTCGTGTGATCAGTTGAGGCTTATGATCCGCGTTGCGGCCTTGTTCGACGCTCGCCTGAGCCTTGCACTCACAAACACACACACCCACAGACACACACAAACATTCCCTCATATACACAGTCGACTATCATGGCGATATAATCGAGGTGGAGCAGTTGGGCTTTCCGGTTGATAATTAATGCCTGTTTATACTCCCGTGAATCGAAATCCTTTGTTTCGTGTGTCGAACTCAGGGCTCGACGGCGCCGAGCGGGAGCCGCGCGGAGGACGGCGCGCAACGGGAGATGCATTTCGCCTCCCACCGCGAGCTCTCTCGCTGCTTCTCCGATACACGAGCGGACTATACGTTACCAATTACGTTCCCACGGTTAATTAAGAGTTGCCGCTACCGCGCCGATACGCCTCGCGATCCGCGTGTAGAGTGAATGGGTGCGCGCACACTCGTACGCGCTGCTGTGCGCTCGACGCCGAAGCCACCGGGCTCTCCTACGTGATAATGCCCCGCGAGCTTCGACGAGAAACCGCTCATCTCGAACGGAGAAACTCGCAACGGCGAGATCCAAGAGCCGGGTGTGCACGTTCAACTGCAAAATTCGATACGTCCTGAGTCTGGCTGGTTTGGTCTGTTCGAACGTCGAACGCGGGCGAGACTCGTACGCTGATTCTGCTCCCGGTGGAAGTACACTGGGAAAAAGTTAATAGTTGTGATTACCAATCGTTGATCAGAGCTACCAATATTTTAGTAACTGCAACCAATATTTTGGTAGATCGAACCAATGATTGGTAATCACTACTACTGTTTTTTTTTTCAGTGTAGTTTGCTTGGATCCGAGCAAACTACTTCAAATCGATTTGTGTTGGATGGACGAGGGAGAATCTTTCTTTTCTTGATAGTGAAAATGGTAATTGAGATTTCTGGTGGTACTTGAAAAATAAATGAACATGTCTTTTTAGCGTGTCTTGAGATTGAAAAATTAGGTTTCATTGATTTGAGTCCCTTCATTAGATTGATTTAATAGCGACAACTCTGACGTTACTATCAAGCCCTCTCGATCAACCCTCGCCGCTTGGTAATTCATACACATTATCATCCAGAATCCCTAAGATCGAAACCCTGATGATGATATCCCTACCAGATTCATAGAAATCAGCCTGACGGGTTATGCTCTATAATTCGTCCTTCCTCTGCGATGCAATTCCTTACCCTCAAGTCCCTTGCTCCTCAGCCTTCGAACATCCGTATCTTGCGAAATCAAATGAGATATCTATCCACATAACCTACACGAGCAACACACAAAAGCATCGACGCACCATCTACACTCTGCGTATGTACGTCGACTGTGTGTGCACCGCGAGTCCGGCTTCTCGCTTGACCTGCGGTGGGTGTATGTTTAACCTTTTTCGATGGTCGTCGCGGGCACACAGAAAATCCTCACGCTGTACTACACGAATACGCGATGTGCGCTTGGGAGTAAAAAAAAACGAAGCCGCGAGTGTGTATATGCGCACTCGACGTCAGTGTGCGATACGCGGTGTGTACATCGCGTCCAGCGTCGGAGCGGAACGCTCGCCGCGATCGCTGCGCTCACCCACGCGAGCGAATGTAAATTACCGGAGGCTGTGAATCATTTTGAGAAGAGACCGCTCGCGCGGCGCTCGGGTTAAGGATACCCAGACGGCCCCGGGGCATCCCTCCGCCGCGGCTGTTACACAAGAAACCGGGACGTTGTATATATACGCAACGTCGTCGTCGCACACGAATCCGCTTCGTATATTTCCATCGTTTACACGCGTGTGCGTTCCGATATCTATATGGTTCTTCGGGTTCTTCGGGTTCTTCGGGTTCCTTGCGGGTTCCTCGCGGGTTCCTCGGGGTTTCCGACTCCGCTCGGACTCGGCGCGCGCCGAGAGTCCATGAGAAAGGCAGGCGGATCCCATAGATGGCCGTGGGACGCGCTCCGGGCCCAAACTCCCACCTTATATACATGTGCAATCGTCGACGTATGTGTGCGCGGGTGTATATAAAAGACGCTCGAAGCAGCGAGACCTCCGCACCAATAATGCTTATTAGGTGTTTCAAGCATCGGGGCGGATCTCAGTTTCTTCCACTTCTTTCCTGTCCTTTCCCCGGTTTTCCCTTCGTCCCTCTCGGCTTCGGGAACTTGACGGACGCAACGGATTTCATTGGGTATTTGTGATATCTGGACGTCGCGACGCTCGCTCTTTTCTTGGGGGAAGAAAATCGACAGAGGAAGACAGAGGATAAGGCTGAATATTCCGACGGGAGTTTTGTTTTTATTGAAAAAAAAAAAAAAAAAAAAAAAAAAAAAAAATTTGGGAGGGCACACCGGGGTCATCTGGAACAGGTGACATCAACGTGTGCCGGACTCGATCCGAGTCATCCGGTCTAACAAAAAAAAAATTAAATAATAAATAAAAAACAGGGAATACTGAAAAAATGGCCAACGCACTGAAAACGCGTCGTTCCAGAAGCGCGAAAAAAAACGGCCGAGTCGTCCCCACGATTACGAGGCGCCACTCGCGAGCCTCAAACTGAAACGGTCCCCGCGATCGCGCGGCGCGCAACTCGGATCTCCATTACGTTTCTTTTTTCCTTCCCCCCGCGAGCGTTATACCGTAAAGTCTACTTATGTAGGTAGAGGAGGGCGCGCGCGGTGTCCCGGGGGCGACTCGTGAAGATCGTGTTCCCTCGGTCTCGGCATGGATCCCTCTCGGAATAGGCGTTCTGCCGCGCGCGCTGCCGTCGCTGCGCGCGCGTTGCACTTCGGCCGCCGCGTCTCTGTGCCTCGCGCGCGCGCGCGCGCTCGCCGCCTCTGTTTCTAGCCAGTCGCGCGGAGAGCCGCGCGCCTGGCCTGGCCCATGGCTCGCGGGGGCGTTCGAGCCCCGCGTGCAGCGACGCAAAGCTACAGAAGGATATCGCCCCGTGCGCGGGCTCGTGAGCTTCGCCTGGATCTCTCCTGTAGTCGCGAGGAGATGCATATGCACTTTCTCTCTCGCTCTCTTTCTCCCTCTTCCTCTCTCTCTCTCTCAGCTGGCACATAGAGAGCGAACAGCGCGCCGAGTGCATTGCGGAACGTGTACGCCAGAGCTCGGAGCGTATTCGCGCGCTCGCTCTCGCTCGTCGAGGTGGATGAGCACACGAGACAAAGACGGGCGCAGAGACGAAGACGACCGAGTCTGCGGCCGAGAGCGGGCTGAGCGAGAGAAGTCAAGAGAGAATGTAGATAGGGATTGAAACCAGAGGGAAAGCGAGAGAGGAGGAGAGAGAATGAGGGAGAGGGAGTGAGAGAGAGAGAAAGGAGTACAGAGGCCGCTGGTCCTCCTCGCCTGCGTCTCCTCCTCCTCTCCTTCCTCCTCCCCCTCCTCCTTCTACTACACTCGGCATAGTGTGCACTCGCCGCCGCCGCCCGCCTCTCACTGCAATTAGGGAATTGCCTCGGGTATACCTCGCATTCATCGCAATGCAACACAAGCCATAGAGGCGCACACTGTGCACCAGTAGGTGTACACTGACACGATCCTCACGGGCCGCGGATCAAGGTGCAGCGCGTGTAACTGGCAAAGCCAGCGCGATGTATATGAATTGTTTTCGATATACGTAATAAACGGTTTTTCTATATATTTCTTTCCGGCGGATTTTGCAATGTACGCCGGGAGTGTAGATGAGTCAGGGCGAGCGGAAAGCTCGAGGTTTTCTTGGAGCAACCTTGGAGACGTTGGGTGTGAGTTTTTGGAAGGTTGGTTTTGGAATAAGGCGATAGAGGGATTTTGGAGGAGCAAGAGGTTAGATGTCAAATTTGACACCAAATTGAACTTGTTTACCACGGTTGCCATTGCAGACTTTCCTGGCAACCAATCACAGCACGAATAAAACGATGACAATGCTTTCTGTTACTCATGAACTTTATTACCCATGTAGGTTCTGCCGATAAAGCTGAAACGACCAATACTCGGGCCAATGTTGGGGTGACGATTATCGACTTTGCAACATTGGGCCAATGCTCGGCCAAGTATTGACCCGTCGATGGTTGGCTTGTCGATATTAGGCCAATGCTTGGCCAAGTATTGACTCGCCAATTGTTGGCTTGCCGATATTAGGCCAATGCTCGGCCAAGTATAGACTCGCCACTTGTTGGCTTGTCGATATTAAGCCAATGCTAGGCCAAGTATTGACTCGCCAATTGTTGGCTTGCCGATATTAGGCCAATGCTCGGCCAAGTATTGACTCGCCAATTGTTGGCTTGCCGATATTAGGCCAATGCTCGGCCAAGTATTGACTCGCCAATTGTTGGCTTGCCGATATTAGGCCAATGCTCGGCCTTGTATTGACTCACTAATTGTTGATTTCCGTGAAAGATTATTGAATGTGATTTATTTATACCGCTTCAGACGCAGTCATATAATTCTGTAAGTACTGTACATAGTACATCAAATTGATACTTTACATTAGTCGATCAAATAGACAAAAAGAAATGTATAATGACATGATCGCAATAGCCGAGTGAGCTAAGGCGCAGCGCAACAACCCAAAGGTCCCAGGTTCGATTCCTGACAATGTAAAAAAAATTAAACATTTTTCAGCGATTAAAATGCATCAGAGACGGAATATGTAATTAAAAGTGCAGGATAACTTGATTAAATAAGTACAATTAATTATTTTTTGATAAAATTTATACGGCCGATAATGTCGGCCGACAAAAAAACCGATACTCGGCCGATACCCGGCCGATACTCGGCCGATACTCGGCCGATCCTCGGCCGATCCTCGTACGCGATACTCGGCCAACTATTGTTGCCAATATCGAGCCGGACTTATCATCCGAGACTCGGGCCGATGATCGGGCCAATATCATATCCCAATGTTGGCAATCTCGGCACCGAGATTGGGCCGATCATCGGCCAAGTCCGATCACCCTTCATGGGTATAGAGGGACTAGGCTAATCACACGCGTCGGGGCGCGTGCCTGAGATACTTTTGCGCTGCTGCGCTCTTATAAAACTTTAAAAGAGTAAATCGCAACTAAAAAACCCTTGTTCAGTTACTTTTGAAAAAAAAAAAATGGTCTTTTCGCTTGTCAGAAATCGTAGATCTGGCCGCCGGGCCGAAAACCGCCCAAATCGGGGTCACGAAATTTATTTTTTCAAAATATCGACTTTTAACCTATACCATCGTTCTCAAGTCGCATATTCTACCCCTGAAAACACCGGTTACAACCCTTTTTTAGTTGATTTTGAAAAAAAAAAATTTTTGGCCGAACAGTTTGTCAGAAATCGTAGATTTGGCCGCCGGGCCGAAAACCGCCCAAATCGGGGTCACGAAATTTATTTTTTCAAAATATCGACTCTTAACATATACCATCGTTCTCAAGTCGCATATTCTACCCCTGAAAACACCGGTTACAACCCTTTTTTAGTTGATTTTGAAAAAAAAAAAAATTTTTGGCCGAACAGTTTGTCAGAAATCGTAGATTTGGCCGCCGGGCCGAAAACCGCCCAAATCGGGGTCACGAAATTTATTTTTTCAAAATATTGACTTCTAACCTATACCATCGTTCTCAAGTCGCATATTCTACCCCTGAAAACACTGGTTACAACCCTTTTTTAGTTGATTTTGAAAAAAAAAAAATTTTTGGCCGAACAGTTTGTCAGAAATCGTAGATTTGGCCGCCGGGCCGAAAACCGCCCAAATCGGGGTCACGAAATTTATTTTTTCAAAATATTGACTTCTAACCTATACCATCGTTCTCAAGTCGCATATTCTACCCCTGAAAACACTGGTTACAACCCTTTTTTAGTTGATTTTGAAAAAAAAAAAAATTTTGGCCAAACAGTTTGTTAGAAATCGTAGATCTGGCCGACGGGCCGAAAACCGCCCAAATCGGGGTCACGAAATTTATTTTTTCAAAATATCGACTTTTAACCTATACCATCGTTCTCAAGTCGCATATTCTACCCCTGAAAACACTGCTATCAACCTTTTTTTATTGGATTAAAAAAAATATAAGATCTTTGACACAACTGTCAAAGTTATCAAGGACAAATAAACTTGGACTCGGTCTGAGAGGCCCAGCCAATCACAGCTCGAATAGTTTGCTAACAATCCTTTCCGTTACTCATGAACTTTTTAAAAGAGGGATTCCATGGAGTCTAAAAAGTTAATGACAAAACTCGTGCTCGCTTGATTTTCGATCAACAGCTTTCAGGTATATTTACAACACAACGAAAGAAGCACTCGAAGTATGAACCCCGAAACTGGGCATAAATCGCGAGAGATTTTCGACAGAGATCCCGGAGTGTCGCGTCCCGATGGTCCTCGAGGATCCTCAGAAGCAGCGCCCGCAGTGCCGAGGGTCCTCGGCAGCCCCGGGCGAAATGTCCCCAGGACTTCGGTACTTTCCTCGGATATTTTTGCTGCTTCATCTTCTTTCCCTGCAATCCCCCGCATTTCTCCCTCTGTCTTTCTCGTAAGAAACGCTGACGTCGCGATCAAACTCAAGATGTCGAGCCGAGACGACGGCTGGTTGGAAATTTGTAGCGTTACATTCGGCCCAAACCAGGCACTGGTCAGGCCCGGACAGGGTTGACACAGGCTGACTAGCACCGAGTGTAACGCTGTGAATTTTCTACCAGGGTTTCTGTCGTCAAGAATGAGAATTATTTGTGAATGATTATTGTAATTATTATCCGTATACGATTTACACGGTCGATGTTATTGGGTTATTATAATAGAGAGACTTAGGAAGTTAGGAGGAGGAGAGGAAACGAGGAGAATCCATTGACTTGTGGGATGGAACGGGTGAAGTGACGGCTCGGACCGTAGGCCGAGAAACCACGGAACGTGCATCGCGAGCGAAAGCGCGCGAGAGAAAGAGAGAGAGAAGAAATCTCATTCGAGACGCTGATGGTGTTCGCCCGTCGTCCCTTCAGGCGATTTAACACTCAATATTTAAGTTTGCTCCTCTTCGACCTCGCGCGCCGCTCGCGGAGAACTAGTGTTATTTTATACATCCGCACTGTTGTACTCCTTTTCATCCGCGTATTTTACGGCGCGCACGTAGCTCTCCGCTCGCTCTGCTCCGGACTGATTCATGCTCGCCCGCATCATCCGCCTTCAGCGAGATCGGATTCGCGAGATACCGCGAGCGCGCGGCACCCACGAACATCATAATACAATTTTCTTGAAACCACGCGATATCTCGTATGTGCGATCTTAATATCCACTTCGATGCTCTCGTTGTTAGAAATATTGGTAAAATACTATTCGGTTACTGCTGACTCACAGTAACAATGAAATATATTGATGTTCGGACGAATTTTTTACCGCAATTCCGAAACACAATAAGTAGTATAACAACGTTCAAAATAAAATAAATTTCATCATTTTGCATGAAAATACTGTGTGCACGTCGATTGAAAACCGTCCAACAATTGTAGACAGGAGTTCAAACAAAACTCATAGCCAGCCCAAATAACCAAAACGCGTGAATATCCTGATACTATTTTCTGTAACCATTGCAACATCCATCCGCTTCCGTACTCAACGTCTCAGAAAGCAATATCCGCGATTTCACAAAATGTCCTCTCCTTAAAAAAATGAAATTCCAAATAAAAATGTACATCATTCCCAAAAAAAATACTTGTCTCAACAGTCGCCTCAATACTGGTCTCACCAAACCACCGTCAATCTTTCCGATACTACGATTCCTCAGCTACCAAAAGTCGGCTATTATTCCCTCTGCTCTTATGCTGCTCCTTCTCGCGTGTACAGCTAAATTCGTAGCAGCTATTACCGCGGTTCCGTGCTGCACACTATGCGCTGCGCACTGCGCGCGCTGCGTTCGCTCGACGTGCCGCGCAGCCCGCGATACGCGAGAGAATACATATACATATGCCAACAACTATACTTCATTAATATTTCATTTCGTGCTTATCGTTTCCTCGGCGAGAGGCGCTCGCCGCACAGAACAGCAAACCGTAGCACCGCCGCCGTCGCCGTTGCCGCCGCCGCCGCTGCTGCCACGGATCGCCCGGGGGCATCGTTACTGGCTCTGTGAGCGAGGGCCTTGGTCCGCGCGCCGTCCGCCCGTCGCCGGCGACCTGCCCCGGGCGCCTGGTGTGCATTGTCTCGCTTTTGCCCCGGGGGCCCCGTTCTCTTCTCTTCGCTTCTCTCCACCTCCTCCTCCTACTCCCCCCCCCCCTCTCTTCTCTTCCTCCTCCTCCTTCTATCTTCGTCTCTCCCTCTCTCACTCCTTCGCTCCTCGCTCGCAGCTTCCCGCAGCCTCCCCGCTCTTCCACCTCTCCGCTCTTCGTTCCTCGTGTGCCCTGTGTGCTCACCCGCCAACGCGGTCTCCGCGCGCACTCCCCCGCGGCAGTCGCCACCCGACGAAGCCGCTATCTCCGACCGTTTCCGTACCCGCAGCGACCAACCTCGTTCCTACCTGGGGGCTTCCCCCCGACGACCTCCTCCGCCTCCTTCGCCTCGTCCTCGTCCTCAGCCTCGCGCTGCTAACCCCCCCTCGCCTCCTTCCCCGACGAGGGGGAGATGGGGCAGGGGGGGACGGGGGTCTCTCTCGCCGCTGGTTCCTCAACCGCTCAACCACGTCGAGCTCAAACTTTGACACTCCGGACGCCCTAATGTTGACTTCGAATGAGTAAAATTTCCTGTCTGACTGGACTTTTACGGAAGTTCGGAATCGCAAGTTGCTACGTATGGGAAGAGCGCTATTGGCCTTTTTTTTACCAAGGTGCTCGCAGTGCGGCAACGAAGGTGACGTTTTTGAATGTTTTTTTTTGTGTCTTGAGTCGATTTCTATCCAGTTTTTCATGAGACTATATTATTTTTTCCGAAATCAACCTCCAATTTCGCGCCGTTTGAATATTTCTCACTAAATTCGAAATTGCAAAAAAATAATTTGCCACAAAAAAAGTCTAAAAACAATTTTTCATCGTCACTTCCATCGCGATTCCTCAAACGAATAAAAAATTGGTATCATTTTTGGAAATCTGTGGACTCTGTCGCATTTGCGTCGTCAGACGGAGGCGCCGAATGTCGCCGCGGCCGCTCTTTCCGTTCCCACTGATCCGCGCGCTCGTCGTCGTCGTCGTCGTCGTTCTCCGCCGCAGCAGCAGCAGCAGCAACGGCATCCTTCCCGCGCGCGTACCTTGCCCGAGGGAACCGAAATGGCGGTACCGCGCGTCTGCCTGCAGTGCCCGGAGCTAGCGGAGTCCCCTTCAGTCCCTTCTCTTCATCCTCCTTCCTTCCCCCCCATACTCCCCCTCTCACTCTCTCGCCCGTTTCCCCCTTTCCTCTTTTCACGTCCTCGGGCTTTTCTGTCCTTCCACGAGACTCCTCGTTCTTCCTCCTCCTCATCCTCCTCCTCCTCCACCTCCTCCACCTCCTCCTCCTCCTCCTCCTCCTCCTCTCGTTCGTTCTCTCGCGTTCGCTCCTCGTCGTCTCTCTTTGTTGGCTCGTGTTTCTTAGCTCGTGGCTTCGGGTTTTGCTTGTATCACATCCTCGTTGATATTTTTTCTTTTTGTCTTCTTCTTTTTTTTTGTACCTCCGCCTTCTTCTCCCTCCTCGCTTATTCCCCGTTTTTCCAGCGTCTTTCTCGCTTTATCTTATATACTTTCGTTGATATTACAGTGTGCACGCTAGTTTATGAATACACGGTATATGCGGCGACTGTGGTATGCCCGGGTTCGATCAGCGTATAATCCTTGTACTCGTTGGAGGTTCGTTCGTTCCTTTCGTTCTTTCGGTCTTCTTCTTCATCTTCCTCTTCATCTTCTTCATCTTCTTCTTCGTCTTATCCCTCTTAGTCTGCTTTGCTTCAACCCCTGTCGTTTGCCTCCTCTGCCTCGTTACTGCACCGACGACGACGACGACGACGACGACGACGACGACCTCTTGTTGTCAACTGAGACTCTCGCTGCGGCTGCGGTTTCCTTCTCGGCCTTCGGGCAATTTTCTTCTCGGCGCCCGATAAGACGAGGGAGAAAACCCGCGCCCTGGGTTTTCGTTTACGTATACGGAGGGTTCGTGCGCGGCGCCGTGGGGCGATTTTTCAACGAAGAATAGTTTCCCGACTGATAATTCCCTCCGGTACCCCCCGTCGTCCTCGTGGGATTTACGGTATTTCGTATCGTTGCCCCGCGCGAGATTAATTATTGCTTGACTAGCCCGGCGACCCGCACGCGCGAAACTTTTGCCCGCGATTATTCCACAACTTTCGAGATTAAAACCTGGGATTTTTTGGTCCGGTGCAACAAAAGAACCGAAAAAAAAAATCAGTGCCCACTGAGGCGAAAAGTAATTGGGGTATGTTTGATTTTTTGAGTCTCGGTTGGAAACAGGGAATAAAATTGGTCATTGTGACACATTATATTTTCTTCAAACGCGCGCGTTAAGTGTCGTCGTAAATTTTCTTCCGAAATAAAAAAATACGTATGTGACTGACGTGACTCCCTGGACACCTATTCAGGCGTTTATGGGGCCCTCGGGGCCATGACCCGAAATCCTCCTGTACGGTAGTGGCCATTTCGACCCCACTGATTGAAACTGAACGACGATATGCGTGCCAAAAATACGAAAAATGGGTGAAGGTTACATTGAACCCACATTTGTGACCTCTCGTAATATGGATCTTGAAGGAAAAATGGCGTGTATGCAAAAATGCGGGACCACTTTGACCCGCGGTGACAGCCAAAGGTCAGCAATTACAGACTAAGCGACGACGTTAGAATGAGCGTTAATCGCTCCATTAGCCTCTTAAATCCCGCAAGACTGCGGCCGAGTATGACGTACGAGCCGTGCCACCAGCTCGATGCACATAAAGCTCGGTGACGTAGACGTCGAAATGCCATTATCAATCTAGATTGATCCAGTCCCCTCGATCAAGTGTCCCCAGCGGACGCCTGGTTTACCTCACCCGGGACACGGGCTCTGAAATTGATCTATTGAGTCATAACGACTGGCGTATAGCTCGGGGCGGACAAGTTGCTCGCGCACATGAACCGAGGCGCCGCGGAATTAACTGCTGCTGCTGCGAGATAGAGCCACGATGACGACGCGACGTGTATTCCGGAATGCGTGGAAATATTCGACGAGATTTTATCTCTCATTGACGTTTAATCGATCCACGGTCAATTGGAACGAGAAGTTTACGGACGTTATTAAGAACCATAATCGAACTCACACACATATAAAAACTTCACGTTTATTTCATGCTTTTTATTCGTTTAATAATATCGTACAAGTGTATTAACTCTATCGCAGTTAAAGAAAAACTATGTTATGTTAATATTTTTTTATTAGGTTTAATAAGTCTCGGTAACGAGGCAGGAAAGACCTCGGCGTGTCGACATAAAGCTCTGGGGGTGGTTGGTACGTGATTTGACTTTTTTTTTGTCCTTATTACACCAGGACACAACACTTCTTGTCAGCCGGACAGTCGGTTGATCGCTCGGTCAAAGTCTGGGGGCACTTGTCCGTGCAGTCGCCGCCGTGATGACGACACAGACTCCTGTGTTCGCGTTTCACTGAAACAAAACGTGAGTATGTAAAGCCGTGGACTCAGATCGGAGACAATAATTTACTTTTCATTTATTGTTGTAAAAATCCGGACACGTTTTTGGAATAGTTTCACAAACGGCGTCCTCCCGTTATAATAAAAAATTGCAGGAAGAAAACTATCAATAATGTGCATATTTTACGAATGAGAGAATATTTTATGAACACGAAATTATCAATTAGAAAGTTATTTCATCGTGAATGAAATCTGCTGACAGTGATAAATAATGCAGAAATTACAAGGTTTTTATGATAAAAGAGAATGGAGATTGGAAATCTGCCAATAATTGACTTGTATATGTATATCACTAATTTATTCTGGATTACAGGAAACTCCTTAACAGTGAGTAATTTTGTTCAATGTACTTTATCGCTATGCGGGTGCCGGCAAATTACAGGCTATTTTTATTTTATTTTTATCATTTCTTAGATAATGAAGCAATATAAAAGTGAGAATTGATTTTGGTCGGTCTTTAAAAAATGTGTTTCACGAAGCATTTGTATTTTTTTATCACAGCAACAACCCAGGCGGGGTGATTAATTCCTTTCTTATCATCAAAGTAATGATTCACGTTTCAGGAGAAAACAAAATTCGAACACGACTCTGAATGCTTCGAATTATCTCTTTTTCAATAGAACTTCGGTTCACCTTATTCATACATCGATACTTACAGAGTGCACAACACGTGGCACCGGATTCCGCGCAGATTCCTCCGCGCGCTTTTAATTCACAGTGTCCAGCGGGTGCACAGAGTTCGGCCGGACAGGATTCAGCCGATGCGATGATTCCTGAAACAAAATTATCGATATAATTTTTCGTGAAATATTTGTGGAAAAATTTGATGAGATCTGACGAGATCCTCGTATAAAATATGAGAATAATGTCATGTCGTAAATCTCGCATTTGTTGAACAAAAACTGTACGAGGAAATTTATCGAACCCCTTTGAGAGTGTCGAGCAGCAATTTATTCGACTTTACGTCCGAGTCGACGCACAAAGTGCGCGCAGGCGCAGTCCGACAACGCGCGGTTTTATCCACTTTCGCGTCACACGAGATCAAAGATAGGCGCGTCAGCGAGCTCGCGCGGGGATTCCTCCTCCGTCTTCGCAATATGATAATCGCAATTCCCGAAGGCCCCGTGAGTATCGCGTATACAACACGTATGCGGATATCGCGTCGTGTCGGACTCGCTTGGCGTCTCAAACCATTCACGAAAATAAAAAACTTTCGATCGATAAATATACGCGCCGGCTATAAACGTGTCCGACTCTCTCTGGCGATTCTTTCTCCACTTTCCACAGACGCCAATATACATTTATTCAACTAGCGTCGCTGTGTTCATTCAGGTGGGGCCGCTAACACTTTCGTTTAATTATATCAATAATCTGCTTTACTTCAAAATTATGAAAAAAATTAAACATCGAATCGCGTCAACTGTCACCATTTTTCGATTTCGTTTCAATACAATAATAATGTGAGTCTAAAAATTATATAAATAAGAAAGTGTTTACTAGTTTTTTTTTGCAATTACATTCCATTTTTAAAAACTGTATAGCTGTATGTATTAATAAACAGTGGAAACTTTTTTCAAATAATTTATAAAAATTAATCGAACACAACGATTTTAAATATTTAAAAAAGTAACTGCAGACAACCTTCTTCAATTTTAGTGTCCAAATAGTCAAAGGAAAAAGGAAAATTCTCAAATAATAAATTAAACGAAGTATTAAAAAAAAATCAAAGACTTTTTCTCCACTCGCGTTTGACACGTTGTTAAAGCAAAAGTACGAACAGTGCAGACAGTGCAGACTGCAAGAAGCGTCGAAGGATGAAGAAGCGTTGGAGGTTGCTTACCTTGCACGTGAATAAGCGCGACGAGCGCGAGAAGAAGAAGACCGAAGTCGAGCGAGAAGAAGGCGACGCGCATTTTTGCTCCGTTGGGTTGTGGCTTCTGACAGTCGTGACGATTCAATGGTCCCGCTTTCCCGCAACGCTACCATTATATAAACGCACGCGTCGAGCATATACAACGCGCGCGCTGTGCTCCTCGTCGTCGCTTCGTTAACGCTTGCGCGCTTCCACCGTTGCTCGCGTGTAATCCTCGCCTCCCGGTGTGTAAGAACCGAGCAAACAGATAGAGATACACACGACCACACCGCTCGTTGTGTCTATATTTTCGTGTACGCACGAGTCGACCATCCAGCCGTGCATTCGATTATCTTTCAGTCGGCTGTACACACGACGCAGGCGTGTACATCGCCTTCGTGTGTGCTCGTGCAATTACAATAGATTATCGAGTCCGCACGCCTCGAAGCTTCAAAGATTCCTCCACATCCTTCTCTTATCGTCGCTCACAATAACGATAAAGAAATAATAACCGTTTTGATTTTATGAAAACGATACAAAAATCTTTTTTTAAGAATTAAATACAGAATTTGAGATTTTTTTTGGCCGCAAATTCTTTACCACTTGAGCAAACAAACGCTGTTTGATTAAAGAAATGACTGACAGAATCCTAATTCTAACTTTCTGCTACTTCAGTTACATTTTAATAGTCACGTTGTTTGAAGAATGATTTCGGTTTTTGCCTCAGATGTCATCCTCAAAATTGACGTAAAATGAAGTTGTTATTTGTGATTTGATTCTTTAATTATCCTTGTGTATCTAACGAACGACAAATTTTCACGTTCTACTGCCAATTTTTTGGTGATACAATACCACGTTATTTGCCACGATTTTTCAACCAGGTGGTCGAGCCCGTGACATTCGATCGAGCTCGATTACGTCTCTCGGCCGCGCGTCTCGTAAACAACCCGACGATTGGTATAAAATGAGAGAATCATATCCCGGTATTTTCTTACGGGTAGTAAAAGCCAGCAAAAATAGTTGTCGAGTCTCCAGTCTCCGCTGCTCGCGAATAAAGAAGTTCAGTTTCCTTTCTTGCGCTTCTCTATTTTTTAATTTTTTTTCCAAGTCCTCCAGGCTCCCGAGCATCAAGCATATTGAGAGTCGTATCTTCAGAGTCGCGTATTCTCCATAACGAATTGCTCCTAACTGTAATAACTGTAATAACTCGACTCTGAAAGTGCAAAAAGTAAAATAAGAAAAATGTTTGCTTCTGTGCTGTGATTTATGAGAGTAACATCATATGCTTAATAGAAATCTCGGGAGAGTCGACGCGCTCCGCAGGGATCAGTCACGGCTGCCTTGGACGAAAAATGTACATCGTGCGAATAATTACTCTGCTTCGCGTTGTCTGTATCACAATGCGCGTCCGTTTCGCCGTGGGTCGCGTTACGTTTTTTTTTACCTTCCACGGGTCTGTTTATCGGGCTGCATGACACGCACGCAGGCTCTTCAGTCTGTATTCTTTGACGGAGAATTATTATCTGAAGGGTATCTCGTCATACCGACTCCTGTTTATGTACTTATATACTGGAAAAATTAACTTCGTTCCTCGTTGCTCCGAGCAAATGAACAAATGAATTGACATCGCGCGAATCGTGAGTTATTAATATTCCTCGCGAGTTCGTGGAAAAAAATATTCGCTTTCTTTCCGCGTGTTTTGTTGTTGTTTTTTCGGGGCTCGTCGTTGTTTGCCGTGCATTTTATCCATTTTCAGGAGAATACGACGGCGGAAATTTTATGGGCAAACAAATACGTCTCTTGGCATTAAATACGAGACTGATAACGTAATAGAGATTACAGTGAATCCAGCGACGAGAACATTTTATTTTACTGCAATCAAAATCAGTTTTATATTTTTTGATCGAATTTTAGTTTTCGATTTATTTTTTTTTGCAAAAAAGCTGTTTTTTCGTAGGTATTTTTAACATTGAATTTAAGTATTTATTAAAATTCGAATAAAACGTGTTTTTTATGTCCTCAGGTCGTGAATAATATTATCACCTGGCGATGTCCTTGATACATTTTATTAGTTTCCGGAAATTCAATAACGCGATATCTCGAACTTTTCGGACGCTAACTTTTTATGGTTTCTCGTTCGGGGAGTCACCGATAAGACGATTGCCACCGGTGTATGCGCTGCGTGTACCAACCTGTTTGAAATCACAACGTCGCACGCGGGTATTCACCGCGCTGGAAAAATCGGCTTCGAGGTGCGAATATCCCCTCGACGTGAATCATTCTCGGCGTCGCTTTGGGTATTCCCCGCGAAAACGATTATTTCTTCCAATCTGTTTAGTATTTTGTATTTACCAAAAAATAACTTGAAAATAATAATTAGAAGCAGATTACAGTCAAATTATTTGGATATCAGATAATAAATTTGTTGATACAGCTGGCAATTTGCAGTCACATTGGAAAAAATTGATAAACTTTTTTTGATTTTACTTTAATTTGTGTAATCTATTAAAATGAGTATCATTTTAATTGTCCTAAAAAAAGAAATTATTCTATACAGTGGAATTATTATTTACAGTACCGCCGCATATTTACGACATAATATCAGCAAAGAATATATTTTAATGGGTACTAATTGTTACCTACCGTCATGATAATTATCGCTATCCCTATACGCAATGCAAACAACACATTTTTGCTCACGCAACGCGTCCGTCAACGAAACAGATGTAATCACACATTCATCCGCTACCAACGACGCAAAATGCATAAAAAATACTACAGCTTGAAAAAAAAATTGTTGATCGTTTTGCACTTTTAATTCGGCAGCTTCGATCAGTTTCTAGTCCGGGTGCTTAATTTCCGCACTGAATCATGTAAAATCAGTGGATTTCTCTTTCAATAATCTCTGACAAATATGACTTCTAAAACAAAAAAATATTGCGAAAACTTTTTATGTATTACGTATAATTAAAAAAATCTGACAGCCACGAATTTCCATCGTATTCTAACATTCGATATTTTATCAACTCTGTCAATACTTTGACAATACTCGTTACAACCTCAGCCGAAGAGAAACAGCGGACGCCCGAAGCCTCAAGACGCCAGGAAATTGACTCCCCAAACGATCAAAGCCGCATCGACAGCCAATCCGAGAGAGAGCCCCAAGATAGTCCTGCATTATCGAGATTGTCTCTTCAATCAGTGAGTTTCAGGCAGTGAAAGCCTCGCGTCTCGTTGTCGTCAACCGCGATCTATAGATCGCGCCATTCACGATCTATGCGATCGTTGACATTCACCGCCGCGAAATTGCCGCGAAAGACCGAAAAAAGAGACGGATCCGAGGAAGGCGGAGAACGCCGGGGCAAGGGAAGAGGGGATTGAGGGGAGAAGAGTGAGAGAGAGACAGAAAAAGACCTGACAGTATCTCGTCGACGTTGCGGGGTCAGAGGTCAATTCCGCAGACTGTGGTCACGGCTGTTCGTGTGATCCGTCGATGCCGCCGCGATGTGTAAGGCCCGGCGGTTTCGCCGCTTGCTGCTCCAATCTCGTGGTAAGTGTTCGAAAAAGAGAGTCCACCGAGTGTGCTCACGATCCGAGAATCGCCCGGAGCTGCCCGCGGAGAGTCCTGGGCCCGAGCATCTCGCTCGATCTCCGCCGCCGACGCCGCCGAGCGAGCGCCAACCGCCTGCGAGAAATGCTAATGGCGATATAGGTACGCGCAGCGGCGGAGAGAACCGGAGCCGATAGAGCGCGCTCGCAGCACCGCTGATCGATGGCCCGAGCACACGAGCGATCGCGATTTTCCCATGGAAATTCCGGATCGTTTCGGCCCGCTCTTTCAATCTCTTCTTTCGGTGCACATTACATGCACGCGGACATCGACACGACACACGTGCAATCAGCGAAAGGTCGTGCGAGGTATGTGTGCTCGGGATAAATATTTTTTTCCAGACCTTCGCGAAGTTCGAAGACTCTTCTTATCATACGTCAATGTTGGGTGGTTGACAATTCTTTTAAAACGATTTTTATCGATAGCCCGAGCACACGAGCGATTTTCGTCTCGATATCTGTCAAACGTTTCATGAGTAAAATAAAACAAAGGGACACGCAAATCGACTCTGTTTAATACCGTCAACTAAGACGGTTGAGATGAGCGATATTAGGGATGATAACGATGATAAATTCGATGCTCACTGCTACCGAGAATAAATTGTTCCAAGTATAAAAAGTTGGTTGCCTCAACCAACATTTTTTTTTCCACGTAGCAAAAAGCTACTAAAGAACCAAGTCAGGTTGTAACGCACGGAATCGCTTGATGATTTCTCAAATCGCTTCTGAAAGGTGAGGGCCGCAGGCGATACAGACGCAGGAGCTCGTTGGCCTAATAAAGTTTCGTCGTCGCTTCGACGAGGCAACGTAATCAACGTGACGTGTGTCAGAATTTAGCGCGAGACACGAAACGTCGTTCGCCAAATCGGATCGATGCGCGAAACGCAATCAAAAGCTTCTTGATAGCGAAATTAGGGTAGCACACAAATCTCGATTAATCCAGATTTCGGTAATAACCGTAAAAACACGGCAACCGAGCGCGCTGTCTCGTTAAACGGGTTTCAATGGCATCAGCCAATTACCATACGTAACGATCCGTGTAATCTAACGTTTTATTGTTATCACTCTCGAAGCCTATGGTTTTAAATCGTTTTTACGGGCTAAACGTGGTTTGAGAATTGTCAATTTACGAGCTCAACCCAAAGTATTATGTCAACGAGCGAGGATATGTATGTGCACGCGCGATGCGCTGGTCGAGCCGGTCGTTATTATAATCTGTATATACCATCGTCGAATCGAATTTCACGATAATTAAATACTTTAATGAATAACCATAGTTGCAGTCTCAAACTCATGATTAATTACTATGAAATTGCTCTTCGCTTCCACCGATGCACCGAATCGACGACACAGAGATGAACAAAGTTTCGTCAGCCGGTAAACTATTGCGAAATTGCGCGCTAAACGGTTCGGATACAAATGTCATAATTGGCAGTGTAACTGCGAATCTTCACTTCTACGAACCGATACTGCGATTCGATTGGTCGGAATAAATATCTGTCGCTTATGTTCTTTTTCAATGATCAGTGGAATAAAAAATTTGTCCATCTCTGACGATAAGTACATTTGAGTTGGATTTCGATTGTGTGTGTTCGTGAGTATTCGAGATTTTCGAAATGTACAGATTTCGCGTTGAAACGATCGCCGGCGAATCTTCGAGAACACGACGAGTGAATCATTTTCTTGAAATTTGCAAATCCTTCGTTTGAGGATCAGAAAAAATCGCGTGGCTTTATCGCAGAAGATACGACAGCGATCACCTTGAGTGTGTTAATCTATATCAATATTTACAGGTCGGCGAACTTACGCGATGAGTCTTACACGATATTATTTATACGTGCTACAGTCGACTCTCGATAAACGTTCGCGGCTGGTGGGACACGTGTTTTCGGGTTTATGCAAAGACAGTGGAAGAGGGTGCAAAAAACGTTCTCCAGAGGCTTCCTTAAGCTTTTTCGGCACAGGAGGAAAAAATGATTTCCGGTGGGACGAGTTTTTCGCACGACAGTCGACTGTACGCGTGTCGCATATAACTATCTTTATGTATAGTCGTATTATATATCTGTTACTCGATCGTGATAATATTAACATTAACAATACTGTACACAGATTGCGATTTCATATTTATATGTATATTATCGAGTATACTATCGTTTTTTTTATTAATGTCCTTCCGTCGTTCCTCGCAGACAATGAGGCGCAATCGAGCTGACTAGAACTTTCGTAAAACAGTCGGCGGCTGCTCTGTTTTCAGTGGTTGTACCGGTCATTGACAATTTGACGACGTTTCTGCTTTGCCAAAATTGCGAGGAGCAGCTTTGGAGAGCAAGTCGCATTGGTTTCACAATTTTTTTTTGTCGACCAAATAAAAGGTCGAAGAATAATTTCTGCGCGCGAAAACGTTGGTCACTTCTTTAGAAACAAATGTTACAATGCCCGGAGCATCCACTGCTGTTTTCGAAGACACGAAATTCTCATTTCAATCGATATCGCTCAAAGATTTTACAATTAATTTCCCAAGTCGTAGTCCGAAAACGTGGACAGCTCGAGATTTTCCGCCGTTCGAAGCGGCGACCCGACGCTTCGCGTTCGATTTTCTCATTTGTCTCACTTAAAAGCTAACGATTGTACAATCTCCGAAGTCCTTAAGATTCACGGGACCGATATGTCGGATTGTTCGCACTCCTCTTCTCAATATTCTCACACGCGCTCTTTGCATTCATCTGTCCTCTCTCGTAAACTATCGTAGTACATACTATTTATCCCCTCGTAGAGTCGTGAGAAAAGGGAAGTTGGGCGGGGATGAAGGGAGGAAGGGCGGGTTCGCGGATTCTTCTTTTAATTTATATCACAGTCGAGCGAGAGATTATGTGGTGGGTCGGTAATCGGCGATTATGTTCTTCATAAATGTCGCGATGTCTTTGAAACTTGGCCGCGTCGTCTCGTCCCTCTTCCAACAGGAGCACATCACTCGGTATACCTCGTCCGGGCACATTGTTGGCTTTGGCAGCAAAACCTGAAACACCACGAATTAATTGAGTATTAAACAACTTTTAATTGCAATGAAATAAAAAGAGAAATAAAGGAAAAAACAAATTTCATTAAATTTAGTAACGATTTGTGTGCCTCGTACAAATATTTGAGGAACAACATTCGTTCAAGTTTTCTTCTACAGTGATTTGTCAAAACGCTAATTACACACTTTATGCGTTGCGACGACAGCTGAACAAATGACTAGCCGAGAATAAATCTGCGGTTGATAAAAGCTAATGGAAAATCCTGCTCGTACCTGCAATTCACCGCCGTAGTACATGACCTCGGCGTTCTGTATGACTTGCTCGTTCGTGAGATGTTGAAACGGTTTTTCGCGGGCCAGACACATGACTTCCCACAGCGTCACGGCGAAGGACCACACGCTACTGGCACAGGTGTATCTGTCCTGAAATTTGACGAAACGCCGGCAATTTATTTCTGCAGACAAATGTCACCGTTAAAGGGAGCAAGGAATTTTCTTGTATTTTTTTTTTAAGAAGAGATCTTTGTTCATACGTACGAGAAGTATACTTTCCCACGGCAGCCATCTAATTGGCGCCGGTGGTCTGCCTCCTATGTCACTGTAATCCTTCTTGTAAAGGTCGCTGCACATCGCAATGTCCGTCACTTTCACGCTGTAGCATCGACCCACCAGGCAATTTCTCGCCGCCAGATCCTTGTGCACGAGATTCTTCGACTCCAGGAATCGCATACCCGATGCTATCTGGGCTCCCATGTACAGCAGACAGCTCTGACTGAAATTGAAGGGAGAAGAAAAAAAAATCAATGGAACTTATTAAGCTTCAATCGATCGGTGCATCTTCTCGACGCGATGGGAGTCAAATTGCTCTGACAGTGAAGAATTGCTTTTGCGGCTGCATAACAATATTGCAATTTTTCACGTATTGTAAATGTGAGACCTCCACGAATCCGTCCGCATTGAAAACGAACGGTAAATACTTGTTATTTATCATTCGTTTTGGATGCCAATAGATGAAAAAAGTAAAGCAGCGATGGGTGCCACAAGATTAATCAAGTTTTGCTCAATATTATTGCTAATCAATAGCTTAATTAATAATTATCATAAACGATCCCTAGTGTAATTATTACAGAGTCGTTTTTTTTTAATTCCAGCACAATAATGAGTTAGGACCAATTTTCAGTTTAATGGGATACATTTTGTTTCTTTTGTCTGAAAAGTGTCCATAGTGGATATTCAATCACGCGAGCGAGTACCTAAGAGCTTTGAGATTGCAATTTGGCCTCAAAGTTCCCGTGAGCGGCACGCTGTACTGCAGGTAGTGAGCCAAATCGCCGAGTTCGGTGTACTCCACGATGGTCCAGCTGGGTGTCGCATCGGGTCCGCTGCAGACGCCGAGGAACCGCGCGACGTTGGGATCCGCGAGGCAGGACAAGAAGCGAACTTCTCGCATCGTTTCGGCGGTTCGACCGGAATTTCCGCGATCGGCGCTGGCGGTGGGGATTCTCGCAACGACGAGTCGACCGGCGCCGGAGACAACTTCGTCCAGGGACACAGCCTCGCAAACTATCGCCTGTACCGAGAAAAAAAAGCGTTACGAGCATTATTTATCTCGCGATAAAAATGTTTTACCGACGTGTTTCATTGTCGTGATTTTTTTTTATTCTTTTTTAATTTTTTTTTCATTCGTTTACGACGCCGTAAAGTTGGCAGATTAATTCGTCTACCTCGCCGATGTGACTCGAGCCAAGTTTCTCGACGGTTCGCAGACACGAGCGCGGAATGTCGGTTGGCTCTATCTCCTTGCACTTGTACGGTTTGTTCATGCTGGGTGCGATGTTCCAGCTGACGATCGGTGCGGGTACCTGCAAACACGCAAATTCGCTTTAACCCACGTCGCGCCTGCGTCATGAATTAGCCAAACAGGCACGGATAACTACACGTGAAATCGATTTTTTGCGCAACACAGTTTTTTCCACGATATTCGTATGCAGCCGGGCGGGCGTCGCGGTTTGTCAATTTGCGTCCGGGGCAACGCTCGTGGATTTTGCAATAAAGCGTAATCGGTGTTGTTGCCGGTTTAGGCCCAACGCGGCATCGTCAAAAACAAGTTGCAGAACTTTCTTTTTTCTCGTCGAATTTTATATTTTTTAGGTAAACAACTTTTGCCATCAAAAGTGTTGTGCTTTTCGGAAACAGCTGAATAATTTCCATCGGATAGGTTCTTCAGGCTTTACAAAATCAAACAAATTTTTTAATTAAATTTCCCAATAAATTTGGTTGGTAGAACTGATCGACTGAACTGATGGATTGAATTTGATCGACTGATATAAGTAATGACTAAAATCCATAGATTTATTGAAATAACAGCACAGATTAATAATGCGTCATTTACCCCCCGAAAATAACCGGAGAGGCTGTCACCTCACCTTGTGTTTTTCTTTAGGCGCAGTGTGCCACCGTTTCGCGCGCGTCACGTCGGCCGCGTCTCGTTGATAAGTCGAGGAGGCGGTCGAGGTGTTGTTGCCGGGTCTGCCGGTCGTGCCGTTGGAATGAAGCTGAAGCGTTCGGTAATGCTGGGAGTGTCGAGCGGGCGAGCAAGCAGGCGACGAGGAACTGCTGGGCGGTCCCGGTACGGTGGCCTTAGAATCCGTTCGGACCAGGCACGGCTCCTGCTCCAGCACCTCGACCGCATTCATTTCTTTCGGTGGATCTGTCGGACGTGGAAAAAGCTCGAATAAACGAGGATGCACGACATGTGTGACGTTTTTACTTTTTTTGGTCGACAAAACGAACACCTACCGGTGTTTACCACAGCCGCATAAGTCGCCTTGTAAGGCGATCCAACCAGAGGCGAGTCGAACTGTTCCATCGTCAAGGACTCGTGCATGCTGCCGTCCTCCTCAGGTGGATCCGGCGAGCCTCGTCCGTTGTCGTTTAGCATGCTGCTCGGCGTAAGATTTAGCAGAATATCCTGTGGATAAAAGATAACAGTGTCATTTATTTTGTTAAGAATAATAATAAATGGCAATGAAGAAGAATTTTGAAGAATTTTTGTTGATTACGATTATTCATAATTTGATAGTAACTTCAAGTTATTCGAATATTTTTTCGGGGATATTGTTAAAAAAAGTGACTCAGCACAAGTTTCATTTCCAAACAAATCTAATGAAAAATCTGAATGAAGTCTAAAAATAAAATAGCAGCAGGAAAATTCGTTGACTAAAACCTGAGTAAGTTGATCGTCCGTCGATTGTGGAGGCTGAGTGCACAACGAGAATTAGGGATGAAATTTTTATATCGTGCAGAACGAAGCACTTAATTTGTTTGAAAATGTGTCAAGCTTCCACTCCCTGGAGGTGGAGGAGGGGGCAGGAGATTAAAAAAAATTGCGTACGGAAAAACGTTTCGAATATAACTGCGCCAGGTCGTTCGGCGAACGAAATTGTTTTTCGATGGAATATTCAGTAAGACTGGGGGAGGGGTGGAGCTCACCTTCATGTTGACGGCGAAGCCAAATGGATTTTTTAATACGGTCGGCGAGCTCTGGAGCTTGTGACGACGACTCAGTAGCAGTATGATGACAAACACCAGGAGCAACAGGAGCGTGATTGCCGTTAAGACGCCTATCAGCACCTGCACGTATTCCTGATCTTCTTCGCGGGCTGTGACTGCAAAAGGAATTAGGAATTAAGCACGCGCTCTGGACGCGACGAAACGAGAGAATCGTGCGACGCGAGGACGATGAGGAAACGGTTTTACGGCGCGAGCTATAAGAGAACGCGGGGGAAATTGCTTCTATCATACTCGCGAACGGTTCTCCGGGTAACGACGATTACTCGCTGCACGAGACGTAAAGGACACGTAGCGAGGTTGCAATCTCGATTTGTGACAGCGAATAAGTGGTCCACATTCGCATCTAATGCAACGAATGGTGGTAGAATAAATTAACAAACTGCAAAGTGCAACAGATAAGCGACGACCTGCTAAACTATATTATCGACGCGTTATATTTTTTAGTATTGTTTTTATCCTTTCAAACGACCGAAGTTTCCGTCTCGCAGAAACATTTCGAAAAAACTCTTTCATTACAACGAAAATCAATTTCCCCGTGCCCACTACACAGCGAAATGTGTGAGAGCTCATATCACGCATGACAAAAAAAAAGGTAAAAAAAACAAACAAGTTCAATAGATTCCCAATTCTGATGCCCTTTTGGGAAAATAACGAAAACTGGTTCACAAGGCCGGAGTGGCCGGCCTTCTCTCGCTATATCCGCGGGGTCCGGCACCAGGACACCCGTCCTATCTCCGGGCCATATTTTTTGCTGAATTGTGCATTCCTTTTTTTTTTATTTACACCTACATCGGAATCCGGAAAAATGTTGGTGCGCGACGGTCGCGAGATGTCGCGAACGGCGCGGGAGTCACATGCACCGTGGTTTGTGTATGTTACTATATATATACACGCGGCACACACGGAGAAACGCGCCAAAAGCGGAAGATAGGCGGGATTTTGCTCGCGCGTTTGCTTACTCCGGCTGTTGGGTCCCTCTATCCGGAACACGTAATTTTACCCGACTCCGCACAGCCTGTTTCCACGTTCCTCGCTCTCGAACGTGCTCCAAAGCTCTCGCGCGGGGTGTTCGCTATATCGGAGCGCTACCTTCTTCTCCTTCTTTGTCCCTTTTACTCTCATACGCGGTATTTATACGGTGCGTTCCAGGCCAAGTCGAATTTTGTGAATTTTGGCAACAGCGATTGATACATCGATTCGCCGGTTAAAAATTCCATCGATGAAACAACCTGTAAAGCTGCCTGCATTTTTTTCAAAATTTGTTTGGTGATATTTGACGAAAAAAAGGTGATAAAGAATTGAAAAAGGATGAACCAATAAATCAGCAGATTTTGATAAAAAAATGTAATAAAAAATAAAAATTGGAAGTTGATTTATTATTTTTATTTTACTGTGACGCTAATTCGATGAAGACAAAGAGGGTCACAGCTGCGATGACTTGACTTGGAATGTCCCGTGCGCAATATATATGTATCCTTCGCGGAGGATCCTGCCGCTTAATCCGACTAATTGTTTACGTTACGCGGAAGTTGCTACGTGAATTATAAAGCATCTCCCAGGCGTTCTAGTTCCCCGCTCCTCGGGCTCCACCCACTTCTAATCGTATCTTCTCGGTAAAGAACACCGGCCTCATTTTCCTAATGAAGTTGCTCGGTTACCGCAGCCAACGGCAACCAGACCCTCTCGCGACTCTCGCGCCGCGCCGCCGTCGACTGCCGCGCTGCACTCGATACCCGGCGACGATTCTTATCACGTTTCCGGCGCTTAACGCGCCGCGGGGGCGATTTACTTTTTTCTACTTTTAATCAATTGGCGTTAAACCTTCGGATCGGACGTTTAAAACCGCGGAGATCTGCCTCGGGAATTACTGCAATTTGACAGTAGCTTTTGTGGGAGTCGACAAAAAGCGAATTGACCTACGGTAAAGTTGCGACGCAATCAACTTTTTCCTCCACAACATTGAAACATTCCATATAAATTGGAACAAAATTCCGACATCAAAAGATTCAATTGTTTATTACGTTTTTTATGAAGAAATATTAATTTCCTTTAATAAAATACTTATATCGAATCCAGTTATCAGACAAACTCAATTTGAAAAATGAAGTACACGTTATCCCGAAAGATAGGGGATCCAATGTTTATCGACTACAGATAAAAGTGCTGGTCGAGTGAGCGACGTTCCGACAACTTTCCGATTACAAAAATTGGTACAAACAACCCTGATGTTCCGGACTTAATTTTATCGATACTAAGAATAGAACGGAAGGTTCCTTTTTTAAGTACTACAATTTTGGACATGCGAAAGCCAGGATTCCTCGTTCGTCAGATGTCTATTTCGAGCGATACAAAAGTTCCCGGCCGATAAAGCCGGGCGCGACAGACGGCGCGCGCCGTGGGTTAATGGCGTATTTTCGTTCGTATCAAATCCGGTAGCAACGGGATCGAGCTGTACGACACTTTTTTTTTTCCCAGATGAAACATGCAGCGACGCTCGCCGTCCCCGCGAATGTAACAGTGGTATACGTACTCGTTTGCAGATTGAGATCCAATTCTGGATTCGTTGGCCTACTTCCGCTCGGATTGTCCGCCGCGCCGCTGTCCATTGTTGTATTCTCGTACGGATTAGCTGCGTTGGCACATGAGAAACATTAACACGACCCCGTCAGTTGCATTCACTCGGTGTCACATATGTACGCCACCGGGCGAAACAGTGTTTGAAGGGTATAAAGGGAACTAACAAAATCCTACATTGGATCATTCCCTTTCAAAAAAAAAAAAAAAAAGAAAAAAGAAAAAATGTGTGTGTGTTTTTTTTTGTTTTTCAACCATAGTCGTTATAGAATTGAAAGGATTTCCCGATCCTGTGCGATCGGGTAAAAAAAAGTCAATACCGCACTAGTCGGTGTGCACTCTGATGACCCTGTTATTGTTCCATTTAGACACTGTTACTTCCTCAATACTATCGGTACAGTTTTGTGCCTGTTATTTCAATCAACATGTCAAATGCAAAAAGGAAAATGTAGAAAAAATATGTTATTTATAAAAAATAGTGTTTGAAGGGTCTGTGTTTAGATTTGAATATTGTTTCTTTTTATAAAAAAAAAAAAAATGTTGAGAGAGACGTGCTTACAAGTTTCGAAGGTGACCTCGCTGATCATGATCCATCGGGCGGCGAAATACAGTCGAAGCTTAAGGGTCCTGGCGCGCTGTCCGTGCAGCGCTATCGACACGTTGCGCGCATTCTCCAACACGTTGTCCGGTATGTAGGAGTACGAGAGAGGCTCCTCGTCCTCGTAAAATTCGCCGTCCTCGCTGAACGACACCTCCGCCTTTGAAAATACCTGGAGACAATCGACGAGAACGTTAGATGTCGGAAAAAGAAACGTCGCGTGTCGTTGCGCGATAAAATCTTCCGTAATGGTGAAGGACCACTAGATTGTCTGATCTCGGGGGAAAATGATCAGTGGAAAACTCGTTCTGGGACGTGATACTTAATCCTGTTACCTGGGCGATAACTGGATGAGGGAAGACGCGATTGTTCCAATTCTTGTCGACTGTTCGAGGTCTATTTCAGAAAGGTTACTTTTTTCAAAGTTTATGACACGGTGGGTTAACCCCTTGAGTGTTTTTTTTTTGTATTTTTTTGTCACTCTCGTTTCCGTAGGTTCAGATTGGAACCAGCTTAAAAAATGCAATTTCATGTCCCAATCTGTTCTCGGACTTCAACTTTTTCTTACTTGAAGAGGTGAAAATTGGCATAAACAAATCATTCGCGAAGGAAAACGTCCAACTCACCTGAACATCGCGAGAGAAATAATTGTTGGTGTAGATGTGAACGGCGTCGAAGATTTTGATGTCGTAGAACTCGAAAAGCAGATCGACGCAGTCGTCGTTGAAACTGTCTCTCATCCAGGCGACCCAACCGGTGCCTGTAATTTAAAATTCCGGTAACCACGAGTTTGCCTATGTGTCAGATTGGAAAACAGGGTAAAATAAATGCCCACTTTGCGGGGATGAAGCCGAACTGCCATAAACGGTTCGTTTATAAATGCCACAAATTTAGTTTTCGTATAATATCTATAAAAGGTTACATGAACATTACAAAACGCTTTTAATGTAATTGATTGACGGTTAAACAGCAGACAGACGAATGTTTTTAAACATCGCATTGAAATTGATTGGTGAAATAAGCTTTCTACTCGCGTCTCATAGTCGCTTGTCATTTTCATTCGCATATATAGAAATACAATGCCCGAAGCTGACATGAAATTTGCCATTTTTAGCATCACGTGGATATCACCCGACGATAGTTATACGAGAACCTCGCGACATGAACGGCATTATCGATCCTGCAAATAGATTGAGGACAATTCGGACCAGTGTATAATTCGAAACATCGATAAGGAATATCGATACTGCCGAGCGTATATCGCGGAATTTCGCAGCTGCTCGCGGTACGTCGACGTTGTAAACGACCGGCTGCAAATTTAGCAAAATAAGCTCGCAATCTCGATTCGCCTTATCGATATTCCGAATTGTCCCGGCCCTGATAATTTATTCTTCAATCTATTTTCATTTTTTTCAGCGGTCGTGAACGGTGGAAAACCAGGATCGCTGAACATAGTAAAAAGATGTACAAGAAAATCTCGGCATTTTATGTTGTACAGGTTTATCAGACGACCGAGTTAAAAATGTTTGAGGGTCTATGATCAATATTCGTCATTTTGCATTTACGCCTTTGCAATTTTCACTTTGTATTTCGCTGACGGGCGTTGCGAAAATCGTTCGAAATGAATAGGCGACCCTGTAATGAGGTTAACGTGGAAGAGTCTATATTTGCCGTTAGGCCTGTGTGCCGGCCGGCGAGCCAAGAACCGGCCCGAGATAGAATTTCCATCCGGGAAACATGGATAAACGAGTATGACAATGAGGCAATAAAGTGGATGACGGGGAAAAAGCGAGTCGGCTGATGAAAATGAAGACGACGAGAGTGACGCCCGGTCGGCGAGGAGGAAGAAAACAAGGATGAAAACGATGACCGAGATAACGATAAGAAGCGGGCAATAGATGGAATGGGAAAGGCGACGATAATGAGAAAATCCCTTGCATATAGACCGACTTCATTGCCCGGGCTCTTCGAGCAATTTTGCTTCTACGTAGAAACAGCGTTGCAATTGTCAAATATTTTCAATCCAGAAAATAAAATATTAACGCTCTGTGGATGAAGACTGAATATTACAGATAATGCGACGCACTATCGAAAATAGCAATCGGTAAGAGCGAACGCAATTCAATTTATTCAGAGTTGGATAAAATCAAATTATAAAATCACTTTTTGATGCCGATTACACTTTTGGAAGCTGGGTCACGTCACTTTAAGGAACCTGATGCAGAACTCACCTCTACCATAGCCAATGTCCAGTCTGTAATTATCGGCGCCGATTTCCCCGTCGATAAGCCGACCGAGACCATCGATGAGCGTCCCGTAGAGTCTTCGACCGTCGTAGGAAACGTCGCCGAGTTCTTCCACCGGCGAATCGGGTATTGTGTAATGCACCACGCCACCTGTTTGAAAAATCGAATAAAAAACCCAATTTTTAAAAATATCCCACCACAAAAATGTCATTGATATTCTGCATCTTTATTGCACCAATATGCAACACAATATTCAATATTCGTCATAATTGTTCACGCAGATTTAGGATAAAGGTAGAGCCCATAAAAGTGCGTAAAATCAATAGATTCAAGGAAACAAATACAAAAAATCAAAAAGGAAGAAAATAAAAAAACAGTAACAATAAAATAGAATCGGGCGATTCGTACAATTAAAATTCCACGCTCTCGGGATGTGCGAGCAACTAGCGCGGGGTGTCGTGTCCGAGAGTGAAATTAATTCGCAAATTAAAAAATAAATCGAGCACGTAATAACCCACGGAGTGGGGGGGAAGGGGGAGGGGGGAAAGCACTTTAGCGAGCGTTGGCAGCCAGTGCGGAGGTGCCGCGTTCGTTATATCCAGAGTGCCCCTCTAACCGCTTGCATTCGATATTTTACGGTTAGTCCTGCGCGTATAGCAGGATCCGGAGTGCAGTTCAGTGGAGTAACCCGACACGCGAGGTGCGACCAATGCGGGGCGGGGGTGGGGAGAGAGGGGAAGGGGATTTTGGTAAATGTACTACATATTTACTGCTTCGGGGGAGAGCACCAGGCTCGCTAACACGTCGGTTCACTGCACACATGCATCATCTACGGACGGCGCCAAGTCCATCGCTCTACGGTGTTGTGCACATTCTGCCGAGGCCGAATTCTGCCAGGCCATTCGCTCTAGGAGCAGAAACGCTGGATGAAATGTGTAACACCAGCGTTAACGTTTGCCGGCAATAACGGAGAAACTCCCAGAATCGTATTAAATGCACTAATATCACTTCCCCTGGAATGGGGAAAAACAAAGTGGTTGCTGCATTGTGCACATCAGGTTAAAAAATGTCAACTGCATTTTGCAGTTGTACATTTAATGTACATTTAATCCTTGTACTTTTAATCCTTAAGCGGGATTAATTTATCTGCGCACATTTAAAATGTGTCAGCAGCAAACAATTGTGAATTATTTTCAGAGCTACGATAATCTTCCTCAGTGCAGTTTTGACAATTGAGATAATTATTACATACATTCATGATCAATTCGCAGCAAATTTTGCAACTGAATTATTTCACGTGATCTATTCTTCAAAAGATATTAAATTTTACTCAACGCATTTATAGGATCGATTGTAATTGATACATCAATAGTAAAAACCTTGTGTCAGTCGCTGAGAGGTCAAAAAATCTGGTTCACATCCTCTCTCTGCGATGTTCGTATAAAAGGATAATGTAATTACAACAATTGCCGCGTGAACGAATCGATAATTGTCACTTATAGCGCTCGCCGGAAGTATCGGGGATTCCGCTGCGAGTGTAAAAATCACCGAAAGTTCAACATCCTCCAAAAAGGTTTCACTGCGGCTGATTAAAAGCCTGTTTAATCTACTTTTCTTCAATCACCTTCCAGAAAAGCGGATGAAGTCCACGAATTTCCTCCCCGGTCTCTCGAAGCGGCGAACAGCGTCATATTAGTCCCGAGGAGGCATCAGTCGTCAATGACACACGAGCTATATACATGTATAGGACTATACATGCTAGACTATGTTGTTCCATATGTATTTAACGCTGGCATTACATACATTTGCGATCGAGCGAACGGTTTGCTACGGGGAAATTCTGAGCTGTGCTATTTCAGCTAATTGCCCGATTCCTCTATAATTAACGGTGCTCCATTCGCTTGGCGAATTCGATAATTCGCCCGCGACCTTTGCGCGCACTCGCGCGCGCACCCTCTGACTTCCAAATCCTCGGGATATGTTCGGGCCGGGGTAATGGCACGTGAAACTGGGTTCTGTTCCTATCGGATGACGGGAGAGAAACGTGTACCGAGCATCAGGTCGTGTTTTAACCGGTGAGTGTGCCGTGAGCGAGTCCCATAAATTTGCTATTTCCGCGCCCGAGCTCGGTGTGCCTCCTGGACGCTCGGTGTGCGCCTCACACGCTTCGAATGTTTCTTATGGTACCAACGGCGATGTAACCAATACAAGTCGCAGCTAAACCACTCTTGCGACTAGAGAGAGAGAGGGAGAGAGACGCCAAATTGCACGACAGTGTCGCTATATGTCATGCACGGAGACACCGGGGCTTGTTGAAACAAGCAAGTTGGAAAGTGAACGCTTGGCTGAAGTCCTTTGTCGTGGCATTCGGACTGTTGCTATTTTTGACCAAGAAAAATATTGAACCATAAATCGAATAATCTTAAATCAAGATACTTGACAGTCGGTAAGGGACAAACACGGCATTTTGCAAGAGTCGTTCTGTGATCATAGAACTTTTCTTTCTGGGTCAGATTGGCCAACCTTCATGGTTGTCGATGCGACCGGCCCCGGTCACGTAGCGCAGCGCCCCGGTCGACTTCGGTTGATACGTGCACCATAATAATAAGGCACACGTGTAGGGGAGCGAAGTTTACGCGTCCGTGTTTTGCACCGTTGGGCATATTCCAACGACCCAGAAAAATCATTTATGCTGATATCGATATTGGTATAATAATGGTGGTGTTACTGCTCAACTAGCGGCGTTACATGTGGGTCACACGCTCGGAGCTTCCAGCCGTCAGCAGCCACCTAATACGACGCTGTGCGCGCGGCCGCACCAACGGCAAAGCGGCGCAACGCGACAGGAATCTTTGACGAGCCTCCATCTGCTTTCTGCATTATGGAGAAAAAAAAACTGCCGCGCTTTTATTAATTTTTTTTTCCCGTTGCATCCGTGAACGATGAGTTTAACGACACGGGATTTATCCACTCGTTCCACTCGTTGCCGCGAGCGCGAAGCTTCTCTCCGTGTCTCGCGCATCAAAACTGCGTGTACTCCACTTTCCAGAGTTTGCAGAGCGTACGCGACGTGCAGCGAACGGGTCGCGTTACACGCATTTCAATCTGCGCCACTGCTCTACACAACTATTCGCGCTCAGACGTTATTATACATAATGCTCTCCCGATCGAACGAGAATATCGACATATTTTTCGCGAGAGTTACATGCGTTTTCGCTTCGAAATATCGTCCCACCCGAATGGGACATTAATGTATGTGCATAAAAGCGCGTCGCGCAAAAAACTCGCGGATTAGTTATCGATCGAGCTGCGCCGAAAAACGTTATTCATAAAAATGGGAGACTTTTTGCGAATTTGTAATTTTTTACCGCGATGCAGGTTTTTTCCGCAAAATTCGTTCGCTTCATTTTTCAATGAATACATTCTGCAACGCTGACAATATTTTCGGGCTAATGAATTTAGTTTTTCACAATGAACGGTTGTATTTTAGGTTTTTAATGGAAATTAAAAAAAATTATGGAGCATGTTGACGAACGGATGAAAGGGAAGTACGGAATTGGAGTTACAATGTGTGCACAAGGAACCCGGAAACGGTGAAATATCCGGTGTCTTTTTTGTTGCATTTTTTGTTGCAGATGCATCGAGCAGGAAATTGTTGTAATGCCCCGTACGTTCATTAATACATTACGTGTATATTTTGTATATTTTCGAGCCGCTGCTCGCGCAATGCCATAACTCTTGTATACCTGTGTTTATAAATTCCATAAATAACAGGGTATAACGGTTAAGTGGCGGAGTGAGAATAAATTAACGAGTGAGAGACGGGGAGCGGCTGGAGGGTGGCGGCGCAGTCAATGAATAGACCAGTGGAAATCTCGGCCATCTAGCGCCACTGGTCGTGACATCATATTCTCCGTGAATATGGATTCACCGACGCGCCGTTCATCCACTACATTTTATTTATTTATAACACCGATATTCGGACCCGGCGATGGTCGGACGCCGGACGCTCTGGCAATTAAAAGAATAAATTTCCTGCCGGACGGACATATTACTTCAATTAGTCGAAAATAGAAAATTCACGCATTGATCGCGGTGCGCGACGACTTTTGGCTATTTTTTCCCGCGGTATTTGAGTCGATCTGCGGTGCCTGGGTTAATTTATAATTCTTGGTTCATTTTTCGTGGTTCGATTGCATCCTTCATCTTTAAAATGCGACTTTGACGATGTTGATATGTTCATTTTTCCAGAAGTTGAAATTTTTTTTATTCCCATTTTAGGTGGAACGTGTTTGTTCCACTGGCCGTAAAGGGTTAAATTACGAACTGTTGTGACTCGAGGAAACGTCGAGTATTTGTATTATTTAGCCGTAGCTAAATAATCGCAATTAATTGATATAAAGAATAACAGCAACTCGCGTGTATTTTAGATTAGTCCAAAAAAGGGTTCTTGGAATAAACGTGAAACGTTACAACGGAGCGAAGAGCAATTTCGATTGCGACGGTGGCCGGTGACAAACACAACTCGTAATTAATAGCGAAATTCGACGTTATAAACGCACTTACGGTGTATATTATATTACGCGACGTATATAAACATTGACAAAGTACTGTTTGATGGATGCGCAGGCAATTACCACGACTCCCGAATGAATAATTCACGTCGTCGATGGAATGAATAGTAATACATAATTGCGTGTCGATGCAGGCCGAACGGTTTGCGCGCGTGCATGTCAGGTTATATCCCCCCATACACGTGCGTTTTCGCACGAGTCCCGGCGAGCGCGTAAGGGGGTTGAGAAATACGTTGACCTGCTCTGGGTCTGGCGCAGTCCAATATCGCGCGGATCCGTCGCGGCTGCTGCTGCCCTATCAAAACTAGATACCGCGGACAACCGGCCGAACGTTACTGTCCTCTCGATGTTTGCACAAGTAATAATTGGGAAACTGATTAAATTTGCGTATAAACGGTTTCGTCGATAAAGCACAATGGACGATACGCATCGACCGCTTGAATATCATTTCCACCGTTGCGTCCGTTTATTTCCAGAATTTCCACCTGGCGGGCGCGAGTGTCTCAATGGCTGTTTCCAAGTTTTCGCTATTTGAGTCTCGACTCTTTTCTATGCTGATGCGGAAGAAAGTTTCAGGTTCGACGATTGTATATGCTAATAGAGATGTTTGCGTGAGTAGTGATGCCGTCAAGAATCAAGAATTCAAGAAATTTCTTGACAAGCGATAAAAATCTTGTCTTGAAGATGAAGATATCTTGTCTTGGTTCTCTAGACAAGACAAGATCTATTTCTTGAACGTTAAGAGTCTTCACCAAGAATTTTAATGTAGGTTTTGTCGCGGGAGATTGTCTTGTCTCGTGACATTACTTCTTTAATCTTTTTGTATTATATGACAGCTCGCAAACGAGGTGTTTGCCCTGGATCGTTAAATTGCACCAATAATAATAATAACAATGATAAATCTATTGTCATAAACCCCAGTCGCCATCCACTATCAAGTCCTTTTATTGACCATTCGCGCAGCAGTTGTTCGTCGGCTTCGCGAGTTTCCACGTCGGAAGTGAAATCAAGCTCGCGCGTTAATTGTCGAAGTTGCGGGCCACCGCTGAAATCCGTCAAATGTCTTCATCGAACGTATTGGCGAGTCCCTCTCGCTCCATTGATCATCAATAACAGTTGTTTGCCGGGACCCGCGCGAGTTTCGCGTCGGAAGTGAAATCAAGCCACAAAACTACATCGAAGTTGCCGCGCCGTCGCTGCTGAAATCCAGTTTGGTATTCCAGAGCGGACGGTGGGGCAGGGGGGGGGGGGTGGGAGGGGAGGGGGGCGAATTTATGTTGAAGAGCTGGCAGGCATTCGCGCTTGGAAAGTTCCGGCCCGACGTTGCACTAATCCGGCGTGTGCCTCTTTGGCCGCGGGATATACGGGAAATGCATGGAAATAAAGACCAAAGCGTGTAGCAGCGGCGAAAGCAACCGTGGACCAGGGAAAAGCGCACGAGGGTTGCGCACATGGCACAGTTACATCATGCATGTCCGCTCCGTCGGGACTGCGTTTATTTATCACTTTATGCATGTATGTATGTATGTATTTGTATATATTTTGTACATAAAGTACATAATGTATGCATGTACTCACTCTCATCTTGGCAGCCTTTGAGCTCGATGCGAAGGCAAACCGTACGTCTGTGTACCGAGTGCGGAAGGACGCGGATCTGGCTCGCGAACAGAGGTGGTATTAGCTCGTGCGATACGACCGTCGACGTGTCGCTGTTACCCCCGAGGATCTGCAAACAATCGTATGAATCGCTAAATATGTAAAACACTAGTGGTGGCATCGATTATCGAGTCTTCAACTTGTGCTCGTTGGTTAGTCCGCAAACGGTGTCGCCCAGTTTTCTCCGCTTCATCGGTTCACTTGCATTGAATTACACAGACGTCACATCCGAACTCATTCACCACTCGTTGACCTCTATGCGGATTATAACCAAAGTGTACGTTGAAGCGCCAGGATAATATTGGGAGCAATGGGTTTTGCAGATTGTGGACGGTTGACTTATGCATCGGGCACGCGACGGATTTAGACGCAGCCAGTTTTTTTTTTCTTTTAATTTTGTATGTGACAGATTTGAATAAGAATTGTCTGGAAGGGAAATTAGAGGGTCAGATGTTGAATTCATAGTGAGATCTAAGACAAAAATTGACTGGCGTTTGGTTTCCGGTTAGAAATTTTTTATCGGTACTAGGCTAATCACACGCGCTGGCGCTCGTGCCTGAGATACTTTTGTGCTGCTGTGCTTTTATAAAGCTTTAAAAGGGTAAATTGCAACTAAAAAAACACTTGTTCAGTTACTTTTAAAAAAATAAAAAAATAAATTTGTCGTTTTGTTTGTCAGAAATCGTAGATCTGGCCGCCGGGTCGAAAACCGCCCAAATCGGGGTCACGAAATGTATTTTTTCAAAATATCGACTTTTAACCTATACCATCGTTCTCAAGTCGCATATTCTACCCCTGAAAACACCGGTTACAACCCTTTTTTAGTTGATATTGAAAAAAAAAAATTTTGGCCGAACAGTTTGTCAGAAATCGTAGATCTGGCCGCCGGGCCGAAAACCGCCCAAATCGGGGTCACGAAATTTATTTTTTCAAAATATCGTCTTTTAACCTATACCATCGTTCTCAAGTCGCATATTCTACCCCTGAAAACACCGGTTACAACCCTTTTTTAGTTGATATTGAAAAAAAAAAATTTTTGGCCGAACAGTTTGTCAGAAATCGTAGATCTGGCCGCCGGGCCGAAAACCGCCCAAATCGGGGTCACGAAATTTATTTTTTCAAAATATCGTCTTTTAACCTATACCATCGTTCTCAAGTCGCATATTCTACCCCTGAAAACACCGGTTACAACCCTTTTTTAGTTGATATTGAAAAAAAAAATTTTTGGCCGAACAGTTTGTCAGATATCGTAGATCTGGCCGCCGGGCCGAAAACCGCCCAAATCGGGATCACGAAATTTATTTTTTCAAAATATCGTCTTTTAACCTATACCATCGTTCTCAAGTCGCATATTCTACCCCTGAAAACACCGGTTACAACCCTTTTTTAGTTGATATTGAAAAAAAAAAAATTTTTGGCCGAACAGTTTGTCAGAAATCGTAGATCTGGCCGCCGGGCCGAAAACCGCCCAAATCGGGGTCACGAAATTTATTTTTTCAAAATATCGTCTTTTAACCTATACCATCGTTCTCAAGTCGCATATTCTACCCCTGAAAACACCGGTTACAACCCTTTTTTAGTTGATATTGAAAAAAAAAATTTTTGGCCGAACAGTTTGTCAGATATCGTAGATCTGGCCGCCGGGCCGAAAACCGCCCAAATCGGGATCACGAAATTTATTTTTTCAAAATATCGTCTTTTAACCTATACCATCGTTCTCAAGTCGCATATTCTACCCCTGAAAACAATGGTTTCAACCCTCTTTTAGTTGATAAAAAAAAAATACGATATTTGACAGAACTGTCAAAGTTATCAAGGACATATGAACTTGGCCTTGGTTTGAGAGTCCCAGCCAATCACAGCTCGAATAGTTTGCTAACAATGCTTTCCGTTACCCGTGAACTTTTTAAAAGAGGGATAAAGTAAATGAGTAGGAACGAAAACAATGATTTTATCATCCTAGGAAAATATGTCGTTTAGCATCTTCGAACATACATTTTTTGCAGGTGTGCGTGAGATATGTTTGACAGTTAAGCAAATTCATCGGTTTTATCAATCACGAAAACGCCTTTTATCAAATGTGCCGTTGTCATTGACATCGAACGAAACATTTTTTGCGCGAGATAAATATTGTTTCAAATGTATATTGACGAAAAACAAAAATGTATGAAAAACATTGGAATAGCCACCATTCAACGTCTCGTATGCTCTATGACTGTACAATCCACATTACTGTTTTACTGAAATGGAAGCGCTTTCAGCGCTCGTGCTGAATGACCGTGCGTGTGTGCTCGTACAGCCGGAAAAGCGGGGGCTTTTAGCCAGGTTTAACGATGGGTTATTACGGTTGAAAACGCGACAAGGGCACGTTCCAGGTACACGCTAATAGTATTTTGCGGCGGGCAGCCCTGGATAATACGATCAACCAGTGATATTTTACATTTTTTTTTTCTTCAACATTCGGTCCATTGAGCTTCTCGATTCCTATTAATTTTAATATTATATATTGCGAATTTTGGCACTGATAATAATAAGTATTTATTTTCACATTATCCATCTACAACTCGATTTTTTTTTACCACTTCTGTGTTATTTTCAATACCGTTCTTGATATTCATTCATTGCGTATCCTGGCGCTTATCACGTTTATAATTTATTCCTAACGCGTGAACCCTTGGAATCTGATTAACTGTTGGTTATTTAATTTTTTTAATTAATTTTTTTGCGTGCATTTTAATATTTATGGAAAACCCACGGAATTACGGCTATTCAGGTTTGACGTTATTGCGGCCTGCAGAAATATTTTGAAAAATATGTAGTTGACAGAATTTTGGTTTATTCATATTTCGGTCGAATTTCGTAGGGTCCAAAGTTATTTTTTAATATTGTCGGTAATATTACCTTTTTATTGTCCCATCGTTTGTATTGGCGCCATTCGTTGAAACCCGGTCGCCAGTACTCGATCGTGTATTCCTCGACGTATTCCTGTCCTCGTCCGTGATCGTAACGGCCCTGCGTCTGAACGCCTGTGACAACGTGAGGGCTTCCGAAATCGACCTGCAGCCACTCGCGAACCCCGGTTTCGATTTGCCTCTTCGGACACCACGCACCACCGGCGGTTTCCTTCCGCAGCCTGCGAAGGATAAAAATAAAAATGATAAAAATAAAAAGGCGAAAAAAAAGATGAACGAACAAAAATATAATGGATAAAAATTAAGAAGACTCTTCTCCGATATTCCGGTTGAAGTACACGCGCCACGGTATATCATCTCTTTTAATAAATCCACTATCCCTCCATCCGCAGCGTTTATTTTTTTTTTTTTCATCTTTATTTTTTACACTCGAGTCTCGGTGCCGCTGACGTCAATGAGTAGCGCAAATAAACCGACAGAATCCGCGGGGGCCTCTTGCAATTTTCTCATTTTCATTACGACGCAAATTACCCGCCGGCAGCGGGTAAAATCTTTTCCGTTTTTCGCTCAAACGCTTGATTTTATGCGCGCGAACGAGACTCCAAGCCGCGGCCACTGTTGGACCGGGGGATTACGGGCTTTCGTTTTTTCGCTTTATAAATTTTTCTTGTTCGACGCCGATGCTCCGGCGTTTGAACGGGGAAAAAATGGATCAACAAACTGTTGTATAAAATTGTTAAAACTCTGTACTGATAAAGTTTTGAAATGAAAAAAATAAATAAAAATAAAAACGTTGTAAGTAGACTCTTAACTATAATTTAGCAATCACTCTATTATCCAGCCGAATTCATGTGGAATTTAACAGAATAAGAATAAAAATTGTAAAAAAAATAATATCGAGACATGTTCACAGCGAGAGAAAAAAGTACGTGCGTTCGGAATACAAATTTTTTGTCCGCTCTTTCTGCGAATGCCGCGCGTACAGCAGAAGCCACGAGTCTCCGTGATTGATTCTGCAATCGGCAATGCAATGCGAAGCGCGCAACGAGTTTGACGAGTGTTCCCCAGGCACGAGAAATCCCGTACACACCGGTGTCAGAGCGGTCTGCCTTCCCCAGGAGGTTCGACCGGCTGATCAGTTCGCTGCCTCTACTACTGCCGCGATGAAGCCACACGACCCGACCCGGCCGGTACCTCTGCTCTCTCACTCTCTCTCTCTCTGCGCGGCTCCGCCACCAGATGCCACGTCATGGCCTGGATGAAGCTATTCTTTAGCCGGGAATCAACTGCGTGGAAATTCCACCAGGAATAATTTTTAAAGTTCAAAGTTTGGCGTGAGAATAAATAATAGCACGTGTTAACGGTGATTGCTGACAATTATCGACTTAAAGTCACCGTTCAAAATAATTAAATGAAGAAACATATTACTGACAAATATGTTGGCATTGACATTCAATCATTTCTGAGATGGAAAAGAAATCAATTGATAAGGAAAAAGTGATGGGCCTGAAGTTATTTTTATAGATAATAAAGTATTTAGGTTATATGCTGGACAGATTTGTTCTCTCAAGATACGTTCAATAATGTCCAATATGACAAACAAAGGACCAGTTGCGTTCGTTCTATTTTGGAATACGATTATTATCAGCTAACAGGTTTTAACGCAGTCGCATGAATCTTTTGATCAAGGTGTTCCATTAGCACTCGACGCAACAAACGTCGTTTTCAAATCACTATTCCCGCAATTGCTCGGTATTGGGGATCATTAAATCATTCCGACATCGAAGTCCTAATTTGCATTCATCGAATGATTCGGATGAATGCCATTTGATTGATTGCTCGTTCAAGGTTGCAAGCTTACGGGTAAGCAATCGAAATGATTATTGCATCGAATTGTTGCGCTCCCGCAGAGGACACTACAATTAGGGAGCGTCGACGCCGAAAGTGTTTGCGTTTGATGCCCCAAACAAACAGCAAATGGTGCAAATTCAATGTTTTCCGTGGTGTCACAGATACGACCTTTGCCAACACGAAGGAAAATTGTTAAGCCGCTTCTTCGGCGTGGAATTAATTCGCGAACTGATTTAGGACAATTATTATACGAACGACCAGCGCCAACTCACCGTCCATAACGCGGGCCAACGTTCGTCACGTACGAGGATGACGCGTTGATAGCGGCATCTGGAATCTGGCCAGATTCCATTCCCAGCGCTGAGTTGCATGATCCTAAAACACACAAAACAGAACGATTGAGAAATGCGAACGTCAAAAAGAATTAGACCGATTGCATAAGCAAAGAAAGAAGGATTATGATAAACTTGGAATTCTCGAAGCTTTTCGAACCTTTTTCTCCCTAGAAATTTAAACCGATTAATTCGTGTGCTAGATCTTATTTTCTAATTCCGACCCGAGTCCATCCGACGCGGTTGAATAGGACTTTTCGATAATCGATAAGGAATTAATGGGGCGCAGTTCGTCGATAGATAAACGACGACGGTAACGAACGACAGTGGGAAAACAAGATAAATGAAAGAACCCGGGAGCAAAATAAAGTCGCGAATGGGAGACGTGTATCTTTATTTCGCATCTCGGTCCATTATCCAATTCGGTTGCGCCTCGTCTTTCAGCAATCTCTCGTTTCATTCACGTTTCAATCTGCGCTCGGTGAGCAGCCGTCATTCAGGTGTAATCTTTCTATTAATCTCTTCTTATGCATACACAGAGAGACGGAGAGACGGAGGTTTAAGTCGGGCGGAAGGCGTTGCGTTTCTAGACATGATGTTTTGACGCAGCCGGTGCATTCATAAACGCTCTCTTACTCACTTTCTCGAGGGCAAAGTGAGCGTTACGTCGAGTGTATGTAACACATTCGTGTCTCTTCCTTTCAAGACGAACGCGAATTCTTGACTTCTTGAGTAGTCTTTTTCTGTGAGTGTTTAATATGGATGTGCGTAATTTACAGAGAGGTTTTACGTAAAGGTTTTCATTCGTATCCCGTTCTTGTAATTTAACACCTTTTTAACTCACGACATATTTTGATGTGATTGCCATAAAACGGCTTTACGGCAATATACCACATCCACACTTTCACGTAGCCCAGTCATGATCAAAAGCTGTTTGCTTAATCGAAATGGTAATTGATCAGTGTTGGCTACGTCACTCGAACCAACGTCGGTTATCTGCCGTATAAGCACTGCCAGATTTCGGCAGCGAAATAAGCACGCGTGACCAAAAAGCGAGTTGAAGTTGGTATTTGAATATCCTCGGTTCCGTACCTTCTCGACATTCCCAAATGTTAATCTCACTCATGTTTTTTCCACTCCCTTAATCTCTTTATTTATCCAGCACTTTTCCGTTACTATATTTTGCATCCAGTATGCATACGCCTTGCGAAACTTCGGTCTTGCAAAGCTGTTTCAGTCGCGCTGGGACTGCTTGAATATTAAAAAATGAAAAGTAAGGAAAACAGAGTTGGAATGGTCTAAGACATTCTGCGTATTGACGTAATTCTCGGATGCTGCTGTAAACTTTTAAAGCACAGATTTGTGGAATCGTTCGATGCAGTTAGCACAACGAAGCCGTTCATTTACTTTGAGAAATCACAATAGATACTTTCTAATGATCCTTTTCAATTCTGGTTTCTGGTACATCAGGTATTAAGTTGGTTAGGTGCTTACAGTGCAGCCGAAGCTGCACCAGCGGCGTCGATAAATCAACTGCGCAAGCTCGTAAATGTCTTATAAAATTCATCAGACGTTCCCTCGGTGTTCTGGCTACGCAGCTGCATGCCCCGGAGACCCGGAAGATTTAGGTCTTCGACGGAAGATGGAAAGGGCACGAGGTGCAGCAACATCGGTACAGGAGAGATAGAAGAAAAACCCAATAAACGTCGCTGGATGTTCCTGTTTTCCAAAATGAGAGAATAATTGTCTTGACTATGTGGTGAACTTGCGAGGCAAGAAAAACGTCGAGCGGTCCATAGTCGCCTAGTGGAAACAGACTGGGTTCTTGGGTGATATCAGCCAGAGTGGAGACCAGACAGCGCGGAAGATTACACGTCGGTGCCGCTGGTGGTAGTTCGGGTCGGGCGTTAATCCAACTAGGAAATAAATTATCGCGCTGTCCTGCTTCACTATTCCCGCGTTATTCTTCGTTCTTTCCTTTTTTCCACACCTTCCTTAAATCTTTCTTGGCACTTTGCGAGAAAGAAGACGAAAAAAAGAACGACGACGTTCTGATTTCAGGCGAACGTGTATGAATGGTCCGCTTAAAAATTCATCACAACTTCGAGATTCTCAAGGACGTCTATATAAAGCCACTAAAAAACAAATTGGATCTCGCGGAGTTCTCTCGTTCGGAAAATTACGGCTCGACTCGCCCAATTCCAAATGAGATTCAGGTAGACGTTGTACATACATAAATTACACGCGCATATATTTCCCATGACCTCTGCATTATTTAAAAAATATATTCCAAGCCATTTCAAGGCTACACACTCTTTTTAATCAGTTACGAATATTAGATTCCACTCATAGCCGCTAAATACAGTTAATTCAAGTTGCCTGGTCGAAAAGTTGTATCACAGCGAATGGTGATTGTGAACAAACGAGCCGAGCGCCGTTGCCACAACCGAAACAGGCAGCCTAACCGGAGGTACTGGATAGGAAATCCGAGGCAACCGGAGCCATTCGGGTTGTCTAACTCGATGCTAGAGTTAAGACCATTTGCTTATCGCAAAGGATGTACGCATCCCGGGCCATAGCTTATGAACATTGGGTCGGGTTTGCGTTCTAGGACTTGATCGTTACGTACACGCTTGGAAGTTGTTAGCACGGCAATGCATTGCCTACGGGTTCGCCGGTCGTGCAGACTCTATTCCCAAACCCGTTGCCCGCGGTGTTTTGATCCCGCAAATCGCTGGGACACACCACATTACATGCCCAGTCTTATGTATACACACACATACAGATGCATGTAGTACATACACGCATACATAGATATATCTGCCTTGATGGGACCGCTAAAGCAGAAACAGGAGGACAGGAATAGGTAAGTAACAGCTATTCTCGCTATTGTCGGAAAACCGGGAACCCAGGACTCCGGACGCGCCGTCAGGCGAGTGGAACGTCACGCTGGGCCATACAGAGCGCGGTAACGCGGACGGTTCGAGGGTACCCCTATATACGTGGTGCAGAGGTGGAGAACGGAACAGAAGGAACTGGGAGAGTTTCGTGGATTCATTGCGACGCATTCCACGTCGAACAATTCGTCTTCGCGAGCGGCGAAACTGCCTTCTGCGCTTCCCAACGTCTCTCTGCATGTGCAACGTCTCACCCCGCTGTGTGTGACTATCGCTAGTTTCACTCGGTGCTGGATGCGCGCTCCGGCAACGCCGCGAGGAGGCGTCCAATTTGGCGAACGCCCGGGAAGGACACGAGCGAGAAATCCTCGAGGTCTCACGTACACAGGGTGTCTACACCTTTGCCGGGTGGCGGATATGCGTGTGGGTCGGTTATTTCTGGGTGTGTGGGGGGTTACTTTCCAAGCACGAGATCTCCCGACCACTCCCAGGCCCAAGTCGACGACGACGACGAAGACGACAAAGGTGCGGGACGAGGATGACGACGAGGAACGTGGTGGTAGCCTCGGAGACCAGAGTTCTCGGGCGTCTTTCGATGTTATTCTTGTCACCCTACCCGTTGTACCCAGCGACGAGTCGCAAGGTGCGACTACGTGCGCCATCCTGTCGGGTCATAGACGCCCCTTGGGCTTTCAATTAGTTGGCGTATTTTTCTATCTATCCTCTACTGCGCGCTGATCTTCCAACGGCCGAGGTTATTCCTCGGGATTTCGATAAAATTTTATTTAACCTTCGCGCCGGATCTGGGTCTTCGCTCCTGCATTTCTGAGTAAGGACAATATTTGGACAATTCCTTGGGAAAACTTTCGGTGATTTTCATGAAATACGGCGCTGCCACTGGGCGGATGTTAATATTTTGGCATGTTCCAGTCTTTTTTACTGCCAATCCAAGTTTGTTCTATGATGGGTGGTATGCGTTATCTATTAGAACTCGGTTTTTTGACACCTTGGCATTTTTTACTTTTTGTATGCAAAAAGTTTTCTATTACGTTGCTACATTTTTTCAAGGTAATCGCCGTTCTTCCTTGCTTTTCTATGACGCTTCTTACAATAAGCGGATCGATCGCTTTGTTACGTATCAAGACGCCCGTAAGAAAGAACGAACGTTTTCTGACTCCGTTATGTCGACGAAAAATGTACAATTCAAAGAGGACACGCTCGACTGCGTCCACCGGTATACACCGAACGACGAGGATGCAGCCGAAGTGGTTTGGGGCTGCTCCGGTGTGGCGTGAGCTGCGCGACGTCGCTCTTTACGACGACATGAAAATCGTGTTTCACCGCCCGCAAATTCTGTCCAAGATACCCGGGCGCAGTCTCTCGATCGATTTCCCCGTCGCTCCGCGCCGTCCTGAAATATTATTCCGCGATCTCGAACTCTGACAGGTTCGTTGATCGGCTTCACCGAATTTCCTCGTCTTCCGCAAAGCGACTATTGGATGATAGCATCAAACTCCCGGTCCATCCTTTTCTCCCCTTCTGCTTCCGCAGCTGCGCGCTTAACTCAATCAAGTCCAGAACGCCGTTCGGCAAGATGTGATTTTTGTGCAGGTCCTGTTTTTCGTTCTCTACTTTCGCGCGTAACCTTAAAATGTTTTAAATGATTAAACGATCAGCTGCAAGCAAAACGGCGATTGGTCCATTAACGGTAATGTCATGAGAAACGCGAGTCTGTTGCAATTCAAAGGATTTCACGATCGCGCACACGAGGAAGAAGAGGGAGCACACAGAGTCCCATAGGCAGCTCGTTTGAATGTTTTCGAGGGCGGAAAAAGAGGGTTCAGTGGACAACACCGATAGGGGAGGGTTTGAACGAGTGCCGGAGCTCTCGGCCTCTTCGCTTTCTATGCACACGCAGACAGGCGCCCAGGACGTACGCGAGGACGGAAAAGTGGATAGAACGAGGAAACTCTCGGAACGCCAAAGCTGGGAGTCCGTCAGGTGGCAAGGCTATAATCCTCTGAACTGAACTCGAATGGAAGGGGATGCGAGTGAGAGAGTGAGAGGGAGATGGGGGAGAGAGTGAAAGAGGGCGGCTAGGGGCATCCGAGCTTCGGGAGGCAGCCAACGGCCCAGCCAGGTTGTACACACAGCTCGATCTTTCGCCTGTCCTCTATCCGTTCGTAGTACCACATACCAGCGCCCAATATAACTGGTAGTAGTGGGTTAAAGTACGTAGTAGTACCGGCACGTTGTAGCACGGCCGGCACGAAGCTCTTGAGCTCAATCTCTCCGCGCTCTGAAGCTCTCCGACGGTGTGTCGGAGAGAGACGGATGAGCCTTGCGTGTGCTTTTCACGGGCGAGCGAGCGAGATAGTTTGCTTTTCTCTGTACTCGGACGAGAGCACTTATGCAGCTACTGGTACATCGGTACGATTAGGGATCATCCGACTTTATCCGCCTACAGCACACGGAGGTACCTACGTCTTGACCATGTCGTGGACTGTGTAGCGGAGAGACGCCAAGGTTGCCCACTTCCACCTCCCTATAGCACCGAATGGTTTACTGTTCTTTGTTCTACGTGGGTCTTCAAACCTGGACTTCGGGTACGTCTTATTGTGTCCACTGGACGTTTCTTGTATATACGCTACTTATCCGGTGCTTTGGCCTAGTGGATAGCGTGCTAGCCTCTAAACCAGAGCACCGGTAGGTCGAGGGTTCGAATCCCGCTGCCGTCGTTTTCGTTGGGAATAAACACTCGGGCGTGATGTAGCTCCAGATATACATACGTATACCTGTAGTCCGAGTGTTTACATTCTCAGCGAAACGCGATTAGCTCCGGCAGCGCGAAGCGAACTTGAGACCGACTGTATCGACAGAGGTTTTCTGCAGTTTCCCTCTGTCTTCTGGGCTCTGTCCAGAGGCAAATGCGATACAGTAGGGGAAGTCGGCTGCAGCCGCATGGGGGGGACGGGTCCGGGGGTGGATGATGGTGGAAAGGTACTGAAAAAAGTTGATTGGTAAAAATTGAATAACCCGGACCGACCCTGTATAGGCAAGAATAATGCCTGATGACGGGGGGACAATGCAAATAAATAAAAAAAATAAAAAAAAAAATATATACGCTACTTGGCTTGAATTCGAAGGCATGTTCGATTTTGATACATTCCTAGTGGTGCTGTGTTGTAAAATAGGGTCAGCTCTTCGTTACGTAGGGTTAGACAGTTTTGAGTTAGGTAGAGTTAGGTAGAATCAGGCAGGGTTAGGATAAGAAGGGTCCATGCTCCTATTGTGGATTATATCTCTGTTATGATTATGACGGCGATAAATTATTTTTATAGTACCTACTGAAGAACGAGGGTATTGGCGCGTGAAGGGCGCGATGAGCCCCTCTAGTCTTTTCGTGAAACGATAATCGCAATAGGCATTTTGCGGTTGATAATTAAGTACGCTAGGCAAGAAACTCAACCCTCACGTAATGAGATTGAGGTTAAGGCGTAATGATTAAGGTTAGATTAGGGTCAGGGCGTAGCGTGGCTAATAATCACAACCCTAACGTATGAAAATGCTCTACCACGTTACAATCATATTACATCTCCGTCATATTTCACCTCTACCACAATCTCGGCAAAATTGGAGAGTGTCCATTGCTTGGAAAGTTGTGTTCCGGTAGAGTTGCCGATGGTAATAAATAAATCACTCCCATTTGCAATGTTGCCCCGAAAAAACTTCCGTGTTGTTCGTCACAATCACAAAGTCACCGGGACGAAGGAACCGCAATGTAGCCGAACTTAGTCCATATATTTGATAATTTAATACGTAAATGTATTGCGGCAGCATATCAGAAAACCCCGGGGGCTGGTGAGAGAGAGTCGTGCGGTGCGTGCCGCCCACTTATCGTGCGATCTTACGACAGTCGTAGCCCCGATCGATTTACCGAACTGCCAAAGTATACCAGAAGCACTACCACAATACACCTACCCTACACTAGATTGCTACGTGCGTGGCACCCTCTCTCGCCCATTGTGTCACACCCCGGAAGCTAACGACATTTCTATATCGTCGGGCTACCTGCCTCGCCGCCGGAGACCCGAACCACACACCACCCTTATACGTGTATATACTACGTACGTATACCGTAAAATAGAAAGGGGAAGTCTTCGTGCATGCAGCTCCCTTTTCTGGCTCCGCGTGCAATATCAACGTCAAGCCCGAAAAGACTCGCGACAATAGTATTTTCGTGTTCTTTGTTCTGGACGAAAGGAGCCCATTGGATTCACTCTCTGCGCGTGTTTGTATTCGTGTGTCTATGTTTCCCCGCGTGTCTATGTGTGTTTATTCGTCGCATATAATATAGATATATATTTCTATATATATATAGCAGTAGACTGTGGAAAGTAGTTTCTATTTTTGGCGTGGAGTGAGATCGGGAGGAAGCAAGGTGGAGGAAGAACGAAAGAGCAAGAGTGGATTTCATACCCGGCGGGCACACTCCGGGCGCGCTAGAGTACGGCGGAGATTCTGGAAAGCTTGGAAGAGCGACGATGTAGGTAGCAGTGAGGTTGGAGGGTGACTGTCGTGCCGCACACGATTATTGGACTCGAAAAAGGAGAGTGAGGCCGCGGTAGGGCGAGATCTGAGTGAACTGAGATCAAAGCTGTACCATGGCTCTCTCTCGCTCGCTCATTCTCTCACTTTCTCTCTCTTGCCCTCTCCTCTTTCTCACTCCAACTGTACGTGTAGGGTCAAGCGTCACGGGGGCTCACGTGTAGCGTGCATGCTCGTGACAAGCTTCGATTCCAATTGGCTTTTGGCGTGGGGACACCGTTGCGTTTCCGTGAAATGGGCCAAACGCGGTGTATTTTAGGGTGAAAAAAGATAGGGATATATGTTTATATACATATAGACGCGTTCGTGTTTTCCAGTATTATTACTTTTGGTGGTAAGTGTATTCGATGGCAGAGGAAACGACGGTGTGGGCAGTGGAAGGTGTGTGGTGGAGTTCAACTGTGAGCACCGCTCGTCACGCAATGATTTCCTTCTTCGATATTCACGTGATAAATCGCAGGCACCCGCTTGGCACCGATGCGAATCGTGGTAAAATTCAGTCTTCACACAATTTCCTAGGTGTATAGTACAAGGGCTCACCACGTGGAAGATAAAAATATGCGAAAATACGATTCGGTGTATTTGAGATTTTTTTAAATGGGGCGTTTTTCATTTGGGAATTCCGTTGTTATCGTAATCTTCCACTAATTTTCACAAAACACTTCACAGTTGCCGTTTAAAACCGACTTTTATTTGCCGTCATTGTTTCTACGGTTTACAACATGAACTACGTCGCAAAGCTTCAACCTGTTCCATGAGATTTCACTAACAGGCGACGAGACCTTCTCAAGTGCATCGTGAATCGATGCAATCATTAGTTGGATCATTATCGCGCCATTACAAGTGGAACGAAGGAGACAGACGTAAGACTGAATAGAGAAACTTCTGGTGAGTACTTCACACGAAAGAGAATCCCATTGGAACGCAGTCCTCGCTGCTCAGGGCAGCGAGCGAAAGCTTCACAGCAGCGAGAGCACCAAAGGAGCTATATACAGACGAGATACGACGTCTCGGACCGTGCAATTTCGTTCCGAGCCATTCATAGCTCTTCCAAGTTAAAAGTTTCTAGCACAGCGCCAGGGCAACTGCACCGAAGGCAAGGAGAGGGGCAAGGTATGTCCAGAACGACAACACGGAGCAGCGCGGGAGGTCGTGACTTTCCTCGCGTTCCGCCCAAACGTTATTTCAGATCGGATTTTCGTCGGTTCCCTTAGAATCTACCTGAAAGACAATCGATTGTTTGGCGCGGAAAACCAACTCTCGTTTCAACATTCTAAGGAACGGCTTTATGGTTGATTCGAACGAAGTGAACGAAGTTTCAACTTTCAAAAACCCTCGTTTAAAGTTGAAACACGCGGATGACTTTGTTCAGTCAATCGAAAACCCCATCCCTTACAAGGTTGAAACGGTTGGGTAGATTTTGTTTTCAAGCTGTTTTTCGGATGCCCGGAATGCGAGGGCTTAAAACAATCTGTGAATCATAATCCTTAATGCCAATTTAAATTGCGACACAACTACGCTTCTTACATATTCGCTTTTTATGGACATCTTTCTTATTTGTTGTACATCTATAACATATGCTAGTGAATGAAGAAGGGAAATGAACTTGGTTCATTTCTCATTCAGTTACGACATGAGTGAAAGCGTGCAGCTTTAACTCAAGACTATTCGAGTAATGTTCCTAAGTATTCGTAATGAATCCTGATAACACGACGGGTGCTGCAGTCTCGTAGGATATATAAAGGCAGCGTTTCGTGCAGGAAAGTCGCACTGAAAGATGCGAAGAATCCGAACGAACGCGTTTCTCCTTTTCTCAACCGAATAATCATGCCAGATGCACAGTATGTATGCGTACAATATGGTAATATGTAGGTATATATAGCTATAGGTCTGCGTCTACGGATAGGGCAAAGTTGGATGTGCAATAAAACTTCAAGCACACCCGGTCGGTAGGAAGCCCCGCACTTACATTGCGAACCCCGTCTGCGTTGCTTTCTCCCTCTATTCCCGTCGGATTTTAGATGTTTTACAAGTTAGGAAGCATCGTCGTTCATTTCCATCCTAACGGACCAAGACAGTAATTGAATCTAGACCAAATCTTGGACGTCAATTCTGGGTACAAAACTTAGTTTCGGAATGCAATTTCGAAGGAATTTGGGTGCAGAGCATTCTCGTCTTAAGCGGCCCTCAATAGACGCGTCATGTGATCACCGCGCGAACGCCGAATGAAGCTGAGAAGTTTGGTAAATTATGAAAAGATTTTCCAGTTAGGTAAGTGACGGTAATAAATATGTAAATTTACGGTTTTTACACCGATGGCTTGGCGCGTAAGGGTGAGGCGGTACTGTACATGCAATAAAACTCCGAGCACGTAGAGGGAGAAATTGAGCCGGCCCTACACCAGCGTCGCGAGCTCTGACCGCTCGCCAGTTCTCTTCCCACGTTGCTTCCACCCTTTGCGACCTACCAGTCGCCAACAACACAGCAACCCCCGACGCTTCGGTCCCGTAGGGGGAAAGGTCCGCATACCAAGAAAGGCTAGAAGCGACCAGCTGCAAAGGAGTGTAAATGAGGCGAACTGTGCTTTATAATGAGTTGCTGGTTGGGCAGCTTCGCCCACACCGAGAGAACGAGACGGGGAAGAGAGCAAGAGAGAAATAAAGAGAAATGCACTCATTTCGCTATATACCACATCCCTACATGCCTTGAATATAAGCGCAGTTTGAAAAGTTATGTGGTCTTCGTCATTATGCGGAATCCTAACTTTGCTCAAACCTGACTGGAATAAGGACTTCCTTGTTTTACCTGACTATGACTGATGATTTGCATTTTTGTCGTTAGTCACTTAATCGTTGCTTCGCAATCCAATTAAAAATGCTTATCGAGATCAGGAATGTTTCCAGTAAGAAATGACATAAATTCAGTTTCTTTACAAGAGTTTTAATACGCACAAGGAACAATGACGCGCGTAGAGGTACCCTTGCTGTTTTTTTGGCGAACATTTTTTTGTTCGATTTAACGAAGTTTTGCGACAGGTGTTTACCAGAAAAATCGAAATTTCGAGGAGAAAAACACGAAAAACGATTTTTTTTCTGACGAACTACCAAATTTCGCGATATTAAACATCAAACTGCTGCCGGTTCCCCAACGACCAATCAGATGCTGAATAAATCGATAACAGTGGTTGCTCACGAACTTTTTAATAGAGGACGATTCACAAGATCAAAGGATTTCAATTAGGCCTGCGTCGATGGATGTCGTGACGTAAGCTCACTGATATAATATCGAATCCTCAGTTCGCCCTAAACCAAGTGTTTTATTTAAGCGCGAGGCTGCTGAGTAATTCACATGTAATCCGGACATTGAAGCGAATCGGATTTCGTCAGGCCGGATGCACACCAGGAAGACGAGATGTGGCGGAGGTGGAAGAGCTGCACGCTTGAATCCTTCCCTACATCCTTCGCTTCCTTCCTCGCTTGGGTTAACCAAAAACCTGGCAACGCTGGATGCTATCCAAACACCTGGCAATCTTATATTATGTAGTACTGCTATCCCCTCGTGGGAGTCGGTGCAAACCTCTCTGCGCGAAGCAGACGAAAAGCTCGTCTTTTCCCGCGTTAGGGACTTGGCAAGTGTCAAGGGAAGGTAAGGGACAATAAAAGGGGAAGCAGGTTACGCTGTTACGTGTCTTAGGGGAGAAAATTGTATCACCGTACTTCTAGGTCAAGGTCTTGTAGCCAATGAATAAATCAGAAATAATTTCGAAAATATTGACAGGCAGCCAGTTTCGATGGGAATGCGGGTTAATTAAGTAATCTGTTCATTTTTCCGATAAAAAGATTTTCAAAGCGGTAGACAATAAGCGTGTAACCCCTAGACGCCATTGGATATTTCAAAGAACTTTTAATTATGCCTCTGCATTAATACGTCTGGAGTACATAGCACTGAAACAAAGCGGACAGGAGATACATTCGTATCGTCGGAAGACAATTCTATTGTCAGACACATGCCTTTATTTTCTTATTATATAACTTATTAAAGTCCCTTTGTAATCAGATGACGAGAAGAGTCTGTCACGATTTATTTGCATCTCGATTGCAGTGTTTAATTTGAAATATTTCTTCGACTTATTTTAATGAAAACCATTTTAAATAACAACGTAATAAGTCTTTATTTAAAAGTCGTACGACGCTTCTTACCGGGAAGTAATGAAGATAACGTTCTACGTTATATTTCGCAATTCACAAAAGTAAGCGAGTCTTTCTCTGTCATTCCTCATTGAACTTTCCCTCCGTCGTTACCTTTTGCATTGCATACATTTGTATACACGCATAGAATCAACATTGAGGGTGCCAATTTGCAGAATCAAAACAAGCCAAATGCTCGCGCATTCGACAAACTTTTCGTTGAATGCATCAGCAAGAAAATCCCGAAAAGTTGCCAGGACAACGGGGTTTGTTTGGGGATAGCGACGAACGACCAAAACTGTTGGAGCGGAATCTGAACGGGAGTCCCGTTCCCTACCTTGCTTCATCGTCTGCCGGATCTTTCGATTCTTCACTATTGTCACCTGGACTTTCTTCTACTTTTCTCACCCTCCAAACGACCCTTGTGTTTAACCCCTTATCCCTCCATCGCATCAGATATTCGTCGTCAGAAATCTGAACCAACACTCACGCGACTTAACGTTTCGTTCGTCGTCGCATTTCTGCCGAACAACGGAAAGAGCAAAGCAGACTTCCTGAGGTGCGAGGTTCGTTGTATTCGGGCTTTGTTGTGTTCGGCGTTGGAATTTAAAGCTGGAGCGAATGCGTCAAGCGTGCGACGTTCAAATTCCGACTGTTCCTTAACAAGCTACTCAACGTTGTAAACTGCGACGAGACGTCAACAAACTACAACGACGAGCGTTCCGCGACGAAAGTTCGAAGTTGCCACTTGAACAATGAAAGTTGTCGAGTGCGAAAGCGAAGCTGCAGCAAAGACGTGTAAGATGCCGTGGAGTGTACGACTAGAAGCACTTCTGGTTGGTGTACCCCGAGCACCAGCAAATTTCAATCCTATTTCCAATATCTCGACGAACGTGGCTTGTATTACAAGGCAGCGCCGAAGCCCACCTGCAACTTCACCTATTAGTTGTGGGAACTACCACCAAGTTATCTTTTACTCTCTCACACCGTACTTATGATGTAGGTAAAAATTGAACAAGATCTGCTGAAATCAGAATTAAACCGCAAAATGAAGGTCAATGAAAGTAAAAAATGATAGTCAGTCATATCCTCTCATCTACTATAGATCAAGTTACTTAAATAATTTGACATTAGAGTTGCAAGTGTAAGATTCCAAGGTTGAATGAAAATAAACTACAAATTTAACCCCTATGATGTACATAAGTTTCCACATGGTCTAGTCATAAAGTGTGCTCGAGGTGTACCCAAGTTGACACGCACCAGCCATATTCGATAACGCTTGTTAAGCTTAAGAGGCTCTGAAATCCCAATAGTGTGGAAACGCCGGGTGGGTCAAGTTCGTGGAAGCAACTCGGCTTATGCTCGCGAAGCTCCGTAACATGGAGAGAACTGTTTCTGAACAGGGTGAAACATATCACAAGTAAAGTGAAGTCACTAAGACTAACGCGCGGGAGAACACGAGGCGAAGGATAGACGTGAGGCTTCTCAAGTGCGAGAGCCTGGAAGGACGATCTTTCTAGGCGTCGGTGCGAAAAGTCCGCGGATGCGGAAGGGTCGGAAAGCGCATGGCATCACGAGTCTCTCTCGGTAGGAAGGGCCATGCCAGAAATCGTGACAACGTTCTGGCGTAGGTCGATTGTTCTCCGCAACCGACTGTGTCTCATTACTTCGAATTGGCTGGACGAAGACAATGGCTTCGTAATGCGGTTATCCGGGAGACGGCTTTTCTTTCCAGTCCATTCCTGCTGGCGCCTCGTGCCTCATTCCTCACTACGCCTCTTCTCGCACTGTTCGTCTTTGCTTCTGTGGAGGGAACGAGTGGGAAGGAGAGAGAGAGTGAGAAGGGGGAAGAGTGAGATAGAGGTGGTGGGAGGAAAATAGAGAGAGAGAGGGAGAGAGAGTAAGGAGAGAAAGACGGCAAAGCCAACGAGGTAAAGAGCCAGTGCCAGGATTTGGAATCACCGTCTCGTACCTCAGGCTACCTTTCTTCTCCAGTCATATCTCTTTTCCTCGAAGCGTAAAATGGAAGAAGATGGTGGCAGAGGGGCTGAAGGCGAGAGACCGAAGGGATGAAAGTCGGACAAGCAGTGCAAGGAGAGAAATAGCGGGCGTGGGAGGGGCCAGGGGGAAGGGGGAGAGGGAATAATAAGGGAGGGACAGGTACGAGGAAGGGAAGTTGAATGAGAGGAAGAAAAGGGTGGTTCGCGGGGAGTTTGCCCGGGTCGCGGAATGAATGGACCAAGATTTCTCGACAATGGGAGAAACGCGGGGAGCTCACTCGAGTCACATGAAAAATCAGAACCTCGGTCCTCGATGCTTCTATGGTTCTGTTGCTTTGATGGTTTTATATATGAAGACGTCTTTCGTATGGATTCTTATACACCGACTGTATTTCTGGGTGTGCCGGTCGCACGCGAGACACCGGGAGAAGAGATTTTCCCCCGGACACATCCACTAGGGTCCTCGGACTTAAGGTCAGGCAACTGAGGATGACGTTGCACTCTGCATTTCAAATTTCCAGGACGCTCTGTCTTTCTCGAGCACCTTCAGCGAGACAGGGTGGATGTTCTTAGGCAAATAGCCGACAGCGAGGGAGCGAGCGGTATGCTTACCTACCCCCGCGGGTTATCCTGGATGCTAAATTTTATTGTAACGCCGTAGAGCTCGAGGATTTTACCCGGCTTCCACCGACCGAGCCAATCGACCGTGCTGAGCAGCGTGGAATTTGCTTTGAGCTTGACTTATGGGTGTCAGGATCACTCGGGTCCAAGAGACTGCAACGCGAGCGTAATTGCTTATCGTTTTCCCTCAAGCACCCGGATTGCATGGCGCGACTTCGGGGTTTATTGCCACCGGGGATACTTTTCCCATACTTAGCCTGTAATACGAAGTCCGATGGAACGCAGGCAGGTAACACGAACTAACTTAAGAATTTAACAATTATCGCCTTCAACAGTTTTAATTAATAAATAAACCAGGGTTCCATTGGGCGGTTAAGAGCGCAAAAAAATGCTTCGCTTTATACGTCAGTCCCTGAATTCGTTACTTCTGACCGTAAAAATGTTTTAAAAAGAGGGAATTTTTATGAGTACGCAACGCACGAGATTTTTGCTGTTTTAACAGCGGGGAAACGTAAACTTCCGGGCTTTCGTGGATTAATTTAAAACGTGATATTTTTTCGCCGGTATATTGCACCGAATTGTGAATTAAATTATTGTTTAACTGTAGAATTAGTTGTACCTCTTCTGTTTAAACGCAATTTTATGCATTTGGGGTGGGACTTTAGCCGGAATCTCGGCTGTATACTTGCGCAGTTTTGGCGCGCTAATTTTATCGTATATTTATGCACAGAACGCACATATATATTCTCGTTCTCATGACACGCAGTAGTCTTTGTAACGCGTCACAAAGGTTTCGCGCTACGGACTGGTAGGAAGTTTAATAAAAATGGTTCTGCTGCAACGGTGTGTTTGCCGCGTCTCCCTGGGTACCAACACGCACACACCCAACCAACACTCGTTTACTCGTCTCGCTTGTTCGTGTTTTGCCGTGATTAGTGCGAGCACCTGTTTTTACTACGGTTCAGTTTAATTATCGCGCATACCGTGCCCCCGAGTGCCCGCGTGGCCTTCGTTTAATTCCATTTATAATATTTTTCCGCCAGCTGTACGTGAGATGGGCGAGACGGCGAGCATTCTCCAAAATACGAAGAGGCGAATTATTTGTTTCGTCTCGAGAAACAGCACAGGCGAGATGTCAGCAGCTGCAGGAGGATACATAAACGCAATTTACGGGGCTCGCGACACGCGTTTATTTTATGACCTTATAATCTTGAATTCTTTATCTTGAATTTCATCCCAACCAAAATAATATTTTTAGTAAAATAAATCACGAGTACTAATATTCTTAGTAACAGTTGGAAAAAAATATATATTTTTTTTTAATTGGTAAAGTATGGAGATCAATAATTGAATAATCAGATCGGGTAGTCAGACCCTAGACGACCAAATTTGTCGAGGCAACCAATTAGTCGGTCGAACCCGACAATCTAATTAATTTGCAACCAACTAATTACGTCGCCCAGAGCCTATTTAACCATGCAAGTTGCCAAGGCCAACCAATTATTTCCTTCCGTGCAAACTGTAATGAGAAAATAAGGAGCAAAGAAAAATGGCGAGAAAGAAAGTGAGAAAAAAAGTTCAATTTCCAAGCACGCTGCCCCTTTCTGGTGGCAACAAGGGCATCCATCACCTAGTAAAATACACAGAACTTTGGATAATTCGTAAGTGACTGAAGTGAGGTGGAATGACGCGCTGATATCTCGAGAGGTCCTTGCAACGTAATAACGGAGCGAAGTCTCGAACGATTTGACCCAGTTCTCACTAAGTTATAACGTTGTTAAACGTCTTCGCTCCTATAACTCCGCCGGTAGCGGAGCTTAAGCCCTCGTTCGGCTTCGATTCCCCTTCCAACCCCGCGCACTCCCCTCCCCTCGGAAAATGGATAAATCATTTTCATTGAGAATCGATCGCGCGGCCCCCACTATTTTCCCTCAAAAGCCTTGCGGATGGTCCACAATGGCAAAGCGGAATTCCTTCGTATTGTCCCGCGGGGAGATTCAGATTCATTCCACCTTGGAAAAGCCGCCGTTATATAACCTCTTGTGGACCTTTAACGGAAGTGTATTGGAATATACAGTATCTGCCTGGCAGCCGGAGGTTTATCCCCTTTGGACATGAATACATTTGTGGATCATACACGATCCCTCTGATCCTCTCAAAGAAACCATCTGCGGCGACGTATCATGTCTCTTGGAAAACTTGGCAATGACATTGCGTCGTTGACTGATCATTTACGTGTACTATCTTTATTTTCCTCGTGCATTAGACGCGAGTTACATTTACGGGAATCTCAACGGAATCACCAGAAGACAATCATATGGATCCTCGCCCAGTGGAAAATCGTCTTTGACGGAAGCCCGGGGCTCTCACCTTGTCTGTCGCCGCCAAGACGAGGCGCGCGACTTCTAAGCTAACCTGAGGTGCTGCGGAGTCTGGCTTACACCCCTATCCAGACTAAACACCAAGGGCACCGGCGACTGGGGGTGTGTAGGCGGCCCTCTCGCTTCCACCCTCAAGCCGTCGGCTCCTTCACCTTACAAGATCGTCTGGAGATCGTGTCGAGTGTAGCCCAAACCGGTGCGCGTGCACTTATCTTTGTGTAACTGTTTGCTCACCTCAAGTGAGAAGGAAAGAGTGAGGGAGTGATGGAGAAAGTGAGAGAGGGAGAAAGAAAACACCGGGCCATTTACCATAACGAGGGAAAGCACCGGACGCACCGGCGGAAACTACAAGCGTCGGCGACTACGACCATTCACGTAGCTACGTACGAGTTTAGTAGCCACGTTGTCGTCGGCTCTGGGCGTGTACAACGGGGTAAGAAAAAAAAACGAGAGGGAGAAGCGCACGGCGCGGGGGCTGTAAAAGCGGCTACGAAAGGGTCCCCGGGCCGACAGCGTCCTGCGCAAGCGACAATGGGCCAAGAGACTCGAGGAGTCGAGCAGTCGTCGTCGTTCTCCCGACCTGCGCTCCACAGTTTTCCTCAACTCCACTTCTGTCCGCACAATGGGCGCGTTTTCTTATTTTGTTTTTCGCCTCTCCTTCACTACACGCTCCGTCCACCCTTGTTTTCCTCCCTCTTCGTCTTTTTCCCCCGCGGCCCGAAGTTGTGTTTTGCGCCAGAGCAAAAGCTTCTCGCAATCGACGGACGGAATTGAACGAGGTCCTGGGCTCGCGGCCTATTCAATTTATTAGGTGGCGACCGCGAGTTCCGGAGGCTGTTGAATTCGACGTCCTTGGATGTTCTTGAACGTTCGATTCGTCGAAATCATTCCGTCGATTTTTCGTTTTACCTCGTTCATATTTATAATTAACGGGTCTTTACATTCCTACCGAAAAAAAATTAATTGTCCGACTCTCAAGAGCTGCGAAACGCGAGCGAAGACCATCGAGAAATCCGCGCGAAGGCAAACGAAGAATCGAGCGCTCTCCAGCGAATAAATACCATTTTTTTGCAATGGTAAACATCCTCCAGTGGCGATCTGCAAAGCGTCGCGGCATTTTCAGTTTAACATCTCCTTAATCTCCCCAGCTCCTCCCCTGGTCGTGCTTCTTCCTCCTCCTCGTCGTTTTTTTCCCCCAAATTTTTTCCCTCCTTACTCGTTTTCTCTCTCCGCGCTCTTCTCGTTGTATTCTCGTCGTGCTGTGTGTTTCCCTCCCACTTTTTACATCTCTTTCCATCGTTTTCTGTTTTTTTTCTCCGCCCTCCTCCACCTCCCTTTCGATTGGTCGTCCCCGGAGCCGAGTGCAGCAGTCGAGGCTTCGGCGAACGACCCGCTCTCTGTACGCTCGGCAGTGTAGTGCGCTCGTCGTTCGCCTTTTTCCCTTCTTTTTTGGGTTTCGTGCTGGCTTTCGGTGTGCCAGAGTTTCCCCTTCGTTCAACTCGTTTCGCTACGTTTCTCTGCTCGTGCTGCCGCCGCCGCCGCCGCTGCTTCTGCCGCCGCTACCGCGTAGTGTGCACCCCACTCAGAGTCGATTATACCCGCTTCGCCTGGATTCGAGCAGCTACGTGGAATACTACTACAACCCGACTCGCCCGCGTCTATATACGATCAACGATAATTGCTCTCGATATCCTCGAGTGTCGGGGAGTGGTGTGCCAGTCGATCAACAAGGATTTCTTTTGCTTTTTCGCCTTTACTTTCTCCCCGCTCGTAGTCCACCCTTCCGTTTCCTGAGGGATGCAGGCAACCGGTTCGTTGGCAATTTGTCGCCGTAGTCGACGGCCAAACGGCGCGGACGTTCTTCTTTGCCCAAGAGCGAGAGAGAGAGAGGGCTGCTTTATTTTCTTATTTCACCCAGCGCTTCCGGCTCGTCGATCTTTTGCCCTGTCGTTGGCAAAACTTTTGTAACGCTTTCTTCGGATTTCCTCAGATTTTTTTGCCCCTTCCTTTTCAACCCCCTTCCACTCGCCCTTTGCAGTGCTCGGGTCTTTGTCGTCGCTTCGCTCGTTGAACGGGCGAAACTTCAACTTCGGAGCGTCCGTTACTGCGTTAAAAACTAGACATTTGCATTGACAATGATTTCGTTTCTCCGTCTCGTCGCGACTGTATTATTAAACCTTTCGTCTCGTCTTCGGGAACTTCAATACACGTTACCTCTGCCTCGAGTCACCCCTCTACCCCCCCCCCCCCCCCCTCCAGCCTTTCCTCACCCCCGGCGAGTGTAACGTCTCCGCAACCGAGTGCTTCACTTCACTCGTAAATAAGTAATCTTTCCGAGTCTCGAGACACACTCGAGCGTAACAATATATCCGCGTAGCAATTAGAGCTTTCGCTGGAAGAGGATGCTGAAGGTAACAGTGAAGAGCCGGTAGACAAGACGAGGAGCTTCGGGCAAAGCATTTCATAGAGCTTAGTGCGTCTTCGCAGCTCCTTGAGAATCCTCTCCTTTACATTTTGCATTATATGCACTACACTCATTGTACCGCGTATATTCATCTCCTATCTCCATCATCTGTTGCTCGTCTCTTCTGTATCTTCCGAGCAGATTTTTCAAGCGGCGATAAATCGCGTTGAAGATACCACCTGAAGGACTTGGCATGCGAAATTCAAGTGGAAGACCCTCGGTTATCTTCGAGAGTCAGCATATCCGTCCTATGGGCCTTTGATGGTCGCAAAGACTTGGAAAGTAGTTGAAGAAAATTGGGAACTATCGAAAGGCGACGATGATTTTGGTGGTAAATGGTATCGCGTAGGAATTTTCATGGTTTTTCCAGAAGCGTGTAGGTTGTTAAACCTAGAAGCCGTTGTAATAAATACTAACATCACACTTGTGTATTAAAGCAGATACATCGCGCTGAAGATATCACCAGAAGGACTTGGCATGTCAAATTGAAGTGGAAGATCCTCCGATGGCATCTTATGGGAGAGTCTTATGACCCTTTGATGACATGAGGACTTGGGAACTAGTCGAAGAAAACATGGAAGCTGTCGAAAGGAGCCGACAGTTTTAGCGGCAAAGAGATTCGCTCGCGAGTGTCGCCGTAAGTTTTTCGAAAAGCCGCGGGATGACTGGACAGCTCAGGGATGAGAAATACGAGGTAGTGAAGTGGATATAGAACAGGTCGGGGGAAAGGAAAGAAGGAACATAGAGAAGGTGGAAAGACGAAGGAAAGGAAAAGTTGGAATTAGTGGTAAAGGGCAGAGAGAACGCAGGACGGACTATGATGTAACAGAGAAAGACAGACAACTCACTCTGTCTCTGTCTTTCACTCTTTCGTTCTCTCTTCTTCCAAAGGCTTCCTCCGTTTTGCTGCCTCGCCGGTCTCTCCGGCTGCCTCTTTTGCTCCTTGGCACGTCGTATAATCCTTGCGCGCGCGCGAACTTTGCGAAAGCGTGTGGCGCGCGTTAATCCGTGGAGGGGCCGCCGCTCGACGTCCGCGGCGCGCAGACGTTCAACGCGGCCGAGATCTTTATTACCAATTTGCGAGTAACGAGTGGCGTGCAGCTCGACTAATCGAGCGAAATGAGGGAGCTCGAAAGAGGCGCCGCCGTTCAGAAACACCAACGGACGGGAGGGGGGTTATACCTGCGCTTTACGCGAAGTCGCGGAACATTCTACGAACCCCCCGAAGGCGCATATACCGTGGATTTATGTGTTCGCGTGTTTGTGTGCGTGTATAATATGTGTATAGCCGACCGTTTCTCGTCTGTGTGCGAATACATCGCACGACGAGACCCGACGTTCAGGGGATGCCGAGCGGCAACTCACCGAAAATATAGTTTTTGGCAGCCGGTGTCTAGCGCTGAATATGATGGCCCGAGAAAGTTGCCGCGTGACACTCAGTGTGCGATGCGTCGACTCCCGGGGCTTTTGGGGGCAAAGCGAATTTCAAGCGATAATACGGAAAGCACCGCTAACTAAACAGGCCACGAGGATATTAAAGTGAAAAGCAAATAAACAATTTTCCGACCATTAATCTTGTAGATTTAAGCCTGAATTATTGGAGCAGCTATTTCGGTTTCCATCCACGAATTTTGCACAATTTAAATAACGTCGCGTTTTCGTGTTCTTTTCTTCAAGGTGCTTTAATCCACTTCACAATTTTTTCCGAAGGACTCATGTAACGCTTCTTGTTTCTCGAGGACACTTCGCTGCAGTGAAAATAAACAAGAAAAAAATGTGAAATATTTGTCAAGTTTTTTTGAGGACCATTTCGACTGGAAAAGTGAAAAGTTTTTGCAGTAAATTAGCAGAGAGATTTTCACGAAAAAGGGACTTGACTTACAAGAACCGAAACTTGGGAATGATTTCTTGGAACAGCGAATATGTGAAATTTTTCATTCTCACATAATACATTAGTTAAGCGGGTGGCTATGGGGGTGGCGAGAACGAGAAGAGGACGGGGGGGAGGGTAGGGGGGGGAGGGGGAAGGGGAAGAGGATGGGGGGGGGGGGGTTAAAGTAGATTGAGAAAGATGGTGGCCAGTCGACGATTCGTTCCGTCGCGTTACGCCAGAAATAATTGATCCCACGAGGGGGCGCGCGAAAACGCCGAGTCATTACCCGCGGAGTGATGGTGCAGGTTGCCCGGCAGTCCAAAAGGCTCTCGCGGCGCCTCTCGCCTATTCTCTTCTCACCTTTTAAGCTCTACAACACTCGCGCCGCGTCCTTTCTCCGGCTCTCGCGCTCGATGGTGAAAAATAAGAACCAGCGGGGCGGGGGCTTCGCGGCTCGATGAAAAATGTTTCTCGGCCCAGCAGAAAAAGAGGCCCTGGAAGCATGGCGCAGCCGGTGGGAGTTCGACGTCCTTAACAAAAGTGCTTTTCGTCAAAGTGGTAGACGTGTAACAAAGACCTTTCTATATACTTAATGTACCCCCAACTTTTCGTATGTTTGTCTATTTTTTTTTTTGCTTTTTTTTTAGACTCGGTAAACTGCACCTACACCGAAGAACAAGGTCTGTACGTATCTCGCGTAATGCGCCGAATGCCTCGTGGCGGCCGAGAACACGAGTATATAGAGCGCGGAAACCTAGGAGACCCGCGAGTTTAGTCGATAAACAATCTGCTTGGGCGATAGCAATCATCCTTTTGTCCCGCTTTCGGGTCGATCATTCCAAGCACACAGGAGAGAGAAAGCAAAAAAGAGAATGAGAATGAGAGAGAAAAAGAGAGATATAAATATAGTGTATAAAAGTGGCAAAGCCGTGGAGAGAGGTAAAAGCTTCTATCGACGTTTCGTCGATTATTGTAATCGGGCAAAGTCGATTAACGATTCTTGCTTCGTTCACCCCGCCCGGTCGCTCCCGCGTCTGCCCTTCGTCTATCGACAATTTGATTATTCGTTCGATCCTCCCCCGGCGCCTATTGTTTTCCCTACTCGCTCGACGAAATCGTAATCACTTTTCTCATACCACGCGGATTGCGAATGAAACTGTGTGTCGATCTTTTTTTTCTCTCTCTCTCGCTCCTCTATCATTTCACAGGAAAAATCCTAAAATACGGATAATAAATTTGCGATGGAACAAGAGAGAGAGGCAGAGAGAAAAAGAGATTAAGTGGAAAAGTCTTGCGGGCACTCACGTATATCCAGTGGCTCGACGCGAACGACGAGCCCGAGTAGTAACAGCTGTGCGCACAGCCCCGTGGATATTGGCAGATGATCAGTCTTCATGTTACCCAACGTCGATTCGCCTCATCAATGCATATGGCCAGTGGTTCCTGAAGCAAAAGAGAGAAACGCGAGCGCGTTCGTTATTTCTTCTCGATTTAATACACATTAAGAGAGCGCGTTGGAAAATATTCATTTGTCTGGAGAGGATTTAGTTCAAAGCAAAGGAACGACGTTCTTTAATACAGCACCGAATAGGATTTCCTTTGCGGACGTAGGAAACAAATCCTCTTCCTACTGATTCCGCTTCGTGAAGACGATCGTCATTACAAATTCATACGCCTTCAATATTATGAGAAAAATATGATACATTTTTGTTTGATAACGGAAGGAATGGCAAATGGCAAAATTTATTGTGGGCTTGCGAACATTTTTTTTTTTTTTATTAAGATCAGATTTTATGACAATACGCATATTCTTCGTCGACTCAATCGACCATAGGAGTCCGTCAGAAGTAGACAAACGCCACCTTCACGTAGTCTCGTGTTAATTGAGCGCTACGGTCTGCCAATCCACAAGTTTCTCAAGTCACACATAACAATATTTTTTTGCCATTTCTGCGTTAGCGAGAAAACTTGGCGACAGCTGCGGGTGATACAGCCGTACAAGGTTGATCCGAAAAGTCGCGGAGAACGTTTCTTTTTTCTCTCGGCCGACTTCGCCGACTTCGAGCCAGCAGCAGAAGCCTCGGAGGCTGCGCGGCTCCTGGCGGGTACGTGTATCGCCTCGAGAAATACACCGGAGCTCGCGCGCGACTCGTAATCGAGTCCCCATCCAATTAGCCGAAGCTTGTGCCATCGCCCTTCGCGTCTCTCGCGCGGTTCCCATCTCCTCTGGCCCTTTCGTATTCCCGACTCCCACGCTGACCGAGCCGGCGAGACCTCGGCAAGGGCCATTTGTCTGTCTTTTGTCCAGTCTTTTTCTACTCTTAAGACGGAAATGGCTCTTACTCCCGTCGTAAGAAGCCTCTTCGCCACGACAATTTCTCTTAATCGACCCTTCCTTACGGCTACGTTTTTTTTTTCTTCTTTCAAACCTTTTCTCCACTCACTTTTGTAGTTGCCACAGACGTAAGAGGCGTTTCGAACGTGTAGTACGTGGTTCGAGTGTACTCGTCAATTACAGCCTGAATAATAGCGTGTCGTTTCGGTTAACGAGCGATACCAATGTCTACCTATTGTCTTCTTATATCTGCCCATATATATACGTCCATTTGCGACGAATAACATATTCCCGCAATTTTCGTAATTATCATGACATACTTGGGTGATGCGGGGTTACATCTCATTATGTTGTATCGTTTCGTATAACATATTAATTTGTATTATTTGGATACCAGCTTTTGCACCTAGCGGCGTTTTATTGGCTACCTACAAATTCGAATGTGGAGCGCGAGCTTATTGTACGGTGTATGCGGCGAGCTCGTTAACGATATACCGTTAATTAGTCTACCTGTAGCTCGTAACTCCCGAAATATCTCCGCAACGGTACTACGGTTACATCGTTATTGCGAGTCGGTCGAGTGGCGGTCTGTGTATGTAAATTTATATATTTCTAGGTATATGTTTTATATAAATAAATAAATGTGTATACGTGAGCCGTCCGACGGCTTTGTGAAGGATTGCAAAAGTAGTAATCTCGAATATTTATAAAACACGTTCCACCTGGCAAAAAAAACATTTGAAAAAAGAGTCAGCGCTCGTGGCATATGATTGCCTCGTGGCATACGATGCATCACTAATTAAACTGAAGTGTCACGTGATATCGTATTTCGAGCGGTTAGTTCAATTACAAAAAAAATTAAACTGTGTCGAACGTGTGTAGTGAGATATCGAGTAACATGTTTTCAACTATGGTAATTTAAGGGTAGATATTTTTTCCACTGGGTAAAGCAACTATTTTAAGATAAGGGATTACATCCAGTTCTAATAAACAAAAACTTATTGAGATTTTCAGTTACTCGATCATCAAAAAAAGGTACGATCAGATAAAACCTTAACCTCTGGTTGCAGTCAAAAAAATAATTAACAGCCGCTCCCGTGTCGCGATAAACAAAAATAAGCGCTCGGGTCAGCTGTCAGATATGACGTAAAGCAAAAGTTTGGAGTCACGATTTCTGCCCCGCGGTGCCGGCGAACCACCGTCATTCAAAGCACACGGAACCGGACGTTTTTATTCATAAACTGTCGTATCAAATTTAATATACAAGTGTCACTCAAAATCCACGTGCGTCATACTAAAATGCATTAAAGTGCATTGACTTAACATCACAACTGTACATTAAATACAAATAGCACATTTGAAGCATCAACCAATTCGATTTAATTACATCAACCTCGAGGGGAAGGTTCACGAAATGTCTCGTCTAATTGAAATACGAATTTTCGGTTAATCCGTCGAGCATCACCAGCAAACGCGCAGTTGCAATTTTCGAAACGACTTTGGGGGACATTCCGACACAGCTCAGTCGTACACAATGCTTCGGTCGGAGGTGTCGGGGTAGGGTGAACGGGTATAAGAGGAGGGGGGAGTCGACGATCGACCTACATAAACTGAGAAAGCGCTTTCTAAAGAGCCATCGCCGCGGTTCAACGCGCCAGATACACTATACACACCGTCTACTCGCCGAAGCTTTTTCCACCTTTCTTCATCCGGCAGTTTTCGTCGTCGGCATCGCCGTTACCCCGCGCTGCTCACGAATTTCGTATTCCGCTCGTCTCTCGCATTCTCACGCCTTTTATCTCTATCAATCGATAGACTCGCCGGGGCGAACGGGCGGCCCGCGTCCAATGATGCTGACGCGTGCTTCCCGGTTGGTGCGATGCAGGCGATTCTGGTGTACAGGAGGAGCGGACGAGAGAAACGGGCCGCACGCTTCGCTTGTCCCTCCCGTTCGTCGGCTGAAGTTTCGTTGGGTCATGTCCATTGTAAAAAAAATATATATGTATATATCTTTTTACAATGGGCATGACCCAACGAAAAAAAATAATGGCCCATTGTAAAAAAAGTATATATATGTATATATTTTTTTACAATGGACATATATATCTAAATAGAAGACTGGTAGAAGAAAAGAAGGTAAGTGTTGCGATTTCTCGACGATTTCCCGTGTACAGTTGGACTTTAAGTACTTATTTGCGATTGGTTAGATAAGAGTCGACTTTTGCCATGTGTCCTTCGTGTGTGAGTGGGTATGTGTGAGTCTGTGTGCGAGTCGGTCTCTGTGTGCCGCGAGCCGTGAGGTCCGCGAGTACCTAGAAACACACGAAGGGAAAAGTTTTTCCGCTGGCGCTGCAAAGTGTTATCGAGAGTTTATGGTCCCTGCGTGATACTGGACTCGATGGAACACGAGAGGCTGGCCCGCGGTATTACTCGGTTACTTCATTCACTATCGAACGCCGGCATCGGGCTCGATATTGCCTCCGACTTTTCATTCTTTCCTCGAAACTTGTTTGCTCCTCCGTTACATCGGCAATCGCGCGGTCGACGGCCCTAAGACTGAGAAGGATCGTGAGAATTGATGAGTCGAAAAGATGTTTCAGCGGGTCATATTTTCAGACTGCATCTGGACTAATTGTGCGAAAGTTGGTTCTATGAAAATTGGTACCTCGAGCAAAAAGTAAAGTGGGTGTAAGATTGTTCTGAGAACAAAATTGACATATGAATTCGAATGTTTTTTATTTGACGATACGGAAAATCAGAACCGTAAGTACAAACGGCCCCAAACTGACTTTTCCGATTTTCAGCTGAATCCGATTAACCCCAATTCCGATACTATTACATATCGCTTATATCGCCCATATAAAGTAGATAAACGCAACAAATATATGCACAGATACAACATCTGTAAAACATGCAACGTGTATGGATACACACGCCCGATACTCGAGAATGCGCATAAATTCACGTGCAGGCCCATTACGCGATGCACTCGGGCGAATTTCTTACAGATACTCTTATACAGTTATTAGGCCAATTCGCGTAGCCGTGGGCGGGAAAATCTGTGCTCAACGATCCCGCGAGGCGCCGTGTGTGTGTGTGTGTGTGTGTTCGTTCAAAGAACTCCCGGAGTTGAATGGCGAATGAATCCTTATCGAGCGCCTTGGGCGAACGCGCGCGGTCGTTTAGCTCGCGCTCGAAGTTGTCGATGATGGAATGGGGTGTAGTATTACACGTTCGGCCCCGGCTCGCAGCGGGTTCCTCTCGTTCGAGACACGTATAGAGTTGGTACACATAATGGTAGCGTCAACTTTCAGCGAATCGATACCGCGTACGTTAAGCTATATACCGTGTTTCTATCTGTACATATTATATATACATGTACATATATGTACACACACATATTCATACATATATAGACATACATATAAGAGAGGAGGAGCGAAAGAGGAAGACAGGTGGACCAGTGTCGGTAGTGGTGGTGGTGGTGGTGGTGGTGGTGGACTGCTCTCCGCTTTCAGGTCCAGCTGCTCGAGGCTACCACCTCACCAGAACTGCTTGTACCTCCCCTTTTCGTTCCTCCTCACCCGGTCCATCCTCTCTCGCGTGCTCTTCTTACCCCGCACCTGTAGTCCTAGTCGAATTTACGCCGCACAAGCTCGCACACCACCTATCGACCGTTATTATCGCACGCCCCGCGGTTTTAAGCTATATCTAAGGGGCGAGAACACGCGAAACGGCACAGACCATACATAGCTTTTGCGCCCCGGCGACGGTATTGCCTCCCGGGCGCGGGCGGAGACGACGACGACGACGACGACGTTTTCCTTCGCCGGCCCCGCGTATCTCGACGACTCTTGTGTGCTCTCTATCTCGTCTTATTCGTTATACGCTCCCGTTTCCCTTTCGCCTCTTTCCACGGAAGACCCACTTCCGTCGAGATAACGGCAGCGCGAAGGCTGTTTGTGCAAAACGTTAGAGCCGCCGCGCGCGCAGACAGCCTGGCACATTCATCCAGAAGCGGCGGGAGAAAAAAAAAACGACGAGGTCGTCGCGATGCCGGAAATTCGACATATTTCGAGCGGCGGGTCGACGGTTGAGGCAGTGATTGGCCGTGCAGCGAATGTTGGGCGAATTAACGACGTCTACGTGTTTTTTTTTAACTCTATTGACAATTGACTATTTTTTCTATTTTTAATAGAGGTGACGTTTAATAATGTTCTCTTTTTTTGGACTATTTATTTGGATCTTAAATGATTGAGGTAAGGAAGAAGGATATAAAAGTGTCGAAAATAAATGAGTTTAATATGTCACCTCGGGCAATAAAGAGTCAGATAATGTATTATTTCTTTTCTTCACAATGCGAGACAGGGTTAACGGGTTATTTAACGCCCACGTATTTGACCGATGTTCTCATCTATTAGACGCGGCAAGGTTAAACCTTTCCTTCACTGTCCGACAAGTTTCATTTCGTTCGTGGAGCGAAGGTCAAAGCAACCCCAGTCAGTCTCAATTGTCTCGTGCGAGAGAGGAACGCGTTTCGGGTTATCCTCGATTACCAAATATTTACCCGTACTACAATAAAACATTGTTCTCAGGAAAATATTTGAGAGAGTTAACGTACACGATGCTCAAAAGTTCCAGGCATAATACTTTGTTTTTTTACAGAATTATAAAATAATTGAAGAAAAATACAGTTTTCAAGTAAGAATTTTTTCTCAAAGGTTCCCTTGGCAACATTTGGATGTCTTTTAAGCGGCCAATCACTGCATGGTCGTCACGATACTTCGATATATTCCGCACCCGAATGTAACTGCACGTTGCATCGTTACCGCGTGTCGTCGTCGGCAGACGTCGAAAAGCGGGGGTTGAGAGGGGGAAGGTACTCGCTCTTTCAGTGAGCGAGGGCAGGGATGGAAAGGGTATACAAAACTCTCTGCATGAGTTACCGTTCACCCGAAGGTGCTCGAGCCAGAAGCCTCGCCTCGCATCATCTGGAACGAGCAAATTTTCCTTCGTACGACCGAGCGACCGTTACGATAAGCCATGAAAAATGTCTTCTCCGCCACGGTACCCGTTCTTCTCGACCTTTACAATATCCATGTACACAGATATAGCGCAAGGAACGTCACCCAGCCCGTAACATATAGTACAATAACGCGTCGGTATACCACGTCCTCGAGGACACCCTATCTTCGAGTTTGTCTTTTTATTCACCATTAAGCGTTGCGCCGTGAGGCCTCTGGGCGCGAAATGTTCTCGCATTTATAAACTCTTGGAAAAGACTCCTTCATCGCTATTCTCCATTTATTTAACGCTGACAATGAGAAGTGTTACCTTCAGCTATCTCATATACTTTAGTACTTTTGGCGCCTTGCTCGCTGCGCGCCAACCAAACTTCCCGCTTCGTCGTTGACGATATTTTAACGCCGCCGCGGGTAGTTCGGTGTTTCTTTGTACTTCTGCCCAAGTGCGAGCGGCCATATTTTGTATTATTTTCAACGCTTATGGTCCACTCACTTTATTATTTTACCGCATTCGCCGCGTTCAGTCGCGAGATACCGTCGGGAAGTGCATTCATTTTCTAGAATGAGAATATTATTTAAGATGGTGATCACAACAAGAGTCCAGTCCTGCTGGATGACGGCTGATGTTGATATCCACATTTGTACTGATTAGGTAACCTCTCCAGACGGCAGAAGTTGAAAATTACGAAAGCTAGAAGCGTGAGTAAATTTTCCAAAAATGTTGAAACCTAGAATCTCAGATTTTGTCGCAGCTTACTGCATGAAATATTGTTTTAAGGAAAAAATGAAAGGAGGTTGATAAGGCCAAGAAATTTATTAGCGTCTTGTCCGGAGTAAAAATCACAGGCAATGATTCGCTGAGTTGTCCGAGCCCCGAATAAGCGAGTTTGCCGGTAGTAGGGGTGAGTAGGATTGATGCCCGGAGTGCTTAGAATCCAAGCGGGAGGGTGGATACTATATACGAATCCCCGGTGGCGCCGGGAGACAAATGTCCGGCAACGAGTGCCCGAGAATGTAAACGCAGTGTCGAGGGGTCCACGAGGGACAAAGTGGGATCCTCTCGGTACTCACGGAGCGCGGGATCGAGGGGGGGTGGTATCGCGTGAGAGGTTCCAAGATCATCGAGCTGCGTTTGCTCTCCAAGCTGAGCGGGGGGTGAACCTGACGCAGAGGGAGAGCGACGGCACGAGCTCGTGGTCGAGAGTGACGACGGGTGGATTGGATGGCGAAGGGAAAGCAGGAACGAATGGAAGGATTATTCGTGATCTTCGCGGTGGGAAACAGCTGCGCAAAAAGTGGCCAGGGCTGCAATCTTTGGTCAACGTTTGCCATCGCCTTATCGGACTCTTTACTTTCGTTCGTGAATCGAGGGTGTCTGGTTTTGTCCTGAAACCTGAGTTGTTTTAGTATCGAGTAAGCCGGGCGTAAAAAAACCTCCTGGCTGCACCGATCGTAGGATTGCTCGGCAACTTGATAACAGAGTGGATGGAAAAGTATAGAGGAGGGTAGTAGCTCGAGAAAGTCCTTAAGGGTCATACGAGGTGAGCATTCCTGGTTTCTTCACTCAGGAAACCAAAGACGGTCGTAAAAAGTGACCGCAAGAGGTGCAATGGTGGTTGACGGCGCATCGACCCCATGTCATTTGTTTCTATAGCCTCAACCTGATCACGTCCTAAGACGAATACGTTAAGTTCTTGGGCTTTCTCATGTTCTGATCTTTTATTCTTTTCGCTAAGTGCAACGGTAGAACAAAGTACTTCGGGACTACAATATGAGCGCAGCACTTTCCTACTCCAGGCAAAAGGTGCGCCAGACCTCGCGCGTAGCACAGGAGTCGGAATCTTTTTTTTCTCCCTTACTCTGATGCTTTTTGAACGTCATACACTCTGTGCTGTATAGAGGAACAAGGGTGGGGGGTAAGAGGGAGGATGCAGTGCAACCGAGTTTCGACTTCTGACGCTTCCGTCGTCATTCGAAGGCATCGTCGCGGCCCTCTCGCAAAGGGAACGAGAACGAGCCTCGACCACTTTGAAGGACCACTTTGTGCTAAAAGTTTCACCTACTCTCGTTCTTTCTCCAACACACAGACCCTTTTTTCTCCTGGTGTCTGTTATCTCTTGTCTCCCTTCTCCCGGCTCTTTTGCTCGCGCTCGCCGGTCTTGTCGTTGATGCCTTTTCTCTCGACCGCCGGGAACGTCCCCGACGAACTTTTAGCGGCCGAACGAGCCCACGCGTTTGACTCACTTATGAACGAAAAAAAAGCCCGGGAAAACAGGAGCGCGAAAAGGCCTGTTCGGCGAAACTGCCCTCACCGGCCGACGCGAAACGACCGACGATCGAATGTTATTTGCGTCGAGTCTCAACGAGCTTAGCAGCTTGCTGAGAGTTTTGTGTCTGGGCCAGGTGTTGTTTTCGAGAATTGAGATTTAAGAAGACAGAACAGCGAATTATTATTCTTGGCCGTGATAACAAAGACAACACAGAGGAGAGGGTTTTGAAAGGTGAACTACTGGTATGAATCGTCACACCGTTGCATTGTTAGCTTCGTATGAGACAGTCGCCAATGAGAATAATTTAAGCGTTAGGGAAACTAATTATCTATCATGACGTTTGGACTAACAACACCGTCCGTGGTCAACAGTCTCTGCTTACCGCAAGGATTGAATGTAATTCAACGAATGCAAAATCCATACTTTTTTAACAAAATCATCGTCCCGTGATCGACGAGAAGAATAGCGCGAGTAAAAGAGACAGAGAGAGAAATAAAAAGAAAATAACAACGTGAAATATTGGAAAACGCGTCAGCTGCGCATAGAAATGGACCGACAGGAAGACAGCTGGACAGAGACGATTCTGGGTCAGTCGGCGTCATTATTCGTATCCGGGTAATTGGCTCTGACGTGGGCATCAGGCATCGACGGGCAAAACGGAAGGGACAGGAGGCCGAGAGAACGAGAGGGACGTGGAGGGGGGGGGGGGGGGTCGAGGACGAACGATATAGCAATGCACATTGTTATTTTCCCGTCGAACGAACCAAAAGCTCAGGGATGCCATAATTCGATACAGAAGCCCCGTTGGCCCAGTGGCGACAAGCCGGAGCGGTGGCTCAACGGCGGCTCACGGCGTCCGCGCAGTCAGCTGGCGGGAGGAGATACCCGGGGTGTGTCACACGAGAATTCCGGACCTGTTGAGGAAATTGAAAGATAGGCCATTCCGTTGGAACTCGGTCGGTCGCCGGAGAGCAACGGCAACGGCAAAGCACGGAAGCGTGGCATCCCAGCTTTCCCCAGGGTAATCGGAGGGACAATTATACCGCCGCTGTGTATATGTACGTTAATCCGTTAATCGATGGCCATTTGTGTCTGACCACTTGCGACTCGACGGAGAACTCGGCGACGTTCCTGTATTGCGCCATTTAATTGGATGGAATCAATCTGCCGCTGCTCCTCTATTTTCTGTCCTAATGAACTCATTTTCCTTTCCATTCACGTAGCTTTTTATTTTTTGCTTTTTTTTCGCTCGTTCTTCCCGGTAATACGGATGAATCGGTAATGAAAAGTTGAATAAGCGCGCGCAGAATTAAACAATTAATTTGTCGAAGGGGACCTACGGCGATGTCGCAAAAAGTCTCTGTCGGTAGCAATTGGAGTATCGAAGATGTCGTCCGGTTGATTTTTCCCAGGCGTAACGACGATGATAATTACTTTTCCGATCCGAGTGGAAGCGATTGCGAAGTACGCACAGCGGTTATTAAAAGGGACGTCGTTACGAAAGTGGAGCATTCGCCTTGAATACAATTAACATCAAGGAAGCAACGTCAAGAATTTCTGGCGGATGCTCCGCCCGTTTCGGTAGCCTCGAAACATTATCGTTCACTTAAAAAATAAACAGCGCGGCGAGAAGATTAATGACCGCCGCAGCGTCGATCGCGAAGCACCGCCGACGACGAAACGTGCCGCGTTATTATTCTTCAACCGGTCGGCAGCGCAACTTTTCTTCGTCACGACCGGCGCGACGTTAAATTATTTCTTTGGCGAAAACATCCCGCAGACAAACAATCATCGCGATCAGCCATAAAATCGACCATATAATGGGTCCCCCCCCCCCCCGGCCCCCCTTCCTCCCGCTTCTCACGGCGTCTGAGGAAAGCTATGCGCGAGGCGCGCGGCTGCGGCGAGGCAAAGGGTTCGCGCAGTAAATTATGTGGTATAATGGGGGGATGCCTTTCTCCGCTCTATCCGTCAATGTCAGAAGCCACGCCGTGCCTACTGCCTCGAAGCAGAGCAGTTTACGCCGCGCGGAAAGCACAGAGTAAGCGAGAGAGGGCAACCGAGGGTTCTGTGCGTGTAAACGCGCGCGCCCAAAGACAGAAGCAAAATTATCAGCGTAGCTGCTGCAGACTTTCACCTCCGTCTAACCTCCGACACATTTTTCAACCGTTTTTTTTTCTTTCTCGCGCGCCAGCGATACGAACTTATTTACTTTAGCAAGTATTTTTTTTTTCAACGCGTACCACCTCGTTGGAAATAAGGCTGACGATGAAAGGAGATGGGGGAGGGGGGCTGAAAGTAGGGGGTGAAGGACACGCCTCTCTAGTCCGTGATAATTAATTTTCGCGTTCGCCAAGGACCTCTTGCGAGAGCGGCAAGCCGAGCGATGGAATAATGTGCCGCAGCAGCAGCAGCAGCAGCAGCAGCAGCAGCGCCGGCCGCAGCAGCAGAGTAATACAGGCGCTAGTGCTGGTCCTCTGTACTAGTTGCTCGGCGCTGTGTACCGAGCAGCGGTGGCGCCAGCCGCCTCGGTGGTGGTAGTGGCGCGGGCGCGATTTATCCGCGTCTCTTGCACCGAGCGCTACCGCAATCATAGGGCCGAAGAAGGAGCGAACCGGCGTGCAGGGGCCACGGGCTTTCCGCGTATAAAGTTGGCCCGAACGAGCCGGACGAATAATTAGATCGCGTGCGAGGGAACGAACGAGCGCCGCGCGCGCTCGTTTCTGAAGCCGCGCAAGCTCAGCCGCACACCGAGCGTCGCACCGCGAGAAGATCGAATATCCTCGCGCTCGCCTCGCTGTTATTGCAGCACCCGGAGATTCTTTCGAATTATTTCACGCGTGAAATGAAGATACCGGCGCACGCGGAAATGCCGCACAATGCCGCGTGAAATACGACCTTCGGGGCGATGTGGGGCTTGCGCGGATTTTACGGAGTTGTTAACAATGTTGGAGCGTGTGAATTTATTTATGTGAATACGAATGCGAAACAAATTCTTTGACAGGAGAGTCGGATATATTTTTGACTTTAGATAAATAAAATTAATAGATTAGGGATGCTGAAGGGAAAGGGAAAAAATATTGCAGATTTAGGGAAATGTCAACGATTCTTCGAGGAGTCGAATATTTACTCCTTTTTTTAAATAACCAGGCGCTCTTTTAAAACTTTAAAAGGGTAAATCGCAATTTCAAAACCCTTGTTTAGTTGTTTAAAAAAAAAAAAAAAATTTGTCGTTTTGCTTATTAATCGTAGATCTGGCCGCCGGGCCGAAAACCGCCCAAATCGGGGTCACGAAATTTATTTTTTCAAAATATCGACTTTTAACCTATACCATCGTTCTCAAGTAGCATATTCTACCCCTGAAAACACCGGGTACAACCCTTTTTTAGTTTGTTTTGAAAAAAAAAAATGTTTGGCCGAAAAGTTTGTCAGAAATCGTAGATTTGGCCGCCGGGCCGAAAACCGCCCAAATCGGGGTCCCGAAATTTATTTTTTCAAAATATCGACTTTTAACCTATACCATCGTTCTCAAGTCGCATATTCTACCCCTGAAAACACCGGTTACAACCCTTTTTTAGTTGATTTTGAAAAAAAAAAATTTTTGGCCGAACAGTTTGTCAGAAATCGTAGATTTGGCCGCCGGGCCGAAAACCACCCAAATCGGGGTCACGAAATTTATTTTTTCAAAATATCGACTTTTAACCTATACCATCGTTCTCAAGTCGCATATTCTACCCCTGAAAACACCGGTTACAACCCTTTTTTAGTTGATTTTGAAAAAAAAAAAAAAATTTTGGCCGAACAGTTTGTCAGAAATCGTAGATCTGGCCGCCGGGCCGAAAACCGCCCAAATCGGGGTCACGAAATTTATTTTTCCAAAATATCGTCTTTTAACCTATACCATCGTTCTCAAGTCGCATATTCTACCCCTGAAAACACCGGTTACAACCCTTTTTTAGTTGATTTTGAAAAAAAAAAATTTTTTGGCCGAACAGTTTGTCAGAAATCGTAGATTTGGCCGCCGGGCCAAAAACCGCCCAAATCGGGGTCACCGTAGGTTAAACAGTGCTGCAGCGCTCATTACGACAAACTGTCAAATCTCGCGCTGTTAAAAGAAAACTGTCAGTCGTCACGGCCCTCGACCTATCAGAGGCCGAGTTATATCGCCAACAATGGTGGCCCATGCATTTTTTAATAGAGGGTTTTTAATAATTTCTAGCTGTAGCTGCTTCAAATGTTTTATTTTTCAGGGATTCAATCTTTTGATATGTAATTTTTTTCGGAAATTTAACTTTTCGATATGTCGAAATTTATTGGATAAGTTGTTCGTGTATTGACCGTATTTGCGGGGAGAGCACCGAGCAAAGTGTCTCGCGTACGTGGAGCGCGATGGAAAACTGGAAGCTTAAAACGGCCGCGCGCCGTTCGTCGCGCGGGGTTAACTCGATGCCCCGTGACGTCGCTAACTCGACGCGGGAGCCCCTTGACGCGCTTTGGGGCAGTCGTGCGTCACTTACGTCAGCAAACTTTCGATCTTCGTTGTTGGGGGAAGGGGGGAGGGGATGAGAGCAGCGCGAGCAAATGCGCAGGACAGAGAAGCTCCAGCGAGCGGCGGACTGGAAGACTCGCGCGCCACACCGACGGCGAAACTTTAAACTTGATTCCGAAGTTGGCGGTCCCATATACTCGCCGCCGTGGTGCACGTCCCCCCCCCCTCCTTCGCCCTGTACGCCGCTCTACGAACCGCGGGAACTTCGCGAAACGTCACTTTCCAGGCTGAATTAATGAAGCGACGATACCGATACAATTGCTCGTAGTTCAATTAAATCGTCATTCTGAAATTAGTCACCCGAGCTGCTTTACCTGTGACGACGGAGAGTTGCGCCCGACTCCAGGGACAAATTGTTCAGCATTCTCGTCGAGTTATCGTTGGCGAACGCCGTAGGCGCAAAAGTTACCGAATTCGTACTCGTGACTCGGTGATTAAATCGTATATTTCAATAATAATAATTTGGCCGGCAAAAAAAATTGGTTCGAAAAAAATAATTTGAAAACTTTTGTCAAGTTCATATTTCGTTTTTTCTCCTTTTTCAAGTTTGAAGTTTTATTAATCCCTTAAGCGTCGAACGTCGATATGGGCAGAGACGAAAACCCGCCGCTTGAGGTAGTATGCGCGAACTTATGCGATGTCAGTCATGGCGGGAATACTACCTTAAGCGGTTAATGTGAAAAATTCAATCATTAATTCGCTGTATCGGAAAATGATATCTTATTAAAATTTTATCTTATATTATATGTTAGTGGATCTGAGGATTTGTATCGTAAATGTATTGCTTTGAAAAAATATGGATTTTATCTGCCTCCTGAATTATTCACAGTGAACCATTCAATTACTTTCTCATTCTGTCTTTTCCTTCGGCTTCGAATAGTTAATGACGAAGGACAAAGGAAGATTACGTGTTGATATCCAGTCAGAGCTCTTTGCGTCCTCCTCGTGCTTTCCACTTTGTGTATAAATATTGTTTGAATATTACTGTAAATTCATATTCCTTTGCTCGGGGAACACAGGAGTATTACAAGATACAGGGATGGAGGGAAATCGTTTCAAGGGGCTTACGATCGTAAGTAAGAATGTGGAAGGGACGGCGGGTGGCTTATCATAAAGGATTTTCTTTATGCTCTGAGCGCGGCCTCTGAATCTCCATACATGAATTTAACTGAATATTCCATAAAATTTCGTCGATGTACAGGAAAATTGAATGACGAATTCGTTAAAACGCGACAGTAGCTAATTTAGTTTTGATAAAAAGGTTTCGAACCTGCGAGGCAATAACAATTATTATCGAGAGACTTTTGGCAAACAAATTCGCAAATTTTATTATTTCCGCCCAAATAAATTGATCGTACAGCAGTTTTCACTGCGTGACAAATGTTTCGCACACAAATCAATAAAAATGCTATAAATCACGAAATAATAACAGCTGGCGTTACGCTCAAAGTCCGAACTGTGACGAATAAATTCAAATTATTTTTCGATTGTTCCAGTGTCGCAAAAATAATTAATCAAATTCGAATATCCGCAAAAAAAAAACGCAGCTCTTTGTGCGTCGTTCGCGACCGAATGACGCCGTAAACATATTTATCACGGCGCTGCGCGCGCCACTCCACTGAACAGACAAAATTGCATTGAGCAAATAATGCACCGAATAAGCACCATTGATCCGAATAAATAGCCCTCACGACTGCGCGTTATTAGCAATAAAGCCAACCGAGTTACGTGCAAAATTCAATTATCCGATAAAAACGGTGATTATTGAATTAGCGACAAAAACATGTAAATACAAATATCTCATTAATTTCAGCTAACAACCAAATTAAAAAAAAACTACATCCAGTGCGTCATCAAAATGTAACGTAAACGGTATTTGCAACTTTTTTCGATGCACCAAATCCTTCGGTCGTTATTTCGGATTTCTATTTCGTCACGGATCGTTTTTTCCACGAATCAAGCGCGCAGCCTTTGGGATCGACGAAATTTAATGTGACAGCGGACGTGGGATTTCGAGCACGTCAGTCGCGAGGCAAAGTACTCGAGGCACATTGGCCCCTGGCCAGACCAGCGCCCTGACGAGGTACCCGGCCGGCTACACGTACAATCCTAAACCTCACGAACCATCCCCGTTCCACGCTCGTCGCCCCGTATACCCACTGTCTGCGCGCGGACTAGAAACATATATAGAACGTTGGTATGTCATTTCGTGCGGTGTTCCGGCTGGCCCGTAGCCGCGTCGTGAAAACGGAGAAAGAGAAATGCGCCAGGCGAGGGTTTTCGGGCTTCGTGGATGCAAATAATACCCGGTCGAAAGCAATTTGGCGGACGGGCCGCAATCTACTCCCTAAGTAGTAGCCTCCCGGTTATAGTCAGACGCGACGCTCGAAACGAAGCGTGGGCCACCCACCGCAGTTCCACGGTGTTGGATATTGTCGTCCATGCAGACCGCGTTGGAATACCTTTCTCATCCTCTCGTTGCTTCATTTCTTCATTTGTCTGCTGGCACAATCTCCGATTTCATCGAAAATAAGACAAAAAAAAAGATTAAAAGAAAAAAAAAGAAAATCAAAAGCCGCCGGCGAGAGAATATTTTCGATTCGCGAACGCGGAGGTAAAAACGGTTCGATCCGATGTGCACGTTTTTGGAAATCGCTTTTTTTGACCCAGTTCGAAGATCGAGCTCGCAGGACGCGAGTGGCCGTCGTTGAACTCGAAGTAAACGCAGGTGGTTCGCGCTTCGACTCGGAGAAGTTTTCGTATCGAGGGGATCGGGTTTTATTTCTCAATTTATCCACGGGTAAACGTCATTTCGACGATCTCCTCGAGTGACGAAAAATTCCGTTAAATTAGACTCGAGAAAAACGATCCGCTGAAATTACTGAAATTGACTTTTCTCGCTACGAATTCAGCTGAGGAGCGGATATTCGGTTCTCGTGATCGAAACTTATTTACGGAACTGTGGCTGTCATTTTGGTGGGTCAGTTTTTGTTGGACGAGCTTTGAGACGTTAAGTATAGATCGACCGGACGGTTGACAAGACTATAATCAACCAATTCGACAGGCCAATCAAAACTTGGTTAAAACAATCGATCGTCCAATCAAAATTTGACGTTTGCCGCAACTTAAACGTCCCATATATTTCAAAACTCGTCAAATCATTTTTCATAATTTTTCCCGTCCGCATTTTCGCCGGTTCAGAAAAGTTCGACCAACTTTTCCAGGCAAATTTGCGTCGCACAAAAAAAAAGGGGTGACATTTCGTAAACCGTTGGCAGAGCCGGAAAGCAAAAGAAGATCGTCGTACGACTCGCGCCGATGTTTTTAAGAAAAACGAGGGAGCCTGAGGGGTTGGAAGATTCGGGTTGTGGAGGTGGAAGATTCGAATCCCCCGGGCGGAGCAGCGTGCGTTCTCTGGCCTAGGAGCAATTTGTCGCGCGCGGTGTTCCAATCGGGTCGGCTCCCTGGGCGTCGTTAGGCTCGCGGAAAACCGTCAGGGAGAAAGAAGTCGACGAGCGTGGGCGGCATCGACGGGAGAAAAGGGGAAAGAAAAACCCCGAGACACGAGACAGGAGGGGAGGCAGCATAGGCAGCAGGTAGCAGCAAACAGCGCCGGTAGGACACTTTCCTTTTTCGACTAAGTAGAAAAGTTGAGTTTGCAACGAGCGAAGGTTGGAATTTTATATTGGTCTAATATCGCGAGAGAAAAAAAGGGAGTCGCGAGTCGGCTGTGAGCCGCGAGCTTTTCCGAACGGTGGTGGGGGCTAGTTTCAAGTTTTTCCCACCGGTGATCCTGCCGCCTCGAATCCCTTATCTGTCGGGGGGTGGGAGGGGAGACCTCAATCTTCATCCCCAGCTCAACCCCACCACCTGGCAGACCGAGAGGCGACTGTATATATCGTTTCCTCTTGCTCTCCGGACTCTGATCCTTCGTCTTCCACTCTGGGTACTTGACACAAAAAATACTTTGTAGAACTAGAATAATCTCCACTCGAAAGGATCTTTCGCTCAGGGGATTTTCTCAACTTACGACAGAAACGAGTGGTGGAAGGTGAAACGGACACTGTTACCACTGCCACACCGAACCTGTGCCAGTGTGTATATACGTGTATACATAGAATGCAGATACTCCGGGTACTACTTAATACTCGTTTTACACAAGTTTTCCACAAGTTCGAACTTGGCGTTTGCAATACGCCCCCGAGTTAACGAAGTGGGCACTCGTATTATTACAAGTATTCCCAGACGGGGCGCAAATAGAATGGAACGATGGGAGACGCGGCGGCTCTTCGCTTGGCGAAACTTTCGCTACTCCATTAATTAAAATGATTCATTATCTTAACCGATGTGCGAAACAGTCGCGATATTTTCCGAGCTGCCGTCAACGACGCCGCGAACGAATATTCGACACTTGCTTTGGGACGTTGATAGTGGTCGATTGATATATTTGGTCGAGGTATAATGAGGCTTGCAAAAAAAAATTGCCATGGCAGCTGAATTATAATCTTACAGAATTAAAATTCTAATAACGATATATTTCTGTGCTATTTAATACACAATGTAAAATATATTTTGAATTTGAAAAAAATGTGAGAACATTGATTCATTTATTCGCTGAGATTTTTTAAGGTCACATTTTCTGGTCTCAACAAGACAAGATTTAATTATTGTTGGAAGTTTTGCATCGTGATGTTTTTTTTTAGTGCGTCTGCTGATTTCGTACTAGGTTAAGTTTGAGCAGTTTTTATTTTTACTGAACCTGCCCACGACAATACTTTAATTTATCCCCCGGCGCCCGAGGAACTCGCCCACCCCACTTATTCATAATTATCACGAAGTGGAGTTTGCTTCGAAGAAATCAGAGCGCGACGCCCCAGAGTTTAGATGAAAAGTTTGAAGTAGATGTGAAGAGGCGTTCGCGAACAGGTTTCGTTCGAGCCGGCTTTAATCTTCGTCCCGACCCGACCGGCCTGTACTTTTCCGCTTCCGCTCGCTCCACTTCCATCCGGGCGCTCCACTTCAACAACTCCTGTCGTCGCGATCTCGAGTGCGTGGCCACTGATTTAGCGTCCGAGAAAGATGCACACTGCGCTGATATATCGATGCTGCACTGTACATTGTACTGGTTACACATTTCCCGGTAAATCACATTTTTCATAACATAAAAAAATCTGATAAAAACAACCACTCTCCTCTAATCGAGTGGTGCTCATCCTGGATTAAAAAAGAAAAATTTATGAAAATCCGATACTTTCGCTGTACTCGTTCATAATATTTTTTACATCGAGGGCTGATTTATTCTGTGAAAAATTACCATGCACATTTTTTTCACTGACATATTTTCGCGAGGAAATATTTTTTCTACTGAAATAAATATTTCCTCGCGAGCCAATTTCCCTTTTACAACGTTCATGAGTAGCGGATGCATTGTTCGCATTTTATTCGTGCTGCGATTGGTTGCCAGGAAAGTACTTATCAACGTTCAGCAAGTGTTAAATCGAATTCGATCCTAACAACCTCAGCTCAACCCACAAATCGGCAAACGGCTTTGTTACGATTTCAACCTAGATATTAATAACATTGCGGACTTCACCAGAAGCGAATTTTCGCCGTGACTCCGCGAAATCATTCCAGCGACGTCACAGCGAATGATCAACGTGCCAATGATCGCGCGTTCTGGTTCCGGGTATAAGCGCGCGAGGGTCCTGTAATTCACGCGAAATTGCGAAGTGCGCGGCCTCGTTCGTATAAGCTCGCATCGCTCGGGCGTCAAAGTGCCAATAACTGTGCGTGTTTTGTTCCGGGTATCGCGATGATTCTCGCGAAATTCGCGCGTCCCTCGTAACCGCGGTGTCCGGGGCTCGTTGGCGAAATTACGCGAGAGGCGTGCGGAGGCTGTAAAGAAAGGAGGAAGCCGAAGGCTTCGCAGTGGTCGCGCTGCTGGCGCCCGCGTTGCACGTGTAGCGAATAATGGAAAGGTTCATCGGCCTATTGCTCGAGCGTGCTAATGACGCGCGCAGCGTCGCGCGCTAATCACACCGACGGTCCGCCCGCCCACCCTACGGCCCGGTGTCGTCATCGATTGATGGAACTACGGACGCCTGAATGAACGCGCCGCAGGCCGAGCGAACCGACCCCCCCCCCCCGAAGGAAAAGCAATCTCGCCGCGCGACCTTTTTTGCCTCGACTACGAAAATCCTCGCACGTCGACCTTTTATTTCATCCGCGCTTCAACCCTTTTTTATTCACCCTCTCGCCAAGCGAATCCGCACAATTCGCTCATTGTGTCGCGACCGTGACAATTTGTGTTTCTACGACTGTGTTTCTTGTCTCGTAATTTCGGACCAGCGGGTCATTTATGTTATTGTTTTCGTCTGTGGCATCGATGTTCAGGTACGACGAGTCCGAGTGATTTTTTTTTGTTTGGGCGATCGTCAGGTGGAAGGAGGTTAGTGTGATTATATTGTTATGACAATTCTTCGACGTTGCGTTTCCTGTCCTATGGTCGTTTCAGAGCTGTGGGTCAACTGGTGTTATTGTTTTCGTCTGTTCACACCTGATGTTTACATACAACGAGTCCAAGTGATTTTTTTTTATTTAGGTCACTGTAAGGTGGAACGAGGCTACAGTAAAAAGACAGGTTAGACATTTCAACCAAATCTGACGAGCTGACAACTCTTTTTTTTCCCATCACACTAACTTTCTTTTGTCACGGGTGAAGAGACCCGTAATTTCATTTGTCCAAGGGGACATTTATTTGACAGTCCAAGTCAGCCAGATTTCTCGACTGGTCCCTCTTTTTCTCAGGGTTATTTGAGGCTCGACATTTTTTTCAGCTGTGATAAGACACGTCATTCTCTTGATTTAATTTCAGGAATGAGACCTTCTTTGTGCTCTGTGTATCGTCACGACAATTAGGGTCTGGAATTGTCGGAGGGTTGATAAAAAAAATGGCCTTGACCCAAAGTCTCGTCCCATTCAGCGGCGACGTCAGTCACCGGGGTTATTATTTCCGGATTGTTTGTTATTCGCGTTTTTTTCTGTGTTAGTCACTTTCGTTCGTTCTGTCTCGTCGGACCGGGAAAAACGCCGGGGACTGCAGGTGACACGCGAGTGTCGCGCGGGTACAGAGACGAAACCCCGTCATCCGAGACCGGTGGAAGGTCTCTCCGGTGGCGCCGCTGTAGCCTCATTCACCGTGCGACCTCTGACTTATTGCCCGAGCTCGCTGTTGATCCCCGAGAGCGACCCGCTTCTTTTTTCCCTTCCTTTTTGCGTCTTCGCCCGACGGCTCCTACACACGACACTGAGACCCCGCGAGCGAAGAAAGTAAACGAACTTGGGCGTTATTAAAAATTTCAAATTACAAAGAACCGGGTAATCCGAGCCCGTCGGGGAAAAATGAGGCATCGTTCCGCGTGCAGCGCCGGAATTTTCGTTACTGAAGACACCAGAAATAGGTTGTTCCGCGAGGATTTTCGTGCTGACAATAAGCTCGGCCCAACGTAATTGGGAAAATCCTATCTTAGGCTTTGGGGGCCCAAGAAACTTCAAAAATATGTGGGTTACTTCAGGAATTGTGATATCATCGCCCCCCTCCCATCTCCCGCCGCCGATCGGGCTGTTGACGTTATTAAACGGCGCTTGATGAGATGAAAAACATTTTCGATTCGTCGACGCGAGCTGAATCATTTTTAGGCCATTTTTTAAACCATCCATGTTCGTGACAACCAAAAAAAAATCGTTTTGGCTCTGGACGTTTCGCTCTCGTCGATTCGACGTTATCAGTGGGATCGCAACGTCAGCCCTGTCGAGTGTTGACGTTACTGAGTAATAAAAACGAAAAACATTTGCGATCCGTTGCTCGCTGAAAGGAAAAACATTGGCGATCCGCAAAGACGAATAATAATTTTTTTCGCCACTTTCGAACTATCCGTGTTCGTGTCGATCGATCGTTTCGACCCAACGCCGCGCGGGCTACGATACCCGCAAACACAAAGCGCGCAAATAATGCATACGCGCATCGCTCTCCGATCCCGCGCGGTGGACATATATTTCGCCCTGGTCACAACGCGCCACTACCGTTGGGGCCAATTTCTCGCGTCCGCGCGGACTCGTGTCAACCGCCCATTTTCGCTCTCCCCGCGTGCCGCAAGATCTCTCGTCGATATCGGCAATATTTAAAAAATTACAACCCTGGCAATTGAAACGCGACGAGAGATCGCAAACGATCGCAGACGGTTCCAGATCTCTCGTCGATATCGGTGATATTTAAAAAATTACAACGCCCGGCGGCGGAGAGATCGCGAGTGATCTCGGACAATTCACTCGACGGTCAATTTCGACGGTGGCGCTGAGCCGGCGCAGCAGAGAACAAGAGAGAGAGAGAGAGAGGGAGAGAGGGAACACCGAAGTCGCGTTAAGATAGGCAGAGCGATATAATCAGAGGGTGCGCCTCGACGTTTCACCCCTAGCCATACTAGGCGGGTGCTCACCCCCCGTAGAGGGTGCGAAAGTGCAACGGTGGATAACCGTAGCAGCAGCAGCAACGGCGCCGCGCACGATCGCAGTTCAGCTGTGTATACGACGCGTTCGAAGCGCGTCGTATATACACAGAGCGGCGTCGGCCCACGCGCACTTACCATTCGCAATACTAACACGATTAAAGCGGCTAATCCAACGGGAAATGGACTGGGCATTATAGAGAATTTCGAATAACAAACGTCGACGTGAAGTCCTTGCCGTGCATGGGGCGCGCACGGCACACTCACCCCCTGGGGGGGGGGGGGTTAGAGTGGAGTCGACCCCAGCTTCGCCGAACTACACCACCACCGCCGGGCTGTACCGCTACTTTGTGATGCTGCACCCTGTAAGCTTTGCAGTTATCTGTTATTACGTCTCGAGCCATTATGGTTTTACGCTAACGTTCAAACACGCGGCTTCCACGAAGCTTCGCTTCGTAACCCCCCCGAACTTAAACTTGTATTAGCGCGGAAACGATGAAAAGCCTCTTGAGCGCCCGATATTTCTGGTCCGCGACGTCAGAGACCAACTGCGAATTTCAATATTGTCTCGTTTGATCTCAAAGGTTGAGCTTTGGAAGGGAGGTAATCCAGGGAAGTATGTTGCTCAAGGGTAACATTTTTCAATATTTTTATGGTGTAAACATGTTTCATTCGCAACTCAAAATTGTGTCCGATTTATGCCCTGGTGTGACAATGTGATAAATTCTCTCAAATGTAACACGTTACAAACAGATAGAATTTTTTTACCGGCATGGGAATTCTCGCCATGGCAAATCCAAATTTACAACCCAATCGAATCGAACCAACAGAATCCGGAGTAACAACTTCCCGTTGACAAATGCTCAAAATCACTCTTGCGCCCAAAAAAAAAAAAGAATCCGCGTTCTTTCCACTGCAATCCATAATTGGCCGTTGGTAAAACAGCTCGTAATACCCCCCTATCAATTTTTGTCCCCGTCTCGTTCGTCATATTCGTTAGCCCCGAGATTGATACGACTCCGTTAATTGGAAACAAGTGTTCGGAGAAATTTTCGGAGGTTCTCGCTTCACCCGGTTTGTTTCGCGCAGCATCAACTGGCGCGGGCGCGGACCGAGTTAATTTCACATTTGCCACAAGCGCCCCGAACTCCGACGGGGTGATATTTGGAGGGTAAGCGATGCGTGTAGTCGCATCGCGGTTCACCCTCCGCGGAAGCAACCTCAATCGTGTGCTGTATAGCGCGCGCAGAAACCCACCTCCACAACCCCTTTCCCCAAACCCAGTTCGGGATATGGTTCGGCGTACGCGCCGCGTGTACGTATTGCCCGCCATCATCCACCGCACCCATACACCACCACTCGGCATACTAACCGACGCGTGACATCGTCCTGCCGTTAATCCTTTCGTACCGCACGCTCTCGTCCGCTCTCCGCGTTATGCAGTTACTTCCTCTCGCCGCGCGTATCTATCGCTCCGATGTGTACGGATATCACCGAGCGAGCTCGGGGCGGTTCGTTGGCAGACGCGGCGATGTGTACCTGGTTATTATTAACCCTCGGCTCGTTTCGAAGGGGGCCGAAGATCGCCCCGAAGCGTGTGTCGAACGCACTCCTAATAGTCGCTGTTTGCCTGACATGAAGAAAAATTGTTAGGCCGGGTGAACGCAAACTTTAGGGAGCCGTTTGCTGATTCTAACCATCAGTCGATGCCTGGCCGTCAACCATCCAAGCTGCGGTTGCAAACGAGTCGTTCGCTAGCTCGGCGAGCCCGCCAAGCCCGCTCCGATGTACGACCGACGGCGGTGTTCGGTATAAAAAGCGACATTATAAATGAGACGATGCCTCAAATTTAACGCGGTATTTACTGCTATAAGTGATTTAAATATTCAATTACCACGATGAAATATTTTTATATTCACGAGGGTGAGTCAGTCAAACGGAGGAGGCAGGCCGGGGTTGAGTGGGGGTGGTTCGGCCTGCGCGAGTGTCTTTCGCAGATAGTAGCAGGAGGGTCGGAAAACTTTGCACCTCATATTTACTGTCTTCGCTGTGGTGTTCTCTCTCTTTTCTCTCTCTCTTCCTCCCTCTCTTCAGGGTGTATATACCAAGGTGGGAGATATTGTATGAGGGCACGCTCCCCTGCTTCCGATTTCTCCAGTTACCCGGCTTTCAGGTAGGGCGCGAGAGAACCCAGGGCTGTGGGGTGGGAGTTGGGAGCTGGAGCGGTTGTGGTATGGGTGCAGGGGAGGGGGAGGGGGTTGTGGGGTGAGATACACGGCAGGCGGCGTCGCGTTTTAATAAATTGTCATACATTTTATGCATGAACGAGGAAGCGGGTCGTTCGGGCTCTCTTTAAAACTAGACGAGTGCCCGGGTATACGTACGGCCGCCTGGAACCCTCTTCCACCCCCTCCCTCCCCCCTTGTACTGCACGTATTCATGCGCGTCTACTATATTTATAGGAGGCGATGTGAAGTGGGAGCCCGAGATGAGGAGAAGTGGCCCGCGAGTCAGCCAGAATCTGGGAATGGGTGAGCTCAATTATAAAGTGCTTCGGGGCGAGGAAGATACGGAATACTCTCGTGTTGGTAAATGTGAATGAGAACGAGGACGATGAGAGGGGCGGAAGGGGGGCGGGGGGGAGTCTCGAGGGGTCCGCGTCTAGGGCTCGCTCGTACGATAGCCCCCGTATTCCGGCCATTTATACCTTTCTCAACAAATAAGTACGTATATGAAATATTTTTTTTGTCATTCGGATTCTGTGCATTATTCATGGGAGGAAACGTTTCAGCGAAATTACCCACTTCAGGCGGCGCGCGCGAACGACCGCCGTAATATAATCTCTGCGTAAAATGCACCTCGCGTCCGAGCGCGCAAAACTGAAAACTCGCGCGGCGATGTAACACAGCGATCGGCGAGCAGCAGCAGCTATTTTTTTCATCGCGGTATTGTCGCTCTGGATAATCGTCGTCATTGGCCGTTACGTGGCGCTGCATTTTTTGCGACATTAGTGCAGTGTTCGGTCTGTTGTACGAAGAAAAAAATACTGAACGTGAATCTCAACGGGGACTGAATATAATGTTAAATTAATTGTATAGAAAAAATTAGGAGATAAATCAGGAAAAATTAACTTTTTAGGAAAATGTTCCTTGTAATAATTAAGTGCGCGTAAAACACCTACAGGTTGACACTAAAAACTGAACACGTGTTGCCTACGCGTTCAGCTTTTTGTGGTTTCCTATCCTTCGCGTCGTCGTCACACGTACGAACTTTCGGATAGTAATGACCTGTAAAAGCTACTCGCTTGAAAGTGTGTAATAGTCCTGACATCAACTTCGTAGTTGAAATTCCATGAACATCGAGCTTTTTCCTTCACGCTCAAAATATTCAGGGTGAACAATGCACCTCCTGGACATACTCTTCGTATACTTCAGAAAAAACATCAGTCAACCCCACCTAAATCAGTGAGACCAATCGAATTTCCTCAGCGATCGCTCCACCCTCCAACCAAAATGTTCTTATGAATCGCAAACCAATCTTCAACCTCAGCAATACACGTTCAAGTGAACCCTTTCAAATCGATGCTGCATACACCCTCAGGATTGCTGGCCTATACGAATTTGTCGTGCGCCAAAAATTCCCGAAAAAAACACACACAAACGGAAAGAGTCGTGGACGACTCGGCAAATTTATCGGGTCCACAGCTCGACGAGGGTGGAGTATTTCGTGCACATTTGCTCTGGTTTTATACTGCAAGACCTGTATAATGCACACACAGCGTAGAATAATTTATGCATACCGAAGTGACCGCGGTGTTGTTCCGCCAGTGCCTTGGGAATGGCAGCAAAGAATCCGCGTCGCTTGGCTTGATGGAAGTGCGGTAAAAAGGCGGCGGGGAGACGTTTGGCGGGTCGGAACAAGAAATTGGATAAAAACGAAGGAAAAATATATATCCACCAGCGGCAAGCGTCGAGTAGGCGGCCTGTATACCCTCGCGGTTATGCCGCGTGTACCCACGGCTACTGCTGTATTACCAGGTAGCACGAAGCGAGCAGCAACCGACGTATAGGAAAACCCTCAGTGTCGACGTGTATATCCATTTTCACCAACGATTTCCAGACAAGCCGAGCGCGGTAACTCGTTCGCGCTCGCTCAGCCGCTCGAGTGATCTCGAGGGCGAAACGCGGCTCGCGTGAACGTGGAAAAATATGATATCCTCTCTCCCTCCCCCCCCCTGACCCCCGTCCCCTCTTGCGATGAGGCGAGGACGTGATAAGGGGCGGCACACGGTTTGCGGTATCGCATTCGTGCTATTGACCGCTGTGTAATGGAAACTGTCGACAGTTCGTGTACGGCTCTCTCAGTCTGCCGGAGGGGGGTGAGTTGAAGGGGGAGGGAGTCGGTGGCCCTGTAATGATCGCTACGCCCCGATTGTTGTGATATTTTGGCCCCGGGGCTCTCTCCAACAGATGCCAATGGAAAACCGGGGAAAAAGGGAAAATAAAATAAAACAGCGGACGGACAGGTAACCCGTCCCGGCGTTCCGGTCGCGTGTGTATGGACGGAAAGGGGGGGAGGGTCTCCCCCTCCCCGTTCCACACCTCTCGGTGTATTCGATGGGTTGTACATTTTTATTCCAACATTTCGCGTTCAACCATATCGACGGTAGGATTTTTTTTTTATTTCGCGTTTCCTCTTCTCTTTTTTTTTTTATTTCGATAATCCCGGAACGGAGCAACTGACAGTCCGGCTCGTATCGCGATTTCGCCGGTGTGTCACCCCCGGTGAATAAAGTGCGCACCGCGAAATTTCGACTTCTCTCGGGGGCTGAATTGCCGGCTCGGTGTCATTTTCGAAAATATATCCCGGGCACTGAGGAAAATTCGCGCGACGAGTTCCCGCGCTGAAAATACAGTTACACTCGCGTCGTAACGCAGTTACTGATTACGTTATTTCGTTGTTGCGGTAACGGGGGAAAAAAAACATTGCCGACGCCTGCGGTAAATGTGCGAGCGGCACACGGTATGACGGGTGGTACTACATTTTTTGCGCGCGCCGTCGGGTCAGATTTATTTTTTCGTATTTTCGTCAACTCAATCACGGTTTTGGCGCGGCAAACCAGCGGTCGACCCGGGTCGTCGGCGAATTTTCAGGATACTGCAACGTTTTATCATTATCGCGTTACAAAATTGAGTGCGGGATTCTGCGAACGCCGGACGTCGCTCAATTTTCGTCCGCACGTTGATAAACATGTACCGCTAGTATTACAGGGGCTAATGATGATCCATCGAATTCCGTCAATTGGCCAGATTTTTCTATTTCCACAGCGCGCGAAATAGTAGCAGCGTTTGGTACGGCGAAACCAATCGCTCGACTGGCGGTGTGGTAACGTCCCTGTTATCGCTTCTCGCGCTCGACGATGCAGCAGCGATCCGAGCGCGAGGAACGCGCGGAGGGAAAGGTGGAAAATCATCGACGCTTCGTTTCGGAGCACACGGGCCCTCGATCACAGGGAGCACCTTGCGTCAGAGCGGCGAGTCTTATCAGCGCAACGACACGAAATCACGCGAGGCACCGGCGAGCTGCCGACCTCAACGTTTCTGGCGGTGCTGCTGTTGAAGGCCTCAGCAGCGGCGCCAGCAGCACCACCAGCAGCAGCATCACCACCAGTAGCAGCAGCACCACCACCACCACCACCAATAGTAGCACCAGCAATACCACCACCACGACTAGCAGCACCACCACACTGAAAAAAATGAATAGTTGTGATTACCAATCGTTGGTCATAGCTACCAATATTTTAGTAGCTGCAACCAATATTTTGGTGGACCGATCCAATGATTGGTAATCGCAACTATTAATTTTTCTTAGTACACCACCAGCAGCAGCAGAATCACAACAATAGCAGAGCAGGAACAGCAGTAGCACTAGCAGCAACAAAACAGCAGCAGCGCTAGGAGCAGCACTATCATCAACACTAGCACCAGCAACACTAACGCGAGCAGAGTAGCAGCAGCAGCAGAAGAGCAGCAACAGCAGCAGAGCAGCAGCAACAGAAGCAGCAGTAAGAGCAGCAGCAGCAGCAGCAGCAGTAGCAGCAGTAGCAGCAGCAGCGGAAGCAGAACCAGCAGCAGCAAAGACCCTCGGACTGTGCCAAAGTAGAATCAAAGCCCCCGGAGCCCGCACGCGCCCACGAGGCCATCGTGCATGGTCACTCCCTCGATTTCGATCGCAACCCGCTACCGAGTCCTCTCACACCCGCGAGTTTTCTCCGCGCGCTTCCAGCGCCGAAGTGACTCGTTAAGTCCTGAAGAAAAATGAGGTTTCCTTCCCCCCTCCAACCCCAACCCCGGCTCCTCCGAGCCCAACGCCTGCTCGACCTGGCCGCTAATATCCACTGTGCACCTGCTACGGCATCATTAAATACAAGCGAAAGTTTGCCCCACACGAAGAAGTGGAACGAAAAAGGAGAGAGAAAAAAGTAGAGTACTCGCGCAGCTCTTTGAGTGTAATCAGCGTCGAGAATGTTATTATCTCGGTTCCAACTAGGCGACTTTTTTTCGTCAGTCCGGTAAAGTTTATTAATTATGGTCGATGTTGCGTATAGGCAAAATTGGCACTAACGCTGGTCCCTTCCCTGGAGCGTGACTATATCAACGTGGGATCTGGCTCAAGTGCGGGATACTTCGATAGGGCCAATTGGCGTCGTGGCTCGAGTATGGACGTAAAGTATACGGGGCAATATAGATTACGGAATTGGAGTAAATTTTTATACGCTGCAGGGTGAATGTCACAGTCATTGGCCATCCATCGGGCCGGTGACTGAACGTCGATCGTGTCGAAGCCCCGTGGATTTTGCGCGCAGTCGGAGCAACACTGCGCGTGGCCAATGACCCGGCCGGTCCGTCGCCGTGGTCCAGTCATTGGCCGGTAGCGCCAGAGGTAGCCGCGCTCAAATGTGGAAAACGAAGTTTATGTACCTCGCGAGTCTCGCATATAAGTATCACATTCTAGGTGCGCGCCATTTTATCACTTTAGTGCTGCGGCGGTGGGCGCCATGAATTATTCCAATGATGACGACGATACAGCGGGTTTATGATTTACATTTACTATCGTGAACTTCGCGATAACATATGTAAATTCATTATTCCTGTATTATTATACAAGGGTTTCCGATGTGTGTGTGTGTGTGTGTGGTGGCCGGCATGCGTGTAGGCCATTCTTCTCCTGGGCCGCATTCTCCGGCATTGAACTCTCGTCCGTGTAGTTGGCCACTTTTGCCACCGGTACGGTTAATGTTTGCCCGCTGTGATTAACCCCCCATTACGAATCGCGTTATGAAACGCGAGAAACCGGCGCGGATTAATTTGATAATTGAAAAGCGCAATGGTAAATATTTGCGCCCGTGAGATTTTTTAATAGCCGACGCGACGCGTCTGCCGGCCTCGCGATGTCCCTTTCAGCGGCGAACCAATTATAACCGATCGCATGGATCTTCCCGAGCCTCATCTCAATTATCTCACGTCAATTAGTTTATCGAGCATTTTTTTGTTCGTGCCGGATTATGAGCATGTTTTCACGGCTGTTGTTTTGTCAGTTGGTTTTGCAATTTAATTGGTGACGCTGGAAGATTGTACGTGGCAACTTAATGTTTTTTTTTTAGTAATAATATTGGGATGTGTAGAAATTGTTTACATTAATTTTTCGAGGTTTTTTATTATTTAGTTATTTTGTGTTAATTACATTTTTTACAATTTTTTTTCGTTTTCGATCATTTTGCGATATATTTTAAATCGTTATTGTTATAGTTAGAAAAATATGGTAAAGAGACACTGAAATAGTGCATATTGATATAATTTTTCACAACAGTTTAAATGTTTTGATAATAACTATAATAAAAATATTTTACCGCATTTCGTTGTATGCAATATTCGATAAATCAATCTCTGAAATGATAAAACAGATACAAAAGCGATTTCTGTTTTAATGAAAATAAAGAATAAACATTTTTAAACAGAAAATAAAATATTCAGGAAAATATGTAAGGTTTGGCAGTGCCAAAAATGTACAATGTGTCACAATCAGCGATGTCAGTGTGTTTAAATAATAATAATGATAAATATCCGCGTTGAATAATTAAATGCAGTGTGTTCCGTAAAAAAAGCCGCGGAAAAAACCTGATCCTCTCGATATTGGAAATGCGAGTCCCATTGATCACCCTCCCGATATTCCCTGCAGAACACGAAGCGAGTACTCACCCCCTTGGATCGAGAGGTTTCTTTCGATGGCGCGAAACCACCCGAGCCCACCGCCGTCCGACGCTTCCGTCCCGCCTCGCGCACCTCGACAGTCGAATGCACCGCAGTCGTAGAAGGGGCAGCAGCACGTTACTACGTAACAATAACTCGGCGTATCCTGACACTCGCGCTCGGTCGTCGCTATCATTCCCACACAGTCTCGGCGGCGCGAATCAACAATTTGAAAAATCCTCGAAAAATCACCGCGCGAAACGGGAAAAATTATTCTTCAGACGAACGAAACTTGACTGGTCATCGACGACGATGATTATTTCACCGACACATTCCGCTGAAAATTCCGCAATAATCATCTGAATGTTCATCGCCGAATTAATTTTTAAAAATTAGATTAAAAACCAATGTTATATTAAAAAATTACATTATAACACGAACAATTATTTAATAATCAGTTGATAAGACGTGAAGATTTTTATTAACACTTGTCAAAAAGTCTTTGGTTTTTATTTTTCATATTTTGTTATTATTTTATTTTTTTTGTTACTGTTGTATTAATTTGTCCGTTGCATTTTTACACTTGATAACGTTCCGACTGTTATTTACGACTCACGGCGCACGCTCGCCCGGGAAGCTCGCGGTGTATGTGTTGCACGCGCGGAGGCCACTCGCAGACTGACTGCAACCTGCGTAGGGCATCGATTTTAAACCGTGCTCAGGACTCAGGTCGGCCGTACACTCCGGCGCGCTATCGTTGCGGTGCCGCTGCCGCTGCCTGTTGGGGGAGTTGCGGAGCGAGCGAGCGCGCGCGCCGCGCGACGAATCCTCCGGCGCTATCGCGCGCGGCGCCCACCAACAGAAAACCAGCATCAGCAGACGCGATAGCACAGAGACGGGTGACACGAGGCGAGCAGAGATCGACGAACGCGCGGCGCGTCCGACGCCGCGGCGTCGCGACTTTGACGCACACGCGGCAGACCCGGAACCGCGTTGCGTGCGCCGAAAACAGTGGTAGAGTGGGAGGGGGTGAGAGGGGGTGCCGGGACATCAACAAAATTAGGGGTAGGGGATACTTCGACCCTCCGAAAGTTTCGAGCCAGACCATCAGCTGTTCGGGGAAGAGTCTCGAGCTTCTTCTGACAGTCAGCAAGTCTCGAAACCTTCCACTAAATTTTCGAGCAATTTTAATAAATCTCACGGAGGGCGTTGAATGCGTATGGGTTTTCTTTAATTATTCGTATAATGTCTGGATTTTTTAAATAAAATGATTTAAAATAAATGTTACCGACGTTTCTGTCTGACTAATCAGTTTTTTTATAATCATTTTTGTGATAATTTAAGATTGTACTATTTTTCTGGTATGATGGACAATTTGAGGAGTTATTTAAATGTAGATAATAGTAAAATACAGCGACGTGTTTTTCTAATACTAATTAAAGAGTTGAGGCATTTTTCGATGAGCCTTCTATATTCTGTATATCTGGAATTTTCATTAACAAATTCCAATTAAGCCTCCAGCAAATCCCTAATATTGCTGGCAATGAGATAATTAAGCACCGTCGACTAAAGGAGACTGATATTAAGGCCCGACGTCTAAAATTAAGGACAGGGGGAGTTTTCGACCCCCGAAAAGTTTCGAGGCAGCGAGACCTTCAGTAGGCCTGGCAAAAGCGAAGGTCTTTTGACAGTCAGCAAGTTGAAAACCCTCGTCAAAATCTTCAAAGAATTGTAACCATTTGCGTGAGTCGATGAATAAGATTGAGTTTCATTTAATCATACGTAATGTTCGAATAAAGCGACTGTAAAAATAGGAAGATTAATTGTTTTTGTGGTCGAAATTATGATACATGGTCGTCTCAGGATTTTTAAAAATAACAAGGACCATAGCGCATTGCTTCCTATTTATTTTTATTTATCTTATTTATCACAGTATCTACATTGCACCCGTAAAAACAGATTTCAAACCTTTCGATTTCAGAAATAAAATATCCGACTTCAAGTCGAAAAGTGCTGCACATTCAATTTTCCTCATATCGATTTCCCTCCTGCACCGACGTTGCGAACTCGACTATAATATTTTTACCTTCGCAGCAAAGTCATTCGGCCCGAAGGCCGAATTCGTCGAATGCCCCGCAACCTAAATCGAGACAGTCCAAAACGTTGCTGCTCGCAAATGACAAATATCGCTTGCAGCATAGACGCAATTAAGCGCCGCCGACGGGACGGACCCCGATATTAAGGCCCGACGTCGATAATCGACAAACGGATCTCGCTCGAAGACGGTCGCCAGTCGCAGAGGTAATTGCATAACAATATGCAAATCAGGTCGAGCGCGCGCACGGCGAGTCAAGTGATCATCGGTCCGTAGACGTAGACGCGCGCGCGTAACGTACGCGGATCCGAGGAATGCGCGCCCATTACTCAATGAATTATACGTAATATCCTGCAGGACTCCGTATAGTCTCGACGTAATACACTTAACGTAATTGATTCCAATGCACGGTATATATCGTTAAAGGGATTCACCGGGTTCGAGCGTACAATCCCCCTGACCTCCGGCCCCCAAACCCCCTCAAACCCCTCGCCACCCCTTTACGAAGGGTAGTAATTGAATCGTACAACAAGACAATCTCGCATGTAACAGTGATGAACCGGTATATACGCCGAGGCAAACGAGGACTACTTCGACTACTGTGAGGTCCTATTGGCCCTGGAGGTTGGGGTGGGAAGGAGAGGGGTGAGGGGGAGGGGGAGAGAGGTGAGGGGAGGGAACGAAAGCCAAAGAAGACGAGACTGGAAAATTATCGTGTCAAATTTCTCTACGTTGGTGGAGAAATTCCCGTTGGCTCGAGTCGCCCGAATGGTTCACCCTCACGCGACACGAGCTTTCAATCGTTGCGCTCTATGCATATGCGCTGCTGCTGCTGCTGCCTCTCGTGCACTCTTGCAAGGATTGCACCGTGGATTAATTTTGTCGATGATATACGGCCCGATGTCTACCAGGCTCGGCTCGCAAATTATACAAATGTATATAGCAAGCTGCGAGCTATATTTCAGGCTTTCGCCTGTCCGTGTCTCGCTCGCTCTTTGGCTCACTCTGTACGCGTCTCTGCGCTTCTCTCTCGCTCACTCCAGCCATCGCTTTGAATTGTCGGACCACAAGTGTTTCGGACGTTCCCGAATACGCTCACCCTACGCGCGCAGCCACCGATAAAGTTCGCAGGCCAGCGTCTGGTGAGAGAGAGAGGGGAGGGAGAGAGGGAGGGTGAGACAGAGAGAACCAACAGACGCAAAAAAGCCGACGTTAGCTGAAAACCGTGAGGGAAAAAAGCATCCTTGCGGCGCGCCTCGGGTTACGCAAAGAGGAAACTTTATTGGGAAAACCCGTGTACCCGCACTGTTACCGCCTCTAATTCTCCTCCGCTCGCGCGCTCTTGTATTATTTCCGCTGACCACCGAGATATTGTTTTCCCCGAGCGTTTGTGCTTCGGCCGCTGCGGACTCTTTGCTTTCGCTGTTTTATTTTTATCTTTTTTTTCATTTCTTCGGCAAACTCGAACCCAGCGCAAAGGTTTTCTTAACATACTGTGGAAGAGCATCGAGGTGTTGCGTTTGAGTTTGAAGGCTGAGGCTATCGCGGTTTTGGCGCGCGCGACCTCGTGGCCTTCAAACCGATGGGATAAAGAAAACCGAATTTATTCCGCGGATGATACGCAGGATATTTCCCCGCCGAGCAATGTTAAGAATCCGTTTAGACGGGATTTCAGTACACACAATATGCATGCGAATGTCTGAAAACACTCCGGCACTCGAATCTCATATCGTGTCGACTGTTATTCGATCAATGCGCGCCGGGAAAAGTGTTCGAACAAAACTGTGAATGAGGAACATTTTTTTTAGAAAAAACTCTCGAGGAAAATATTCTTGCGAATAAAACATCGTGCAGTCGAGCGAAAATGACCAGTGCAGTCGGAGAAACGACTGTGTAATTAGCGTAATACGTGCTCGCCTGCAAGGTAGCCTCTGAAACTTTTCAAACCTTGAAATGTTTTTTTACACTATCAATCTCGTGCTTTTTACGTCCAAATTGTAATTGCTAATTACGATATTCAACATAAGCAGCGCGTTTTTTCGTCTCTAAAGAATTGTTTTATTTATTTCCGAAAACTAATTGACTATGCATCTTAATTATCGGTAATGCAATAATTTGTCTAATGCATTTGTGTAGTTGTGTAATGCGTCTCGTTTTGTCGAGACTCGCGACGCGCAGTCGCACGCAGGTGGCTATGAAAACCCACACGTCTTTCATCGCAATCATTTGTATCCCGCGAAGAAGAAAAAAAAAAACTATATTTCCAGCCGCAACGCAGTGTGTCGAAACGATATTTGTTCTACCGTGAGTTTGCCGAACTATTCATTTTCTCTCGGCGTTCGCCGAGACCCCTGGAACTAACAAATGGAACGAATGAACGCACGGAGCACGATCAATCATGGGTCTGACGATCCCACGACTTTTACTACTGGCTGGTAGCCGCCGCGTCTACCCCGGCGTCTGCGACGTGTTCCCGGTCGTCGAACGTGCATTCTCCGAACTCGCTGAGGGTCGAGGCAGCGCCCGCCGAGGCTGCCGTTATATATTATGCGAGGAAATAATCGAGCTTATAAGTATTTGCGCCGGGGTGGAAAAGTTCGTTCCTCTCCTTTGTCCCTCGCGCGGAGTGACTTGTGAGGTCGAGCGAGAAATAACCCCTGGATTAATAAACGCGTGATAATTATGTCGCGCCGCTGAGGGGCAAAAACCCTCGTGCGCCGAGTCAGGCTGAGCTGCGCCTTCACGGCGTAGGGTGGAAAAGCTCGGTGAAACAGATCCAAAATACGTCGAGTCATTAGAGGCTTTTCCGTTAAGCGGTTATCGCGGTTTTTAATCGTTCCGCATCCTCCCTTAACCGTCGAGCGTTTAGCGGATTAATAGATTTTTCAATTTTCGGTTAACGACGCGAAACGTGACAAGGAAAAAAAAAATTGAAAACCTGTAATTGCGATGAAATTATAATTTGTTGTATTTTGCAAGAAATATTGCATGGCGACTGGAAAATATGATGCAGCGATCAGTATGAATATTTAATTATTTTCTACTTATGTTCTAAGATAGAAAAGTCTTTTTCCGTTATACGATTAAATGTTAAATCATTTGCTCATACTTGCATCTGACATTATATGCCATTCTCGACAAAATTCAAGTGACAGTCCTGGCGAAAGTAATAACCAAACAAATTCCTAGATGTAGACTCTAAATCAAACTTGGATCCGAATAACTTACGTGCAAAAGTTGCAAGCGTCATCGCAACTACACAATTTATTTTTACCAACCGGCTATGTTGATTTCATCGCCGTCGCGTTGAATTATTAAAGAGACAAGCGGACAGTCTTACAGATGGTGCGATTTCGTCGAGACTCCGGGTGTCACATGACTAAAGGCAAAGAATACTGAAGCTGCACATGGCAAGCGCATCGTTGATGTGACCTGTCCTCAACCTAAAAGGTGGAGGTCCATGAAAAGCCTGAACGTGGCGTTTAAGCTGGTGACTTGTGTGTGTTTATGCGTTTGTGTGCGTCAGCATGTGACATGTGTGTCTGCATTTCCGTGCAACGTCGTGGATAAACGTTTCCAATAAAACCCGAGGCCAGCCGAACGTCTGAGAGATCGTCCAGGGATCGGCAAGTTTCGGATGTCCGCATCGCCAGTTCTAAACCTGACATTCCGGCGCGCGGCCCTTTTCGGACCGGTGAATACGTCTTGGCAACGAAATAGCAGCGGGGGAAGTACGAAATTCTCGGTGCAATAAGTTATTTAAAAGGCGAAACGGCGGGTATAGAGTGGTTCCCCGGTAACGAGAGCTACCGGTTGAGTAGTCCGAGGACGACCCGAGTGCTTCGGCTCCTGGACTGGTCGAGAGGGTTGAGAGACTGGAGGAGGGGCGAGATCCCTCCGTAAGACTCGGACGTTTCTCGTCCGGATCGTCCGGTGCGCCGTGCTCGTTCTCCTGGAAGGAGATTGGGCGCGTCTCTTCATTATTCAAAGCTAAACACCTTCATTGGTCACAAGTACACGGGGTAGATAGACGTCGCGGTGGTGCTGCAGTACATTCCGCCTGCTACCATGTAACGTCCGCCATGTACTACATGCAGAGTACATACAATCCGGCAATTTCCGGACAGATCAACCGTTATCTATGGTCGAAATTCGCGGAAACTCGCAAAGACGAAGTGGGGAAAGAAAATTTGTTGGTTCGGCCAAATTCGCTTGTGGTCGAATCAATTTTTTCATCACCAGGTTGACCACGATGCAGAACTTCATATTGGGCCGAGTCACATCAGTGGCAAGGCAATGAAGACCCTTATCCAGAAGACCCAAGGCTTAGTCAAGCCAATCCTTAGCTTTTTCTCAGTCACGTCAAGACGTGGTTAACATATTTGCCTTCGTCTTGACGTCATAACAATAGGAATCAATTGAAAGCCCCTATCGCAACCAAAGCGTTCCAAATACCTACAGCCTTTGGGTTCATCGATGTAGCCTATAATATCCATTCTCAGTAATTAGATGAAAGAAGTTAGTGCGCGGGTATCAGATGCTGGTAGCCCGGAAATGTACGTGGTTATACATCCGTTTGGAGCGTGCCTGGCCGATCATCTTGTAGTACCTTTTGCACCAGCAGTAGCAGCAGCAGCCCCATCGAGCTACCGTTGCTCGAGGGGACGCTCATTGTGTACTACACACAGTGTCGTCATCCTCGTCGTGCCTGACCCTGGGTGTCTACGTGTCCCGCTGCTGTGTGTTACCGCGGCGTTGTGTCTGCCCTCCGCGTCTCTGTGTGGAACGTGTCCAAACGATGGACCGCGTAGTCCAGCCACGATGCACCATGTGCTAACTTAACTGAAGGGATTACGAGCTTAGTTAATGGATGCCCCGCGTATATACAGTTAGCGGTAACCGCGCCCGTCTGCCTCGGCGCTTCTGCTCGGGATGCTGGCTGCCGCCGCCGCCGCCGCCGACGGGGTTGACGGTCCCGCGCTGTAACCCCCCGGCAGACACACAACCGCACCGAACACACCGGTAAACGATGGATTCACCGAAAGTCTTTCGCGATAAATCTCAGATTATGCGAGAAAGGGGTTTGCGGAGGGATGAAAGAGCCATACCGAGAAAGGAATGGCAGTCACGGGGCGGAACGAGCGAGGACCGAACGTTAGTGCTCTTTTTGGTTTTCCCTTTCACGGGCCTTGGCGTAGTACCATCTCTCGTTCGTGCGGCCACCGTCGCCGCTAATACGGGCGACCGGGGTCACGCGGATCGGTGCCAAAGCACACCGCTTTGAAATGGATGGAAGAGTCGCGAAATTTGTAACCGTTTGAAGGACTGCGTTGTTGCTTCGAAATGAGTGTCTTCATTGATTGATGGAATGATTCTTTCGTACGTGAGAAACTAAGACTTGCTATTACAGAAAAACACATGAAGATTGTTGATTCCTCCTTCTTGTCAATTTTGATGAAACAAGGTCCTTGCAATCGGACCTTGCTTCATTCTTTGGTTGCTGTCCGACTGTTATGAAATACCCTCAAGATTGCCTTCAAGTGCCTGATGAGATGGTTGGAACAGTGAAGTGACTGACGCGACACCACGTAAAATCTTTCATTTCTAGTCCGTTGACTTGATCTGTTTTCCAGCGCGTGCCAGGACGCCCCGGTCTCCAACGAACCATCCGCATCAGCGGTTATTTTTACAGGACGAAATTCCAGGGGAGTTCCACGGGTATTATATATCCGCGTCGCTTCGCTTTTACTCCGGCAGCTGCTTCGCCCGGTTCTTCGAGGACTCCACGTTTTCCGTATACATTGCGGGGGGAGGGGCGAAGAAGGGGGTGGCTGCAGGGCTGGAGGAAGGGTGGGGGCGGGTTTGCGAACGCGAAGCTTTTGCGGGAACGTTGAAAATAATGAGGATTAGTACAAGGCGAGCGAATGAACCCGAGCGCGCATACTGGAAGCAACAGCGTAGTGGTGGTGCGGGCACCAGGTTCTCCCGGTATTATTTTTGCGAAACAAGTCGAGGCTCACAGCTCCGCCGCGTGATGAATGAATGTGTATTTTCCAAAGACAGCGGTCGTTAGTCTCGGCCTCATTCTCTCTCGTCCTGTTTTTTTTTCTCTTATTACACTTCATCTTGGATACTTCTTCGCCCTTTTTTCGCGAGATTCTTCTGGTTTACGCGGAGCTCCTTAGGTTCCTTATGCAGCGCGAACTATCTTTCTTTATTTTCTTGAAGAATCCCGAATTACACGCACGTTATTAAAATGTACCGTTTTCGACCTCCAACTTCGTGCTATGTCCAATAAGGTCGCGGCGAGTAAATTCATAGATTTGAGATAACATCATTGGTATTCGAAAAAACAACACATTTCTTTCCACCAACTTTACCAGTCTCCGCTGACTTCACCTTCTCAATACGGGAAAGCGAAAAAAGAAAACCGCCAGAACTCATTCACTTTCATAATCTAATTCGATGCCATCGAATCCGATTTCTTTTTTTTCTTTTTTTTTTTTTCAAGTCATTCTCCTTCGGATTTTTTTCGATCCATTTGCTTCGCACCAGTCACCGGGACGCGAGTGGGGAAACTTTGGCGAAAGTTGCGAAAGACTGGTGAGCGCGGTAGGGGGAGTGAAGAGGGGGGGGGCGCGAGAGAGGAGACGTCTGCAGAAGTGGAGGACTTAAAATTTTCGAGGGCATCGCGCGGGTGGAATAGAGAAAGGTAAGGGGCGTGCTGCTGCTTCTGAGGGGAGGGTGGGCGGGGGGGGGGGGGGGGGGAGGGGGCAACGCTGCTTGGGCTATGATCCCAATCCGACGTTCGATGGTCCGTGGGATATGAAATCGTGGGCGTGCATACTGCGTCTATCCTCTCGTGCCGTCCTTTTTCGTGCTCCTCTCTCGCGCTTCTCTCTCGTTATTTATCGCCAGCAGTTTAGCCGGTGAAAACTTAGCGTGATAGCTCGGGCTGAACGTACCGGGAGCGTCCCGGGTTGCTCTCTCGGCACCCACAAATCTACGAAGATATTGGCACTGCTCTCGCAGCTTTCCGAGCTTTACGCGCAACGTTCGCGACTTTTTCCCTTCTGCCGACTCGCGCGGCTCCTTCCACGAGAGCCCACGAAGATTCGCCTTCTCCGCGCGCTCTTTTTGCTCCCCTCCCCCTCCCACCCCAGTTGCGCGCTGTAATAGCGGCCCCCGGCCGAGCCCGCGAGCAAACTTTAACTATTATCAGTGTCGCAATCAACGCGAAGCTTCGAGCTATCGACTGGTATCCCACTTTCCCGGAAGTTGTGGACCCCCCTCCCCCCTGAATTTCTCTTCTTCCGCTCTTCGGATTGTACAGTTTCTTTGTTCGCTCTTTGGTGGATATACGTTGCCTGCGTCATTGTCGTCTTTTGAATTCGCGAAAAGCCCCAGATGTTCTTGGAAAGACGATCGAGCGTCGCCTAACAACATGAAACGAATGTCCGAGCGACTGAAAGTTAATTAAGGGGTCGTCCTTCGTGACCCCGTTTTTTTTTACTTTCTTTATTCTTGCTAAGACGTCGACAAGACGCTGGCAAGATTTTCAAACGGGGAATTCACGGTACTTCCAAACATAGAAAACTAATTTACCGATCCATATTTAAGGATCGGTAAATTAGGTTGTCATGCAATCGACAGTTCTTGATTTTACTCAATGAATCGAGGAAATTTCGTACCAGTGAATTCTGCAGTTGTTACGGATCAACCAGGCGAATCGTCCAATGGCGATCGCGCCACCCTAACCTCATTCATTATTAACTCCTCACAATTGGCGACTTAGGGGCGCCAACGAACGTGGCCAGTGGCTACGCACGTACACACGAAAACGCGCGCACTTGTCTGAAACCTATTTCCCTCTCTGCAGTATTAATTTCCAATATTCCGGGCAGCTTATTGCTCACGGGCGAAGAATCCGCCCCTCGTTCTCCACCCCCGCGCGCATTCGCACACCGGGACCATCGATGAGAGCTGCTGGGGTTTCCCGTTTCATGCGTTCCCGCTCTAATTCTCATTTTCCCTGCGATTTCCCATCTCCGACGCGTATCCCGACGCGTTGGCCTCGACGCGGACCACGTTCAACGATAAAAAATCAATGATATTTACGACCTGCGGGAGTTCCACTCGTTGCAATATTAATTTTCAATATTCCCATATCTTCCTCGCGGCTCAGGTATTTTGGTTTCCATTTTTCTTTTTATTCGTAGCAGCAGAAGGACCAAAGCCATTTTCACCTTCATGGCGGCAAATTTACTTGAGTTGAAACTCGGATTCTTTATATTTCAGGCCTTGTCAGATTGAGGTTCAGGGGAGTAAAAGTTCGTACCTTACGTATCCTTGTACTTCATAACTAACGTTGCCCACTGCATCTGATGCAGATCACGATTGTGTTTCACAAGGGTTTCGTACTTCATAGAATACACGGAAATGGCGCTGCATGCAAGGCTGCGTAATACGTAATAACAGAGCCAAGGTGAAAATGTGTCGTCTACGGTGGCTTATATATATATAACTATAGTAATATGCATACAGCCGGCGTTAAGATAGAGGATCGTGTTATGCCGCTGGCGTGATGACGTGTGTTAGTCGAGGATAATACAACGTTGCACGCTGCCAGCGAGGTGACAACTGGATGGTAGAAAGCACAAACGATAGGGGCGATGTGAGTCATCGTTTTCACGAAGCCGGTAACGTAGGAACTAAACTGCATTGCGATTTAATATCAGTTTTTTATTTTTTATTTTATGTTATATATGAGTGTTCTTAGTATTCAAGCTGTTCGAGGACATCACTCTGATCAATGACTTCTGAGTCCTGACCGTGAAGTGAACCGAGATCCAGAATTGACACATTTGACGTATTGAACATGCTCCACATCGATTCGTCCCAGATAATTTATTTAAACACCTGTTCCGCGTTGTCCTCATTTCGCGGTTTGGAGTTGAAGTGGGAAGTCGCGTGCTAATGATATACGGAAAGCGCGAGATCCTCGACCCTGCATGATGCTAATTTTCAAAAATACAGACCTTTACGTTACGCTGTATTCTTAAATAAATAAAAAGGTTTTTGAGTTAATACTGATTTAACTTTTACAGGTTGAAGTAGATGGTTACAGCATAACAATAATAATAGACGATCGCCAATAAAGGACGATGTATGTTCCGAAATTATCCTGTTATACATAATCAGAGAATTTTTTTAGGTAGTGCAAACCTGAAACAGTCGAAGATTTTTTTCACAATGTAGATAATAATGAGAAAAAATCTTGATTATTATAGTTGGCCCGGTTTCGGGCGCTGTAAAAAGTCATAGAATACACGTTCCTTAAGTAGATGTTTTTTTTTGTCTCTGCGGTGGTCGAAAAGTGGGCAGTGTAGTTACTTATATCTTTAGGTACGTTCTTCCTAATCGTTTTTCCTATAATACATGAGTATGTTACCCGTGTCCTACATTTCATACAATGCGCAAAATACACGAGTCGTGAAAGGTTGAAAGAAAGATAGAGGCGAAAAAAGCAAACGCGTACAACAAGCGAAGAGTTGGTGGCTAGGTGTTTAACGATAGCATCGATAAGACCGCTCGACACGCTACTGACTTACTATTGACAGAAGTTTAAATGTTTATTATTTTTATGCTTATCCTCCCGTAAAAAGTTAATGAGGGACAAATTATTGTCTCAGCTCTGATTAGTCTAGAATAACAGTCCGTAAAAATGGTGTAGTTTCTATATCGGCCATTTATCGATGAATGGCAGTGATATTAGCTAAATAATAACGATAGCGGTGTGATATTGTATTGATATTCTAAGCGAGATGTCGATCCAATTTCGTCGGACTTTGCGGTCGAGAAAGCTGCCAATATCGTGTCGTCGACTGTTTATGTGTTGGCGGTGCTGGTTCCATTCCGCACTACGCGATGAACCGGTCGACCGTGCGATATCGCGATCGCGATAAAAAGTAATAATGATCAATAAGAATGGATGTCAAACCTCGCGTTGGTGGATCGGCACACACGATTCCCCCTGAGCCCTCAATGTTGGCCAATGATATACACCGCTGGCGAAGATAGCGTGGCTATCGCGAAACCTCCTCGCGTGCAACACGAACCCGTTTCTTCCCCCCGGTTCCATGTGTTTTCTGTCTTCGTCTCCGTTCACCTTCGTCCCTTCGGCTGTTCTTACTTCTGGTTCGCTCGCTCACTTCACTCAGTCTCTTCGCTGTTTCCACATTACCATGACAGCGTTTTACGCCAACCAGACGTTACAGTTACACAGAGAACAGGGGCGTCAGGTTGCTTGTATTGGAACCGTACTTAGAAATCAGCCTTCAACGCTATAACAACTTTTACCCCTTATGATGCCTACCACTGCAGGCGTTTGCAATGATTCGGTAATGTTAGAGCTAAGGTTAAAGCTAAGAATAAATTTAATAATAACCTGAAGCTTTGATTTTTTACCCATGCCATAGCATTTCAACTAATTGACTACCGCAGTTTCATTACAAAATACAGTGAATTATTATTATTACTTGCTTCGATTAAAACTGGTAGTACATTAACTATATAAAATTCAATAATTGGCACGATACAATTACGGAACAAAATGTTGTCCTGCATGTTGCTTTTGTTTTATAATTACCACGCGACCGGATTTTCACTCGCAACTTGATAATTTATTCTGTGTTTTATACACGAAGCTTAAGTGTCCTCTCGTTGACATTGCCTGTAACTCTTCTCCCACGAGTGTGCTCACTAATTAGCGCGTTTTCAACAAAGGGTTTAAACTCCAGACCTGTGATGACCACGCGCGCCTGTCCCTGTCGGGATTTACGCGCCATCTGTGTATGATCGTCGAGTGCGTCAATATTCGTTGGGAATTTTCGTGACAGTCGATAAGTAGCCATTGACGTGTCGGATGGGTCAGGAGTCACGAGAGTTCGTACACTCGTGTCGAGTATCCGCGAGCGACCATTGACTCGCCTCATGGACGCACTATTTTTTCAAGTGGAAGGATAATACGATGCTGCGACGGACATTGTCAATTAGAGTCGTAATAAAAGGGGTTACGACATGTGATGCAATCAACTTAAAAAAAAAATCGTTATTTTACGACAGGCTGTACGACACTACTGGCCCGAAATATTTTAGTTCAATTAATCAATAATATTTATTATGGTTCATCACTAACGGCTGTAATTGACTCGACGAGTTCGCGGTATTTCCGTTTGCGGAGCACGGTAGTATAATTAATTGGAAAATATATTTCAAAGAGAATTCTCATTTTAAAATCGTCCAAGGGTTCTCATTGGCAGTTGGTAAATGTAACGGAGGTCGAGCCGGAAGAAGCATCAGCGTTTCTTCGAACGAGAAGCATCTCTAGGTTTCGCTAATGTTGCTGAACTCATTACGCCGACCACGTTGGCCATTCGTTACGCTCACCCCGTCGCTAATTGCTGTCACGCAGCACCCGCGACTCTCTCGCCTTTCCTCTCTGCGCCGTCCTCGTCGACACTTAGAGAGTAAGTGACATCCCGAAGCTTTCCAATTCGGCACATGCAGCTGCTGGATATATAATTTCGTATACCAGTGCTATGTCTCGGGTTGTTGCTTCTCTCCTCGTTGGACGTCGTGAGTTGCTGTCTTTGTTCTGTTCCTTCAGTGATCGAGGGTATAGCATAGAAGTATCTGGTGATAACAGCTCATTAGCGTTTCCATTAGATGTTGTACACAAATAAAACATTAAATGCTAAAAAATTAAATATTATTACGTTTTGATTTGTACGAGGTCGACGGTCGACCAACGAAGAGGCTCTGGATACGTTGACGTGCTAAAACGCCGTGTTCAGCAACAAATATTAATGCGCAAATCAAGTCCGTGATCAAAGAGGTGCTGCACATCCTCAAAGCTCGCATCGTCTCCCTGGTTACTGTAAGACACTCGACGTCAGCGAAATTCGCCGGCGCTATCGCTGTAGGATGTTCAAGCTCGGAGGGCTCGCACAGTGTAAAAGCGTCGAGTTTCTACATCATATAACAAATTCAGTAAAGTTGAAACATATTATAGGGTAATATGAGAGTGCTTTATCTTCCAATTATACTTGGTTCTCTGAGAGTTTGTTGGAGCAAATAATCATAATCATGTGAGTATATATTCAGAAAGGTATTTCGTGTGTAGACTTTGCAAAATATTACATCGAAATTTCGAAGAAATGCGGTTATGGCGAGTTAAAGAGGACTGGAAACCCTCGAACGAAAAATCAAAATGATTGGCAGTAATGAGCTCTCGTTTTTCACTAAAGTATAACCCGATCCCGTGCACGAGGGTGCGAGAGGAAGGCATAAAAGCAGGCTAGTTATGGCGTACAAAATCTAAAATTCATCTGAAAGTACCTCGAGGGTTGGTTTGTTTGGAGGTTGAACGTCATAGCTCTTTAACGTCAGGGTGCGGTTTCCTTTGTCGAGGTGGCCGTTTACCCAGTGAGGTGTACGAACCTTCGCTCGCTCAGAAAGCTCTCGCTGCTTGCTGCTTCGCGCTACCACGTCGTACCTCGTTAATTCACTCGGGCTCTTTGCACGACGAAAGAGACGGTAAATGTGCGGAACTTTGCGACGATTCGCGTTGTCGATTAACCGAACGTCAGAATGCCTCAAACGTCCTACGTACTTCCAGTTTTCACGTCACCTCTTTGACGTTCTGCGTACACTTCAAACGCCTCATAACGTCACCTCCTTTGTCTTGTTTCGCGTCGCGACGACAAATGCAGCATTTGTACCGCCCGTAAGTGAATTTGGGGTTGTGGAGATCCTCAATAGGCGTTCACATTCGCGATCGTCATTTTCAAATTCAGTCTATTATTTCCATATTCATAACCCGATATCGTCCAGCGCCATCGGACGTACTGAATTATGCATTAAATTCATGTAAGCCCGTATTTCACTTGGATTGCTAAAACTCACAGAAGAAGTTTATGAGGCATTTGCAACGGGTGAAATCCATTCGTTCGTGCGGAGTCCGAGACAGTTTGCAGGAACTAGGAAATGACCGTTTGGCGAACGACAGTTCGCAAATTGCTCCGCTATTATCGTATTTCTGAGCAAATATGGATTAGCCCCGGGCGATATTTCGGGCGCGCGGTCACCTGAAAGCGCAATGCCGCTGCTTTACATATGTCGAAACGAATTTTTGTTCGTTTCGATGTCCTGAATCGATGCAGCACGTCGTACATATCTGCATAACGTTTCGTGGGATCAATAATTAAGATATTGAGATGAGGTTCATAATTAACTATGAAAATACAGTCGAACTTTTATTAGCCGAATGTTCGTAGTAATATATGAGTGTACGAATGAGGTTTCTTTTCAAAGACATAAATTTAATATTTTTCCGGATTTAATACTTTCATCGAGTATCTTCAATGATAAGTAGCACTTGGGGAATGCGATTGTTGGTGATAATAGATCAGGATTGGTTCAATACTACGTCTTGATAGATATCGATTATCGGCATCAATGACTCGTTGTAGGGACCAATCTCACAGTAGCATTACCAGCGCGAAGCTAAGAGGATACAGTCCGTTTGATGTGAAAGCTTTGGTGCCGCAACGGTCACCTTGCCGGTTGTTGACGTTACCCGTGGCTTCGCGCCGGAATGCCTTGTGATGTCTCTATCGTCAGTGATAAGCGTATATATATTAGACGCTCCACAGCAATACAATTGGCATCCCGGGGTTATCTGGATGCCGTAATCACTTGTTCTACGTGTGTTACATTCGCCTATACATTATCTTCTCCATTTTTTAAAGTTTATGAGTAACGGAAGCATTGTCATCGTTTTATTCGTGTAATTGATCGTTGGGAAACCGGCAGTTCGTTGCTTAATATCGCGAAATTTTGCTGTTTGTCGTAATATATCTTTTTAGTAAAAGAAAGTAAGATTAACCGCGAGTATTTTTTTCGAGACTGAAAGTTCACTTAGAAATTCGCTTTTCTCTTTATACAGCGCAATTCAGTTGGGTCGATGAGCATTACCTCGACAATTCAGAAAATCCGAACCCACCACATTCCTCGAAGAATCCGACAGGTTTTTTCCGACACGGTATATAGAAATCAGGTCTCTTATTGAGAATATTCCACGAGCGAGTGGCGAAAAAACCGAGACTCGATCGTCGGAATCAGGGAAATAAGAGGAACGGGATAGTCGCGGAAAAACGAGGAAAACGGAAAAATATGGGAATAGAGCGCGACGAAGGGTGAAACTATAGTGGAGAGAGAGCTGCTTGCACGTTACCCAATTCGAATTCCTATATTCCCGCACGCCGGTCTCTCGGCGATACTCGCTTGTTCTGTCGCGGCGGATGCCCGACTTCCGCTGTCCAATAAAATGGAAATGTCCCACGTTGTGACAGGCCTTCTTCCTTTATTGTCCTATAAGAGTAAGCAGCTTGCGAGCCGGATCGAGGACTGGTTCGTGAGGCCGCGACGGTATACGTATCCGACTGCCGTGTATATATAACCGTTCGCGGAACCACATACGTTGCGCGGATAATAAAAGCCAAATCCGGATAATATCGCCGAGGAGAAAAAGTGGCAGACGGATGCCGAGACTCCGATACCGATGGTTGTACAGAGTCATCGACGCTTAGGTCTCGATGGTTTTGCACATGATTTTCACGACGAAACAGTAACGTCTAGCGATCGCAAAAATAAATTCTCCATGCCAGATCCGCAGTATTCGATAATCGCGGGCGTTTCGACCGAAGGACGAAATTGATTTTCATCTCGCTTGCGCCGCGACACTATTCGAAGGTAATACACGCGAGTCTATAAATACTTTTTGTTGTCGCAGCCAGATGAGATTCGGACGAACGATTTCAATCGATACGAAGAGTCGGCGCAAGTTGAATGGGCCGCGCGCGCGGCTATCATTAGAGCACCCGGTGAACTGTCACTCGATAAGGGTACTCCGATTAAATATTCACGGGTGATTAAGCGCATTGGAGGCTATTGCAGCTCAGCGGAGAAGCGGCGCAGATGCGCCGTGGCTGCTGCGTGGACGAGTGAGTGAATGGGAGTCCGCATTGTTTGACCGTGAGGACGTGATACGTTATCGGTAGTCCTGTTGTCGCTGGATAAAGCAGAGAATGGAATACCCCCCGAGTACAAGATGAATCGAGTGAGAGAGCGAAAGATCGAATATACCCACCGTTTGGCTCGCTACCAGAGCTGCGTTGCTGGGCAAAATGTATATAATATCCATCAAAATATCACCAACAAGGTAGGCGCTGTTGGACTGGGAGTTCAACATGAAGTTCAACCTGAAGTACGACATGAAGTTCAACATGAAGTTGCCATCGTGCATAAGTGATACAACTGTACTGAACGATCGCCTATATCTACGGTCCTGCATTCTTACAAAATATTGTCGTGCAGCATTTAATTTTCTAACCAAAAAAAAAAGTATAATCCGCATGTCCTTGAAGCATCCTCCTACCCTCGTGAATTATTAACAGACCAATTATATCAAGCCCGAACATCTGGAGTATCACTCAATACATCATAGCTACGTGTTCCTCAACGACCCCAACGTCCTTCGTTATTACCCACCGACGAACTCGTCCCAGGATGTATCACTGCTTTTAAAAAGCCCTGCCGCGGGATTCCCGCGCGCATTCTTTGCCAAGTGAGCTTCGCCCCTCCTCGCTTCTCCGCCGTATCGGGGCGCGTATACACCACGGAATACGTGGCTGCTGTGATCCGGCAACGCATCCGCGCTCACCGACGCGCATTCTCCTCGAGTGCCCGTGGATGTACTTACATTTTTATACGCCGTCAAGTGTGCGGCGAATGTCGGGGGGCGGGTTTCGCCTCGACACAGCCGCGACAGCGCCCCCAGTGGCCGGGACGTGTAATACGCGCACGCGGCGCGTGTGCCGTTGACTGCAAACTGTGTAGCTTCAGCCGCACCACCACCACCTATAACCCGGCTAAATTCAATTTCGAGTATCTTTTCATCTAAAGCCCTCCTTGCGCATACGTAATTCTTGGTAAATGAACCGACTACGTAGCCCCCGGGGTTCTCCCTCTTTCACTCTTTGCCCCCTCCACCCCCTCGTCACCCTGCCCCTCCCCTTGCCTCGCTTGTTCTCCATATTCGCCGCTCTTTCTCTACTTTTACGCGGAGTTAACCCACGTTAACCCGAGATCCGTGAGAGCAGCACCCGGGCCCTACGGGGGTTCTCATTCCACCCGCGAACTTGGAACCGTGCGCCGTGCTGGGTGTAACGGGGAATCCAAATTAAAAAAAAAAAAAAAGAAAAAATGAAAACGAAAAAATGCTCTCGCGTAATGTATATAAATATATAAAGCGCCGCGGCGCGCATATAATGCATTATACTTTATACAATACGTGCGCGCACCGTGGGGCAATTCTGCCGCGGCTCGGGCTCGGATTAATTAAAAAACGGGAGTTATACCTATTAACACTGTTATTTCTACCGCAATGTTATCTGACGAAATTATAATATCTATCTCTTTTTACGGCGAAATCGGCGCGCAGAGTCGAAACGCCAGGGGAGATTGAACACCTGGATATTTTATTTTTAACGAACGGACGAGCGGAAATTCGTTTTACAGAATATTTTCTTAACCGCGTGCGAAACGAGCGAAGTTGAACGTGGTTTAATTTTGAGAAAAAAATCACCCGTTACACTGTTAATTAATTTCGGTTTTTGTACAAAATTAGGATATTCAACTTTCTTTCTTAGCCTTTTAAGCGAATCTCGGTAATAGTCGTATGCAAACGTTGAATTAATAATGTCAGTCCGAGAGAATTTCGTTTCAATGACGTCTTTTGATGTAGAAATGTATCGCCGTTTGAATAAAACCCCTGTCGTAACACGGCAACATAGCCACGACGACGAAAGGGCGCAAGTCGCGGAAAAGTTAGCTGGCGCACTTCCAACTAGGTTCTTTTTCGTTGAACGTGGCACGCGTGCTTACAAGCATTGCGGGTATGAAGTCAACGAGTAATTGATGAAGGTGGAGTAGACCGCGAAGGTCTCTCGATCCGTAAAACCGCTATATACGATATAAATACACGTTAGGGTCTCGCTCTGCTTGCACCGATACGACCTGAGCACAACCCATTGGCTCTCAGGCGGATTTAGGATAATCTATGTGCTTGGGGATAACGTAAGGTGTCTTCTTATGGATCTTATGTGAGGTGTCTTTTTAGGGGTCTTGAAATAACTTAGCCATCCCAGGTAATGCTGCATGACGATTTTTTTTTCTAACGCAGAGATAAATATTAAGGAGGTCGAATTGCATTTTTATGTGTAGAATAAAAAAAAAGGGATCGATACGTATAAGCAGGATCGGGAAGGTGGCAAACGTGTAAATGAGATCAGTATAGATCGAAGGATTCGGAGTGAGGGTAAGCGCGAAAGGTGTCGAACTAACGGGGTTGCACCAAAAGTACGTGGGTGGGTAACGAACGAGGAACTAGCAACGTGCCAACGTTCTAATTTGTTCGTGCTGTGCACGTTGCCGCTGTGTGCGCCACAGACGTGATAATATATAAATGGTGTTGTGTCCTTATCGTGGCGCGAACTAACCGTCGGTGCATCGAGACGTTTCGAAGCGTGGATACAGAGTGAAAACAACTATTTAGATCGAACCAACTTAATTTAGTTCGAGTACATTTAAATTGAGATAACCGAGCGTAGTTATTTCGACTTCGCGGTAGATTGGATACGGTGAAACTCGTGGTGAATTTAAAGCCAGAGAAAATTGGGGCTACTTGCCGCAGGGGTCACAAAAAAATACATCCGCGGAAATGTAGCAAGAACAATGCAGGACTTTGCTGAAAAAGTGTCAATAAGGGGTCGCTTGTGGAGCGAAAAGAATGTTGAACTGCCATGGAACTTTTTAGGTATCAAACTTTTTTGCATACGATTTGTTGGTTTTACTGAAGTTAGGTAATTTAAGTTTATTTCACGTCATCCGAGTTTTGTTTTTTTTCATTGAAATAATTATGGGTTAACGTTTAATGTATGAACGGCTGGATGCATTGGCGGCGCGACGAGAAAGCGGCTCGTTTTCGCCAAACGTTGATGTGCGAGATGCCGTGTGTGATGTTATCGCGCATGTTGAACCTTCCGAAGGTGTCGCGACTGGTCCGGATAATGAAATGTAAATCAAAGCACTTGCAGATAACAGGTGTTCCGACTGATCCTTCTCTGTACTGCTGCCAGTCAGACGAAGTTGCCCGGCACTTGAACAATCGTAGAAACGACTGCTGCAACTACCGCGCACCTAATACCCCGAGAGCTTTAGTTCATGGTACGTCTATCAATTTCAGATCATCGCGCTTATGAGGGAAACTGGAGCATTAGGCAGTCAACGTACATCAACCCGAGACGGAGAGAGAACTGGTTCAACTAAATCTGGCGGACGCGATCTGTCAAATAAATGATCTATTGAATCAAGATGATAAATATAGTGACCAAGACTACGGGCTACTAAAATCTGTGCCATGTAAATATAAAACATTGGACAGATTTCTTTAAAAAATCGACTGAATGTTCAATTGTAACAACGAAATGATAAATATATCAACCGAACCAAAAATCGGTGACCAAAAATCGATGTCACTTAAAAAAATGCATACATTTTTTTTTATAAAACTGGGCTAATCACACGCACTGGCGCGCGTGCCCGAGATACCTTTGCGCTGCTGCGCTCTTATAAAGCTTTAAGGGTAAATCGTAACTAAAAAACTCTTGTTTAGTTGATTTAGAAAAAAAAAGAAATTTGTCGTTTTGCTTGTCAGAAATCGTAGATCTGGCCGCCGGGCCAGAAACCGCCCAAATCGGGGTCACGAAATTTATTTTTTCAAAATATCGACTTTTAACCTATACCATCGTTCTCAAGTCGCATATTCTACCCCTGAAAACACTGGTTGCAAACCTTTTTTAGTTGATTTTGAAAAAAAAAATTTTTTGGCCGAACAGTTTGTCAGAAATCGTAGATCTGGCCGCCGGGCCGAAAACCGCCCAAATCGGGGTCACGAAATTTATTTTTTCAAAATATCGACTTTTAACCTATACCATCGTTCTCAAGTCGCATATTCTACCCCTGAAAACACTGGTTACAACCCTTTTTTAGTTGATTTTGAAAAAAAAAATTTTTGGTCGAACAGTTTGTCAGAAATCGTAGATCTGGCCGCCGGGCCGAAAACCGCCCAAATCAGGGTCACGAAATTTATTTTTTCAAAATATCGACTTTTAACCTATACCATCGTTCTCAAGTCGCATATTCTACCCCTGAAAACACTGGTTACAACCCTTTTCTAGTTGATTTTGAAAAAAAAAATTTTTGGTCGAACAGTTTGTCAGAAATCGTAGATCTGGCCGCCGGGCCGAAAACCGCCCAAATCGGGGTCACCGTAGGTTAAACAGTGCTTCAGCGCTCATTACGACAAACTGGCAAATCTCGCGCTGTTAAACAAAAACTGTCGGTCGTCACGGCCCTCGACCAATCGACCTCGGCCGAGTTATATCGACAACAATGGTTGCTCACGCACTTTTTAATAGAGGACAAAAAAAATCAGTCGAATACATCCAACTTTAAAAAATCCATAAACGTCTTCGCAAAAATGTATTCCCGGAATATATTCATGCAATCTTTAAAAAACTCTCGCCGCCTTTATTGCGCCGCGAAGTCCCGGTGGCGGTAACGCCGCGTTCTCGATATCGCGCCGGGAGCAATGCCATCTTCCTCGATTTAGGCATGGGCCCACTCGCGGATACACGCCACGTACCTATACGTACGTTTGCGCATTCTGAAGGCAAAAATTTCGAGGGGTGCCGCTCCCTGCTCGTGCGAACTCCGCGGCGCGCAACCGACGAGACGAAGGAAATAGAATTTCCACACACCTGCACCCCGCTCTCCGCCGACGAAAAATACAATATATATTTATATACGTGTATAGGCGCCCAAAGAGGCCTAGTCACGTTCTCGCTTCGGTCATCGATCAGTTGCGTTTGAATTCCACAAGAATTCGGTCTTATCGCGCCTCTCGGCTGCCAACACGAAATATCGCATTTTCCTGCCTTTTCGTTGTGCGTCACGGGTAAAACGCATTTTTCGGTTTCGCGTGACAGCGACGACGGCGACGATAATAATAATAATAAATTTATGATAAACACGTAAGTTGCGGAAATTCGTGTCTCTCTGTTCTCCGTGGTTTTGCGCTTCGTGCGAATGAAGAGAACGCGACGAGTATTTGAGAATCTGATATCGCAGACGTCGACGAGGCAACGACAAACACGAAGCACGTCGTTCCTTTGTCCACGAACGCGGCAAAGCCACTTCCCCCATCCCCCTCGCCTGCCCTCCTCCTTACCCCTCTTGTACCTTTCCATAAATAATTTCCGTCGTGCCTTGTTCTCGGGTATCGCACAAATCCCGAGTCCCGGTGCATCGTCACGTTCCTCGTCGGCCGTCAGCTGTCTCGGGTTTGTTTTTTGCTCGCCAAGACGCTGTGGATGTAATGCGCATACATACTCCGCGCTGTGAGCACAGCAGTCGCGGCCCTAAAGCGCTTCTGTCGCTGCACGTGACCCTTCGTTCTTATCATAAGTGAATACTGACAAGGGTGACGATATTTTGCTTGCGATTTTGTCCACGGTCTTATCCGAAAGTCTTGTTCTCCTTTATGAGACAATTATAATCTCACCGAGAATTCACCCTCTTTAGTGGACATTCGAAGCATAAGACATTTTACTTTTTTTCTTTTATTTTTAATAATCCCACGATTTGTCAATCTTCCTATAATTAATAAATTCATACTCTCATTACATAATTACGAAATAATTTATATTTTCACAAAAAAGGTGGATGCTAGAATGACGATAAGTGAAAAATACGTTTCGAAATTCTATCAGTTACATATAAGCATTTTTACGCAAATCAGTTGCAGCACTGAATTATTCCAGAGCGCTCGAATATTTTATTATTTTCGGAAATTCAATTCCGCAAACCAGTAAATTATTTCCACCTGAAAAATAAGATACAAAATGTAATTCATAAATTCACGGTACAGAGAAATTTCTTTTGTAAACAGTAAAAACCGTGATAAAATTAACTTCGCCTTCCTGTTCATTCTCCACTCGGACGAGAACGTATTTAGTACTAACGAGAGGCGTATTTTGTGTGTTTCTGTGTATGCGATCGTTTCTCTTGTTACCTCCTTCCCCTCCCCCGCCCGTAGAAAAGCTTGATTTATTAATGCGTGCATATCCGTTGCGGCGGAACCGCAAAACGAAAGAGAAACATCGAGAGTACAGCGAACAACAGCGAGGGAACCGCAACGTTTGCATTCGGATCACCGTACGTAACGTAACACACAAAGCGTCCGAGCTCGGCCCATGACGATTATCCGTGGTCGAAATGCAAATTCGTTGAATGCGCAACGTGCAGTCGTCATCGTCGTCACCTCGGTCACCGGTGCATCGTGATGTTTCTCGAGCGCGACGAGATAATCAATGCGAACACCGACGTCGCACACGTCGATTGCACAGTCTGCGAATCTATATTTCCCCCTCCCAGTCGATATGTTTAATTATGTCCCTGTTACCTGGAGCCGAACATTTTCCAGGTAGACGAAGCTGCGTCTCTATTTCAGTCGTTGCCCGTAGAAGGGATCTAATTAATTCGCAAATTAGTTGCACGTTCGCGGTAGATGCGCCTCAGCGACGATGAGTCGTGAAAGGAAATTTCTCGGAGAACTGTCGAGAGTGAAGCGGAGACGGCGACGGAGGTGGAAAGAGGCTCAGAATGCAACCCCCTCGAGCTTTAAGTCTATTAACCATAGAAACCGGGGGATACAAAATATACATAATATTCATCGCGTATGAAGCCTCATCCGACGTCCTGGAATCCGAACAAAAGTGCTCGTCATTGTCAACCCGTTGCGCAACGTCTTATCTCCTCGTTGCACCGGAGTTATGAGTATTTTCCATATCGTACACCCGGCTCGGCGCGCTGCTCTCGTTGTCGGGGATGAAGTGCCATTCTCGACGTCGAGGAGGCGAGGCACGCATTAACGATCAACGTTGCGCGCTCCATGCATATTCCTCGTGTTCTTGATGTTGCGGCTCGCTTTCAAGCCTCCTTTCATCCACCCGCATCCCCCCCCCCCCCTCCACCTCTCCCCCAGTCCGTGTCTCTTTTATCCTTTCACTATCGTTCGCGATACGAATGCAAGCGGTTTTGATAAACCCCTCACTACTATGCCATGAAAAATAATCTTCAGCCTCAACGTTAATTTTTCGTACTTTGCGTTGTACGTTTTGTGAATAAGGATTTTGATCTTCTAGAATAAGTAAAAATGCGAAATTATTGTTGCAAATCCAAAGTGGTAGAAATCCAAAGTCGACTTTCGACTGCCACTGGTGCATTGATCTTCGTGACTGATTAACAGTCACAGATGTTTGTTGCCCCTTTCAATCAGGATGTTTGAAAATGATGCTGTCATGCTGAGGTGATGCAGATGCGTCTCCTGAGATCCCGCGATGAGCTTTGACTCCACAATCGCGTTATCGCGCGGCCCGTTGGTCGTTTCAACGTTGATAATATACAGCCATTTACGGAATATTACGAACGGAGGGCAAAACGAGAACAAGAAACATTTGCACGCGTGATGTTTCGTTCTGTTTCTGTTTGCCGGCAGTGACGGCGCCGCTGCCGCTGGGACCCGGAACGATTTAAATTATTGTACCGGGAGGCTCGTGCTCAGCTCCCAACCCCCCCCCCCCCCCCCCCCCCCCACCCTCCACCCGATGGCGCCAGGTGCAAATGGCGCGGCAGCGTTGTTACTTTCAAATTAAGAGGATTAATGAGGGTACTAGCGACCCCCCCGAGCTCGCGACCCCCCCGCCGCCGCTGTCCTAGCCTAGCCGAGCGTTCAGCGAACCAGCCAGCCGGCCAGCGAACTCGCGCGGTCCAATCGGAATGCGTGTGGCCTGTATTTTCCGATAATAGGGCCCGAGAGTGCGATACCGGAGGGGTTTTTTCGTTGATCAACGACTCTAGGGTAAATATCCGCAGTTACTGCTCTGCCACATTTCTCCGAGCCCCGGGGTGAAAATATGCTGGATTTTATTTTGTACACAAGGAATTGTAACTCGGTTACCGAAGCCCAAGGAAATCTTCTTTTTATCAGCGAGGAGAAAAACGCCAGAATCAATTTATTTTCTAGAATTTATTTTCTGATAAAATGTCAAATTTCGCGATATTGTTATCTGAATTTGAATCTAACTTTGTGTTGCAATTGTCGAATTGATTTTTATGGGATTCGAACACCATGAAATGGCGAAAAGTACCTTTTTATTTCACGCCTTCCAATCTCTACTCGTCAGCACTACTGACTTATTATTTTTGTACCCGTTTTATGGAGGCAGCGCTCGCTATATCGCCTCTTCTACGTTCATGAGTGTCGTTTGAGGAGGCGACGTGTAAAAAGAGGTCAGGTGTGAATAAGTACGAGGAAGGAGGAGAACGCTGAATCTCGAATGCAAATCCCGAATCCGGCTCTAATGCGGGCGGCTCTAACGTGTGCGCTCTCTCGTCGGGAAAATGTGATTTGAGGATAAAAACATTGACGCATAAGCGCCAACGGAAGGAAGAGCAGAGCGTGACAAATTTTATTTTATTTCCCGTGCACATTCGGTTAAAGTGTCCCAGCTGGACGTCTTCAAGTCGGAGGAAGTGGGGGGCGAAATAGGAGCAAAGTGAAAAAGACACTTTTGCTCGAAACAGGAAATATAAAATGTGAGCAAAAGTCGCATATTTTATCCCTGAAAACACTTTTTTCAACCTTGTTTTTGCGATCCGTCAATTAGTTTTTCACTCAATGCAATTTTCAGTATGAATTATGCGCCAGAGTCATTCATGTAATTACTGCCTCCCACGCGGTCTTCAGCCTCAAAGAAAAATAAACAGACTCTACCTAGCACTCCGCATAACTTCGATTCTTCCACAAAGAAGCTGACTCGCTGGAATACTATAGCACACGTACGTTTGATCGCTTTCATATGCCTCCGAGCAACTTTGCTGACGACTATCGGTTTTCTATCGTTTAAGTCGCAAGGTTTCTCGTCTGCTTTTCGTTATCGGGAAACGCTCTAAATATTTCAAGTGAAAATGATAGGATGTAATAAGATCTCTTCCTCATCTCGCTATTCTCTCGGAGATATTGGTTTCTGAAGTAGCGGCATGAAATACGTCAGTTGTAATGTATTGATAGCAAAGTACGGAACAGTTTTTCCGCATAAATATTTCAACGCGGACACTCGAACACTTTTTCCACCGTGTGCTCTACGCAAATACAACGCGTAGGATCGATGGCGAGTGAGGGTAATATTCGAAAATTACATTTTTCAATAGAAACGAAATTTTTCATTAGACGTCGAGTCCGGAGTCACGTCGCTGTTTATTTGATAGCTTTGATATCGCAGAGTGAGTAACGGAATCGATAATAATACGAGTAACACGATCGCTGATGGAAATTGAGTTTCACTGGTCGCAGCGTTCAAAAGTCGTTTACTTTGGGAGCAGTCGTTCAATCGAGAAAAAGTGTAATTAAATTTTGCTCAATAGTTTTGGGGAGACATCAGGAAAATACGTAAAGCATTGCATTCAGAGGAAATCAAGATCTGCAGTGCGAATTGTGCTCCTCCGATTAACATTAAGTATACCCACGACTTTATGAACACCATTAAATGCGATGAAAAAACGTTCCACATTCTTTGTTTGGTTACAGAAACAGTATTGATCGTGTCTACCCAATTTCCAAACAATGGGCGGTCGAGATTTTCAACCTAAAACACTTTTCGTGCTTCTGGCTATGTTACACGGTTTAGCTTTATGCGAGAGCGGCAAATACAACGTGTGCAGGGCTAGAAAATTCAAGAGCATTGTGACACAACGAAAATAACGAAAAAAATAACAAAGAACCCCATTTTTCTAGATTCGAACTCCAATCTTGCTGAACTTTCCATAGTTCCAGGTTTCGTTCAGTTTTAAAAAAGGTTTAACGCCGTGATAACAAATGTGATAACAATGAACTCTCAAAATACAAAAAGAAGGAAACATAAAATAATGAACCCAAGCACCAGCAATAATAATATTGATCACACAATGAACTAAATGTCGTGCAATCCGTTGATAAGTCAGCGTGCACAGTAAGTTCGTTTGTTATTTCGAAGCATCCTGGGAATTGTATGCACAAACTGGCGCGCTGTTTACGAAACCTCAGATTTGAGAACAGCACCGGAGTGTCAAATGCGGGTTGGCGTCGGGGCGTAGCGTCCCGATGTTTTGACAGGCAGTGAATAAGCGATTCGCAATAGCGCCACCGGCGCACAGTTCGTGTTTAGCTTTCGACACTGCGTCGATAGGGCGCGCGCTGGACGCCCCGAGCGAGCGAATGATGGCTCGAGATAGCGTCGTGTGCGGCCACTGGAGGTGGCGCGGTGTACTGGAACGACGCCGGAAGCCGAGTTCACCAGGGCGACGCTTCCGCACTGAGACTGAGTGAGCTGCTGGTTGACTTACCTTCGGTAATCCTTCATCCCCTCGACGACGGCCCCTCGGGGTCGCGACCTTCCGGGTCGTTATCGGTATCATCGACGTATACACCACTACGACTACGCTCTCTGCTCGAGTCTCGAGCGCCGTTGGACGGTACTCACCGCGGGGGGGACAGGAAGTGCCCGGCAGTAGCGGCAGCTTCGTAATCCTCGTGGCCCCGGAAAATCCGAGAAGCCCAGATCAAATGTTTCATATAGGATTAATATCAAGCCTCGGCGGTGGCTACTGCGCCGCCGAGGGCGCGCGGCGTTTCGTAGACCTCAGGGCCAAGGATTACAAAGAGAATACCAGGCAAGGTCGCTCCCCCGAAGGCTTATGAGGTCCCATATGTGATCGCGCGTACGGTCCTTTCTATTCGAAACGGACGACCAGGTGATTTTTGCTTCGACGGACAATGCCACTGCGGAGAAAAATCGAAGGGTTGTTCGTCGTTGGTTCCGAAAGGCAAAATTATGCAAGGCACTTTGCAGAACGAATCACTGGCTATCAGAATTTGTCGAAGGACCCTACAGGATTTATGGGTTTATTGCAATCGAAAGGGTCGGATAGAAGACGTCATTGTACTAAAAGCGAGTGCAATCAGTCGAGCGACAAATCAAAGCGCTGAATATTTATTGAAAACGGATTGCTATATGTACAAACGTATTAAATAGACGTGAACATTTATACAGGGTGTAGTATTAATAGTAGTTAGTTGCAGTACAACGTAGTCGATATGATGATTATACGCCATCGATAACAATAGTCAACTCCTCTTACACGTCACCTGCGTTCATCGAGTTCGCAGTGTTTTTTTTTTCGTTTGAATTATATTTACATCATCGGATTTCGTCACAATTATATTTTGCTCTCGAAAAATTGATATTACACGCTAGACTTAATCGTTAGCATACGCTTGTGTGTGTTATAGATATGGGTCGAGATGTCGATGAAACGGCGATTCGTCCGTTTATTCCTTTTTTTGCTTCTTACATTATTTATATAATCATTTATATAATATGTATTGATCAATCAACGAGGTCCCGAGAGCGATATAACTTTGCGTTTCTTATATATATATTTTCATATTAGCTTTTTTGTTTTCTTTATACTTAACGAGGGTAGAGCATGTGAGATCCGTCAACGATTATAATCATTTGCACACCGACGCCATTCCGGTATCTTTCATCAGCATTTGCGATAATCCTACGTCCAGCACATCGATTCTTTTTTTTTACGTTTGTTTCTTTGTTTGTCCTGTCTATAACGCAAATGCCTTTGTCGTATTTTTTATTCTTGTTCATTCGGAAACGATACAGCTGCGCACTGGTATTATATAATTTATCGTACATACATTCGTTATCACATTACGTATAGGTACATTCTTTACCAAGAGCTCGATACTACATTACGTTCTATGCGTTTTATTCTTGCGGATGCTTTGACGTTCTCTTCGTTACGTTTGTTCTGCCGAAAAGAAGGGATCGGGCGAGGGAAGTCTAAAGATTGTAGACGTTGACAACAAAAATAATTATCTAGATAGAATCTGGTGGAAACATAGGATTTCTGCCAGATTCTGGTTTCAATGCACATGTTGCACATAGCTGCACGCGATCTACCTAAAAAAATGTGATCTATCGTGTTGCCATTATTATCGTTATCGATATGAAATCATTTTTGCGTCAGGTTCTCTGTAATTTGTGCTTGAGAAGTTACATATTTCTGGCTAATGTTTTTTTTTTTTTGCGGGTTTGAGAATGAACTCTTTTTCGCGGTTACATACGCCGGGCGAATTTTATTTTATTTTTATTAATGCACGAAAACCACGAAATTCGAGGCCAACCGCACTCGACGTGCCGAAAAAGCCGGTAGACCGCGTCCAACAATGTTACCATAGTTTCTCTCTTCTCACGGTAATTAGGCTCGCGATAGAGGATTATCGTCGTGGATATGTCGAGATTCCCTTATAATTTATCGAACCTGCGGCCCAGAGCAGTTGCACTTGGGTGGGTTTTAAGCGGTTTCGAGGAAAATTTACCTGGGTTCTGGGATCGCCACCACGCTGACCCACTTTGCTTTTCCCCCGTTTACCTTTTTTCCCTTTCCTCCCATTTATTCATACAGAAGGGACTGCAATGTATTGAAAATGCTCAGACGATCGCAGTCACTTCCGTGGAATGGAAAGTCGAGAAAGAAAATATCAGCTGTCTCTGTCCTCAGGTTGCATCGCTGGAAATATTTCCTTCATATTTTACGTCAACGCTCTAAATATTATTATAATTATTATTAATTATATATATATATATATATTCACCAGTATTCTCATGGAAATAGCGATTTTTCTCGTATGTCATAAGGTACATATTCGCCCACGCATTCGCATTGTTCATCTCGCCACATGTACCTTAACAACAGACGTTACATACTGATGTACAAAGCAGCGCAGATTTTCTAAAAAAAAAAAAAGAAATGAAATAAAGCTTTTACGACTGAAGAAAACAATCAGCAGACGCCACGTTGTGTCTGTTGAAACTCACTTTGATGGTTTCAACACACGTTTTTCCGGAAGGTTTTCAAACGCGCCGGTTGTTATTAAAGAAAAAAAAAAAAAAAAGAAAAAAAAACAATCGATGGGTCAGCAACGCACAGGCTGTTTTATTTCGCAGATCGTATCCAGTAATTGCCTTGTGCGGTATGAGGAACACCAAACACGTACTTTTTTTTCGCTCTCCCTCACTTTTCCTATCCCGCTCTTTATTCGCCCCCTATTTATCGAACACTCAGCGTTATTGGAGCGAAGCTTTCGCGAATCTCGCCGACGGTTCGGCAGCAGCACTTCGCCTCTGTTGCCGAGGCCGTGTGAAAAATTCATATGTGATGGAGGAAAAAAAGCGAGCGGTTCACCGGCACGTGACGTTCATTTGGGAAAACAAGGTGAATCTGCGTATTTTTTATATGGAACAAACTGCAAGCTCTTTTATAATATCGTGCAGTATCAGGTTGCTTACGTGCGATTTTCGTACACTCTACGTTTTCATGTTACACTTCCGTCACCTTCTTATCTATCTTATCATCGTCATCATCATCAACGTCGTCACCGTCGCTCATCATATATATTTTTTAAATATATATACTATGTATTTTTATATCGTATGTATAGGTAGCGAACGACTTATACATACATATATATATACCTGCAACCTCTATTCGTATTGTCAAACATTCATGCACTTTGGCTAAGCGCATTTTAAGCTTACAAGTAGTTTGCCAAAAGACCAATCTAAGTTTACCCGCAGCCCTCGTGCCTCCCTCATGTCTTCGTCTTGGTTTTCGCGTTTCGCCTTCCCAATATATATAGTACAAGCCACCTTCCCCTCTCTCAAACTCCATCGGTTTGCTATGTATAGCGCGGGAAGATTTTCCCATGAAATATTTTACGTACAAAAGATTTTTGGGATTTTTTTGTTGGTTTTTTGTTATGTATTACAGATTTCGTTCAGCCGCGCAACTAGCGTTCGGCGAACAGATTGAGTCGACTGAGGGATATGCATTTCGAGATCTCCGCTACGTACAAATTCTAGCTTGTCATTTATTCCTCGATTCATTCTAACGGTATTGAATGCCCCGTACAAAAGATTTGTTCGCTTTTACTGTTATTTCACTCGTTCGTCGACGCCTAAGGCGGACGAACTGCGTTCAACGAAAATGATAACCAGATCAGGTCAATGGCCTATTACTCGGGCTTTCAACGTGTCCTTTTTCACTTGCTTAAGTACCACAAGGGAATGTCTCATTCTAACCACAGGACTTTCAGCATAAAGTCAAATGATTAATTCATCGTGTCCATTAATTAAGACGTCTCAAAGTATAAAAGCAACCTATGTCGTACAATCCGGACAACTATACCCAGGATAATCCAAATAAACATAAAACATTCTTCCGTAATCACCGTTCTTCCAACATTTTCGCAAACGAACATTTTACCAATATTTTAATACCCGCTTCAAAAGTCGTCACCGGTTGCAGCGTCGATGAATGGAAACCCGAACGGCGAAGCCAGACGCATCAAGACGCCAACGTACAAAAGACAACAATTCACAACTTCTCGACGGGACGACGTGAATTTGTCAGTGAGAATCGTTCCGAAAATACGAGTCGAGTTATGGGTCGGAGAAATCAATAGAACCCGTTCGGCTCTGCTCGGCGACAATTCTATTCATGTTTCTGTACATAACTTATGGCATTCGCCTGCTTCTGTTTGTCTCGCCCGTAGCGGTTGTCGATTTCCTCTCCGTTCGCCCAGGGGTTGAGCTCCTACCAACCAGATGGACGCAATGCCGCGGACGCAACTACAGCGGTAGTGGCGCGGGGGAAGAGGGCGGGAGGGGGGGGGGGGGGGGCAACGATGAAATTCAGGCGATTTTGTTATTGGACCCATATATATCCGCGGCGACGTGACTGCCGAACGGGCAAAAGCAGCAGCAGAATCCCGAGCGACCGGCCGAGCCCAGCGGGATATCAAATGCTTGTTTGCTGACAGTATCAATTTCGGAATAACACACGCCCGATGTATCGAGCATATATCCCGTCATCAGCGCCCATGCAGCGCGTCCCTCGCCGCGGATCAGCAATGACACTGCTGGGGGTGCAACGGGAAACCCCTCAAAAGTAGGGTCGTCGATACGCGCGTTAAGGTTCCCGCTTTTGCTGCTCCTGTTGCTCATCCTGCTTCTGATAATCCTGTTGACGCTGCTTTTACCACCGGTCGACGCGCTTCATAGCCTTGCTTTTCATCGCAGATACCGCAAACGTTCGAGCAACCGCGAACGTCAACTTCCAGGCGGATTACAGTGAATTTTCGATTTTCAAACTTTTCGGGTGTTAACGAAATTTACGGTGAACGCTGCTTCAATCCTCGTAAGCTGGACTCTCATCCTTTGTAGAAATCAACGTTAAATATTGAGACGAAATCTCACGGTCGCTTAGAGTCACATGGGATATTCGGAGACTTTGGTTCCTACTTCCTGTTATAACGGTGCGCAGTCATTGTGAGTTTAACCTTTTCACGGAAGGTCATCCGTAAGTTTTACCCCTTAACATTAGTGTTGACTGGTTTTTATAATCGAAACGGACATTGATTTGAGAATTTCTATGTATGGCGTCGTATTCAACGAATATTCTAGCGTCGTGGATTTTTTAAGATGGAAAGTACAAAAGTCGAGTACAGTCTCCCCTCTTATGAAGACAGCACATTTTTCGCCATTGATTTCATCCCCAATGGATTTCCCAGGCCAACCATTGACGATGCCCCAACCGTTGATGTGTCGTCATATCTTCCTAAATAAATCTGCAACCCCGGTTCATGCTCACCACCGATTTTGGATCCGTATGGATACGTGAAAGGATTGTGAAATTGCTGGCGGCGATATTTTGGGTGCACCAAGGATGCACCGTGACATCACGGACTTGGCTTGTTTGCTGCTCCGATTGTTCTCGAATGTCACGCTCTTTCGTTCTCGAGAAATTCGCTCTCGGATTGACCAGCCGAGGGCGGTGTAATCGCTTCGTAGCCAGGAATCATCGTATCGCGTCCCGTTTATGCTTATCCCGCTTTTCAGGCTGATCCAACGACTTTGTCCCATTTGGCTGATCATACGACTCCGTCCAATTGGCTCGTTCGATGAATCGCATCTTTTCGCAGCTCTGTCGCAACTGTCGTTTTAACCATTATACGCTATCGAATATGGCACCTTATGTCTTTCCTACATGGATTTCAGTGATTCGGTGAAACTTTTTTGCGCGAATAAGATTGTATTATCGATTACGATTACGCAGCTGGAAAATTGCGACGTTTTATTGTCATTTCGGTTAGCTATTAACGTGTTCAGTCGTGCCGCCCGTTGTGTCTCTGACATTACAATGTTCTCAATGTGTTCATCTGTTTGTGTTTCTGTGTGTGTGTGTGTTTTTTTTTGTGTTTTCAATTCGCATAAACTTGCTTTTGCTCCTCGACGTCGACTGCGTTCAAACTGAAGGAACAAACTCGCGGTTTACTTATTTGGCCGTTGATGGGGGACAGCTCCACCAATTGCCGTTCAATTCGCCGATCATAGAAAGCCGGATGAGATTCCAGCCTTCCAGCTCTCTGTATCAGGTGTCGTTTCCCGTGCTCGGCTTGTAGCCGAGATTCTTCCGCTGTAGGAACATGTGAATCTCCTGGAACGTCGGACGATCCGCCTCGTTGCGCTGCCAGCACTCGCGCATCAGATCGTACATCTCCTTCGGACAGTTCTTCGGCAACGGCAGAATCATCTGCGAGCAGACGAAAATCACGAATACCAATATTTTACGTGCCAAAGCGGATATCGAATATTCGATCCGACGCGCGAATTATGGACGAGAATTTTACGGAAGGTCGTCGGGGATGCATCGCGTATTCTGGGATTATTCAGTTTACTCACCCGTCTGTCGTCCTCCTGATAGAAGAACGTCGCGTTCTCGACTATCCGATGATCGGGCAGCTCCTCGAACGGTTGTTCCCTCGCGAACGACAGAATCTCCCAGAACGTCACGGCGAACGACCAAACGTCGCTCTTCGACGTGTTCTTACCCTGAATTAATGAATCGTCACACGACGGTAAAAATACGTCATCAAGGTAGCTAAGCCACAAGACAAGAAGACAAGAAATAATTCTTGAGGAAATATTGAAGACAAAAAAAACTCTTGAGCTTCAGGACAAAAAATGTTCATCGTCAAAACAAAATTTTTCTTGTCTTATCAAGAAATTTCGCAAGCTGTTGTCGACTAACGATCGAGATGAGGGCGATTGAAAAAATGATTTCTCGTTTCTCGTTCCTCCGCGACGACGTCTGACGAATGATTTCGTGCACGAGACTCGTTAAGTACAGGTCAGGTGCACCGCGCGCGAGATTGATTAACAACAAAATTACGGGCGGAACCGACAAGGCTGATCGCTTTTTTATACACGCGTCTTACGTGCGTCCGGCAGGAAATTCGCGATTTACACGCGACAAATTAATGCACGAATAATTTCGGACTATCAGATGTTCTTTGGAAAATGTTTTGGATATTACGAGACCCGGTGAATTCTCCGGTAATGTCGCCGCCGACGGTATCAACGCGATTTCCATGCAGCCTCATTAAAGCGCCTCGACATTCGCGGTCCTCGTAATTTAAAGTAATCGTCGGTCGAAGCTTTATACGGCGAACGTACGGGCCACGAGCGTTACGCGTTTCATTAGCGTGGCGCCGGGGTACGAGAGAGAGGGAGAGGGAGGAACCAAGAGACAGAGAGAGAGAGAGGGAATTCACGTAGCACGGGCAGAAAGCGAGCTAACGCGTGCGGTACGTCCCGGATAAATAATGGGCTATAATGAAACATTAATGACGCGGTCGATTTGAAACAACTATGCAAATGCATGCTAAATGTTATATTTCAAGCGGCCCTGCGCGCGAGTGTGCGTTAAATTTCACGTATGTCGCCGAAACGCGCGTGCCCGCGAGACGAGTTTTCAAGTATCATTGTCGTGCCATCGAATCGACATTAGGGATCAATTTGCGAATTTCTCATTCCGCTGTTTCGACTCGATAGTGCATTCAAAATATTTAATCGTTTGATCTAATTCATTATTCAAATTGCCGGGCAATCAAGTCGATGGCCATGGCGACGGATAACCACGTTAAAAAGATGCGATAGAAATTATAGGGGAACGAACTGAAAGCAGGATCCGGATTTCGATTTGCGTGGTTTTGCTGTCGAAATTGTCGAGATTTGTCAGATATGACAATTGAAGAGTTCTACACCAATTTGTTCCACCCTTTCGGGACGAAATGAATATCGTTCGGTGCGAATTGACGGAACTCCATGATGCTATTTTTTTTCCACATCCGACGACAGTCGCAGAAAATATCGAAACTTAAGCTTTTAAAAAAGTTTCCTCATCGGGCATCACTATGACTCCATCTGCCAATTATCGCGGGACGTCACGCGATTATCGGATTTCCAATTAAATTTCCAACGTCAATTTGACGTTCTGGTCACGTGGACGGGGTATTCGGTCTATGGCGTTGAAAAAAATGTCTGAAAGTTGAACTAGCGCGGTCTCGAGTCACCCGAGTGAGCTCATGGAAAACTCAACGTGGACGTGGTCCACGTTTTTTTTTTTTTTTTTTTTTTTTTTTTTTTTTTTTTCGTTCACTCCCTCGCCGAGTTTCAATGAAATGCAGTAAACCCCTCGCGATCTCCGCGTCACCCTGGTTCGTCGACATAACGTGTCTGATGCGTACCGGTCGCTCTCGTTCGGTCACACGTTGTCGCGGATCGTTGAACGAGAAAAGTTGCAATTTTTTTATGGCTCCCGGAGCAAATATTCCCCGGATACGAATGACGATGTGCAGTCATTGGCCACCCGGTATTCATTGACCCACGAAGCGTATTGAATAGAAAGAAATTGCGCATGATGCCAATAACTGTCAACTTCTCCTGGACTGACATTCACTGTGTCGCTTACCTCGACCGACAGGTGAATCTCGAGGATTCGTTCTTTCGCTCCATCAATTTACGTCTTCATAAATCATTCATTCAACGAATTATGATGGATGGAATTTAGTTCGGGAGTTTCGCGTAAATCCTTTACTCACCAACAGCATCGACTCCCAGGCCATCCACCGAATCGGCAGCGGTGGTCGACCTTCCACCTTGAAGTAGTCCGCGACGTAGGCTGCTCTACCGGGTCCCAAGTCCGAAACTTTTATCGTGTAGTTTCGGTGCACCAGACAATTTCTGAAACAGGTTTGTCGTACACAATTCCAAGACAAGTCAATTCCGTAAAAATACCCTTAGCAAGAATAATCGACAGTTCATTTGACAAAACAATTAACGTGCCTCAAATTAATTTTTGCAAATATGTTTTCGAATCACTTGAACTTTTAATAAAATGTACAGAGTACATACGAGCCAGACGGAGCAAGTGTTCTAGTGGGACGCCGGTAATGAGGCTTTTCGCGCAACTTTTCGTGTGCCGGAAAAGGGAGGGGAGGGGAAGTGAGATTTGTTGGCTCGGGCTAACCAGTGGTTTTAATTTTCATGGCACGAACTCTTTTCTCCGGCCCTCCGCCTCTCTCAAGGCACTCATTATCGGTCTATTAATATTTACTAGGAACCATGAACAACTTCATTAGTTCTCCATTCCTTCCTTTACACCCTTGGCCTCTCGTGTTCACTCGGGGACAAGGGCAACCTACATCAATGCCCACGCGATATACGAGCTTAATAACGCGGAAAAAAATCTGTTAAAAAATGTCTTTGTTATTACACAGTCGTGTTTTCACAGAAAGCTTGCGGTTCGGTTATTAACGTTAAACACGTGTATTTGCTCGATCTATGCGTTTATAATTCCACGTATTTCCACACGCGGAATCTCGGGTACTATGACAAGTATAACGGTTGCAATGTGGACATTGGCCGAATTTGGTCAACGCGACAAGTGTTGATTTTCTCAAAATGTGAATTGCGGGACTGTATTTGTCTACTGATAAATAATGTTTGTCGCAATCAGAATGATGCTCGTATTTTTAAGTTCCAGTCCGTCGACTGATTGATGGCAAAGTTTTTAATTAATGACATGTAATTCAAAAGATGAAACGGTCATACGTGTTCATTTTTTTCCAAATTGCTGTACTAGATAAATAAAATAAAAACATCAGTCATTGGTGAAATTTGTTAGTCCGAAAGTAACATATGTAGTGAATAGCCCATACTAAGGGTGAAAGTTCGTCGAAATGGCCTGTTGCCTGGACACGAACGACCATTTGCCTCAAATTCGTTAATATAAATCGCGACTGTTAAATCCATTATTCGCGTGCGAGACCCTCCAACATTGGCGGGCGTTTTTTTGCCAATAATGCGCAGCTGATGTACGTTCCACCGATTGGGCAGTGCCAAAGGGCATCATTATTAATGTTTACGATGCGTTAATAATTCTAACGCGGTTTCGTCACAATTTCGGTATATTTAATGGCAAAACACTGTAGTCAAAACAACGTATTATCGAGCAGCAGCATGTACCATTCTGTCGAAATAATCTAGCCATCTTGTTTCTCCCGATTTACTGAAATATTCACAGAATAAAGGCAATTTGACGATATTGTATAGTGATTACAAGCAATAAACTATGTTATTTATCTGTACGTAGTCACGTCGTTTTTTTAACGTTCAGAACGATACCGTTTTCATCATTGAGAAATTACATTCGGTAAAACCTGATTTGAAAATTAAATTTCAGAGAACAATTTACTAATAAATAATTGTTAATTATTGACACTAATAATTAGCGGCAAGAAGATACCTGAACGAACACAATGCTAAAGACCAAAATTTAATTAACGAAAATCAATTTCCCCTTTTCCCAAAAATGCATTTAAATACAGTACAATCAATTTGACCAGTACGCGGATTTCGACTGTAGAGCACATTATAGTCAAATAGGCGAGGCAAAGAACGATACGTCGGGCGATAGGACGAGTAACGCGAAGGGTGAGATTGTCGGGTGTCGAGACAAACGATAAAACGATGGACTCAGCTAATGGAGCGATCTCGGTTTCTCACCCCTCTCGGCTACCCGACGTACATACGTATCCTCCGGTGCGCTAAACTGCCTGTACTTCTCGCCGAAACGCTTCATCCCTTTCGGTCTCTCGCTTATCGCGTCTTCCTTTGCAGATATAACATTTATCCTGCGGCACATTGGTGTTTCAATTACAGCCGCGTAATGGAGCGACGCGGCTCGTCGTTATTGCAACAACAACGACAAAAACTCATAATGTGTCGTGGCGTCTACGGAAAATCTCGCAATTTAATATCGTGTCCGTTTTTCGCCCAAACATCATTAAGTCTGCAGAAATATAACAAGAAGTAGAAATCTTTAACTGTTGTTCAGTTCACGCCAAGATCACTATTACAAAAAATAAAAATAAATGTTAACAGAAAAACAAATTCACTCGACAGATTTTCAGCTACTAATTGCATCCAGGAAAAAGAAGGCTGAAAAAATGCTTAGATTACCAAACAAATTTGGAAGTTCAATCTGCATGACAAACATTTTTAGCGACTTAGCGAGACGTGTAACTAAATGTATATTTCCACGAGCGTCTCGTGTGTCCCGCAATAAGACCCTTGTGCGGGAGTCTCGAGTGCGCAACATTTTACGTTCAACGTCGCGGTATTTACATACCTCGCGGCGAGATCCTGATGCACAAAGTCCATCTCCTCGAGGTACTTCATGCCCGATGCTATTTGCGTTGCCATGTATATGAGAGTGCCGAAGCTGTAACAAAAATCGAATGGGACGTTGAGCCCCCTCACTTTCGATATATTTCCCGCGCCCGTGCATGAGTGCATTTTCAGATGCATCAAGCCTACTCGGGGAGCCCGCGTAGCCTTCCCTCTGCTTTCCATCTCTCTGCTTCATCTTCAAAGTCGCTTACTACGACTTGCAACGCGGGAGGCATCGCGAAACGGGCGGAGAATCGTCAAAGTACCCGCGTATAAACAGAGGAGGTGAGAAAAGCCAACGGGAACCGCGCGATTCGCACCGGCTGAAAGTCTCGGCGTACGTAGAAGCCATATTTTAACTCATGCATATACAGTCAACGACGAAAGCTCCGTCGGCATTCGGTACTTCCGCGTGAGTCCCGTCTTTGGCGTTTTCCGATGTGGCTTTCACTACCCGTCGTTTATGTCATCGCGCGTGCGCAGGTGAATCAGCGGTTTTGACGTGTGCGTCAACCGCGCAGTTGGGGAATACTCGCCTACGTGTCGCGTGACGATTTCGGCTTCACCGCGACCCCGATAAAAATTCCGTCGGTCGCTCGGCTGTTTTTCTTGAATTAACAAATCTCCCAATTTCTGATTTCCTTCTGTTTGTATTTTATCACACAACTCTAAAATCGCGATGATGATCCGTGAGCTACGTTGAGAGTCGTAGTTGTTAACATAAGATTGACATTTGTATGCTACCGACTCATAGGCGTTGGTGAGTACCAATCGATCCTGTTGGCTCTCACAACCCGACCATTTTCATCCCGGTAATGGAATTCAAGTGCGTAGAACGGACAACGACAGTAAGATATTACCTGAGTGTTTTGGCGGTGTGTACGGTTGACGTCTCGGCAATATGACTCTGCAGATATTGATTCAGATCGCCGTACTCCCCGTTCTCCGATACGATGCACATGGGATCGTCCTCGAGACTGGCACCGAGTAGCCTCGCCACGTTGCGATCGGATACACGCGCCAACCTCTTCGCCTCTTGTTGAAATTCTATCCTAAAATACGCCAAGCACAGGAGGAAGCATTCAGAAGTAATATCTTTATGGCCATCTATTTATACGTATATCATATTTTATAGTATAATAAATATATCTATGCAACGCTCAGTATCGTGGCGGCTGACTCGCTCGGTTACTGCTTGCTCGGGAGGTATACTGAATACACAAAACACAAAACGTCAACGTCCTGGACGCTCTCAGTCGTGGCCTCTACTGCATGGTATCACCTTTGCCGTACATTGTACGTGTAAACAATCCTGCCGCAAGACGTATAAAGCTCGTGCAGTGCACCATTGTATAGATAATAAAGGCAGGTATACTGCGAGAACCGTTCAATCGTAAACAGTCGAATGTGTTTGCATAGTGTCGAAACGTTTCCGTCAAGGAACATTGATAGTCCATATACAACGGAATAGCAGGATCAGCTACGTTATTATGATAGTAAGAAAAGGTCCCAAGTTGATTTGGCTTGATTTGGCTTGATTCTTCAATTTGTGTTGTGACAATCACAAATTCTATGGAAATTAGCAACAACGCAAAATCGCAAGACGATGGCCAGCAGGAGTCCCACGAATGTCAATGTTCGTTCTGTAGTCATCCTCATCACCAATTCGAAGGAAAGTGTCCAGCGCAGGAAAATGAATACTGTCGAATGACCATATTAGCAAGGCCAGCGAATAGGAAGATATTTTCCAGAGGCAAACACGACACTCCGGCACTGTTTGCCCTTGGGAATCCGATCGTAACGGGACACGCGAAATCACAGAGAAACGGCAAGAGCAGAGCCGCAAGGGCGGAGCCGACGGTACAACGCACGGCGGTGACACAGGTTGAGTAGCCATACAGCTTGAAACGTGGAGTGTACGAAGCCTGGAACGATATACCCGGTGGATCTCGTGGCTCTATGGCATTGCAATGCTCGTTGAACGTCCAATTGCATCGATATAATCCGAGATTCCCTACCATCCCCGGTGCCACTAGCGACGGTAATCGAATAAGGTCGCGCGCACTTTCTCCCTTTCTCTTTATCTTCCTCGCTCTCTCGACGCTCCGATGGACTCCGAAGGGAAAGACAAGCAATCGTGGTAAGCGGATGTAAAGTCGATCTTCCCTATCTGAGAACGCCGATTTTCTAACTCCTCTCCAGATGATAGTTCAGCAGACTCTGGTGCAGTGTGTATATATATACAATCTGTTGTGTAGATTGAAGACTGGGCGAAGGAAGTCACGCGAAAACACGGAAGTGCAGTGCAAGTGAGTTGAGGGCGTAGAGAATCCATTCTGTGTCTTCGCCTTGGGAACTCGGTGCAGCTGAGACGAAATATTTTTGCGACTATCGAATCATACGGACGACTGAATTTAATTAACAGTGAGTTTTCGAGTAAATAATCTGATTTCTTTTCCAATATGGGAGGAAAGAGAATTACTAATAATACCTCCAATTTCCATCGCGTTATATTTGTAATCCCATTGTTGGATGCTCCCTGGTCGATTTTTATTCATTTTTGTTTTAATAATAATTATCGAAGCAGCTACATTTTTTTTAGAGAGCCAATATATGGAAGAATGCATGAGGGATTACAAAATATTACCAGAATCATTCCAGTTGTTCGCGCAGCCATTCTAGCTAATGGAACGTGGAAAGAGGTATGGAAAATACGCAAATGTGTGGTATTTTTCATTATTCGGCAGCGTGATAGAGGAGCTGGAATTGAAGGTAAAAATTCATACAGGAAAATATCTACCTGACACCGCAATCAATGCAGACTTTAGAGATGAAAAATGAATTATTTTGCTTGTATCGTATCGAATCCATTTCATTCCCTTAATCAATAAGGAAAATCTATCTAAATACAGTTGCAAGTCGAACGAAGAAGCCTCAACAATTTTTAAGCGACTACCCGAAGACCATCATCCCGACTCGGCGATGAATCTTTCCATGCTAACAGATCGAGCAACAGCTCGACGCAAAGGTAAATCGGAACAGCCACCATTCTCGATGTCCTGGAAAGCTCGCAGATGGATTCGGGGTTCTCTTGGATTCATCGTTCCGCTAACCCCATCTCTCGGCCTGAGTCTTCCGTGCTTACCGAGGTTAATGGATTCACCGCATCAGAAGCCCCTGGCGGGTTTCCGACAGATCCGAATCACACGACGAACCCCCGAATTCTCCGCTTATACACCCCCCTACCCCTTCCCCCTCCACCCCCCGTCCTATGCCACTTTCAACATCGTCCCATTCCATTCAAACCGCGCTTCTCATGGTTATTTGATCGCTGAGAGTTTACGTATATGTATATTTAAATCGTCAATAGCTTTCAGAGACAGACTCGACTCGTCCTCATCCCAGCCTTGGAATCTACCTACCTGTCCGTCTCTCGTGTTTGTACCAGAACGCAGAGTGCACTGCACACCTAATGCATGTGTCTTTGAGTTTCGTCGCGCAAAACTTGTTTCCTTCGTCGCCCGTAGCAGCGCAGTTTCTCATACGTATATAGTGCAAACGTACCGAGGAATAGACTGAGCACTGCGTGCGAAGTGCGAGCGGGACGGAGCATCAGAGGAGGCGCCTCTTCCTCCGACCCCTGAGAATCTAGTCACGTCCGACGTTCATTACGTAGTAGGAAATTGCGATATCAGTTTAGGGGCGTTGCAGCGTCCCCCGCGTCTCTCCTGTTTTACCCTACACACCTTCTTCGGCTATCTTGCTCATTCGGAGTGTAACTGCAGTTTATTATTGGGTGTAGTTTGTACGTAAAGCTCCTCCTAGTGAAGGATCACCGAAGGATATTCTTGAGGGAATTCGCAAGACATGCGGAAAATCGCATGGAGCATCCTGCGGGATTTTGTAATTCATTGCGGAACTTCGTATCCCGTACTGGAGAACGAATTCCCATCGATGAATCCATTTGCCTTTTGCACGTTGCATCGTGCTCTTCTGTATCACCTGTTTATCGGTTCTACTGTATCAAAGGCAACAGGGCTTATCCGTTGATGACGAATGATAGCCGAGTTTAGCCAAGAGGTATGGTAGGTCGAACGCCATTGACGATCATGAGAAAGTACTGCGTAACACCGTGGACAGTAAAGCAACGATGAAATATCAGACATATAGAATATCTAGGTTCCTCACTATATTTTCATCAGATTCGTGGCGATTGTTTTACTTTAATGCTTCTAGAAGCTACCACTTCTCTTGATCAGGTCAAATGCGGATTGATGATGTCATTGCGACTCCATCTATTTTTTTTTACCTTACATAGTGCGACTAATTCATAAAAACCCAAACTTTTAAAAATACGTCGTAATACCTCAGAGTTTCCGATGAACAGGGTCTCAGCGATTTGACAACAACGAGCTCGCTGGTGGTGCCCCTGAAGATTTCGTCGTAACCGGGAAACCTGTCGACCTCGCAGAGGTGAATGTCTCCGTAGTAGCCGCAGCCGAGACTCTCGACGATGTTGAGCCTTTCCCGTGGGAAGTCGAAGATGCAGCAAGTACCGCTGCCTCCGCTGCTGACGCCGACGCCGCCGCTGCCGCCGCCGCTGCCGCCCCCGAGCCCGAGGTCCTCGTCGTCCTCGTCCTCAGTGAGCATGTCCTCGGGACTGTAACTCGCCAGGCTGCTCGACGCTTTTGCGCTGATGCTCGCCGGTGCCGGCGGTGTGTTAGGACTCGGCGGCGACGGTGGAAGTGGCGGCAATTCCGGACTCTGCAATAATAATCAATAAACTCATCTCACCTCGGTGCGGCAGTCGGGAGGCGGAGGCGCAACTGCGGCTACCCAGTCCCTCTCTCTCTCTCTCGCCTCGGCTGTCTCCACACTCAACCCTCGGACATCGCAGACTCCCTCAATCTCCCTGTCCCCCATGAAGCTCGATCGAGTGCTCATCCCATGAGGATCATCCACAACGGTAAACTCACTCGCTCAGTCTCTCGGCCACGGAACATTCGCGACAATTAATAATACGGGTGATACAAGCAGACGCTCAATCAATACTCCTTGACTGATTGGACGAACAAACTGTACTTGTTTATGGGAGCTTATTGAACAGGTTTTACACCGGACAGTCATATAAATGTAATTTTTTATTACAGTTTCTATCTTTAACTTCAAATTTTATATTGCCGATTTAATCATTCGAAAATAAAAAACTATTTTTGATGTCAGTATACAAATCCGAATTCCGATTGAAAATTGCTGAAAATCTACAAAATTATTAGAAATGGCGAAATTAACGGTTAGCTAAAGACACGACGATACAAATAACGCATCCGGGGATATGAGCACAATTCGAGATAATGGGCACAGCCACATTGAAATTAATCGATTACCGAAATGTAATTACAAAATAATACCGCGTCGATTCTATGGTATTAATAAACAATTTATTCGCGTGCGCAGGCAAAGGATTATTATTTATTAGGTACGCGATATCTTTGACAGGCTTTGTATTTGACAGATGAAACAGTGGACGGTGTCTTTTTTTTTTGCTCCGTCAAAGCCCTCGATCAATGAATGGAACGGATCTCCGGAAATGCGAACGACATTAAAAACGAATAGTACATCCTGCGAATAAAAAATGGCGCGCGCGGTGTGCACCGGACGTCAGTCAGAACGGCGGCGTTTTATCTCGGCGCAGCGAATTTATAGCAACGATAACGTCACGCGGTTGAGTCAAATATATTATTGCGATTATTAGGCGGGCGTAATGAGTGAGATTGGAAAGTTGGTAATAATTCTGCGATATCTAGTTAATGCACAACGTTAAAGTTATGTATATATGTATACGCTATATACCGTGCGGTAGGTGCTGCTGGGTAATGGTGGTGAAGAGGTGTGGGTGGGAGTGGGAGGGGGGGGGGGCGGGGGAGGATTAATTATAATATGAATAAATTGCGCCGCGAGAGCTCTCGCACTCGCGTAATTCTTGGGGCAAACTTACCTTGCATATCTCCGTACTGGCGTAATACTTTTCCGGCGGCGGTGGTATGGGCGGTGGATTACACGGATATTCCTGAACCGGCGGAATTGGCCTGGCAAGATTGATTGCCGTGTTAAGCAGCAGCGGAATGATTGGCTGCTGCTGTTGCTGTTGCTGCTGCTGCTGCTGTTGGACCGCCACAGCTTCCGGAGTTCCTGTTGTTTTCGTTGTTGCGTTTATGTTATTTTTTTCGTTTTGTATTTTTTTTGTTTTTTTGTTTTTTTTTTTTTTTTTTCCACCACGCCAGTCGGTGCAGCGTCGGTGTCGGTGGCGGATGAAAAAATGAAAACCGGGAATAGAAAAGAGAACAACAACGCGATCATATACCTTCGTGTTTATCCCCAGCTGTAGCTAACAAACAGAAGCGCCGCGAGTTTACGTTTTGTCCGAGAGATATTACGAGATAAAAACTATCGCAACCTTTTTGCCGCACCGCCGCCGCCACCGTCTGCCCTCAGCTGCGCTATAAAACATCGCTCACGGCTCTCGGACGCAACGTCACGTAAAATGCTCTCTATCGAAAGAATAAACACGTATACGTAATGGACGATATTGCGCGGCCGAGCCCCGGGGTTGTTCATTTGCAAATGAGGAAAAAAAAACCGCGAAGAAGCCAGTTTTTCTCGTTTAATTCAGTAGAAAGCTTTGCCGCACGAACTTTTAGCGTATAACGCGTAGTGTAAACGCCCGGCGCGGTCGGTGGCACTGCCGACCGTTAGCGCATGACGTGTGAAGAATATCCGGTGAATCGTCAACGCACGCAGCAGACTCGGAGAAATCGCGGTAAAAGCGGTAAATGTTACAATACTTTCGACTAATCGAAGAATATTTTTTCATTTCTTTCGTGTTTCAGTCAACATTAAAATTCTGTGAAAAATCGAAAAATCGAGATATTGCGATCCGCTTTGCGGCATTCTCTTCGTTGAAGGATCTTCTTTCGAATGCAAAAAGAAAATCCAGATTATATTGATCCAAACAAAAATTACCCCGATTGTAGTTAAGGGCCAAAATTCGAAAAAAATGAAATTCATTTTTCGCGTTTTTCTCCTCGTATTTTTTATTTTCCGGGCAAACGACAGTGCTATTCGGATCAGCGTAATTATCTTCGATAGAAACATCAACATTTGAGTTTTTTAAAATTTGTCAACAAAAGTGCCCTAACGTTTTCAAGAGCAGACCCTCTTCGTGCGGTGTTACTCGAGTTTAAAAAATTCATCCGCAAACGCGGTAAAAATGAAGTTTCGACTGTACCCGGGTATAAACCTCTCGCACTCCGAATACCATGTAGAGTGGATGTAGTACTAGAGAGCGCGCGCACGGTCTAACGCATCGCGTACGTTACGGTAACGTGTTGTATCAGCTCTTTCGAATCGCGCGAGACCGATCGATCGGTTAGCAACGCTCAGAGTAGAATCGGAACAGAAAAAAAAAAATCGCGCTCGCGCTGAAAAAAGAGGAATAGCAACGAGCTGCATATAGAAAGTAACTGCGCGTCCAGATTTATTTTCACGGAGTGCGAAAGTGCGGTATGTACTGATGGAAAAAATATCCGGCCTCGGCTAACTTAATCTGAGTTATCGGGGCGTCGGTCCGGCGAATCTGACCCGCGGGGTCAACGGCCAAAAAACTGTTAGTAGCCGAAAAACATTCGTAGACGAGTAAACCGCACTGACCGGGGCTAAACGGTTCGTTCTCTTCGGAGGGGCCAAATCGGATTTCCCTAAAATAAATACAAGTATTTCGCGACTGCCGCGGGTTCTTCGAAATGTCAAAAAGAATTCGCGCGGTGCACGTTGTTCGTTAATAAAATATGTGTAAGCGACACGGATAACCTGACTTCGTAAAATAATTTTAAAAACGTATTTGCAAGTTCGTCCACGAGGCAATACCGAAAATTACTCTCTCGACGATGGACAAGTCGCGCCACACGGACATAACATTTTTTCTCCCCCCGAACGTCCGTTACACCTGTAGCGAATCTGATTGCACCGCGTGACAAGCGCGGGAGTTCACAAAAGCCTTTGGGGCGCGCGCGCGAATCTCTCGACGCTTTTATTTCTTCGCGCCACGGTCCATTTCGCCCCAGTGTCGCTGCCGCCTACCGGGATTCAACCTACGGGATTCACACGTTGCGTCCGTAGGTGCCGGACGTTGATGCATCGACATACACGCGGCCCGGGCAAAGGCCGTCCCGCTAATCGCCAGCCACGAATAATTTACAAGGGTCGAACGCGCACGCAGGGCGAGAGAGAGAGGGTAGGTGCGAGGGATGAGGGTGGGCGTAGGGGGTGTGATAGGGAGAGGGAGGACGGAGGAAGCCGCGCGGATCCGACGCCCGAGCAGATTACACTCGGGCTAAAACTACCAGTGGTGACCAATCGCTGACCAATCGAGAAAGGGTTGGATGTTTCCGCAGCACACGGGGAATCTGTTGGTGCGCTGCGGGACGCTTCAACCCTTTCCTCCTCTTCCTGTCCACTTTTGGTCCCTCTGCCGGAGTGTAACACGGCACGAGGGGGGGGGGGGGAGGGAGAGGGTTAGGGGAGGGCGTAGAAGGGGGTTGATGGGGTTTACCGTTTTCCCTGTAGTGGGTGTACAGGAGGGGGAGAAAGGTGGGAGGAGGAGGAAGGGAGACTGTTCGGACGTGCGATTCCGAGTGCGGCGTAACGAAATAGTTTGGCGACTATTCAAACTACGCTGGAAATCCAGGTTTGGCGTTGCTGCTCGCAAACCCGGACGGCAACGGCGGCGTCGCCGACGTAAAATGCGCGCACAGGCGTTTTGAAGCTCCCTCTCTCCTGTCCCTCCGTCCCCTCTCTCTCTCTCTCTGTGTGCTCTCGCCGATCGCTTGACCTGGTATAGCCTTCTCCTCGCCTCGCGCTTCTGGTAACTTCTCGGTGTCTCGTTCACGCTTCGCTCTCAGTCGCTATAGTTGTTCTATATCGTCGCGGAAAACCCGACGCTTTCCATCGCAACGCCGACTATGCTTCTCGGTCTCACTTTCTCTCTGTCTCTCTCGCTCTGTCTCCCTTTTCCTCATCCCTCCACCCTGCCGCACCTCCCCCCCCCCCCCCCCTCCCGACGCTTCAAGTTATCCGCACCGACGAAACTATCCCGGATGATTCCGCCGGTCCGCGGGTCTCCTGCCCTCGTCCTCCGACAACTATTACGCTGTTTCTATATACCGGTAAGCCTCGTGAAACCCCTCGTTTCGGCTTTCACCTCGGCGCAGCAATGCACGGCAATTATTATTATATCCGGGGAAAATGTTTGCCGAATAATGGCGCATTCGCCCCGACGGTCCGCGCGCCCGGTCTGACCGGTAATTTTGAGGGTCGGGATACCACCGCCGAACTTTTGGGGCGCGAGGATCTGTTTGCTCACGGCGGCGGACGGCGTTTTGCTTATTATTCCACAATGTTATTCCTTAGTTTACAATTTTTTTGCGCGGATTAAATTAATTTTTTTTAAATAAATTCAAAGAACAAAAAATTATATTCACGAAATTATTGATCTAAATGCGCTTTTCAATAAATTTTTCACGCAATCTGTGGGCGTTCTTTTTGTTAGCTTTTCGCGAAATGCTTTACGGTTGATAAGAAAAAAAAATTGTCTATCCTGAGAGAAGGCTGCAGTGATTTTTAACAAATAATATAATTTAATTGTATCCTTTCAAAACATTCTTTGTCAAACGGCCGTGATTTTTTCGAAGTGTCAAGACACTTCACCAATTTTTTTTGTTCGTGCCTCTAGACAAAAAAAAACAAAAATAATGTGCAAGTTCAATTCAGAATTCTTGATAAGCGTTGAAATTCCAAAAATCTCTATAGCCTTTCCTCAAGGTCTAATGTCGGCGAGATACCGCCGGATTTTATTGAATAGTTTTATCGTCAAAACATGCAACGATTATACGACACCACGAGTATCCGTACTAACCGGCGTATTCAGAGCTGGTTTTGTGAAGCTGGGGCGTGGTGATGGTGGCATTGGTGGCGTTGTAGGCGCCGGGCTGATACTGAGCTGGAAGGGGTGGGCAGATCGGTCCCTTGTCCGCGTTCTCTTCCATCGTTGAGACCTGCCGAATATAGTGGAGTGCGTGGTTGGTCCCGTTATCGTTAATGCATGTGACATTTATGCGCGTCGCCGGGCAGCCGGAATTCTCGTTGAGGTATAAGCGCATACATATCAACATTCATACATATACATGGATGCATTCGACGCACGAATGTATATGGTAAATTCATGTGTATACGTATATATATGTACATAATATAACACGGGGTGGATCACAGCTCGAAGCTGCTGGAATGAGACACGCCGCGGCCGCGTTATTCATAGCCGATGGAACGTCCACCTAACCCAGCCGGTGTCAACCCAGTTGATTTTACTCTCGTCAGCTCGTCCGAACGAATGAATGAGCAGTCATCCATCCCTTCCTCCCTATTATTGTAGTTTCTACGTACCCTAAACGCCCTACATGCTTTTCACGCTCGATGTCGGCTGCGAATGCTCGTTACATGTGTCCCCTTTTTATTCGTCTCTATTTCGAGCTCCATTCATCTGGAGCTTCCCTTGAGTCGCCTGGCGTGACCTACCTTTCAAGTTGTTTCGAAATATGAAATAGGACACGATTAGCGACGACTACGACCATTCGATAGTTGCTTGTCGCCGTTTGTGACAGTTGTTAAATGTATAATTGAACTTATGCTGATGAGAAGGGATGTAACTGAATATTATTTAGGTATTTTGTATGGGGACGTAAACTGAATGCATGGTAAGATATGATAAATTATAATGGTACCACTAAAATCAGAAACAGTCAGGAATTAATGAGAAGAAACATGACACAGTCAATGTTGAATTGTCATGGACGACCCCAAAAGTCACTGACCCCGGAGGAAATCCTAATCCGCATCAGAATGCAAAGTATGCGAGTCCCACGTCAGCCGCATCTGCCTCGGGTGTGACGCGCGCGATTAGCAAATACCTCAATCAAACCCACGAAGATATCGATCCGAATCTATGCCTACGAAATGCAACATCTTCTCGCATAACCGGGCCCCGTCGTTTCCGCATGCTCAATCGAGGTAATAACGCGAACGTCATTGCAGAGCAGAATCGCATCTGCACCCAATCTGGATGTCGTGCCCGGGACGTCTGGATCAAGGGAATGGTTCTATACAACAGGTCAGGAGTGTAGGGCGCGAGAGGGACACACGGACGGTACCGAAGTATACGACGACGTGTGTTCGTGGGTGTGTGTGTGAAGCACACGTATTTCACGTGCTACACGGAACCAACGGTTCTGGAACACTGGGCGTGTGAGACTCGGTACTGGCCTTGGTGGACATGGATGTGGAAGTGGATGGACACAAGTGTAGCCAGCAGCAGCAGTAGCAGCAGCAGCAGGAGCAGGACCAGCAGCAGCGACTCCCTGGCATTTATTACCATACGTATCAAATGGCTCTGGAGATATCCAGCAACGGTCCAGGTTGCGGTATAGGGAGTCGCGAGCGGATAGTAGTGGTAACTGCGTGCGAGGATTGCAGCGACGGGTTACGCGATGCAGCCTATGCCATCGCGGTGAAGCACACACGCCAGAATCCACTCGACGTTGAAATACGTCCCCGATGTGTCCAACAGCCAGGGTCTACACACCTCGTCGCAGACTACTACCGTGCCTCTCGCAAAGCCACATATACCAGTGGTATACGCGCTCGCGCCGCACGGCGTATAGCACTCCCTGCGTACGTCTAATCTATCACGGAGATTATTGAACATAGCGTGTCTGGGATATCGTGTTTGGGATAATTTCGTCGTTCGCATCGAGCCACCAGTCGTTGGGTTCTCTCCGCCGAGCCCAGCCCCCGCCCCCCCTTCCCCCGCCCCTCCCTCGTATATGCCAAATGTACATTCTGCCACCGTCTCTGTCTCTTGGGTTTTCGGTTAGACTTCCGGGATTCCGTAAGCGACGTTGGCGTGACTCGGGTTACGATTGTTCTGCATTCGAGCCGAAGGTTTCAAGGGTGAAACAGTTTGGGCTTGTTTGTACAGTTTGGATAGGTCGATGTGGGCGTCCTGTTCCATCGAGTGATCCAAGTTGTTATGACACATCAATCGATTTCGAAGGAGCGGTGTGAGAAACCTGTTTAGGGGAGGGAGGCTAGCCGAAGAGGAAGGGGAAAGGGAAGGGGAAGGAGAAGTGGGATGTAAACAGATGTATGCTATCCGCTTAAGGGATGCGCCCACTGAGCATCTGTAAGGGCGAGAGATGACATCATTGGTGGCTACGGTGCAGCGAAAGACAACGATAGAAACGTGTTGTACATCATGTAAACTGAGAAATCCTAGTAGCAGTGACAATTCATGGATTCGTTGACTATTTAGTAAATTAGTAACAACACAATATGTGTGTTCTTCATTCATTGCATTTCATTGAGATATTTCCAGGACTGCATAAGCGCCTATTCTCTGGATTCCATTAACTAAAACAGCTTTCACAACGCTGTTTGTCTCGCGAAGAGCACGAATGAAGCAATAAAATCCAATTGTTTCGGACAATTTAATAGAAATAAAGAAAGTGATGCAAATATGAAAAAAGTAATTGTGGACAATTGTTCGTGTTTGTCCGTAGATAAAAGGGAAAACTATTTTCCATTCCGACACGCAAATTAATATTGCACAGCGCAAAAGGTATCAATCTCCATGCGCGGCGGCACCGCGACGCCGCGTGGAGTTAACGAGTCGTGAGTTGAAAAATCACGCTATATTTAAAATATACGGTATATTTTGCGTGTGTCCTGGGCTGCAGAGATGTTTCTTTCTTTTTATTTTTTACAGTCATTCGTTTGTTCCGTCGACGTATCGACACTCGCTATGTGAGAGTCAGTAGGCACACCTCAACCGAGACTAGACTAGTGTGACGGAGATGCGCTTATAGGACACCTGACTTTTATCACCATACAAACTACCTCGATATTTCCGCGCGTCGACCCACTAAACGCTGCGTTGCGCCTCCAATACGTACAATGCAATACTGGATGTGTGTGCGTGTGTGTGTTGTGTGTATGTCGATCCACGTACGTAGCCAAACGTGCAAACCGAGCTCCTGCATCGAGCGTCAGACAACACAAGCTTCGCACTTGCACTCGTTTCCCATGTACACTTATACACAGTTGCCATACAGCACACGTTTGGTCTATCACAGTGATCATTCAACCAGGTTGCGTCCCGCAGCACTGGCCACATAGCGCCAGTGTCAGCCACGACGTAATTCAAGCTCTTTCCACATACCGAAAGTGCTGCACATTTTTTGAGAGACCGTAGCACATTTGTTTTATTTTTTGCCTCCAAACATTTCCCTAACTAGATGGTTGATTTTGTAGCGTTGCGCCTGCATTGTACATTCATTTCGGTGACCCGGTTACTGCGTTAATCCTGTTGACATCAACTGGCAAGAATTTGATATCAACGGCGAGACCTGGTGTTCAATCTAAAGCCGTATTCTCGTTTTTTAAGTACATAAACCCTGAAGTAATATTACTATTACATTAAATGAGAACTAAAAAAAATCAAGGTGATTAGTTTACCTCCCAGTATGTGGAATATTTCGTTATTTACATTATTATTGTGCTTCTGGTATTTACATTAAACGTTGACGCGTGGTTTCTCGGCACAGCTACAGTTTTCCCGATCAATGACGACGAGCCGCCGTCTCATCCCCCCATGTGCCGGCCGTGTGAACCGGCTCTGATTATTATGCAAAACACAGAGAACACGGTTTCGCCAAACGCCAACGATTAGTCAACCCAATGAACGTCAAAATACGTGCCGTGGATATCTAAACAGTCGTGCCCAGGGTTGGCGCGGCTGCTACGCCGGAACGTACCCATGCCCAGTGAACTGACTCAATGGGGAACGATCTATTACGAAAGTCAATGAACACCGCACCGCTACCAACATCGGCGGATCGCAGCAAATGTTTGTTTGACATCGAATTTAGTCTCCTCTCGATAAATGCCAAGCAGGAACCGCAATTAGTTCGTACACTCATTAACGACTCTCGTAGCACGCAGCTATATACACTCGGTGCTGCACCTCTGTGTTGCCGCCGTTAATTCGTGAAAAAAAAAAAAATTTTTACAGTGCACAACTATTGGTCATTCGCAAGTCATCGTTTATACCGCACGATTAATTAATTAGGAATTGCTGCTGCTCAACTACCAATGAAACGCAGAGTCTATCAATATGGCTTATCAAACACAAATTTTAACCAATGTTGAACACTTGATTTTTTTAAGTTGCCAATATTTAGCCGTAAAACAGAAGGGATGACGTGCATACCGATAAAGTTTCTGGTTCAGTAATCGCAGTCGTAATTCGATTATTTTCTTTTATGCAAATTATTTTGTTTGGTTCACTCCAATCGCGCTCTATTAGCTCTGCAATATGTACTTCATTAAAGCAAACTCGGGGAATAACAAGTTTCAGACTGCCGGGAATATTGAAGTACGCACCGAACTATCCAAGTTTACTCTGCAATAGGAATCCACTTCGAGAATCCAATAATTCACCGAAGTCAGTATCCACCTGAGTAACGTACACCCGAAGACCCAAAAGCGCCTCCGCGTCCCGGGAATTCTACAGCAAAACGTGATATCCCAATTTGCAGAATGAAGCTTCTAAAATCTTGAAGTCCGGATGGACGCTACCGAGTCGGGAAGTCTCGGTAGCCTCTTGGATGATTCATGAGAGTTGACTAGAAACGTGAGACCCTTAAAAATGTCATTTTTACAACCCCTTCACGGGGCTGCAACCTGGCCTAGCCTTTGCTGTAAGTTTGCGTCGTATCAGAACTTTGGCTGCTCGCGCCGAGAATCCTGTACTACGGTGTAACGGGAGGACGTAACGAATAACGCCCAAGACCTTATTCGTCGCTTATTGAATTCGTTATGAGCTGATCCCACTTTTGCCTAATGCGCTGCATAAAATCCGGTATCCGTGCCAATGCCGGCCCACACTAAACCTCGCGTTTCATTGCCGCATGCCGGGAGGGTGGGCTGTAGGAAAGATCACCGGTGATAGTCTATACGAATTCTACACGACATCCACCGGGTAGCCCTTATCTTGGTGCAGTGCGCTATGAGGGAGCCCCGATGTTTTACGGTGCGCGGTGAAAGTCCACATTTCTTCCTCTTTCAACTCCTCGAGAAGACGAAGAAGTGAAATAAAAAGCGGGAGTAAAACGCTGGGCTACGGGAAACATTGCGATTTGGCGCCTTAGCCAGTCGTCGCGTCGACCTTACCCAGGAAATTAACATTTTTATACCAAACAATTCGTGCTCGACGCTGGAGGGCACGAAGGAAAGAAAAAAAAACGCCGATAAGACACAGAGTAGCTCGGATATATATAGTGGCTGCAGGGGTGTCGAATCGCGGAAAAATACGACGGAGACGATCAGCGAGTGAAGGAGACAAAAATACGTGCCCTGTGGGTAGATTCCATGTTGAAAGCGGTCGTCCGCCGTTACAGAATAGAAGGTGTATCGGGTTATATAGCTAGCATTCAGGATGCGCATACACTTGCCTTTTTTCCGCGAGCCAGACCTTGTGATACATAATATCCATTGATTTTTGTGTTGGCGTAGCATAAAAGACCATGGCGCAGATATGGAAGCGCTGAAGAAGGTTTTCCACCAAGGATAGGAGACGACGGGAGTGAAACGGCCATGAAGGAACGAAGGGGGTGCCAAGGGGTGGTGTTAATTTCCGTTTAGGGTGCGTTAGGGAGCGGCGTCGACGAGATGCTGCTTGCCGTTAAGATAAGATAACCGGGCGGGGGCGCGCACGTACAGCCATCAGAGAATTCTGTCGCAGACAAGCTTTCCGTTGCCTTTCTTCGCTCGTTTGATAGGACGTCACGGTTCTCGGCTCATACCGTTTCACTTTCTTCCGCTCTTGATGCTGCCTTCGCTTTTTTTGCATAGTTGCCTCCAGAATTCCGTAGCATTTATGTGTTGAACTATATTTCTTTGAACTAGACTTTTGGCATTCAGATTCCCGTTGCTATTGCGCCAATTGCTTTGGAAAATAATGATAGTCAAGGTTGCCATAGCAAAAATTGTTAACATCCTTTAAGACCCCCTGACTCAGTACGCCCCGATGTCTCTCTAATTCCCGTAACCGTAACCTGAAACTGGGTGTATGTGACACCCCGAACCTCTCGATTCGTGATGCGGCGGTGGTGTAATCTTCTTATAATGGAGGGTTATATAGCGCAGGCTAAGGAGTGAACAACGAGCACCGCGCACTCACCAACGCCGTGTAATTGTGTAACCAGCCGTATTAAAGGGATGTGATAATGAGATGAGAAGAAAAAAAAAACGAAAAAACGTAAATTGCTGGGAGCAAAATTACACAGCGCGCGCCATTAAATATTTCTTAGTATCCCCTCCTCGCTAACACTCTCAGCCACTCTGCCACTATTCAGAGGCGCGTCTATTCATATTTATCCTGTGAATGCACGAGACCCTTTTTAAACTTTTCTTTCCACTATGCCATATTGAATGAACTCAGCTATGATTTGGCCTTCAACCTTTGAGTTTAAACATTTTTCAACTTTACAGAGATAATTTTCGTGTATGAACACATCAACACTTAAATTCTAATTACTTATAAAATATATTATATTTAGAATTGATGCTCATTTTGATCCTATTTCCAATCTCACCCGAGGTACCGTTTCCTGGATCCCCTATTCCCAAGCCCATGAACATCAGGATTTTCATTGAATGAGAATTTATGTTTGGAGATACGGTAAGCTCGTCGAAGTTTGGTAAATCAGTGAAATAGCAGTTGCAACAGTAGCACAGGCGAAATGTACCTTGATAGCATTTCCAGTTTCAGTGCTTCGCTACTCTCCCTGACAATATTGTTGATACAGCCGTACAGAACGATGAACTCGGTTTACTCTCAATAATAAATCTATTTCCTGTAATTACAAGCTGCATTAGTTCTCGTTGTTTAAACACTCGCCCGTAAATTCGTAATATTAATTATTACTATAGGACAAACGAGCAAGCAGAGTTACAAAGTTCACGTTATGTTGAACATTCGTTATGCAGGATGGACTGTCAAGCATCACAAGTACATTTTTCTTGCACTTTTCGGTTAACTAAATTTAATATGTTTAATCGAACGCATAACCGTATCATTAATTTCATATTTTTAAACGAACCTACTGTGCAGATAGGAGATTGCGAAGAAGGGAGTCGTGCGTATGTTTACCCTTCGCCCTTTCAATGCCCGAGGCCAAAGCCGAATATCGCATTAACGCACGGAGGGAAAAGTTAAGCGAACCGCGACCCTTCGTTGCAGGATAGATTTATAATTATTTGAATATCGAGGGGAATCTCCAAGGCAACACCTTCGCAATCGGTAGATTGAGAATCAACTACCTCCCGGTATATTTACCTTTGCCCCACCAATGCAAACACATAATCACAGACGATCGATAGGCTTGTTGACGTAACCTAATTTTTCATATAATTCGTGTACGATTTTTCTGACCCGCAACGCAAAAATGGAGAACATTGCCGTTTCAATGTGCTAAATTCTAGTTCGCATGCTTGTTCTGTATTTAATTCGTCGACAGTGTTTTGAAAAAAGTGCTCTGTTCTGAAATCTCGTATGCCGTGGGAGTTTCGTTTAAATGAACACGCATGCAGAAAATCCGTCTCAACCATGCATACAGAAAGGCGATTGAATCGATGGGGGGAATGCCGTGTGCCCAGCTGGCGCTGGAGCAAATTACCCTACGAAAATTTTTGCAACGAACCGCGAGGAGCAACGAACGACAGAAAATTTCATCCAACCTCTGCTGCATTCATGCGTCTGTCGCGTTTCAATCAATATTTCACACAGCATAATTCGCGAGATACACCCTCGGGATATCTGCCATGCGATACAGCGGCGGCGCACACATGGCAGCGAGATTGAACGGGTGAACCAGAGTGAGTAACAAAATGCAAAGGTATTTCAAATTCGTCGTTGCGCACGAAGAATGCCCGTTGCGCTACTGGTCAAGCTTCACGCAAGAGTTTATTGCTGATGATGCGCAATTCATGAGAATGGATTCGTTGCGCCGCGTTGTTCTCGGCCTTCCGGCGAGGGAAAGTGACGGAAGTTGGATTTAAATAATTGAAGGTAATGTGTTATTCGTATAAAAAATAGTACGTTGCTCAATGCTCTCAAGCAATACAAACAATTTCAAGTTGCAAGTGGAAAAAGGTTTCAGGAGCGTATGGACAAATTGTTTTTTTGACGATGTACCTATGTACACCAGACATGTAGGACAGTGAAGTTTGGTCGATGCTCGGAATATAAAGAGACACGAGCGCACAGGGTCACCTTCAGAAAAGGTTGTTAGCACTACGGGACGTTCGCTTGGGTGGTAAGACAAGTAGCAGGTGGCGACTGTGCGAGAAGTGTCAAGCTCGGGATGTTGAACGAAGGGTACAAGACCCACTCCAATAGCCGGGTTATACAGTTACAACCACATGCAGAGCATCGTCGCCAAAGAACCTGCCATGCAGAAGGCAGCGCGCGGCCCCGACGGTGAACATTCTTCTATAACGCTGGCTCTCTTGTCGGCGTCCCTTTTTTCGCTTCGATGAATGATGGCGATAGTGCACGTATTCTTGTTCAACGTTACAGCAACGTCGCCCCGTCGAGCTTCGCGTCACTCCGACAAACTTACAGATAACCTCCAACAGGAGGGACCAGTGCGGTACTTCGGAAACTACTCTTAGACTCTAATTAAGTGGAGTCAGCGAGAGGACACCTAAGCCAGTTGCAATTAGAAGGCTCGTAAAATATACGTTCACGTTGGGTTCAGGCAAAAGACAACAGGCTTGAGGCAAATCCGGCTTTAAACGCGAAATGGCGGTATGTCTTACCTTGAAGCTCTCGTGATGGTCGAAAAATGTCCCAGGCGGCAGGGCAGCTTTGAGCCTTCGATTCCGGTAGACAATGAAGAGAATAGCGGCGACCAGCATAACAATGACGGTGGTGAGTATCCCTATCACGAGTCCGATGAACTGCTTCGACTCAGGATGTTCTTTACTCTTGTCTGGAACTACAAATCACGGGCCTCGATTAGCGAATTATTAAAAATCAAAAACGAAAGAAATGCCCGTTTATTTCAATGCCAACGAATTCACATTCACAACAAATTGATCATTTCTTTTAACACTACTAATGACCGAGAGTGCGTGATGATATATTTTCAGTTATATTTCCGCCAATGGCGCTCGCGAAACGGCGAGGAAAAATGCGCTATTGGAGATGCAACGAGTTCGAAAATTCCCGGTGTTTCCACACCTCGTTACCCTGTCGATTCTGGAATTCATAACACATCGTAAATATAAATTCAAAAAGGAAAAGGGAATGTCAAGGCATTTTTCAGCAGCGATAATTAACGCGAATTGCCGTTGCGGAAACATAATTTCTGTTATGTGCGAGTGTTCAGCCCCGCGCCGGTCGGTAGGTCGAGGGATCCTTGCGCGTATTATTCACGTAGGAAGCGGTATCGTCCACCCGGTATTTCCGGATGGACGACTGTTTCGCTCGCGCGCCGCACACCCGCCTCTACGTGTGCCCGAGACCCTGCGTGGCTTTGCCTCGACGAGCATATGTATTCAATTACTCGTGCATGAGAAAACGTTCACGTCCTGCGTTATTTTGCGCCCAGACGTGAGCAGTCTATGGGTAAACGGATGTGGAGGACGTGCAAAAAACGCGATGAGAGGAAAACGGAACGTCGTTACTCGTTAAAGCATCCCAGCCACCCCCATTGAGTATAACGGGACCGTAGTTACACTTACAAACGTTGTTCTCGCTGGTTTCGTCCTTGTTAGAAGTAGCCTTGACCTCGTCTCTCTGCAGCGGACCCTCGTTATTGTGGTAGGGACTGCCCGTCGCTTGTACGATCGTCGTTCGATTCTTGTTCTCATCCTCCTCGGTATTGTTCCATTCGGATATTACTGTCGATCAAACAGAAAATTGTGGTGTCAGAAATGTCAGGGAAAATGCATTTGCGTTTTTTTTTTGTTGTTTTTCAGTAAATTTTTGGAGGAATATAGAAAATTTATCGAGACTAATCGGTGATTAGGCACAGTAAAAGTGGACCTCACTTTTACTTTACCTACCCTCTTGTCAAAATATTCATCATTCGATATTGGATGATGAAAAAGGTATATTTCCGGTGTAATAAACGCACAGCAAGTTCATAAGGTGCTTATGGTGCAGCCAGATTTATGCGATGAAAAATATAACGACTTTCGGATAATACTTTATGCTCCGCGAATTAGGGCGACGACAGAGCAAACGCTTTTAAAAAACTCCAACAAAATGTGCACTCTATCTTCCATATAATACATGACGTGTAAACACGTCGGTTTGCGAAATGAGCCGGCGGTTTACGTCGAAACGAGTCCGAACCGAGCAAATATGCCGAGAGTTGTACTCTCAGTCAAGTAGCCAACGTTTCTGGAATTTCCACGTTTGTACACGAGAGAGAGAGAGAGAGAGGGAGAGAGAGAGAGAGGAAAATGACGTGATATAGTATTCCACTACAGATGAATACCCAAATTGAAATAGCCTTTAGGATTTTCTCGCAGCCTGTACAGCGCACAGCACATCCCACTGTTCTGTCCACCCCTCCTTCTGACCGACTCCTATTACGGCACGGCAAATATCAAGTTTTTGGTGTATTGCATACTCGTATGTCCAGCAAATTCACTCCTACCCTTATTCGACGAGAGTTCTAAAAACGTTCACATTCTTGACAAAGAAAACCGTGCCAAATTGCAAAAGCCAAAATCCTCGGTCATCATGAAGACCATACTTGAAAAAAACTCACTACGTAATCGTTTTCGACGGAACGTTTCGAACTACATAAATGACAAGAAAAATCCCTCATTATTTTTCTTCTTTTCGTTCCTGGAAGCAAAATATTTTCGAGTAATATTGAAACTATATTTAAAAAGTAAGATTACGAGAGAAGGGAAATAGGAAAATTTAATTAGTATCATCCACTTCCAATTAAGGTCCCTGCAAACACTAAGTTTTGACTCTAAGTCTGACACTCCATATTCAGCATCCAGCTCGTTTCAATCCAAAGAGAATGACTGTTGAAACATTCCGTTTGTTTGAACAGAAACGCAATATTCCCCAACATCCTCCAGGATATAGAAATTATTTCAAAATGAAACGTTCAAGAGATTCGTTTGCTTTGCATAGTGAGGTTCCGTTGCATTCGGAATTTTATCATCTGAACTTCAAAAGTGTACGTTTATCACAACGCAAATTAAATTACCCATCATTAATACAAATAAACGCAGATCCAATAATATACGCACATGACTGATTGTACTCAATGCTCCTTTCTTAAAATACCTAAATAAAACACAACGAATTTCAGCTGTAACCACTGAAAACTTCTCCATTATCGTTGGCAAAAGTCTCTGTCAAAGTACTCAATCGTGTTCCACATCGTCGGGCAAACAAATGACGAAAACCCGAGTACGTTTTAGCGCGGATCGAGGAAACTGGGCGCGGACGCTAGACGACGGGGCTAGCTAAAATGCATACTGCATGTTCGTCGCACATATGTATTATGCGGAGACGCCCCGACGTTGTCACTCGGAGCTGCGAGAACGTCTAATGCCCTGGCACGTCTGCACTCTCGTTCATTTCTCTCTTTCGTCTATGTGCGTCCTTCGTACATCGCTTGTTTCGAAACTAATGGACTGGTGGCCGAGTTCGTCGTCGCTGTTGCTGCATCCACGACGGGGCATGACGGAGGGGGGGGGGGGGGGCTGCAGGGCCGGTGGTGTTGACGGGACTCTGTGAAACGCCCGAGCGAGTGCGAGACGGAAGCGGAGCAGGGTTTTCAAAGAGAACCAGGGCAAACGTAAGGTAAGGCTAAATGAGACAACCGGCGAGTGCGCTGCTGCTGCTGCTGCTGCTGCTGGTGCTAGTGCTGTTTCTGCTGCTGCTTCTGCTCCTACCAACCCCACGATCCTCTTTACGGTAAGCCTTTCAGTAGCACTGTGCCAGCGGCCAGGCTCGGGAGCAAAGCTTTCTGGGGCAATACAACATAAGTGTGTAACTCGTTCGCCGTGTCGCTCATCCATTTATTCATGTCTTTATCGGTTGTTATTTTACTCCACTTCATGTCATCATTTTTTGTCCTAAGAATCGATTCGATTGGCATAAAAGTGTAGTGTCCTTCATGTAATTGTCGTGGCTCTATAAACCATGCAGTTTGTTTTTTTTGTTTGTTTGTCATTTCCGATCTATATTTATATTATTGTTCTTCAAAACACAATAAGAGATAACTTTTTAAAAGGGGACTAGGCTAATCACACGCGCTGGCGCGCGTGCCCGAGATGCCTTTGCGCTGCTGCGTTGCTGCGTCAGAAATCGTAGATCTGGCCGCCGGGCCGAAAACCGCCCAAATCGGGGTCACGAAATTTATTTTTTCAAAATATCGACTTTTAACCTATATCATCGTTCTCAAGTCGCATATTCTACCCCTGAAAACACTGGTTACAACCCTTTTTTAGTTGATTTTGAAAAAAAAAAATTTTGGTCGAACAGTTTGTCAGAAATCGTAGATCTGGCCGCCGGGCCAGAAACCGCCCAAATCGGGGTCACGAAATTTATTTTTTCAAAATATCGACTTTTAACCTATACCATCGTTCTCAAGTCGCATATTCTACCCCTGAAAACACTGGTTACAACCCTTTTTTAGTTGATTTTGAAAAAAAAAATTTTTGGTCGAACAGTTTGTCAGAAATCGTAGATCTGGCCGCCGGGCCAGAAACCGCCCAAATCGGGGTCACGAAATTTATTTTTTCAAAATATCGACTTTTAACCTATACCATCGTTCTCAAGTCGCATATTCTAGCCCTGAAAACACTGGTTACAACCCTTTTTTAGTTGATTTTGAAAAAAAAAATTTTTGGTCGAACAGTTTGTCAGAAATCGTAGATCTGGCCGCCGGGCCAGAAACCGCCCAAATCGGGGTCACGAAATTTATTTTTTCAAAATATCGACTTTTAACTTATACCATCGTTCTCAAGTCGCATATTCTACCCCTGAAAACACTGGTTGCAACCCTTTTTTAGTTGATTTTGAAAAAAAAAAATTTTTGGCCGAACAGTTTGTCAGAAATCGTAGATCTGGCCGCCGGGCCAGAAACCGCCCAAATCGGGGTCACGAAATTTATTTTTTCAAAATATCGACTTTTAACCTATACCATCGTTCTCAAGTCGCATATTCCACCCCTGAAAACACTGGTTAAAACCCTTTTTTAGTTGATTAAAAAAAAAAAAAAATTGGTCGAACAGTTTGTCAGAAATCGTAGATCTGGCCGCCGCGCCGAAAACCGACCAAATCGGGGTCACAAAATTTATTTTTTTTAAATATCGACTTCTAACCTATACCATCGTTCTCAAGTCGCATATTCTACCCCTGAAAACACTGTTATCAACCTTTTCTTAGTGGATTAAAAAAAAATTCGATATTTGACAGAACTGTCAAAGTTATCAAGGACGAATGAACCTGGACTCGGTCTGAGAGTCCCAGCCAATCACAGCTTGAATAGTTTGCTAACAATGCTTTCCGTTACTCATGAACTTTTTAAAAGAGGGATTAACTGCGAATACTACGATATTTTTTGCTAATTACGAAACACAACGATAAAGCGTGAATTAACCGGACTAAATTAACAATGATTGTTGGTAAAGAAAACAACCGCGAGAGTTCTCCAACAGCCTATTGAGCGCACGGTCAACAAGCGTTCCGTACGGCTCAGAAATTCTATTCACGTGTGTCGCACGCAGTAGTACGAGAACGCGTATGGTCAGACCCCTGGTGAAATCGGAATCCCTGGGGACCACCGACCTCCACTTCCTCTCCCACTCGGCTTGTTCCTTTTCGCTTGGTCCTCCACTCTCGCCGGAATCGAATAGCTCTCGGGGGGAAAAGTCTCGGGTTTCTGCTACTGACAAAATATGTTGTCGCTGCGCTCTGATTTATGGAACACACCGTCGGTTCAGTGACTCCCGTCGCCGAAGGTACCGAAAGTTTACGCTTTGCCTTTTTTCGGCATTACTTAAATGTCGCGACAGAAATATCGTACAAAATATTTGTTAATCTTTACGTGGGACGATTGTCTGTGAAACTGTTCGACAGTTCCCTTGCTCTCTGGAAGGGCCATTTTATCCTGGTACTTTTGTTCGTAAAAAAAAGTCACATATCGCGTTCGAGAAAGTCCAAACGTTTTTTTTCGTACGTTTTCACAATAAATCTTTCAATAAATCACATTAATCTTTCCCCGGCTGTAGAAAATACATACACACATATCTTTAATTCAAAACGTGTCACCCTCAAGTGGCTACATTTTAGCAGCCCCCTTTTAAAAGCCTTTTCCCACCAAATACATATTGCGCGGATTGTGCACGAGAAATTTCAATACGAATTCCATCTGACTTGTTGTACCTTTTCAATGCGATTTTAAAAACCCCTCTCAAGTATTCCTCGTTCCCAAGTGGAAAAAGGTCGACCTTTCTACGTGTATTTAATAACGTTTGAATAAATCCGAAGAATAAAAGCCAAAGATCAAGTCAGGCGATCTATTACGGTGTTCTCTCCCCTGCCAATCGTCTTGGCTTTTCTTTCCAGGATTCGAGTACTACTATTGGCAGCTCTTAAGTGTCGGAGCACCGTGTACCGTTTGGTCTGTCGCGGACAGGTTTCCCCCTGGCTGCCAGCGGGAAAAGCACAACGAAATAAAGCGAGCGAAAGCGATCCCCCTATTCCCCCCCCCCCCCCTCCCCCCCCCCCCGATACGTGGATGATTAATGGCACCCACTTTTCCCTTCGTCCGCCCTTGCTCGCAGCGTCTTTAACGCTGTCTCATTTTTTCTTCATCGTTCCGCTATTTCACTTCTCTCCCTCCGTCCGCGTTCTCCTTCCCTTTCACTTCCGGCCTTCCGCGCCCTCTCTGTCTCTCTTTCTCTCACGACTGTCAACAAGTTGAGTTTTCTGCATGAAAAACTTATCCGGCTGAATGCGCGCTCTGAACAACCGCGCCGCGGTGTAAGCTTCGCCCTCTTCAAACCTCTCTCGGCGGGCTCGTCGCTTTCTGTTTTCCCCTCGTCGCTCGATCTACGCGCCGCTACCTACGTGAAAACAGCCGCACAAGCGGCATTTACACAGTCATCGTTACAGCTGTACATTTTGCGAATGCTGGCGTTTGTTTTCCTTGGGGGAAGCCGAAAAGGCAAATGTTACTGGAAATTCTGAGGCAGAGGAAATGACGCTGGAAAATATTCGAGCGTCGTTGACAGACACAACGATACCTACGACAATACCGTCATTTTTCACAAGCTGCGCGAGTTCATCAAGATAGACCGCGTGCGCTGCGAGAATTTAAAGGAAAAAAAAAGAAAAAAAAATAGCGAGTTAAATTTGCACTGTGTCGACGTTGGTGTGCTGCTTCAATGTTTGCAGTCCTTTTACCAAGGGGATACACGCGGCTCACGCTGTCCTATCGTGTGGGATCGGACCAACATTGAAATAGTGAAAATCGATCTGTTTTGACTCTGCAGAGACGAAAAGAGTTTTCACGTTTACGAAAATTACTAGTTTGCCTAATTTCCATAATTTTCAAAACGTTATCTTGCGCCGAGTATAAAAAATTCACTACGTGGCTAACAATAAAATTACCTACTTTTTTGCAATTTTAATTACATCCTATCTATAAAATCATTACAAAAATGGTGTTATTTTAATTAATTTTCTTCCAGGTTTACAGGCTGCTAATATAAAAAAATTCTTAGTGTGAGAAAATTCATTAATTTACTCTATATTGTGTTCTGGACGATGTGGTGTTCGGACGGTTTATGGGATTCTCGGCAAGTGAATAGGCATATAGCGAACTTCCATGTATACGTACATAGCGGAAGCTCGGGGAGAGCACTAGTTATACCATTCTCGATGGTTATTGCTGAAACTGGGCGGTATGTTGCACGACGGCTTGGGCCGCCCGCGCGCGATGCGCTCTTACCTGATTCGAAAACGACCTCGCTGAGCATGATCCATCGTGCAGCGAAGTACAGCTGGAGCTTGAGATAACGTCCGGCGCGGGAGTGCAACTTTATTGTGACCTCCCGCGCCTGTTCCAGCACCAGATCCGGCATGTACGAGAAATGTACGGGCTCACCGGTGAACTGGTTATCGCTCGGGCTCAGATACACCTTCGCGTGGGAGAAAACCTGCAACGAAAAGAGATGAAACGACGAGCGGTGTTTAACGAGGAAGATTTATAATACCCTCTGTCGCAACGAAAATGCGTAAGCGTAACAACGAATATTTTACGGCCACTCCGGGTGCTTAATGGTACACGATGTTTAAAAACTACTCCTAATTCTAAACGATCTCGAACATTACTCTCGTATATTTTTTTTTACGAAGCCATTAACTACAATGTGGATGCAGTTAAAAAAAAACACATTTTTTATCGTAATAAAAGTCTTATAATTGTGAGTTAGAGCTGAATATGATGGACAAACGAAAGAGGAAAAAGATATATTATTCATGTGGAGAACTTCTTAATTGTATTCGAGATTTTATGCGCCTCCCATTAACTCCACTAAAATGACAGATTCGTAAAAAGCAGAGTCGAGCAAACGAAAGCTGAAACTTACCTGCACATCTTTGGTAAAATAATTGTTCGTGTGCAAGTGCATAGCTGTGAAGTTCCTCAAGTAATCGAACTCGAAGATAATCTCCACCGGATGTCCGATCATGCTGGGCGTGTCGTTCCTCCATCCGACCCACTCGTATCCTGCAAAGTAGAAACAAAACATATTTTTCATATTATTGACAAGTGATGTAATTATAAAAAATATTCGCACGTCATAAAAACAAACTCATCATTTTATATTAGAACTATTACGATTATACGAGTGCGTCTCGAAATGTTCTCCGTGCGTTTCATCGCTTCTCCGTCTGATTTGAATCACCTGGTTCAAATTTCGAAAACAACTGCAATATTCGTGAAATGGTTTGACACGGATGACGCTGGCAGCCTTCCGCCGTTTCTGTAATACGAGGCGGAGAATATATATGTCTCCTCCTCCCAGGACTGCGCTTTTACTGCTTGGGCGCTTCTGCTGGCGCGTCCACCCCATGGAATTCGCGAAGAGCCTCGCGATTTTACGAGCGCCTATCGACGTTCGCACGGTGGCGTCAACGGTGGCTCGCGTTCACCGGCCTCGCGGAATCACGCAATAACCAACACAAAGGGAAGTTAACGACAACGCGCGCGCGCGCGCGCGCGTTCCACCCTAACCGTCCGACTGCGCGGCAGTTCGCGTAATTTCGCCGGATTTTCAACTCGCTGCCGCACTTTCTCGTGCGGCTGGTAAGTGACGGCGCAAGCAGCGAGAGTTTGGCGTGGTACTCCCGTGACTTACGGGCGGGGAAGGGCGAGAAACTCGCGAAGCTCTTTCACAGCGCGGCGGTTGCACCGCGACGGACGCGGCGTAGAATGTGCGGAAACTGAGTGAGAGGAGCCGCCGGTTTAAGCTCCGAGCCATATCCCACTTCGCGAACGAGCTCGTGGAAACGTGAGCTTTCCCCATTTTAAGATCTTCGCACGGATTTGCGAAAGATAGTGGCTTGGAAACCCGCCGCAGGCTGAATAACCGCGACCTGGAGGCCTGGAAGATCCGCACGCGTTTCGGGCAAACTCAGCCAGTGCCCTCCGGGAAATTGTATTTATTTTCGTTTTTTGCATCCACGACTTTACCACCGCCGAGCCATTAATCGGCAAAGACTACGTAAACGTGAGGCCTGAGATCCTCTATTAAAAAGTTTCGTGAGTAAAACATTGTTGTCAATATCGATACAGAACATATAGTGGGTTCTACTGTAAAAATAGTGGCTTGTACCATAATTTAGTCACTTCACGTGTCATTGCGACAGAAAAAATATGTTACCAATACCGCAAACTGTCAGATGCTCGATACGAAAAATCGAAAAAATATTGACGCTATCAATCACTTCGATTATCGTCACTCGACGTTTCGTTTGTCCAATTACCACCCATCTCGCGTCGCGTACCACCGGACAGGTGCGCCGTGTATTTCGGGGCTCTTCGACTCGGAATAATTCAGAACACGGATTCCCTTAAAATTTAGGGGACCAAATGAGAGGACACGAATATTGTATATTTCGCGGCACTCGCGGACTTCTTCCGCGAGTGTCTACGAGGAGTACGTTGCGAGTGGGTAAACGGGGGGGATTCGAGTACCGCAGCCGGGAAATGCTGGAGGACGGTGGCAGAGCGCCACATCGAGCGGCCCGAGCAGCAGCCTTGCGGTCCAATATAAATGTAAATTGAAACAGATTCGAGTGTACAGCGCGGGCCAGGCGGCGGGCGCGCGTCGTCGTCGTCGTCGTCGTCGTCGTCGTCGACCGTCGCCGCGGCGCTCGAGCCATCGGGACTCACCAGCCTGTTTGCTTCCGCGCGCGCGTCGAGTTTCGGCCGTCGCCTCCGCTGTACGAATTTCTTATGCGTGCCGAACGCCCGCGTCGGGGGAGCCATGTACCCCCCTCCCCCCCCACATGCAGAGCAGAGCGGTACACTTTTTCCCCGGCCTATACGGAACCCCCCGGTATATGCAACGAATCGACAGAAATTTCATTTCCAGCTGCAAGATTTCCATCACGAACGAGGCGCGTACGCCGTCGTCCTCCTCGGTATCGCATTGAGCTTGTGGCGCACGTTTCGGGCGAGAAACACTTTCCCGCATCGAAACGAAAACGCAGCCGGAGTCTCTCGTTCCTCGTGAGAGCTCCGCGATTCGCTATATTGTCTTTGTATTATTCAGCTATTCTGATTCGATAAATGCGAAGTCGCATCGCCGCTGCATCGCAACGCAACCGGCGCACCGATCGCTTTGTCATCTGTGCGAAACGCCGAGACAAACGACTCGTCGGTTTGACCGGAATCGAGAGATGTTAATTGAATTAGTCTGGCACTGAAATATTTATTTTTATAAAAAATATTATCACGTACATTTTTTATACTGTTGCTGGAAATGCTCTGAAATTACATTTTTTTAAATAGGAAATTTCGACAGAGCCACGAGTTTTCGTATCACGAATAAATAACGTGGATTATAATTGAAATAAAAGATTCAGCAATACCGGGAAAATATTTTTAACGTTTTGGATGTGTGAAATTGCGAAACTTCAATTTTATCGACGCGGTGTCGATGCGGCGGCGAAAATTACGGGGAAATCGCGTGTATGATGAATTGTCGAACCGAATGATTCGTCTATATTAACGAGGGTGAATATTTTCCCCGCATCGACTGACGATTTTATTTTAAATATTTACCTCGGGTTAATTTTTCATTACCCCGAATAATCGCTATTGAAACTGTGCGCTCGAATCTTTCGTGTTGTATGAGCCATTAGAGCGTGTGGCGTGCAATAAATCGCCGGTATTAACGCGCGCAGTGCAGAACGGGTGACATCGAACCCGTCATCGATGCGTTTCCAATTTGTATTGGCGCGAGAATATCGAAGTTCGACAAAAAACAAAACGCATTCTCCACTCTGTACCGAAGGGAAAATGAACAGGTTTTTCTATCCTTGACCCGTATCGCGTGGAGTGGGTTTCTGCAGTTAGTATACATATATAGAGCGACGGTGACATCGTTCGGTTTTGTGCTCCCGGTCTCTTGCAATCCTTTCTCTACAATCATCTCCATTAGCTGCAATTGAATTTTCCCTCCCCCGTACCCGGTGAGATTTCAGCATGGCAATGCTTTTCCATCGGGCGAAAAATACACCGACTGGGAATATCCGCGTAGAAGAATTATCGACTGTAATACGACTTTCGGCATTGTGTAACGCAATTATTTTTCGACCCACCACTCGCTCAATCTGATAACGCGAAATTTGAAAGCTCCATTGTGTTTGTTTTTGCGAACAGGGGCAACGGTGGAAATTACATCTGCTTGGATTCCCGAATGTAATGAGTCAGGGATCACGACAACGACTGGGCATTTTTCGTTCGTTCGCAGTGAAAATATACCTGATTGCATCGCATTTGTGCGACTTGCGAGAAAATAGCACAAAGTATGATTCTTGTTATTCGACGAAAAGCTATTGTTACCTTTTCCATTGCCGTTCGCGTCGATCCTGAAATTGTCCGGACCCTTTTGACCATCGACCAATTGGCCGATGCCGCCAGAGAGGTAACCGCCATCCTCGCGGCCGTCATACGTTCGGTCGGTGAGATCGATCTCCGAGCCTCGCTGGATTCCCTGAAGCATCGAGTACGAAACGAGCCCCTCTGAAATCAACGGCACGTCGAGGTTTAAATTTGTATGTGATTCGGGTGAAATACACGAATCCGATAATGTTTCTAAATGTGTTGTGAGTATATTTTATTAGCTAAATATTTGACTACTTTGAAAATGTCCGAAAAAGCGTTTCACGTCACACGAAAATGTTATTCTTGTTTTAACTGTCAATTCTGAATTATTGCTTTACGAAGGTTCTCATTCGGTCCAGATTAACTTAAGTGCCCGACGTCGACATGTGATTAGACATTATAAGCCGAACTCTCTGTAAAATGTCGCGCTGTGTGTCTGTAAAATATCACGCTGATGTATTATAAAACGGTACAGATCATTCTTGACATACGACAACATGGTACAATCTATTATGGAAAATAACCAAAATGCATTACGGTTTCATTGCTGCGGGTTTATTTTCAGAATGACATAAGATCAACCCGATGCCACCGGCGGATTTTAACAATTAATGGAAACTGGACGGCTGAAAGCTGAATTAATGTTTCACCGAAGTCCTCGCTCAGTTTAGAGCTTGTAATGTAAGTACCCGAGGTCAACATGTGAATATACATTATAAGCCCAACTGTCTGTAAAATGTCACGCCGATGTATTATAAAACGGTACACATCATCCTTGATATACGACAACATGCAAACTGGATGACTGACAGCTTCTACTTTTAAAAATAGGCGAACAAAACAGGTTCGCTGGAGAAATGCGAAGAATACAATATTTCCAAGTCTTCCGCGATTAATTCATGTAAGTATAATAATTCATTGACTCCGGGGAGACTTATGATCGTCAATCATGGCGTTTCACGTCATGAGGCTTCTTCCTCAGGTTTCTCCGAGATTTTCTTTGATAATGATAATAACGCGCGCTTCTCACCCGCCGCCCCGCGTCTTCTTTCCCTCCGCCTGATGCTAACAATAAGAATGAATTATTATTGCTTTTAAGCCAAGAAAGGCTTTGCTTCTAACGAGAGACGCCCTTTGAAAGTATTATACTACGGTACGCGTCGGGCCCACCCACGAGGTAAGCGAGTTGCGATGCAACAATCGCTTTTGTTCCCATGAGCCTTTTGCGCTCTGTGTATTCTCGGCAGTTAAGCTCGCGAGGAAATGAAAGCACGATTAACTATAGAGAAATCATTGCCTGGCGTCGCGATCGCTCAAGACATCTTGACTCGAAATTCATCCCCAAAAAAATGCGCATTGGTCGTATGGCAAAAGAAAATCCCTAACTCATCTCGTATGTAGTAGAACAAAAAAGAAAAAAACAGGACACCTCTTCTTAAGAGTAAAAAAGAAACTCAGGATAAAAAAAAAGTATAGACAGAAGAAGCGTCACGTTGATACAGCGAATAGTCTCCCGAAAGGGCCATTCCAGTCGGGTGATCGATCAAATGGAGTAGGTTCCAGTGCACCTGGGCATCGGCCCGACAAGAGTGCTTTCCCTGCCACTCCTCCGCCTCATTGTCTTCATCCGCCACGATTTCTCAGCTGCTTTACTTATTTCACCGTTGGGAACGTTGCCTCCGTCTGCCGGCGCGCGAAACACAAATACTTAAAGAGCCGGAGTTCCGGCGATAACCAAACACGAGCGAAATTTTGGGTACACCAGTGGCAATCCAGGCGTCAATTAACTTTATTTCGGCACTCCTCCACTTCTGCGTCCTGGGCAACGTCCTCGTTCCGCCGCCCCCGACGCGCCGGTGTTTCTGACACTCCTTCGTTGAAATTCACCCCCGTCTCTTTTATCGCCTCGCGTTTAACTGTATATTTCTGAATGTCATACCGACAAACCCTGGCTCAACCAGTCGAAAGCACAGATGGTCAGCCATAGCCTATGAGCTACCTACCCACCGGTCTTGCCGGGAGTGTTTAGCTTTAGCGAAGCTGCCTACCAGCACCTTCACTGCCGTTGCATACCTATTCGTCGGATCATTTCGGTCTGGATTAATGCAGACACAGCTGCGCCATTGCTGGTCGCAACCGCCAACCCCCGTCGTCCCGTTCGTTCGCCCCCGAAGCTGTCATAAATCTGAGTTAATTTCGGATAGGCGCGCGCGTTGCCTTGCAACCAGGGCGCGCAACCCCCGCAGCAGCAGCAGACGCACTCGTCAAGAAAATAAAGACGATAAGTGCCGAGTATAAAATGCACGGTGCGATATACAGGAGTTCAACTCGAGTGGCCAGAGCTGCGCATAGTGTTGCGTTAACCCACCCTCGGTCGTCTGAATAAACGTTAAAATATACCGACTCGCCACTCAAATCCGCATTTGGGCGATTTTCATGTACGACGGCTACCAGGATCGAGGGATCCAAGGGTTGGGAGCACTAAACCGCGTCTATCGGACCGCGCGGACCATTTATGATGTGTGTAACGCATAAAGCATCCAATGTACTGGAATTTTTATCCGCAAGAACCGACCTAACCTACCCGCCCCCTCCTCCTGTTACCCCTTATCACGATGAGTGTCTTTAAAGTACCAAGCCATACTAGCAGTCTGCTTCTGCATTTTATTTGGGGGGAAGTCTAACTGTTCTCATGGATCATGTGACGATTATAAAAAGTTTTACAATTTATCGATACTCACCATTCCAAGGACATCCGTAGAGTTCCACCCTCATGCAAACGATTCTTATGTGAGAGGTGTAAGGGATGAATCGTATTTTGGTTGCGATGATAGGCGGGTCAAAAATCTGCTCTTTCTCGGTGTAGGGATTGTGGTTGCCAACGAGAAGCTGCAACAAAGAACAGTTGGAAATTAAATCTATGCCGATAAAACAGTGATTAAAGATACAGTCCAACAATTCAGACTCCTCGTGTAAAATGTCTTCAACAATCTACATATTTGCTGACTCTCTGTCTTCTTTTTTGGGTGTCAGGTCGACCCTAAAGATTGCTTTCCTCAGTTTGGCTAGACGGTGGAAACTATGCAGACTGTTGTAGCTGTCCACGCCGGAATTCGCGATTTTATGTGCTCTTGAGGTAGACAAAGAAATACACTGGCGTGACATGGGAGTTCATGTGCGGTCAATGGAGTGTGTTTATGGCACGTCCCAAAGAACGAATCTCACGCGACATGCTCGAGCAACAGTAACAACGACGGCAACCCCCATTTTCTCGGGAGTTCGCGTCCCTCTATCCGATTAGTATACAGCGACGCCTTGTGCGGAGAGGTGTCCGCGTAGGCGCTCGGCTTTCTCACTCGGAAGCTTCTCTAAATGTAAATTCGAGCGTTAAATCTGCGAGAAGCAGTTATCCTATACACAACGGTCGTACACTTGCGACATACAACCCCCCTCCCCCTTCCCGGTAACGCAGTGGTCGTGCAGGGGAAACGTACTGTAGATACTGCTGTTGTCTGCAGCTTCCACGTCTTCGTTTCTGTTTCAGCTGCCTACTATTGTGTGCAACTTACTGCGCTCAATGAAATACGAATATTAATATGCGTCACATGCCGCTAATTGAATTTGGACGATGGTCTTCATTTTCAACAGCACAGACTTTTTTAGATTTATGAAAAATATGTACACGATAAATTTAGGATCGAAACCATTTTTTTTGCAAGACCTCCCATGGCTTTTGACAATAAAAAATGAATTTCGCCCTTTTCGAAATAAATCGTGAAATTTATATCTATTCCACTATATTTTTGCGAGTGCTGAGCTATCGATATCTCGACGTTTACGTTTTAAACCGAGCTCCAGTCTGCTGCAAAAAAATACCTGGTAGTATTACGCTCAGTTGAAATATGAATGTGCTCATGACTGTATTCCCGTCGATGACGAGAATCAAAAGAGTAACGGAGCCCCGACGTAAAAAATTGTAACATGAGAGCACTGTATCTGCACGCGCACAGCTGCCAATTGTTGACCAACAGGATATAATATTTTTTTTATGAAATATATCCATTCGATAGCTTTGCCACTTCGTAGAATTTCACAGTGAACAGACCCTGGCTAAACATTCACTAGCATAGCATTTTTTAAAGTGAATTTCATTTTTTTATTCTCTTGTTTCCTTTAGGAGAATGCGTCGTTTATTTATATTCACTCATACAGTTTCCTACTTTTGTAGTCACTGTTGTTTCACTTTTTTTTGGAGGACAAGAGATCAACGGGGGCTGGTGAAGCAAAAAAAAAAAAAAAAAAAAAAAAAAAAAGAAAAAAAAAACGTATTGAATGTGTGTCTGCTGCCTGTCTGCCGTATCGTATTCATCGGCACGTATAGTAAACTGTTGCTTGTGTTGTGCATACATTCAAAGGGTCAGTGCTGACATTCGTGTTAGCCCATCGCGTGACTGAAATCAGACGAGTGTATATTCAAGGCTTATACAGACAACGATATCACGTTCTGGTTTTAATCGCAATGTCAATTTCAACGAATTCGCCAAGAAACTCACAAATTCGGTGGAATTGTTTTTAAAAATCACTAAACTGTAGCAATCAAGATTACGATCGTAACACACCTTTTGCCGGACATTTTTAAAAAATAATTGTTCATGTGTCAAAAGTGTCATTATTATATTATTATGTAAGGACACGTTAAATTTACAAGAATTATCGTATGCGAAGTTCTACTGTACACGCACATTTCAGTAGCACCCTTTTTTACGCGACACGTGACACTCTTTTTTATTTCTGGAAGCTCACTCGCTTTTGTATTTTGTTTGACGACGTTAACGAACCTAAATTGTAAACTGGTCTGTCGAAAACAGCGGACGTAAAACCGCGACGCATGTAGGTCCATCGCTTTCAACACTCGATTTTTTTATTTTTTATTGTGACTTGATTGTTGTATGTCAATTCTCGGTAGCCAATACGATATTTTTCATCACCGAGCTATGGCCCCTGGATATAAATATATTGACGTATCGATGAAAGAACTTGCAAATAAAATCGACCGTAACTTTTCAAGAAATATATACTATCACTGATAAATAAATTGCACCCGATACTCGTTTACTCTTTGCAATAATCAAAGCGAGGGCAGCGATTTTGATACGGTCCTATTAATATTCAAATCTTAATAGTGACTCTTTCTTTTTCGTCAGGGCGCGTAGAAAACCGGGTTCGCTATATATAACTCAGGCACCACAAAACCAACAGTAGATAATTTAACTTCAGTTGTAGGTCCAACAATTAGACCTGACAATACACTATTTTCCTCACTGTATGCTCGTATCGACAACCCTGCTTCAGAGGCCCCTTCTTAACTTGCTCAATGATCTCGGCTCCAAGGAACACCAGGCACATACTTGATCAGCTCTGTGTGGGAACCATCTTGGGTGCTACGTCCTCGTTTTACGCGTACATCACCTCTAAATACCATTACGAAAGGTAATTTGCGTTCACGCCCGTCGTTCCTAGTGGAACGGGCCTCTTAAAGCCCCGTCACACAACCATCTCGGCGGTTATATCGGTGGGAGGGTATCGGCGAAGCAGCGCCAAAACGACCGCAGACGCATTGCAACTGAACGCTCGGTGTGGCTGCTACGAAGTGCCGTGCGGTAGAGTAGGGTGCAAGACTCCATATAGCATGGCTCGTATGCGTATATATACTACTGCAGCGTGGACACGAGGCTGGAATACAAGGTAACCTCGAGGAACGTTAGTGCTCTTGGTTCACCACCCCTCGCTACGTTACGCGATACGAATAATTAATACAGCTATAAACAAGACCAGAGCTTGTAGGTGATACGCTCTTCGGTTAAAGTCTCTTATCATGAGACACATACATAAAATTGATGAGTATCCATAGTGTCTATGACAGATGATCGTGGCCAAGTGGTGGTGGTGGTGATGGCTGTCGTAGTGCCGATGTATTTACATTGGTGGACAAAGGTGGTTCGAATAGCGCTCCAACAGGATCAACGGCTTTGTGTCTCGCCATCAGCCAATTTTATGTTTCTGCGTCAACAACTTACGACTTACTCGCTTTACAAACAAGCGATTTAGGTTACATTGTGTTGTTTCTTTTTAAACCTACGTTTGATAAATGAGAATCAGGCTCGTCTTGACAGTTGGGTGGTCGTCAACCAAGCGTCAATGTGAAATAAAAGTGTCGTACCTAATGGCATATTGTCGTTATCCGAGGACAGGTCTTATAAAGATACATGTAGGACCTGTCCTCGGATTTTCAGATGACCAAGCGCATTGTCGGGTCAAGAGGTTGGAAATGGAAACGATAAAATATTCACAAAACCTTGAGTAGGTCACGAAAGATGCTCGGAATCGTTATAATTAGATGTTCCGCGTCGCTTGACGGACAATTCGCTGGTTACTTTGTTGATAGAATCGAGCTGATTAAATTTCATGTACAATTTTTCTTGCCCTGAAGTTCCAACGGAACCTCTCGGCCAAATCCGATCTATGAGACGTCGGGACACGGTTGTTGCAAGCTTCCTGGGTCACTGGGTCGAGCGTAATTGTCTCTTCGCGAGGTAAACCGGAATCTCGGTACCAGGGAATCCTGCTGGTTGTCGCTAGGAGCTCCGGAAGCGTTAGGGGAAGAAAACAGAGAAAGGCAGAGAAGATGAGACAGAGTGGAAGGGAGGAAAAAGGAAAACGCCGAGAAAGCTAAACATCCTCGCTTGGCGTCCGCGTTCTATTTCCGGGGAGGATCGGGATCTTTCCGCAATTACTTTGCGCCCCCTCGAGGAAACGGAGGCAAGTAGTTCTGCAGCATCATCCTGTCGCTTGGGTTCACTCCGCCAGGACCTAATCTGTTTGCCACCGAAATTGCTATTGCACTTTGTGGTTAACGCGAATCACTGTTCTAATTCTGAGACCGTGCGGCTTGCTCTGCGTTTCGGCATTCAGCGGTTCGCGTTACTACGAAGTGGAAAGTGAGGGTAAAAAAAGAGTCCGAATACCTGCGAAGAACAAAGTGAGAAAAGTCAAGAAACTATGCGATATAAACTTTCTGTTTGTTCCACAAACCTATTCTGCATACAAGACTCCTGTTGAGAATTTGTGCAGGTAACATATTCCACTCGTTTAAGCAAGCCTACCCTATTATTGAAAAAAACCCTTTTGTTAAGCTTTTTATTTTCGTAAGGTTAATCTTAAAGAATCCTCGTATTCTGCAAAGTCGTCGATTAGTGTCATTGTCGGAAGAGCCTTTCTAGAGAATGCTATTTCTACATGATAACTCCAGTTGTCTATGTTCCAGCTGAGAAAGTCAGTGGAATGCAATTTTTTTATTTCCTCCTGCAGCCTGTCTATTGCTATTTCGAAGTCCCGCAATCCCAGGGATCTCATTTACGAGCCGCAATGCACGATAATATTGTTCCTAGCTAGGGAACTTCGAAAAGCCCCGCAGCAGGATTGCTCCGCCGGTTCAACCTCCTGAAGTGCACATCGTACAACACCTCCTTGTTCATCTGCGCCGTCGTGGAGGTAAAATAAATTGAGGCTACCCTCGAAACAATCGGAGTCAGGTGAAGTGTGTGTCTCTCTATTTATATCAGGAACTGACGGCGCTCTTACTCTTCTCCACGAGTTTTCAACGATTGTTAAAGTTCCTTCGAGACTGGCAAAGTTTAAATTGACGTTGGTGTACTCTGGTTGTCTTCTCCTGTCCATTTTTTGCCTTCTGTCATCTGCTGCAGGGAAGAGACGAAGACTCGTCGAAAAAAGGAATTGCCAGAGCTTCTGGTTATGTCTAAATTTGGCGCATAGTATTGACGGGCAGTAAAAGCTGGAAGTAGTAAAAACCAATGCGCACAATTTTTTTAAACCGCAGATATTCTTGGAGAAAGTAAAAATGAGAACTTTTTCGCGGATTATGACAAAGTAAGGCAATACAAAGCTTGCAGAGACTCTTGAAGTGTTAACAATTTCTTTAACATTCAGTTCACGACGTGAGTGGTTTATTTGGATAGCGAAGTGGATTTTATTTTCGTTGCCATATTGATCAATGCCCCTATCGCAGTGTGTGGAAATCCTTGCAGCCGATAACCGTGAACCAAGCTGAGATTCGACTGAAAGGGAGACAGGAAACGAAAAAGCGAACGCTAGCGTAGAAAATTGCTTCCGGGTTTGGATGTAATCCGCTAATAGCATGTCCACGTTCGTCGCCCATAATCCGTAATCCTTCCGATACTCGTTGGGCTTTACCAAAGAGTGCGAGTGCACGAGACGAAGCTCTCGGTTATCCAAATGCAGACGTAAGAGGCCTTGTTGTGAATTCCTCTCTCGCTTCGGTACATCCAAGCGTCGGAGTCTATTATAATAGTCCTTTGAAGAACAAAATAACTGTGAATGTACTTATGCTAAATATTAAAAAGTATCGCATATCCACATCTCAATGATTCGTTCCCCTTTAGAAAATGGCTTATCAACGTCAAAGAATTTCCGATGTTGACGATGTTGTAGGTGTTTGTAACTTTATCATTGTGTTTGTTATCCGTCCACTTTTATGTGCAATCGAAAGGATGAAAAGCGCAACGAGTCTTACATGAGCCGTCTCGCGCGGTGTGCAATGCCAGGAGCATTGATTTTTACAGCCCTCTTGGCGCCTCGCAAAGCTGATGAAAAGCCGGGCGAGGTAGCCAGGAAATACGATAGAAAAAGAACGTTCGGGACTCGGTGCAGTTATAAGGTAACAGCGAAGGAGAAAACTGAGGAAACGGGTTTCAAAGTAAGTGGATGAACTCGTAGTGCAGCTTCATTAGATTGGCAAACTGAGCGTAAAATGCATACTATATAGCAAAGCGAGTGTTTCTACTCCGGTGTCACCTTTTCTTTTTCTTTCTCGCTCTACAAGACACACTGCAGAGTGATTACGAAATAAAGTGTACGCTTAAGTTCTTTTTTTTTCTCTCGCTTTTTCTTCGCTATGCATGAAGCGCGTGCAATTTCAAGCGTCAGAGTTAAGCTCTCGGCGCGCAGTTAAGCTTTGAAATTTAATACTTCACATCTGTACGCGAGAAAATTGTATCGTTTTACATGTGTATGTGGGTCAGAGATTTCGCGAACAAGGGTATAACCTCCGCGAGCGTTTCGGGTTCTCGTGCACGTGAGCTTTCGATAATCACTGCAATTATCCGAAGGCCCCGGCGCGGTTGTAAACGTATGTTACAATGCTCCACACAGGGACGACGTGCCCTGCGCTATTGCCGCTGGTATACATAAATTCCCTCGTGCTCTTTGTCTGGTAGTGGTAACCTGTATAGACGGGCCTCCCTCTCGTGGGCGATTTCGAATTCAGCTGAAAGTGGAAAAGGCGCGTCCTCTCGTCCCGCCGCACCCACGTCCCGCCGGAATGAATATGTTAATTGGCTTTGAAATTGGCTGTCCCTATAGGTGATTGATTAAAATTCGATACGTTCGCCTCGTCCCGATCACCCTCCGGCCGCGCGAAACTCTTCCTCCCCACTTCGACGTATCTGGCAATTCTCTCGCTGTTCAGGACCTATCGGGGAGTTATCAGACGATAAAAGAACCGCGGGAAAGGATTATCAGCGGGTTATAGGGTGCCCAGACTCGAGGGAAATTTTCCAGAGGAATCAGGAATCGTCCCGTCCTTCGTTTTATAACGTTTTCTCTCTTTAAATCGAACTAATTTCATGCGACTACAGCTGCGACTCAGTAAAATCGATGAGCAGTTAAAAGGATAACGCAGATTCTAAACATATTCAGACTCTATGTGAAATTGGAAATGTACCCTTTTTATATTCTCATTTCTCTTTCGATATCCAATATCATGTTCCTAATTTACGACAATGATTAACTATCGGCATCGTTAAATTTAATAACATTTGAATGTCTTCTTCTTTTAATAAAATCAAAAACATAACTTTTGTATTTTTTTAATATTTCTTTTTCCTTGAAACTTGAATCACGCAGGTTAAAAATCCGTTCCATTTTACAGAAATATTCCAAAATGTGTTCACGTCACTGGGCTTACGTCACGGGTCGCATAATCGTCTTGGTTCCAAGCACGTTGATGAATATGACTTGAGGCAATCGCCTTGTCGCTACAATCTTTTGCTCTTGGGATTTATCGCATGTCACACCGCTGGGATTGTTATAACGTAGTGGCTGAAGCTTGGCAAACCGTATACCTCGTTTCCCTGGAGTGACGTCTGTCTGTTCTGTACGCAAACTCCTTGTTTGAACCAGTGCACGCATGAGCCCTCTGTGCCGTATTCTGCCCCATGGAACGCGTCACGTTTCCCGTTGTAGTTGTGCGTTGAAATTGATGTATGCACTACGTATTGTGTATATGAGGCGTCTGTTTGATCCAGATGCGTGGAAAGACAGGTGTACAGTTCGATAGTTAAGGATTAACCTGACCACGGAATGAAAACATGTAACATATAGGACATCGTATTGTTATACATTTTGAAAACTTGATCAAAGCAACCAGAAAGTTACAAATGTGATTCAAAATTATGTCAATAATGAGTGTGTCGATCAGTAGGTAACCCAGTACCATGCAACAAACCGTCGACAGGATCAAGTGCATCCAAACGTACATAACAAATCAAATTCCTCATGCAGGTATTCGCGCAGTCAGCAAACAGTCGCGGCTGCACTTGTGTTACAATCCGAGAGTCTTGCTTAATTCGATGTTACGACAAGCATTGTAGTATAGTTATTCGCCTCCTCCTCGACATTCACTCACGGCGTATGTGCTATCGAGCCTTATCGTGGCAGCGTTGCAGAGAGCACACATAACGGGGCAGCCTCGACAGGTTGCCTCATTGGAATTCACACGAGGAAAGGAACAAGTATGCATACAGCAAGTACGAGTTGCACGGGGTGTTATCTATGCGCCTTGATGGATACAGAGCGGAATTCGTATAGCCACGTGAAGGGGTTGCGTAGCCCTTACGAACGAGCTTGTGCCCCGGGATCCGACTGCAGGGTCTTCTCGTCCGTCTGCGGCGGGACAATTGCCAACGTTGGACGTGTTTCATTAACGCGGACATAGCACGACACTTTGCAGACGAAATATACAACGGTGGTTGTGCGCCACAGCGTATAGCATCAGTAACAACAGCCATGCATAGAACGAGCAACAGCCACTCGACAACTCGTCGACTCGTCTTCGTAATCCAGTCGTTAGTATATCGTGGGAAACGCCTCCGTGGGGTATTACAACGTAGCGAGCAACAGCCACGAATGCTACGATCGTTTCTCTTCGCCGATCTCTTCTCCTCTTCCCTTTGGCCCGGGGAAAACCAGAGATATTCGGTACCCGACCACCGGCACAGCTTTTCAGCTCGTGTCGGAGTCAGGATGGAGTTGACTCGGGGGCAAACCAAACCGGAATTATACTATACACGCTGCGCTACGGTATTAGAAGCGACGACTAAGAATGGAGAATTGCGGAAGTACCTGCACGTACCTCAGCTCAGCATGAGGGCATAGTTTGCTTAATGATAGCATACTACGTGGTGCTCCGGCGATGCTGCACTACGTACACTGAGGAGACACATGTTACAAATCGTATACGGTAAAGGCGAAACAGACAAGCCATCGGGTATCAGTAGCTAGGAAAGCACTTCCTCCATCCATGGAAGATCACAAATATAATTGAATTAACTGTGATAAAGTTGTGCTTGTGTGCGCGACAGGTCAGGAGTACCGCGATAGTGACTTCTCGGTTAGCTTACAATTAGAATCGTCATCAACATCATCAGCAACATGCGATCGTTCTATAGCCACTCTAATTGATATTGGGTATTTTGATACCATAGAAACTATCGTAGATATGCCGTACTAACTTATCTGCCTCATGCTTCGCGCTGTTCGATCAATTGTCTATAATGATCGACAATTATGTACCTGGTTTGGAGGCATGGCATCTAACATCCAACATCCACTCTGGCATTAAACACCATCCAATGGTATGTGTAACGAGAATCTCTTGGTTCAACGTTGGGATTATTAGTGGAAGAACGTAGTTAGTCCATGACTCACATTATTAGCAACGTCGTGACAATCTCTGAACCCTAAATAATAGACGGGTAGTCAGACAGCCACAGCGGCTTTTGTTATAACTGACCCGTGGTACTTTCGGCCCTGATATCCCCTTGTTCTGTAGACGTGTACGTGGTCGGAACGCGTCACGTATTCCAGGTAGGTGTTGATAGGTTACCGCTTTAGCAAAAACTGAATGTGCGTGTTAAATGCTCTCTTATCTAAAACGCGCTTCACAAAAGCAAAAAAGGAAAGCACTGAAGAATCATTTTTCGTGCTGCTATGCTTCATGTCGGTACTTTTCTTTTATACCGTATCTTTCAGTCTCGCGTTCCTTTTCATCCATGGCTTCTCTCTGTCTATCCTACCAGCCCATGACGCAACAGTGAAACTGCAGTAGTCGGGTAAAATGTCGGTGTAGAGCGCGAGTCACGTACGGCACGCGATAACGCCTCGCAGACGGCGGTACCGTATTCAAAGCGAGCTTGTCGTAGCGCAGGGGGAGCAAAAAAAACCGACAAAGTGAGAGGGAGGAAGGATCGAGTTTGGAGGCCGCCAACGCTATTCCTGCCGGTAGAGTGGCGTGTGCGAGTATAAGAGCTGGAAGATCACATGCTAGGCCAGATTGAGGCTGGGGTAAACGGTCGTACGACCACCGACGCGTACCTAACCCACCCCTGACGGTCTCTGCGCCCCCCTCAGAACCCTTAGCCTATCCTCCTAAAGCTTTTTTCCTTCCTATTTCTGCTCTTGCACTCTCTGTATGTGCCGGAGATTCAGCGTTCTCGCGCTCTGTGCAAATCTGCGTGACAATGGGGCTCTTCGGCGGAAGGTGGGGCAAGGGAAAGGGGTAGGGGGCGGGCAGATGGTGTGGATGCGAGGGACTAACTGGGATGAGAAAAACAGAGTGGTGAGATTGTCTACCGTGTGTCCTCCGGGCATCCTGGTCTCGCAACACACACGCTAGATCGGACTGGTGTAGGCTGACTGCTTTTTTACCTGCTTCTGTGTTGAGACAACGGATTTCTAACTGTGAAAATATTTCACTAACAAGTACCAAACTCTGCGAAACATTATTTATTATTCCAACTCTGTAAATTACGTATGTTAAAAAGTACCTCGCAATAATATGATAACTGGAGGAACAACAATAACAACAACAACAATAACGATACTTACACTGCGCACTTCGCACTTCGTTCAAGACCCCTATTCATAATTACATATGATGACTCATATTTTAGGCGAATGATATTGTTTCTATTGCCGATATTCGATACGATTAATCGAAATACTAAAATAATGTTGTTAAGTTGTTATGATAGGGAGAACTTACGTGCATACCCCGTCGATTTCGCCACCGCACCCACTTGTTGAAACCCGGTCTCCAGTACTCGATGAAGTATTCTTCGGTGTACTCAACTCCATTGCCATTGCCGAATCTTCCCTGAGTCTGAGTCGACGTCAAGACACGTGGTGTGCGGAGGTTCACTTCCAGGAACTCCTTGCCCTCTTTCGTGACCATGTTCCTTGGACACCAAGCTCCGCCTCCCTTATCTTTGTGTAACCTGTTTGATAAAGAATAATAAAAGTATTACAGTTCATCATGTTCAACATAATTTACAGTGAAGATATTTTTTGTTATTTCTTCGTGGAGGAACATATTAGGTAATACACGCAGCAAGACAAATATTATTATCATACTGGTACTCAATGTCCGAGTATACATTGTTGAGAAGTACGCAGTGCGAAAGCTGAGAAGATGTTACAGAACAAGAAAAGGAAGGCCAAGGAGATAGCAAACGAATATCAAGAGAATATCAATGTCAAGAGGTAGCGTTTCGACGCCAAGTACAAATCTGTATACGTATATGTACACATATATAGATGGCGTGAGGCAGCCGTCGGTAATAACGGGAGGCAGTAAAGAGCAAGGGGGGAAAACAGTGGAACAGTATTAGAGCGCGTTGCGGAGACCTTCGTCGGTATAGAAGGCGCATTACCTCGCGTCTCATCAGAGACGAAAGATGCATTAGCATTGCTAATGACGGCCATCGTTACCACCGCAGGACGTAGACGGAATGGAGGGGATATGGCACACAGGCCATCTCGCTGGTACGACTCTCACTGCCACATCCTTGTCCTCGACCACTTTAACCTTTCGAGACGGTTGCGAATTGGCGGGACAGCAGGACGTTTGCAGCTTCACCGCAAATGGTAGGAACGGGACGATGACGTTGACAACCACGAGAATAACAACTAAGCTCCACTGTGGGTTGGGTAATGTACGGAACGAATTCCAAGACTGCTTAATCCCGTGTGCCTTGACTTTAGCTGTCTGCAGCTGCATGTTTTGTTGATCCATTTTTTAATAGGTCTGAAGTTTTTTGTCCCGGCTGCAGTAATCCTGCAGTAAACTAATCGATTTATTCGATCTCTGATTGGCAAAAGTAAATTTCAGTAAAGTTCAGTAAAAGTAGATGCCTGATTCGGCATCTACTTTTACTGAAAGTTTTCGTCGACTCACCCTTCGATTTTCTCATGCCTTTATTTTAAACACGCGTCGGTGTTGCGTGTTACTTTTTTTGTTTCACCCTTTCCCGCGATTATCAAGATTATTTCGGAAATAATGCACGCTATGGAATATATGGTTCCTCCCTTGCATTTCGTGCATCCCCGTCGTATTTTCATCCAAGCCCAGAGGAAAACCCCGGGGACGAGGAGGAATACGAAAGGAACGCGAGGAGGAAGAGAAGATGGTAGACGGGCGAGACTCTACGTACTCTATGTACCGAGTAGAATAGGGATATAGTGGATGCGGCTCTCGAGAGTCTACTGTGCGCGTCGTAGTCCTCTTGTGCTTCTCCACCCGCTGTGCAGTATGCAGCAACCTCGGCGTTGGGTCACGCGCGAGGATGCTTACGATTTCCAATCCGGATGAAAGCCGCGCGCGCTCGCCCGATAGACGAAACGACAATGGCGCCAGGAGCCAGAGGGACGAAGAGAGACGGAGATCAAGAGTGAGCGAGAGCAAGAGGATGTTAAGCTTTCGAAGAACGCGTCGGCAAAAGCGAGTAATCCGAATCGATAGGGAAGCAAAATAAGAGAGTCAGTGTTGCCCCTGCACTGCCTTCTTGCCCTTGATCGTAACCTCACTGCAAAGAAAATCACGGGAATTGTTATCCACTTCGCAAACAATTCCGCTTATTATTTCTACCTTCTTTCTTTGCCTCGTTATCGAAGTTCATTGATCGTTAATTTTTAAGTAACCAACGACGTCTAAATATCTTCGATTCTACGTAACATCAAATTTATTACCCTCGTAGAGTTTCGTAGTTTAAATAAGTTTTTCACCGTTACTGCTTTTTGTGCATGGGAAAAAAATTGCCAGTTCAGAAAAACAAACTTTTAAATGCTCGGAGTGACGCACTTCCGGCGTAATCCGTGTTGTTACAACAGTGTTAAAAACAGCATTAATATTTTACTGAGAAATAATTAAGCCGAGCAACTTTCGTAACTGAACGCGAATCTCGTATCGTTTTTTCTTATATTCTTATTATTTCGAATTCACAACGAGTTCTTTAATATTCGCAGTGATTCTGCGTATCGGGTCGAACGTCCTATAAGCTTCATTTTCAAAGGAATATTTCAATAACTGGCTGCGAATCGTGGAAAATTGTGCGTGGCGGTTTGTGCCTGTAAAATATTATCGAATACGCGGCGCGCGTCTGCTGAGCCCGGGAGCATATTTTCATGGAGCGAAGGGACGCGAGCGGCAAGGAAGGGACGGCAAAACGTACATCCCAGCGAGTCCTTCTGATTGGCGCATCGCAGCGCGGCGGCACCTGTGTGTTGTTCGGTCATTTTCCATGACTGAGTCGCATTGTTTCGAATGGCATCCGTTCGCTTTTGCGAAACAATGCAACGCGCGAGAGCTTGATCTATATTTCGCTCGATGCGAATGAGAAATTGGTGGCGGCTCGGCGAGAGCAGCGGCAACCCGGTGCACCCCGCACGTAGTGCAGAATTTGGTGGTCTCGGGAATTTCGAGGGAGCGAGAATATTGATCGCGCGGCGAGATGACGTCGATATTCGATTTGTCGCGATAAGGGAAGGAAGAAAAAATCTCGTAGGTATCGCCCTTCTTAATCTTCGATTGTATTGAAAGGGAAAGATTCCGAAGTGATGCGGATCTCTCTATTTCCGGTAAGTCATCGCTCGAACATAAAAGCCCGAGTATTTTCATATTCAACTCGAGCTTCGCGCTCGGTCACGTGCCCGATGGCCCCATTCTTCTATTATCTTAAAGGTACGTGCCACACGGTCCCCCCAGGCCAGAAGCTAATTAAATTTTTCCATAATACGGCTATTTCGCCGAGGTAGGGAAGATTGCAAAAAGGAGAAAGGCGGAAAGTACGAAGGAAGAAAAGCAACTTGCGAAACGTCGTGTCCGCGCTTTTTGACTTCTTTTTCCGCAGTGTCCGAGAATTTGATTTAAACTGTCGCTGTTCCCTCGATCAACATTGATTAAAAATAATAGCTGAAAAAAATTCAATTTCAAACCACTTTCAACGCCGTCGACGCAATCGTAATACCTTTTTTTTTCACGCGACAATGATTTTTTTTAACATCTCGACCGCGAACACACGGTCGGGTTGGCCAGTCGCAGCGGCGTGAATGCCCCCCAGCAATCTCGGTCAGACTCGCGGTCACCCGTTTATCGCAAATATTCCGAGCGGAGAATGCGGTGTCGAATATGCCATCAGGCAAATGATCCGTGGAAAATTCCGGTTCGCCGCGACCACACGACGGCTACGACCAATTTTACGGGCTGCTTCCAAACGTCCGCTGTCGCCTTTTCTCGAACACAGGACGAACGACAAAGAAAAGGCGATAGTTACGACAGATCCGGGCTGGACAGGCAAAAAGTGGCTGAAACAGGAAAGGAGAACCCCTCGTTCGTCCGGGAAATGCAAAAACTTATACCACGAAAGAAAACCTATCGACGTTAACAACTCTTGCGTGACCCCATTCAACTTTAACTACGCTCTGATAAAAAATCGAACGTCAGAAATTGAAGGACGCGAAAAAAGAAAAAAAAATTATGTAATGAGCAAAAAACGCGATATAAATTTTCGAAAATTTCTACACTAATTATTATTCATCGACGAGCAAAGCTCGAGCTTAAAATACAGTTTACTCCCGCACCGAGAAATTTAATTTCTCGTTATTCTCAACAATAACAAAATAATTGTATATTATTCAGCAAAAAAGGTCCAACACAAAGAAAAAATATCGAATTTCAGACTCAAAGTGCGTTTTCGAGTACGCCATAAGTCGCATCTTCGATGCATCCGGCGCTGCCGTAGGTGGGACACGATGGAGAGCTTTGTTTTCCTGGCGTTTCCATATCCAGTGTGCTCACCGCGACGCACACAGCAGACGAAAGCGACTCTTTCCAGGACGACTTCTTCGTCGTCGTCGCGCAGTCGGAGATAAAAGCATTCGTAACACGTATAGGGGAGGCCCATTACTTTTCACGTTTTTCATTGGCCATCAGCAAGAGGCGACGCGACAGGCCAATGCTGAAGAGGACCAAGGACATGAACAACACCACTATGGGTATATATATATACGATGCATATATACACGTATATCCATATACCGACAGTGTCGGTATAACAGTATTATATAGAGACGCGGGTACCAGTGGATGCCGGGCGTTGGTGGTCGCGATGGTGTGGCAAGTGGAAATGCCTTTCGGGAAACTTGGTCATGGAAACGCAGATATCGGGCGAATGGGTTGCTACCACGGCTGTTGGAGCTTTCGCTGGACGCAGGCGGCGATTGCTTCTCGCTTCCTCTCGTTTCGACGCTTTCCCTCACGTCCGCTGCTCCTCGACTCCCCCCTACCGCTGCAAAATCGACTACCAGAGCGTTCACACGGTTGGCTCGGTATGGGCCGCGCGCACCTTCGTAGCGGACGAAGCGGCGGCGGCGGCGGCGGCCGAAGCGACGAAATAGATTTTCGTTATCGCTCGACCTATGTATATATACCGCTATCTGCGCTCCGCGTCTGCGTCCGCGTCTATATACCCGTTCGCTCTCACCTATCTCACTGTCGCTACGGATTTTGACAAAAGTTCTCTCACATATTTAACGAGGTGAAATTCTTTCTTCCAATCGCGCAAAAATTTGCATTCGCTCGGGATTCTGAGGCAGGATTACCGCTCCGTGCACGTCACTTGTCACGCGAGCAGGAGCATCTCGTAACGAGAAATGTGTGAGCGCTCTTGGCGTTGACATTCGTGAGATAGACGGGAGTATCGATGATACATGTTCGCGATTCTCTGCGAACAGTAGTAGTACGTTTCGCGTCCAAGGACAGAATTTCTACACCGAGAGAAAAAGTATCATTGGGTCAATGAAATTTGCGCAACAAATTGACATTTGGTGCGCATTCGATCATAGAAAATACTGGACTGTTAATATCGTAGTAGGAACGTAATTGAAAGGTACAATAGAAATTAGCAGATACGACCGTTGATAGGCATCGCTTTGCTGCTTCACGTGACCCAACAAGGTCGCCTTGGCGATACCTGAATCGACGTCACTACAGGATTCCTTTGTACCGGCATACAGGGGACTCCTTTCACAGGCTCGCGGCTGAATTATAATCTTAGACGCTGTACAGCTACCCCCACTATAACAGTGACCCAGTTGAGCTCTAACGACGATGTTAATTTAACGAAGGTAAAACGTCGTCGTCGTTGTCGTCGTCTTAATCGCATGAGAGCAGATATAGTGGCGCGAGCGGTAGCGGCGCATTACTCCATCGTCTCGGTGGTTGGTCGCGCCCTCGCCGGGGTCTATTCGCGTTCCAAGCGAGACATCCTCCGGGCGTTACAACGAAGAAACTACCCCCGATGAACGTCGGGCGATAAAAAGCTTAGGGTGCGACGGAGACAGGGCCACGGGTCATAGTGGAAGGTCCCACGGGGAGCACCGATGATCGCGCAGATAGTAACTGCGATAATCAGCGCAGACGACAACCGGCCGGTGAGTTATAATCGCGAGAATGTCCGTCACGGTCGTTTACGAGTAAATTAATATCTATACCGATTAAATTAATTTCACGGCGTTAAATATGGCGATAAGATAAGAGCGAAAACGGCCGGAAGTTACGTGAATATATATATATATATATCCATTGCGCGATAGAATCTCGAGTGAGAGTGAGATAAGTCGCTGATGATCCGCGCGACAATGGAATCACTGAGTCGTGGTCGTTGAGAGTGCAGTACACGAGGTCTCCTAATTTCTTTCGAGCGCGACTCGCCGAGAGCATCGAATGTGTACGATGGAGGTCGAGGAAAAAAGAAATAAAGGGCCCATGGAAACGACCTCGGAGTCATTACTTTAAACGACCCCCGGCCGACACACGCGAGGCCGCTACTGGCCTATTTTCTTTTATATCGAATCGCCACCGCACCGCCGCGCGTAGCCCAAAGCTTTGGGGTTGCGGTTGAAGGGCCTGTAGCTTGTGTGGGAAATGAATTTTTTTTTGATCCCCCATTCTCTGGGGATTCGAGTGCGAGGGCCAAGAGAATTGCGGAGGTGTATACATGGACGCGTGTGGCGGAATGGGGAGGGGGAGAAGAGTGGGTGGATTACATTGAATCGCTCGGCCGAAATTAAACGCATTAAAAATTTATTTTCCGCGTGATTGAACATACGTGGGATGGGAAGGGACGGAGCTGAGCATCGATTGACCGCAGATTCGCGATAAATCCTGGTTGGGTTAAACCGTCGGTGAATAGGTCAGGTATTATTGTCTTAAAGCAAATGTGTCGATTGAATTGCTCGGTTCTCGTGCTGAGGATCGTAATGCATAGATTTGGAGAAGGCACATTTTTTGTCGAGGAAAAAAACGACACTTGGTTGAACACCTCCGTAGTCCAGTTATACCGACAACAACGATAACCCGATCCCCTGACCCGTCGCCTCTCTGCTTTTTCTCATCTTGTTTTTTTTTTTTTTTTTTTTTTTTTTTTTTTTCACAAAACCTGGATCTCGAATGAAGCGTCCTCGGTTCCGCTCGTCCTCACAGCTAAACCAGCGAAACCTGTTCCCCCGGCCACGGCCGACACCGACACGCACAGTGCGTTACAAAGGGCTGGACGTGTAATGCCTCCTTCAATTTATGCGCCTCTTTATGTTCCAGTGAAAGAGCGTATTATGTTCGGGGTAGATTATTGTGAAAAGTGAGCGGTCGTCCGAGGATGGAGTTGCGAACGAAAGAGGGCAGCAACGACGGAAAACAAGCGAAGCTGTGCACGAACGAGGGAAAAAAACGGAGTGTAGAAAAAAGAGAAGTGTGGAGGAGAATGATACGAAGGTATTTCGTACATCACTCACTGGCGATTTTTTAAAATTTGTTTCATTCTCTATTCTGGCTTTTGGTGTGCCGGTTGTGTTACACAAAGTAAGATTAGAAACAGGGCTAAATGACGGGGAATTGTGTTCCTCCTTAGGATGTACGACGGACATACAATACACTAGACAGGTGTCTAGTGTGTTTCTAGTGTTTCGACTCTTGCAAACAAGTGTAAATCATTTGTGATTTAGATGTTTCACGGTGTCCTACTTTTGCGAATTTCGCGATGTATGTGTTGTAGCCACGTGCAACTGTACGTGTCGAGGATAAATTCGACGGTGGAACGTGGACATGAAACCTGATCGAAATTGCCGTATAAATATACGAATAAAATTACGCGTCATAAATTTATAAAACAGCGTGGAATGAGAAAATAAAACAAACAAGAAGGGAATAGAGAGTGGAGCATGTGTCGATTCGGACGTGCCCGGTGAGACACATAGTCGTTCCACGCGAATCCATAGGTTGCGTCCCTGTCCATCGTAAAATTGGAAACAATCTATTCAGGGCAAAGCGAGATCGTCGAATGAAATTGTAAAGAAATCCCATTGAAGGTATTCGTTGGCTATGTCATTCTCGCCGATGTGGTCCTGCTATTTGATAAAACTACCTTCTCAAAGTGCAAAGAATTTTTTTGAAATTCTCTCGAATGGAGCCCGCTTTCGAGTATAGTTGAAGCGTGTTATGACGACCCTTCATTCACGCAGACCAATTATTTTGCTGTCGACTTTTTGGCGCACACAACGTTTCGATACTTTCCAGCAATGATTGCATTGAAAAATCCCACGCACCTGCGAGGAAACTCCTCCTAATACAGATTTATTGCAGGCTGTCGCGTGAGTCCTCGCTAGAGAGAAAAAGATTCAGAACGGGCTTGGTGCTCTCCTGATACAGGTATTATACCGAGGTAAGATCAAGAACGGAATTGCTATGAAATTGGAGGTAATTTGTTAGGTCGAACAAGGCTGTCGGTGCAGCTTCAGATATACCTTACAGGTTAGCCAATGTGTGCCTTGCAATTCTATCGCGGAGGCAGAGAAGCTAGCAGCCCGATCTCGCGCTTGCTTACCAAACCGTCTGTATACTTGGAGTCAAACAACACCGCGCCGTCTTACAGAGCGCAGACAATGGAATACAAACTGACTACTATACGAAATTGTAGGTCAGTCTCTTGCAAACATTTACCGAAGTGGTCATGAACCTAAAGTAAATGTGGCCTTCTGGATTATTCTGATGTAGTCGCCGTGGCAAGGCCACCACAAAACAAAATAACAATAAACCAACTTTTGAGCAATATGTACCAAATGAAAAACTGCGTATCTGAATTCATTGCTGAATTCACCACCGTCAGTAGATTCTTACCTGGCGTGCTTAGGTCCAAGGCTGGGATCGTACATAGAACTGGCAGTGATGTCTTCGTCGGCTATTTCACCGTTCTCCATGCCCAGTACCCCTTTGCATTGTCCTGTAACAATTGAAACAAATTTTGATTAATGCGGGATGACCCGTGAAGCATGCGAAATGAAACTACCTAATCTAACTGAAGCGAACCTATACTCAAACTAATCCTACAAAACTGAACCCTAACTAACTCCATCCAACAATATTATTTTACAACCCATAAGCCTGATTTACGGGATATTTTTTTGCAACAGTCTAGCGTTAAGAGGATGCAAAGTATAATACCACAATTATTGGATTCCTACCCCAAATATAGATACAACGAGAGCATCGCGCTTTGAGCAAGCAACATCAATATTTTCCCTCTTCCATTACGATGTCGCAGACGCTTCCTATCCACGTCCTGACGTCATCTCTGTACGCACAAACGTCGCGATCATTTGTATCCAACTCGTGACTTCGTTCTGCCTCACGGACCCTTCGTTCGACCACAAAGCATCGACTGTAGACTATGGATCCGCCGGATGAACGGACTAGCCATGCAAACTGTGAATACACCGACCCATTCAGCCTTGTCTCATGCTATCTCCACGTACATCAACAAATTTGTATTACGGCATAGAAAGCCTTGATAGTGGACGGGGCTCAGTGTAAACTCGTAGCAATCCATGTCAGTAACCATACTGTCATCCGCATCGAGCCTTTGGACTCTGCAACGTCATCTCTATGCTATATGAGAGACATTGTCTGATGCCTTGATCATGTTACTCACTATCGGTCGCGTTGATCGATACGAGAGTTGCCATCAGAATCAGAAGTGCTACGAAACAAGAGGTTCGCACCAAGTTGGAGTAAAGCCAAATTCCCTGAAGTGCATACATTTCAAAATGTTTTGTCCACGTCATTGACTGATTCGGAACGCAAAATGTCCATTGGACTCAATCGATCAATATCTATAAAAACGACGATCCGTTGGACACTCTCACAGTAAGAAATGACACAATGTTAAGGTATCCAGAACACTTTAAATTCCGCTTGTCATTCCTGCTTGTGCGGCTGTAGAATTCTGAAATAGTCTGCCGAGCCGGAGAAACACAGGGGCACAACACCAAGAAACCACGTGTCGGGCTGATGCACTGGCGAAGCACTTTTGAAAATAGCAATGTGTGTCCGTATATAACACTCGATTGGTGCTACACACCGGCGAGGACGAGTGTGGTGGTCGGGCGTATGAGTTTCTGTGGGAGCAGACAAAGAAGGAAGGAGGGTGGGTCGTAAGGTTATAATACGAGTGAGAGCATTGGTACTCCAAGGGTGTACAACCCCGCCGATATATCCGGGTGTGCTGCCATCCTCGCAGCACCAGCGAGCTAGGCGATGGTTTCCAGTGAAAATGTCGGACGTGGGCCATGATAAATTGCAGAGTCCGCACGGTGTCGGCTACCACCCTCCTCAGCCGCGCATGTAGCCGTTGCACTTAAGCTACACAGCCGCTGCAGTTATCGCTCGTTCCCTCGCGTTTCGGAGGATACGTGGGATACAGTGTACAGGCTAGCGAGCGTATACTACACAGTTAGTATATGGTAGGTAGCTGTAACGTAGGAAAGTTTCAAAACTGCAGAATGCAGCGGACGTGGGATTTGCTGGGAGGCCGGTATGAGCAAGTAGCCAGCCACGCTGCCCTCGGGTCTGGCCTCTCTCTGTGCAAAACCGTGTACGCCATGCACATGTCTCAGTCACCTATTTTCTACCCTCACTCGGTCATTTCTCTCTCGGTCGTATTAGCGAGAGCGAACAACTTCAGACGTGTTTCCAGGCAACCTTTACGCGATGCTTGGCTTGCATTACCAAAGCAGAAGGCCGCCCCGCGCTACTGCGCAACGGGAAATTTCCTTTCGCGACGATATAATTAGAGACGTGCCGCTTTTGCGTTGCCTCGAATAAACAGTACAATGCTCACGGTGAATCTCGCGCCAGAAGATTAGACGTCACTATGTTACGTTGGAAATATCGATTGTGCCTGTTCTCATTGTATCATACGTTGTGTGATTGGTCTTTGCGATCAGATAAACTAATAGGCTCAAAATACCATTGCTATTTTTAAACTAATAAGTTTGAAATGACATGAGTCAAATGTAAATGAAATGTCTGAAAACAAAGCCGCATGTTGCCTTATCAAGACCATTGAAATTAATCAAATTGCATGATCAACGTTCCACATACTCGGTCTAATTTCATTCGTACACAGGCTTAAATACCAGTGTGAAACAGAGGATACTACAGTATGCATCCTGTACTCTGCGCTGTGCTCCGCACTCCGAGGCGGAGGGTGAGTTCTCGCAGAGCTTGCAGATTACCCTGCGGGAACGTGATGGTATGGCGCAAGCCTGTGAGCTGCGCTGCAATATCAGAGGCCAGCACGAGTCGCGAGTAAAGCTGGCTGCAGCGTGCCCAGTGGATATCTGAGGATCGCCTCTATCCGACCGGGCGCAGCGGAGCTACTCCCAAAGACTGTTCAAACAGCGCGGTGTTATACAACTTCGTTTCACGCCCGCATCTTGTGGCCCCGAGCTTCTACTTTAGCAAACCCCACTCTGTTGCTTGTATTCGCTCACGCTTACGCCCGTCTCAGTCTTTAACCCTTGTTGCGTCTACCCTGCGGTCTCGCGTGCCGTACTGTCCACACAAGAATCGCACACGAGAACAGCCGAAGCTGCGCACAAAGCTAAAGTGAGATCGGAAAAGGGATTTTAAACATTCCCATGGACCTTAGACAGAAGATCCAGCGTCGTTGTGTCGTCCTAGCCATTACTCCGAAATCGTCGAACGCCATTTGTGCAGAGGGCATTCAACACTCAGTCAATCGAGTCACAACGACATCGCAGAAACACGAAAAAATACGCAAATTGTATTAATGAATAAAAATAATTTTAACGAACGTATTAAATTTCTCAAACGTGAAATAATAACAATTGCATCATGCGAATTTTGCAGACAGGAGATTTTCACAAGCCCAAATGGCTAACAAAGAAGGGGCCAGATGGCCTTGGCCTGGATTATCCCACATGCAGCATCAACCCCATTAGATAACAGAGGGTGGAACACGAGAGAACACCTCTGGCATACCGCACAGGCATCTCTGGTATCAGTTTACACTCGTCGCACACAATTAATTTGCATCACAAAAAGAGCCAGGTGGAACCCATGATTTTTAGTTAAACATCGGATGAGATGAGTCACGCGCATCAGAGCCCAAGCACAATGTACATTATGCTGGCTGATATACTCGGTATCTCATTTTTGTACATTCGCACTCTCATTATGTATGTACTCGGCGAATATATCTCAGTGACTGAGGAGGAGCTGTATTAGATAGTATTGTTAATTCATCGTGCACCTGACGTTTCATTTGCGGAGGTACAATGGGTCGGTGCCAGTGAGAGGGGTGAAGAGGCTGCATAAATTACGCGTGCACTGTGCTCCACTGCTCTTGTAGTGCAGGCTCTGATGTAGCATCCACGACAAGAAACTGCCTTCTGGCTATTATTACTGGGTTCTCAGCGGGAGAAAAAAATGAGTGAAAAAGTGGAAGTGAATAAGAATGCCAATGCAATTTCCAAGTTTCTCATTTTTTTATACGAATGCGACTAACTCGTGAAACCATCATAATACGGTCATGATAAATATATGACAATTTTATGTCGACGATGTTTTCACACAATTCGGTCCTATTAGTAATGCTGTTGAGATTTATTGAAGTATTATGAATATCGTTAGAATCCATCTTGGTATCATTTCATTGAATTCATATTTTCATATGACCTGCAAAACCCTATACGTCTTTCAACGTATAGGTTTCAACGTATGAAGATGAAAATCTGTTCTCTCTATTAAAAGTGAAGACTATTCCAAAACAGGGGAATCGAAAGAATAGATGAAGCTTCGCAAGTCGACGAAGGCACAACGACGATTTTTTTCACTGCCGGGGAGAGTCCTCTGACTGCGCGAGAAATAGAAAGCTTTCGTTGCTTCGGCAATATTACGAGTGCCCGCCTGACGAAAATAAAGAGCAGATCTCTTGCGCGAACTTATTGTCGTTCGGGAGTTGGATATCCGCGGGCGAAATAGCGCTGGATGAGCTATGCCTTCGACGACGGCGTAGCTCCTATAGAACATCCATATATGTATATACATCCACTGCGCTTATTCGCTGTTTCGGTCTTTCTACCTTCTTTACCTCATCCTTATCCTTTTCTAGATAAAGGTACACGTACGGGTGTCGTCGTATTGCAGAAATATGGCTAGGAATGGGCGAGGGGGAACGAACTGTACGCTCTACAGCTACCACCCCTTCTTCTTTCCACTCGTCGTAACAGTCGTCGCTCTCGGTGGGTGCCGAGTTGGCGAGATATCGGGATTTTAAAGAAAGATGAGTCTAGGTACACAGGAAAGATGAATGGAGCTTATAAAAGGTGCAGGTACATGTTTTACCAGAACGATATTAGAGAAATATTTCGTCGCATTTCTCTTTTTTGTACACACTGTTTGCATACTCACAAATTTTCGCAACGTCTGTTGTCAAACTTTCGTTCATAGATTTTCAAATATTTTTTTATGAATGACACGAAAAATTGGAAAGGACGCGTATGAAAGAATGTCGCCCGCGTATTGGGAAAATGAAGAGAGTCTTGTCTAGAAGATTTCACTCGACGATTCTATATTCAAGGCTCCTACGTTCAGTAGGCCACAGCCATTTATTGTTACAAAGGTCACTGTAAAAAGACCTGGAAAACCTAGAGGCATGTATAAGTAAAACTAGGCATTTCGGTTGACAGGTGATGAGAAAATTGAGAATGTCAGAATCAATGTGTAAGACCCTTTTATCTAACTCATAAAGAAACTACATCCGAAGTGTACGATGACTATTCATTCCGAATATCGAATCGATAGAGCCATTCTGCGTCCCTAGTTCTCAAAATCTTTATCGGAAAGAAGAAGATTGGGTTTACAAGATAAGATTCGGTTTTTCTGCCTATGCGAAGAGCGGAAGAGTTATAAATTTCATTCCAATGGGAAAAGGTCCCGAGAAAACGCGACATCGAGACAGCGAGCTCTTCGATTTTTCATGCCATTTACCAGCCTGATTTCATTCTGTCAATGATTCGAATACTGCTTGCGGAGTTTCAGCGGTTTCTTCAAGGAATTGGTTGGATGGTTTCCATGCCATGCGACAACTCTACATTCTCCACACATTTTCGAGTCCACGTGCTTTCGTGTGTCCGTTATATGTGTGCATGAAACGAGTTTCAGAGGGAAGACCAACCCCATTACGAGTTATATCGAAAGGGATAACGGTTCACAAACGACACCCCCAGCGACCATTAATATTTATATCATGTATGGCTGTTGGCTTACTACATACGCACGTATACATCCAAGGGAATACAGCAAACGGCCCAATGAACGTCAAATAATGACTGTGCTCGGGTGTTCGTGCAACATTATCGTAATAATGATAACTGTTGGGTCAAAACCTCGCCTCTAGGTTCCTACAATCCACTTCGCTTCGTCTGTTACGAGCGATCGAAGACAGTCAAAACGTGAATCCGAGACCTTACAGTCAAGAACTTACAAATTTAACGATGATGTTAGGCGAGACGCAACAATACATGATCTGGCATTTCAGCTTGTGTCAACCAAATAGAATAAGTTGAAGTATAAATTTACTTCAAAGTACGTACATGCTTCACGATTATCGGAAAAGACTTACCAAGATCCAAGCTGCGAACCGAACCCAGGTGCGACAATAGCGCAAGGACGACCAGTGGCAGGGTTTGGAGTCCGCGAAGATGACGTCTGACATGCCGGCCATGTTGCTGTGACTTCAGGTTCAAGGTTGGCATGGTACTCCGTTGGACCTGTATCATTGGCACCTCGTCGATTTGTTTCGCATCGCAGAAACGATCGCATCTACTTCAACGATGTAGGCCGACGATCGTATAATTATGTCGGCTTTCCCTGCTGCACGTACTGAATCAGGCAACGCAACGAAGGCTTCCTCATCGTGCAGGACTTATCGACATTATCAGGAATTCATCGGTTTCTTGTACATCAGTATATTGCCTTGAGAGCTCACATCTGGAATCATACAAAACAGTAATAACGATTAAGAGGAGTAGATTAAGAGAAAATAAAGTTTCGGATGCATTTACTGTCATATTCGTTTTTTATGACCACTCGTATTCATACAATTCATCGATTTCTCTAGATTATAAAATATCTCGCTACAGCTGTCACGGGCACTGCCGCTGTGCAGAAGAATCGAGAGGGTTAGACGTACTGTTCGCTCGGAAAACATGGACTCTATAGTACGAGGAAGTATTGCCCGTAGTAAAAACGTTGACCCTTGGAAGAGCCGCCACTGGACCTGGCCACTTTAAGTTCTTCTAAGAGACTCCGTACGTGCTAAACATTCTAAGTGCCAGAGGTTCCGCCTTAGAAATGAATTGGTTATTACAAACTTACAACTGCCACAAATCTCAGCGCTTCCGTATGCAGAAATCTTCGGGGTAATCGTATAAAAGCAATATGTGAAAAAAAAAGGAATGACCAAAGGCCCAATATATTTGGTCCATTGTATATTAGGACGCTTCCCCTACAAGTCACATAATCCTATTCATCACGTCGGATATACTTATATATCCTCACCTTATTACAATTCCATTTATATTTCGAACAACGCCATCCCATTTTCCAACACGCGGAACACGTCGACAGAGGAGGAGGAGGGTGGAAAAGGCTGTTTCGTCGTCGTTTCCCCTCTTGCCGCAAGCTCAATGTTCAAAATCGACGGGGATAGAAGAGAGGGATGAACTCGAGCAAGGGTGGTAGTAGTTCTCACGCCGATAGCGTACTGCACGAGCGGCAGCACCGAGGGCAAGGAGGACGAGGCGTCGCGCGAACGGGTGATCGTCTGATGCATCATTCACACCTTCGCGGGCGGGCTGCACCGAGAGGTAGAGACTATTTTATTTGCCGAGTGCAGCTGCAGTTGCTGTTCGGTGCACCCGTTAGGCGCGTACCTCGGCCGTTTATCTGTTCCGCCGTGCTCACTATCGTTCGTCCTTCTTTCTTTCGTTTTTTTTTCCCTCTCTCACACTGCACAACCGGGGCGTAGGGTGCTCGAACTCGGAGTTATTCAGCTCGCGTCTCGCCTCTGTACAGGACGGTGAATACACGTAGGCGTGAAAGGGAGACAGAGACGGGTGCAAACGTACGTGTGTGTACCACCAGTCGCTCCGGTATATAAGCTGAAATAGGTGAGTCGTAAAATATAAAACTCTTTCGTTTTACGGACCATCCACGAAATAGTGTCATTCGGAAAAAGTGTCCTAGTTACTTTTCATGATGGTTTATTTAGCTACTCGGCTATAGGCGTTATTACAGGTCAGTTATAGTCTTGTTAAATTCTATTTCTTTTCTTTTTTATCAAGATTTGGCACGATCGGGTTTACATCAAAGTTTACTTTCATTACGCTAAACGGTAGGTTTAGGTCTGTTGAATCTTATATTAAAAAGTGCGTAATTCGCGCCAACGTGACCATTGTTGTCGGTATAACTCGGCCTCTGATTGGTCGAGGGCCGTGATGACCGGCAGTTCGTTGTTTAACAGCGCGAGATTTGACAGTTTGTCGTGATGAGCACTGCGGCGCTGGTTAACCTCCGATCGCGCGCGTAAGCGCGCGTATTTGCTTCCTAGTAGTCTTAAAAAACTCAGCGCCTGTGACGTGACGACTCGACATAGCGGAGATGACTATTTGGGCGTACGAAGAAAGACCGCAAAATGAATTAACTAATTCATGGCGTAGAAAGTGAAATACAGAGAGAATGAATGCCCCACGCGATGGACGTTGGACAGGCGGAAAGCGAGCTGTACGACACAGCGACGTTCCGACCTCCACAGCCTGGAAGCCGATGTGCTCACCGCAGGAGCGGCGAGTGATGGAAAAGCAGGGCTCGAGTTTGAAAACTGCAGAGTGAGGTGTCTAGACTCGCGAGGGAGAATGTCGACAACCGGGTACGGGGTATGGGGATCTCTGACGTCCAACGGAGAATCGACCGAGAGAATGAGGAAACCGAGCGGGCTGATTAAAACGGGGCGAGCCTGGATATACGGGGACGGACAGCCGCGCGGATGAAAGTTGCGGAGCATCGACGCATTTATAATAAACACCAGGGCTGTCGCTCTTCAAACCCTCCAGACGCATCTACTTCACCCCTGTCGCTTTTTCAGACTTCAACGCGGAGCATCAGGGATATCGCATACCAGACCTCTCGTCTGCACAGAGAGTAAAAAGAGGTCTTGCGTTCATTCCATATACAATCAACGATAGGTTCATTGAAATATAGCCGAGATCACTACCAGTCGCAGCATCTATGTGGCTTCGTCTGTATGCGCCTGATCCAGTATTATGATTTGTATTGTTGTCACTAAAACCATAAAGACGAACGTCGAAGGTCCAAATGTGGCTCTTACCAATCTGCATGCCCACTTTGGCATTAAGATTGAAGTTTTCGAAGTATGCAGATAGCAGTCAGCAGTGGACTTCGGAACGAAGTGTACTTCGGTATTTGCGGAGAGATTGTAATGCCGAACCGATGTCATTGACTCATTGAAATATGAACGATCCCCTGTTTAGATATAGCATTTATCTATGGTCTTGCTTGAGGAAATATAGCATATCTATAGTATCATGCCTACTATGACAGCCATTGAAACTACAGACTCAAACATTGTGGTCTGGTATAACTATAGCTTCCTAGCTATGTGTATAACAGCCAGGGATCAACTTCAGAATGTAATATCCAGTTCGATACCTGCGGACTGGTCGCTCAACGTCCCATACAGGTTCTTCGGCGTACGCTTTTTTCAGCTCTCTATTTTCCTCATAAGCTTTCCTATTTACGCTCCATACCAAGTATCGAGGCTACAACGACGTCCAACCGAGCAATGTTCACCGCGTATATACACATTGAAGCGGTGTACAACGTCCTCTATCTCGTTGCCCGTCGTCCCGAACATCCTTCCTCCGCCTCACCGACGATGCCCACCGGAGCACCACCACGTCATTACACGTAGATATGCGGTCGCTGGTAGAGGGGGGAGCGAGCTAGCGCGGACACGACATGAAGACCGCGTTCCTGCTGCATACTTGGGCTATAAGCGGAAGGATTTTGCCATGCAAATTTCATTCCGCTTCTTTTAAAGCCGGGCTTTACGTGTCGTTGCTTCGACGACGTCGCCCGGGGTACGAGCCGAGCAGACCAAGCAACGTGTTATCGTATATTCGGTGAAGAGCTCACGTCGCCTTCCCTGACGACCCGCTGCATCGCGAACTAACTCTTTCTCCTCTTTTTGCCTCCCGTCCTCATCCATATCCACTCGATTTTTAGGCAGCTTTTCACTGGCCGCATTTTCTCCCTGCACTGCAACTCGGAAAGAAACTAAAGAAAAACTGTGCCACGCACTTTTGGGGATTCAAGAGAGGAAACGAAAATGATAGTGCGAGACTAGCCTGAAAATTTGCGTAGGTATGCATTAAATTTTGTAGCTAATCCAGAGAAATAAGCTCGGCTCGTTGAAATACGTAAGCTTGAAAATATTCGTTTAGTAGCGCCGCATCAAAATAGTAATAATATACGAAGCGTGGGCAGAGATTTCACTACATTTGGTTCAGCTATTAACATTTTTCACCTCTTATCCGTTTCCACGAATCGCAGACTATGGTCGCGAGCACATAATCGAGGATGGTGATGTTCTGTGTGGGTTCTTCATTTACACGTGTTTTTTGCTGGTTCCCTCATTTAGAGGGTTACACGGGAAATGCAGAGGTCAGCGGCAACCCAGTTCTGCTCTTATAACTATACACATTATTTCTGCCGCCTTTAACCGTGTTTTTAACATTTACTAGAATGTTTACAAAGCAACAAGCCCGAAAACATGTGTCGATATTACACACGTACAAACACTGGTTTTGAATACTGTTGCTTCCTGCATACAAATCTTTGTTTTAACGCTACTCGACGAATACAAACCAACATTTTTATGCTGTATGTAGAAAAAGGCGATATTTTTCATTATGCATTTATTTCGAATTATTTTATATTTATGTGAACACCGTTTTCAGATAAAAGAGTTAAGTAAAATCTTGCAAACAGTGAAACGAAATCTTAACTCGTTCAGAATCATCCGATTTTCGTTGAATAGAAGGCTTAAGCGCAGAAATATCAAATAATATGGACGGATAGACTAATTCCATTCTTCCATACGGACGCATCGGATATTTCAGGGCAAGACCAACGCTATCAGCTGCAGACTCGCATCACCCTCCAAAGTTGGAAGGCATATCATCAGCATTTCGTGGCGACTGAGCAGTAGGGACGGAGGATTTCTTTTCGGGTAGCAGCTAATCCAACGAGGATTACTGGGCTGTTACATGAAAATCCTGACACGAAGAACGGGGCTGGGGTTGACGGAAACTAAATAAAAGAAAATGCGAAAATGTTGGAAAGCAACGAACCGGCGGGGTAGCGAGCCTTTTCAATGTTGTAGGAGAAAGAAGGAGGAATACTCTATCGATCGTACGCGCGCTTTCCGTCCGTTTTATTCCTAAAATTCCGGAAGACAAAACGAGGAATGCGGCGTTGCTGTCTAGGGGGAAAAGAGGAAAAGCACGTCGATGCTTGGGTAGCTCTTGACTGTACTTTATCGCTCACTCCAACCGGCTTACGAAGCGATAAGTGTTGACGCGGCATTTGATACGCTTGAAATACCTTCGAGCCTCCATTCCACTGACTTCTACCCTTCTTTCGCCGCCACACTATTCATTCCCACTCGATTTTTCAAATAGTTTCAAACACTTAGCAGTCCTGCTGTCTTCACGCTGTGTGCGACTTGCGATCGCTGCACAACTAGAATCGGAAAACCATACATGACGTGCCGCTGCGGTGAAAAACTTGCATAATGAAATCTCCCCAGACGATATTCTTGGTCAAGGCTCTTCACGTTCAAAAAATATGACACTTTATTCAAATAGTACGACGATACTAGAAATTGCGTACTTCACTTTCCATTCGTCAACACTTACCCTGGGTCTATTGCGTCAGGGACGCGAAATGAAGATAGAAGAGGAAGATAATGAAGACACAGAGCAGAAAACAATAAAATAACTTTTCAGCTGCTTTTCAGGACTGTACAGTGTTGAATATTTATAGAGTTCATACATTTATTCGCCTTTGGCTGTGACAGAGATCGAGGTGAGAAGCTACGCTACGCTTAATTTGATGTATTCCATTGTCATATTAGTCACACAAAAATTAGGATGTGTCTTGGTAACTTTCTTTTTTTGCTCTCTTTCGTCATTTTTTATTCACACTGCAAAAAATTATTTTTTACGCACAAGAAGAGTAATGACCTTCTGAGAACCGTGAAATTCAGATTACGGTGATTCCACCTAGTTTCGCTTTTTTGCCCAAAGCAATTGATAAAAAAAATGAACTCGTTAAAGAGATCAAGAAGTACTGAGATTTCTTTCACGTCGTTATTGACATCAGGAGTGCAGAGAAGTAGATGGGTAAAGGCGATTGACACATAAATCAGGTTTCGTAAGGTCTCGAAGGGATTATTGTAGACGTTACAGTTTAGAAACGTTAATGAGAGGTATTCAGTCTACTACAGAAAGGTACACTCTCGCCTACAGTGTAAAGGCGAGAGAGACGGTGAGAGAGGCAGAAAGACAGAATTCCAGTGCAACTCTCGACGTTCGCGAGACCACCGCTGGATTTTCGCCAATCGACTCTGCAATTAGCAGAATTCATCGGACACGGGAAGCCCGCAATACGTGGCGAAAGCCCACGGACACGAGCTTTCAGTCGCTCTACATCGCTTACTCAGCGATTTCCGAAAAACGATCCGCGTAATGCGGATCCGACTGACAGGCTACAAGTCTGCTGCTGTTATACGTATATACAACTCTATACTAGGAATCGGTAAAACACAGCAGGAGAATTTAGACGTAGCTTGCCGTGATAAACATATCGACTATTTGTAGATAAACCCGGACACATCAGCCAAACTCGATGAAACGAACGACACGCGATTCAAAATAGTTTCTGACGAGACAAACTCTATATTCGTACTGATACATTTGTTTACGGGCTCACCTAGCCAAGTTTGAAATGCAATTTTAAGAGAATCGATTTTATTTTAATTTTTCCAATTTAATAAAATAATGTTAAAAAAAAAATCAAATGCCCGTTGTGAGCGTAAATGAAGTTGCACCGAAAATTGAGAAAATAAGTGGAAAATGCACATTATTTCTATTAAACTCCCGGCACACGTGCACTTCAATCAATTCAAAATTATGGGTACGCCAGCGTGGATCGTGCGAAAAAGAGGCGGATGGCAGGGCATTAACGTCGGAACGTCCGAAAATATACAACTTTTGGAGTGGATGTTGGCCCACTTTTCTGATTTCGCATCGCGAAACCCAGCGCCCGGCGTATACACGGAGATTCCACCGGTGTACACATAAAATACACAACAACCCCTTACAAATGATTTACGTACGAGCCAGCGCCGTTTCGCCCCTCGTTCTTGCCACTCCGCGTTCTCGTTACACCCACATAGTTTTCCCGACGATATTATTTCATTCAAATGCATATTTCTAGGTGCAAGGTATATTTATATTCCTCTTATTTATTCAGTGCTTTCCAATAGCGCGACGGCTGTTGCTTTGTGTGGAATACTTCGTACTTACAAATGAAAATATGACCGACTTTTTTACAAAGATTAATGCACCAATCCCCGGAGGAGGTTGGCTTGAGGTCGGAGAATCTGGTCACAATTACTGTTATTTAGTGTGGCATTTTTCATTCCTTTAACAGCTGGTATTGTAAAATAAAATATACCCTGCGGGACATTAAAATGTTGTCAACATTGTCGACCTTTTAAATATTACATATTACAATTACAATAAAATCATTCTCAAGCTCGATACTCATTTCCCTGAGAACTAACGAGACAAATAATACCAACGAATTCTCAGTGGTGAATGACAAATGTGGAAACAAAGTAAAAAAAAGTTGCAAAATAGGACCTAAGATATTGCTTCCTCATTCATTTCTATTTGTCACCGTTATTGCCGTGACGAGTACATCTTCAATTTCGTTCAAATTGTATAATAATATACCGCGTGTAGTTTCACTTGCGCAAGAGACAGGCTTTGCGATTGAAAGTTAGCATGATGAGACGTTTACAATGTGCGAGATAGAGAGCAGAGCGTGATCCGGATCGGGAACGCCCGGGTCGTCCCACGCGGCACTCGCCACGTTTACGTACCCGAATGGAGTGAGACTCTAAACGAGCTAGGTTGCAAGCCCATAAACTCGCCTCGTTTACGAGCTTAGTCCTTACGTGTGATTTATGCGGACGCTAGTGAGGTACCGGTGGCTCGTGTGCCCCATAACTATAAGTCCGTTATACGCGCAACTATAACCGGTTTTATAATGCAGAGCTAATAGTTTATCCACCGTCGAAACCGGCGAAGCTGATTACTCGAGATTTCTCGCCCGCTTATTATTTATCCATTAACAAAAGAACAAGTTGTGTTCACAGGAAGGCAAAACAAGTGTCCGTAACAAGACGTTCATTAGGGTATTTCATTAAAGTTGGATTCTCCAGCGTTACACAACATAAAAGCACCATTCGAGCCGCTTTGTCTACGCGAAAAAAAGTAACATTCACAGAAAAGCTAAACAAGCGTCCACAACAAGAAGTTCATTAGAGTTTTTAGTTGAAGTATCGGGGGAGGGGTTCTCTAGCGTCATACAGAATGTGAAAGGACCATTTGAGCCGAAGCACTCGGTGTCGACGGGGCGGCAGCACACGGTCCCTGTCTTTAATTGGCGGTGCAACGTTGCCAAAAGAGACGTACAGCATTTACCGTGAGTGAGCCCCGGGGGCATAGGTCACACACAGCGCAGTCGAAGAAATAAAGCGTCTGCTTTCGTGGTTACGATGTACATAGCCCAGGCTTAATGCCCCGGTGCTGTTGCTGCGGAGGCGAAATTTTCGCTGCTGGCCCAGTTAATTTCCGTTCAAGTTGGCGAGCGCGCGAGAGGGCAACGAGTGTTTCTGACCAGCACGTTTCCGTACGACGCCCTCGCGCCAGGGAGCGGCGCTGAACCAACCGGCCTGCTCCCCGGGTTCTCTTCAGCGCCGCAGCAGCAACGGCGAGCAAGCAACCAGAGGGCAACGCGGCCGGCACGTGTGAGGGCACGTACTGCAACGAGCAGTAAGTACATAGAAGCCCTCGTTTCCACCGCATCCTGCATGTACGAAACTATTTCTCGTCCGTCCTTTACTCTCCGCGTCTGCGGCCTGCCCCGACGTGGCACCGACGTCCGCCATATCCATACATACTCGTTGTATTAGGTACACACGCCGCCTGTTATATTCCGCAACATGGACCCAGCCTCGAATCCGCGAGGCCTCGGTGTTTCGCAACGTTGTAAGCGCGTCCACCCCGATAACTAACGATACTCGCGCACGCGCATTATACAGCTTCGATTCTCACCGCCAAACTATAACCGTGAACGGCGATTTAATCCCAACGCGAAACATGCCGTATTAATACCAAAACCCGCCTGCAAAAAGCTCGATAACTTCATCTTCGTTCATAGTCACACGCAAATCAGAAGAAGTTACAGTGTTGAAGAAATGAAAGTGGAGTAGTGGGCGCAGCAGTCAGATATTTTCGTTTGACGTGGAAAAAGAATGTGAACCCTCCATTAAAAAATTCGTGAGCATTATTGCCTTATTGTAATCATGGTTATTGAGCCTAACTATAAATGCAATCTGTGCTCTTCGAGGCTTGCACAATTTTCCAGTTTGAATGAAGATTATTATTCAGTGTCTTTTTTTTCGTTGGTGTTGTCAGTCTATCAGGAGACGCCGCGAACGTGTGCAGTCGTGGCGGGACGGTGATTTCGGTGCGGTGATGATGGCGGGAGCAGAACCACCGCGGGAACTGCGAGGGGTGTGCGACATGGGGATGAGGAGGAAGAGGATGAGGCACTGAAGAGGACGGCTAAACGACACTTCATGCAGGAGCGCGGTTATCGCGTCTGCCGTGCGCTGATACCGGGTGGGTCCCCCATGTTCCGCCGCGACCCCTTCGCCGTCTCGCTTCTCTTCCTCGCGCGCAACCCCCCTGCGAACCTCGCACCCCGTCGTCGTCTCCGTCTTCGTCGTCGTTGTCCCCGCAAGTGAAGTTACAGTTCAGTCTGCCCTACTCCCCCGACTCCATCCTGTCCATCTATACCCACCGCCGTCTTTCCGACTTTACCCGCACTCACCCGCCGTGTCTCATCTTCGCTTCCATCACGCCCGGTTCATTACTCACCGCGAAATATACGCAAAGGCACGCGGCGCGATTTCCTGCGAAAGAAAAAATGTCCAAAGAGCGCAACGCAGTTTGCTTCCCTATTTCTCAAAACCCTCACTGGGAACAACCGATTAATTTGAATATTCCTTTTTTTTTAGTTACTCTGTACATCGATTTTTTAAATCAAAATCTGTCAGACTCCTGTTTATTCGATCGCTACTGCAGGACGGATGATGTACCAGCTGATTCTCTGAAGATATTAAACATTTTTGGAATGAATGGTTTAAAAATAATTTGGAATAATTTTCTTCGCTAAACATGAAGTGTAAATAAAAACTGAACATTTTATGGTAACGCTCTTGTTCGCATCAATTTTTTTTTTTTTTTTTTTCTAAAGTGAATGCCAAATTGCTATTTGCATCACGTAATGGTATTTCGTGGTAATAACGTCACAGACATTGTTTTAAAGTGCTACTATCGCTTCTATTCCAAATCCATTAGCATCTTTGTCTGTACATGCTTGTCCATCACCGCGCCAAATTGACAGATGGCGTAAAGTCAGAAAGGGTGGCCCATAGGCAGTGCGAAAAAAAAGAATATGTATGGAGCTCCGAGTGCGGAAGTTTGTGCCTGTGGAGGAGTGAATGAGGATTGAAGGGATATGTGACTAGAAGTGTGTAGAGCATAGAGAGATAGGAGAGCCGAGTGGACCAGGTGGAGGGGGAGATTGAGGGTAAAAAGAGAGATCTGTATTCCCGACAGCAAGCTTGAACACTCAATAGTGTGCTTTAGAAAAATTCGTGACAGAAATACCAAACGCCCCGTGCACAATTTACGTTATTAAATCGGCGGCCCGGCGCGGCTCGCTTGAAGCACCCGAGCCGACTACGAGTGTCGCCTATTCAATACGATTTCACGTGTTCAAGTTTTCTCTTTTTCTAGGCTTCTCTATGGGAACGATACGATTTTTCGAGAAAACTAACGCCCGTTGGGCACAGACGGATTCTACTTCGCGTTCGGGGCAGCTGCCAAACTTCTCGCCTCGACGCAGTTACATCCGCACTTTTGGCATCGCCGAGAATAATCGTAGATGCGGAATCGACTCTCACTGTTATAATTGTTTTTCCGAAAAACGGCAAGGATTTTTCTTATCAACTAATCATACATACGATTCAACGAATAAAAAAAAAATTACTAAAGTTATTTATGATTCTTAATAAACTCGTCTATCGCCCTTGCAAAAAATTTGCCTAAAACAATAAGCTACCCTTTTCAGGCTACGAATTAAGTTAAAAAATACGACCCTAAATTATGCGTCGAAAAAATACGAAATTAGATGATTTAACTGACGACATTCCTCTCGTGCGAGTGTCATAAACGTAAAGTGGGCCAATGTGAAACATTTATACGTATATATATGGACATTCCGACAATCTTCATCCCGGTTCGGGACGACAATGCGAGAGTCGTGAAAATGGGGAGAAACGCGGTTGTTTGCTCGTGCATGCGAACCGGGGACACATACAATTGGGCTAGGATGGCCAGTGACCGGAGAGGGGTAAAAAGTCGGTCGAACGCCAAACGGCACGTAAAATACGGAATGGCTGGCTACTCCGCGTGCGGGACGCGAAAACGCCGGTGGAGCAAATAGGAAGAAAGAGTCGAACGTCGGGCTCGTAACGACCGCAAAGCCGTAAATATGCGGCGAGCGACTGGTCAGCTCTGGGCACTTCGCTGGGGGGAGGGGGGGGGGGGGGGGGGGGTAGAAAGAAGTTCGCGAGGGTATAAAGAGTATGTGCGCCATGTAAGCCGAGGGTAGTCGGACTCGTACGATTTATTTACCATAAGCTTTCATCAGGCAAACTGCGACCGAGCTGCGCACACGACTCGTGCACACAACGGAGACACAGCCTAACGGCAAAAAAATGCGGGCCCGGGATATATATTTAAAATGTCGTAAAATATATCCGCGAATGGGGGATAAGCAGCAGCGACAGGAAGCGGATACGAGTGAAATAGCGGCGAGGGTAGCGTGACGGCAATTTGTATGTTCATGGAATAAGCACACAGCGAGTTGTATGTCATATTTTTGCCTCACGACCTTCCAAGGTTCCGAGGTTACAAGCATCGCTGCACATTTAAGGTTTCTGTGTAATGGCGCCAATTATAAGAGCAGGAATGGAAGGACTGCGGTTGGTTGACACAGTTTTTAGATTTTGACCTACGATCACATTTATATTTTACACCGGTCTATTCGTTGTCCTATAGAGAGCGTATCGTAAGGTCGATGTGGGAGATAATTTTAATCAGTAACATGTTTTTTTTCAATAGTCAAGATATTTCGTTGGTATTCTTTCGCTCCCTTATAAAAGAAGCACTGCTTCCTCTGTAAGGGAGCTCCATAGGAAGCAGGTAGACAAAATAAAAAATCAGCATCTTCCCAGAGGTGACTTTGCAAAAGACTGGATGTTGAGGACACAGCGATGTGCAAACTTTTCTTAATCAATATACTGCAACCAGAATTCATTGTGATTATTGGAAAACGTGTCAGTGATTTCACAACGAGTTTCTTTTTTCTCGCCGCGTCATTCGCGTTGCGTATATCGAGCACTCTGACATTGAAATCGCGCGAGCACGCGTGCGGAGGTGGCACAAAGCTTCCTCCCACGAGGACGGAATACACCGCCGGTCGCGTCTCTATAAAATGTAGGGCAAAATACGCGGCGAGACAGTGAGCATCGCATAAAATTTCTCCGCCGGATACATCTTGTCGCGAACAAAAGTAAACGCAGTCGGAATATCGAGCGTTTGTATCGCAGGCGGAGCGGAGCATCGAGAGGAGAAACGGTCGAGGAAGCCCTTATGAATTATGGAGAAGCTTTGCGAATTGGAGCTTCAAAAAGTAGCAATAATTCGCGTAATAGAATATTTATCTTTTCTCGCGTAGACGGGCGCGCGGAACCATCGAGGAATATCGCCTCCTTGCCTCGCCTCGCCGCTCGCTTCACTCCGCAGGGATCGTTGTTGTGGAATCAACGCGGGTCTTCCTGCCGATGGCGAACGCAGTCTCGAACTGAGTCTGGCAAAGGAGTCGGGGGGGGGGGGGGGGGGGGGGGGGAGGTGAGGTTCCGATGCAACTCGATTTCATCCGCTTGCCCCGCACCGATCGAACTCCTCAAGGGAGGGGTGGGGGGGAGCAGCCACCCCTCCCTCGCCTGTTCACCTTCACCTTCTTCCTTATTGTCGGTGCAAAGGGTGATTTCTCTTCGAAACGACGTTACGTACCACCCCCCGACGTGCTGGCCGCGGCGAGGGGCACCGAGAATTGAAAACGAAGTCACGATCCGCCTCGGTGGGCAAATACCTATATCCGTTCGGTCTTGCGAGACCGCCACACGGACGCCAACGGAGCCCCCCCCCACCTCACTGTTTTCGGATTGAGAAATATAGATCTTATCGTTTTCATTATTCGAGATATTTTTTCGAAATTTCTACAAAATTGAGATCACATCCACGACCAGCGACATTCGAATGTCTCTATCGGTGGGCAAAATTTTCCAAATTTTCGTCGTGGGTTTATTTTTTGTGAAAAACCATCTCTTTTTTTAATCAGGGATATTTCTGATCAGACAGAAACTTGGATATTCAAGAGCTTCGAATTTTTTAATTCAGTTAATTTTAAGCGCTCATCTGTTATTCTCTTTGAGCTGCAACTGAGATTTTAATAAATGCACTCGAAATGCAATGTCGAATACCCAGCTCTCGATGCAGTTAAATATTAATTTCCGTGATAATGAGCTTATAAATATCCATTCGTTGAGAGCTATTGCATCCTTCATATAGATCACTAGGCTAATCACACGCGCAGCCGCGCGTGCCCGAGATACATTTGCGCTGCTGCGCTCTTATAAAGCTTAAGGGTAAATCAGAACTAAAAAGCCCCTTGTTTAGTTGATTTAAAAAAAAAAAAAAGAAATTTGTCGTTTTGCTTATCAGAAATCGTAGATCTGGCCACCGGGCCGAAAACCGCCCAAATCGGGGTCACGAAATTTATTTTTTCAATATATCGACTTCTAACCTATACCATCGTTCTCAAGTCGCATATTCTACCCCTGAAAACACTGGTTACAACCCTTTTTAGTTGATTTTGAAAAAAAAAATTTTTGGCCGAACAGTTTGTCAGAAATCGTAGATCTGGCCGCCAGGCCGAAAACCGCCCAAATCGGGGTCACGAAATTTATTTTTTCAAAATATCGACTTTTAACCTATACCATCGTTCTCAAGTCGCATATTCTACCCCTGAAAACACTGGTTACAACCCTTTTTTAGTTGATTTTGAAAAAAAAAATTTTTGGCCGAACAGTTTGTCAGAAATCGTAGATCTGGCCACCGGGCCGAAAACCGCCCAAATCGGGGTCACGAAATTTATTTTTTCAAGATATCGACTTTTAACCTATACCATCGTTCTCAAGTCGCATATTCTACCCCTGAAAACAATGGTTACAACCCTTTTTTAGTTGATTTTGAAAAAAAAAATGTTTGGCCGAACAGTTTGTCAGAAATCGTAGATCTAGCCACCGGGCCGAAAACCGCCCAAATCGGGGTCACGAAATTTATTTTTTCAAGATATCGACTTTTAACCTATACCATCGTTCTCAAGTCGCATATTCTACCCCTGAAAACACTGGTTACAACCCTTTTTTAGTTGATTTTGAAAAAAAAAATTTTTGGACGAACAGTTTGTCAGAAATCGTAGATCTGGCCACCGGGCCGAAAACCGCCCAAATCGGGGTCACGAAATTTATTTTTTCAAGATATCGACTTTTAACCTATACCATCGTTCTCAAGTCGCATATTCTACCCCTGAAAACAATGGTTACGACCCTTTTTAAGTTGATTTTGAAAAAAAAAAAATTTTGGCCGAACAGTTTGTCAGAAATCGTAGATCTGGCCGCCAGGCCGAAAACCGCCCAAATCGGGGTCACGAAATTTATTTTTTCAAAATATCGACTTTTAACCTATACCATCGTTCTCAAGTCGCATATTCTACCCCTGAAAACACTGTCATCAACCTTTTTTTAGTGGATTAAAAAAAAATACGATATTTGACAGAACTGTCAAAGTTATCAAGATCAAATGAACCTGAACTCGGTCTGAGAGTCCCAGCCAATCACAGCTCGAATAGTTTGCTAACAATGCTTTCCGTTACTCATGAACTTTTTAAAAGAGGGATTACACCTATCGACCCAATTTCTGCTCGTCAAAAGCTAAATTTCCCTAATTTCAAGGTTGTTGACTTCACCGAAAGCTTCAAGTATCACGTATTTTCTTCTGCATCAGCCAACATTACTCGTGATTTATATCAGCCAAACACGAGTGCCTGAAGTCAACCCGTATCCAAAGCCGCAAAGCTCCTCTTCATGCAAACGGCGTGTTGTCTCCCCGCGCCAATTGAATTACCCAACCAGAGCCCAGACCCAGAACCAGACTATCACAATGAAATGCATCCTTACTACAACACCGGGGACGGAGGGGAGGGGGAGGGTGTGGGGAAGGTATCCCCGACATATGCAGCGTCCTCATACGAAGGGAGTGTAAATGGGGGAATGGATATCGAGGAATGCAAGTCAGAACGCTCGGGTTTTCATCTCGAGATTCCGAATCGTTTTCCAATAGCCGACGATTTCGCATTCCCGGACTATTTTATTCTAAATATCCGGATATGATCGGCCGTCGTCGTCGGGGCGACGAACGGCGCGAAGAAACGACGACTGCGACGACGGCAAAAAACTGGGGCAGCGACGTCGGGGGTATTATCATTGAAAAAGTTAATGGATCGAGATGTGCTTCTCTTGCGCAAATGGATGCGCTTTCACATACTGTCCAGCGGCGCGGAAAATTAAGAGATTGACTTCGCGAGCGTCGGGTCGCCCGCGCCTCGCGAAAATGAATGACATTTTTCCCGTCGCGAAACGTGCAGCAGCAGCGAACGCAGCACCAATGGCAACCGAATAGCTGCAGCTGCAGCAGCAGCAGCAGCAGCAGCAGCAGCGGCGGCGGCGGCGGCGCCCGGCAACGAGTGATTCTGGGTCGAAACGATTCTGGAATTCAATTATCTTTCCGTTCGCTCGCAGACAAATTAAATACTCAATCTCGTCGCCGTTGATGCGACCAAGTGTGCTCACGTGTTCAGTCGGCCGGTTCGATTGTTGTACTACTTACGCTTAGGAATTTCGATCCCCAATGTCGCGCGTGTGACCCAGAAACACTGGACGAATTGGACACTGTCACCGAATTACTCGTCTACAATTATTTTGCTCAATGAATAACAAAAATGTCTGTTCCACTTCTTACATCTAAATTCGGTTATTGTTCTGCACAAAAATGACATTCATCATATATATGAGGGTATCAGAAAAAAAGAAAAAGAGAATTTAATTTCTGTAATTTTTCGAATTTCATTTTTCACGAATGCAAATTTCGAGAATTATCTTTCTCTTCCTCCATATAGTTTACAATATATATCCACCGATATTCCGATATATCGGAAGGCAAATTCCCGTATCGTTTTCTTCGTCGCTCATCAAACCCGATATACAGCGTCTATTTTCACGCCGCGTATATCTGTATCGCGCGCTGATTGGGGGAACGGTTGTCACTCCGCAAAATCACGCGTTCTCGTATTCGACACGTCGAGGTACATACATAGAGCGCAGATCGACGCTTTTCGGGGGCGTGGGGAGGAGGCGGAGGAGGACGAAGCGCGAGCGTCACGTTCGCGCTGCTGTCCTGTGCTGTGTGCGCCCGGTTGATGGCTCTGGTGGCGCTTTACGTGCGTGCGCGCGATTTTCGTGGTCGTGGCCGTCGATGCCCCGCGATGAAGCGACGCCGTGACGCTCGGCGTTGAGCTGCTACCTCGGCGTCCGCGCCGCATTACGAGCCGATTGACGAGACCGAGACAGAGCGATATAGCCGACGCCTGTCGGGGGGGCGTCCGCGTTCGGCCCGCGTCCGCGCACCCCGAGCAAACACGATATACGCGATATTTGATCTAGCGCCAGACCGGGGCCTGTTGGTTTCCGCTGACGAAAAATCAACACGAGAGCTTTTCTATTTTCTACCTTCGCATACGTTGATTAAAAACTTGGTAAAATGAAACTTACTTCGGGAAAATAAAAAACGTTGTTATTCGGGAGATCCTCTCTTTGATCTAAAAAATTGGTTGAACCGACGAACTTTGTTAATTAGATGCACGAGTGCTCGGAAAAAGAATCATAAAGCGTAATATTTAAATAGGTTCTATTAATTTATCTCATATTCATTAATTATTCATTATTAATTGATATATCAATTTATCTCGGGTTATTATTAATAACCCGAAATGACGTCCCGATGCGATTCTGCATTTTTCATCGTGCAAAGTTCATCAGCATTTATATCGCTCGGCACCTCGCAAAATATTCGGTTTGTTAACATTATTTCGATACGGTATTTTTTTAAGCTTGGCGATTCAATTATGGGTTAGACAAACGAGAAGCTATTGAAAATCATGGAATGATATTTGATCTGGCCGGACCCGTCGATGCATTTGATATTTCGTCTCGCGAACGTGGCGCCTGATTTCCGTGCTCACTTTTCCATGGACTTTCCACTTGTTCGCACGAGATTCCCAAAAATTACGAATTTTTCGCTCTTCCTCGGTTCTTTTTTTTTTTTTGTCAGTCACTCGCACAATAGAAATCGTAGCAACAGCGCGCATAGCAGCAGAAGCGAAAAGTATTCGGTCGCCATGCTCGCTGCTCTATCATCTCGCGTGGCTCGGCTCGCTTTTCCGAACGTTCCACATCCCTTTTTCATCTCGTCGCTATCTCGATGTTCACTGCACATATAGGCGCTTGATACTCACACGCGATCGTACGTGACGCAACGGCTAAATATACGTAGAATGCATATATTTATTTTTATATATAACATAGTGTGTGCGTGTAAATGTGTACACGTACATGGCGTGAATATAAAAGGATGACAAGCCGACTCCGTGCGACTTCATGGAGATTATTAAAATGAGAAAGTCGATAAAAGAGACATTATTTATACGTGCACTGTGAATAGGTGACACATCGCGCAGAAGACTATTTTTTATTTGTAACCCAATGTCGGAGCTCTGCGATGAAGATATGTGATGTATACGAGTTATTCCATGCGAAAATATAAAAAATCGCAAAAATGCAATCAAGAAGCAAAATGTATTTTTTACTTTCGGAAAATACTTAAAAATTGTATCGCAGTGGTCAAAAGTTAAGCAGGTCGACATAGCATGGAATGCCCTTTATAAAATTCACGAAAACACAGAGTCGTCCGCGGGAGCTAAAGTGCACCCCGTTGGGTATCTGTTCTGAGCTGCATTGACTCCGGACGATGCAACTCTGTGGACACTCGCAGAGTGTTTGCAATCCGACTTGGAAACGCTTTTCACGACGAACTTTCGGTTCCGGTGGTCTACCGCGAGAATTTTCAATTTCCTGGCAGTCGATTCCAATGTGGTCGACGGACACCGATCTTTGTTTCATTGGTTTTTCTTATTTATTCCTTTCTTTCAGCTAAAATGTATTTTCCACATTTTTTCTAAGGAAAAAGACGCGAACATTTTCTATTTGTGATTGAATAATTTCATCTCACTTTAATATTACCCCTTGCTAATAATATTGCGGAAGCGAATTACACGTATTCAAATTCAAAACGTTACCGAATTATTGCATTGTGGAATAATTTATTCGTTAATAATTTATTCAGAGTTTCGTTAATAATTTAGTGGTGCGTTCGATATCAGTTAATTTTGGAAATTTACCATAACGGACATTACAACATCGCAGAAGAATAACACACGACGAATGAGCATTGAGCTAAACAAATATTACAAACACTACGACTAAATGCTTTTTGCCCTTTGCACATATTAATTGTATTGATGCAGTAACAAAATTGCACGTCAGAGAGGGAAAAATTAAAATGTTTTTTCCGCCACCCCAGGAATTATTCCAAATGATGCTTAAAACTAAACCTCGCGGTAGTGCGAGTGCACCGCCGTGATTTTAACGTGCATTTTGCAGGAAATCTTTCTGCTCTATTCATAATAATGAAGCCACTGTGTTGAGCGAGACAGGGAGTCTGGACCCCACTGTGCAGCGCTCTCATCTACACCGTCTGTTCGAACTCTCTGGCCTAGCGTGAAACGAAAAACTTTTCTGAGTGGGTGAGCGCCCGGCGCTTTCCCTTTATCTCTCCCTCTCTCTCGTACCCTCTCCGGTAGCAAGTTGTTGGAAAAGTTCGTGGCCCGCCGGTTAATGCATAGGGCAGGTGAGACTCGAGGCAGAGGGCTTTTTCGAAATATTTAATCACAGACACTTTACAATCTGCGATCTGCTGCTATAGTGAAAAAAAGTACAAGCAGACAGGCTGAGAGACGCTGATGCGAGAAGAGAGGATAAAAAGTGGCGTGGGAAGCTTGACGTCAAAATGTTATGTGAAGTATCGTCCAGAAGTCAACTAGCAAAATAATCGAAACAAATAACGGGCTGAATCTCGTTGCTGGAACCTGGATATTCATATCAAGTACTTCAGTCGAACCCAGTCAAATACGACATTGAATTTATTATATTTTTCAGTTTATGGAATTACGAGGAAAAAACAGAATCAGTACTTCGGCGAAAAAAATCCTATTGAAAAATTGCGAATATATGGTAAAAATGATGGATATGGACAGGTTCATATTTCACTGATTTACGTGAAATATGAACTAATCGGTTCCGTCCACATTCACCACGTTTTTCCCTATATTGACAATTTTTCGATAGGATATTTTTATACACGAAATTGTAATCCGATATTTATTTCAACTGCGGTAGTTCGGACCCTATATTGAACAACTGTAATCCCATGTGTCTCCTGCTACCGTGCGCCATGCCGATCAATTCGCACTGCGGAGTGGCGACTGTTTCGAACATGAAGGTTTCCGAAAATTTAGGTCGCAGTGTGCCGGGCGACTAGAAACTAGTGGAGTTGGGCAGAGAGTTGACCGCCGTGAACGAGGCGCAGGCTCTCTGCATCTATCTACGTGACGAACGACGCAGCTCGTTCGTACAATATTGATCGAACAATTATTCTCCTCGATGATTTACGACGTACAACGATCGTGAATTAGATTAAGCCTGTGTGACACATGGTGATATGAGTTACGAGATCAAGACCGTCGGCGGTTCCGCCCGCTTGGTGACTACGAAGGAGCGCGGATGGAGGTGCACACAGAATCTGAATATCTGGATCATACGCTGAGATTTCATAATTTTCGAGATACATTTTTGAATACTTGAAGAAAAAAAAATGGAAAGTGTGTGTGTTAGAGAAAGAGAGCGAGCGAGATAAATGGTCAGAAGGATTAGCCAGATATCAGTAAAACGGCTGATTCTGAAGTCACCCGTGAAGGGGTTGCTTCGTTAACCGTGTGATTCGATTCGCTTTTGAGGTCAACTAATTCGGCCTTGTCTGTTCTTGCCGCCTCACCTCGAACTTGTATCTAGCCGCTGCAGTCTTTTGTCACGTCGTGCAAATAATCCGACGCGATATCCATGTAGTAAAGTGTTAAATGGAATCTGGACCGAAGAATATAATCGAGTTTAAAAAAGCAGCTCTTCTTTGTCTGCAGTTCTAATCCTGCCGTAAGTTTAAATCAAACTAAATACTATTTTGATCCTAGCGCTCTGCCTGTTTCCATTAGGTCGCAAGACGTTGAAGGTAATGGACAGTCGTCGCAAGTAGGTCAATTATTTTCGCATTACCTAGAATTGTAGCTGCTGATAAATCTATTATTATTTTCGCCAACTCGTGAACGGTTAATGCGTGTCCGAGTAAAAATCTCGGACGTAGAAGAATAACGAAAATAACGTGTTTCAATGAATGCCAAGTCACTTCACTATTTATGACGGGCGGTGCAGAGCAGCCATTCAATTTTGCACGTATCCAATTTTTGCACTTTCAAAAGGCGGCACGGACTCCGCTACGTGGTAGAATATTATTCTTGCCCGTATGCTGAATCTGGATTGGCCCGCAAATGTGGACCACCACTTAGCTCATTAGGCTGTCTCCACTCGATAATATTATGACTTGCAGAGAACAGACACTGAGTTTTCGGCGTGGATTTCCGGAATAAAATTCTCAAGTGTCATAACCGGGGCAGAGTTTTATGCAATAAAGCGACCATACGTGAGTCAATTGAGTCATCTCAACTCATTAATTTCCTTGTAGACTAGTTGGGTCGATCCATATTCACCACATCAACCATATATGTAATCTATTGGAAATCTATTAAGAGGATTCTATTAAAGATTCTATTCTAGGATCTATTAAAGAGATATATATATTGCCTGATATAGACCACAGATTTTTTTATAGTCGAGATTCAAGAATGAAATTCCGCAAACTGTGAAAAATAATGAGAACTTAGAAGAATTAATGCGGAAAAAATGGAATATTCCACGTGATGTATTGCGTTTGCTTGCAGAATCCGTGCAACGGGCAGTCATGGGCAATGTTTTCTTTTTCGTGGACACCGGACATAACAAGAGGCGATGGACTAGCGGTGCGAGAGCTGACGTTCGTATTAAGACAGCGGCTTAAGATATAGAGACAGCGAAAAAAGAGCGAGATCACTCTTTGCTCTCTTGGCTACCGCGGTTTCTCAATCGCTTGACTTCTTCAACGACGTCGAGGAATGAGCGCGAGATGAAAAGCTAACTTTACCGCGAGCCGGTGCACCGTCTGACATAATATACGGAGGGGGCGAAAGGGGTCGAAGCTGAGGGCGAAGAAGCGCAACCCGGGGAAGTGATATAAGAGAAAAGGAGTGGGAAGGGGGCGAGATGGTGCACCATCTCCCCCCGCCACGCGAGAAGAGAATGAGGGGAGGCCGGAGAGGAGATCGCTCGTAATTCGCCTGACTTCTCATAGACCGTTCCCACGTGGAAAATCTTGCGAGCAAGGCCAGAGAGCTCTCCAACAGCACGAAGAAGTCGAATCTATCGATTTGAGCTCGAGGAGCCGGTGCACAATGTAGGTATAGGTGAAAAAAGATGGGGGAGAACGCAGCGGGTCGCGACCCGGGTCAATGGCTCCGAGTGCCACTGGTGCCACCGCGGATGTAGCCGGCGCTCCCGATGAGCAGATAGATTCGACGTTCATTCGCACATAATTCATGAGATGTTGGCGCTCCCTCTCGGGGTCGAATTATCGAACTTGTCCCGCGCTGACAACACTCACGGAAGGCAAAACTCGCGGTGGTTTTACTCCTAGGAATAAGTGACAGTACCATTGGGAAAATTCCTGAGTCAGAATTAGGGGTGGATGACGTTTTGATGACGTGCGAAAATGTTCCTTGCAACGTCCTCAAAATTGCTGTATGACTTCAGCGTTATTTCTGCGAAATATTCCAGACATACGACGGTTCTTGTTTTTCGTTATCTCCTGTTTACACTGTTTGCTTCAGCGGTAACGAATTTTACACAACTGACGTCATGGAAGACTGGAAAAACGCTGATACGACGACAGCATCGTTTTCGCGATCAAACATGACGACGTCGGAAATAGGTCTCTAATAGCGTCAGCCCGGAGGGACTTATCACATTGTTCATAATTGACGCCGTCGCCGCCTTTATACACCGATTATCCTGAATCGACTCGACGCTAAGACTTTGCAGATTGCTTCGCGTCCGGCCAATGGATTGCTTTGGAAATAGCAAACCGGGTCACTCGTCGGTGTAAACTGGATTTTGGGAAAATTTCGTCACTGATTACTAGTGATTACCCTATCCCGAGGGTAACTATATCATGCATTGCATAAATCTGTCATTACGGTAAAAGTGGTGAATACAGGAATGATCATTGCACACGTGAATGCGATTTTCCGCCAGGAAATGTGACCCTTTTCAGCAACATCCACGAATTATTTTATCCACTTTGTTCTTTGTTCGATGAAAGCGATTTTCCCGCAGACGCTACATCAAGATATGCAAAGGCGGCAAACTGTAGTTTCAGCTCTTCTACTGGTATCTTTGTGCTCTCACCAACCAGAACCATTGTTTCCGTCTTCCGGAGGAATCCGAACTGGTTATTTCCACGCCACGTAATGCGCACTCTGGTTACATTAAACGCGCTGCCGCCAGAAGTGTGTGCGCACCCATAGAATGTGCGAAGTGGTGCGGTGAGTTACTTGGGGGGTGGGGGATAGGACTTGCGAGGGGTTTGCGAACCGCGAACTACGCTGTAAGTGAGTAACCGAGTGGCAGAACGAAATCGTACGTTTTCGTATTGCATTAACAACGGGGAACATCGACTTTGTACATACAAGGCATTAACAATGGTGTAACATACGAGGATTTCAAGTAGCCACGAAGTTGGTCTTCATTAACGCTCACGTTGCCCTGTTCTATAAGACCAAAAATCATTCCAAGGTTGTATGTTTCATTTCGAAAATTATTTCTTGGATAAAAGGCGAATATATCAATATTCATTGCGTTAATTGCTGATGATTAAAATGACGTATTTTGAGTGATCTATTCAACATGAGAATAAAAACTGTTAAAATGTTAAAATTTGTGAAGTTCCTGACGGTAAGGAATTTATTTCTCATCCGGCTCATGACGAGATTAAGTGACTCACAATGAAATTAACGAGTATGATTGATTCCTCCGTCTGCCGACTAAAATACCCTCTATTTTTATGATAATCGACATAAAGGATTCAACGTCCGGCTCATTGCTAACTTTGCTTTCCAATTCGATTATAGAGTTTGCGGAGTTTGGTTAGTGTTAACTTTGAAACCTGTCATTTTACGGTCGAAATATTTATCGGGCGAGTTGGATCATATTTTCGAGTTCAGTTCTACAAATTTAACTCTGATGTGGCCTGATTCTATCTACGCGCCATTCGGCATGGCGGCATTAATCGCATTCGGTGAAACAAGTAGCAGTTCCATATTATCAAAAAATGTACACGAATATTTTGCAATTATCACAAAAGAACGAGAATGACTTGTAAATGTATTTTTTAAATATAAACAATATTAATTGTCCTTTATCAAAGAATAACAAAACATTTTTTTTCGAAAAAGTACGAATGGAGTTTTCACTTCGTTGGAAGCCGACCTCAATGCGACATTGCTCAAAGCCGAGGAATATTGGAGTCGCAAGAGCGGAAGTATAAAACGGGAGATAAAGAAAAACTAAATGACGAATCTGATTGTAAAGTTGTATTATTGAATTATTAAAAAGTTTTGTGACGTCCCTCCGAAAAAGCTTATCGTCAATTCCGGAGACCAAGCACCGCTATATAAAGCATTGTCCTCGTTTTCGTCTTCGTTTTTGCATAAAAGGCAAAACCTACTAGAGCGAGAACGAGATTTCGAATAAATCCATTCTATTCTAAGCGTGGATCTTCCGGTACGTATGAATACAAAGGAAATACGTATTATAACAAACGTACAATTATAGATGGCATGAGGGTAAATCCATAATTACATTTCTGACATCCAAATATCCTCGCAATAAAAATATCCGACGTCTAACTAGTGTTACTAGTAACTAGTGTTTTTTCATGAAAAAATACGACTTAAGAAAACCGAAAATCGACTCAGCGTCGAACAATCGGTTTGCAGAAAAATCCTTCCTGCTTCGAATTCGCTCGGCTCTCGACACGAAACGACTTCACAACAACAGCTTCACACTGGTAATTTATGTTCTGACTTTCTTTGGTCGGGGTGATACAATGCGAGTGCCAGCGAAAATCATGACAGCTTAATTAAATGCCGCGTGCGAGATAAAGTGAGCAGTTTAAAACGTATGCAGTGATAGTTTCTCCCGACGAAAATCCTCCGGAGTTTCGAAACTGTCAACAGCGGGGGAGGCAACTTGATACACAGACGTTGCCTACCGCCGTCACCTTGGCTCAGTAGCTACTGGCTAATTTGGCTGCCACCGCTGCAAAGCTTTCGCTCTCACCCTTCTCCCCCGAGGGAAACAAAGCACATCGCGCGGCAAAAGCGAGAGACCTTAACTGGTGGGTTTCCTCTTTGACGAGCAAACAACCAGAGACAGTCGTTCGTTCAAGCCTGTTTTAGAATTCCGTCGGTGATAGGCGTGTAACTTTTGTGCGACGGTGGTTTAGTTTTTTTTGCTACCGTTCCCCCTGGTCCCACGATACTCAGCGTCAAAAAGGGGTGCGGCAACAAGAGAATATTCCGCGACACGCCTGACGTTGCTGCTGCTGCTCCTGCTTCTCCAACTGATAGGGTTTTTTTCCAAAAAACTGGGCGGTTTGTATACCTTCTGCTATGAAGAGCCCCGTCGGAAAAACGTGACGTCTACCCCGCAGCGGGAATGACGCGGCTGTAAAAGTAGAAAATTACCTTATTATACCAGCCGCGCGGGTTGACGCAGTGTCTTGAAACTTTTTTTCCCCTGCAAACTGACACGACGAATTTCCGACAGTTCCCAACTTTTTTGCAGCGCCTCCGAGCGATAAGATTTTGAGCCAAACATATCGCAGATCCTCAGACGCAGGTTTCCCGGTCGAAAACCCGACAAAAATGTGGCACACTTGAGAAATAAAATATCATGTGACGTCGCTTAACACTGTCTTTTATTTTTTCGTGCGAAAACGCTGTCACCGCTTCCAAGATAAATAAATTCGTTTGACTGTCAGATATTTTTTTTTTTTCCATGTGAAAAATTCAAGCGTACAGAGAAAAAGCTTTTTAAATGTTCTCCAAGGTTGCCCAAGGGCCATTCGCGTGTACCTGACCCGCAAATGGAAACACGTGGAAAGCATCTCAACGAGGTTGCGCGCGGAGTTATAGTTTCACCGGTAGAAATTTTCCCGGAGCTACGACCTATCATCCGCCGTTTTTGCCCACCCCCCCGCGTTTGGATATCTTCTCCGGGAATAGCGACACTCGCGATACACCCCCCTCCCCTCGTTTTACGCTCCTGCGCGCATGACCCTATCTTTCGCCGTGCCAAGTTTATGTACACAATACGCGGCGTTTAATATCTTTCGGCGAGTGCCAGGTGAAAGGTTTTTACGGTATAACAACCGTGGCGAAACAATGTAATACGCGACCACGCCCGCGGCATACGCAAACGTTAATTGTGCCGCGGGAGAGCCTCGCGCGCGGCGCTCTCCGAGGTTCAAATCGCCGTGGAAATCGCAGTCGTGTTTTTTTAGCGTCAACGTCATTTGTTAAAGTCGCCGGGCTCGGGCGATCGAGTGCATGAATATATACATATATATCTTGGGAGGGGGTGTCGTGCAAACCGCAGCACCGTCTTTCCCAGCTCGGTGAGGGTAACACACAGCTTCGGTACAGGGGGTGAAGCGAGGCGAAACGTGGAAGTCCATTAGGAAAGGCGTGCCGCACGCTTTCTGTCCTCACGTGTACGGAGAACGTCGGGTGTACTTGTAACACGATGAACGTATATATATATTGTGTATATACACATATATGTTGGTGGAAGAGGTTGTGATCGTCGCGTTTGGCCTGCTCCCCCCCCCCCCCCCCCCCCCCACTTCTGCACTGAGGTAACCGAGCCGGGACCACCCGGCGAGCGCTCGGGGTGCACGTGGCGAACGATAGACGCGCGAGATCGTTTCCTCGCGATGCATGCAAATCGCCCGTGGCACATTGGACCCCGGTGGGCCGGGTACCACGCGGCTTTTAAATCAATGTTCCTCACGTGTGAGCCGAGGCGAAAGAGCACGCGACTTTGTCGAGCGCGAGCGACCGCGAAGCCACTGCGAAGTGCCGCGTGGAGAGGGGGGGGGGGGGGGGGGGGCGGGGTGGTACCCGGAAGAAACGCCGGGTTCTCCGGCCAAAGGGATGACGCGGCGACAGGACGACTAGTTGAGGAAAAAGTTAAATAGAAAAATTGTAGGACTGTCTCGCGAATAAACGTAGCGAGGATAACCTGAAAAATGACGCTGGTGAGTGTTTTGAAAGACAAATAAGAAGAGACCGCAGGAAAGTTCGCCCGGAAATGTGGTCTAGTTGATGAACTGCAAGTTGGGTTACAAGGAGAACGACTAAACTGGGTTACACGGAGAAAAGCTAAAATAAATTAAGCCTGGTCACAATTGTCATTTGCCCAATCGACATAATTCGAAATGATGTCTGTCAAGGGATCAACCTCGAATCGTTCTTTCAAAAAACTTTCTTCGTATGTGCGGAAATGTGACAGGTGCTAAAAAAAGGATACTCGACAGTCCACGTAACCCGCGTTACCTCTGTCAATTTTTTTTTCGTTCCACGCTTTGCTGGACGTCGATCCGCGTGTCCGAGTCGATTTGACGTCGTTTGCAGAGTCGCAAAACGACCTGGGAATTGTATTAGAGGCGCGGCGACAATGCTGTGTAAAAGGCGAAAATCCATTTTCATCCCCCGCGCGAAGGGTGGAGGGAGAGGGTCAGTCCGTCCCTCTCGCGACGAGGTTACACGAGACAGAGATTTCATTCCCTGTCTACGCGAGCGCCACACGTGGCCGCGCGGGTCACATCATGCGTATACGCGTTCCGCACGGAGCGTCACCGTGCGCTTTGAGAGGGAACACGGAGGGTACGAGATGGGGTGGAATGAGCGAATGAGCGCAGACACACCGGAGGGCCGGTTCCGTGATATCCGCTTGGTGCATCGCTCGCTCGGCCTACAACGGGGCATACGGCTCTATCGCGGCCACGGTTGATAGACAGTACGTGTATAAACATACGTGAGTCTGTGTGTAGTGCGGGGGCCCCACGTTATTGCGGGTATGACATGCCGAGGGCGTAGGGCGCGATCCAGCGCAAGTAATTAGGTGATGTGTTTATCGCGCATCGACGATTACAGCGCCGTGACTCTCCTCTCCCCTAAGTTCCCCTTCTCTGCCCCGCAAACCCTCTGCCCACCTCTTCCTCCCCCCCTCCTCCTTCTCCTGCCTGCGTCACCCCCACTATGCCGTACATACACCATAACGAACTAACTCCTAATCGATTATACCGCGCGCACTCCAATTAAATTTTTCACAGTTCACCGAGTCGCGACGTCACCCGCGATAAGACCAGAAGAAATGCCGCAAGACGCAAAACAGTCTGATGAAGCTTGTTTGCATAAGGTAATTCAAAAGTTTTCGCTTGTTGATGATTTTTCATAGGGTTTGATTGAAGATTTTTCTTCACGCTGGTGGAACATGCGAATGAGGGTTGCATGAAGTTTTGAATGAAGTTTTGTTGCATAGGAAGATGTAGTAATTTCACTTCAGGTTCTACCAGATGAAAGTTGTTTGGATGAGGTTATTTTTCTTCAAATGTTCTTAGTTCTTAATGATTGTTCATATTTTCGACTGGAGACTACTGCCATTATTATCTCGCAGACTGACACATGCAAATTGATATTGAATGACACCAGAGTGACACGAAGTTTTGCAGGTCATCAAAATGCAACGGGTCAACGTCACGATGCTTCGTATCGAATGGCCGCCTGTCATTCAACTGATTAGTCGTCAGAGGAACGGCTACAACCGAGTTCAGAATAGTGTGAAATGGGATACGGATCTGTCGGGTTATGAGGAAAAATTGACTAATGCGATGAAAAGTATGACCAATGAAGCCAGCTATCGAAGCGAATAGGGTAATGATGACAGGAATGTTTGCAATTACAAGGGACATTTTTCGGATTGATATGTAAGAAACGTGTTAAATATGGAAGGCTAGGAAAAAATTGCTGGGACTTTGATCGGAATTCACCATATGCACGGAAAAAATAGTTGCTGCAACTGCAATTGCAATGTGGTCAACTAGTGAACTGCACTCATATGAGTAATGCAGCTTTGATGGCTTGTTAAGATAAGTGGTCAAACACGGTAAGAGGATTGCGGAGCAATGAACTCGGCTAAGGGGCGCAACGAGGCAGTTAAAATAGTAAGACCAACCAAACAACTGGTAAATTACCGTTTTACGATTGTTATGTTTGTTGTACACAGCAATGACGACTGCCTCTGCACTATACTAACTATTGGCGAAAAGACTGCAAAAGTTAAAGCTACCTCGCGAGTCTGATAATTCGACTTATTCTTACTGTTAGTAACGCCGCAAAAGCTGACCATTGTGCTTATCAGCTTGATGATTCCAATAGAGAATTCCGTTTTCATTTCTTTACATAGGTTTTTCGGTTTACCTCATAGAAATCGATGGAAGTTTCAATAGCCAGAGTGTAATCAGCTATTGAACTGCAATACCAAGCAAAGTAGGCGTCCTTTGTATCCTGCAGAGGTGAACGTTACCGTGCAAGCTCCTTCAGAGGTCCAAGTAGTTTAGCGCACGATCGTTCGGAGCGTCTACCGCGTACATATATATTTATCCCTTCTCTGTGAGTGGAGTGCGGTATATGAAGTACCCAGCAGCTTTGTGCGCAGCAATTTATGAACAATAATTACGCCGTTCGCTTAATAGCATATCATTTCGAGGGTTGCGACGATACATCAATGTCGATTTTATCGCTCGGCCAGGCGCGTGGCGCAACTAAATCGATAACGGTAGTTATAAGAAATAGTAGGTCGAGCTTGCGGGGTTGCTAATACAGCCTTAGTGGCGGAGTTAGGTGTATCCAACATTGTTGCTGCATCACATCCTGTCCCAAAGTTCAAGGCGATGAAAAGATTGACACACGAGCGCGGGAAAGACATGAAACATCATTTGTTTGTCTTGCATTGATTACCAACTAACCTCTAAATCATCAGCAGTAGAATAATTTCTTACGAACCCAGATGCAATTGGGTGCAATTTCGGACGTTTCGTCACTAGTCTCGCGCCCCACTTGCATTATAAATGCCGCTGTTGCCTCGTCAAACATAGCTCTTAACGATTTTCCACAGCCAGCGCAGCGAGCCCCCGAGCGATAAAACCCTTTACCCCTGTGGGTGTGTGTACGTATACGTGTATGGATATAAAAATAAAGGTACACGTACTCAATCTCGCCCTCATCGCTGCTCGCCTCCCGGCGAAACTCTGTAGCGAACTGCAACGTTGCGCACATTGCATTGTCGCGGCACGAAACATGACATATACTCTTGTCAGCCGGTACAACCCGATAATAAAAGGGGAAAAAGAGAGACCGACAGGGAAGTTGCCACGAGCGAATTAATTAACTGTATGAAAGCTACCAGGATTCGCACCGGGTGCGCACCGCAGCCAACGGTAGAGATTGACACGCAAAAGTCTACCTCCAATTTATATCTGATACCATTGGTATACTGTTACTTACTATGTTGTTATGTGCATATAGCTGCTCTGTATGCGTATTGTATCACATACCACTAGCTGCATATAGGTACATGTAGGTACTTGTGCCTATACAGTCACCACCACTTCTCATTGACAAACCTTTGTACGCAGGTCGGTTTTAGATTAACACACACTTCATCGCGTATCAGCGACTGCGGAGTCATTTCGTGAAAATGCGAACAAAGTGAAAATGAGTCATCGCTTGCAATGGTCTGTGTCATGTTCCACAGTTTTTAGACGCTAATAACTACGGTCACGCGACGCGTTGGAATCCTGGTAATCTAATGAAATGATATTTCATTCGAACGCAGGAGAACCAGGCGCTTGAGAGTAGACCATTCGTTTATCTACAAGTTGATCGCTGATGATAATGCACATGAGTCATGTACAATTTTTCCGTGCACGTTCTAAAAAGCGAGATCAATACGAAGTGTAGATTGAATAAAAACGTTTCTGCTACGATCACAGACTAATTTAGGTACAACTATCGGGACAAATTCTCAACACCAAAGCTAGCAAACATTCAACTGGATGTTTGACTAATCGAGGGTATTGGGTTTCCGCGGGAACGTTGCAGATTCCCAATTTTAACGACGTGATGTCATCCACTCCGAAATCTAGCAGCGGGAAGTCATTGCGGTGACCCCAAACTAAGCAAAGTCCACCTTCTCTAGGGGGATGCATCGTGCCTAGATCCTATAGCGGTAACTTCAACTCCGCGGCAACGTCTGCAACGGGGATGCAGGACACTGTCCTCCTTTATTCTGAATCCAGCCTAACTAGCGCTAACTTGATTTGTTAGGCGAACGGCTCATATCGGTAAATCCAAGTTGCCCGTCGACGTCGTCGTCGTCGTCGTCGTCGTCGTCGTCGTCGTCGCGACGACACCAATGAGAGACGCCGGTGTCTTTGCGGTGCGGCGAGTTTGCGCGATAGCACGAAGCGAGATTCTGGACTGGAACGAGGGAAGAGGTTGTACTCGCTCGTCGTGGCGCAGTCGCGCTTCAATTGGAGGTTTCTCCGGCCACCTCGTCAGACCGTCCGCGGGAGAATCGCAATGAGTTTCCCCGGCGGTGCCTTCTTCCACATCCAGCGCAATTTTACCTGCGGGCGTCGTCCTCGTCGCGCGGAGCCTTTTGCCGATGTTGGTGTCGAAGGCCGGGGGTATTCGTCACGGGAAGCTTAACGGGCGGGGCTGTCTCTAATTTCACACTGACGTTTCCGCAAAGTCGTAGCGCCGCGTGCAATGGCTTTGACGCGATGAACAAGACGGGTATACCGGGTACGCCGAGAAGATGGAGCACGAGGCCTTCTGATCACGAATCGCAATTAGCCTACTTCCAGGAATCTCCTATTGTCTATGCCCTAGTTGGGAGAAACGTCGTTGTCGTCGGTTGGACGGAATAAAGACGACGGAAGGTATATATGTATATTGAGCTTGCGATAACAACGCACGTTTCCATACACAAAGATGCTCGCTGCCAGGAAAATTTGATCAGCGACAAAAGGGGGGCAAAATTGTCGGCTTCGGAACAAGCTCTTTTCGCACATTTCTCGTTGTCTGACGTCAGCACTCCATTAGCGAAAGTGCATTAACGATGGTATTGCTAGTTGTCAACAAAAGAGAGTCACGTGATGAAAATAATCTGCAAATCTTGGAAATTGCTTCGTCGTAAGAGCTGTAATATTTTTCTAAGTGTTTATCTGTTGAGATAACTGTATTATCAACCTAATTACGAGTCTCCTTCAGATCCTCGTATAACGCGGTCCCGGCAGTCGCCGGCAGAGGGCGAATTTACGACAAGTTTCGCGTAAACGAAACGGTATCGTCATTAATCTATAAGACGCATCGCTGCAAAGCGATATAGCGTGTTGAAATTACCTGGAATTAATGGCAGTGCTGTTAGATGAATTAATTTTATTAAGCTATTCGGCTAAGCCGAGTCATTAAGCCCTTGATTGGTTAATAGCTGATATATAGCGTCGTGAAGATAATCGATAGTCTCAAACGTAACGTTCACCGACAAATCCCAAGCTATTCCGCATTGCAATGTCATTATTTCTTTGTCATCAATGGCAAAGATAGGAAACTCAATAAGCACGCGAATAAAAATTACGAATTCTGCGCGACGAGATGACAGTGCAAAGGAAAAGTAAATTTCGACTTCGTTCGTGTCCTGGTACCGCGGCGCCAAGAGTGTCAAAGTGGCGGGTATCAAAGTTTTTCAATTTTCACGCTTGCACCCTTTTTTTTCACCCTCGAGTACACTCCGCACGAGTAAGATGAGAGGTTGCGCAAAGCGTGGGCATAATCTCCCCTCGCGAACATTCGTGCAATATTGCTGCTGGGAATACTCGTTTCGCGCTGGGCTGCCTGAAGAACACACCGTATACCTGAGCGTCACGCTAATCTAAACCACCGGTACGTGTTAGTGTGTGCGACTATGGCCCGGGATATGGACGTACTGTTACATATTAGGGACAGGGAATGAAGTGGAACGCGGAGAGTAGCGAGACCGTGTACGCAGCACGCCCGTAATTAGTTTCACCCGTTAAACGACTTCGAAGTTAACTTCGACGCGATAAGAAAGTACGCAAGCTCGCGACATCGTGAACTCGCAGACACACACACACACACATATATTTACGTGCAAATACATACGTACACATGAATATACGTACACTGCCTTCGTCTTAAGCAGTTTGTATGTGTCCCAGCTGTGTATAGATCCCCGTCTTGCACACTGTGAAACGTGAAAGCTTGGGAAGCAAAGTTTCGAGAACGTCGTCTTCAACTCTCGACACACTGGTACTTTTCCCGAGCAGCGCCGGGAATACAGTTAAGAGTAATAGATATTACTGGTATCCCGCCTTCAACAGCCAAGCAGATAAAGCCCGGTTGCATACTTAAAAAGAAACCAAAGTATTCCAGCACACTTTCGAACGTTAACTTGCGGTTAGTTGTGATGTGACGATTTATTAGGAAGAAAATGACACGATGATACCTGAGAAGCTTCAGACACCAGTTTTCGTTGAATCTTCATTAGTTAATTATATAGATACTGGTCTTTTGCTTAGCAGAGAGCAGTAGATATAGTGTAAGATGCTACAGTCACTTCGCCATTCTTATCCTGATTAGGGTATTGACAATATTCCGACTACCTTAAAGGACTTGTTTGTGCGTAGTCATATGAATTTTCGTATTACCTCATATCCGCCAGACTCGATCTTTTCGCGACGACTCGGAAGTATTATTTTCATCGGTGTGCCACTTGTGCCGAGCCACAGTCGTACCGAATACCAGTTACTCAATGAAATTGGATCTTACGAATACTTTTGTATCGTCTGCCTCTCACTATCCGGTCTCGGAGAGACGGAAATGTTGCTGTGGAAAATCCAGGAAAAACGTCTGCTTTCCGGGAAATGCAAGTTGGGTGCATGCAAACCTGCGGCGCAAATCCACAGAAGACAAACTCGTGAGTCGAAGGACAGGAAAATATGGAGAAGTCGAGGCTCGGCTCCAGTGGCGCCGCTGCTATATGTGACGAAGAATAGTTGGAAAGGAACCGCCCGAATAATACAGGAACAAGGACAGAAGACTCGTGGTGTTTGCCTCCTCTTCCTGAAAGTTTGGAACGTTCGTTACGTCGACGACGTCGCCGCCGACGACGACGACGACGACGACGACGACGAAGTGGCGGCCGGAACTTCACTCGTGAATAATTAGAGGAAGCGGCACACAGCTCTGAGGCTTTGGGTGTCGCATACGCCAAGGTACCTACTTCGGATCATGATGCCAGAACACCACTGGTAACTCCTTAATCCCTTCTTGTAATTGCATAATTGTTCAATTGCTCTCAGCTTTCTGGGCTTGCCGCGCGACTGGGAGAGGTTCGTCAGTGGCGCAATGCAAGATAGGAGCATAGGAATTGGACAGGAATCAGCTCCGGCTAAAGCTGCAAGTTGAGTAGCTTCACAATTTCAGTATCCCGCGATCCTCTTCGCGAGTCTATTTGACTTCGCGGAAGCGATAAGTTAGTCCCTTCAATCTGATTATCCAGAGACCAGAAACGTTCCAGTCGGACTTCGAGTGTATTTAAATTTCATGAAATCATCAAACTGCAACGTAGTTCCACTATCTTCAGATGTATACGATTATCAACGATTCTGATTTCCAGAGAAGCATGCAAAAAAGAAATATTATGATGAAAAATAGATAATTTCGGCTTGTTTTCTTGTTATTACAAGTAAAAATCTACCAATCAGTGGTGAAGTCATGGAAAATGCGAAAAGTCCAGTAGGAGCAGCTATCGCAGAATGCAGCGAGGTCAATTGGCGTCGGCTGGACGATGCGAGGGGCGGATATGAGACAGAGTAACTGACGAAGAAGGAACGGGAAGGTGGAAGGACGAGGATTACAACAATCGGGGAGTGGAGTCGTTGGAAGGAATCAGCACGATCTCGGTGAACGATCCAACGGGTGTACGTACAATGGCCACGGTGATGCGACGCGGTCATTGTGGATTACCTCTGGTTCGCTGGGCTATCACGCGGGGACCCAGATCCTGATTTTACTGTTTCCTACTGGCCGCTATATCCAACGGACTTACGGACACTCTCGCTCGCTGCATCCCGTTTTCCTGCCACCCGTTTCGCTGTGCTGTCCGCAGAACAAGGGAGTTCCATTCTACGCGCTGATTCTCATCGCCGCTTTTCGTCACGTCCAACGAATTATCGTTCTGAATCAAATGCGAAATCTGTAGGTTGGCCTCGTAACAACCGACAACGGGTTACAACGTTGGTGAAATTGGAAAACAATAAAACTAAGACACCTTGATGGCAGAATTAATGTAAAATGCAGTTGGTGATTGTTGCAATTGGTTAACCGTACTGAACACGTCGAAGTTGTTTGTAGAATTTTGTTGAATGGGATAAAATCCTGTCCTTGATCGTCATGACAGTTTCTAGAGTTCCGAACCGAACGCAGGCACAACTCGACGTGGTGAACTGTACGCAAAAAAATTCGGCACATCACCAACTCGACTCGACGAAACTTTCCCGCAACTGCAGGACACATGGGAACTCCACTGTCCCCGACTTTATACGGCTAAACCGCCCCGTGTCTCAACTAGACACAGCGAAACTATCCCATGGCTAAAGTCAGTTTACGCAGGGTGAAATATAGTAAAATTCTATTTAGTACTCCACTTGACATGTGGAAGAGTTTTCCACCAGCATATTGGAATATACGTTTGGGTCTTAAGTAATGACAACGATACGTGTCGAGAAAATCCTCAACCGGATGAAGTTTCAGTACAACCACCACAAAATTATTAAATTATGTGGTAGAACGTAATCATAACCATCAGCAAAGCCTTGAAGACATCTTCTCGTGTAAAATTAATCGGTAAGTCAAAACGCGTGAAAATTTGAATAGTCTTAACAGAAGCTATCGTCTACGGAATGTAAGCGTAACTGCCGAAAATTTGTAATCGTCTTAACGTCCAGGAGGCTTTGCGCGTCAAACGTCCCGCGACGTGTTTCATATTACGACGTTTGACACGATCCCTCTTCCAAGTACAATAAACAGCCAAGACGAAGGCGAAGGAGAAAGCAGCAACATCGGGGCCTGGATTGTTGTCGGGTGGGCTTTTAATCCTCGGAAAAGGGAATACCAGCCGGCGCTTAAATGCTACAAGCTTATAGCAGCGTGTACTCGGGTAAGCTCGAGACAATAGCTGCCGGGGTCGTATCGCGAGACAGCCCCGCGTATTGGGCGGGGGTATAGCGGCGGCAGCGGCGAGATGGAGACCACGCGGGGCGAAATGCCTGATACCTTCACCGAGAGAGACCCGAGTCACCGGTAGCGAATGCGACGGAGGCGAGATTTAACACGGAATAAGACGATTACGGCCTAGCTTAGCGCTCACTGGGTGCGTCCTCCTTCCTGGGTTTCTCCAGCTCGGTGCTATCTCACTTTCACACTTAACTTTGCCTCCCCTGTATCTTGTCCTCTTGTTTTTCCCGCTACTTCGTGAATTCTTACGACTCCGTCTTCCTCCCACCGACGTTACGTTCCCCCCTCAAACCCCCTGGCCCACCATGCCGCATTTTCCGACAACGATCTCCCAGAGCCGAGGCAAACTTTAAGGCGTTACTCACCAGCCCGTCCGACTTCCGCTTCCGTTGATGCGTGAATCCCCGGAGCCCGCAGAGTTGTACACGCCGTGTGCACGCAATCTGTATGCGTGTCTGTGCATTTTGCGAGCTCTACGTGTTTGCCCGCGAGAACACGATCTCAAATCTTCAGATTACAGGAAGGATTGAGCTCGCAGGAAGGATTGAACGGCGTGCACAGTATCCGGAACCAGGCAGAAGCTTGTGGCGGTTGTGTGTAACAGAGGATGCTCCGAATTCGAGACTACGAATCGCGCTCAACGATGCGCGAATCGGGAAGCGGAAAATGAAAAACCGAGTCATTGAAATTCATAGCGTGTTTAACGCGTTTTTTTGGTCGACTGCAAATTAGGATTTTTACGAACGACTGACTACCGCGAAACAAGTTCGGTTCTCCCGATGCCGAATTCGAAAGTGGATGGTACTCGACGGAGCATCAAGCAAGTCGGGGAAAAAATAAAAGTATACCAAGTCGCGCTAAAAGCCAAGCGAAAATTTGCAATTTTGTAGCAGTTGGCAGGAGCGAATTCGGTTAATAAACTTTTCAGATTCGCGATGCATTTAATTAATGCACATTTATATAAGAGGGAAATATTCAAACGGAACTTTTTCGCGAATGCCCTTTGGGTTTAATTAAATTTGCCTTTGCCCGCCGGCTTTTTGGTTACATTTGCCGGGATTGCATCATAACAATACGGTTTTAATAATAACGGAAAGCGCGCGTTTCGTGAAATCTTTTTCTTAGAACACAATGGCTGCCGTGTGCAGTATATCACCTGCTTGGAATTTCCGAAACACGCCGAGCCGTCATGTGAGTTATAATCCGGACATTGACATATCTGAATGTAGAGCCAGCGGCGTAAATACCGAGATTCTCCATGTAACTCTTTCCGCTCAGTTTGATGCAGGCAAAACCAAAAAAGTTTCCACGCAAAAGAAGAATTGACTGGCAATCTGGCGTGCCTTCGTTTCACCGGGAATAATTCAGGCGCGAGGAGATATGAAACTACTCGTATGTTCCCTTTTTGCAGCGCCGTACATATCGTTTTTTCGCTCGCTTCCCCGCCTGGCTCTTATATTATTCCTTTTCCGCGTCGGTTTGCCCGCAATTCCCTTTTGAATAACTGCTTTTCCACTCAAGGCTCGACGCATCCGCGGGCAAAGAACTTTTGTAATTCGTTTACGTATTCACAATGGATGCTTCTCGCCAGAACGTCGCGCACGTTTTTCGTATTTTTTCTTCCGCCGGCTCAAGACGCGAATATCTCGCGTTCGGAACGAGAAAAATAGACGACGAGAGCGGAGGAGAGAAAAAATAAAATTATGTAGAGAATGAAGGCTCCGAGGATCAGAGCGCCCTTCGTAAGACGCCAAGCCACCTCCTATCCTCCCTTTAATTCCCGTCTTGAGCGAACCCGAGTGGATCGACTCACCGGAACATTTATTTTTCACTCGGACACACGTTTATTCCGCTGGCCTCCATGGACTCGAAAGTTCGAAGCTGTGTCAACTTTCGATCTTCATCTGTCTTCGTGGTCCCCGTGGATCTGAGGCCCCTGTGGATCTTCTCGAGGGAATCAAGCCAAGTGGTTCCAGCGCTTTGCACTAGTCAAATTTTCAAGAGCATTTTTACTATTTTCGATGGTTTGATCGACTGTTGAATCCGATCCTTTTGGAAGAGAAAAAAAAAGTTACATTCCGTTGTTTCTGACGCCAGAATTCCTAAAGTAGGTAATAATCAATAACCAATGAGCAGGGTTCTACTTTCGGATTCTGTTTTCTGAAAAAGGGCTGCTTTGAAGATTAATCCGACTATCACGTTCCTGTTGACGTCGCAATTATTCCATCACGTACAAAACCGTAAACATAAGCGATGCAGCCGAATCCAACGGTTCTATGTTTCACCACTATATCTGTACGCAAGCTGATGTACGAATGACGCGCAGCAGGTACAAATCAATATTCTTGAATGACATCAAACGAAATTTCATCGAAACGGGGTCAATGGAAAATGTTCCCATACCCGGTCGGCACACAGATACACCCATATACATAGCCCTGTACGTCCGAGTCCTGGTACATGCAAACACGAAAATATCACGAAACGACGAACCTTCAAATTGACAAAAATATATTTCAAATATTGGACAGGATACGAACGGCGGAAAATGTAGATACAGCGGGAAATGTCCCGCGGCGACGTGGCCGAGCTGTACCACCGCGTTTCTGTCGAAACCCTGCATTTTCTATTTGTATTCCATTTACGTTGTTATTACCGCCCATTTGCAGTACAAGTCAATTATCATCTTTTTTTTTCCAAGGGTTTACCGTTAATTGTATACTCCCCGACGAGACTATAATAATAATCAGCACATTTCCCACGCTGCCGATTCAATAATGCACTTCATGCGGTAAACAACGCGTTGTCAAACAATTATCAATTTACAGGGAGACGTTCAACCATGTCGCATGTGGATAGCCGTTGCCCCCATTAGATCCCGGCCATTATGAATATATTCAGTTTTCCCTGTATATCCCTGGGCGTGTTGCACTCATTACGAAGTTACTCGCTCGGCCAGTGTCACGCAGTAATTTTGCCAGGCGACGTCTCTCCGGCCAAACCTCTGCCGCGCTCTCCTTCAGTCACGTTCCCATGAATGATTCAACGGCGCGAAGAGCACGAGCCCTGAGTGCGAACGGGTAGCTGAACGGCGCTGGACGATGTAAGACAGAGAGCCATTATTGCGTTATAACGACTTGTAAACATAGCCGCGGAACGACGGAACGAAGACACGGAGCTGTGGATCCCAGCTTTGCAATGGGATCTAGAAGATTCAGATTGTCAGGATGAAGCTCGTGCTTTTGAGATGAACTAGATGCGGTTAGAATCATGGTGTCATTTTTTTTCTTCTTAAGGTCACCTGACATTGTTGTATTACATGTTTTTGATTTCGATAATCACGATTCACTATTGAGGCTACCACAGACAACTTTCATAATTGTATTCTTGAATCCGGCTGCTTACAAATCGCAATTATTTCTAGATGTGTAAACCGTTGGAAATGACATTTCTCAATCAACACTAAAACCTCGAAGAGCATTTGTTCGAGACACGGAACATTAAACAAAGTCCCTCCTCGAGGAAGCGACAAACGGCTGGAGTGCTCTTCATTAAAAGATCCTCGCGGGCATAAGAAAAAATAAATCTTTATATATACTTTTAGAAAAGTGCAAGACTGCTTTCCAGGTGACCCGCATCGCTACCTTCCTCAGCAACATCCCGCGATTCCCTGCGTTTTCTCCGTGGATTGAGGCATAAAAAGTTAAACCCCGAGAGTATCTTGGGGAGGGTTGAGCAGACGTTCCCGTGCGCTATCAGTAGTAACGGTCGTGGGGGATCGACGAAAGGCGATCGATTTCAGCTGTAACGCGCCGCGTGCTCCTCACTCGGCGTTCCTGGGAGGCAAAGCACCGCGCGGAGGCTTCGGGGCCTTCGCTGTACCTCCGGCGCCTGCTCCATATGTATTTTTATATATCGCGCCAGTTGCGTCAGTGATATCCTTCTTTATCATTTTTATTGCCGAGTTAGAGGTCGTGAAATGAGCCTCCATTTATCCCGGGGCCAATAAAACACACGCCGCGCGCTTCGCCGGCGTGGCAACGGTTGCCCAGTGATATACATACGTGTGTAGTGCACCGTCGTAGCATCCTCCAATACTAAATGTACACTTTTGTTACTTGCATCCGATGTGCACGCCCGGGAACTCGTAAAAGTACAAATTTTCTCACTTCTACGTCGTTGCAGATATCATCAGTTTGCTCTGATTCTAAATATCCAAAAAATTCCATCGCACGTCGAATGTTTCGGTTTATTTTTTCATAGACAGAAATCTCAATACAAATAAAGATAGAATAGATTAGAAATCATAATTCATTTAATTTCTTCATGTATAAAAATAATTATACTATAATGTTAAAATTATAGCACGTGAGAAAATACCGAACTATCCGAATCTTATTACCCAGGACACATTTCAGATTCAATTAAAGATCCGACAGGGGCTTCTCGCGTTATTCTAGAAATTATCTCAAGATTTATCATGCAAAAAAGCGCTAAACCATAATAATAGGCAACGTAAGCTCGACCGTAATTACATTATTTTCTTCAACGGGAGGGAAAATCCGTCGTGTAGACTCTGCGGTTTTGCGGAAGTCGAGCTCGAAATATACCTGCTCGGAGCATCTCGTAGAGTGTACTTTGCGCGGAGGTTTACACGCACTCGGATGCACCGTGCATCTCCAGTATCAAGTATTTACGTTTTGATGCTGCGCTGCCGTGCCTCGCATTCGTGGAATATTGAATTAACGGCGTAACAAGACAGCCCGCAAGGTAATTGTTGGCTGTGGCTCCGCGCGCTTATACCCCCGGTACACAACTGCCTTCACACCGCACCCACATGTTAAGTGAGATTTGCAGCGTGAAAATACATCCGAGGGGCTGACGCTGCCTTCCCCCGAAAACGAGGGCAAACTGCGTTATTAAATAACGATAATAATAGTTGATTAAATGATTTTTCGTCGTGGAAGCTGCTCACGTCGGATACGAACTTCTGGCTTCGTTAAATTGACGTCGGAATGATATCATTTTATATAATATTAATGATCCAAAAAGAAAATTCGGTAATTTCGATTTTATCAAGATTGAAAAATTAACACTTATGTCATATTCTCGGAAGTATATTTTAAGCATTGTCAATTGATTTTTTTTTTGCATTATTGCACCTCCACTAAAAAAAAATGCAAAATAGTAGAAATATGCACACTCACTACACAACGCAAATTCAAGAAGAGTGAAGGAATTCCGGCTTGAAAATATCCTGCCTTGATTCCGATAATACGAGATAATCCCGGAGTAGTAAACAACATCCTCGACCTCACCCTCTCCCGGAGCTCGCACGCGAGATTACGTGTGACGCGCAGCGTGATATTGAAACGTGCCATACATCGAGGAGACTGGATGGATCGAGGTCGGTCCATCTCGTCAACAAGAACGTTCGCATTCTGTTGACTCTGAGCTTACCGCTTCTGAAGCCCGGAGACACGAGAGACAGTTGCAAACATCGAAGCCACGACGATAATCAGAGATGCATTCATCCACAGATTTTAAAAATGTTAATATCGAAACAACGCAATAATTTTTTTCAGATTTTGGTTAAAACCATCGAATTCGTTGCCTTAAAAGTGGCGATCTCGACCGGTGACCGACAGTTTGTAAAAATGTAATACAAATCTTTATTAACGTCATCCTGACGAAACCAGCGATATCATAATATATGCATAAAGTGCATGGGAAATCTCAGATAGATTAAACCGGCGAGACCAGGAAGCTGGTGGTCTCGCTGTGGTGCTCGTGTTTTCTCGGCGATGAAATAAGATACTTCGTGAAAGTAATTTTCTCGGGAAAAGTAAGTTTTCGCGGCGGAGTAATACTTTGTGCATTCGATGGTGGTGAAGGTGGTGGTAGTGGTGGTTGGTGGTGATGGTACCCGGGGTAGTACAGGGCCTGTTTGGTCTTTGGCTTCGAAAGGAGGCGGAGCGAAGTAGCAGTGTAGTGCTTCAGCGCAGAATTCCCTCTGCTGCTGTGTATATTGGCGGAAAATATTCCACCTTTGGTTCCACGCGAGCGAGAAAACACCCGGAGAACGAGGAAGTGCAGAGTTTTAAGATCTATGTATAACTTTGGCAGTGAACGACGACGGTGAGCTTCTACTCTACCGGCGGACTTATATAACGCAACGAACGCCACCCTCACCGGCACTCGAGAGCTCTTTCCGTCATCCTTATTTGGCTGTAATGTGATTTATCGACTCAAAACAGCTACTCGACTTATATTGGAATATTTTAAAAAACGGCGTCTGATTCGTCGCATGAACTTGTTTTTATACATTTATTACAGCAGGATCGCTGCATCATCTCACTGCGCTTCGCAGGACACAAATTTGTTTTTTGACTGCAACGTAGTTTTCAGTTGTCAGGATTTTTTCGTTGATGTCGAATTGTATCGATGAAAGCAAAGTAAAAATAAAGTTAGAGGAAAGGCAAAGAAAATGAAGTAATTTTGTCGCCAGATATTTTAACATAGTTATTGTGTTGTCAAGCAATTCGACATGACAACGTCGTGTACGTTTAAATGTACACAAATATCAGCACTGTATATGCATCACATGTTCCGGGGTCCAGACGTTGCAATTAGCGATCATCGTTTGCCAGCAGCAATTAATTACTGTACTGCACTGTACGCACTGTCAAAGATCACACGTACAACAGGGCGTTCGCACTTCGTGCGACATTCGTGGTACATGGAGGTGAGGATCACTTGTCTCTGGTATCAGCCATCGCTATTAACAACTCGCGGGGACCAATGGGAATTTTTAATGGGAGATCAATTGTCGTGGCATCAATTGACAGCTTGCCACACGAGATCAATAAAAAAGCATAACATATTTAAAGTATTTAGGATATTGTAACTTAAATAAAACAACATTTTTGCATATAATTCGACGTATGCCCATTTCCATGTCGGCTGGCTCCACTGTTAAGAGAGACTTTACCAACCATGCCAAAAAGAAGGATCACTCCCATGGCCGCAGTCTCTTGATCCGCCATCAGTTGGAATCCATACGGTATCGCCTTACGTGAATTGAATGAACGTCAACAATAATTTGAACGATGTGACGAATTCATTCCGGATTTGGAAATGTCCGTGTTATAGCGGAGACACCCCAGAAGCGTAGCCCGGTGGAGTAACAGAGGGCATTGAGCCAATTAATCGACGTCCCTGATTACCGTTAATTATCATGAATAATTCAAGCCGCCGCTGTTGCTGTAGTGTGGCCGCGTGCTGTCGTTGTTCCTGGTGGCTTTAGCTTTAGCTTTAGTTTCCATGCGGCTTCGAGCGCAGGTATTGCGTGTCATTGTTTGCATGTCGGAAAGCACGGGGCTTTAGGTCAATGCGGAGTTGCCGTTAGCAAATTGTACCTCCGGGAGTAAAAGCCACTAATGACCACGAGCCCCCGAGCTCGCCATTGCCACTACGCCGAACCCTTTCACCTACCGATACCGCCAACACCTGTACTTTCACCCCCCAGAAGCTCCCTAAGCCTGCGTAGATTTATTCCTTACCGGATGTCTTGGTATTATAATCCTTCTCACTCTCTCTTTCTCTCTCTCCCTCTCTCTGAAGTCGGCTCGTCCTATCACCATAGCCATCCTCAACAATCAATTACAGTTATAAGCCTCATTTATGATCATTCCACAGTGGTCCACCAGATTTGGATATGCAACCGTGAAACTGCGTTGCTAATAATTCTAAGCCTCTGCCTAAATGAACCAACCACAATCCTGGGCTGACACGCCATGCCAAAAGCTCGCACCACCACCAAAATGGCTCAGTGTTGCGGCTTAGTATTATGGCACGCGAGAGCTGCCAATATGCAGTCCAATCATGAGGACAATGCGGAAATACCTGTCCGACCTTTGGCGTCATCTTTAGCCTGGTATTCATGCATATCTGTTGTAGCCTCAGGATGTTAAATGGCCTAAGCTTCTGGCTCATAGACATTTCAAGTCATTTGTTCAGGAGAACCGAATAAACAAACGTGATACTGGAGAGAGACAGACCTATAGGCGTTCAACATTGCGCGGTGAAAATCGCAGCGACGTAGCCTCTTAAAGGAACAAGCTACTTTTTCCGACCCAGCATTAGCCGACAAGTCACACAAGGCCACGACGATTCGTCACGGTATAGAATTCGGAACATCGATTAGAAATATCGAGCTCGATTCCCGGAATTTCGCAGTCGGTCGCGTATGTCGAGGTCGCGTACGACTCCGCGAATCCGCGGCGTGCATGATGCAAGCTTATAACCTCGTAACATTGATACTCCTTATCAGTGTTCCGAATTGTACACTACTCCGAATTGGCCGCCTTACACTATTATGCATGAAAAGTGGATGTTCGAAGTTCGGATCTTTTTCCAGGGTCTCCGCACATAGTCAAACGACAAAACAATTGTCTAGACACACTGGACACGTGAGAACTTTGCATCATATACAAAGTCTCGTGCTGAATTAGAAATCACTATAACTCAGAGGTAGTTGCTATTTTCTTTAAATCCAACGATAGTCCAACAGCCGAGACAAATTACAGACGCGACTGCAGACTGGAATGTTCAGGTGGTAACAGCCAAGTGGAATGGGGGACAAAAAAAAACGTCCACCGTACGTGTCACACGTTTCCCTGTCAAGTGCGAGCAAGTAGAGTGAGCAGCGACTACACGGGGCGTGTAAACGCGTCTACGTGGTGTCTTGACGTGCTTGTCGCGCTGACTCACGCTGCGTCGCTACATGTGTATGCTTATAGCCACTGCGAACGCGGTTACGCGTCGCGACGGTAATTGTCCGGCACACGAAAAGTCTAGACACCCATCGGAAGGGCGTTTCACCTTTCGTAATGCGACGGGCGCGAGGTTAATAATAACCCAACTTTTAAAATGAGTTTGTGCAATCAGCCTCGATGCCTTTCGTGTACCACACATAAATGCTGGGAATAGGTAGGAATAAGGGGAGAGGGTTACAACTGTGTCCAGTTTCAGACCCCCTCTTTTTTCTTTTCTTCTACTCACTGTAATTACGCGGATATCGTCCGGTGCATCTGCGAAGCGGAGCCGAACGCGATGGACAACCAGGCAATCGCAACGTACGATAAGCACGCAGCGCCGGTCGCTGAGGGTGGTGACACCGGCGACTGTTTAAATGATTTTGGTACCCTGCCATGTGAATCGATAATTACGCGATATTTCTGCTGTCTGTTGTGTCCAGTGGCTGGTAGAGACGGTTCTTTTAGGGGTTAATATTTACACCCAATCATAGCGTTCAAAGTGTAATCTGGTAACATAGCGAACAAAATTGGCTATCATGATATACACAGAGCAGCTACTGTAAAAAAATTGTAAAATTTTTCATTTAACAAAACCGATGCACCCAGTGACCTTAACAAATTCCACGTGAGCTCAGATGACCCAACAAAGACCACACAGCCATAAGACTCTTGCACTTTACCTCGAAAATCAATTTATCTTCATCTCCCCGCAACGAACAAAAATGAACGCGAGAAAAATATTTTACACCGCTGTATCCGCCGGTAAATCACATTCCTCACCTCCGTGAATAGGTGCGAAGCGTCCGTTGCACGGCGTGAGATATTCTCAGATAGCGCGAACTCAATTTTGCGTCCGGATAACGTCGGGATTTAAGCCGACGACCGAGGCAACTGCTATATCTGGCTGCTACAGTTGCAGCGGGGGATGACCGGAGCGTCGGTCGCACACAGGTCGAGACAGTGCAGCCGGTGCAAACTGGATGTACACAGGTTGACCTGAGGAGGCGAACGATTCTGTTGTTACGTGCGCCACCGGTGAAGCCTGGTCCAGGGCAGCAGGGGTGAAGAGGGTGGTCGAGAGGTGGGGATGGCGGGGGAAAGGGGAGGGCGAGGGTGATAAGGATGGTACTAGAGGTCGCGGGGCGAGGTCGTGAACGCCGCAGCGGGTACAAGGGAGGTTAATCTCGAAGGTGTCTGGCATGATTCCCGGATGGAGGTTTATTGCGTCGTAACATACCACGGTGGGTGGGCTGGCTGGGGGTGGAGGAGGGGGGAGAGCAGTCCAGCAAGCTGGTTGCCAGGCAGGCAAGAGGCTGCAGCAGGCAGAGCGTATAAGGCAGAGAACCCACGAGGCGCGAGCTGAAACCGTCGGGAACCAGGAGCCAGCGTTGGATTTTGTGGCCCCCAGCTTCGTCTCATATACACGCAGCATTTATTTCTTCGCTTCAGCACGTACCACGTATCTAAACGTAGATACGACAGAGCCGCACACGGAAACCTCCGTCGCAGTCGCGCTCGACTATATCGCTCCCTGCGACGTCTGCTCTGTGCCACGCGGTTAAGATATGTGCGGTGTGGCTCCTCTCGCGCACAGTAGTAAAAACACTGGCCCACGGTCTTACTTTTATTGCTCGTGCTAATGTGCGGGATTTTTTTTCGCCCCGCGTCGCGGACGGTAAAAAGTAACTAGAGGTTTTCGCAAGAATTTCTCGCTAAGACTCAGGGCGGGATTCACAGGCGTCGCTGGTGTTGAGAAAAAAGTGACAAGTTAAAAAAGTGGCAAAGGTTAACGAGAAAATATCAGAATTTGGTTCGGTGATTGCGCGAGATAAGAGAAATGGTTCAAATGTTCTTGAAAATGTTATTGGCTATCAGTAAAGGCAACAATAGGTGAGACTTGAATCCAAAAAGGTCTTTCAACTGTTTCCATCGGTGGTCACGAGTCCACCGAATGAACTTCGAGGCACCAGGGAAGCAGTGAAACAACAGACGTTGGACATTAGAGGAGTCAAGTGGTTGACTTGAAGTGGCTTACTGAGAATTTCGAATGCTCGAATAAATCCTCGACAATGAGGACTGGCGCTGATGTTGCTGAGAGAAAACGAAAGAGGGAATTAGGGAAGACGTTTCTTCGCGCGGGGCGAACGTAATAAATAACTTTGTTACCTTGGGAATCTGGGTTGCGATTTATGCGGGAGGATTGGGCACACCGGAGAGCACCGAAGGGGTGGTAAATCATCGGGTGAAAACCGATGTGGCAATTAATAACAATTAAGCTGACGCTCGAAGAGTCCGGAGAGAATTTCTTCGAGTGTATCTTCGGTCGTCTCGTAAGGACTTTTTTTCCGACGTTTTGCTTCGTCTCTCTCGCACACAAAGCCGAGAAATAAGTCTTGATAATACAGTCTCGAATGGACCAACCTCGGACAACTCTGAAAAAGCTATTCTCCTGGTGGTGGAGGTAGAAGTCACTGTGGGTCTTTCGCTACTTTTCGTGCTGCACGAACGCTCAATTCTCGTGCCATTCGTGGTATATAGACACAGTGGAATAGCGTTGAAGTATCGAACAGTAGACTGGCCCCGGGCTACATTGAATTTTAATATGTATCTACATTTTTTGAATGCGTGTATTCACTATAGTGAACCGTATGTCTCATTTTTAGCACCTGTGAAATTCGGTGAAAAACATCCTATTTTTTGTACATTTCCTTTTTTCGCCAGAACGAGCCAACAAAATAGCCTCCCGGCCATAGAATCCCATAGAAACAGTTGGTGTAGGAAAGTGGTACATACGAAATCGTATCCACCACCCGGATCACAATTTGCGAAATAAATGAAATTACATAGAGAACTGAATTAATTACAAATTAATTAATTGTGCGTAGAGATACAGTGCAACCGCAGTCGATGTTCGCCTCGGGACCGTAGAGCCCGGTTAGTCATCGAGGTTAGGGCAACGAGCGCCCAGCCAATAGCAGGCCAGGCTCCCCCACTCCCACGGCCGAGCTTCCGCCCTCCTGCATCGTAGTGGGGGCATCGATTTTCCCCACTGCTCGTGGCTAGCGGGCATCGCCGCGAGTCTCGCGTACAACGATCGAGGCTGCACTGTACAAATTGTTATTTGTATATCGTTAACTCTCGCCAAGTATACTCAAGTCGTGAAAGTTATACTTTTACTGTATATGTTTACAGCCTGGGCCAAAGCAGCTTGCGAGACGGCGACGATAAAAAAATACTAAAAAATGCCATGGAAACGCCTACGACTGCGGCAATCAAGGTCTTCGAGTACAGTTTTCAAAATTTATTTTTCGTTGTTAAAAAAACGGCTCGGAGTTACCGTTTAAATTGGCGCCTTCGGGCATACACGGGGCGACTTCCGGCGGACCTGGCGAACCGTATCGCTTCGCTTCTGAGCGGCACTGCGAAATTAATGCGACTTTTCGACTCACATTAAGGACCCACTTCCTTCTCGCTTTTCCTCCTGCTCCTCCCCGTCCTCCAGCCACTCCCGCTCGTTCGTTACCACAACCCTTACCTCACGCAAACTCAATCTCGGCCAGGTACGAAAACTCCAACTTTCGTCCTACACCCCCTCCCCCCATCTTTCACTTTTCTTATTACAAAAAATCCGAGTATCAACCCGACGGAAGTTTCGTTTTCTTTCTATTTCCGAGGTGGATATAATACGACGAGCTTAAAGTGGGTCACCAAGTGGTCAAACTGGTTACAACACTTTCTATTCAAGGGAAGCCCAAACTCTGCCCTTCTTTGGTGCTCAATTTTTTTTCTTTCGTCAGCCCGTCCAAATATTCCATTTAAAAAAAGAAACAATTTTTTCGAACACTCGTGACTTTTTCGGCGGAGCACGAAAATCGTGTTTTCACAGAGAAATAAGAAAAATCAAATGTCCCGACATTCCGTTCCCGACGGTGTAAATTATAAATTCCGGTTACATTCCGAAAAAGGTTTGTTCTCGTTACAACGGAGTTTACGAGATGCGCGGACGAATGTTCGGAACAGCGCAGTCAGCGCAGCGACGAGAGAACGCGGCACGGACGGCGCGGGGCTTTATGTGTCCTACATAGAAATGTAAATTTCCCACGAGACGAATTTGCGTCAGGTGTGTGCGAAACGCGCGCGGCGAGGACAAAAGGAGAAAGTGTTTAGGGGTTGCGGGTTGCCGGTTACGAGTGTTTCGTTTGGGGGTTGTACTGTATTCGCGAAGCGTCGAGGCACTGGGGAACGAACGCGGTGTCGAGGCTCTTACACGTTACCGCCTGATGCCTTACGTAAGCTTTTAAGGCTGCGCTCGCCCTCGAATGGTACAGGCGAAGTGGTCGCTGGGTTCACCGCAGCGCGGAGCTTTTATCGCACAAAACTTTCGCTCCCGGAACACCCGTACGAAACAGCAGACGAGAACTTGACGCCGTCCTCCGATTTCCCTTTCATCTCCCTTTTATCTCACAATCTTCACTGTATAATTTCCGAGATTTCCAAAATCAACGCAATTATGCAATTTTCCCTCGCGACACAAACGCGAGCGAAAATTTTTCCTCCGGAGGATCGCGAGCAACGCCGAGAATCAGTGAGTCAAGATTAAACCCCCCGTAGGCGAACAAGTGGCTAAAACGTGCTCTTCAGAACGAGGAGGGAATAGTAAACTCGCAGGAGGAGCGCGAGATAGGCGCGAGCGAGCTGCGTCTCGTGGAAGGGACAGAAACGGCCGTATAACGAGTGAGATCAAGGATTCCCTCGTTTGCCGAGTACTTTACGTCGCGTTGAGCGCATAAAAGACCCAGTCATACCCGACATCGTCGTCGCAGAGTCGCAGTCGAAGTGCCTGGTACCCACGTCATCCACTGTGTACCAAGCAGTAGCACAGCACGAATAGCGCGGAACCAGTGTGGCGAGGAGAACGAGTCCGTGATTCGAGAGTCTCGTCGCTCGTTGCTCCCGAGTGACGTGCTATATCTCCTTCTCCCAGCGCTTCTCTTATATTCTCCCGCGATCCTGCCCACCTCTTTTTTTTTCATCGTTAGGCGAGCTTCATTCTCGACGACGGTCATCGCATCGAGAATCAATATACGGTCAAGCCGGTGCATAACGAGAGGCGAAACAGAGAGTCTGGGTAACGGAATTTTCAAGACCCATCGATTGTCGATATCGCGGAAACATGAAAATGCACTGAATGTTCAGCCATCAAGGTTTTTAATTACGTGTTGTAAACTTTGTACTATCTTGCCCTATTGATTGGCCGTTGGAGTGGGCGTCTGAAACATCAAAGCCGAAGCGGTTGAGAAAGTTCAAAAACCCAAACGGGCTGACCTTTATTATCATAATCAGACTGATGTTTACTGTCCAAAAATGTTTCATTTCTTTTCAATAACGTCACTAGGAATGTGAAGAATATGCTATCCCTTACTATCCCCTAAACCAGTAATAAGTCTTATATCCCCAACAACTGTAGAAACTTGTTTCGCAAATTAAGAACCTTTTTTAATTTTTTTATATCCTCCAACATTTTGCTCAGTGGCCCTAAAGCGACCCATATGCATACCATTAAAAGCGGACTCGTTAACCCAACCGCTTTTTATCTTACCCTCTCGTTTTCATCTGCGCCGCGGTCTCAATTTTTTTCCCCAACTTTCCCGCGGCAAGTTATGCGGGAGTTTTTATGAAAACCCCGGTGAAAATTGCAGTTGAGCCGCCCGGAGATAGAGAAAGAGAGCGAGAAAGCGAGGGAGATGACAGATACGTGGCAATCGGATGAATGGACTGCGAGTGTGGAGCGGGGAAGGGGGCGGAGGGGGTCTGAGTGTGAGAATTGCGAGGAGGGATATAGGTGTGGCGGAGGTAACGCTTATCTTAGCGCAGCATAAAGTTCAAGTGCACCGAGGCGGAATAAAGTAATAACTGTAATTGATCTGATAAGTTATCGTTCCTCCCAGCTGCAGCGGTAGCAGCTCGTTGCATTCGAACCTGCACTACTGGCCGAGGCTCGCGTTCTGTCTTCCTCCGTATCCTCCTTCCTTCGCCCCCCCCCCCCCCCCCCTGATGCACTTCCCACCCTTTCGATCCTCCCTCGGGCCGACGATTCTCGCGGTGGTTGTGGCGCCACTGCTGCCGCTGGTAATCAGAGCGGGGTCACGGTGCGAATGCCCCCGCCACTATCCTCCCACCTCCCAATGTTCACTACTCACACCCCCTCCTCATCCACCCACACTTCCTCCCCCTTCGCTAGCACGGACGGCCGTTTCTGTGGTCCGCGGTTATTATTATGCAATAACACCAGCCGGCTGCTGCTGCAGTTCGTGCCCCCCCTCGTGCCTCTGCTTCTGCTGCTGCCGGCGATGTCGGGCGGTTAAAGCGTTAACGGTCGATTTCTTTATCGGCCAATAAACATCCCTCGTCTCGTCGCTGCGCGAAAGCTGAGCGACCGACGGGGATAACATTCCCTCCTGCTATCATAGTTCTCGGTCCGCTAGTGATATTCAATGTTATTTTGTGGTCGCGCATGAGTCCTCCGCTGCTGCGCATGGTCATGGCAGTCATATTGTATGCGAGAGCTGAATGGCGATATAATGGAAAAACAGGGTGGCTGCATTTGATGAAACAATAAATAGAACGTACCGGGGGAGACGGGTATTTCGTTTCGAGTGTGTTTTTGTTACGTCTGTGTTTTTTATCCCGATGGTGTATGTCGATGATAGAGAAATATGGGATCTAAAAACAAATATAGGTAAACGGTCATTCGGACTTCGGACTTTGAAATTTCGTAATGTCTGATAAAATGGAGCAATGTGGTCTTCCGGTGCATAAGGAAACTCCAAAAATCGTTACGAAGCTGATGTCGATTCAATAATTGAACAACGAACATCGATCTTGTTCTGGAATCCATCTTTAGGAATACGTGTCACGACGTAACAAGTTAAAGGTTTGATGTGCAACTTCTAACCTGTCCATATCAACCGAAGAAGAAGGTCGTTGGCCTTTCCCGCAGGTTGAGCGCTGAAGGCTGATCCCTCTGCGCGACGTGGCAACTTTGTAAAAGTCCGTTTAACCGCAGAGCTCGGAGAGTTGTTGTGGCATACTATTATAAGTAGAAGGTATTAGCAAGCGGAACCCCTCAAGTGCCGGTTGTCAACGAGACTGGGAACGATGAAGTAGACCCCCCGACTATCAGCATCCTTCCTCCTATGCCTACTATGTGCCAACTTCTCGAGAACTTGGAGAAGCGTTCGTCCCTTGTGATTCCATGGCGCAGCAGTGGCGTCGCGTATATATCAAACCCGGGACCTGCCGGTGGCTCTTTGTCAGGGTGCGCGCACCGAGCGCGAGGGATGGGAACTATACACGAGGCCAACTGACAAACTTGCGTCGCCGATAGTTACTCGGTAAATAAATTCGCTCGTGGCACCTTCGGGAAATAGGTGGACGAGAGGCGAGAGGAGAAAAATGGAGAAAAATCGTGCCTTTCACGATTCCTCCAAAGGTATCAATAAAGTAATTACTCCTGGAAAACTTTCATTAGCGGTTAGCCGAGTCTCCTTCGGCTGCGGTTTGCGAGAGGGAAAGAGGAGTAAGAGAGACGGAGAGACAAAACAACAAAACGGCAAACGAAAATGTACGGCGGAGAAGAGGAAAAAGTGAAACAAGGCCAATGCATTGCACTTCCGGTTCACGTAATTCTTACCTCTGCTCGAGGAAGCTCGAAACAAGGTGTGGGAAGACCATCCTCCTTCTCCTCCTCGCTCTGAGGTCTGTATATCCTCTGGCTTACCGTCTCCCAGCAATGACTCTTCTCGGGCGACCCCCCCCCCCACACGATTAATTTCGATTCGGCACGTTCTCGCGGCAAACGAGACAGCAACAAAAATGTATCTCCACTCCCGATCGATTTTCAAACCTCCCCCCGAATAAGAACTCCCACGCTACTGGGAAGCTGAGGTTTAGTGAGCGTGGCAGTAATTACCTTGAGAGGTGTATTTGTGGTGACCGTATTTTCGTATTTGTTTTGAAAGAGGGAGAAAAAAGGTTCTAATGATTTAACCGGGTTCTTTTCTGTCTTTGTATCTGCTGCAGGACAGATTTTTACTTTGGTATGAGCCTAAAATATCAATTTGGGTTACGTCGTTCTCATTCACACGGCTCACACCTGAGACAGTCTGGAAGCTCCGCGTTCCTATGTATTTTCGGCCAACATCACGATGCATGATGGAAAACTATGTACAATTAATTCCATGCACGTGGTGGGAACATCTCTCGGTGGACTACATTTGTCCTGGCGAGACAGTCTATTGGGGTCACCCTTTTATAAGACACACCGGCCCGAAGAGATCTCAGTTTTTCTCGCGTTTAAAAGAAGAAGAATCTGAACCAGCACTAGATTTTTCAGCTACCAGTAGAATATTCTTCCACAACAAAATGTTGAAAAACGATTTGCACACTCGTTCATAATTTCTTCGGTTCTTAATTTTTATTTTTTGGTCTATGGAATAAAATGTACTATCGCTTACATGCAAATTAGTTTTTTTTATAAGAAATTTTCTTGCGGTTTTACGTTTATATCACTTTTCTTGTGTATTTTTGTAGTAAAATAACCGTAACTCGAAAGTGTCTGCACAACGTGAATGATTTAATACGGGGTATCAAGGAGAAAAACAGCAGTACATCCTTTTCGAAAGTACTTGGAAAGTGTATAAAAAAAAAAAAAAACAGGCAAGCAGGAAGATTGTGCGAGCAGCCGAGCCCGGAGAGCTCTGTGTCGGACGTAATCGACGAGATGTGGGTGCCAGTACTACGCGCGGAGATTCGTCGTTCACTGTACCGCAAAGTAATTCGTATGGCCCGTGGAAATTACTCGGGCAGATGTACTATGAACCTGCCTAGCAACATGCGGACCCGAGATACTCAGAGTGCGGGTCGTGCGCTCTGGTTCTGAGTAACCGAGCCAGCGAAAGGACCTTCGGTTCAATTTGCGGAGGAATTCCAGAGAGAAATTATGCGCGTTTACTTTATCATCCGCTTTTCTCTTACCATTCTCGTGACGGGCGATACGCTTATAAAACGATGACTCGTGTCACGCAGTTATAATGCAACTTCTGTAGCTCAGAATTCTCGCGATTTTCAACTCCGACAAATTATGAAAAAGTCCAGAGGTCGAAAAACTAAACGACCCGCTTTTCGACAGCGATGTAACTTTTTTACACTGACGGCACATTCAAATCCGTAATAGACCTGTTTGTTGTTTAACATGAAAAAAAAACTGCTAGCAATTTATAGATTCTGAATTATCGAATTATCGATGGACCATTACAACAATAATTTATTTATATCCGAATGACGTAATTGACTTAAAGGATACTTGAATTTTACACAGGAATTCTTATGTGCGCCTTAAAACAGTTTATTCTCAGTTTGATAATATATTCCGCGCTCGTGAACAATATAAAACCAGGCTGGTGTTCCAAAGACGTCGGAAACAAGGTCGTTTTCGTTCCGTCATTCATTTCGGAAGAACCGACATGCAAAAGCCCCGCAATTTTCATATTAAAGTTTCGTGGATATTAGCTGGCCCTTTCATTACCTCTTGGTTCCCAACGGTTTACTCGGAAAGCTTGATTAATATATGTAACGAGATTGAGTTCGGGAGCGCGAAGAATAATAAACTTTGCAGCAGGGGGAATGGATAAGGGGATGCGGAAAATCAAATATCCAAGTTTCGCAGCACATGGCTGGCTGTTAATGCTACAACTACTAGTACCGACCGTGCTGGTTCCGTCTACGGTTGGAGCTAGAAGGGAAGAGGGAGGGGGGTTCGGAGGGACTAAGGCTTTGCGGAAACTCTTCATCTTGGTCTCACGATGAGCGAGGCCTTCCGCCAGTTTGTAGTTAGCTCGATGCTGGGTTCTGAGCTCTGGTGAGCTGCACACTTCCATCATCGACCAATAGATTTATGTTATATTCTCCGCGTACACAGTCGAATGTATACATACACGTATATATATCCACGACTACGCGGTATACGTTATAGTAGACGAACTCAAACTTAGAGCTTTTGCAGGGTGGAGGTTAAAGCGGTTCGCGTTACTCTCTACTGAGTAGGTGATTAGAGCACGCCCGGTCTGCGCTATACTCTTGGCCAACGGCCGACTACTCCCGGTCCGTTACTACTTAGAGTGCGGCGTTGCCTGGGCCTCTCGCTTCACCGCCAGTTCCCACTCTGCCACTCCGCTTCTCACTTCCTCATGAGCACTAATCTTCCAAAGTAGAAGGCTAGCCGGGCAACGATCGCGCTGTTACGGTATACTATATGAAGTGCCAAGGAGAAATTGTGCGGTCTAAAGAGCTGCGCATGTACTATTATACCAACCAGTTTCCACTGCACCTCTCAGTTTGACTCGTCGCACTGTGCTCTGCGACTTACACACTTCTCTGCGACGCTATACTATGCAAGTTACATGTGGTGTAAGCTAATGAATAGAAACATCGTTTTCCTTGCGATAGAAAATTGACATCCTACTTATTTTCATGTTAGAATGTTAAGAACGGTCGATAATATTCTGAAAGCATCGTAGATTGAAACGCAGCATAAATATGACTTTTGGAATAACAAATACCGTTGCTATTTTGTAATGCTGTTGTGTCCGAATACGATTGTATGTATCTATATCTAATGCTTGGGCAGAGGTCATGCACATTCGCATTAGCCCTTGCGATATAGTACGTAACCTCAGGACAACAGGAGTCAGGTTATCTTGCGGCGGACTCGGAATACGGAGAAGCTCATGTGCCTCAAGTAACAGACACGTAGCTGCATTGTATGCACTCGAGGTATGCAAGGTGATCAAGACCGTGAGTGGATAAGGTTTCGCACCACGCGAGAGTCTCAGATTAGAGGTTACTGATGTATATTCAATGACATTATTAGGGTCATTTGTAGGAAGTAGTCTATATCCGAGGTTATCCCTAGGCGGCTATAAATTTCGCGCCCATAATGGAGGCGAACCGAGTCCCTCGACAAAGCGCCACGCTACACTTTGTCGCACAATTGTTGGCTGGAACGAGAAGGAGCGAGAAGAGCTAATGTGACTATGAGGATCTTGCGTTGTTAGCTAACTGTTGGCTCCTTATCAAGGATTCGCCACTGTATAGAGGAGCACAAACTATTCTCAAACTGATTAGAAAAAAAAACGGCCTCGTGCTGATAACTAGACGTTGAACCCTTCGTAACTAGCCAATCACGTATCGCTAACACTTTGCCCTTAACTCGACCGGCTTCTCGATTTCCCCCAAGGTGTTTGCAACTTCGGCATACATAACCCGACCAGCCCCTGTACAGCACATACCCCAGGCAAGTTTGGTTCGATGTCCTCGTCGTCATCTTGGGATACACGTGCTAAGCATCCTGGGATGTTTGAGGCTTCCTTCTCCTTTAAAGAGACTTGTGGACGGAATATTAATATTGCAGATTAATACAGAGAAATTAACTCAGGATAGGCTGCAATAGCGTAAAAATTGGTAAGAATGTAGCAAGAGTTCCAAGCTTATTATGGATTTCAGGTTACAGTTTAAAATTTTCAGGTCTGCAAACAGCCGGATGGATGCTCATTTAAATCTACAATGAAGGACCTTATTGATTCACATTTTGCTTCCATCTCCCCGTGTCCCATGTCTGATGCTTCCATGACGCCAGTTTGGCGAAACTGGCGTCAAACCCATAGCTGGAACGTGTTCGTCCAGAGGCAACAAAAAATGCCATCGCGAAAAGTTTAATCTGCAATTCGTGTAACGGTGGAGTATAGCAATGCGGTGGACTACGGGCGCATACATTTCGGTATAGTATGCGAGAAGAGTTCCGCAGCGTAACAGGTTCATCACTGCCTTGTACAGGTCGAGGGGAATTGTACGCAGTTCTGTGGGCTTGAGCGAGAGGTCACGCGAGGCAGCGAGGGGGGCAGAGGGCAGGGGGGCGACAAACGGTATGGATGACAAGTGGAGTTGCGGGAGCTGCGGATACATCACGATCCTCAGGTATGGGTTGGGAAGAGGGATGAGGAGGATGAGAACAACCGGGAGTTGACGAGCGTAGCAAACGAACGTGCCCTGGTTAAGAGACAGACGGATAGACAGACCGCGACGAGGGACCGGTTGCCGTCGCGAGATGACGAACTATTTTGAAAACAGAGTTAGTTCGTCACGACTCGCCGAGGAGAAAGGACGAAAGTGAGAAAGGGACGGACGGAAAATGTGGAGACAGGCGGGCGGCGAGCTCGGAGAGAGGGAGCACGGACCGGTTAAATCAAAACTTTCCTTGGGGTTACACCCACGACCTGACGCCGCTGCTTCTGTCCTGCAAGAAGCTGCACTCCGCTACTGGAACAGAGGGATGAAACTTGGTGCTCATGCTTCCGAATCGGCAGCGGCACTAGTTTCCTATGAATTTCTGGATGTCCCAAGAGAAACGGTGAAGAGGAAAGTGGAAAGGGGGCCCCCGGCTGGTGAAGGAGACGCGATAGTTTCGCGGCGGAAAGCGAAGGATAGAGGTGGAGTGAAAGCTGGGAGAGGGAGATGCCTGAAAGTTCCGAGGTTTCTGGGGTCCACAGCTGTCAGCGGTTACCCTCCGCGTTTAGATATAACGTTCGTTTACCGGCGTCTCCGCTACCGGCATTTTAGCTGTCGAACACTGTACAGCGGGATAGATACTGTAAGGAAGAAAAAGAGCAGTTGGTACAACCACCTTTTTATTGGCTGGGTGTAAAGAAGTTTGAGACAATCGTTTGGTCGATATCCGTAGACACATCGAGTAGTTTCGTTGATTATGAAAGATCGAATAATGGGTGAATATACGAAAGGAATATTACATTCGTCAGCATGCACGAGAGATAGTTTTTTCTGCTGATTATGCAGTGCACATCGCCCCCAGTATTATTATTACTATTTTTCTCACTTTCTTAACAGACGGCCTAAGGAGTCTAAGAGTGAGGAAAGTTTCGAATTAGTCTCAAGTAGGTAAAGATATTTAATACGAAGGTAAAGAGAAAACGAGACGAAGTTATTGTGAGCTGCTTCGTCTTTTCCCTCTTCATCCTCCGCCTTCACGTCGTCGTCTCCTCCTTTCACTTCTTCTTGATGCAGCGGTGGAAAAGTTTTGTAATCTGATACTTTGAAGCTTTGCACCGCTACGGATGGCAGCGGTAGCAGCAACCGTTCCTTCACTTTTCCCTTTCGTCGCGGCACCGTCGCGCTTCTCGATGAAATACTGAACAAACGGGCAATTTCTAGAGCCACAGTCTCTTAGTTATAAATTGTTATTATAAGCTTTTCTGAATACTCTATTCAATCGTCAGCTCATTAACACGCACGTAACGCTTCTACTTATATGATGAGACACCAATGAGCTATTCGTACTCAGTTCTCAGCAATGTCGAGTATGGGCATCGTTAACGCCTTTACTGTCAACCCTTGACCAGGCTTCAAAATTCAATTCTCTTTCACAATGCATGTCCACTTATTTCTGCAACATTAATTTTAAAAAATGTCAATACTCTGACATTCCCGTGAATTTTCCGATTAAATCGAAGCGACAATAACATTGAAGTGTGTGTCACGTTGAATTTCATCGGCTCCAAAAAATTCTCGTGAATAATGAACCCGAGTGTGAATTAAATCCGCATCACGCTGCCAATATTTATTTTAAAGAAATTATGCAAATCTGTTGTCCACTTAACGTCGCCGATACCCCAGAACTCGAATTATCGGAGATTCTTTTCTCCATACATTTCAATTCCCGACGAGTCACGCTGACTATACAACCGTCAATCCTAATATTGAACGCGACGAAATAATGTTCGACGCGGAAAAATAAAAAACACCTCATCATTTGCAATTATCATTCGCACCCCGGTGATTCTCACCGAGCGACGAATATGTACATTTCATTTGTCGTCTTTTAATTATTCAGAGTGTTTTTTTCAATACCTCCGAGTAGCTCTTAGAAATATCGCGAATTTTTTTCTATCGAATATCAATAACGCAACGCTCGCGCGAGTCACGTGTATACCGGGAAGAACGAGAAAGTTTGCAGATGGCATCGAAAACAAGAGCGTTTATCGAAGCGAGCGCTTGTCTTCTCGTCTCTGGAGTACACGCACACATATGCAGAGCGACACGAGCACCGCGGTCCACCAGGGAAAACTGCATCCGGCAGAATGCACGACGACAACGACATCCACCGGTTGGGAGTAGTCGCCTTCCACGTTCGGCTTTGTGCGACGGTGCTACGCGCCTTCCCGATTTCTACCTCAATCGCACTTTTATCTCTGCACATTTCCCCACCCCCCCCCCCCCCCCCGCCCCTGCTCCATCCCGCGCCCAAAAAGACACTATGCGTCGTGGATGTGCCCCATTCTTCCTGAGAGTTTTCTCCCTGATTTCCCGATGCGACGACCAATTTCCATGTGTATCTCCTCTCGGTGTGTATCCGCGCGCACAGTAGCACAGAGCCACTTCCGTGAATTGCCAGAAGGTTGCAGTAAAACGTATCTAAAGGCGCGGAAAGAATATGTGTTGAAGATCGTAGATCGTGGAATAACATCGGCCCGGATAAACGTGACAGTTTTATCGGCGCGGAATAAGGATGTCCGTGAATATGAGGCTAACGCGCAGCATTCAAAAGTTTACGCTGCATGAAAAATATATGCTTTAAACTTGACATAACAGTGCCTTGAATTTACCAATTTTTCTGCATCGCTGTAACTGTTCAACTGTTACGTCATGTAAGAAATTCAATTCCTCAGTTACGTTACGTTGGAATATCAGTTCGTCAGTGCACCGTTTATGAGAAGACCCAAGAAGTGTACCCTTCTAGTGTTGAGTATGTCCTAGAGTTCCATCGAAAAACAAAACGTAAAAATAATCGTCGAGCACGAAACAAGTAACGAGTGTGCTTCTCTAGAACATACACAGAGGCGAATAATACGCCTTATCTCCAATATTCCAGTTATCCGCATTGTCGGAACCCACTGGAGATTTCCCCGATAAAGTCTGCCTGGAAGGTGATTTTTAAAAAATGCTACCGAGAAAGTTTTGAGAGCGGCATTTCCCACTTAACTTCCCATCCAAAGAGGGTAGCGCGCCGTTTGAAGTTCCCAATAATGATTGTACCTATAGGCGACTGCATTCTGGTCTCTCGTGCAAGGAGAGCCTATACCCCCTCGATAACTAGGATAACAAGCACTGATACAAAAATAGACGTGCGACCTGGTGGGTGCTATGGAATCGATAGTGGATATAGCTTTGACACACACACAGACTCCAACTACGAAGAGCACACACACACATGTACGCACACATACACTTGTCCCTCTCATAGCGATATCTAAGAACGTCGAAGAGAGTCCACCAAACAAGATGTTATCCTTGGCTGGCTGGGCAAGACTGTCGACGAACCTTTTCAAACCCCCATCTTTTTTCTTCATCGTCTCGGTTCCTTTTTTTCTCTCCTGTCCTCACGGCGACCGAGACCAATACCGAGGCCTTCCAACTCATAACTCGCTTTTTTTCCGTCCTTGTTCTAGTGTGCTCGTATACAGAGGCTTTATGTGTTTGGCGAGGGACTCTTGGCGCGAAGAAAAGAGTCCTGGGAGTCCAAGGAGTGGCTATCCTCTTGAGACTACGGGCAACCCCTAGCGAGCATCGAAGGAGACGAAGAATAAGATGGGCTTAGAGGAATCTCCGTGCCCTCTATAACATGGTACCGGGCATTTCGGGCTAAGTCTACCACCCTGTGATCCTTGTATTTATTATACCAAGGTCACATCGTAGAGGTAAATGCGTGTTTATTGACAATACACGGATTTACAGACCGTCTTCGCGTGACACAGTATCCTTTGTGTGTATAAATTGCCGAGAGGACCTCTCGACCTTCGCTCTTACATTGTTTTATTCAAAAGAAGTAACGAAATTCAGTATGAAACTTGGTCTAACACTTTTTTGCAATGTGACGTCGGATACGATGTGCGAAACAGAAATTGGAATATGAGGGTCGCGACCGATTCCACTTGACCCAGAATGTCCCGTATACACTAAAACGTTACTATAGATCCTAAGGAGCGAAAGGTGGTGGTGGCTCTTTCCTCGATACACCAGTAGATTGAGATAAATAGATTGCTATGGAAAAGGAGTGAGGAGCGAGGACGGAAGGAAGGGGCCAGGATACAGATGAAAGATGATTACCGAAGAGTCACCGTCGCTTTTTCAAGCCGCCTTGGGCAGCACGTCGACGAGTTTCGTCTCGGTTTTAACGAATAGGTACGACCGCACAGTCCTCTCCCTTCATCTTTCCCTCTTTCTCTATCTTTCTCTCTTTGCCCTATCGCTCGTTCAGTTGAGCTTAATTACGGAAAGTTCGATTAACGTCCCCCTTTGCCGCGACGTCCGTCGGATAAGTGGGAGAAAGGAAAAAAAGATGTAACCGACGCCTTTCATCGCGATTCATTGAGTGCCGGATTGAATAATACCCATCGGGAAAAAGGATATTGATAGTTTGGATCGATATCCGTGATTACTTATTCATTTTATTATATAATAACTTTTATTTATTTCGCTGAAAGAGTTTTATCAATTTGCGAAACAGACGATTCTTTTCTCTCAGAAGAAGACTCGCGCATTAGCCTGGGGATATTTTTATTTACCCGAGAAACGCGGCACTCGCTCCTTTGCTCTGTGCCACGAGGAAATACAGCGACGACAAGCGAGATCGTTTCGAATGTCCTCAAAGAGACTTGTTTGTGATTTTTTTTTGTTTTCTATTCAAAGAAAAAGATAATTTACGCCCTGTTCCAATGGTTACATCAATCGATATTTTACATGTAAATTGCTGACTTTAACTGTCGCATCTGTGAAAAACCAAAGAAACATCAAAACGAAAAGAAAGAATGATTTAGTCCTCTATAAATCTCGGCGTATAAAGCTAGCGCGATTAATGGTTCAGAAACGAATGGGGTAATGGAAGGCAAAGAGGTCGACGACGAAGTTAAGCCCTTTCTACGTTACTTTCTGCCTTCCCGGAGGGTTTCCCCTATGGAGGTCTTAGGAGAGAGTTCCCTTCCACCCTTTTCGCCGAGGTTCTTGTCTCACAACGACTGTCTGAACCTCGGTCTGAACCGCACATCCCTAGAGGAGTTTCCTTCCGAAGTAGGAAACCCTAGTGTCTAGGACGCATGCCCACACATATCCAACACTTCTGCACGAGTTCGCAGTTTTTTTCCGGGAAAAGCATCCACCGGGCTTCCCTGCGCCCTTCGACTCGCGTTCACGTCTACCCGCACCCGTTATGCACCTTCACGAAGAAAGGAAACGAGCAGCCGCGACCAATTTCATACCGAACTCGAGAAACGGCGGACCTAATGAGCTTTTAAATTATTCCTGATTCCACGGAGGGAGGAGCAACGAGGGCGGATCCTTCGACGCGCGGGTCGCCGTATGCGAGCCGATGGTACTAATCAACGTCAGGGTGAATTAGCGATTCAATGAAATGATAAAGCAAGAAATACGGGAGTAAAATTGGAAAACTCGGAAACCCGTGACGCGGGAGGAAATACTAAAGAGCGAACGAGGTGAAGTCAGCAACATTTCGCAAATATGTCAGCAATGAAACACTATAAGAAAATAGCATTATTTTACACTTCTAGCTTTTAAATATTTGCAAAAAATATCCATGAGTTCAATCAACTCACTATGATTTTTTACATGGATGTACAGATCGCTGTTGTAACTACATAAATCAAAGAGTAAAAATTTCCTGCAACTTTATTTCTGATAGACCCTGCGTAATGTCCCTTGGGTGAAACCGCATTGCTTTCCCCTCTTCGGCCTTGTCGAGGATGACAAATTGTTGTAATAATCGCAACTGGACGGAGTTCCATTTCTCTTGCTTTTTTCCTCGAAGATGTTCGGGGGTTAATCCGTCTTTCGAAAGGGCGGACGTTGAGGTAAGAGGAATTGGGTGGATTTTCGTAATCCTCCCAAGTGCTGGATGAACTTGATCAGCGGACACCTAGTTCGAAGCTTGAAGTCGGCTGGAACTCGGTTTCTCAGGCGGTTCTATATATGGGGTTCTCGAATAGTCAAGGAGGATAGTCAGACAGTGTTTTCGGATCGACTCGGCGGAGACTCTCACGAAACCCACTGGACGCTAAGCGGCTACCTGCGGAAGCAAGGACAGCAGCATTGAGCCAGAAGCAGTTTGCCACGTTCGAGTAGAACGCTTTCCTAATACCCTGCGCGGCATGGAGCTTGAAATCCTGCAGATTCAATGGCGGCCCATAGAATCGACGCTTAGGCTGCTCATTTGTGGCTCCGCCGATTCTCTCGCAGATATCGCGACGATTAATCGCGTCATTCGGCTCTTACGGCTGCTTTCAATTAAGGAATGGAAAAGACTAATTGAGAATTTCTCATGAACCAACAAGTTCGCAAGCGCATTCGAAAACTGATGCATCGAGCGTTTGCTCGAGTAATTAAACTTCTGATCTCGCTTCACGAGTAACTGGAGAAAACACTAATAATGAATTTCCGGCCAGACATTTGGTAGATAGCATCCTGTCGGCCCGTAAAAACAATTTGAGGGAACTAATCCGGAGTCTCGGGTCGGATTGTTAAAATTGTCTGGTGAAAGTGAACGAGATCGTAGACTTCACAGAAAAACGGGGTAAACTTGGAATTTAATTACTCTCCTTTAAAATCCTGGGATCTCCCGAGGTTTCCGTGATGGACGGGCGAGAGATAAGCAGTGAATGAAGCTCGAGAATCGTGAAACTGATCGCGAGTTAATAAGACGAGACGCGGCTATGCAGACGTCCTGAAGGAGCATGGAAAAAGAGGAATCAAAGTAAAACGGCTCCAAACACCGGAAATCAGGACGAAGTGGAAGAATTTTCTGGCACTCTGGGATCGAGAATAATACCAGGGCAAATAATATCGTCACCACTTAGATGTGTACGTATGCGTCCCGGCGGGATGACTATACATTCCTTTTTCTCCTACCCCCTTTCTTTCATCCTTGTCGTATATAGCCACGACCCTGCGGAATATGGCCGCAGTGGTGGCACGACGTAAACGTCCTGTGGGACCCATGAAGCGAGAAAGCGAGGTGGATGCCGGTAAAGAATGGTTACCAATAGGGATTCAACGCGGTAGCAGGTGGACAAAGAAGACCTCCTACAAAAAACTTAGCTCTAATTTTGAATCACATCCGGAACAACAATTGATGATCTTCCACGAGTGAGAAAAAACTTCTGCAAATGTGATCTGTTTTATTAGCGATTGGTTATAGAAAAATAGTGCCTATGTAAGACCTCAACTTGGTTCGAACCCAACACAGTACTGATGTCCCTAACAGCCTTTAGGTGGCGTAACTAACGGCAGCTATAGTCGTAACCGATATGAGTACTTATTATAATCACCGAGTGCTTCCTATATCCAACGAGTCGCTCCTATAACCCACTTAGTAGGTAGCGCTGTATCAACCACTTCGAATGGTTGTTAGAACCCATTTACCAATTTCCTTAACTACTTTTTGCTTTCAGTGTAGTATCAATCTAATCAATAGCATCCAAACGTCACAAAAAATTACTCGCATGTTATCAGGACGTGTTATCAGGAGGCGACTCGACGTTGTCACCCACTCAGTCCAAAGGATTCCACGGTCAAGTCTTGAACAGATCCCGACGTGTCGTTTTTCAATCGCCTCCCGCGTTTTTCAATATGCCCGCGGTCATCGGAGCTTCCGGCGTTGCAAGGATAAAAACGGGCGGAAAAGACTTTAATCCGATTGGAATCAGACGTGTTTCGTTATGTGCAAAGCTTATCCATCGCCTGGCGTCTACGGCTGTGCTGCCTTTGCCATCAAAGCGGATTTCACAAGGAAATATAAAGTGAAATAGGAGGAGGAAGAAGAAGACGAAATCCCCTTGCTTAAACTATACGATACTACAAAAGAGCGGGTCGCTCGGCGTGGACCGGGGAAACCGAGTGAGACGGAAAAGAAGCTCGGATATGCGAGAATGCTAACTCGAACGGGGGGTTGGAGAAACCGGAATATAGTGGTACGCTTACATATCTATTCGTGAATATTGGAATAACTCGGATGCCGGTTTCGCCAGGAGCCAAGGGAACCCAGGAGAACAGAGACGCTGCGGGGTATCCAACCCCCCTCGCCGCAGTGGGTGAGATACCCAACCCCCTCATCCCTCCCCCCCCCCCCCCTTCCCAACCCTTGCCGTCACTGCCCACCCCCTGGTGGCACATTGGGACGGGGAGATACCGCATCGGAACTCGCATGCGATTCCCAGGAACAAGACATTCTTCGCGGTCTCATCCTCCACCGCTGCTGGTGCTGCTGCTGCTGCTGCTGCTGCTGCTGCTGCTGCTGCTGCTGCTGCTGCTGCTGCTGCTGCTATACTACGGCGGTCGGTTCCGCTATGGTGCGACGATCCTGCGGGAGGTCCCGCAGTTCCGATCGTCTGCAACGGCGAGAAACGAGAGACGGCGCATAGAACAAGGAACGACGATGGCGCGAGAGAAGAGAAGAGGAAGAATGAGGAGGGGTAGGGGGCGGGGGGGGGGGAGGCAAGGGGTAAGGGGTGGCCTGGGCGAGAAGCTCTCGCTCTCCGCCCGGCAGAGCAAATAATTCTTCTTCGCCCAGGTCGTTCGCGCGCATCAGAGAACGCGGCTCTCGCGGCGCGCGAACTAATACCTCTGGTTTTCTCCCGGTCTGCCCCCCCCCCCCCACCCCTCTCCCTCGGTTTCTCGTCGTCTCCTCCGCCGTGCGACGAAATTCCGCGCGCGGTTCTGAGGACAGACACCACGTTTTTTTCCTCGCATCGTCGCGACGTGTCCGTTTCTCCCCGAGAGTTTCACACGCTGGAGATTGATCGGAATCTTGGCGCGCGATGTGTCGGCGCGCCTTATATACAACCCGGGGGAGGGGAGTGCGGGAGGGGAGAAAGAGACGCTCGCGGAATTGGATTCGCACTCCGGGTTTTTTCGCGACTCGGACCCATACCGTAAAAATCGTTCAGGGTGTTCACGGAGATTCACGGAACGCGACAAAACGCTTGAGAAGTTTTCGATTTTCAACTCTCGGACCGCGGGGAAAGTCGTGAGCGAAATCGTCGCGACTGAACGTCCTTGACGGCCGTCGAGACTTATGGCTGACGGCGAGAGAGAGAGAGGGAGATAGAAATGGTCTTGGTCCGCCCATGAGCGCCTCGGGCTCGCCGTCTGACCACGAAGGTCTCGATCTACTGATTAGCCGCGCACGGACGATGCAGCGCCAGCGACCTCTGGCGGCGGCAGTGGATAAGGCAGTCACCGAACAGACCGTGTGATATCGTCGACGCTGATCTCTCTATATACTTCGCATTTAACGTCTAACGTCCGCGTATCTACGACCTTTAGCGCCGCATCTACGGCGTCCATTCCGCCTCCTGATCCAGCCGGGGGATCGCTGCTGCGCCAACGTTTCCGCGCGCTGCTTTACGACCTCCCCCGGCATCGCAGATATGCGCCATCTTTTATTCGACGCCTCGGTGTTGGCGATGGGAAAGTCGGCTGTAACGGCGAAAACAGTAAACTCTTATTCCATCGTCAATCGGATTTTTCTCCTGCGACGGCGGCTCGCCACTTGCGGCGCACGCGGCTGTTATCGTATTTTTAAACTCCCGGAAATGGTGAGTTCGGACGATGATGACGACGACGACGTCGACGACTACCGAGATTTCCCACGAGTTCGACAACCACCGCAGCTGATTGCAACATCTCCGGCTATAATCGAGCGCGAGTTTGCGATCATTACGGGCGCGGAAATAGCAGAGCTCTCGACGAACATCTGTAATAACTCTGATCTCATTCTCCGACTTAATTTTCCCCCCGCGTGTACCGCGGGCATAACCGTTCGATGCAACGCGTTTCTGATCGCTTTAACGGTATGTAGGGTCCGTTATCAGGGTTTTAATGATACCGTAACCGAGTCTCCCCGCTATTATCGTGCGATCTTCGTATCGACTACTGCACCCTCGTACATGGGATTTCTTGCTCGAGATATCCGTACACCATGAATGGACTCGAATATTTATCACTGGGTTAGGATTTTTACGAGTAAAAGTAAACTGGAACGATACTCGAAGACAATCTAATCAAATTTTGTTCAATCTGTAAAAAGTTTATCGATCACTGCTTCGTTTTTTTTTAAGAAAAATCTTATTTTCACGCGAGGATCATGACGTAAACTTATTGTCGACATCACAGCCCAACTTTATAGAGAAAAGGACAATCCTCATGGTGCGCATAAAATTCATCAAATTTTTTCAACAAAAGTCGATTTAAATCAAAGCCTACACTTTACCCTTTGAAACTTTGCGCCAAATTTTCACCGTCGTTCGCAAGGCCAACATCCAAGTTCGCTGACGTCAGACTTTGATTTGCCAAACAAAACCAAACTTCTCCAATTAAGTCGGTCGATATATCGATGTTAATATTTCAGTACATGTACATGTTCCGTGTCCTCATTTACCTCGAGTATATTTCGTAAATTCCGGACACGTAGTTTTCGTCCTGCACGATTTTGTTACTGCCGCGTAGATGGGGCTTAGTGAAGTGAGCGAGGGAAGGCAAACGCGACGCTCCGCGGCGTTATGGGTGCTGCTGGGGGAGCTTTGGAAAGCGGTGGGCAACACATCACTGCGAACAATTTCATCTTCGGTGCGAGAGTGGGAGGCGAAACGAGGGAACACGGTGCGGGACGTGGTGATTCGACATCGACGAAGAGGAGGATAGCAGAGGCTGACGCCGGTGTTGGCGATGGCAGCGCGCGGCGAGAAGGTTGGAACGACGATTAGCGCAGCGGGCGCGAGGCGGCGGCAGCGGCGGCGGCGCTGGTACGAGGATTGGGCTACTAAGTAGCATTTAATTGAACGCTCCATTCGAGTTCGTTAGCGCCGAGCGCAATTATAGCGTCGTAGCGTATATACGCTCTGGCCTATCTATTAGTAAGAGTTTGATTATAATTACCGGGAGGTTCGCGCTCGAAGGTAGAACCTCGCGAGCGAAAGGGGCAAAAACGGGGTAATGTGATATCGGTCGCGTAGAAACTCCACTGCTTATCAAACTCTCTCGCTCGCTTTCTGGACCCCCCCCCCCCTCGGCGCTGCGCAAACATTTACCGCGATAATTCCGCGATAGGCTTGGGTGTCGATGAGACTAAAGTGGCACCGCCAGTAAATTCGTTCGGACGATGCATCGACGAATTCGGACGTGGAATACGAGGCAGAGATTTTGATTGTTATGAACATGTTCGTTGTGAGGGGATCCTGAGATATGACAGTAAATAATAAAAAAAAAAAGCCAACGATCCAAGAATTGATCATCGCTCCGTTACGTCGCAAAACGCTTCTGATACAGTTTTCCAAATCTGCAGAAGCCAATGTGGCGTGAGAATCGGTGACGACTCGATGCGCGGGCCGCACCAGTCAATCGTATAGCCTCGACCAAACTGTATTGACAGTGCACAGCTAATATTTTTCACCGCTGCCACATGACGTTGGTGAAGTGAAAGAGCGAAATAGAGAAAGCGAGACAGCTGAACAAACGAGCGGGGGCTTTCGTTATATCGACATGACGTGAGATTTATCGCTCATTGTTTCTCATACGATACTCCTGCTGCTGCTGCTGCTGCTGCTGCTGCTGCTGCTGCTGCCACTGCTGGCGCTGCTGGCGCTGCTGTTGCTGCTGCTGTTGCTAGCCATGTATGTACAGCCACCCGATTTTCGACGTTTCTGGCAGGGAGAGGCGAATGATTGTTTTGCGTCGACACCGCGGTGGCCTACCCGGGCCATATATACATAGCGTAGGAAAAAAAAAAGTTCTCGCGATATTCGGCTGTGAAAAAAAAATCGCGCAGCGCGCATACAGGGCTTAAAACAATACGGGCAGAAATCTGCAACCAGAAAACAATCCTTAGAAAAATTGAGATGGTAGAATTCGTCGATCCTACTCGGATGCGTGCATCGAAAAATACGGATCGATACATATGATGGCGATGGACAAAAAACGCGTCAAACATTCCGTTGGATCAAAGTACAGATCACAAAGGGCACCGGGACTTTGATACGAATCGATAGTTTTTTTTTTTCCTCAGTGGCATCGATGGTATTCCGAAAAATGATTGAAAACCTGGATTCAAATACAGTGAAACCCCGCTGCGTTCACGGAGAAAAATTATTGGCTGACGAAAAAAATGTTTGATCAAGCTCGATCAATAGATCAAGCTAACCAGCAATTTTGTCTTAGCCCTTCGCTGTGTCATCCAATAATTCAATAACCAAGCCCGTTTTTCTATTTGGATGAGCAAAAATTGGGTTATTGCTTCAACACGATCATTACAGCCCAGTCAAAATCGTACATTGACTGGGTCACTCCTGCTACGATTCTCGTTTCCCGCACCAATCGTTCGTCCCGCTATCATCGATCAGCGATCACGACCCAACTACGAGAGACTCCACTGTTCGGCGCAGTTCACTCGGGTGTAAGAGATGTACCATAAACGTGTGGGGGTCCTACGAGAAATAATAAAAGCTCGGCGATCACTGGGAAAGGGAAGAACCCGTTGGCGGAGCTTTCTGGCTATAACGCCGCAGCGCGGCTGCGGGGCGCCCGCACGACAAAGCGCGCGCGCGAGTCGCGTGGAACGAGGGAAAAAAAAGCGAGATAGCGCCGCGGTAGCTCGTTTAAATCACGATTTTTCCGGTAGCCCGTCATCCGCAGTACACCAGAGGTTAGCACAGCGAGCAGCAAGCTCCTCTCTCTGGCCCCCCTGGCCCGAGCGCGATGTTAACAGGGACTCCGGGGCTTCCGCGCCGTGCGCGCGCCATACTCTCCGTATGCATATATACACACTCGTATAGCTCGGGAATCGCGACAGCCCAGTGATATCGATTTTATTGGGTCAACCGAGCCATCGCCAGTCGCGTATATTCCCATGACGTCGATCAAAAAACCATACACATCCACTCTTCGCGTGTGCACGTGCAGCTCTCCGGGAAAAATGCAACGTTGCGTAAACCGTTGCCGCGGAATTATTCGCCGCACGATATACAATTTCAAACGACGACTTTATTCTCCGCAAGAAATAAGCGGGGCGCTATATACGCGCTTCACTTCCAGCTGTTCGAGAATTTCGATTCCTCCGCGCGTTTTCCCCGGGACTCCCGAGCCAAATTTGAATTCCCGGCGGGTGGAAATATGGAAACGGTTCGTCGGATTGAAAAGTTTTCAATACCTTAACTTTTATTTGACTGCGGCTGTCAGTCATTTTTTTCAAGAGAGGTCGTTGTGCTTTCATTGATTAAACCTTAGGGAGATGACCTTTTTGTGGGACATTTTTGTAGCGAGGTTTAAAATTTGTAGGCGCGTTTGAAAAATAGAAAAATAAATGGGGTTGACGTCGTTTTTATAATCAATCTACTTTTTGTGCGAATAAACAATGAGTAAACCACTGAAATAACTCCCAGGATTTATTTTCTTTTTTTTTTCTTTCTTTTAATTATATATGTGATGGCGTTTAGGTGACCGACAATACCGTCTTGTTTTAACTAGCCGCCTATACGTTGCGGGTGGCTTTGAACGTCGCCGGTGCTCAGAGCCGATCTGACGTCGAGCCGGGACCCGGGGAAAGTTCCTCTTCGGCAAGGAAATTAGAGGCTTAACCGGCGCACGACGAAGGGAAGAAAGAAAAGGGGGACGGGCACAACGTCGTCTGAAATAAACCGTCGCCGAGTCGAGTCCGGATGCCGGGACCAAAGCGCGGGAGGGCGGCTGGCGCGGCGAAGGTAAATAAGAAGAAAAGAAATGCAGGGATGCAGAACAGAAGAAGAGAAGGCAAGAGCAACTCCGGGGGATTCCGGGGAAAACGTCGAGCCCCGGGTATGGCGGGCGTGGTATTAACTACATAAATAACACGCGAGCCGAGAGGGGACAGCGGCAACGGCGGAGCCTGCTGAGGGGGAGGGGGGGGGGGGGGGGGGTGGTAGCACCACCGTAGTCGCGGAAAAGAAAAGGAACATCGAGGCCCCACGGCCTCCGCTTAACCTGCAGTATCCGCGCTTGGGAACCCCCCGGACATTTTCTCTTTCTCTTTGTCCCTCTCTTTCTTTCCAACTAACATTTGCGACCTTCGGAAATGGCAGGAAAACCAACGGAGACGTACCAGGTTGATACGGTCATCATCCTCTTTCGCAGTCGCATTTCAGCGACCTACCGATTCTGGGATAAAGTTGAAATTTCAGTCTATTTCTGAAGGGCAGTCTGTTGCCCTTAATAATATTCCAAGATGGGGACGATAATCCAATGAATCATTGGTTCCATCGTTTTCCATCGTTTTCCAAATCTGGCGCCGATAGCGATCGTACTTTCGCTGCATCGGACATTGATTTCACTTATTTCCGTCACTTCGGTTACGTCCATTGACTATTTATTAGAGGATAAGATATTAATTTTGGCTAAGCTTTAACCACGAGTGGCGCTTCGTCGTTTCTATTCATGGATAGGATAGAATGACGTTTCCTCTTGATTTTGGTTTGGCTATTGTGGAGTGATGCTAGCTGTGGGCAATGACAAATGCACGAATGAGATTGGAAATATAGGCTTAATCATGAGTGACAGATTTTTGTGTGACATTGATGTCGTCTTATTTTGCATCTTCACTGATTCTGGCTGCAAGTGTAAGTCAGATGAACAGATTGGACCAGCAGTGGGTATCCTTCTTATCGGCTCGAGCCCCGTCACGAAGGTTTCTGTTATCCAATGTCTGTCGGAAGGAGTCCTTGTTTTGCCCTTCACCCTCGACCCCTCAACCCACGACGAACGAACGGCGCTCCTTCGCCCGGGGAATACTCGGTACGTCAAACAAGTGGCTATTCTCATCGATAAACTCAAACTTTCGCGAAAACCCCAGACAACGACCGAGGCCTGAGTCAATATTTGACGAGAAGAAAAGTAAAAGAAGAGAGCGCCCGGTTATTTCGGAAAGAAGACACCGTCGACCAAACCTGAAGCCGATTATCATTGGCCTTTGTTACGTTTGCTCGGGGACCACCGAAGTTTTGTTTCGTTCGTCGAAATTGACCCTGATGAGTACAAAACGGTAAATAATGAGATGAGTTCATTCTTCCCATCTATAAATATCCGCGGTATGACGACGTCAGCTGGAATTGAAAATTGGCAAACGTCACGATGACGCTTCGTCTGCACATTATTGGTCCATGAAAAGCAACACCCACAATCGTTTAATGATGCAGAAAAGAGTCCAAATAGCACAGAAATGGAGGGATGAAGATTTCCATGCCAATAATAATACATTTTTTCCAGGCATCAAAAAATGGCACCATCCTTCCAAATTTGCAAAAAGCCTCAATTTTTCCTGAGAAATCGCAACGACCCTTTCAGAAAATTTGCGAAATAGGGCAAACTATCCTCAAGAAGCGTCACGACACTTCCGGAAAAGTTGCAAAATGGGAGCAAAGTCCCTCCCCACTCCAGTCCCACCACTCCGGGACTGCTTTAAAAGATGTTTTCTCATAACCCACTGAGTACACGCTCGAAGTTTACTCGTCACTTTTTTATGATTACTTTCTCGCCGCATTCGTTGAACTCTTGTCGAAGCCGCGGAGTGAAAACCCCAAACTTGCATCCATCAATCACCGTGGAAATAAGGTTGAACGCGAATTCTCTCAGTGTCAGGAGCGCACACACCTCCCCCCACCCCTCCCCCTCGTCTCGGGTGTTCCTGACCCCGCTCGCTGTTTCCCACATTTTCCGAACGCAAAACAGCGGGAAGGTTGCTGCTTCGAACGGTCCCCGAAGCTCCAGAGGTCGTTTGGCGTTTTCTCTCTCCGCTCTCTCTCGATTTCCCCGGTAGCCTGTATACAATACAGGCGCGAATCGATATCTCGTAATAGCCCCGCGCGCACCGACAGGGCAAAACCCTTCAGGGAACGAAAGAGTGAGGAGGGATGCGATGCGCGTGCGAGTAGGAACGAGAGAGACAGAGAGAGCGCAATGAATAATTCGAACGGTGCATCCTGGTGTTAAATTGACACCGCACAGAGCGGCAGCAGCGTGCGGCCGGCGAGCGATATATAACACCGGGGAATTTGGATCGTATAGGTCGTAAACGAGACGGTATGTAAAATGTATCATTTTGCAGAGTGATCGCGTGGCTTTCCAGCTATTCGAGGTCGAACGAGCCAGCCGAGAGCCCGACCGACGAGTCTGAGCGAAGGGACCACTGCCGGAAGAAGAATAAGAAGGAGAGGAAGAGAAGGAGGAAGATTTGTTTGCGGGTCGAACCGTTCGGCTTAATTTAACGACGCGAACGTGCCGAGCCGAGCCGTCTCTCTTTTCATCGATGAAAGGGAAGCCCCGCGATTTTCCAACGAAGAATGGCCCGAAAACCACCAGCCCCCGGAATTTCCCGTTATCAAAGTTTGCCGGGGCGAGCCGATAGTTCCGGGCGGGCGGCGCGCGATGATGTAGCATTTGCAAAATGAATTAATATCGACGTCGCCTTCGTAGCAAGGGTCCCAACGTAACGTACACCGGAAGCGAATCTCCGCTCCCGCTCGAACGCTCGCAATAATTGCAATCACGACGTCACCGGCGAAGTCGTCAAAGCAGGCGGCGCGCTTACAACAGAAAAAAATAGAAAAAAAAAAGAATCAATTTTCCCGCACCACACGATAGCGACATTTTTCCTTTCATCTTGCGGCAATGTTGAATACCGCCGGCGCTTTTGTGGGAGCGGCTCTTTCGAATATTTTAACCATCGCCGATGTAACGCAACGTGTGTGGAGAACATTTTTCGCGACGCGCAAAATTTTTCGATCAAAATTGAACGATGTTCCGGCGGTGAGCGGGGAGGGGAGGGGTGAAATGCAACCGCACTGTAATCTAAAAGTGAACGAGCGAAAAAAAATCTTTGAAATATGTGATATCAAATATTTTCTGTAATATAAAATGTTGTAAAAATCTGAGCTTACGAATTGTTTCTGTGGTCTGAATAGATCATTTATAAGTCGTTTAAATCGAAGTTGTCAACTTTTCTTCACCACTCGCTGCCTCAATTTCAAGATTCTAACAGCGATAAACACACAGTTTCACGAAAGCTGATAACTGATAACAAAAGTGATAACAAAGTTAACAGAAATATTAAAAAAATAAACGAATCCCAAGTGCTCTCGTCGTTTCCCGAATAGCAAGAACCAACAACCGAGGTTTCGCCACGTGACTTTGCCGTGTTTTACCGCAGGTCGATAAAACAGTTTCTGTATTAATTGTTCAGGGAAATTGTTTCCGCGCATTTATCGGGACGTTTCACGAGATCACCGGATGAACATATACAAGTTCGGTTTATTGCGTGTCTGTTTTCGAGCACGCATGGCCCTCGTACCGACACATCTATACATATATGTGCAGTGTCTGTGCGTCTGTGTGTGGCGCACGAATCAATCGGGATCGAAAACTGGTTAAACGTGGACGGGGTTCGGAAACGGGTTAAAGCTATATTGCCATAGAAGCGGGGGGGGGAAGCCGCCGTAGGAGCGGGGAAGATCGATCCGCGCCGCGTGTAGTCGCGTTCATAGCCGCGGAGATAGAGGACAGAAAGAAACGAGGGAAAAGTGAGGATATAGCCTCTCGCGCGCGGCCAGCCGCTCGCTCGCCGCGCGCGCGTTTAATCTCTTCATCCAGAGTGGAGTCGTTCGTCGCTCCGGCGCTACTGCACTGTGTGTGGATATCCCTCCGCCGCCTTTCACCGTGCGGTTCGGAAAGAGCCATGCGCATAGACGGAAAGTGAAATAGAGAGGGACGGACAGAGGGATGATTCGTACCTACGCGCGCCATAGAGTCAGGTGCTTGATCAGAGCGAAAAAAAGGGAGAAAAAAAAATAGACGAGTGAGAAATCGACGGGGAACGAGAGGCGGATGGGAATGAGACGCAACGTTGGGCATCGCGCGGGGCCGAAGCCTCTGGTAACGGAGAAAAATAAAAACGGAAAAAAAAAAAAAAAAAAAAAAAAAACAACGGAGTGCCGAGTGATGCCCGGGTACCACCATCCACTCGCGGCACCCGTCGGCGCATCAAAACTTTTTTCTGTTTTTTTTTTTGCACACTTTTCCTTTTTTTTTGCTCGTGCCATCGGCAGTAATCGAAGTCGTTTTCCATTGTGTCCGTCAAATAATGCGTTCGATCGGGCTCTCCGCGCGCGTAGCCCACGGGCCACGTCAGATACGGTGATTGATAGCCGCCGGGCATCGCCACCGAGTGGCGGCGTCACAGCCCCCACCCCCCGGATATGCATATAGAGGAATTCCCAATATTGATGTAGATAAACGGAATTTTTAATAAAAATCGATTTCGAAAATATTTCTCGGACGATACAAACTATTTCTTCACGAGGATTTCTTGCTTCAATAATTTTTTTCGTGTAACTTTTAGGAGGGTTTTTTTTATCGACTTGAAATGGGTAACGGTGTAATCACTGTGAGTGATAACGGTGAGCGGAGGCATCGACCAGGTGAATGTGCACGCGCAGGAATTCCGATATTAATATAGACGAACGAAATTTTTTATATGCGATCGACTTGTGTAATATTTTTCACTCGCTAAACATTATTTCTTTCTCCACAGGGTTAAGAGTGCCTGCATTGTTTTTTCTTATTTTTTACTTCACTCCACTTCAATAATTTACACGAGCGTTTATATTTATCGGCTTGAAATAATAATGGACTCTTGAGAAAAAAAATAATAAAAGAAATCCGTTATTATAAAAAAAGTGCGCGGTTGAATCTCAATGCCGCAAGTACCGACAGAAAATTAAAATATGCATAAAATGCACTTTTTTTTCGCGAGGCCGATCCGCCACTCCCGGCGTAGGCACTGAAATATTCCACCGACGCGAGCTTAAAAGTTTTTAATCGACTCTGTATTACAGTTTACTCGCCGAAAGAAATTCGATTATTATTATTATGATGACCGACTCACCAGAAGCGTTTTGACGAATGGCGCAGTTTTTTATTTTTCAAACCAAAATATAAACGCCATAGAATTCGTGGGTTTACAGGACGGAACGAAATATTGAGTGAGTGTAAGGCAAACGCGAACACACAACGACGTCTCTCGAATGACTGTGTGTTCCGTCGCGGCTCGGGATTGCTGCCGGTGCCTGCGTACAGCGCCGAGAGCTCGAGAGAGAGAAAGTTTCGCAAACTTAACCCGCGCGAATCTTAGCGGGGATCTCAATTTCTGGGCTGGCATGAAGCGGACCGCGGAACCTCGTGATAAGGGTATAAAGTAGGAAAAGGGGCGGCGGAGGCGGCGGCGTCGGCGGCGGCAGAGACGAGAGAAAGCAGGTGAGGAGTGGAAGGGTGCACGCCACATGGCCTCCGGCGTCGAGCGAATACCAAGTCCGCGAACGGCGCGCGCGCCTGCAACGTCATTCCAGTGGCGGAGACGAGGTAGCCAGACTCGTGAAAGCACGAGCGCGCGCTGCGCGAGCCTCGACGCAGCAGACTACCGGAGGCGCATAGCGACGAATGGGATACAAGTCATCTAAAAGTAAATTAGAAAAAAAAAACTTGCGAGCGCGGAATATGATTTAACGAAATTACAACGAAATTAAAAGACGATGAAGCGGCGTTCTTTATTTTCGTGAAACCGGGTTTCGTGAAAATAATATTTTCAACGAACGGTATTTTCTATTATTAGTTATAATGTCATCATGTGTAGAAAAATCGACAATAATAGAGACCGAATTTTTTGAAGATTTTTCAGTAATTAGTGAACCATCAAAATATATTCAAGTTTTTTTTTTAATTCGGTAATTGTGCTAGCAATTAATCGTGATGAAAATTTGTTTCTGTGAGTGTTGATGTGATTATCCAATAGATTTTTAGAAGCGCGATTTTTATTACGACGTGAAGCGTCAAGGACAACAGAACGAAAAACGCGACCATTGTTTGAGGATCGATGGAAAAGGTCGAAGGCGAGGGAGATAAAACGGATTCACGGAGGAGAAAACAGATGAAGGGCTGTTTCGTGTTGCGAGATAATTGCAGACTGTTGTTTCCCTACTTTCTGGCTCTGTACTTTTACCGTGTCTCGCTGTGTATCCGTTCGCGAGACTCGAATATCGTAGTCCGACGAAGTCTGGGCACTTCGGTAGGAAAACGTGTGTACCCCGAGACTGTAACGTACCATCTATAGGCGCTTTTGTAAGTAACGTATAGCAGAAGTGCCCGCCGCTGAGGGTGAGGGTTGCGAGCTTAGAAACTGGCGAACGATAAGAAATAGTGGGTAGACGTGCAGGTGCACGGTCATACCACCTTCAGATATATTACCGCGAAGTGTACAATGCACAGACTTGAACTAGCTCCACTGTCTGCCGCGCGCCAGTCTCTACTTCGATTTTTAGGTCTGTTCTTTTTTCTTTTATCGCGTTATAGTTTACACCGAGCGCCGAGCGGACTTCCGAGCACGCTGGAAAGCTTTCTCATCGTTCAGCGACTTTTTTGCCCATTTGAATCTCGCGAGTGTGATGCAGTTGTCAATTTTTTGTGCCTTTTCTAATGTCTCATGGACGAAGCTTTTTTTTTGGCGCGAATGAGAAAATTTTCAATATCTTTATTTGAATTTTTTGAAAATGTGGCAGCACAGTGAGTAATGGAGGACAATTTTTAATTCATATTTCATTTCAGATTATGCTCGGATTTTGCACTACGAAATATGCAACACGCGGACTTCAACGAGCTCGACTGTCTACCGCGCAGTCTCCGCTTCGATTTTTAGATTTGCTCTTTTTCGTCGACGTTGTAGTTTACAGAGCAGCGACTGCAGAGAGTTCTGAGCACGCTGGAAAGCTTTCTCATCGCCCGGCAACTGTTGTGACCCATTTTTTGCACCTTTTTCTTTTTTGCAAAGAGAAATCTGCGTTTCAGTGAGAATGACAAAATGCTCGCATTCGTATTTTAGTATACAAATTGTTATCCAAAACACATTAAATTATCATCAGCTCTCACATCCCTGAATAAAAGAGCAAAGGCAAATAACTCACTTTATTTATCCGGTAAACGTATCGAAAGCGGCGCAAAAAGCTAATTATGAAAATCCACGACCGAGAAGAGGTCTGATCGCACCCGGCTCTAACTACTAGCCGTCTCTCGGTTAACGAGATGCGCCGTGCGAGGCGCTGCACGTATACACGCACCTCGAATGCATCGAGGCAAGTCGGTGTTACCAGGCAACGTGTCGGGTAGCGGAGGGGGGGGGGGGGGATCAGGGGGACGGACGGGTAGAGGACGATGGGGAAGGGGTGCTCGGCTGGCGCCTCAAGCTCGCCGCATCGAAATGACTAGTGATATTCCAAGCACGGTGTATTAAAGCAAGAGAAAAAAAAAAGAAGAAAGAAAAAAAAAAGCCGCGCGAAGCTGAAGATAAAAAGCCTCGCACCTGATGTTTTGCAACACACGCGACTACAGAAGAGCGAAAAGTGACTGAGTGCGAGCGAACCAAAGAAGCGATAAGTACAAAAGTATGAAAGAAGACTCGAGCGTTTCCTTTTTTCTCGTTCTTTCTTTCTACCTCCCCTCTTTTTTTTTCTCTCGCGCCTCTCGGAATACTTAAGCACGGGATATACACACCCGCGTCGCACCTCCAACCCCTCGGTGGTATTGCCATTATACTTGAAAACATTTTCACACTTTCGGCGTGTGCACGCAGCGCGTGTGCAAAATGCACAGTGGTAACGTGGAACGTGTGTGGCGCCGTCTGTACAGAGTCTTTTTTTCACCTCGTTTCATTCGAATCGAGCTTGCTACCCTCTGATGCAGCGGAATGCGTTCTCTCAGCTCTCTGTCTCTGCCTCTCCCGCTCTCTCGCTCTGTCTCGCTTTCTCATCGTTCCGTACTGTTCTACTCGTCGAGCGCTCGATGAGAAAATCACGCGCTCGCGTAGGCTGCTGCCGCTGGTTCGGGCGAGCGCTTGATGCGAACTGCGCCGAGTTCTCCGCGGCTTCGCTCGTCCCCCGAGCTTTTTCTCTCGCTTCGCCTGTCCTTCTGTCTCTAGCCTTCCGTGATCGAACAGCTGCTGCGTGTGCAACGAGACTAAATGGAAATTTTAAGTGCAGCCCCGGCTGCAACATCGCCCTATGCCAATATGTATATATATATATATAGGGCTATATGTGTGTGTGTATGTATATTTGTAACTGTATGTAACGTATATACAATACATGTATATATATGTGAATACGACATAGTTGGGAAATAGAAGAACGAAATAGAGCGTGGAGAGCGAAGTCGAAATAGGGCGTGCGGAATATAAACGCAGGTCGTCGACGTCGTCGGCCTTTGCTGAAAGCTCCTCGACTCGAAATTCTATCTTCTTCTTACTTTTCGCCCCTGGAAATACCATGTATTACCCAATGACGGATATTCGTCGAGCAGCTTAAGGATCAACGCGAGGTTAACTATTCAGGCTCGAAGCAATTTAACGGAGTTTTCGCTCGGGGCTAAAACAGATTCCGCATTTACCGTTGATAATAATTCACCGGCTGACTGAACTTCTGGGCGGATAAAATCTGCCTCATGATATTAAATAGTCAGATTGAATATTTTACGACGAAAATTAGTTATGTTTGCCCGTCACGCTTTTCGCACATTTTCAGGACGTTAATATCGCGAAATTTGGCAGTCTGTCGAAAAAAAAAATCGTTTTTCGCGTTTTTCTCCTCGAATTTTCGATTTTTCGGGAAAACACCTGTCGTTTTTGGAATCTTAAACTTGGCGAAATCCGAATTTTTTTTTTTCGCAAAAAAAGTGGTCCAACGATAGTCACACTTTAGATATCGTGATGGTTCATCTTGGACGTCAGATCAACCCTCAGGTTCATCTCTTCCCCAAACAGGAACAACATTCGCATTCCTAATCCACTCGGTAATCAGCATGTTTTTCCCAAGCAAAACAATAACTCTTATTAGATCCACCTCGCGACTTAAAACATCCTGCGGCTGCGTAAAGCAACCGGCAAAAGTGGAGGCGGCGAGAAGTCTCGGCTGTACCATCGAAGCCGTCCCGAGAGCTCGAGCGAGCACACGTGCCGCGCGAGCTTAAAGCTCATATTCTTATCTCGAATTTTTCAATCTCGTTGCCGAGGCGCGAGGGGCACTTGTACGAAAAGTATGGCCCGAGATAGGGCAAAATGAATGACTAGCATAAGTGTATTCCCGTGTAGAAAACGGGGTCCCCGTGGTATAGTCACCTATATATCCCTCGGACCTCTCGTGCGGGGCGATCGCACGTACGTTTCGCGTTATATATACACGGGTTTTATATATATATAACGATTTGCGGTCTCCTCGACCTCTCGTGACTTGGCGGGCTTACCCCGCGGCCCCGGTCGCACACTCGGATATCTCGAATCTTTCAATTCCTCGCACTTTTTTTTACCCCCCAACCTCCTATATATGCATAGACCACCCGGTGCTCGGGCGAAATAAAGAAGAAGGAAGAAGGACCACGATTGACGATAAAAAATAAAATAAAATAAAATAAAACAGAAAACTCGTGAATACAGTGAATCGAACCTTCGAACTAGCTCGGCGGAGGTCATATAGGGGCATTAAAGGGTCCCCCGCACAAACGTATTTGCAGGGTAATTGTTATCGACCCCGCCCCTCCCCCGCCGCGGCATCGGGTCTGCCCTGGAATTTCCACTTCCACTTTTCTTAATGGCAATGATCTCGCCCACCATTCCGACTCTCGCCCTACAGCCGCCCTTTGTATTCCTCGGCCTTCCTATTCCTGTGTCCTTCGATTCTTTCTGTGTTAATAAAGTCAGAAATATTTTACCGTGGCTTTTACGCCGTTCGAACCTCAACTCCCCCACCCCCCTCCCTCCTCAGGCCGCCCTCCACCCGTATTGCCTCGTCGTTACGTAGCGTCAGGACTAACCGGTCGCCAGGTCGAGGTGCCCTAATAGCAGAATTCCGTGTCGCGAGGTCGGACCTCCTAGAGCTGATGACCCCCCTCCCCCCTTCCCCGCCCATCCTCGGGGAAAGCGTGCTTGAGGGTGCGAGCGCGATAAGGGTCACTTATAGAATATGTATACATACACGCTGTAGCTCCCTTCTCCCCTTCCCCTTCTCTCCTCTCCCTTCTCCCGATCCCTGCCCCTCACCCCTTCCGCGCCCCTCCCGGCTGCCCAGTAAGTGGGACCAGCTAGGTAGTCCTGCATGGGGTTTGCGCTCTGGAACCTGCGTAGACTGCGTGAGCCCAGCTCTGGGTCAATATGGCTTTGGCCTTCCACCGAGTCTGCAGATTGTAGGAAGTACGCACGAGAGGGGAGGGGGAGGTTATATAATGAGTCGCCCAGTCGCGTGTTAATATCCTGAAGAAGGTAAAAATTATCTGACAAACTTCTGGATCGACCAGCTGGACACGACATTCGGCCATTTGCTTGTAAATTAAACACACGAAATTTAGCTCTGGGATTGTAAACAGTAGTTTGACTCAATGAGAAGAAATGGTGCTCGAAGAACTATAAGTGTTATTAGGGAAAAGTTTTTTTGGGGGTTGACGTCGGTAAAGAAGGGTCTTAGTTTTTTCAAACTTTGGGATATTGCGGTTGCAGGGCTGATGGGAGTGGGATTAGAAGAATCTGATTAAAGTTAAGATTTTTGAATTTGTGATAAGATTAATGTAGCTTCGTTGGTTGGAAAATAATAACCGTGTGATTAGAGGCAAAATCGCTAGTCGTGATTTTATGGTTATCAAGATTGTCGGAATTTCACCGAGTCTGGAAACTGTGAAAACATCCACACATAATAATAATGTGACGTATCGCATGAACACATCTCAGCTCGAATTTCTGTGACTCTTATTCTGTGGATACATATTCGAATCTGGGCGGCGAGGCGTGATTAGTAATTTCCACCGATGAGAAATAATCGAAAATTTAGTACAATCGTAATTCCCATTACGATATAATGGAATTATTTGAATATCTCAGTCGATTACATTATTCACTCACGAAAGATATTATACAGCGATATCAGTCTCCATGATACATTCATACGATTATCAATGTCTAATCTGCAATCAATATTACTCAGATATACTCAGGTATCGGATATCTCCAGAAATTTCCATCTCGCGAGAATTCGCATTCCGATTATTCTCTATTATTTCGAACCGCAGTGTCTGGATAAAACAATTATTCCGATTTGTCGGTGTTGGAGTTCGCATTACAAGTTGAGAAGGAAGTCTGCGTCATCCTCACTTGGCGCATCGTCGACCGTCAGCTGCGTTGAAACAATAATTTCGCCAGTGTTGCGCGTTGCGGTTGAGGAGACAACAAAGTGGCTGCATAAAGCAAGTGCTCTTCATTGCCCGGCCGGTAAGGAGATAAAGAATAACCGAGAGAACTGAGTTTGGGTAGGCGTGTCAGTTAATTTTCTGGCTTGCACGTTTTAAATCTGGGTGAAATAAGAAAATAGTGCCTTTAATATTCATATAAAATTCCATAAATATTCAACATACTACTAAAAAAATTCCAAAAAATGTAAAACATTCAAAATCGATATAAAAAAAATTCATTCTCAACCTTTAAACTATAATAAAACATTTTTTAATACACACACTGGACCACTAAGACATTCGTTATGACTCATATCAGACTGCAAGTGCGACTTTTCTGCATATAAGAAAAGTTCCCGTTCCGATCACTTGATTACCAAAAAAATGTCCTCGATATTACAATAATTCCTATTACATATTTCTTACCATTTAAAACCCACAAAGCTGTCCACCTGTATCATCATCAATTCTCCATTATTCCTTACCACAAATGCCCAGACAAAAACAATTATTCCAACGCGACACAGAGTTCATCAAGCCCTTGTTACAATTTGGGAAGGAAGTCTGTGTCATCCTCACTTGTACGGTCGACTATAGGTATATCAGCAGCGTCGAAACAATAATTTCGCCGGTGATGCGCGCTGAGCCCGAGGAGACAACAGTCGAGTGGTTGCATAAAGTAAGTGCTCTTCATTGCCCGGCCGGTAAGGAGATAAAGAAGAACCGCGAGAAAGACAGAGAAAGGGCGAGCCGAGTCTGAGTAGGTGTGCGAGTCAATCCCTGCCGCCTTCCGGGCGCCGGCGCTTGCATACAGCTCGCTCCGAACTCGTGATATTATTTTTAATCCTCTTTTCCTTCGCCTCTCCTCGCGCCTCTCGCGTCCCCCTCTTATTCTCGCCTCGCGTAATGACAGACATTAGCCAATTAGAGGCCCGACCGGATGGTTACCTCCTCTCGCCCGGGTTCAAGATCCTGAGTCTGTACCCGCTCCGACTAGACGCGGCCGAGCGTTTCCCCGCTGGCCAAATGGGCTCGCGAAGATCGGAGCCCCCCCCCCTTCCCCTGCCCTTCTTATGAGGGCTTCGCTGACCTATTTTTGGCATTAAATGAAGTGCATCCCGACTCGAGGATTGACGCGATAAACCGCAATCTTCAGTTGCACTTTAGGCGCACCAGTTTTCGCTTTCGTTTTTTTTTGTCCTTGTATTAATAGAGGACACTTTGCTGTCACTCATTTCGGGAAAAATTATTATAGCAATACAGGAAACCGATTCCAACTGATATATTGCATTACTGTTGCTTGATTGCAGCAAAATTCTAAAGTACTAAAAATCAAAATGATCGACGTGTATGTAATTGGGTCGAGTAATCGAGAGAAAATGTGACGTTCAAACTTCAAATGTGATCTTCGTGCTCCATTTTCAATCAGTGATTGTATCTGTTATTACAATTTGGAAAGACGTCAAAACCCACAATTTTTCGATTGTATTTTCTACATTATTAAAGCCCACACATTTTTACGATCAAATTTTAATCACATCGCGCGAATTTGTTAAAACAAAAACCCCCGCATATCCACATCCTCCTGTTATTACGTTATCGAAATATTAATGGATTATGACTCAGCCCAACGAAGCGTAATTCGAATATTTCCAGTTTTGTTAATTAAATACCACTTTATTTCGATACACAAAGAGTGTCCACAGTGGACCAAAGAACTAATGGAAAAAAACGTGCTTAATTCCGAAATTACTGTGTTTCACCCCCGAATCAATAACAAAAAACCAATCGCACACCCACGTGAATTTTCCGACGATTCAATTGCCGTAGCTTTATCATTTATTGCATATCCGAATCGACGGGCATATCCCGACTAATGTAATTTCGCCGCTGGCGATACACGCATGACGTGCGCCTGGAAATAGCTTTGAATACATGAAAAGACGTCGAGATACACAGATCCGGGTAAGCGAAAGAGGGTAAGGAGGAGGGGGGACGAGAAGGGGTCGAGGGGCGGGGGGCACGGCGAACCCTCTCAAAGGGGTAGAGGTAGGTGCACGCTCGTCGAGAGGCGCCTCGACGGTGGTAGTGACATATTAATTCATAACACACGAGCTAACACTGGCGCTGCGAAACTCAAGAGACAAGAGGGAGCGCCGGCTTCGCAGTGCAACCCTTGACTACTGACGGAGATTCCACAGTCGGATCTCGTCCTCCGTGTCGAGCTTTGAGCTTAATTAATTTTCTTGACGCGTGCGTTACACAAACAGCTTCGATATTCGCGAAATAATAAACGACGATATCGACAACGAAATTGCCGAGAAAAAAACGAGCCCAATCAACCTCCACAAATGCCACAACAGCGACGATCCAGTTATAACAAATTTAAAAAAAATAATAAAAAAAAAATAATTCGAAGGTAGTCGAAAATTGATCAAAATTTTAATAAATAAAACGAGCGTTTGCATAGTTTCGTGTGAATTTAATAATGTAACCATCGGTACGCCGCCCGCGATAATTGAATTACAAATTAACGAGAGTGTGAATAACACGAGTGAACTCACCGACAGGAGCAAAGTTCCGGGGTTGCAAAAAAAATGTTCGCTCGACGATTTCCAGAAACGGTAACACACTCACTTCACAGACCCGTCGAGCGCGACGCACCGAATGTCGCGAATGTCGAACGACGTATACAGTTTGTACGTGCGACGTGAGGTGAAAGTTTAAACAAATTGTTTGGTCGGGGCAACAGGTCACGGGGGGAGAGCGGACACGAGCCGCGGCGAAATTTCGTTTGATCGATTATTCAAAAACGCAATTACGGGTCGTAAACGGCGGAAGAATCGCGAGTGGCGCGTGTGGCACCTCGTGCGACGTCACTATACGAGGAGAAAGTCCGTCGGGGTTGGGATCGTGTGTATATCGTCGTGCAAGAAACGCGAGAGGCGCGCGCGCGCGCAAACGCCCGCTCGTATACGAAGGGAGCAACGAACGTGAGAGCGATAACGCGTCGACGGCGGCGGCGGCAGCGAGGAACAGCGGAGACCTCTGCCCCGATGCGCCGTTCGAGTACGACTGAGTCAGGCAAGCCCCGCGCGACCCGCGACCCGAAACCCGCAAGCAGCAGCAGCAGCAGCAGCAGCAGCAGCCGCCAGCCAGCCAGCCACCCGACGTACGCGCGCGACCCCCCCGGGGTCGCTCCAATCGGCGCTGTCCCCTGCGCAACTATCCCGTGGACACCGTCCGATTGACCACATGCTCTCCTCCGTGTCCTTCGCGAGCATCTTTATGCCATTCGGCTTTGCCTAATAGACACGTTGAGGTTAGGAAGAAAGAAAGTAGACAAAGGTAGAGGTGTGAGAGTGATAATCGTTCTGGTCGTACGAGACTCGGTACGTGTGCGAAAATATGCGAGAACGATTATTTTTAGTAAAGTTTAAGAATAAGAACATGTACAGAAAAAAATTGTTGCAATGTTAAAATATTGCAAGACTGAAAAAATTACAAAACTCGTGTTGAAAAAGGACTAACATTCTTTTACACACCGCATTGATCACGGGAAGATTTAAAATTGTCAGAAATCGTAGATCTGGCCGCCGGGCCGAAAACCGCCTAAATCGGGGTCACGAAATTTATTTTTTCAAAATATCGACTTTTAACCTATACCATCGTTCTCAAGTCGCATATTCTACCCCTGAAAACACTGGTTACAAACCTTTTTTAGATGATTTTGAAAAAAAAAAAATTTTCCGAACAGTTTGTCAGAAATCGTAGATCTGGCCGCCAGGCCGAAAACCGCCTAAATCGGGGTCACGAAATTTATTTTTTCAAAATATCGACTTTTAACCTATACCATCGTTCTCAAGTCGCATATTCTACCCCTGAAAACACTGGTTACAAACCTTTTTTAGATGATTTTGAAAAAAAAAATTTTTGTCCGAACAGTTTGTCAGAAATCGTAGATCTGGCCGCCAGGCCGAAAACCGCCTAAATCGGGGTCACGAAATTTATTTTTTCAAAATATCGTCTTTTAATCTATACCATCGTTCTCAAGTCGCATATTCTACCCCTAAAAACACTGGTTACAAACCTTTTTTAGATGATTTTGAAAAAAAAAAAATTTTTGTCCGAACAGTTTGTCAGAAATCGTAGATCTGGCCGCCAGGCCGAAAACCGCCTAAATCGGGGTCACGAAATTTATTTTTTCAAAATATCGACTTTTAATCTATACCATCGTTCTCAAGTCGCATATTCTACCCCTGAAAACACTGCTATCAACCTTTTTTAAGTGGATTTAAAAAAATACGATATTTGACAGAACTGTCGAAGTTATCAAGGACAAATGAACTTGGACTCGGTCTGAGAGTCTCGGCCAATCACAGCACGAATAAACTGCTAACAATGCTTTCCGTTACCCATGAACTTTATAAAAGGGAGATCCAAGTGATTTCTATGAATATGGTGAACATTATTTTTTAAAATAACGCACTTATCGTTAGGTGGCGCCACTACAAAAACGACCAGCTGTCGATAATTCGTTATTCTGAGGTTATATAGTAATTCTTACAAGACCAGCTCGCACTCATTTCCTTTCATTTGTCTTGTCTTGTAACTGAACAAGATCTTTGCATATTTACACGATTCCATACATCATGTGCTTTAAGGTTATATGTGCCTATCGGACCAACGAACAGGAGCGCCGAATGGCTCAGCAGAGTCCATGACAGAGGACTGAAGTTGGCTCCGCGACAAAACCATCGTCGACGAATCAGAAGGCTTATAAACTGGCTTCAGTGTTTCGATATAATCGTCTTTCGATATGCTATATGTCTTTTTCAAGAGTGGTGGTTCCTTCTCTTCGTGTATGTGAACCTACATGTATACCATATAGGTTATCATATGGTCATATATAGGTGAGGGATACGAGGTTATTGGCACACACAGAGTCGAAGGCTTCTCAACGCCAAACGCCCGGCGGTAAGACTGTCGCTTCGTGCTCGGTCACTACCACTGCTGACCCCACACGAGGAGATGACCGGTATTGAAACTCCTCACAATTTCCAACGTGGTCTACTGGCGAAGATTGGAATTTGACCGAGTTCCCGATTCTCTGAGCCCCATCGAGCGGATCGAGGATGGATGAAAGTTTAAAGGCGGGCCAGAAGGAGAATGATAGATGGGGGCAGAGGAAGGAATGACCAAACGTCAGTTGAAAGGAATGTCTGTATGTTTAATCGCCCCTGAGGAAGACCAGGAAGATTGGAGAGTAACGACTTGGAGAACAGGCAGGTCAGGATGAAACTGGTCCAACGAGGACTTTCGCTCTCAATGAGATTTTCAATTAAGACAATTATTTAGCCACTTTGGTCATGAAGGATTATGTCACTTGGCAGTGGCTTAATCCTCAAGAGTCTTGCATGGCAAGGAAGTCAGCCATTTGCCTTGCTACACGGCTCTCAGTGCGGCAAACAAACTTACCGAAACTTTCGTCGGTTTACTCCGTGTGGCCGCGTCGCTGCTCGCATCGCGTTGTGTTTGAAAAAAATGCGGTCTGCAAATTGCGAAAGCATTTTTATTCCTTCGTTCGGCGTTGAAAGGGAAAAGGAGTTTTACCCCGGGAAGAAGTTTTGAAAAGCAAGTGGCTGAATTTCTCGGGCATGAGCCGAAGCAGGTCGCGGTCCGTCTTGATATTAAAATTTCCGTATGAATTATAAATTCAGAAAAGAAGTAAGTTCTCCGAGAAGTTTTCCACCGCCGGCCCGGAAGGAAATAATCATCTCTAAGTCGCGCGCACTCGCAAACACACTAACACAAATATGACGCCGAGTGGCTTATATATCCGGAAGATGTTAGTGTTCTCCGGGAAAAAGGGTGCAGGGAAAGAGCGGTGTACAATTAAAATGCAAAGGAAGACGTCCTGCGAACGACTGACTGCAACAGTGAATAGAGTTTGGCGCGAAGGATGATGTCTTGTGTGGGTTCTGCCGTTGCCTCTTGCTGCTGCTCTTGCTGCTGCTACGCCGAATGAAATTTCGTCGGTCGGACGAGTCGGAAATTCGAAATGAAGTCGAAACACCGGCAGCGGGGGCATAGACAGCGGGAGAATGGAGACGAGTAAATGGCGACGGTGGAAGATGAAGGAAGCTAGAGCTTCATCCACGGGCGACGACTTTCAGGACGCTGAACGAAGAAGGAATTTTTCCATTAGGACTATAGGTATACATCGCTCGGTCTATACACGTTTCCTACGTGACGAGAAGCCGACGCTGAGATGAGAATGCGAAGGGTGCGAGTGAAGGAGCGCGAGGCAAAAGTTACAGGGTTGCGCTGACGACGAAAACGTACGAACGTCCCGAAGGACACCCGAAGACTTCCCGGCCAATGATGATGATGCGTCGTAATACGGATGCGAGTAAATTGTAATCTAATTGATGCGAGTCGATATTGTAATTATGGAAAGTAGCTGTTCAATCCAGATTAATCCTGACCGCATTCAAAAACCTCCAATAACGCTCTGAATACCAGTCTAGTTGTCGTCCTGAATCGATACATCTTTCACCATTCTAAATGCTTTCAAGACGTTTCCAAAATCACTTCACTGTACTCCAATTTCAATCAAACGAATTTGTAGACCCTATTAAACAATCGCGACAAACCATCTTCATGTACAGCTCAATGACACGTGTTTTCCCTATGTAGCCTATCTACAATAAAATACCATAAGCCTCTATACATCAATATGACGACTCTCATCTCTTACGTGCATTTATGCAGCGATGGAGATTTCCATTTCCAATACTCGGATGTGCAGAGGGGGCCAGTGGCCATTAGTCGGGGTGTCGAAGCAGGAGTATCAGGTGGAAGGGTTGGTGGTTGGAGCCGCCTGTACGAAGAAAATATATGTGGTGTGGGGGTAGGTTAGGACTTGGAATACCTACTTACGCTTCCTGTCCTGGGCACGAAGCAGAGAGGATTCCCAAATCGGGGGATCACGCGGAGACGACGACGACGACGACGACGACGACGACGACGGCGCCTCAGCGCACAGTGACACTGCTGGGGCCACTAATACAGCTTACAATACGGTGTAATACGTATATATACTGTACGATGTTGTTCGGTACGTGGACTACCGGCGGTACGGAGATGTAGTGGCAGCAGATGGATTTGAGCAGGGCCTAAGGTAAGAGCTTTGAAGAGACAAGAGAGGGACGAGGCCAACACTGACAGAATCCCAACACCAGCGTCTCGCAGACACAACGGCGGCACCGGATAGTCTAGATCCAGAGTAGCAGATGCGACTGAGGCGAAACGACGAGGGATTCGGTCGAGGAGGTACTGGCTCTACTCTCCGCGCAGACCTGAAACGGAAAATGGTGAGTATATAATGTAACGAGGCATATTTACGGTACAGAGAGGTCGGCAGCATGGCGCCTGAGAAAAACGAAGCCAGACCTCACATCCCGAGGATGCGCATTGTGTCGGTGAACTTACATCCTGCGCAGTGAAATATGCGATGTAAAAGGAAGCGAAGTAATCGATAGGTTGAAGCACGTGACACCATATGGCGGGAACCGTGCAAAAAAACAACCTCTGCAGGGAAAAATATCGGTATTAAATAAATCTCTAGAAAAATTGCATTCATTCGCATATCCTGAAGATAAGGGTTGTTTCGGTAAACTCGCATCTTATAGTGAAGTACACGATGGAAGGGAAAACGAAGGAACTAATAGAACGAAGTATGAAGCCATATGGTAAGAAGCCTGTAAGCATCAATCACGAAAAAGTTAATGGCTGTCGATGTAACTATTGACCACGTTGGTTACAGCAACGAGAATATTGATCTTAAAGCAAATTTGTTGATACACGAAAATCGTTCAGGCAGTGTCAGGCGTTAATGAGCAATGTCGAATTACACGGAAGCTCGCAAGACAAATGTATGTCTAATGCAGAGTCGCACTTAGAGCAGATACAAGTTTCGTCTGTACGTTAAAGCGACACAGCGCAGAAGCCAATAGTTAAGAGGAAGTGCGCTTCTTGCATCAATACACGTGAGATCATCGTGGCACAGGGCATAGAATCGAATCTACTGTAAATACACACGCAGCGGAGAGGCATCCCGTTGATTAGATGCTCACTTGTGAGCCAGGCACTACGCGTATCAAGCTAGCAGCAACCAATATAGAGATAGCGGAGGCTGAAAATACGTCTACCGCAATTGATTACATCCAGGGATTCAAAGCAGCTATGCGTTCCACTGGAAATCAGGAACGCTCACAGTTTGATTTGATGTATTGGCATTTGATGTCATTCGATGGTCCTGAACGTATATGACAGATAAAACTGTATTTATGTTAGCAGCTTCGATTGCCAAGGGTGCTCGAAGATTTGAAAATGATCATGACAAAAATAGAACAGACCCTCAATTTGAATGAATTTGAATGAAGCTCATATGTACGTCGTGTTACACGTAATTAGTGACAATGGTTCGTAAATCATCTCTAATTGGTACAAGCGATGGAAATTTTGTATACACGTCACCGTCACCAATTTCACCGAACTCAAGTATTTGATATACGATTTTCCGATTTGATTTATCTTCCAACAGAGGTGCAAAAGAAAAAAAAATCGTATTTCTCTCAACCACCGCCGTCTCAGACACACTCTAAATAATTCATTGGCGGACAAAAGACGATGCGAAGCTGGGTTTGTCGATACGCGAAATACGTCTTCACACACGAGGAGGGATGTTTGTGCGGGCGCTCGAGGGCGGAGGGTACGCGCGTCCACCCATCCAATCCCTCCGCGCTCGTCCGGCCGGCCCCCGATGGCCGCTATTTTGCACGAGCGAGCGGAAAAGCGTGGCAGCGCCATCATATACCCGCAGCGCCCCTCGCCGGCGGCGGCGCAGCGGCCGACGTTGTGTTGGATAAAAGCGAAGAGCGACGAGGCGAGACAGACGGTGAAAGGGACGTTGAAAACGGTCCTGGGTACGCGCAGCGAGAAAGAGGGAGACACGGGAGGCAGAAATAGCAGAGGTGACGAAAGGACAGTCGACTCGATGGGCGCGCTCGGAAGCTCGGGGACCTGAAAGCAGACAGAGAGAGATGACGATACTGCCAGACTGAGAGGATTGGAATGATAAAACGTGGAAAATCGTCATTATACTATCCCCTCCTCCCCCCGCCCCTCGGCACCCACCCCCCGCGCCACTGCCGCGTCCCCTGGCGAGCGGTAATGGCAGTGCAGTAGCGGAGATTCCGTGTGCATCGTTTAGAACCGGTTTTCCAGCTCCATAGTCAGCCCGGTCAAACCGCGTTCCGTTTCCACTTCCTATTTACACGGTCGCGTACTACATACTATAATCGCGCATTCCGACGTCCCGGCGATTCGCGCGCTCGCGCGAACGCAATTCCACATTAGGACGGGTATGCGCCGGAATATAGTAATTATCATTCGCCGACACGTATTACGGGACATCGGGGCCTGTTGAGTCAGGGGCAAGTTGAATCGTCCCTCCTGCAGTGTCAAACCTGCTCATAACCCGAAAATTTCCATCGCGCGACATTTGTAATTAAAAAATTTAATATCACGGAAATCGATCGTTATGCGGAGTAAATTAATTCCGGCGTACTTTTTTCGTTGTGAATCTATGAAAAATAATCCGTCCGTATATTTTCGATGTAATGTCGCAACAGGTCATATGACGTCACGTTAGATCAGTCACAAGTGAATGCTCAGAAAAATTCACGAATCCCAAAGTAACGAACCGATGCGTCAAAAGTCGTCGCCGTAAACGTTTGTCCCTCGGTAATAGTCTACGAATACGAGAAATAGCTGTGGAAAAATCGAAACTGCTCCAACGCGCCCCGGTCTCCGGGTTTTGTGCGTCGCGACGCAGCGGTGGACGGCGAAAGAGGGTGAGTGTGCCGGGCGAGGGGAAATGTTGGCTGGTGGACGAGTCGTGGGAGGTGCGGGCAGGGGAACGAAGGGGCAGGGGGCGTGGGGGAGGGGGGGAGAAATGGACTTACTGACTCTCTGACACGCGACTTCATTAACGGATGAGCGCGAGTTGAATGGGCCCTAAACATCCGTTAGGAGTGTACACGGCATAGCAAAGCGAGCGCAGGAAGTCGGTCCAACGCGCAGCTGTCCCGCCTTTAGATTCCAGCGGCAGTAACGCCCGGCAAGCACGAGCCCCCCGTATGTCCAAAGGACGACGCGCAAGCACGAGCTGTATGGCCGCAGGACGACGCGCAAGCACGCTCTGGGTCAAGCGATGATTAATTACACGCTCCACCTCTCCCCCGACGACTAATTAGCAATTAGTCCGCGCTAGGGATACGACGCTCTGCTACGACGACGACGACGACGAAGGCCACGACGGCTGCGACGACTGCAACGACTGCGACGGCTACGAAGACGAAGACGACGACGAGGACTGCGACTACAACGACGTCGACCAAGAACAAGGAGCCGGGGCTATAAGAGCGAAACAGAGTGACTTTTTATTAATTTTAGTGTACTCGAGTGACGATGCAGCTTTTTCTTTAATACCCGACTGCGAAATGAACTGCGTTAGCTACTTTTTCCTCTGAATGAAATTACCCCGAGATAATATTTGCCGTCCCGAACACGACCATTTTCGTTTCTACTTTAATTTATGAGTTTCTCGCGGAGCGCGGCAAGGCGCACACTTCTCGCGGGCTGAAGTGACTTCTTGGCGCGCGGGAACGCGAAATATATGTATTTCTTATTGCGTCGGGTTTTGAGTGAGTTACGGTTTTAATATGGGAATGTAGGATTGAAAATTAATTGCGAGTATAAATCGGAGAATCGAGTCATTTTGGAGGAGGGAAAATACTCGTTTCAGATTTTCTTTTTGCATTCGAAAGAAGACTCTTCAACAAAGAGAATACCGCCAGGCGGAAGGCCGTATCTCGATTTTTCGATTTTTTGCAGATTTTTAAAACAGACCCTCAAAAATCGCAAATTTTTTGAAGATTCTTTTTTGTAGTTTTGTTTGTCAGAAATCCTAGACCTGATCTCTGGCACAAAAACTGCCCAAATCGAGGTCACGAAATTTTTCTAGCATCTTCACTCTCATAAGACTTGTAGAATTTTTCATTGACAATCTGCTCCTCTGAAAATCATCGAAATCTATTCGACCTCTTCGATATTTCCCAAGGCAAGCGTTTTTGCACCAAACCCGATATCTTCTCTTTTGCGAAACTTTCGCATTACGTACGCTCGAATCTTCGTGCGAAAAAAAAAAAAAAAAAATACGCTCGACTTTCCAGCCGGGTAAAGGAGGCGATAAAAATCCGGCTCTCTCGTTGCAAACTCAGTCGGGGCCCCGTACGGTGACCCATTGAACGACATAAGCAGCGCGAGTCGGGAACTATGAAAAACTGCCGTGGGGCGAAAAGGGATATAGATAGCGCGGCGAAAGAGAGATGATCGAGAGGGGCGAGGAGGTATAGGAGGTTCCTCTCCCCACCCCCAATGACAGCAGACGGCGCTGCGCCTGGGCTATCGTCGATTTCAATCTCGGAGATCGCTCTGGATATTTCACTCGGTTGATCCCGCTCTCTCGTCGCGTACGAAAAGGAAAGCTTTGGCCTACATCCCGCGCCCGGTTATGGGTGGCTGGTATACAGCGATGAACCAGAAAGAAGCTTTCGTCAGCATCGAAGGCTGCACGTATGCTCACCTGGCCATTCGATGCACCGAAGAAGGTCCGAGCGTCCCTGTAGGGCGCATTGGATGTCAACTGACTGAGACACATTGGTGACTCCACCCTATATATATATATATATATCTATATATATAGTACATACGTATACCTAAAGGGATATACATGGAAAAGGGTCGGTACGATCCGACCGGCCTGAAATATTTACGCCCGTTCGGCTTCAAAGGAATAAATATCATATGTACACCCCCCCCCCCCCCCCCCCCTCACAGGATCCGTGCGCCGAGCCCGCTCATCGCAGAGCGGAACCAGTGAAGAGCGAAAGTTCGCCAAGTGCGCCGGCAAACGGACACGAGAGAGGAAAACCCCGGAAGCAAACGTAAAGCTGTACTTTCCTCCCGACGAGTCCGGACGAGTGACCAAAGTCGGAAAAATAAAATCGCGTCGCAGCAGCCTTGGAACTTAATTAATTTCCTCGTGGCGCTTCGACGGAGCTGCAAAAATGACGCGCTTGCGAAAATTGAAATTAATATTGTATCCTTTGAAATGTTCACGGTGAAAGCTTCGAGCTTGGCGATGTCTTATTTCTGGGCTCTCTATTTTTGGGTCTGCGCTCTCGATGTTTCCTGTAGAAATTTTCATGGGTTGCAGAACATGTTCGCAGACGTTTTAATTTTCCACGAGTTTTAATGATTATAATTTTAAACTGTGTCGTCTGTGTCGCGACTGTGATAGAGAACATCGTGTAAGAAAGGCGCAAAAGTAGCATCTGTAAAAACGGATGAATATTACATCCTTCGAAAATTCGTGGTGGAATTTACAACTTTTTGCAAGGATATCTTATTTCGTCTGAGTTCTCAGAGTTTCCTGTGGAAATTCTATGAGATGCCAAAAATGCGCGGAGACGTTGTAAATATACTCCAGTTTGGAAGATTATAAAATTTAATTGATAATAATATGGCTCTGCAATCAATAACATCGAGTAAAAAAAACGTAGATGATACTTAGAAAAACTAAAACTAAAATGCATATAATTATGGTATCTTTTGGAATTTCACGATGAAAGCGCGGTCGATGTTGCCTTATTTTGTGTGGGCTCTCAATATTTTCTGCTGAATTGTGTGGAAAACGTAAAACGTGCAGAGTCGTTTTAATTTTATACCAGTCCTGATGATTATAACATTTGCCGATATCGCGACTGTGATCAATAACCTCAAGACCAAAAATACGAGTCAATAGTCCGTTCGGCAAATTCAGCAGCGAGAAGGTAAGTGAGGAATGAAATAGGTGCATCCCGGAGCTTCGTAGTATGAACCAACCCGAGCCGACGTTGCTGGTCCCGTAGGTCGACTACGCGATTATCTCTAATGCGATCAATTAACTTGACGAGGGTCGAATACGTGTGCTACGAGTATTCCACTTCCGCCTTCTCGGAGCGAAGTTCGCGCGAAGATAAGAACGAAAATAGAACGAAACGGGCCACATGTGTTTACGCGCATTTTTCTTTTTTTTTTTTCCGGACAAAAAGAGAGCGTGAGGTGTGGAGCAAGATAAAATGGGAGACGGTGAAAATGGACTCGCATTAGGGGAGACACGCGGTGGATGCGGTAATTATCCACATAGAGCCGAATGTATGTTTACGCACTTACGCGATACGCGCGGGGTCAGGTAAAACAGGCCAATTTGGGTTCCACGTTAAAATAACACGACAACATGGCAACGTGTAAAAATAACATTTACAAGAAAAACACGTAAAAGGAAAACGCGATTATAAATAAAAAGTGAAAAATGGTGCAACTGTACTGATGAAATCGTTGCATTAAATTTTGCAATTTCATTTGTATATAATTGTAAACGTTTCATATACTGCAAACATGCATTCAACGTGGATAAACTGTGTTACTTTATCACTTTGGTTAATGGGTACATATTTTGTATCAACGCAGTTGACGGTAATAACGAAAGGGATAAAAGTGAATGAACCGATGTTTCCCAAATAAATTGAGTATAAACATATATGGACAGGTCCTGATACCGGTAGAAGTAGCAATATTAGTGCACAAGGGTACAAAGGATACGAGAAACATCTGATGAAGCGCGCACAGCGACAGGTAAGTAACGCACAAAAGATCCCTGACCTGAGATCGATCATCGTGATAAATCGTGCAGATTACAGAAATAAAAGAATATGATAGTGCGTTATATTCGTGGTGAATAATTAGCATTCGAGGCTTTTTAATTAATAGTATACCTGGCTCAACACAAAAGATGCGCTTCGTCATTTACCATGTCAGTCCATTGGCGTCTGGAATGTCTGATGATCGCACCGGGAATATTTTCACGCCATCGCAGAAGTAACTGAACCTAGAAAAATATATGTATTTTTTATTACTTCAGAAAGATTTATAATTATGTATTTTCAAGATGGGGTGGAATTCAGCCAAAATTTCCCATACAATTTTGTCATTTCAACACTGCAATGACGATCATCTCCGTTCTTTCGCTGTCAGTCGGATGCCCCAATTTTCTGTCGCCCCTTCATCCTCAGCCCAAATCTTTGCTTGCCTATTTCGACGCCTTACCCCTCTCCCCTCCCCTCACCAACACGTACAACTGGTGAGGGCCATACCACTTACACTACACGTTGCAAGTGCAAGACACCGAGGTCTCGTCTATACTCACAGAGACCCTCGAATGTCATCTCGCTAACAAGTTGGCCCCAACTTGTTCCTCTAACTTGATTAATAGAACACTTGTAACTTGTTTCACGGTTACGTAAATGCTTCGGGGTGGAGGCAACACCCCATCCATTTTCCCGCGGCAAACAGGAAGCTCCTAGGAACGTACGTGGAATTGATTGCCAAAGCTTTTCAACGCTGCGCGCAGTGCATCGCATGCGCAGGGATTTTGTCGATAATACAACGCGGACAAATATTTGATTGTTTGCGATTGTAATTGGGCTTTTCCACTAAATTGCAATTCCGTCGCGACGTTGCGCAATCGCCGAATCGCAAATATGGCAATAAATATTTTAACATGTTACGACTATGCAATATGCAACTCGCACAGTGTACAAACGACCCCAGTGCTTAACCTTTTCAGGGCGGATCTGGTTGACATACCGACCATCCATGGGATACAACATATTTGAAATTTTCTTTAGATAATATTAAAACTGCAAACTCACGCGAGCTGGTTTAAAAAAATACATCTCCACACAAAAGAATCTTCAGTTTCGTTACAAAATTCATCCATGCCAATTGTAACTTCAATTTTCTCACACACCTTGTTTATCGACTTCGCCCGCCGACGTCCTGCGGGGAGTAAATATTTTCCGATAGATCGACCGAGACTCGACGCGGTGAAAAACCGTAAACGCGCTTCATTCTATCGTGGAAAATCAAAATTACGAGCACCGGACCGACGCGCACACAGTGGCAAGAATCATATCGAATTGTGAATTCCCAAGAGCGGCGATGCTCGTACGTGCGAGTCGGACATCGCTGGCCAGCATTCGAAAAATCTCGAATACCGCGCGGGTGTAATCTCGACGAAGCCGGTTTACCCCGAGAGTGTTTATCTACACGGTGGCGGCGCTTGGCCGGTCCCGACGATATTGCACACGCGCGCGGAGTCAGTCGAGCGAAACGATTTTCCGAAAAAGAATTTTGACAGGACGAGGGAATCCCGGCGAAAGGCGAGGCGGTATCCTCGGATAGAAGAGACGAGTATTCTTGTTTTCCTCGGTCGAGTCAAGCGGTGAGGCGTGTTTGGCGTCGTGCTCGAGTTGTGCCAACCGGAAGTTGAATAAGATATATGAATATATACTGCGACCCTCTGTATTATAAAAAGATCTCGCCGCCACCGTCGTGCGGGACAATTGAGCAGGCAAGGGTCACATGACACACCTACCCTGTAACCTAAGGCATGTTTAGCGTTGGGCTCGAGTTGTGTCAACCGAAAGTTGAATAAGATACATGAATATGTATCTCTCTATATTGCTAAGCTTGTGTAAAGCAACCTAACCTAAAGGTTCAAGAAATCTTTCCAAGTAGACTTGAATTTTTCCAAGTAGATGAGTGTTTAACTCCCCCTCCCCTCTCCCCCAGTGCAGTCACCCAACCAAGTATTGACCCTAGGTCAGTACTCGGATGGGTGACCATTTCTCCGAGGTCTTAGGAAGACTTAGAAAAATCATACCAGAATGCGCACTATAACCCTCTATAGTACATACATTTATATTGTTGCAGTCTATATATGTAATAATAACAATGTATATGCGTACACTTATATATCGTTGCAAGAAACCTGAGTAATAACTAATCCAAGCACATGGCAGGGTAGATAGGAGCACAGAGAATGGATTGAAGTGTCGACTCACGGTGTTGTCTGGCATCTCCCTCCCCTCCTCTCTCTCGCCCCCTCATTCCCTTTGCATTAAATTCCCCTTCAAGCCGCAAAGTTGATTCGCCCCGGGAACGAACGAGTGAGTATAAAATACACGAAAAAAAAATATATATACATTCGACGTGGAGGGTTCACGGGTTCTTTCCATCCCTATTTGGCTGGTTACACGGAAGCGAGACGAGGGCCGGGGTCTTTGTGCTTATTGTACGGATATACTGGGCGCGAGTACATAAGACGAGACTGGGAGGACAAAAGTGTTGGTGCGTCGTGCGCGCACGACGCACCAACACGTTTGTTGTGTGTTCTGTGTGTGAGTGTCTTTTCCCTGGTGCGTCCATTTCACGCTTTCAATTCCCGGCCGAGACTGGCTACTTCCTACCGTCTGCACTTTCCACCGGTTCTGTCCCTCTTTCTCTCTCTTCCGCCCTCCGTGTTTGCCTGGCGTGTGGTGGAGTATACCGCCTTGGAAATTGACACAGCGAGCAGCACGCAGCCCCATCTACACCGTGACCCAACGTTTTCTTGTTAAATTTAAATTCAAATAAATTAAGGGCCGTGGGGGTGTTTCTTGAGGTGGCAACCGAAGTGCTGTGCTTGTATCCGTGTGTATCCGCGGATGCAGGTGAAATAAGATTGGAGATGGAGAACCCGCCGCGGTGGCCGCACGTCCCGACGCTTTTTACCTTATTCGCGGAGGGGCTGAAACGGAGGGGGTGTACGGATCCTCTGCTTCGTGGGGAGAGAAGAGGCGTGGCGGGAAGTTAGTGCCAAGTCGGAAAGCGAAATTGAAGATAGAAAATGAAAGCGAGAGAAATGTTGGCCGAGACGGTTGCGTGGGATTTGGAAATCTCGAGCGGAAGACTCGTCGAGGACTCGCCACGATTCGAGGAGGGTGAAACGAGGTTGAAAATCTCTATCGTATTTTTACGACATGAGAAATCGCACCCGCAGTCTACTTTTTGTTATACATTGCGTCGTGAATTTTTTCGCCTGCAGCTGTAAATCTGTATGTAGCTGTAATTAATATGCGCGAAGAAATGTGCGTTTTCGATTCTCCAGTTTTCCCGGCGAATAATATGATTTTTTACGCTGAGCGGAAATATATAAAATATGAGGAATTCGAGGGAGATATTTTTAATATCGCGGTGATATTAAAAATATCTCTTCTCTCGGCTCGCGACTGTCGCTGAACCTGTTGACTCGATCGCCACGCGTCAATCTCAGCTTCGCCGACGTTAGTCGTGATTCCGCCGCGCGAAAGTTAGTTTTCAGACCTTTTCGGAGTTCCAAAACGGTAAAAGTATCGATCTACAATTTTTCTGCAATATTTCTGCAACTATATCCCAAGCTTCTCGAAGCGAAAACAACTCTTTTATCGACAGACGACTGATTTCTTTCCCCGGTTTGTTCTGAGGAATTGAAAAAAGCAATCACTGAAATCAATGGATTTTATTTTCTCCGACTGCCGCTGTATTCGCATGTTTTTTATTCTGTCGTAATTCCTGGCACAATAAATTTAATCGTTTGTGCGAGAAAAATAAGTTACAAAGTCAATAAAGGAAAGTCAATGAAGTACAGGAAAATTGTGTAAAAGATTGAACATTTCTTCTGGAATGTACTTTTTTCTTGTTCTCTTTGACGACGAATCTTTCCCGAATGTACCATTTTTCGCGGCCATTTTCCGGAATGGACCTCCTTGACCGAGGGCTCTTTTTTCGAAAGTTCTCTTTTTTCAGGGAACGTCCTCCCGCGCGACCTTTCTTCCAAGGGCCATTTTTGCCTACGTGCCATTTCTGCTTTTTTTCCCAGCCCTTTTTTCGCGGTGCCATTTCTTCCCCTAGTGCCATTTCTGCCTTTTCAGGGACCGTTCTTCGGCGTGACCTTTTTTTTCCAAGGGACATTTTTTGCCGAAGTACCATTTCTGCGTTTTTTCCTAATAGCCTACGAGCCGCGTAACACGTGCCGAGGACGACACTCGGAAAGATGCTCGGCCGGTGTGGTCGTGGTTCGTAACAATTGCGTAAATTAAATTGCCGCGAAACATTTTCTTCTCGCGCGCGACCCTAATTAAACTTACCGGCAGTAGACAAAGGATAATTGGCGGGGCAGAACGGGAGCCTGGCAACACGCGCGAAAAATTCATGGTCGCGGAGAGGTCAGACTCGGTTTTTCCGTCACTCATACACACGAGGCGTTTCGAACCGAGTTGAAATAAGGATTTGCATACACGATAAGGTCGGTGGGTGGGTGGGTGGGGGGAGGTAGAAGGGGCGTTATATCGCGTGAACTTTTAACGTAAGTCGGTCTCTCTCGCGCGAGGAATGAATAAGCCGTAAATAATTCCATTCCCTTCGCCCCGACGCCGCGCGCGCCAACGCGAAAGAGGAACTTTTTCTTCTGTCTCACCGTCCCTCTTTCGCCGTGAATGCACGCTATACTGCGCGCCCGGCCGCCCCTTTCGCTCACCTTTCAAAATTCATGCTTCCTTGCTATCGCCTGCGAGAACTCTTCGAAAAATTTTCATCGTCGACATCGTCCCCCGACGAACTCTCGGTCTGTTCCGACGAGATACGACCTCCCATGACTGACGCACTTCTTCTTCTTCTTTTCCCCTTGGTTAATCCGGTTTTATGCCGTTGGCCAAGTACCGGGACTGCGACGTACAATCTTCGAGAACATGTAAAGCCGTGAGAGCGCAGCGCTTTGGTTGAAATGTGTGGTACTAGAGATAGCATGATCTGCCGATAATATCGGCATCCGCATAATGTCGGTATGCACGCCGTATAAAAATATATAAACATGTGCAGAAAACTTGGTTACCGACAATCTCTAGAACTATATTTGGGTATCTTCAGCAGATAAAGCAGATTTCGGTCTTAGCCACAGTCGGTACGGCAGCGACCAGGAACTCTGGCGGAGCGTTGCGTGTATATAACCCACATAGCTTTCACAATAATCGTCCGTATCGTCGCATCAGTAAGCTGCTGGCTATTGCTGCCTCGTTCCCAGTCAGCTTGTTACTATTGCCCGTTGATCGTAAGCCCCCCCGAGAGAGTCCTTGATTCCTCATTTGTGATGAACAGTTTGCATGTGTACGAAGTGCAAAAAAGACGGGTGCGATGGCTGAAATTTGAGTTTGACTGGCGCAGGTCGTAGCATCGAAGCAGTTATCCCCTCGCGGTATCACCCACGAAATTCGTAAACCATCGCGAAACGTCGTCGCTCCGCGCGTTCCCAGCAAGATCAACGTGTTTTTTTTTTTTCGCTTCCTTTTTTTCCCTTTTCTTCTTTTTCCCCTCGTTTTTCTCTCCTTTTCTCGAGAAATTGGGAACGATGGTTGAAGAATCCTCCCGAGGTCATCACGAGTTTCTCGCACTGGCGTTTACCGTGGGCAAATCGTCGCATACGCTACACTGAGCTACGAGTTTTTTTCGACAGTCGGGAGAATCGAGTTTTTTGCTATTTCACGGAGGAACGGCGAATCGGAGCCTGAACGGTGAGTTTGTCGAGCAGCGATATTCCGAGTGTGTATATGTTCTGGAGTAACGATAGGAAAAACAGACAATATAAGAGTTTAGCTACGTATTACCAAACTGTGTGCTGAAACGGAACGCGACTTTGCACAGAAATAGCAATGGTCAGGAGCGACGAACAGTACGTCCTCCAGTGGAACGAACATGCCGCCCATGTCACGGAAAGATTCCGTGGACTTTTCGCCAGGCAGGCGCTGGTCGACGTCACACTGATCTGCCAGGGACAGAAGCTCAGGGTTCACAAACTCGTGCTTGCCTCTTGCAGCCTCTACTTTGAGGTTTGTACATTTTTGCAGTTTCTCGATTGTCCCTCTACAACTTGCGATGCCAGATTGTGCTAATTGTGTCTTGTGTTCTCTCGGCAGGAAATGCTGAACCAGGATCTGGGCCAGGAGCCTGTCATACTGCTCAGGGATTTGGACTTTGACGTTCTCAAGGCCATGGTGGAATTCATGTACTGCGGCGAAACTCTCATCGAACACTGCCATTTAGCAAATCTTTTCGATGCCGCCCATGTTTTCAAGGTAACATATTTTGCCATTAGCTTTGTATAGATTGCAGGACAGATAAGCTAAAAGCAATGATTCAACAAAGTTGGTTTTTCTTAGGAACAGTATAATCTAGTGGCATATGATTCTGCACTTTTTGAAGCGAGCTTTGCGGATTAATCAGCTGTTGTGACGAGTAATATTTGCGACTGTAATGAAGTCATAGAAACATTGGTGGCTAACAATTTCCAAAAATATTAATTGTCAATGAGTATTTTGTTCATGAAGGACTTTGTTTCGGTATGAATATGCTGAAATGATAGGATTTCTGCACTCACTTGATAATTACTTCATTCAACTATTTTCATTTGATTCATAATCACTGTTCTGCTTTACAATAGTTTTTATAAATGGGGGTCAATGCAATTAGAACATGAATTGGAACAAAATATTGAATGAGTTGATAGAATCGTTTTTATAAAAATTTTTTTGTGCGTTTTCGTTCGCTGTACGAATAATGGGCTAAATTAGTGTCAGAGAAATATTCCATCGGATATTCTTGTTTAATTTATATATATACCTATAACACGCAATAAACACTGCATTCTTTATTACCAAGTTTGTAATCAGGAGTGTGCTACCGCATTAAACGGCTCGCAAAGATAATTTCGTAGTTGGCCCATTTCTTCGTGTGCTGGTCACCGAATATAAATGTCTTTACATGAAAACGCCTGTGGCCTAGTTATATAATTCTCTACTTCATGAATCGTTTCGATAAATCCGAAAGCTAATTTGACGATTTCTTTCAAACAAGAATTTTATTTCAAGGTCTTTAATTAATTTCAGCGTAAAGTATTGCCACTGCTCCGTAAAAATTTCATAATTGAAATGATCGTTTCTGAATCCAAAACTGTATCTTTTTATCACGCCATATTAATTAATTTTTTTTTTTTTTTTCACGCAGAATGTGATGTTTGCCTTTGATGTATGTTTGTCTAAATTTAGACGCTCGGTGATTCTAAAATTGCAATTGCAGGTGAAGGAGCTAGAATACATATTACTCTCGATGCTGAGAACCGCCAATCCTTCATCACAGCCAGAGGATAATGAGGGTACCATCAGTAGTTCATCTGACAGAAAAAGAGGTTGGACGAATTCGCGGCCGAGTGGGGAGATTTTTGGCGACGCGTCAATACCGGAGCTGGAAGAGAACCCGATGTCCGAATGCAAAGGCGACCAAGCCTTAGAAAACGCTGCAAAAAGTTCTTACACCGAAGACGACGTCGAGCATTCGTTGTACGAGACAACGAGCCTCGCGATTGAAACGGCAGCCGACTGCGCAAAAGAGGAAGAACGCGAATCGTCGGACGATAGTTCGGACGCGACACTGGACAGCAGCGACGGCGAAACATCCAAGATGTGCACGAGCGAGGACGACGACGAAGCGTTAGCCGATCCCGAAGTCGTAAGTCCAACAGGTGAAACCGATTTAAAATCGATATACGGCGGGCGTTGTTGCAATTATTCGAACGACGCAGTAGCGTCGCCGGATAACGCGACAACCGTTAACGATAAAAATTCGATACACAGTCAGGTCGATTGTCAAGATGCCCCGAGCGGCGTTGGCGAATGTTCCAAGGTCTACACTCACAAAAAACGTAAATACCCGGAAAGGGACGATTATTCCCGCGAAAATCTGAGCGTCTCGCCGACAGAATCATCGAGCGTCGAGGACAGTCCCGACGACGATTCGGACGAATGTCCGCGAGCCGTGAAGAGGCTCGAAAAATGTTTGAAAGTTTACACGCATAAGAGACGCAAGTCTTTGGACGAAAGAAAGTACTCGTCGATGCGTAGCGTCGCCGATTCTATCAAGGAACCTACCAGCACGTCCTGCATCGATCTCTCGGACGAAGCTTCGCGCGACAGTCCGCCGGTTACACTTCCGGCGACTCTCGACATGGAGACATTGGAGTACATATGGAGCTTGAATTCGGAGAGTATCCAGTACGTAGTAGGTTGCACGATAAATCAATCTAGCGGGTTAATTAGCAGTAAGGAAGGTACGTTTAGCGAGGGCAATGTGGGTGTCGATTTAGAGCGTACCAACGACGCCCCGGTGAATAATAAACGAGTCAGACATATTAAGGAATTATTTTCAGTGGGTAATGGGAACCTAGATATCACCACGCCGCCAGTATTAAGAAGAAGCGTGCGTATAAATCAGCTCGAGAACGACGACTCTATCAATAATAACGGGAGCGCCGCGAGTGCGTTAACGAAGGGACGCGATAAACAAACGGATATCAGGAGCGACGATTATTCCGATAACAACGGTACTGTCGGCAAAACGAAACGTAAAGTTAACAAGGAGACGGATTCTCGGGTCTCCGACGAGAACAACGTAACCACGACGACAAATCAACAGAATTCACGTAAAAATGCAAATAATTCTCGTTCCCTTCGCAGTACATCCAAACTCGCGTCTCGTAAATCGAGCGGCAAGACGCGTTGCTCGATCCCGAGAAGCGATAAAGAAGAACAGAAATCGAAGAGTAACGGAAAAGTGAAGAAAATCGAGAGCACGGATTGCGATATCTTGATACCTACGAGGCTGAATACCATCGCGAGCGTTGATCGCGCTCTATGGGGCGACATGTCGGATGTTTTGGAGAATCGCGAATACGGCGCGACTATCACGGCCGATTACTCGCCGAGCAAGGAAATTCCGTTTGCCGTGGGCCTTCTGCCGCTGCGCGCCGCTCTCGAGAGAATGCAAGCGACTCTCGATCATCAGCCGCGAAAAACTCGCTCGTCCGTTGCGCCGTTTCGGCAAGATCTCAATTCTCTCAAGTGGAAAGACGCGGAATTGACAACCGCGGCGAGGAAGCACAATGGTAACGACGGCGACGTCGTCGCCGCGGCCAATACCGTTTGCCACATACAAATCCGTACTTCCTCGCAATGCACGCAAAACCGAAGGACCTCACCGTCCGAGCAGATGGTTGCCGTTGGATCGACCTCCGAAACTAACAGACGATGACAGACGAACGGTCCACGTTGTAAACGGTACAACTGCCGAATTTAGAAAACAATTCTAACTCGATTCACGGTAAATAAAATCGTCTTTTTTTTTTCTAAATTATACTCGATACTCTTGGGTAGCGCACGGCTAATTTTGAGGCATATCGTTGCTAAATCTTTTTGTAAGATTTCATAGCTGCTTCTTTGGCATTGCCAACAGAGCCGAGGTAACTACTGGCGAGAAAAGTTGCCAATTCAGCTATAAGATCTTCCAAAAACTTCGCAAACATTTCCAATAAAATCTCAAGGCGTTCGACGGTGATACCTAAGGCCTTAAAAAGATACGTGCGTCGGAAACCTTGGAAAATTATAATTTCACATCGTAATTTTTCAAAGTTTCGTACCCATTTTGCACAATTTTGCATTGCAAATTTCAAATCCGAAAAACAGTCTCACTTTCTGTCTCGGAATGATTATGTTTACAAAGTCTGTATATACACTATGTTTCTCGATCGGAATATCGCTTAATTGTACAATTGCTTAAAATGTACAGATGGAGCTTCTAAACAAAATGTAGCAACGTTGAATGTTTTACCTTTTGCATACACGTTTGAAGACTTCGTGAAATGTTTCTCGGCATGGCAATTTCCGTTATTTGTTTAGATGCTCTTGGATGAGGCGCCAACCGAACATCAAGCCATTGTACAAAGCATTTTTACAACCAACGATATTGGCCAATCAACTTGCGCAGAATCGAATTTCAATTCTCCGCCGAAAACCGCCAAGATTTCACCTGGGTCTTTTCACAAGAGGTGCAAGTCATTTTCACGACCTGCGATTACTGAATGCAGCTACGAAAAATTACATCGCTGGGCGACATATGTTAGTTTGCTATATACAAATCGGAACGTGTTCGCGAACGTACGCAAACGTTTCCATCTCCTCGACAGATGGCATCCATAGAATGCGCAGCACATACTCGAATCGATCGTACGATAGACAAACGGCATAGGCAACATCAATTAATTGACCACGTTCCGCAGTGACTGAAATCAATTTATATTATTATTTCGAAATTATCGAATAACCTCGCACAACGTTACGTTGCCAATCTCGAACAGAGGAGCCATGGTTTTACTCGATGTTCACGTGAAAATGATATGTTTACAAATATACATACTTATATATTATACATACATACGATACTTGTCGATTGAAAAACCATCGCAAAAATGTACAATTTCTTGAGTTTAAGAATTATCGAATTGTCATATATGATTGTGCGAATGTTATATATTGTAAATAGCGTATGGTTGTGAGAATTGTAATTGCTTCCTGTTTCGTCTCTGTAAGAGTCGAAATTACGATATAATTTAATTAGTAACTCGGCGTGCGACCTTAGGATTCGTAAAATTCTGATTGGAGATATATCGACGGACAGCCTGTGACGAAATCACAGTCAGAGGGCCATTTCCCTAGATTTTTTCATAATCAGACGCTAATGCACTCGCATTTACTCAGTGCTTTGGCTTTGCCTCCTCCAGCTCACGATTTTTCGTTGTAAATTGTCGATTATACTAACGAGAAGAAAATGTGATCAACATAGATTATTATACGCGTAATTTAAACAATGTTTTCGTCGTGCAAGCAATAATTATAAATGCGTCACTTGCGTCATCCATCGAAAATGAATTGATAAGAGATAAAAAAAGAAAATCGATGGTAGATCTACAAAACTGTCTTATAAGTATTTTTCCAAATAAAGTTTATATATATGTATATATATGTACTCAAGGCTTGTTATTTTTCTTTCCAATTTATTTTTACAAAATTGTAATGTTATCAATTTAATCGAGAAACACAGCAGCGTTGTGACATATAATATTTCGGAAAAATAAAAATGCATCATTAATGTGTTATTCCAGAAGTACCGATCGAGAAAATTAGGCGATCTCTAGAATTCTCGACGAAATAATTATAACGAACAGAAACGACGCCGCTCGCTCTATGATAGTAAACGTGTGAACTTGACACTCTGCAGGCGAAGGATAGAAACAGAGACAGAGAGAGAGGGAGAAAGATAGAGAGAGCACTAAGCTACAGACGGCTGAATCTATTAATAACTACTTGTTCGATTGGCCGGTGCGAATGCACACGAGAAAACATTGGAATCGATGTGAACGATATTAAAATACGAGTAATACGGTTGCAGCGAATCGGGTAGCACGATTCTGGGTGTATGGATAGTACAATTGCACGCAGCTCGCGACCTTGACGCTATCGAGACGCACGATTTATTGTTGCAGCTTTTGGTAACTTGCATTGCTCGTTTCATCGAATCGATGCATTATCTTTGGTAACCAAGAAACGCGAATTACCACGCAAAAATACTCATTTATTGCGGAATTGTATATTAAAATATCCCATATTTTAAATAATATGCGTTGAACAGTAAAAAAAAGAAATGCATATCTGGAAAAGGTCGAATGTATTTGTAACTCCTATAGTGCGACAGGCATTTAATCCCTGCAAACATCACTTAATTATAAATAATAATTACTGCGCGTCAAGCTTGTGAATAAACAGCGTCTTTCGTAAAATCGTTATACTTGAATCGTACGCTCAAATTTCGTCGTGAGAATGGCAGATTTCGGGTTTGCCGTTAACCACCAATGGAGAGTCGAAAATATACCAGCAAGCCGACGACGCAACGCCGTAGCTATAGTGCTATCAATGAGCGCATATTGATCTCAACCCTTCACGTATATTCTGTATTCTTTCAGGGACGGATTCACTCTCGGCTCTGCGCTACATCGAGATACACGCGCGAGCCTCGCTTGCGGTCTACGTTTTACGAACGTTCCGTAGATCTCATGTAACATACATATTATCCCAACACAAAGGTTTTAAGTAATTTGATAATTACGCAGTCGAGTTGAAGGATGTATATAGTTGGTTTGTTTGAATTTTTTACCGGCTTACAACGAAGTCCGTTGCTACACTAATCTCACGCAGTGCCGCTATCTCGACTTGCGTCTTATCGCCGGCCAGTGCCGTATCCAGGGGATCGCGAGGGCCCCGCGCCAAACGACAGCATTCAAATTCAATGCATTCGGACATTTCAACGATGCCAAACGAATATCAACCAGCGTAGACGAATCCTAGACCTTTTTCGGCTCGATAAAAACGGCAAAGCGAAAAATCATCGCTCTAGCGAAAATTCGACAAAATATTTTCCGCATTCGCAGCATAATCGCGCCTAATCCAATCCACAATCGACCATCATAAACGATGTGCGAAGCACGAGAGAGCGTTCGCACGCGTTCCCTACGGCAGTTCCGTCACTCAACTTCTGAATTACGGCGGATTACGGAAATCCGCGTTACGTAAAACCCGCAAGATGCTGCCTGGCGTAATGTCGGCCCTATACGAGCGACGCGCGGGACGAAAGACGTCGTCGCCGTCGTCGTCGCCGCCGCCGCACGTCCATTACCGACGAATATCGAACCAATCGCTAACGAGAGTCGCAGTCGTCGGTGGACAGTTCCGTACGCACCGAAAAACGCATCCGCTCGACGCGAGTCGCCCGAACGGAACAATTTCCCGTCCTGCGCCCGATCGTAACGTTACCCTCAAATTCGAGATGCGACGAACGATGCTTCAAACGAAATAAACGTCGTTTTCGTGAAATAGTTCCGAAAGTCGGACATCGGATATATAGTCGCGCGTTTCGCCTTACGATCCGTGTTACCCGCGCTCGCACGAAGCTTCCGGCGTATCGCCACCAGATGACGCTCGCGGCGGCGCCGGGAACGCGACGACGCGCGGCGATTGGTCGCTTCGAAAGTAGTGCCAGACATGTGTTTCGTTTCCCGCCTCACGGGTTGTTATTGTGGTGTGGGGGGGAGAGGTGCCGCCAGTGTACGGCGAGTCTCTCGCGAGCAGCAGCGGCGCGTATAGCGTAGGGCCTAGGCCAGAATCGAACCGCGGTTGGGTTGGCTCTTCGGCAACGGTGGTGGCTCTGTCCGACTTGTGTGACCGACCGTCCGTCCGTCATATTCCCCCCTCGGTTTGAAAGCAAGGTTGCCGACTAGTTGTTGCGACGCAGGGAAGGTGCCAGTGCACGGTGTGTACCGGAGTCTGAAGCAAGTCTGGCGGACATGGAGAAGCGGATAGAGCTCGAGAAACGGGGAAGAAACCCCAGCGAAGTAAGCGACTAAAAACATAACACCCTTTCGACACCCTCGGGGCCTTCTCGGCTGAGCCTGGCGCTTTTTATTTTCTCTTTACTCCGTTTTATCCTCTTTATCTGTTGTGTGACGAAGTGTGTGTGTGTGCGTGTACGTTTTCTCTCTCTCGCTCTTTCTATCTCTGTCTCTCTGTGTGCGTCTCGCTTTTGCTCTCTCTTACTCTCTCGCTCCTCTATCGTTGTTCACACTCGGGAGGTGCGTGCAATCGTCGTCCTTTGCTCGTCGCAATCAAACGACAGACAACAACCCACTTCGCACTTGAAAATTCTCGTATCGTGCGAGACGGTTTTTTTTACTCTCTCTCTCTCCCTCTCTCTCTCTCGCGTAAATCGCGAAACATCTCGTGCTCCGTTCGTACGCGACGCTGTGCGGAAAAAACACGACGTTTTCTCCGGGCCAAGCGATACCGCGTGGCTTCGGACAAATCGCGTTTCCCTGCGGGCCAACCGCAGCCGCCGCTGCCGCTGCCGCCGCCGCCGCCGCGTAACGCCGATGCCGACACGAGAGAAGAAGCTCCTCGCGACACAACAGCAGGCATGGCGTTCGGCTTCACGAGGAATCAAGTGTAATTCCCTCGCCTCGCTCGGCCGACTGACCGTCGTACGCGACGTCGGTCGTCACCGCTCAACGGCAGTTTTTACCGCCGCTCGGGACCCCAGTGCGCGATTATTTATTTAGACGATTTTTCGTTCTCTCCGTCGATTTTATTTTTTTTCTCGTCGCAACGTGTCTCTCGGCGATACACGGAACGTATGCACGTATGTGCGTGATTACCAGCGCGATCCCCGGCAACGTAACACCCGCGACGACGACGCTGTTAGCCGCCGCAGCGGCGTACGTTCGCCGATGCAGAAGCCGCCGCGGCTAATCGACATTTTATTTTTATTTTTTCAATGAAAAGATCGAAGACGAAAGTGCTTCGCCCGGCGACTCCTCCTTTCGTCCTCTAACTGTTGCAACTGCGTGCACGCTTCGGGAAGTTTGGCCGAGTTTTCGCGTCGGGCCTAAAACTTTGCGACAGCGGGTACTCGATTTTCATGCTATAATTATTGTGTTCGTGGCAATATCCGTCGTAGTTATTTTTATTTATTTTTTCATTCGAGCTCTTCTCCCGTTATCAGCTGACGGCGCGATTTTTTTTTTTTTAGAGAAAAAAAAAATGTCGTTGCCTGTGAGACAACGATCGCGTCTCGCTGCGAAACGAAACGGGCAGGTGCAACGCGATCAGCGTCAGCTCGGTCGCGTTCAACTGCATCTTTGGTGCCCTCTCCCTCGCTCTCCCACTCGCGCCCCGTCTCGCCACTCGTACCCGGCGTAAATTCTTTCACCGAGTTCACGTACGCGGGGCGGCGCGTTGCCATTCTCAAAATGGTGCGGGGACACCTCTCGAACCCGCGAAAACTCGTCGACGGAAGCTTCGGAAAAGTTTTATACGTCGGCCTCTCTGACGGAACGCCGCAACGGGTGCCCCGCGTGGCGTCGCGGAGTTTATGCATATTATCAATTAGTACTTTAGTTCGAGTCCCCCCCTCCTCCCTCGCCGAACGTTCTAATTTAATCCGCGGCGAGGCGTCGCTGGGAAATCGCGCGCTCCCGTCGTTTTGGCATAAATAAAGCAGCGTCAAAGAGTTTTATTGTACCTCGGCTTGACGTAGCGTCGCATATATGTATATTTGCATGCAAATATATATGTATGTATAGACTCGCGTCGCGAGTTGGGACAGCGACAAACGGCGACGTCACAACTTGTCAAACCTGAGAATCGTTGCCAGTCAACAATTAGTTGCAGCCGGTTAATTTACGTGAACTTACGAAATTCAATTTCGCCGATGTCCGCTCGCTTGCCGTGGCGGCATTAGCACAATGGCGTGTGGCGTGGCACGCTCGACGCTGTCCCACGAAGAACTTTCTCTTCGGAAAACTCTGGTCAATTGTCGATTTATATATACATATTTTTATTTGAAAAAAAGTACAGATTTCAAGTTAGCTTTTTCTTTTCAGACACCAGGAATATTCGAACAATCGAAATAGTGTTACTCAAAAATTATCTAAAATCACGCCCAAAAATGTGTACACGAAAGAATATTTTTTGTGCATTGACTTAAAAAAAAAACGTCGAAAAAAATTAATTATTCATTCAGGATCGTCGATATTGTGTCCACCGCGAATTTTATCATCGCCGCGATTCGCGAAAATCCCCTTTCGTGTTAAATGCAACGATATCGCCGGTTCAACGAACGCGCGTGTCATCTTGGCTGTTTGCACGTCGATGACAATATTTAGCGAGAGGAATGCACGCGCATAACTCGTACGCGGTTCGCCGGGCGGTTCGATTCACGTGCTCGCGGGAATTAAGTAACGACCTTCCCCGCAGCCCGATTCTATTCTCCCGGCCCGGTTGCGCGATTAATTTATTCCCTCCTTCGTTCGGCGCGATTTTTTTTATTCTCTCCGTGTCTATCTCCGTTATTCGATAATAGCCGGCGCGAGAGGAGAGGCCCCTAGTGCGGCGGTCGAAAGCGCCAAACTCGGTCAAACAGTTACTCTTCTATTCTTAACGAAGTAGTGATGCATTATCCCCTTCCAGTTCCCGACCTACGATCTGCATCGTTTGCCCACACGACATCGTTATTACGCCGAGTGCGAGAATACGCGTATAATACGTCGAACTGCCGCACCAAGGCGTATTCCAAATAATAACAACAACAATAATAATAACAATAATACATTCGTACGTACGGGACGTTTCCTAAAAGCGCAATTACGCCTAATTGAGCGTTAATCGAGAGTCAATATCGCGATGAGAGAGACAGAGAGAGAAGAGTTACGAGCGCCGCGAGTTTTACACCCGATGCATTATGTAAATATAAAATTTGCGGGGCGCGCTGCGACTGGCGGGGCGCGCGTGTGTTGTGTTGATCGCGGAGAGAGAGAAGCATGAGGCGGCCGCGCGGCGCAGCGCGCGTGTTAACGGCTGGTGGCCGCCATTGTTGAGGCCCGGTGTACGCGCGGCAAAGCCGACATATTGGATGTAACGCGCGTTGCCGCCGCGAACGTCAAGCGAACTCTGCACCCCCGTCTCTCCCCTCCCCCCGTTCCCCACCCCCCGGGAGCCGCCGAAAGCCCGTGAATCACGAAAACGTGACAGCGTCTGTCTCGCGCGGCGCGCGCCCCGCGGGGTGCGCGTTACTCGAGCGCGTCTCTCGTTGCACTCTCGATCGTGCGAATATATTCGCGCGGCGAAACGAGAAGCCGCTGCGCGGGGCCCCCGCCTCGAGTGCGTCGTCCGTGTGGCGCGCGCTACCGTCGAACGAGACGAGAGCAGCGCTCCGTCGCCGCTGCCGCCGGCCGCCATGTTGGACGAGTCCACTCTCTCTCTCCTGTTGCCAAGTGGGCAAGTGGTCGGGGGGAGAGGGGGGGGGGCGGCCGAAACTTTGCGAGTACACGCGTTACCATTTCGCTCGCGAGCTCGATTCGGTCGTTACGATATCGGCGTGCACGCCACGGCGATTCTCTGTCGCGGTGTTCGCGGCCTTGAACGGGGTGAATCTCTCTCTCGACGTGCGTCGCCGACGAGTTCACAACGCAGTCGTGTCGCGTGGGCGTCAGCCGAACCGTTGCCCCGCTCGGCCGTCTCCGGTGCGCGGCTCAGGCGCGTAACGCGACGCGCGCGGCGCCCCGCGGCAACGCGCAGCGCGCGCCACGCTCGTTCGCCTCGGGAGTTACGGCACTTCGAGATGCTACGGGAGTTTGGTCACGTAGGATATGTTGATTTTTTTTTTTTTTTTTTTTTTTTTCGTTGGATGCGACGAAAATCGTGACCGCATCGGCCGATAAATTTGACGGTACGTCGATGGGTAACGATGCGGTTAACAATGTCCCTCGTATCTCCCGATGGTAAAGTCTGTCCAGGATGTTGGATATTATGCAGAAGTATGAGTTATATTTTTGGGGAAAGAAATTTGAATTTCCTAATGTATGATTGGATTTATACGAAATAGAGGGACATAAGGTGGAACGTTTACCGAGGATATGTTTGAAATATAAATTGCTGAAAAATCCGACTGACCTCATGCGCAGATGCATTTTTTTAAAATATTTTTTGTGCTACCACGAACTCGCAACTTCCGGCACAACAGTGAGTCTCAAAACGGGATGTAAATTTGAAAAAAAATGTTTCGATATTTTTCTTACAAATTTTTTGATTATTTTAGTGTTGCATTGTAATCACAATAATTTGAATCCGCTGCTGCAGTTAAAAAAAATTGATTCTGCCGGTTGTGGAGACGTGGATGGAACCGCAGGAATTTGGGCGTAGTTCCTGTGTCCCGTTGCATCGAATTCATTAAATATTTCGACAGCGACCTTGCGCCTCCTGCACCAGAAACGAAGCTGGCGCCCCTCGGCTATCCGTGGCTGCTGCCATTGATCCGCTCCTATATGCCACGACAAGTTCCCACTGCCACTTCCACTTCCACCTTGATGAGTGCGACACGCGCTGCGGCCGAACCGGCGGCGCTGGTGTGTCGTATCGAAAATCTAAGATTAGGACGCCCGGCGAGTCGCGCGCGCGACGCCCGCGAGTCCCGCTTCGCGAGAGCGTTGCCTTCGTTCCCGCCTCGGCCATTGTCTTTTCCTCCTTCTTTTCCTCGATGACAGCACTTTAAGCGGACACCCGTAGCACGTCGGTTTTTTTTTTTTTTTTTTTTTTTTCATGTGGCTAAACAAGACGCAGCTTGCAACACCTCGTTTACCGTCTCTCTCTGGCTCACTCTCTCCCTCTTCCTCTTTTTCTCGCCATCGCTCTCTGTCTCTACGTACCTTCCTCATCAACCGCCTTACACCACCCGACTCCTGCAACCCTTGCACCCTCGCGCCTTTCTCTTTCACCGATCAATAAAACAGCCCATCTGCCGCTAAAGCTTATCGTTCATTTGCATTTTTTTTTTTCACTCACTCGAGAAACAATGCGTGCTGCCCGCGCGACCGATTATATTCAAACGTGAATCTTAATTACATCTTAATTGGCGATATCGGAAAATCGACGCGAGTTTTTCCGCAATGTCACCGCTGGCAATTTGTGACAAATTGATGAATGTAAATTTATGTTTATTCAAGAATTTAAATTGATCTGAGATGAATTTTGAGAAGAGATACTTTTGCATGCATTATGGGTTGTACGCAATAATAATAATAAATGTACGCAAATAATTAATACGATGCAAGGAAGGTTACATTTAGGTAAATTTGCAATTACGTTAACGGCGTTTGGAATATATAGTGTTGACAAACATAGTTTGAATGAAAGACCGAGAATACTAATGCATTGTATAATTTGCAGATCACAGAATTCGTGCTCGACAATTGTCGAAGTACGAATATCGTTGGCCTGACAGATGAATTTGTGGCTCTTGAAACATTGAGTCTAATCAATGTCGGCCTCACCAGTCTCAAAGGTTTTCCAAAACTACCAAATCTTAGAAAGGTTCGTTGTCGTTTCGTCATCCGAAGATTTAATTGATCACTGGGATTATTAATACAAAATAATTACAATCGAAATATATTAAATTGCAGTTGGAGTTGAGCGATAACCGAATCTCGGGAGGGTTAAATCTTCTGCACACGAGCCCAAAGTTAACTCATCTCAATCTAAGTGGAAACAAAATCAAAGATCTTGACACGCTCCAACCATTGGTGAGTCGACGCGAATCAACCGAATTTTGTCCATTATTATATAAAATAAGTTTTCCGTTAATTAATCGCATATTTTATGAATTTTTCAGAAAGAGTTCAAGAATCTGAAATCTTTGGACCTGTTTAACAATGAAGCAACAAACATGGACAGTTATAGGGAGAAAGTCTTCAATCTTATCCCTAGCTTACGATACCTCGACGGGTAAATAATGCATTAAATTTAACAAAATCTTATTCCTTTCAGTTTATCGAATCTGTAATTACGATCATCTTGTTATTTGTAGATTTGACATGGATGACTGTGAGTTAGAAGACAGTGAAGGCGAGGACGACGAAGTCAACGGAAATGATGACGGAGACGGCGATGCTAACGAAGGAGACGGCGATGCTAACGAAGAAGACAGCGAAGAAGGTACGAAGATAACAATTAGATTTTATTTTCATTTAAAAAGACCACACGATTGTATTTCTAAGTGGCGATAAAACATGAATTCGTAAATCCGTATGAATGGATCTAATCAGTATATTCGTTTCAGTATCCGACGAAGAAGATGATGACATTCTTGGTCGTCATGGAGATGTATGCTTAGAATCTGTTTACAAACAAGATCTTGAGGTAAGTCTGTACTCTTTAAACATCCAATACATTAGCCCACCATAGACTTTTAGGGGAAGGGTGGAGAGGGGGAGGGGCTGCGTCGGGACTGAGCTATTGGAAATAATTGTATAAAAAATATGAAAAAATTCACCTGGATGCTTTTCTTACTCGTTACAACATATTTTGCACCGAAAAAATAACATCGATTTTTTCGTACTGTAGACTTTTTAGAATAGTAAAAAAAATGATATAAAAAATTTATCACCCTTGATTGTTGAGAATAATGTGCAAAGCACGAAAAAAATTGGCAGGTCAGAATATTGAAAATTGTAGGAAGAGATACATTTTTCGAATCGAGGGCGATACATTTCTTTTATTTTTAAGTGCCGGTATTTTTTTTCGTAAAGTGCAGTTAAATTGATATCAAATAGGTCCTATAATACCAATAGTTTTTAACAATATTTCCAGAGATACGATTTTTTGAAAATTTATTATAGTGGCCTAATGTGTAGTTAGAAAGCCTATATACTAAAAGTAGAAAAAAACTTACAAAACAATCAGAATTCACCCGCTCTGATTCTGCAGGAGATAGGGCGGACGTGGCGTAATCGGCATATTGACCGACTCTGGCGAAGGCACAACGCGAAAGTTCAACGTGCGAGGCGTCTAGTGCAATTGGCGATAAGGAGACGAAGTTATCCACACATAAAGCGGTCTACATCCGGAGCGGGTGGATTCTGATTGTTTTGTAAGTTTTTCCTGCTTTTAGTATATAGGCTTTCGAACGACACCTTAGGCCACTATAATATATTTTCAAAAAATCATATGTCTGGAAATATTGTTTACAACTATTGGTATTATAGGACCTAATTGGTATCAATTTAACTGCACTTTACGAAAAAAATAGTGGCACTTGAAAATAAAAAAAATGTATCGCCCTCGATTCTACTATTCATAAAAATCAAGCGTGGCAGATTTTTTATATCATTTTTTTTTGGCTACTCTATAAAATCGACAGTGCGAAAAAATCGATGTTATTTTTCGGTGTAAAATATGTTGTAAAGAGTAAGAAAAAGCATCTAGGTGATTTTTTTCAGGTTTTTTATACAATTATTTCCAATAGCTAACTTTGGCCGCAGCCACCCCCACCCCCTCAAAGATAGATGCAACTAACGTTTGACGCTTTAGCACTGAAGACATAAATTTACATCACAGATTTTTGTTTGTGGGAATTAAAATAGAAACCGTCGAAGAAAGACTGAAATTATGTAGTTTTTGAGGAGAAATGACAAAAATACTTTTGAGGCACACACCGTGCAAAAATAGAGAACCCCGCCGATTCAATCGGTTTTGGTGGATGCTGATGAACTTTCTTCTTGTTCAGGATGACAGTGACGAAGAAGATTATGTAGGCGAAGAAGAAGAGGAAGATGATGATGATGATAACGATGATGATGAGGACGAGCAAGATGAAGAAGATGGTGAGTGCACCACAGGTACGTTGTAAAGTTTCGACGTATTACTTGAGGGGAGTGTTAGCATTGTGTTTCCTGCAAAACCTTAACACGATTACTAAAGTACCTTTTACTTGATTTTATATTAATTAAACGTTACATATGTTGACTGCATCTAATTTATAAATTTATGTTCAGTCCGTTGTTTTTGGTTGACTTTGAATATTGTAAATCGACTTTTGTTTTGATACACAATTGTTTAAGTTTCTTCTCAACTAGAAGATCACATGTTATAACGCTTGTGAACCTGATGCAAATTGAGCGTTCATTTTACATTTAGCAAAATAACTCTTACCTTAACGCCTGACATAATTTCTACCTCGATAAATACCACGAACCCGATCCATGAAATGTTCAGTGTAGTGTCAAACAAACTTGTGTGCGCGAGATTCATGACATTTCAAAAGATGATAAAGGTCCAACCCACCGCTTCCTCCCCTTGACTTTAGCGAAACATATTACACGTATAAATTACACAGTTTAAACAAAAAATAGAAAAACCTTCGATTGCTTAACCTATGTAAATTCTCGTGTTTCACGCAGAATCGTCTCCTGCACGAGGAAAGAAGAGAAAACACGAGGACGGAGGTGAATCGGGGAACTAGAAGTCTCCGAGCGTGAATTTCGCTGCTGTTGAATGAGTGTAAAATTCGTATAAATAATAACAATTATTGCGCCGCCGAGTGAGAAAAAAAAACCAAGCTGGGAATCAAACTAATTGACCGACCAATGACAGACTACAGTTAGTGGTGTGAATTTATCAGTAAAAATAAAATCATTGACTGAGAAACAAAAAAGAAAACAAAAATTGTCTGTAGAACAACAAACAAAAACGACTAAGTATACAAGAAAGAGAAACGCGAGTTAAAAACAAAAGGAAAACGACGAAAAAAAAAGAATACAAATGGATTTAAAGAAAAAAGGATAAGAATGGCATAAATAGGGCCGCATTCCAGCTAGACCCAACACGTTTTAGTTATACTAACAATATTTTATATAGAGTATATAGTTAGAGAATTAGAGGTGTTGCATAGTAAAAGCGGTGAGGAACGGATATAAATGGAGTCTGTGCGAAGGAAAAGGGGCGAAGGAGGGAAGGAGATAGCATGGTTTTACACTCGAAGGAGCGTATTTGTCTGTTAGCTCCAGTCGGCCAAAGGCTGGTCATGCTGGAATGCAGCCGTCGTTAATCAGTACTAAGATTACATAAGTTACATTTTAAATACATTATTATTGTACCATTTAATAAGTATAAAGTAAACGAGGAACAACTTTTGTACAGGTTTACACCATACATTGAGGTGCACTGTGCCATCGTCGAGTTTTGGGACAGAAAATAAAGCAAAGCCGCGCACGCGATTTATTTGTCTACTCTCGCGAATCACGAGTCGATAGACAGTGCTTGGATTCCTCGTTTCTCAACTTTTTTTTTCTTCGCTCGGCGGATAATTCGTCGTTATTTCCAAACGCAATTGCGAGTCAACGTTCCGGTCAATCGAACCATTAATTTAATTTTACTTTTACCTTCGCTCGATGCATTTTATGCGTCCGAAATGTCTTCGAATCGCGTCTCCGCACTCGCAGCCGAGAAACATCACGTAACGATCGAATATTCGATCTAGAGTTTAGTTTCTGTCCCAAAAATTAGCAACCGCGCTCACCCACCGCTTGATGTATAATGCGTGAAGTTCATCAACGATTGATGATCACCGTCACTAAATTACATTTATTATTATCGTTTTGAACAAAGAAATGAAATAAAAAAAAATGGAAACAATAATGATAAAGAGATTAAAATCAGCAGATGTTAACGAAAGCTGGGCCGTCGCGCAGCGAGCATGACACTAATGGAGGCAGAAAGACAAAATGAATAATTATGTAGCTTGGTCAGATCAGAGCAGAAAAGTGTGAGGCATATGGCGCAAAACGTGAAAGCGAGAAAAAAAATCACACACACTTAGAGATGAAGCAGATTAGATGACTTAGTTACTGGTAAGACTGCGACGATTGGACGGGACTGACTACAAAATTGATTGACTACGTGACCATAAGAATGGATGGGAGTGAAATAGAGCGTGAGAATGTAACAGAGGATTGGTTTTATAAATAAATAATGAAAAAAAAAGAAAAACAAAATGAAGAAGAAAAGAAAACAATTGTGGTAGAGTCGAGGACCTGGCGCGACCTTGCTGCCAGATTGGTTATATGGCCTTATCCAATTTTTCCAAGAATTTGAAGAAGAGAAAAAAAGAAGCAAATTTATATTAGGTACCCCATGAGTAAGTGACGTGTACAGGTCCAAATCTGTAAATTATTCCGATCAGCCATTTGTAATTGCGGCCCGCGCGGAAGTGATGCATCATGATTTGATGACGAATTTAAATGAAAGCTTAACAAACAATTCCGCGCGCTCCGCGACAAAGCACTTTTGTCAATTGTCATTTTTTGGGAGAAAAGACAAAAAAAGAAAATTTAATTAAGACGATTTTGTCCATCTTGTATTATCGAGTACATCCATGTAATTGTCCGTCTGTTTCTGTTGTTAAAGTGGATTTTTATCGTAAAGTTTGTTTATTTTGAGCAATCCTCATCACAAAATAAGAAGAAATTATTAATAAAACCATTTACAAATCTATAACCTGGTGTCAATATATTTCAATGCACGTTTTTCGCGCAATGTTTAATGTCTTTGTTAGATTTATCGAGGATTTATCAGTTTGTGATAATGTAATTGTATCGTACAGTGCACAAGTGATATTTTTCTATTTATCGTAGCGTCTTGTTCTTCATTGAATAAATTTACTTCTACGACCGAAAAATATATTTCACAAGTGCTTAGTGGCCAATTATCGCAGAGATTGCTAATTGTTGTATTTGCAATTCACATTGCTTCGCAAGGTAAGTGTCAAAAATCTCATCAAAATCTTTTATTTTATTCCTCACAAGAATAGCTCATCGCAAAACGTAAAATGTGGTATTTCCGTTCTTATATCGAATTTATAATCTCAAGGGCGCACTTTAAATAAATTCAATTGTCGATGTGCTGTACCGACAGAGCCGTCGAATGGGTCGAGAATTACTATCATTACTACCATTAAACTCCAGCTTTTTCTTGCAGTTTTCTGGAGCACACCTATAATTTTAAGTCGTTCGCGCCAAAGCTTTACCGGTACAGCTTAGAAGCTCTACATATTGGTTAAGTTCTCAACCGACAAGAGCCTGAAGAGGGCCATTCGGTTTATTCACCTTTCTGGCATTAGTTTTGTTTTCGTTTATATCTCCAAACTCACCCTGTAATTTGTTCACCTGCTCGAAATAATCGAATTAAAAAAAAATACTACCATTAAATCTGCAAAATCTTCGTTATCCACACGCGGTAATGTAGCGCGTCGTCTTACCTGAAAATTCTCTCCGGGTGAAACACAGCGCGTGGAGCGGCGACCAATCAGGTGCTGCCGTTCGGCGGCGGCGGCGCGAAGCCCGTGGCAAGATGGCCACAACGCCGCGAGACAGACTTCCAGTACCTCTCCGCACTTCCGTCGGTGCACTTGGTCCGCGCGTCTGGTGTAGTGCAATAAGCCGCCCAAGGTTTGAGTTTAAGTGTACTCCCCGTTGGAGGGTTTTTTTTTAATAATCTTGAGTTCGACGCGCGTTGGTCAATATGGCTGAGAGTAAGGGCGCGTTAATCGCCAAGACAGTGCAAAAACACGCTGGCAGAGCCAAGGAAAAGGTGAGTCGCAAGCTTTATGCCCCCGGCTTTGTGTGTTTTGGATTATTACAAGTGTCTCTCTGCGCTGTCTCACTGCTGCTGCTGCTGCTGCTGTTGCTGCCTGTTCGCCGCCACCTGATCTCGAAGTTCTCGCAGTGTATTACGATACCAACCCCGCGCGAGAAGGTTCCTCGATTCGTCCTTCCCATCCCCTTCGCGCGCTTGTCTCGCCGCTCGCTTAGGGTGAATCCCAGCGCGCTTCTCTCGCGTCAACCGCGAAATCCACATTCAAAAACAAACAATTTTTCGAGCACTTTTTTGTCATTGGCGCGTCAACGTCTGACACTTGACCCTCTCTGTCCCCCCTCGCCGGCGAACATGCGCGCCGAAGTGTCAGTTAAAGTCTGACGTTGATACCGATGCCTCTTTGTTGTATCGCTGTCGAGGCGTCGTTCGAAGTGAAAAGAAAAATTCAGCGATGACACACGAATTGTTCGAGGAAATATAACCGAACCATTTGCGGTCTTGAATGAATTTCGTGCGTCCGGTTTTGAGGTGATTTTTTTTTCCTGGATTTCGTCGCTCGTTTGTTTGATTAAAAATCTGGGTGAAATTGACGATTTTGTTGTCGTCAGTACGAAGTGAAAATCGGTGGTTGTGCGTTACGAAATTTAAATGGGAATGTTAGAGTTTATTGTTGTAACATTTTTATTTCGTCCTGCGGGTAAAAAATTCCTTGACAGCCGCTCGTTTTACGTCGGATTATCACAATCGTTTCGACGCCGAAGTTTGTTTGTCTCGTCTCGTCGCGACGCTCAAACGTTCAATGCTAATTTGCACGTGTTGATCGTCCGCGATTTTTTCGCTGAGTCCGAGACGCGTTTTTTTCGAACAGGACGACTAAATTGCAGGATGTGACTCGTTGGCCAGAAACATCGCGGTTGACGATAAATAAAATTCAAAGAAAAAATTCCGAATCGTTTCTCGTTATACAAAAAAAAACAAGTTTAAGTGCTGCAATTTCCTCGCAATTAGATACTCAACCAGATTTGATACCTGCAGCAAAATCGAGTTTCCTTGCCTCAAATAAAGCCTTTTTCCTTAATAAAATTCCCTAGTAAACTAATCATAACCGAGTTGTAAAAAAATTCACAAATATTGAAAAATAGTCAAGAAATCGCAAATGACTCAATCATTCCGATGAGACGAAATTTAAACCAAGTGCACGAAACCATCGGATTCCATGAAAGTGCAATCGACGCTGATTCGATGTTCATCCGATTCCGCGATATGTTTACTCGCGCTCATCTTACATAATCCAGCAGCGGCAGCGGCAGTAGCAGCAGCAGTGGCAGCAGCAGCAGCAGCGCAGTATCGAACGTCGAGCGCGCACCTATTATGCGCCAGAGTTTCATTTAAAATGACAATTACTTATGCAACCCGCGAGGAGCGTCAAAGCGAAAACTCGTCTCTCGTCGTGGGCAGCGCGCGGCGCGATTTGCGTGCGACAACTTCGAGTCTTTGAGCTCTCGTCGTCTCATTTCCCGGGTTGGACTCAGCGCTCGGTGTGTGTCACATCTCTTCTCCGGCATCGTCAGCGATCGACGCAGACGCATATCAAATCATATCGCGCTGAATTAATTAGCGTAATAATAATTACACGGAGTCACGTGACCGTAACTCAAACACGGAGACACAGTCGCTGGTATTGTCTGTCGTATCGTGCGCGACAAACGTAAAACGCGCGTTGATACCGCGAGCTAAGTAGCGCCGGGATCGTGTCTTGTGGACACCGAAATAACCTCGACACCCTCGCACCGGGCCAGCTATTCTATTTTTCGCCTGGACGCGGAAAGACACCCTGACGATATACTCGCGGCCGAAAGTTTCTCCGCGGCACGATAATATTTTTTTTACTGAGTTTATAATAATAATAATGAGAAAAAGGTTAATGCGTAAAAGGTAACAATGGGCGAGGTTTGTGGTCGGTGGTCGCTCGGAGAAATCGAGGTAAACCTGGGGAAACGTCTAAATTGTTCGTTCGCGTGTCGATTCGTAGTAAACTTTTTTTTTTATAGATAATTTTCGTTTATATTTCTCCTATAATCAAAAAGATAATTGTACTCATTTGTTATTTTTTTCATTATTTATAGTTATTAATATTTGTTTTCTTTATTTCGGTTTGCAGCATTTTTTTCTATAGAGGAAATCGATTTTTTTTATTGATAAATTATTGTATGTAATGTTTTGGAGTATTGAATGTCGAGCATGATGAAAAATCGTTTGAATCAGTTTTTAATATCGAGGCGATTGTGATGCGCATGTAGCGTGTCCGTTGTACCTGCGGGAATTCACGTGTGAGAAAGCCGCGGCAGGGCCACGGCTGTCCCATTGACCCGCGATCGAGTGGCCGGCTACGTGCCTGGAATTCGAGAGCTAATCGATTCTGTTAACATCCGCGGTACACGCGAAGATTAACGCCCGTGCTGGAAACACTGTACGTTCGACCGATGACCGATCACTCGGTATGCAGATTCTCGTGGAAAATATTGAGCCTTCGAACCGTCGAGGTTTCCGTCACGATTTTTTTCTGCCGAAAAAATCACACGTTGGGAAACAGAATTATTATTTTTTATTAATTAAAGGATATGTTTCAACTAATATACAATAAATTTATGGTAAAACGGAAAAAATAAAAAAATACATTTTTTTAAATTGGAAAAACCTTCGAAGCACCGGGAAGGCAGAAGCTCGCGATTTGCATACCACACATACGTCGCTAACCTCGGAAATCCAATGCACGCGGGAGTTACGAAATAAATCCTGTACAATCGCTGGCAGAAGTTTTACGACACCGTTGAATTATAGACAAGCTTGAATCGCTTTATGACTGCGCGCGAGAATTAGAAAAATGTTATATATATATTTCTGAATACATTAAGATTTATCGAGCATAAATAAATCGACTGGATGCATTGACTGGAATTAGCAGTCGCGTCGTATAATTATTTATCGGTGTGTATTGCACCTCGCCGACGGTCAGATGAGCGAGGCTGCTGGTGCTGCCTCCGAGTTTCTTCGTGCCGAAACCTCATCGATCGGGCTTCTCTGACTAAGTGACAATCTTGTTTGAAAAAAGAAATCGTTGTAGCGTGGAGGAGCCAACAATAACGCGAGCTTCGCATAGGGATTCCTCCAACGTCACCGTATCAGCTATAAAAAATGAGAATAAGCCCCCGAATCATAAAGTTAGGTCCGTTAAGCATGAAACCTCAAATGCTACTAAGACAAAAAGACCTTTTTAAACATTTTTTCCAAACGTCTTTTATCGCACTTCCATTTCCAACTCCTATGATTTCTCACTTCGCCGAGCTATCAAACTTTCTCAGATAAGATTATCTCAGATACTTTCAATTTAACAACTATTAATATACCATGCAACATAAATATTAATTATCACGCATAACACGTCCGTCACCCAAAACACCGACATAAAAGCCATTAAATTCCTCGCGCCAAAGATACGAAAAATTCGTCATAAAATCGACTCGACGAAATCCCAATTAAAAGCCCTATCAATCGTTTGATAAAATTCGGGCAAACGGAAATGCGTGGGGTCGCGATGGACGCTACGGACTGTCCATACGACTACGGACGCACACATACACACACGCCGTGGCACGTCACAACCACGTCCCACGTCCTCGGCTCTTATTCTATTAATGGTAATCCGGTAAACGAAAACACGCGCTCGCAGCTCTCGCAGCGCGTAGCCGGAGTCGCGTGTGATTAGCTGACGACGCTCTCGGTGCAGAGTCACAGGTAGGAGGCAGGCGGCGGCGGCAGGCGACGGGCTTACCTACATTCCTATACGCTATAGACGACGGTCGCGTCTATAGCGCGCACGAATACGCGCGTCGGAAAGTCAGACAACCGAGCGCACGGCGTGCAGGAGTCACTACGCGAGTCACTCGTAATTCGTAGGTGTCCCGAGTCCGCGCGGCTCGTGCCGCGCGCGCCGTTGCTTCTCGTACCTATGCCTTCGAGCTTATCTCGTCGAACCGGTCGATGCTGTTGCCTTTGCCGGCTCGCGTGCGCTTCTCTCTTCGGGGCTCTAAGTCACCCGGCGTCGACGGAGCGAACGAGAAAGACACAGGAAAGGAGAGTCAAGACGTACATTATGAAAAAAGGCTGACTTGATTTTTTTTTTTATTCTTGATAATGTCCTTGCTCTGCGATAAACAGGAAAATCCTCGTAAATCGTAAATTTCTTATGCTCTAATATGAAACATAGATATAGATGTCAGTGAAGGCGGAGTGTATAAATACGATTTTTTTTACTTGATATGTGTAGTCACCTATGTGATATTTTTTAGTGATTTTTTTTTGTAGAGATCTTTTTTGTTTTGTTTACGAATAGTACTTTGGGACACTAGTGCGAAACAACGTGTGAAAAAATTGTCTTTTCGCACTTGTCATACCTAACCAAAAAACGCTACAAGAATGTCCAAAAACCATTCATTGGTTTTGGTTTTGGTTTTCACGTGCGATAAAAATAGAGGAAAGACTCCTAAACGGAATACATAAAAAAAAGCAATACGAAAAAGTCAAGGATACAGAAAAAAAAGTATGACTTGATTTTTTTTATTTTGTGATGCAAACACGTTTCCTTACTCCCCGACTGAACGAGGTATCGTCCTTGCTCCACGACTGGGATAAACAGGAAAATCCTCGTAAATCGGAAATCGCTTATCCTCTCATATGATACCCACAGACACACCTAAGACGCGCCTATATGTGGAGGCTGAGTGCGTGCGTGTGTCGGGGCGAGTAACCAGCGATAAAATGATTTGTCCGTTATAGAAGGCGTAATCGGGTCGAGCGGCATACTTCGAACCGGTTTTACGGTTGCTTTACGCCACGCCACCCGACCAATACTCGTTTACATCGTCTCGGCTCTGGAGATATCGGCCCGGAATACGTTTTGTACGAAATCTCAACTTTGCTCCAATGCGCTAATACCCGGTGGAAGCTGCGCCACAGCTGTCTATTGGGCGTTTCGTGCAAATTGCACCGACTGCCTCATGGAATTTCGTATCAATAGAATAGGCAACATTGGTAATATTTTTCTTCAAAGGCTGTGCTTTTTTTTCGATTTTTCAATTTGCTTCATTTGGCAGAGTACATTAGATTTATATTTCGCGTATCAGAATCAGTATTCTTAGACATTAAAATATAAATAGAAGTCCAAATATAAAGAATTTGTGAATCACATTCAATTTTTTGAATTTTCCAAATCCATGAGTTACAAAAATGTAAAAATGATTTATTTATTCGTCCATTCGTGATCCTATTTGAACCAATTTATCTCGAAGCCAAAATACAAACTATACGTGGAACGTCCCATACAACGTTAAACAGTTTTATCCCTCGTGAACGTCATAGCCGTGTCGTAATAGATTTTTCGTTATGCAGCTCGTATAAACATAATTACTCATCTTATAGATCCGGTGCGTATGCTCGTCGTTATTTACCGCGCAGAAATGCAGGAAGCGGGACGAAGCTGTCACGCTTGCCAGTTACACGTATCAGAAAAAGAGGAAGAAGCGCTAGAAGAATAAGAGAAAAATATAATAATATCCCGCCGTCTTTGACGAGTCCGTTTGACGATATAATACGAGCCGAGCGCCGAGATGTGTAAAAGGTTCGTCGGACTGTAGGAAATAAGCCACAGGTTTTCCTCGTTTCCTCGTCGCGTACATACGGCGCTGTGTACGCGGCGGAGAGGACGACCCAACGGCGGCGAGACGGCGGCCGCCGCCAGTTCCGAACGCACAAGCGTAAAAGTTGCTGCATTTATACTCGCGAAGAAAGCCGGTGGCCGGTGCCAGCAGCAGCAGCAGCGGCACCGAACCTCGCGACGAGCATTAACACAGAGCCGTCGCGGAGCTTCACCGCAGAGTGCGGCGCATCGTCCGCTTCGCGACGACCTGTGGGAGAGGGGGGAGGGGCCTCTTACCCCTCTCATCGCCAGGAACCTGCGGTATCGTGAATTATATCGGTATTCAGATCGGCGTTTTCGTTCCTTGCGCGCCGTCACGTGCTTCGCCACGCACGAGAATGCGTCGCGTATTGAGAACGAAAATCGATGGATGGATTTTTTTTTTTCTGTAGCATGATTCTTATCGGGAGAAGGCAGTTTGTGGTTTAGTTGATGCGTTACACCTGTGACCTTTGCGCTGCGAAGGGTTTTCTGTTTGTGATTTTATGTATAAATTATAGTAATATTTATAGCTTTCTATCCTGGGAGATGGGATCATAGTTTTATGTCTCTTGACGGAGGAGATGAGGACTGTTCTTATTTTTGTTTGAGTAACATACAAAAATGCGTTTTTCGTGACAAAGTATCGCGAGAGAAATTATCCTGTATTTGTGGCCAAGGATAATTGGATGGATGATAAATTAAATGAACGAATTTGATGAATGAATGAATTTGTGGATGATAAATGTATTATTTTTTGTTGTTGACCTATTGCAGCTTATTTTATTTATTTTTTTTTTATTTAATATTGGTAATGTTTGAAATATAAAAAAAACAGTACCGGATACAATTTTTTAGTCATTTATTTTTTGTATTTCTTTTTTTTTCTTCGATATATTGATTCTCAGCTGTTCCTACTTCTTTGGTGTCGTTGCAAAGCAAATTCTCGGATCTCCATGACTATCGAGGAGACAGATCTTCTCGGTCAGCCACGGCGTGTGTCCACTCGGTCGTAGTTGGTCCACCTCGGCTTCCCGTTACTATTCTCGTCCCGGCGTCCCGGCGGCTGCCGGGCGTAGTCGCAGCTCCACACGGGCTCCGCGCGTCGTTCGCCGCGACACTCTCGGCAAATATATCTTGACGGTTTTGCTGGTTCGCCCGACGAGAAAGAGAGCTGAACACGCGTTTGGTGCGCACGAGCTCCCGGTCTTTAGAATCTCCGGGTTCACGTCGTCTTCTTCTCCCTCCACGCTTGCCGCCGCTTCTCCCCGCGTACCAAGCGGCGTCTTCCGTCCATGCGACGAGACGCCTTGGCCCACTAAACGATAATGCAATCCGTTAAAATCTAGCGGAGACGACAACGTTTGAGCCCGCTGGAATCGAATGCTCAATAAAAAGTTTTTTTTTTACAATGTTAGTCCCAACAAATTTCCATTGTCTTGCATTAAATAATTATTCAACTCTCAGAAAAACAAGTCTTAGTATTAATGAATATGTAATGTTGTATATTTAAAACAATTGCAAAAATTATTTCTGAGGGAGCAGAATTAATCTTGTCACAGCAATTAACGCGCCGGTTCCCCGCACGTTTATTAAAGACCGCGAGTCGTGCGTTGCACCTGACGAAGGACGGATTAGTGCCAGGACTTTAATTGGACGTCGCATTCCGTTGTTACTTTGTGCACTTCTCTTCCATTCTTACATTACAACATTAAAAACGTGCATAAGTCAGCTCGCTCGGTAAATGAAAAGAAAAATTAATGAGATGCACACTTCAAAAAAAACTCACAAGTACATAAAAATGTATCTGCAACAAATAAAAATGCCCTACATTCAAAAAAATGTACAAACCACTAACATATAAATTTTTTTCGCAAATGCAATGCAATTTTTCATCATCTCTAATGTCGACAAACCGCAAAACTTATTATTCGTTATAACACAAAAGTGAATAGTAAAATACTGACAACTTCGTTGACGACAAAAAACCGAACAAACACCCCAGTCGGTATTGTCGTTACGAGAAGAGGAAAAAAAAAAAAATGTCAAGGTTGCGCGAGCGAAAAGTCTCCGGTACTTGAGGGGTTAACAAGATATGCGTGTATATAGGCATAGCGTATACGTGTTATCCTCTCACGGGACTGCAGTGCGAAGCACGAGGTCGACCTAGATTGAACTGGTCTCTCTCTCGCTCTCCGCGTCTACTCGGCATTGTATTCGCGTAACTGCATCTCGGGGATCGCGCGAGTGCACAGGACGCGCAGGATTATGTTCCACCTCGGGTGTGCGTAGTTTTGCAGCTCGGGGCAGAAACATATACAGCGTCTTATGCGAGCGAGGAGCGAGCGGCAAGAGCTGAGCATCGGAGTCCACGGGGACCGCTGGATACGTTCTCGACGACTGTTGTTAGTCCAGCGTCGGCAAACGATCTCGCGTTTGTGTGTGTGTAGCATTCGTCGCGGATGAGAAAGGTCGTGACTGTTTATTCAAATGGCCTCGCGTTGTCTCGCGCTGCTCACCTCGAATAGAACCATTGGCCCGAGAGCTTCCGAATACCCTCATTCCTTAATTAACTCCTGTAAGCAGGTATAATAAGACTCGAGATTCGCCCTGCAACTCCGATGGCAAAAGCGGCATGCATTATTTTATTACCGAGCAAAGTGGAACATTGGTCCGTGGAATTGAATCAGCGATGAATTTTCACGGTACGCCAAAGGTCGAAAGAGCGAAAGAGCCGCAACACGAGCAACATCAACGAAGTCTTCCACGTTTGAATTTCTTCCTGCAGTCTTCGTTATTATTTAATCCAACGATAACAATAATACTCTCGTTTTCTTCCTTTGTTCTAGTTCCCCCCCCCCCCCCCTATAACCATCGTAACCCGACACTTGCGATATTCGCGGTGACGCAAACATCGCATGGGAAGTGGTTTTGTCCGTTATGATATATATATAACAGACATTTGTGTATATTCACTGGACGTGACCGCCGCTGCGCGCGGTGTCTCCAGACGCGCACTGGCGCTGCGGTCTGGCAGCGCGAGCAAACGGAAAGGCTGTAAATGCATTCTAATGCTTCGCGAGGCGTAATTAACGCCGAGCACGCGTGTATTCGTACAATGCCGCGATGGTTAAGCCGCGAACAACGAGGTCGGAACTAGTGCAGACAGGTATTCCCACTTTGCCGAGACCAAGAGACACGTCTGAGCGCATAGAGGAGCAACCGTTGCTGGCAGTTTTTGTGTTCGGGTCCTGCGTTAGAATTTCTAGGACAGAACGTAACGAGCAACGTCGAGCAGGGTTGCTCGTTACGTTACGAAAAAACCGAGGGTGTTATTGTTGACACACCCGATATTTGACATCGGGAGTGTGTTAGATTAACACACTCGATTTTTTATTTTGAGAGTGTGTTAAATTAACACACTCGATTTTTTAAATTTTGGGAGTGTGTTAGATTAACACACTCGATTATTTTTTTTTAATATTCGGAGTGGGTTAGATTGACACTCTCGATTTTTTCACTTGAATCTCAATTACCACATCGTAAGTTGATGTGTCAATAGGAATTTTTCTTTCAGTGCTTCACAAGGCACTTGGAAAAAGGTGTTTTTCTCGTTTTTCATTTATTTTCAACGTGTTTTACCGTCTTCGCCGTGCGGCTTCATCCCCGCGATGATTTCGGCACGAGAACGCGCCGCACGGGAGCGTTTCGAGCGCGTCTCAGGCGGTCCAAAGCGAGTAAAACGCGCGCAAACGCCGCAGCAAAGTCCGGCAAGAGCGTCCTGGCCGAGGTCCAGCGAGCCACGGTTAACGCGCGTATAAATACGCGAACGGCTCACGACAAATGTAGAACCCGCGCCGCGCTCTCGGTCGACGCGCGCGCGCGTTTGTCTCGCACTCCCGTCACTACAACATCCTCGATGCGTCGCCCGCTTTTCGCCCCGCGCTGCGTTTAGTTCCTCTCTCCACTTCTATAGCTCTAGCATCTCTTCCAAGCGCGCCGCGCGAAGCGTCTTCAACCGCCCAGACTTATCTTTCCCCGTCAATCAGCGCTCGAAGCTCTTCACTGTTGCCTCCTCCTCGTCGCCGTCGTCGTCGTCGCTCCTATTATTAATAGACAGGCTCCGGCCGCGGAATAATTGACGGTAAATGACGAGGCTCTTGGCTCGTCGGTACGTCGATCATTTGCTGTTGAAACTATCGAGCTACTGTGTACTTAGGTGTTAATGGGATTACCTGTCGTGTCAGCCATGGGAACTGGGGTACCAGGACCGCGTCGTGACGATTTTTCCGGAATGTAAAAATTGTCGGGCAGGTTTTTATTTGCTGCGCGTTTACCACTGGCGACAGAACTTTCTTTGAGGAACTTGTCGACCGTTTTGTTTGCTCAGGCGAGTAACGAATTGGTGTTTTTCTTTTAGGCGGGAATAAACGGTTTGTCGCCGGAGTCACAGGCTCAGCGACGGGAAAAGTTATTTTGTCAATCATCCGGTTGGTTGGCCAGGAAACCACGTAAACTTTCTTCAGTTCCTTTCAACCCCTTCTTTCGTAACTGTCCAAACATTTGACTGACACGAAATCGCAGAAAAATCGTACTCTCGACGATTTTACTTATTTTAACTTTCATCCAAATACACAATTCTTTTGTGAAATAAAATGCAGGATGCACAGGTAAAAAACATTATTATTTTTTCAATGAGTTATTTTGAGAGAAAATAACGACCTTGCTGTCAACAATTTTTTTCCTATCCTAAATTAATGGCAAAAACCAATTAAAGGTATTGAATAAAAAAAAAGCTTCACAATATTCCGAAATATTACGGAATTTTCGAATTATTACAGGGTTTGATTAATCGCCAGTAAAAATTGATAGATCTAATAGGCCGTCCGTATATTACGTCGAGGATGAACAGGAGTCGTAAAATACCGAAGGAATTCGGATACATCGGAGGGAACGAGCGAACGGTGCGTGGGCTAACGGTATATATTAGTTACAAGATAGTCGTTCTCTCGAGTCGATGAGAGAGTTGGCGTCGCGGCTGAGGAGACCGCCGAGCTCGCGCGCGGACCAACGCGCAGGCTTCCCTCGTATTATACTACATCGTCTCTCTAGTCTGCACCGAAAGGCCTCCAGTGTGTCCAGCGCAATGCGCCGGTGCAACACCCGTTGCATACGGAATGCACCCGGGCAAAGGCAGGAAGTGACGGAGAGACGCGCGCGCAACGGCCGAGAGGCAGTTTCGTATGCGAGGGCATCATAAGCGGCGCAGAGCCCAGGACGACGGAAATGAAACGAATCATCGTCGCCGCGCGCGGAGATCGCGAGCTCTGTCCTCTCCGCACGAACACTCCTCCGCTTTTATTGCACTCGGTGTTGCCGCCTCGTGTACGCGGTGCTAGTTCTGGCTGTCCTCGCCAATTCAATTGGGTCGGACAGCCTATTCGGGTCGTGCGTATACACTTTTTACACGCACCTGTTCCATTAGCGCGAAATTCTGCCTTTCGGTACTCTCGATGATGTGGATTCGTCGACGCGATGCGGTTCGATCGAAGCTTTTATTCGTATTTGCCCTCTGCGTCAGGTAGCAATTATAGTATAGGATTTGTGCCATGGAAATGGTTTGTAACATTTTGAGGAAAAAGAAAAAAAATTGAATTGTGGAGGATAAACGCGAATATTGAGCGAAAAACTTTTTTATGTTTAAATTTAATTTTTATATTTATGTCTAAAGATTAAATTTTGTTGACAAAAATAATTAGGCGAACCTTCCTGATTTTCCGAAGTAATTAGGTGTAATTGAATTATTTTATATGTGCAGTAAAAAAAAACAATTGCATAGTGTAGAGAATTGACGGTCAGATTCTCTCTAACGAGGGCCAATCTATGTAATTCGTGCGATTACTCAATTTCGTCTAATGCGATATTAGCATGAGATGAGAGTGACCTCGAAGAGTCACCTGCAGCATATCCTCGAGCTTCGTTATTTTCCCGATTATTCCAATTTTATCGATCCTCCTGAGGCGTGAGCAGTGCGATACAGCGTTAAAAATATATTCCGCGGTGGACGTTGAGAATGGCGGCGTTTCCGCGGTTCAACAATCACCGAGCACTTGACCTCTACGACATTCACCTGATGCAGCTTCTTGTTCCCTGCGCCATTGAGGGCGCGACCCAGTTCGTCGCTGTCGTCACCGTCGTTTCGCGTTCTCGCTGTTTCTTTATTCTCGTCGAAATCATCCAGCGGGGACAACTATTTTCGTGCGATTAAATCGCCGAGAAAATCATTATACATTTCCAGATGGTAGGGAACATCTGAGCGACATCTGAGATACGAAAAAGCTCGTAAAGATCGGCGTTAAACCCACAGTTTGACTTTCAATAATATTATTGGAGCAACGACTGCCTATTTTTTTCGCGTAATTTCCCAGAATGGAAGATAAATATATTCGCTCTGAAGCAGATTTCACTGAATGGTATTTTGATATTTCGTATAGGAAAAAAAACCGTTATGTGTGAGTAGATTATTTGGTGATATTTATTTCAAAAGCGATCTACTGTGCTGACATAGTTGAAAAGCTAAAATCTCACGTCGACTGTTCAAGTACTTTTCAATTGAGCCTTACGGCCAGAGCTCCCTTCACTCCCAATTGTCATTAATCCTATTTCAACAATCGACAACGATGACAAGTGACATCTCTGCGACTCAAATCCATTCAACTCGCACAATAAATTCGATATATTCCATATAGCGCTACGATATAGACGCACAAGTTGAGAACAGACGAGAGTTGAAAACTTCTCCCGTCCACGTGACTGTGGCAATCGCACGTCAATACTATCTGGCGTCACACTTAGCGGGCAGCCGCTCGGCGCGAGCCGCCGCAGTCTCCTTTGCACCTATCATTATCCAGGCAATTTACTTTTTGCCAGATCTATTATTAATCGCGGAAGAAATTCCTAATGACGAATACCTCGAGATTGCCACTATTCTCTGCATTGGAGAAAACGCGTTTTCGATTGTTACCTTCTTCTACGTTTTCAGAACGCTTTCACGTACTCGTGTTTTCGTTGTGACTTGAATTCTGCGATGTCAATGAATTGCGAATATTAGACTTGTTTTTAAAGACAAATTCAATTGGCCAAAATTTGACATTCAAAAATGTTTTCCGTTGAAAAATATGAAAAGCTGGCGGATAGAAGAGGGATATACATAATGCAAAGACCTGAAAAGATACAAGCTCAATGATAAACCGATTGATATTGAAAACAGATGAAAGCAGTAATGAAAGTGCTTTAGAGGTAGAATTGAGGGCAAATAGCAAACGAATGACTCGTGGTCAACGACTGGTACATTAGACTTCACCGCGCTGTCTCACCGCTAAAGCGAACGGCCGACTGGGAATTTCGTCGTTCCCAGAACAGAGTCGCCCAGTCCCGGCAAATTCGATGCGGTTTATTCTGAGCTTCCGTTCATCGCGAACGCGCGAGCGCGTTCGCCTCGATGCGCCGCGTTTAAAGTGTAATGCCTCGGCGCTTGCGGGTCTGGCTTCAAATCTGGATGCAAAACCCGTGCAAGTATTTTTGCACCGAACGAAATCGATAAGACGTTACCGACGCGCGTCTCGCCAGACTGGGACGACGATAGGCGAGTTGCTCTCGATGTCGCCGACGGCCGCGAAGGGTTAATTGCATCCAATTAAGGAAAATCGGGGCAAACTTCAACGCGACACTCGACGTCACTGAGTTTACCGAGCTTCGACCGGTGATCTTTGCGATATACACTCGACGCGCAATTGGGGCACTCACGATTTTTCCGCATTGCTCGTGGAGATCAACGAAATTTCGCCGCGAGGCAAAAACACGAAATTTTCGCAACGAGTGTAGAAGATAAAATCGTCAATTTCCCGGACTGCTGCCAATCGCGCCGGTGTCGCGTCGCGCGTTACGCGACGACGCGAGGTAGAGATAGCGTAATTACAGGTCGGTTTTTGCGCGGACATAATCGCGTCAACCTTCGCCGCTGCAGCCGCGGATTGGCGACGTAATAATCTGCAATCGTGCAAACTGCCAACGCGAGCCAATCAATCGTATCACCGCTGCGCGCTTTATGATCCGCTTCGGGCAATTGAACGTGTAAAATTGTATAAGCTACGTTGAAATCTGATCGCAGAGGCAACATTCTTCCTATATTTGTTAAAAGAAATGGAATTTCCTCGACACTTTAATATGTTTTATACTTTTACTAGGCTAATCACACGCGCTGGCGCGCGTGCCCGAGATACCTTTGCGCTGCTGCACTCTTATGAAGCTTTAAAAGGGTAAATCGCAACTAAAAAGCCCTTGTTTAGTAGATTTAAAAAAAAAAAAAAGAAATTTGTCGTTTTGCTTGTCAAAAATCGTAGATCTGGCCGCCGGGCCGAAAACCGCCCAAATCGGGGTCACGACATTTATTTTTTCAATATATCGACTTTTAACCTATACCATCGTTCTCAAGTCGCATATTCTACCCCTGAAAACACCGGTTACAACCCTTTTTTAGTTGATTTTGAAAAAAAAAATTTTTGGCCGAACAGTTTGTCAGAAATCGTAGATCTGGCCGCCGGGCCGAAAACCGCCCAAATCGGGGTCACGAAATTTATTTTTTCAAAATATCGACTTTTAACCTATACCATCGTTCTCAAGTCGCATATTCTACCCCTGAAAACACCGGTTACAACCCTTTTTTAGTTGATTTTGAAAAAAAAAATTTTTGGCCGAACAGTTTGTCAGAAATCGTAGATCTGGCCGCTGGGCCAAAAACCGCCCAAATCGGGGTCACGAAATTTATTTTTTCAAAATATCGACTTTTAACCTATACCATCGTTCTCAAGTCGTATATTCTACCCCTGAAAACACCGGTTACAACCCTTTTTTAGTTGATTTCGAAAAAAAAAATGTTTGGCCGAACAGTTTGTCAGAAATCGTAGATCTGGCTGCCGGGCCGAAAACCGCCCAAATCGGGGTCACGAAATTTATTTTTTCAAAATATCGACTTTTAACCTATACCATCGTTCTCAAGTCGCGTATTCTACCCCTGAAAACACCGGTTACAACCCTTTTTTAGTTGATTTTGAAAAAAAAAATTTTTGGCCGAACAGTTTGTCAGAAATCGTAGATCTGGCCGCCGGGCCAAAAACCGCCCAAATCGGGGTCACGAAATTTATTTTTTCAAAATATCGACTTTTAACCTATACCATCGTTCTCAAGTCGCATATTCTACCCCTGAAAACACCGGTTACAACCCTTTTTTAGTTGATTTTGAAAAAAAAAATTTTTGGCCGAACAGTTTGTCAGAAATCGTAGATCTGGCCGCCGGGCCAAAAACCGCCCAAATCGGGGTCACGAAATTTATTTTTTCAAAATATCGACTTTTAACCTATACCATCGTTCTCAAGTCGCATATTCTACCCCTGAAAACACCGGTTACAACCCTTTTTTAGTTGATTTTGAAAAAAAAAATTTTTGGCCGAACAGTTTGTCAGAAATCGTAGATCTGGCCGCCGGGCCGAAAACCGCCCAAATCGGGGTCACGAAATTTATTTTTTCAAAATATCGACTTTTAACCTATACCACCGTTCTCAAGTCGCGTATTCTACCCCTGAAAACAATGGTTACAACCCTTTTTTAGTTGATTTTGAAAAAAAAAATTTTTGGTCGAACAGTTTGTCAAAAATCGTAGATCTGGCCGCCGGGCCAAAAACCGCCCAAATCGGGGTCACGAAATTTATTTTTTCAAAATATCGACTTTTAACCTATACCATCGTTCTCAAGTCGCATATTCTACCCCTGAAAACACCGGTTACAACCCTTTTTTAGTTGATTTTGAAAAAAAAAATTTTTGGCCGAACAGTTTGTCAGAAATCGTAGATCTGGCCGCCGGGCCGAAAACCGCCCAAATCGGGGTCACGAAATTTATTTTTTCAAAATATCGACTTTTAACCTATACCATCGTTCTCAAGTCGCGTATTCTACCCCTGAAAACAATGGTTACAACCCTTTTTTAGTTGATTTTGAAAAAAAAAATTTTTGGTCGAACAGTTCATTAAAACATATCGTCTGCCCATAAATCACGATTTTTTTCGTGATTGACGCCACGCGCTCGGCCTTTTTAACGTCACAATATCAACGCACGGATCGAACGAGAACACAGTGGGTGCAGTTTTGTTTCTCGTTGTTTCGCAAACTGTGTCGGCAATTGAAGCGCGGTAATTGAATTAGAGCTCTCTCGACGGCAACGCGCGAGGCAACTCACGGGATCCCGTGGCGTGTCTCGCCGACTCATCGCGCCCGTCCCGTGGCTTCCGCTGCTCTGGGTCACCTCAACCCCGGTGCAAACACGATTCTCCCTTGGACGCGTAGTGGGATTTTCATTTTTTATCAACACGTCCAATTGGAACCTGCCTAATGAACTAATTTCACGCTCACCGTTGACACCGTTACCGCTTCGCGGCTCTGCACAGCAAACTATATATACAGCGAGCTATATACATATTCGTACACATACTTGAATTAATAATTGCGGCGAGCTATCCAGTCAGGATCGTGTTTCATGTACGTGTGCAAATTGCATCCTTCACGTGGTATTATAGCGCCACTACAAATTTCATTTTGGCTCAATGTGACAGTTACGAGCTGTGTGTGTGCTTACACGTGCAGTAATTTTCAGAGATTTTAACGATCGCTGGGAAGAGCCGCGGAACGTTCAGCCTGCTTTAAAAAGACGCGGGTGGTTTTTACCTAAGGTACCCGGAGCGCGGAGTGTCGGCTCCGCTGCCGAGCATTATTAGCGTAATTCATGTAATTAGGTTGGGCGACTCGAGGCACGCTGGGTTTGAACTAGGTTCTTTATGGGTCTAGCGCGGAATTATGGGTTGCGGGTGAGGTGACGATTTGCGACGTAAAGCTTTCACATAGCTAACGCAGCTTCAGTCCAGGATGGTGGTAATGAAGAGCCAAAAGTGACGCATTGCACATCGAAATTCCCAGCGGTTGCCTCTTTCCTCTTCTCCCTCTTCAATGCTTAATTTTCCACAAAGACGAACCTACGAAAAGAGACCAATTATAATCAGAATACCGTTTACAATTCAGCGAACAGTCCAAATGAAATACACAAATCTGTTCTTCCGAGGCGAACATGAACTCTCGACGCTTCCAGCGCGAAGAACTCAGCGTCTATTTAATCTAGCCTTACCTCGCCTCACTCTCACCTTATACGGCAGTCGTCTAGTGTGACACAGGCTAATCAACATATCTCACTTCGTGGGCGTTCCTAAAGCCGCGCACGCATTATACACTCGTGCGTAAACACATTAACAATCGTAGTCGCGCTTACGAATTCCAAGCGATATCCGTGCGGCTATCAACGAACCTGCGTATCGGCATCTCGCCACTCTCCTTCTCTCGGGAAATCTCGAGTGTCTATCTCAAGTGCAACTAAATGCGTGTACACGTGTAGCGCAGAGCCGCGCGCAGCTTCGGATTGGACAAGCGCGACGGGAGAGAATCTACGCCAGTGATAACGAGAAGTGCAACTGAGAGTCATTAGACGCCGAGAAGTCGATTACAGCTGGATGTTCAACCTGTTCGTAGGGTTGGTCCATACTCGAAGCGCCGTCTATTATCCGGCCTGGAGCGTCTGTACCCATTGCTACTTGCGTGGAAGAGACGGATCTCTTACTCACTCTCCAGCAGACACTTAGACACCTACGGAGGCAGAGGTGAAGTGCGCGTTTCCTCATGCTTATATTATAAGCATAATCCCGCAATTCCACTAATTTATTATAGGGTTAAATGGTGTCAAAGACGTAAAAATCATCTGCCAAAATTTGAGTCATGTGCAAAAGTGGTCTTACTCTTGAAAGTGTGAAATCCAAGGCGTTTGACGTACTTAGCTCTTAACGACTTTTGATCAGTGTTGATCTATTTATTTATTCATCTGGCATCTCCAAACTTGCAACATATTTATGATTGGGATGAGTCGATGAAAGTCAATGAATAGCTATACTAATCAACTTTAAGTTGGTCAAGTTAATTCAAGTAGTTCAATCAGACTTATTGAACGAACATATAACCGAAGTTCGTAGTTACGGTTAACTAGATTGTGTCTGAAGTTTTGAGACTAGGTTCGATATCTATATACCGGATTGTTAACAGCGTGAACACAGCGTGAGATTGGGTCAGCGTTGGTGAAAAGAATCGGCGCTAACGATAACGAGAAGTGCAACCGAGAGTCATTAGAGGCCGAGAACTCGATTACGGCTGGATGCTCAACCTGTTCACAGGGTTGGTCCACGCGCGGTCTATTATATCCGGGCTGCCAGTTGACCACGCTGCCGGCGCAGCTTTCCTCTCTTCTTCCCTCTTAGATACTCAGACAGATACCTACGGGGACAGAGGTGGAGTGCACGTGACTCTTGAATGCACCGGAGCTCGCTGCATGCGCGCAAGGTGCATTATCGTTGTGTTAGTGGCAATGGTTATTGCACATTGCCACGCTACAAACGAAGAGCCACTCCTTCCTTTCTTCTCCTTCTTCTATTCTCTATCCAGAAGGCTATTATATGCTACACTATATCACGCTATATTGCATTACGCTAACCTACAGCGGCGACTGGAATGGCTGAGCCACGAGAAAGGCTAATACCACGGAGAATTCCTGCAGCCGGCAAACTCGATTTGCGGATATCTATTGGGTACCGAGCTGAGTAAGCACAATTAGGAATGTGTATGACTGGAATTGTCGGTTGCCCGAGATATTAACTTTTTTTTTAAGGAAGTTTTGAAACTTTATGGATGGGTGGACAAATTGAATAGGCAAAGAGAGATTGAAAACGTGGGTTAGGCTGAGTCATCGACGAACCGTGAAAATGATTTTGTGATACGTTGTCAAAAAATGCTTCTTGGGTAAAAATGGATGAAATGATGAAGGTTTTAAACCAAAGGTTTAAGGTTTATTTAAGGTTTCAATTCCAATTGTCGACGGGTATTCCGGGAACTGGGTCTATTATACATCGCTAACGTTCAGTCGTGCATCGTCCATAAAGTTCGAAGTTTCAGGCTGACACTGAGCGCATATACAGTGCTCTGTTATAGTCGGTACGTGTTTCGCGGAGTCGGGAAGATGTACAGAGCGCGGTTTCCACGATAGTTCTCCGCGCTATCCGGGCTCTTTAGGTACAATTATACGATGACGACGCGATGCCACCGCGCGTGTATTACGACAGAATGTGCAGCGACGCGGCAACAGCAACAGGCACGGATCTGCCTCTCGTTCGTTTTATTGCACCTGATGCGCCCCGGCGTACTTGAGGCCTCGCGGCTCTTACAACGAGAGCCCTCTCCCTCGTCGAATGGCTTCCCATTCACAAAGGTGCTTCGCCCATACCCCACCCCGTTCGCCTTGTAACGAGAGACACCGACCGACACGTTCTTACTCCCGAGCAGCCGCATTCCTCTGTCACTGGTGCAACCAGCGACACTACATCCCGCGTATCTAAGCGATGCGTATCGATTACTGCAGCAATTTTGCCCGAGCTCAGCTTTGATTCCGTAACGGAACTGTTTTTGACTTTGGTCGTTGATTGACTTTTTTTGTCGGTGCTGGAAAATATTTCACGGAACAATCGTTTGAATGTGCAGCAAGCCGGAAAATTGAGGGGCACGTAAATAAATAAAATGCGGAACTCGCCTCATTATCCTATTCGCCTCACTTGAAACGAGCTGCATTTTCTTCTGGTTTTCGTAAAACGACTTAGCTGCGATGGATTCGTGTATAGTTTAATTTAGATTAAAAAAAAATGGACGTCATGGATAGGACGTGGATAGGACTATTTCTTGTTGTCTCTCTAAAAGAGAAAAACCAATTTCATTTTATAGGATTATGAAAACTTAAACTTACGGAGAGTCCAATTCGAGACCGAAGGAAGAGCAGACATAGCCTCTGCAAATCAAATGAAAACAAACCTGGAAGCGATTACGTGAATGCGATTCGTTCCGATAAAACATATCGCTAATTACGCTAGAACTGTGGATTCAGTGAGAGTAAGAGAGAAGGAGGCGACTTTACAGACTTCCGGCATTATCGTCCTTGAAAAAGAAGAGGCACCTGTCTCGCTCTAGTGAACTCGTTGGCTTCGCTCGTATCAGCCTCTCTGGATCAGCTCGCGCCGTTCGGTCTTTCCCCGTCGTTTTCTGATTACGCTCTCACGAACTCGGCGTCGTTTCGTATCATCCGAATCACCGGCGACACAGCGAAGTAGGAAGAACACGTGGTGAAAGATGTTGCAACTGGGGAGCACAGATAATCGCCTTATTGCTGACAACTGTCAACCAGCAACAATGAATTTTCAATGCTCCCAAATTTTTGCATATTTTTATTAACGTTTCATAAAAATTTAATTATATGCAGCTTAATGAATAAAATTTAATTACATGTCAAGTGTTAACAGCAATGCCAAAAAATTAATATAAAAATAGTCACGCAATGTAAAATTAAATATTTCTTTACGAGGTGTTTTTTTTATTCCATTCAAGAGACGAGAGATGAACTCCTGTTTAAGTAAATTATTTTTTACCGTATAAAATGCCTCTGATTAACATATTCCTTTGATCGGTGTTTCGTCACGATGTCGTGTTTCACCACCTCCTTCGCGACCGTCAATTTTATTTTCTCAGCCGAGCCCGAAAATTATATCCACATGGTTCGAAAACGGTACCGGAGGCTGCTTCACCGTCGGAATACATATACTTTCGGGCATTCCAGGCTCCCGGGTCGAGCCGACTAAACGGGACATCTTCCCGTGTGTGATGCCCTCGTCTCGGTGCGAACCGGGCGAGCTTACCACGGCAGCGCCGCGGTACGTCGTGTACACGCGTAGTGCATGTTATGTATGTATGGTACTCGCGATGGACGAGCGTGGACGTCGAAGTTCCGTTAGCTCGGCCAGAGAGATAGTAGCACCGGCGCGTCGAGAGTCAAGCGAGCCGCGCGAGAGGGAAAGAGGTGTAGGGAAAGAGCAATGCGAGAGATACGACGCGCGGAAGTCTCGAAGGTGCACGGGAGAAAGACGAGATAACGCCGGAAAAAAAGCGGTCAGAACCCAATGGAGAATCGCGCGAAGAAAATATATCGACAATGTTGCGAAGAAATTGGATGCAAAATAGGTCAGCTCAAAATCAGTCGTAACGCAAATTACGACGAGATAACGCCGGAAAAAAGCGGTCAAAACCAATGGGAATTGCGCTAAGAAAATATGTATCGACAATGTTACGAGGAAGGGGGACGTAAAATGGGTCAGCTTAAAATCAGTCGTAACGCAAATTACAGTGTCGAGGAGTTTTGTTCGTTTTACCAAATGAATTGGTACCACTTCTGGGTATCGGTGAATATTAATTGTATGCCTCGATTTTTAAGGTAAAAATAAAAATTGTAACGGGACAAATATACGTGCACCTGATTGGTTTAGGCATCAAACATTTATGGTGAATATTAGTAACTTTTTGTTTGGACATTTTTATTAAGTTTTTTTTTTTGGGAATTTATAAAATCTGCTGTAAAACTCAAAACATCAGATAGTCATTAATTATAATTTGGGTTTCAACGTTGCCGTTTAATGAGAGTGCACTAAAAGTTACCGAGAGGCCACCATTCAAAAGCTATTAAAAAGTGGGGAAAAATAAATCTCTGCTACTTTGCTCGTGGTGATTTTATTTTTGTTTTTTGAATAGAAGAGTTTTCGGGGTATGAAAAGACTTAATGATGAGACTTAATGTTGACTCGCGATGCGTTGAAACTTTGCGGCTCCTTCTTGGCATTCGGGCATTCGTGGCTCTCTTCGAAATGCTGTTCCAGGGAACGAACTTAACCGTTGCGGCCCCTTCGGCATCTCTTTCTCCCTCTTTCTCTCTCAATTTCGTTCCATTCGTTTCGCTCGATCGTCTTTGTACTCTCGCGCGAACGTTTCATCGCTTTCCTTACGGTATCGCCTGAGAACGAGAGAACACGAGGGATACAGCTAAAGTTGAATAGAAAAAGAGCATCTTGGGCATAGAAGCCGAATAACTTCGGGGCCAACGCCGAACTTTGCTCGCCGTCCAACTATTTCTGTGCAAGTCTGCAAATGCTGCAAACCCTCTTTATTCTGACGCAATTTATAATTATTCTGCGGAAAATTAAAAGTGATGGTTAATAAAAAAGTTAATAAAAAAATGCTCAACTCATGATTTTAGCCTAGGACGATAAATTAGACTGTTTTTTTTTCTCAACGCAATGCTGTACAGAAATAAATACAGGGACGAAGGCTTAAAAATGGAATGCACAATTTATGTGCCACGCGAATTATGATTCACTTCGCGATGCACGTTCGTTTACTCTCCCACGCTCTGTGAAATAGAACAAATTTTTCAATTGCTAATCTAAATGGTATCAAGTTCACTGGCATCTCGCGAGTTACGTTTATCGCGGTGAAAGATAAAACTCCGAGCGTGTACGTCGAGTAACATCCTATTATTAGGAACCACGCAGGTGCTTCTCATGTATTCGGTGGAAGTATATAAAAGTAAATCTTACTCGCGCTTTTCATAATGTAAAAATCTTGACAATGTAGTTTCTTAAAATAAGTTCCTTTAGTGATCAATATATATTCAGGTATGGTTCAAATCTTTTATAAAGATTCTTTTATAAACTGTTGGTTCAGTAAAAAAAAAAAAAAAAAAAAAAAAAAAAAAAAAAAAAAAAAACAACTTCATTTTTTCATTTTTTCATCATTTTTTCAAATCGCTTGTCTCAAACTTTATTTTTTATTTTATTTTTTATTTTATTTCTTTTTTCGGGTTCGAGGTTGAAGAGCGCAGGGGTTGGGTCCGGGTGCCCGGCGATATAAACCGCGTGCACGAATTACGGTCCGCGGGTGCATCGGGATTGGCCAGTCGGACCGACCGCGGCCTCATACTCGTTTTCTCAGACGCCGCGAGGTTGATGTCCGAACCTCGCGCCAACATTCCGATTCCCTCGTTTTCTTCCTGGTGGTCTCCTCTCGACCGTCTCGCGGCTGCATCTTCAAGGCGCGCGCACCGCTTTTCTTCTGCGTCTGTCTTCGTCTCCTCGCTTTCTGGACCACTCGTGAAATTATCTTCTCCGGGCGTCTTACTATGTAAATTTAGATTTAAACCGATTCCACAGTGTTTAAAATATTTTTTGCCGATTTTAGTTGCGCGGATCGCAAAAGTCGTAAAATATGGATACAGAAATGAATAATAAATTGCGGATGTCTCCTACCTTTATGATAATAAAAGAATATATTAGGCAACTATTGTAAATCGAGCACTGCAAAAAAATAATCGATACTGTTAAACTCTATAAAAAAACATGTTTAAAAAAGTCATCGTTATTCCCATGCTTTTTTAACTCTCGTTTAGAAACAACTTTCTCAGATTTCACGAAATTCCCTTCATCAGGCTTCACGGCTGCCACTTCAAAACACACAAGAAACAATGAATCGAACGTCGTGTGTCGTCTATTTTTATTCGCCTCAACAGCTGACGCGAAAAGACCCCTTTGTCAGCGATGCTGCTGTCGTAGCCGCGGCGGCGAAGGAAAAAACAAATAACGCGCTGGCGTTATCTTATCGGCGCCTCGAAGCACACGACGGGCGCGCGCAAGTCACTCGGCCCGATTGAATTTCGCGTAGGTTGTCGACGTACTCTATCACCCTGCGGACTGTCTTTCCTTTCTCCGTCCGCCGAGCCACCGACTATTTACCACCGCAGACATATTTATTTTTTTTATGTTCCTCGACATAGCAAACGTATTTCTTTTGTATGTTCCTTAACACCGCAGGCGTATTTTTTTTTAAATGTTTCTCGACATTGCAAACGAATTTTTTCTTTTTTCTTTTTTTTATGTTTCTCGAGATTGCAGACGTATTTTTTCTTTTTTCTTTTTTTTTTTTTTTTTTTTCAATGTTCCACGATACCGCAGACTAATCTTATTTTATATCGAAGGACCGAGAGGACAATACGAGAACTCAATCGAGGCGAGCGTCAATTGGCCGCTCGTCGTCGTCGACGCCGCGCAAACAGCGACCGAGTGAAAGATGAAAGTGGGCCGTGCGCTATGTACGTTGCGCAATAATAGCCGATGCAGCAACGCGAGCGGTGCGAGCGCGGCCGGCATTTCGCCGCGGCGAATGCGCGCGCGCGCGCATGCGCAGTGGTTCTGTCTCTCGTCTCTATTATTAGCCCCGGGGATGCCGGGTTCGTCTATTTGAGAAACGATAACCACCCCTCGAGGGTACCAGAGGTTACAAACCTCGCGAGCAAACCTTCGCACTCTCAACTCGCGCACATAGCGCATTGCGCGGAGTCTGCAAAGCGTTCCAAGTACTCCGGAAATAGCGGGGAAATACGCGCGGCCGAATCCTTGGGCTTGTTTGCCATACACTGACGCGCGAATGACGTGAACTGCGCGTGCTGTTAGCTCCAAACTCGCTCCGAGTGTAACATCAGCAAATTCGCACCACTTTCCGACTGCTGAGTCTGTTGGATATTATTTTAGAACACACGCCGCGTGAATTTGAGCATATAAAGCGTATGGGTTTTCGTTTGATTTTCAAAGAGAAAGAATCAACCGACAATCACGAATTTATCTACTAAATGATGAGGCAACATTTTTGTTAATTAGATGAAGTAGATTAGATGAAAATCGACCTGGAGCCTCCTTAAAAAAAATTAAGACGCAGGATATTTTCAATATTATCATTGCCAATAAATTACTATAATTTATTTTTTGTTTTTACTTGCGTTTTCTTACCAAGTCTGATAAAACGATTGGCATCTCGCATCAATCGGTCTCACTATAAGTCTGATTTGATTTGAAGACATTTATTTGAGAAGCGGATTTCCAAGCTGCTCCACATTCAATCCGCGACGCCTCGAAGATCGGGTGACGCGGATGAATATCACAGCGCGAAGCCGGCGAGGAAAAAAAAACGGGAGCAGAACCGAGAGCGCGCGGAATAGCAGAGATGTCGGAGCGCTCGCAGAATCCGCTGAAATGCACAATTGCACCGGAATGAAATTCGTACCCATACCGACACGCTACACCGTCGACATCTTATTCCCTCGCTGCGACGGCGGTGAAGCAGATGGAAGGCAATTTATATGTATCTCTTCGCCTTTGCCTGCAGCAGCGAGAAAGACGAGGACAGTCTGAACTTCCACGGGGAATAATCGTCGTAGCTACGGCGACTTTCACGGATATTAGAATGAGCCGCGAAACGGCGCTGAGCAATGCAAAAATCACTCGACGGACGTAATAATTCACCCCCCAAAGACCAGGGAAAAGGAAGAGAAAAAAAGATGAAAAAAAAAGGAGCATTAAATATTTTTGCCGGAGCGCGCGCGTCAAAAGCCATAAATTCACATCACTTAAACAGCCGCGAGCACGATAGAACTGAAACGCTATAATATGGTATACGAGAGGCCGCAGTCAGCGAAGCATTCTGTATAAGCTATGTAACCTTTTTGCCTCGGAAACACCTCTTCCTACTACATCGCCGGCGAGAGGGACGTCTTATACACTTGCCGGTAAAATCTACCGTTAAATGCTCGGCGTAACTCAGTTGACCGTAGGAAAAACGAAATTCAAAGACGTATCGGACATACAATCTTGGCTAAAATTTCCGCTGATTAGAATTCGAGTAGCGATAAACGAGTACCGACTCGGTAAAAAAAATGACAGACCACGGGCATTGATTTTTAGTAATAATGATAACAGTAATTCCGCATCTGTTAATAAATTACGAAAATCATTTGACTGGTGAAAAAAATATATATATTTAATCAAAAAAAGTTAAGGAACGTTTTGAAGGATCAAATCACTATTTCCAGCGTCACCGAAGTCTTTTTTTTTTAGACTCGTCTGTTAATTTGCGAATTAAGCGAATTCCTCAATTAAACGAAACTTTTAGTTGGGAATGTATGCATCGTTAAAGGTGCTTGACTCGCTTGAGACGTCCTGTAGATTGGATCTGTGGTATCGCGTCGCGGCTATGATAACGGATTGCGCTATCTATAAGCATCGCCGACGTCACATATATATGCAGATCCAGGAGAGATGTCGTCACCGCGATGTGCGACCTCTGTGTTTAACGGTCTTCGCCAAATGATTCACCGATACGTGGGTTATTCGTCGGTGGAAACGCGAGATAAGCTGCGTTAATGTCCCTGTGACATTTTCCAGCCACGGAGAGGACAGGAACTCATTCACCGGAGTATGAATGAATTTATTGAGTAAATGCTGCGCCGCTTCGATAAACCGGTACCGATGGGTACTTTAATTTAATTCATTTTGGCCGAGACTTAGATCCCATTCGCATCAATCGAATCAAGTAAACGTGTGGCCGACAGACTGGAAATTTCGATGCGGGTCTTATAACTTTCCCTGCCCAGTGCGATCTCGACTCGTGGATGGAATAAACGAGTGCTACGCGGGTATTAACGTCAGGCAGTGATTTCACAATGCTTCCTTTTCTTCTTCCTCTTCCTCCGTTGCTCCTTCTTCGCCCGTATGGAACATTTGAATAATAAAAAAAATTGGGAAATAGAGCCCGTCGCATAATTCAAAAGACGAAACTGAAGGAATTTTACGTGATTTCTAAAAGTAAAAGTTTCCATTTGAAGCATAAATCGTCGTGCCAATTTTTTTTTACGCTCTAATACGTTTGGTAATTTCTCAATCTTTGTGTAATTTTTCTATACACAAAAAATTACATCCATCCAGTTTGGGAAAAAAAAAAAAAAAAAAAAAAAAAAAAAAAAAAAAAAAAAAAATCCAAGGAACATTTTCGCTAAATTGAGAATGCGATTTCTAAAAGTAAAAGTGACTCTATTCCAAAGGATAAACTGTCATGGAAGTCCTCTTAAAACGCTCTGATACTTTTCGCAATTTCTCTAACTTTGTGTGCACCGAAACGACGCTGATGCTCCGGACACGATTTACCCTCGACGAGACTTTACGCCGGCCGACGTCGACGTCGTCGTCGTCGTCGTCATCTATTTTTGGATTTTGCACCGGGGCAAGGAAGCACACAGTCGCCGCCACGGTGCTCTGTGCGCTGTGATTTATCGCGTGCTCGCTCGTCGTCGTCCTCGTTACACTCGACTCCTCGTGCACGGTCGAGCGTGCAAAGGAAATTCGAGAGGAAAATTATCTCGCTTCAGACGCTTCGGGTGCACCGTAATATCGTTTGTGATTCCGCGGCCGCTTTAATAGATTGCCAAATGCCTTACAACGCGATTTTAATCTCCTTCAACTTCATTAGCCGCTACCTCGTACCGCAAAACCGGGAGCCATCCTTATATCTTCCACCAGTCATTATTCCAGCCTCGTTACAGCTTTATGTCACGATTCTCGACTGCGATCACCGAATAACTTTGTTTGCTAAAGTTGTCAACAAAAATAATGGGAAAACGTAACAAAATAGCAATTTTTTTGCCTCACTCGATGAATTCAAAAGAAATATTCAATTGTGGAGTGAATTTACAATTTCGCGGACAAAAAACTTTATATTAAATAAGCTCAATATTTGCACTTGTCGCTATTTTTATAGTTATAAAAACGGTCCAACGCAGCATCGTGTGCGAATAAAAAAAAGTGCCTTATTATAAAAAAAAAAATGTCAAGAAAAGTATATATTTCACCGCTGATTTTCTACTAGTTTGAGAAAAGTCATTGAGAAGGTCGACTGCGCCTCTCGGTTTCTCCACGCTGTGAATTGGAGTCGCGGCGTTCCGCAAAGAGCGTCGCGACTCGGCGGATCGCCTTACGTAACGACTAATACACCGAGAGCAAGTGCTCCAATGCCGAGGGCCAGCGTTTTCATGAGATTTCGCGTCGTCCAACGCGAGCTCCGAGCGTGAAGAAGGTAGCTTGCGCCCACGCTCGGCGTATCGAAACGAAAAACTAAACATCGATGACCATGAATTTTTCGTCGAGAAAGCGAAACTGGATATCGTGAAACGTCAATCCGGTGAATTTCTATGCGCGCCAAGTGCGACGGCCAGACGAGTTGGATGAAAAACGAAAAAGAGAGGAAGATAAAAAAAGAAATTTCCGCCTCGAACCCGGCCAACAGTGTCGTATATAGTCCTAGCGCCGGGTCCGAGGATCCGAGCGAAATTTCTGGCATATTTCCCGATGTGGAAAATTTCCCGGTGCAACGACCCGTCGGGCGCGACGAAACGCGCGCCGTGCAGCCGATTTCCTCTCGACGACTGTAGAAGGAGAAAGGCCAAACGCCCCGCGGTGTGCACGCTGGGCACTGATCGCTCCAACTTTTTCTTTTATTTATTTTTTTATTATTTTTTGCACCACTCATTTGTCAGGACTATAACCGTTTTTATCGCTCTTATCGGAAACTGCGCTCCCGGCCGTTCGGTTAGTTCGAAACTTTCGTCAGGTCGATCGGCCACGAGAGTTTACGTACACCGGACAAAATTTAAGACACGTTTCCGCGCTGCTGGCATTTTCATTGGTATTTTTCGTCAGCTGCACGTTGTGTTACATTATTTATGAGTGGAACGGAGACATTAAATCTCACGCAACAGCGGTGAATAATTAGTCTTGTAAATAAATTGTAATTGGCCTTGCTGCATGGTGAGTGGCCACTCGTAATACTGTTTTTTTTTGTTGGTAATATATGAATCCGATATCACTTGGAAATGGAAATAATGAGAAATTAAATTCATCTGGAATAAATGAGTTGCTAGGTTGGTTATTATTGGCATGTGCTTGTTGACTCATGCAAACAATTCATGATAAAGTAACTTGGCACACTCGGTTTACGATTTGAATTCATTATTATATAATTATTTGTGAATTCTGAAAAAACAAAATCATGATGCTTTGTTTTAAAAAAGAGGGTCATTAAAGCTTTGGTAAGGTTAATTAAAGGTAAAGGTTTCACCACTGTTGCCCTATTATAGCTTCTCATGGTCAAGGGACGGGTGATAAAATAGTTGAGAAACAACGTCGAAATTCGTGAACGTGTGGTGGTTCCTTCGGCACGCACAGCGATGAAACCACACGGGTGAAACGTATCAGTGCTTATAAGGCGATACGGGGACGAGAACGGCGACGACCGACGTCGAGTGCGCGGATCCCCGTTGTTGCCCACGCACTAAGCAGTTCGAGCCACCCACGCGAACCACCTCCAGGGTCTCTGGGTTCACCCAATTCGTGCCTTTTCATCGGCTATCGCAAAAGCCTCGTTAGCCCACGAAAATGATCAAAATTCTCAAAATAAACTAAACTAATCAATTAAATTTCACGGATTATCCTAAAATATTTGCTTCTTGTCCTTTTTGCAGTTCCTCCAAAACTTGGGCAAGGTCGACAGGACCGCTGACGACATATTCGACGAACACCTGCAAAACTTCACCAGACAACAAAATTCAGCGAACCGACTTCAGAAGGAATTCAACAATTACATCAGGTGTGTTCGAGGTAAGTTCACGTCGACCGTTGTTAACGTTTCAATTGTCCTTTTGTTCGTAAAGCTGTTGATTAATAGAATATTTTTAGTTATTTTCAGGTTATTTCCATTATAAGCATACCCGAATTTCGTCCGAAGAATTGTTAGACCTGCAACACGGTGGAGTTTTTATGTGATGGCGACGTTCTCAAAGTCCTGCATTCTAGTCATAGATTTGCCAAAATCACGTAGCTATTGCTGCTTCACGTTGATTGTATAGTTTCTAAAATTAGGTATGGTAGTTTAGTGATATCCAGTGATCTCGAATGATCTCGTAGCAAAAGATTGGAAAGATATGGGCATATGAATCGACAGGAGCAATCGGCATAGAGACAAAAAGGAGACGTCTATTGGGATGCTCGTATTTATAGAGCAACACTTAAATTAACACGTCCGCGTGAAACACGAGTCGTCGTCGTCGTCGACGCAGTCTCTCACGACGTAAAAAGGTGGGCGCAACCTTGCGTCACCGTGACCCCGTTCTCTCTGCGAAACGGCGAGATAGGTGTATATATATATACACGATTGAATCTCAACTCAATGTATCAACACCCGTTGGTCGTCACAGTTGAATTGTCCCGAGAATCGCACACGCTCCGTATCAACTATGTCAATGTACACATTCAGTATACCTATACCAACATAACAGTCTGATGCATTCTATTTGATAATTTCCGCCATTTCGAGCGTTCCCGCAATGCTGGAAAAAGTAGATACGAAAATACTGCAATTGTGCGAAATATTGCAAAAATTCTTCGAGAAACAACTGTTGAGTCCATTGTAAAAATGTTATAACCGCTTTATCGTATCAATGAACCGGCGCATGTATAGACGAATCATTTTCCACATATTAACACCGATGAAAAATATAGCTGGGTTATCGATTGTACGCATCGACGGTTCTATTTGACTCCAAGAATTTTATTGCCGCATGAAACAGAAATAATTGTAGATACTGCGTGCAGATAGGCTTCTATGTATGAGAAACGCTGAGGGTTAGCGCGGCTAATCGACGATCAAATACCAGAATCTCGTAGAAAGGGAGAAATTCCAGAATCCGTGTGCTACGGGTCAGGCTGCCTACGAACGCTGATGCCCTTCTCGACGATCCCCAATAAATTGACAAAAATTGAAAACAAATCACAATTCTGCGATGTATCAATAATCATCTTTGTAGCAATTTTTCAAATGCCGCTCAAATATTTTCCGGTAAATAATTTCTTCATATAATTTGCATTCGAACCCGAATAGGAATTTTTTTCAAATATTAAAAATACCGTTACGTCCAATCGCTCAAGTGGATGTTCTTAATACGATTGTTATTAGCAAAAAAATGAACGCTCCTTTTCCGAGCTGACCTGTAAAAAATGAGTTGCGGTAATTTCACCGCGGAACAAGTCGGGACGCCCAAGAACTAGTTGCGCGAAGAGAGGAAAAAAAAAACAGCGAGAAGGAAAACGAGTCGATAAAGGAGGAGGTCGGACACCTTCGTTAAACCGCGTGGAAGCCGCTTGCTTTCCCCTTCGATACGTACCCGCATAATGCCTTCATAATTCCTGCGGTACGTGTGCGGTGTACCCGGCTCCTGCGTTCTTGCCGGGTCAACGCGAACGCCATCATCGCCTATCCGTATACACACACCGACGACCAGACGGGCAGACAATCTGTCCATTGTGAAACACCCGCGCCTGTATATCTACTTGAGCGCCACTGTGCACATCATGCGAATACAAAAGTGTTTTATAACCAGCGCGTTACGATTCTCCCTCGATTCGCCTTCTTCGAACGCGGCCTTCGCCAAGCCGGTAAAGTGCTGCAAGAGCAACGCATGTTACATGCAGTTATTGCAAACTGCTCGCCGCGCTTCGCTCCGAATTAGACGTACACGTTGAGCTGGGACGAGGATATCACCTTCGCCAAAGACACAAACATAACAGACCTTCTAGAGAACACATGTGTCATATATATATGGGTTAAGGAAAGTGTTCCAGTTCTGGAAACACGTTTTTTTAAATATTTTTATACAGTGATTCACGAATTGCATGCAGTACGAAAAATGATTAATTTAAAAAGATTAATTAATTTTAACGTCAGTTTAAAGTTTCTACAATTTTATTCAAGTCTCATATTTGTTTGCGCCTAGGATAATATTTATTTTACTGTGGTAATAAATATTCGATAAATATCAAGTTGGCATTTTCTTAGAAAAGTTTGAAACATTTCTGTGGCAATTGCATCGTCAGACAATTTTGTACAGTTATAAAATTATAATTGAAATTTAAGAACTTGAGCTCGGAAAATGTATTTGATGTGTATAAATAATCGATTATGCATAACCAATGGCAATTCATCTATATCGAATCTTGAGTCATCCTCAATGAAAAAAATGGTGTCCCTCGTTACACTATCAATTTTCAAACACCTTCTTATCACGCGACTATTGACTCTCGCGCCCAAATATTTATTCTCGATATCTAAAAACGTAAACAAACCACTACAACGCGAATAGCAAAAATAAAACTACATTTCGCGAGAAGACGGTGCGAATCGCATCGCAACGTAATATTTGTCGCTGCTAAATATTTATAACTCGTTACTCAAGCGCCTAGAAACTCAGATGTTTATCTTACACACACACTCGTAACTTCTCCATGCGTCATCTCGAATCCGACTCGGCGCGCATCGGGTCGTCCTGTGCGCGCGCGAGTCCCGAAAATTCAATACGAGCCGCGTGTGAGATCATCCTAGATAAGAATTCGCATAGTTTCGTGCGTTCCACGGTTACAGCTCGACACTCGCGTGTATTATTATTGTCGTGGTGGCTTTGCCAACTCGAGAGCTCTCGCGCCTATCTCTTCGCTTTGCGATTATATGGCAGCCCATAGCAAAGTGGAAAGCTGCTGCTGCCACTGCTGCTGGCTTCCCCGGGCTGGCCGGGGCGACTCGCTGCGTCAAAGAAACGGGGAACAATCGCCACAAGACTCACTATCATTTGCGCAAGAGAAATCGCGCGTTAGGTGATGGGGTGGACGTCGGAGTAGACGCGAATAAATGGCATTAGCCGCGACGGCGACGGCGGCGGCCTGCATTCTGCCGTAACGATTCGCCTGTGGCTCTCCGACGTTTCGACGTTGCGAGCTCGCGGGACGTAGCAGTCGGCAAGCAGGCAGCGGTGGCGGCGGCGGCGGCGGCGTTATCACGTCAGGTGAATGCACTCGCGGGGACGGGTGGAAGTAGGCCAGGAAAGTAGTCGCTTCTCTTCGATTGCATATTGCCGGCTCGGCCGTCGAAGGATAGAGAGACAACTCGTCTCCCGCACCCAACGCGGAACGGTGCCTTAGACTGTGTAAATATACGGGGCCTTCTGTGTCGAATGATTTCACGCGCCGTGAAATCGTCAAAGTTTTTCAAAAGGAATTGCAACGAAATAGTGAGAAATAATAGATAGATAAAAGCATCTTCTTTAGAGTATTAATTTAATAAGTTTTTTTTTTATCTGGCTTTATATACCCACTATTTAGTTATTTATCGCATATTTTTTTCATTCCTTTCGAAACATTATAAATATTGAATAGTCACATTTTTATTTATGTTTTTGTTTATTTATTTATTTCATTAGTTCATAATTTTATTTCGACACAGCTCAGACAGAATAAACCTCTAATTCGCGAATGAAGTATTCGTTTTGAAATTTTTCGTAGAATAGGAAACTTTTTTTATTCGGCACAGAATCGCCCATATATCGTACCTTAGAAAGTATTGCTGTCTGCTGCATACAAGATATACGGGAATCCTCTTGCGTCCCGATTTCCCGCGCGACTTGCAGAGTCACAGAATGTCCGGTGACGAGTTCCTGACTCGGTATAAAATTCTCGAGAAAAACATCGGTTGGAGACACTTTTCTCGTTTTTGTCTCCGCGCAAGCCATTCGCATATACCGAAGAGCGCGCCCGTAGCATCCGAAGACGAACAGCTGCGCGCAAGCGAAGCATTGTCGAATAAACACTCCGCATTGAATAGTGAACACATCTCGTTACATACATCGTCCCTATTCACGTGCCAATTCGTGACATTTTACTCGTTGTAACACTCAAAGGCCAAACTGTTAAGCAATTATACCCGATGTTACGTGTGTTAACAGCCGTGCAAACAGCCTCGAAGACTTTGATGGACTCGCTCAACGAGATCTACGAGAGCCAGTGGACCGGCCACGACCTCCTGTACGTACAGGCACAGAATCTGGATATGCTGTGGCAGGACTTCACCCACAAGCTTGCCGACCAGGTCCTCGTACCTCTAAATACATATCAGAGCCAGTTCCCGGAGATGAGGGTAAGAATTTATCTCCATTACCTATATTTACCTATTTGCATGCAATTTCATTTTTTATTCCTATAATTTTCTCATAGAAGATGCCAGGGTACCAATGGACAAAAATGCCATTATTAAAATGTATTAAGAAATATTTTTAACGAGGTAGACAAAATGCAGTCAGAATCTCTCCGTAAATAATAAATAGTTTCCTGTGCCTGATTATTCGTGTCTCTTAATACAACCGTTTTATTTCAATTCGCAGAAAAAGATCGACAAAAGGGGCCGAAAATTGGTGGATTACGATGGTCAGAGGCACAGCTTCCAGTCGTTACAGTGTAATCCAAAGAAGAGGGACGAGCTTAAGGTGACACGGGGCAAAGAATTGCTCGAGGAAGCTAAGCGAACCTACGAGCAACTGAATTCAGAACTGCACGACGACTTACCAGCACTCTACGACTCCCGCGTTCTCTTCCTGGTCACCAATCTACAGACTTTATTCTCCGCTGAACAAGTTTTCCATGCCGAAAGTGCCAAGGTACGATTTATAGTCTATTTTACGAAAATCGATGGATCTCAAATATTAATTCAATCGATTGTCTTCTAATAGATGGACGCTCGTTCGTATCGATCCCACAATAACGGTGTACATTTTTTATTTCAACCAGGTTTACTCCGAGCTCGAGGCGATAGTCGACAAATTGACCAACGAAAGTCAGAGGTGCCCGTACACATTGAAAAAGAACTCGGAGCAACAATCGCCTAAATCACCGAATGCCAACTCTTCGTAAGTTTTCCAACTGTTATTTGAATTCGAATATACATTTTTTTCGTGAAATATATCGAACATATAACCATTCTGGCAAATTTTTATTACAGATTGATAATAAACACGCAACCGCCGCCGCAAAACAACATCTCAGCCGGTAAACAGTTACTTTTAGCTTTCGATTTTTTTTTTGCGACTTCGTTTAACTTTGTGATAAACAACGTTTAATCGACTAACTTTGATAAGCAGCATGCATTTTTTTTTGTTCGCTAATCCTTTGTCGAATACGCGTTGGTTGAGGGTGGGGTCGGTAAACGTCTGCGACGTTTTGGTTTGAGAGTGGTTTGTTGCGTTGTGTTGCAGCTTTAGACAGCGAATCGACAGCGGCGGCTGGTGACTCGTCACCCACGACACAACTCAACGGCAATGCCAATAGCAATGCTAACAGCAATGATAATTCCCTCAATAACCAAGATGCGTCCCCGCAAAACGATGTAGCGCCCACCAAGCGAGTTGAGGAGTTGTACGATATACCAGTCGGTGAGTATCGATCCGCACGTCCCTACGCAACGTGCGAGACGCGATTATTATTATTAGTAACGGACCTCTTCCTCACTGCATTACGTACCGTAGGTACTTTGTCCCCAATGGTTAAAATACTGAGCGCCCTCTGGCGTAAAGTTAATTAAAAATATTAAATTATTTTCGTGTAACTCAGTTCATCTTTATTTATTTCTCAAAGAATGGAAACTGAGTCGCCAAATGTAGATTCATGAACACGGGATTATATTGAAACCCATAATAGTGTTTGTAATTTGATTTTAGTCGTTTTAGGGAGGAGGAGGGGGTGTACTTGTAGACTAAAAATACACACAGAAAAAAATGCTTTTGACTAATCGAATATTACATAATTTAAAAATGAAAAAATGCACTAGATAGGTTAAAGAGCTTTGCAGCAATCCCAAGCAGTTAACCATTGTGATAACAAATCTTGAGACTCGTGCGCTTTTCGCTGCTATTCCTATGAAATGTTGCTGATCTTACCGGAGTGTTTTAATCGACCTCGACGAAAAAATGAGTAATTACGCGGGCAAGCATATAATAAAACGATGATCTCGGTATGTTGCCTGACTCACATCTATATTGGTTGATTCTTTACACATCACGCTGTGGTCACGCGCATCTAGCAACTTGTATGAATTTTAAGAGTGCTTTGCATATACTATCCGAGAGTACGTGACAAATGGTCTCGGATATTTGATACCGCGAGCAGCAGTAGCATGAATCATTGTGGGTTGAACTTTGTAAGACTGAAAATTGTAACAGCACATTTTTATCGCTTTTGAATATCGAATTAGGCGCATAGTGACATAAAAATTACAAAACGAAAGCAAAATTTCACCACTATTAGATAATAGGTTCATCGCTAACGACAACAAAACTTGCATTATTCTAGACGTGGAATATGAAAATGGTACCAATTTGTCTCTAGGAGCGACAACCGAAAACTTGCCACCAGGCGTTTTGTACAGGGTGAAAGCAACGTACAAGTACAGTCGCGAAGACGTGGACGAACTATCGTTCGACGTTGGGGAGATCATACGAGTTGTGGAATACGATGATCCGGAGGAGCAGGTATATTTAAATAAATAATCATAGTGTACTCGTTGAGTCGACAACTTCTTCATACATTTTTTCATCGACGGCGATATCTCGTCGCTGAGTTGATCGCGACGTTGGAAATAATTGTAAAGGTGGCATTTTCCATTGTTTTACACAATTTACGTTAAATTATTTTCTGTTATCCATTTTTATCATAAATTTAATTGAACTTAAAATTTTCGTTTGCAAATATTTCCAACAATTCAGTGTACGCTCGTTGACGTTGACGTTGACAGAGATATTCTTAAAAAATTTCTAATTGCGGCAGGAGGAGGGCTGGCTAATGGGCATAAAGGAGGGGACCAACGAGAAGGGTATGTTCCCGGCAAACTTCACGAAGACGCTGTGAGCCCGAAGCTCGAAATCGCCACGTACACTCCAATGCTCACAATAACAGCGTATTTTACTGTAAGTTCCGTAGTTAAACGAGAATCCGTAGATACGGAGAGAGCGAGATGACACATGCAGGAGTCACGAATTGACGTATTGTATGGGAGAAAAAGAAATGATTCGTTGGGAGTATCGAAACGCGGAAAGGGGTGGGGGAAAGGAATGGATGAGGATGGGCTACGGGAGGGAGAGGGGAATTTTGATGGATACGCTGGAGGGTGCTGCGGAGAATCAATCAGCCCAAAGTGCCTTAACCCAGCCACTGTCTGTGCCAACCAACATTCACTGCTTGTAATATGGGATTGTCCTCTCATATCGAATATACGAATACACATCACTAATAATCAAATGAAATATTTAATATCGATTAAATAATATATTGTAATACAAATGGGAAACAAACATACAAACAAAAAAAGAAAACAAACAATATAACAGGAACAACACACAATATCGCAATGTAAAGTGTCTATATTGCTGTGGGTGAGCCGTAAATCGTTGTCCTCTCGCAATTTAGTCGAGTGTGTTTCAACTACGAGAATCAAGTGAATTTGTGTCTCTCATAACTGATTCAAATGATCCATAATTATTATCAACACGAACAAAAAAAAACCATTCAAACGACTATTTCGACAGAACGATGACTAATCGATGAAAAAAAATTGTAATTGTTTTAAGCGTTTGTGAAATTACACATGGTTGTCGTGACGGAATAATAATTCTAATGGTTTTCGGGTTGTGAAAATAGTACGTGAAATTCGTCGAGTGGAGCAGACTCACGAAAAAAAATCATGATGGAATTGCAATACGCGTCTACGCGACTCGATAAATGAATCACGTTACTCAATCAGCTGTGAGAGAGCAGCCAGCCAGCCAAAACGTTACAATACATATATACTATGCATATAAATACATAAATATATATATATATTTAATTAATATTATTTTATGAGATTGTACATAGATTTATAATGTTTAAGGCTATTTTACGGAATAACTTTGTGGCCCATTGAAATTGTCGCTCGAAAAAAAAATAAGGAAAACGATGACTATCGTTTGCTCCGTAAAACGTAAGATACGATATTCACTCTGAACCCCTCGGCTGAGCGGGTCGCCAAATTATCAAGGTCCAACTCGTAGATCGCATTTTTTTCTCCCGTGACGAACCGGTTGGAAGGTCCCTGCTTGTTAGTATGAGATTCGTAGACCGTGATTAGTCGGCAGTAACTCTTCTAACGTAAACGAGAAAAAGTAAAAAAACCAGAAACGACCATTGCATTAATCGCATATTTGAATTGACTACGTATATATTCAACCGTCGGTGCCAATATAATCCGGAAGACGATCCAAACGAGGCACTCGAACTTCTTCTCAATCAGGAATAGGCAAGATCTATTTTTCTAATTATTTAAGAAAAAATAATTCAATTTTTGGTTTTATTTCATGAACGAAGAGCCACGTAGCGTTAGGACGATGTGCTGTATGGTTATCTGCCTCTCACAGATTGATCACACGATTGATCTCTCGAGTGAAAACCAAAACGATAAACTGTGGTCACAATTTGGTCGTTCGGGAGTTTTATTGGAGAAATCAATTGTAAGAGAAAAAAATGCAGTACATTTTTCCTTACTGAGCGAGAGGCGCGTCCCATCGTCTTAAACAATGTAATAATGTCTAAGTTGTAATTAAATCTAAAGAGTAATTAGAAAATTACATTTTGCGAATGAATATAACGCAAGCGCGCGTGCAATGCCTTCGAGGAAAGTAAAAGCAGCGGTAATCGACCGAAGGACAGAGGACAAGCGTCGTTGCCACTGGATCCTTTTGCAAATATACATATAGTCATAATACGACAAACGACAGTGGTTATACATCATGAGAACTTTTGTAACATCGACGAATACTCCGTTGGATCGATATTTTGCGCAAAGACCCGTTGTCGGGTCGTGCGTGACGTGAAACAATTATGTTTACAATAAATCGAAATCGAAATAAACTATAACGCTATCAAGTAATAATAATGACTAGAATTAAAAAAGCAACTGATACGAGCTTCGGTGTTGACGCGTGTCTCTTAATTTCATTAAGTTGATCTGAGAAGACCGAATGTAGGGAAGTTGGATTGTTCTTTTTTTTTTAATAAACATGTTTATAGTTGAAGGATTGTTCCATTGGTCGCACTATCTTAAGGAGACTCGATCTGGCGGGATTTTGCTTTTATCACGAGCGACCAAGATTTTTTTTTCGTATCGGATCGCTCTTTAAACTCTTTCCAAGTCGTTCGATACTTGCATGACGAAGTTGCATATACATTCCTTCGAATCAGATATACAGATGTGTGCATTAACAAAAGATTCAGTAAAGCACAATTGTCATCCATTCGGTAGTTGAAAGCCGTTTGTGGTCGTTCGCGAACAGGGATTTTAAGTATTCGAATAAAAAAATATTGCAAATAATTGTGCGTGGATTTTTATTCGATTACTTCAAGCCTCTGTTCGCGAGGATCTCGTAGGCTATTTCGAAGAAAAGCGTGCTGCAGATCTAGTCATTATTGAAAAATTGACAATAGACCATAAATTTCATACTTTTTTTCATACCGCATATAAGCAAACGAAGCTACCATCGATATGACATTAAAATTACGTTTTCTCTGGTATCTCCAAACACGAAAAAGCGTAACTGTAGCGAAGACTGAGCCGTGTCTGCCAGGGGTCCAAAATATCGAGTTACACATTTCTTTATTTTCCTCGATGAATATGCAAATAAATATTTTTGTTAATCGAAAAAAAAAAGTATTCACAGATTCTTCGCAACGAGATTGAAATCTCCTTACTTTCTATTGCATAAAAGTTGGAAATAACGTCTCGAGTGCCGTAGTGTATCGATGGAGCAATCCATTGTTATGTCATTTGTCATATTTATGTCATGTTGTTTAATTTTACTGGAGCCATAAGTCGTATCTTCATAACCTTTAATATTTAGTTTAAAGCAAAAAAAAGTAACGTTATATATTATTAATTATTATCATGCGTCTGTCATTTTGATTGCCTGTCTCGATTGAATTTATATATAACAATAATAAAATAGCTAGTGGTTTGTACGTTGGATTTTTGTGATCAGGAATTTCGTCGACCGCACACAGTGACCACCTGTATGAAAAACAGACGTCAAGATCGACCGTTGTGAGACGATGGCACGGGTGACGGGCGCAGTAAGTTCCATCTCTTCCGTCGTCGCTGTGGAGCGTAATAAATTGCGTCTGAATCGTCAGCGCCGGTGTTGAGAATCGTTGCAGAATGTAGCGCACGACCGACGATCGTGCGGAGATGTCAAGATCCTTGGACAAGGGATCGTATTACACGCGCTGGAGCGAACCAATTTTGCGAAGGCATCCCGTGTGCTTGGCTCCGACGTCCGAGGAGGAAGCTTCTTCTGTTCGACGATCACGCTCTTCCTCGCCGCTGCTCACCGCTCATCAATCCACAACCACGCCATGCTGCACGTGTCGTGTCCATTGCAGCAGAAAAAAGTCTTCTAAAAGTCGTACAGCTACCGATTCGAAGGCAGGGCTTCGCGTACTGTCAAAGTTAACTGATCACTTGCCCTCGGTATTGTGTTTTTCAAGAAATTTGTAATCTTCGAGATAAATTTGATAAAAAAACGTAACTGACTTCAAGGCAACTGATCAGTGCTGTCTTAACGCAAATCAAATTTGTTGCAACTGAAACATTTCACGAATGATTGATACTGTAATTAGAAATCGAGTGGAACAAGAAGCAAGACGCAGAGAATCCGCGAGTCCTTAGAATTGCAACTGATCGGGACTCAGGTAGAAGAGGCTCTAGCAGGTGACAGGCAATCGGCGCTGATTCAACATTTGGATCTCGCTACGAATACTCTCGAGGCTCTGATTCAGCACATTCAGTCTTTGCAAGTGTCGCATCTGGCGGCGTACAGGGTCCTCGATTTTTCCCATCAACTTATTCTCCCATATCCCACATCACCTGACTTCTGCAGCTCCTTTACCTCGGATTTAACGAACGCCCTTCGGCAGGTATATCATGAATATCAATCACCTTCCTTTTTGAATAACACAAATAATCCTAATTCTCGATAGGCTGAAATACTTAAGGAAGACAGACTGCAGCATTTGAAGAGCGTGATGGAAATTTGCTCAAAAAACGTATCTGCCTCGGAACGACTGCAGACGATAATCGACGAGCACAGAATGCGAAGAGACGATTTCTCGATGGCTGCGAAGAATTTTAAGAATTTGTTAGACAACTCGAAGCTCTCGGTGTCGCAAATGGAAAAATTGCACAGGCAGTACGAGTCGATTCTGACCGAGTATCAGCAAAGCAGACGAGCTCTCGACTCAGAGTTGCCGAAGATTGTCAGAACGTAGGTAATTCGCGATTTTTTTTTTTTGCCAATGTAAAAAGTTCACGTGATTATTGCAGAAGGCTCGCAGCGATCAGACAGAGCTTTCAACTGATCAGTGAATTCTACGACGATTCCGAGTACAGCAAAGAAACTGCGAATGTGTTCAAATTGATAGGGGAAAGTTTATGCCAGGAAGAATCAGGTAGATTGGATCCTTAAAAAAAATGCGAATTTGCATATTTATTAATACTTAAAAATCAGAACCAACTTGAAAGGGAGAACGATTTGTATTTCATTGACTGATTGGATGGTTTTGGCTTCAGCTTAATTAGTTTGGAATTAAATATAATATAGGCAGGAGATTAAATGATCTATGAACAATCAGAGAAAATCTAATAAAAATCGTTTTGTCGCAGTCGTAGAACACGTGTCGAGCAAGGAATCGAATAAGCATCAGCCTCCGGAAATGTGTCAGAAGTGCAAGGTGAATCGGGTGGATAAGCAGTGAAAATGTTTAGCATATCCGTTCGTCCTTGGTCGGAACGATCGGTAAGCGAGGATCGAGCGAAGCCGGGGCTTACGAATCTTTGAAAGAACGAGAATGAAGCCCTATTGCGTTTGGAACGTTGATCCTCTTAAACGAACGATGCCAAGGGCTCTGTTTAGCCATATGGTCACGCCAGAAATCACATTCGCGGCGAGAACGTCGCGAAGTCCGTGACAGCCACGTTTCTTCGAATTCTCGAAGCGATTCATAGGGCATCATTCGGCGAACGTGTACCACTGGTTTTTCTCGCGGGCGTAGCTATCGCGTCGATAACTGAGATCTGAAAACAAACGATTTTGTCAGTCTTACGCAGTATCTGTACTTTTTGAATATTAAACTTTTCATGATTTATTATCGATATTGAAAAATTGGTTTTTGCGTGGATATGATTTTTTTAGAAAATGATTTATCCGTAAGTGCTCTATAACATTTATTATAAAAATATCGTGTAAAATTAATAAACGGTGTATGCAACATAAATATCTGACAAGTTGCTTTGCAATTGTACATTATATTTATTATGCCGACTCGTGCGTAAATAGGCACAAACAGCAACGATTACATTTGCCAAACAGTTTTCATTTTTGAGTCTGATAGTGGAGAGCAAGAATCGTGGGTTTCGTTTACGAGTTGCTACAGTTTCGTTAGCAGCCAAAGCGTAAATAGGGAAAAGTAACCTGGGATTCTTGGGTCGAAGGGCCCGCATGGTGTCGCAGTGGGAGTCAGGTATGAAAATTCTGAGGAGAGAAATGTTCGGGAAAGTGAAAGACCGGCCATCGAACATTTTCGGTTTCCGCTGGAATTCATTTTTATTTTTATTTATTTATTTTTTTTTTGTAATATTTCATGTATTGTACTAATCGTAATACATTTAGTTTACACATAAATATCGGATGCCAAGAATATATCTGATATATCACAAAATTAGTAATAAAAAAATATCCGAAGAAAAACAGTCATGAGAGACCTCTTTCCATAAGAACAATTTCGCCTGCGAAAAAATGCCGACAGGTCTTCGACGCGTCTAAACAATGAAGGGGGAGTCCCAACTACACATTTTATTACCAAAGTCGCCCACGGCAGCCAATCAAGAACCGCCTTTCCGGACTGCTCGCGTGCAAGGCGACTTTCGATTGGTCGTCGCCGGTTCCATTGAAAACGCCGCTTAAGGTTCTTCGGTACAGTCCGCGCGAGAAGTACTTTCCCCAGCGCGATACGACAAATGAATGCGCGAACGAGACTCGGCGCGTGGAGGAAAATTCGCCGCTGTGCACGAGAGCGACGAGCGCTATAGAGACTTGCCTTAAGCGGCGAGAGAGAAAGGGAACAAACATCGGGCCGGTGCGAGAGCCGCGTGCGAGTGACAGTGTTCGGGCTAGTCGAAGTTACCCGAAGCCGCGCGGTTGGTTCGGAGCCGGCGTAGACCGAGTCGTCGGGACGGACGCCATCTTGCGATAGGCGGTTACCGTGGAGAATCGAGGAACCGTCGAGCGGGGTATACCGAAACATAATATATATTCGCCTCGCGAGTGTGTTTAGAAAAAAAAAAAAAAAAAGATCAGACAAAAAGAAACACGCCTCGTGACACGAGCGAGCGGTGACGGGGAGTTTTCACGATATCCATAATACACATACGACGGAAAAAAAAAAAAAATAAAATAAAATAAAAACATAGAACACAGAGCAGTGCCGTACGGCAAATATTGGCTCGATGGACGGAAAAGACCGGGAGGCGGTCGTGGCAGGGCACCGGGCGGTAGCTTCGAGCAGTTTCGCGTCGTGAGAGAGACAGAGACAGAGACGGAACCGCCACGAGCGGAGGAGCGAGGAGACGAGGATAGAGGCGCGCATAGATAGCGACATAGACGGAGAGACTCGGCGCAGGTTAAAGTGAACGAGAGAGAGAGAGACGGCAGAGAGGGGGGCGAGGCGGGTAAACGACAGAGATGCCGTGCGCGGGGTAGAGATAGAGACAGAGACTGCGCGCGCTAGCGATCGTCGTGGCGAGGCAGCGTCGACGACGACGACGACGACGACGACGGCGACGACAACGACGGAGGAGTCACGACGGACTCGCGAGCGAACGAAACGTTAGAGCGCGCTCGCGGTGTGTTACACACGGGACCGTCGCGCGTCGCACGTCGCGGAGAGTTTAACCTAAAGCCCGAAACGCCACCGCCGCTGGTTTGGCCGCGAGCGGAGCGCGCGGGCGCGGAACGAGCCGCACAGAGCCGCGCCGCCGGGACGTTACGTTCTCCGTGCCTCATCCCCGGGCGGGTGGCGGCCGCAACTTGCCGATTTTAATCTCGTTAGCGGACACGTGCGCGCGCGCGCGCCTCCTCCGCCGCCCCCCCCCCCCTCCCCCGCGAGATCTCGCCGACGGGGCTTCGCCAATCTGGTTTGTCTAACAGGATTCGCTTGGGCACGAACCCCGGGGTTGATAAAAACCCGACGCGAGGTACGGGCGCGACGCGATTACTGAGGCGACGAGCGCCCCGGGTGGAAACCGCGGAACGCGCAAGAAAAGAGAGGACGGGAAAAACTGTTGTGCGGAGGAGAGTGAGACACGGGCAAAAGCCAAAGAGGATAGCTCCGGAGAAACGAAGAGAGTGAGTGGAGTGCGAGCGAGAAGGAGAGGACTCTGTGGTGGTGATCGTCGTAACGTTTCCCCCGCAGAGCAGACGATCCCCGCTGCTCGGTGCCGCCGGTATCAGCGCCGCGCGGTTGTGTGCGTTTCAAACATCGCCGTTGTTTTCGTTCTTTTTTTTTTTTTTGTATCCTCGGTTAAATATCAAAACGTACGTGCGGCGAACGAACCACGCGCCACCGACTGTGTCACGTTCTTTAAAACGCTTCGAACTGAGCGCGATACATCATTTCAATAGCTTCGCGCTCTCTCTCTCTCTTTCTCTCCCTCTCTGTCTTTCCTCGTTCTCTGTCGGGCCGCCCCCACCGGTACGGAACGTGTGTACGTGTTTCGGGTTTTCGCCGCTGCCGCTCTACCTTTCTCCCTCCCTCCTCCTCAATCCCTCTCTCTTTCTCTCTATCTCTCTCTCTCTCTCGCGCGCGTGTGCGTCGCACGTACACCAACAAACACACACACACACACACGCACACAGACACACAAGCCACACGCATACACACATATATATGAATACACACACGCGCGCATTGCGTGTGTGAGTCGAGAGTCGCGAGTATCGAGAGCAGTGCGAACGGCGAGAGTAACGCGAGTCGCGCTCGCACGGCGAACCGGCGGTGAGAAATAAACCGAGGGAGCAATAATACCGAGAGAGAGAAGTGGACACAACGACGACGACGACGACGACGGGACGGAAGGCAAACGAAGGAATCGACTGCGCGCGAGAAGGAGCGCCGAGAGCGCGCGCCGAGGAAGCAGCGGCCGCCGTCGTCGCTGCTGCTGCTCGCGAGTGACGGGAGCGAAAGAGAGGGGAGGAGTAGAGTGCGCGCGCGGCGCGAGAAAGAAGGACGGAGAGAGAGAGCGCGCGCGAAGGCGAACGGAGGCAGCGAGCGTTGAGCGCGCGCGGTGGGTTACCACACCCAACCGTGCCGGGGGCCCCGAGTGAACCGACGGCGCGCGCGGAGCCCGAGAGAGCTTGTACCGAGGCGAACGAGAGAGCCGTGCCACGCGAGGGTGAGGGACCCAGGGACCACCGGGTGGTCGGGTTTCGCCGGAGAGTTCTCGTTGAACCACGAATTGGACGCGTCGCCGCTGCGCCTACGCCGCCCACGGTCTCTCTTCTTCTCTTTTTTTATTTCCTCTCTTCCCCGTAGAGCCCGCACCGAGCGAGGCTCCTCTCGCCGCTCTCTCACTCTCTCTCTCTCTCCCTCTCTCTCTCACGCGCGCCGCCTCTACGCGCGCTGCGCCCGTGTGGAGGATCCGCCGACTACGCGAGCGAGAGGACACCGAGAGAAGAGAGACGCACCGGGCGTGCACGGGCGAGAGAGTGCCGCGTAACCGTCGTCCTCGTCGTCTTGTTCTTCTTCTTATACTGCTGCTGTCTTCTTCGTGCGTGGAACGTAAACGCCGAAAAAAAATCTCGAGTAGGATACGCGAAGTCACAACGCGAGAGAGAGAGGGACGGAGAGAGAGCGAGAGAACTATACGACGGACGTGTCTCTGTGGTGCGTGTGCCTCGGTGGTGTGTCCGTCTCTCTCCGTGTGCTGCTGCTGCTGCTGCTCCCGTGTGTGTGCGTGCTCGCGGCTCGGCCGAGCGACCGAGAAACCGCTAGGTGAGCAATCTCACAGCCGGCCGAGAGATAATACATAATAAACGCCACCACCGCCACCCGGAGAGTGAGACAGAGAGATATATCCACCGCGAGAGAGAGCTCTTGCTCTCCTCGCCGAGCGTCGAAGAGAGCAGCCGCGCCGTTAAAATACGCGCGTGACTGACTCTCCACCCTCGTGTGCGTATACGTGACGTGTGTGTGTGTGTGTGTGCGTGTGTCTGAGAAGAGCGCGCGTGTGTGAGTGTAGATTTTTATTTCACTGACGCGCGCCGCTGCCGGGAAAGCCAGGAGAGCAGCCACGGGGAATTGGAGAATATTCGGGAGTAAACGAAGCTGCCGAGAGCTCGGAAAGCAGCGAGAGATAAAGAGGGGGGAGACACATCGAAGCTCGGAGAGCGAACGAGAGAGAGAAAGAGAGAGAGCGAGAGCGAGTGAGGTGCGTGTGGGTGCGTGTAACGCAGCGTCGCCACCCGTACACGACGACGGACGGATATAACGTTATACATTTCAACGACGTATATTTCAGAGCGCGGAGGGTGAAGGAGAGAGGGCGAGAGGGAGAGGAAAGAAACACCGGGGAATTATAATTGACGGAAGGAAGAGCCGTAGCCTCTCGGCTCGTCTTCGGATATCGCCGAATCCGTGGAATCGCCTCGGCTCGCTAAGTCGGAGCGAGCGAGAGAGACACACGCAGCGTGTATATCTATATACACAGAGCTCACACATTCACACACACACAGACGGTCGGACACGGACACACACAGGCGTCGTGCGTGGAAGCGACGAGCGAGCGAGGTTGATGTGTCGCTGGCGTCGAGCCCTGTCAGGAGTGCCGCCGCCGCAGCCGCAGCCGCTGCTACTGCTGCCTACTCTCGTGCCGCGTGTTGTGTGCCTTCGTTGAGTCGACGACGACGACGACGACGACGTCGAACCACGACGACCACGACGACGACCGAGTGCCGAGTGCGTGTCCTCGCGTCGTGGCAGACGCGCGAGATACACCCGGGCGTTGAATAAAATCGCGCGTGTGTGAAAAATTCGCCCGTGTGTGTCGTCTGTGTTGCGCGAACGCGCGTGTGTGTGTGTGTGTATTTTTTTCCCGTGTCGGAAAATCGGCCGGCGTGAGGACGAACGATACGGATGGATAATACGACAATAGCCGGGCGATAACAGTGGTGAAAGTGTGCGCGAAGGGCGGAAAGCGAGCGAGGAGAGAGATAGATAGAGAGAAAGAGAGAAAGAGAGAGAGAGAGATAGAGAAAGGGCCAGCAGTTCGCGTACTACTCGTCGGTCGTGAGAGCGGCGAAAGGTGGGGCGAGCTAGACGAGGAAGACACGAGAGAGAGAAAGAGAGAGAGATAGAGAGCGACGCGAAAAATAAAACGAAGGTGCACAGTGAATTTTAGTTAAGCTTTTTGTTTCTGTTTTTTTTTTTTTTTCGTGCAGTGCGAAAAGGTGGCGGGCGGTGGACCCGTGGAAGTTACGTCGGTACGCGAGGGGAACGCGAGCGACGCTCGGTGGCTTGAGCACGGGCTACGAGACGGCGACGAGGCACCGTCACCGTGGCAAGATAATATCGGGGGAAACGAGCCGAGTGGAGTAGCAGAGCAGCAGCAGCAGCCGTAGCAGCAGCAGCGAGCAGCGAGCAGCAGCAGCCGCAGCAGCAGCAGCAGCAGCAGCTTCAGCCGCCGCCGCCGCCGCCGCCTGCCTGCAGCAAGCAGCGCTCGGGCAGCAGCGGGCACACTCTCTCTCTCCGCACCGATAACTCGCCGTATTCCCTCTCCTTTTTTATTCTCCCCCCTCGCCCCCCGTCCAACCTCCCCCCTGCTTTTCCGCTCTGTCTCCGTTCCCGTCGACTGTCCTTCTCTTCCCTCCTCCTTCCTCCCTCCTCCCTCGTGCGTGTGTGTGTGTGTGTGTGCGCCGGTGTCCTCCCTGCCGAGGATCCTCAGCCCTGTGAATCATGGCGTGCTGCCTGTCGGAAGAGGCCAAGGAACAGAAGCGCATTAACCAGGAGATCGAGCGGCAACTGCGGAGGGACAAGCGCGATGCCCGACGAGAACTCAAACTGCTGCTTTTGGGTTAGTACACCGGGTTTTCCGTCGCGCCGGGCGCGCGCGCGCGCGCGCCCCGGCGTTGAGAGAGGGAAATGCCGGCTGGACTTGTAACGAGGATTATTTTCTATACACGGGCGGAGAATCAATGTGCGCCTGTTGGAACTCTGTCGGTTCTTGCGAGTTTGGAGCCGGCGCAAACGTCCGGTCGAGCCACGTGAACGACGCGACTTGTGAGAGGGTTTTCTTTTTTTTTGGGTTACGCGTTCTTTGGGCGTTGGGAGACGACGGGGAAAACGAGTGGACGGAGCTGAGGTTTTTTGTAGAGTCATCGGGTAATCGATTGTTTTGGCGTGAATACTGAAAGTTTGTTGGGCGGCGAGCAATGAGTGATAACGTTGGTGCTGATAGGAAACGGAGACGGTTTTGGAGGTTAGGGCGACGGGCAAGTTGCGACTGGTGATTGGTTCGCGCGTTTTGGTTTACCGTTACTATAACTTTTTTGTGGGATAAGAATTAGGGTAAAGCGATTCAGGATACTTTTAATTTGCTATGGGCGAAAGTTACCTATATCCATGAAAATCAATGGGTCAGTGGAAAGTGCCTTTTTTATTTGAATCTTGCGTTGAAGATAGGAAAAATGTTTGAAAGTCGTGCAACTAATTTATTGGTTTGAAAAAGTTGGAGTACAGTAACTGTTATTTATGGGCGATAATTTGTGTTATGGTACCGCAAATATTTTTAAATCGCGTGGAAATTTTTGTTTCATGAGTTTCGCTAAAAAAGAATATATTTTTTTGTTCGTTGAACCGGCTAATTGATCGGTTTAAAGTAAACGCAATTAGGACACCGCGGCGCGTCGTTGCGGTTGGCTTCTGATAAATAACCAAGAATATCGCCGCCGAGCATCAAAGTACTTAAAAATATTCGTGCGTAAACTTCCTTACAGCTGTTTAATAGTATTTAGAAAGTTTCACGGAATTTTCGCAGTCTCAGGAACAATATGAACGCGACTCGCGAGAAGCCGGCAGAAGCGTCGACGCTGCCGGCACTCCGCGGCGGCAGCGTCTGCAAACTCTGTTTACCAGTTTCGCCGTTGCGAAACAATGTTATCGCTTATTGCTCATTTTGCATTGCCGGCCCGTTAAAATAGAATAATTAAAACGTTTATTTTCGGACGCGAACGTTAATTCGTTTGACCGAATCGCGGAAACAGTCCGGCGCGAGCGTTTTGTCGCGCTCTCGTTTCCTGGCGACGACTTCCGCCGCGTTGGATGTAAAGCAATTAAAAGAGGATTCAAACCCAGCGGCGAAAAGGCGGACGACGAATATTTATTTTCCTGGAAATTTTATTTTAAACTAATTCTCGCAAATTGCTCGCTCGTTGAAAAGAATTCGCTCGGTTGTTCGGTCGCTGAAATAACATTACGGGACGGTAATTCTTTTTCTCCGTATTTCGTTATTAAGAGGATCCGAGTAATAATCTTTGTACAGTTACATTTTTCGACGACGTTTTAAATCCGTGGCGTATTCTGACTTTTGCGTTGGCTCACAAAAGCAGAGTAACAGGTCGACAGGTGGAAAATATTTTTAAGCTCGAGTCAATTTAAAAAATGTAATTATCGACAAGTCCTCCTATTTTTCCTGATAACCGGCATTTCTCTCTCACTCCAATTAATATTACTTAACCGATAGAAACTGTACTTATAATTATTAATGCGCTCTGCGAATGATTCAAGGAAAAGTAAATTCAAACATTTTGCAACCTTTCCTTCGTCTTTACTAAGTGACGGAGAAAATATCGCGTACACAATCCTAGTTAGGTGGGATTCTCTCTCAACGAAAGAGACGAATCTTTTTTCGTGTAATTCCTCGGCCAATATGCGATATGACACCGGGAACCCCAGTGCAGATCCGCCACGTGGAGCGGCGACCTGTGACCCCGGCGCTATCTCGAAAACTCGAAAATGTGACTTATGACGTTCCGGCAAACGTTGCTCCGCGCGGCAGATACAAGTAATTACTTAAAATGTTAGCTTTCTCGATAAGACGGCGATTCGAACACGCGTTTTGCGTTACAAAGTTTTTTCGCGGCTGTCAGGAAAAATGAGATAACGAATGGAATCACTCGGGTTCAAAAAGCTGCATCTAAATACTCTTCGTAAATTCATTTAAAGAAAAAAATAAAACTCACGGCTCGCCGAGAGGCCATAAAATAAAAATTCTGTATTCAAAAATTAAAAATGAGACAACAAATGGAATCACTCGGGTTCAAAAAGCTGCATCTAAATACTCTTCGTAAATTAATTTAAAGAAAAAAAAATAAAACTCGCGGCTCGCGGAGAGGTAATAAAATAAAAATTCTTTATTCCCGTCGGGACGCAACTCGCGGGTGTCCGGTCTCTCGATGCTCGACACGCGCTTCGCCGAAAATATATTTCTCGCCGTTGCCACACTAAAAATCGAACGTACGTCCGATTTACACCAAGTTACAATCGACGGGGCGCAACACCGTCGCACTCGGGCCGCTCTATTCTCAGCCGGTTTTAGATGACCAGATATCTCGCGCATTATGTCTGGAACTATTTTCGTTGCCTCGCGATCGTATCTCACGCCTCGCGTTCGCGCCATTCTTCGGCCAATAGTTGTCGCGCACGACGAGGTTTTTTCGCGTAACCCGGCCACGTGCGCAATTTATCGAATTTTTTTTAACCCCTCGACAAAAACAGATTTTTGGCCGCAAAACGTCTGTTTCCAGGATCTTTCATTACACCCAAAAAACGAACGAAAATTCCCCACCGAATCTCATTGCCAAACCTAAAAACGTCTGTTTCCAGGATTTGCCTTTCCTCCAAAAAAATTAACCAAAATTCCCCAACGGATTCTCGCTGCCGAAACTGAACACGTCAGTTTCCCGGATTTTTGTTTCCCCCAAAAAAATGAACAAAAATTCCTCACCGAATTCTTATTGCCAAACCTAAAAAAGTCTGATTCAAGGATTTGTTTTTCCCCAAAAAATTAACCAAAATTCCCCAACGAACTCTCATTGCCAAACCTGAAAACGTCAGTTTCCAGAATTTTTCTTTCCCTCAGAAATTGACAAAAATTCCCCCACAAATTCTCGTTGCCCGAAAGCGTCTGTTTCCAAGATTTTCTTTTTCTCCCAAAAAAAATGTATAAAAATTCCCCAAAGAATTCGAGACCAAAAATGCGTAGTAAAAGTTCGAGAAAATAACACACAAAAATAAAACATTCAAACGGTTGGACTCGCGGCTGGTATCTCAGATGGTACGCGGAGAGTCAACCAGTTCACGTACACCCGACTCCGCGGCTCTTACGCTCCGGCCTCGTGTGCACCGCTCGCGCCGCGCGCTCCGCCTCCTCCTCCATTGGCCGCCGCTTCTATTCGTTTGTTCGTTCATTCATGCGCCTAGCGAGTGAGTGAGTACTCGCGGTTTGCCCTGGTCAACGAGCGCGAGGGGCCTGTACTACTCTGCACTCTAGACTTTACATTCTTCTGTGTCGTTCGACGTGCACATAACACAGACACACACGCAAACACTTACGATATATATATCACCTACTATATGGCTACCTATATATACGTATATGTATGCACTCCATAGGTACGAGCCGGGAAAACGAGGGGAGAGAGCAAGACGGCGCGCTCGTTTCTTCAAGAAGGCGAACGAGACGGTCGGTAGGAATCGCGCGCAGGGGGCAGGAGATAGAGATAAAGCGTATGCGCGAGTAGCGGGAGCCGCGGCTTATAACCGGCTTGCACTTGACAGCCCCGACCGACTCTCTGCCCCCCCCCCCCCCCCCCCCCCCGCTCGACTCGACCGAGTGAACGAGCGTCCAACCGAACGATTGACGCTCGACGAATTTACGTCTCTCCGTCTCTCTCTCATTCGCTTTGCCGGGTGCTTCTTCGATTACAACGTCGTAACCATATCGTTAATATCCTGATAAACGAACAGTGAAACTGGAAAATTGTGGAACTTTGCAAAAATCGCAGCGGAATTGGCTCGTCTGCAAATAATTTATGACACCATAAAATGTGCGTTTTTTATTTATTTATTTTTTATCGCTTGAAAAGTGAGAAACGATGAGAATTTTGTGTTTACTATACTGCGTAAATATTCAAAATATTGACGATACTGTAAAACGAAAGCGGATTGATATTGCCTAAATCAAAATAAGGCTGACACTTTTTTTCTCCATAGAATCGCCGAGCGCGAAAGTATGTAATTGCAATTGTATTATCGCAACGAGAGAGCCACTTGGCCGGCGCGTTTGTAATGCACTTTGACTCGAGGGTTCGCAAGTTATTCACCGAAACAAATATCGCCCGGGGTTCTATTGTGACGTTATTGTTATTATATGACGCTTAGAAGAGCCGCCTTAACGCGCTCTTTATTTACCTCTCTCGGGTCTCGCTGTGCCCTTGAGATTATACATGATTCACGCAGCGCCTCGTAGCGTCGTTGTCGCTGCTGCTGCTGCTGCCGCCGCTGTCGCTGCTGCGGGGCCGGCGAGCGGGAGAAGTGGGAGAGTTTCGAGTATTCCGCGAAACAACCACAGTATTCTCGGTGCAAATCGCGTTTTGTGTTTGTATATATATATACACACACATAATAATAAATACATGCATAAATGGCGACTGAAACACCGGGACAGCCGTAACTGCCTCGAATGTTTTTCGTTCCTGTATCGTGAAATACGACATTTTTGCATAGCGACAGTGACACACCCAGTCAGCTAAAACTGATACAAGATAAGACCCGGCTTGTTTACTCATGGTTTTAATGAAGACGAGAGACTTATTGAAGAACGCGAGTAGTGATCGAGGGTAGTGATGGTGTGGTGGAGGAGGGAGGGGGGAAGCAGAGATTGTTGCATTGAACAATTTTCCAATTGAACGCAAGAGGCTGTCGGTGGTGACTCTGGCTCGTAGCTCGGCTGCATCTCGAATCTCGTGCACTGAGAGTAAGGCCACTGCCACCACGTGCAACGTGACTTGACACTATATTTTCGCTCAGCGTTTCGGCTTTTTTTTTTGTTAATTGAATAATGATAATAATTAACGACTAATGTTGTCTATGTGACTATTTGTAATCATAAGTACCGTCATTTCATGCACGTAAGGGATGCCGGGGCTTATTGGGTCGCGTCGACATTTTTATTGCAGCAGTAAAAATCAGCATTTTTTTTTTCTACATCAGAAAATTCCTTTCCAATAATTTCGAGTGTCAAAGTCGTCTACTCAATGTTAACAAATCATGAGTATTAAAGTCATCAAAAAGATTAATTTTGCATAATAGTAATTCCAAAATGATATTAACAAATTGATGAAAAATAAAATTGTTCGGCAAACCCTTTGACAACCCAATTGTTTTGTTTTGATGAAAATAAACAATAGAAATAATTATCGCTATATCGGAAGAACCCAAAGTCTTCCGTTTCATAAACGTCCCAACGTCGTCTCGTGTATTTACATTATCGTCGTTGCAATCGACATAATAACTCGCCGGTGAAGTTTCTTCGGTATCACTCGGTGCAGGAGACACGGGTCGCTCGAGGCGCGCTCGAAGCTTCGCCGGCCAGAAAGCACGTTCGGTCCGCGAAGGCGACGTCACGGTGCTTGTGCACTGCACGGTTTTCATTCGGGACAGAAACAGAGAGAGAGAACGAGCGAGACGATGACGTCGAGAGTCGTTGCGGGGGTCGTAAGTACCATTGTGCGAGTATCGTCAAATGGGCCGAAGCGAGGGATTCACGGGGGCGACCTGAATCACATAGGTACACCAATTAAACCGCACAACGAATCTCTGCATTATCCAGTTGGCCTCGGCGACCACGACCCTCCGACACCGTTTAAGATTAGTCACTTCATTCCTCATCGTCCTCCCCCCTCCCCCAGCCCCAAAGACCCCCCCCCCACCACTCGGGACAAACAATAAACACTGCACACAGTTATGACGTTGAAGCTTGCATCGTTGGAATGCAACGAAAAAAAAAAAAAAAAAAAAATTATTCTAACGATTCTAAAATTATTTGAAAGATTCTAAAAATTTATTGTGACGGCTTAATCGTTATAATAACGTTTTATACTCAGTACGATCTTTTGGGTTCATTAGAATAATTTTTTCATCATACTCACTTTCTTCGGGCCTACGAACTTTTCGCTTTACCCTTCGCCTCGTTTGCATCGCGTGACACCTGCAACGTGATAGCTCTTTTAATTATGTTGGACTAACAAAAAATGTACTTGCCGACTGTGAGAAATAAAATAATAAAAAAATTAATGACGAGGCTTTTGCGGCGAATCTGATGATACTTCGCCTCAATCTAAGTCATATTTCATATTGTTGGTCGAATTGATGATCCCAGGACGAAAAATCACGTCTCCGTTAAGGGTTGTCCGTGTTTCTCTCTCGGCGAAAACGTGCGCGTTGCACTTGTGCCGTGCAAAACGTGAGTTTACGGAGGCCGGCGATCGATCGCGGCGGCGGGGAGAGGCGACCGACGAAGACGTCGCGCGGCGGCGGCGGTGGAGGCGGGTCACATCGAACCCGAAGGAGACCCATTACCGGACGGAATCGCGTGACTTTCGCGAGCAACGACCACACCGGGCCGCAAGTCGGTCTGGGAACGTTTTGTAAGCCGGGCAATTGCACTGGCCGCGCGGTGTCGGTCCGCCCAGGTCGATAAACCTTCGTCGGTTCGTCCGTCCGTTCGTTCCCCGAGTCGACTTCGTTCCTTTCGGGTCTCTTTTCTCGTCGTTGCTTCTCTCGTAATACATAATATACGTAATGCATTGCCGATCTGAGCAAAAGTAACATAATGGACATGCGCCGATCGTCCCGTGCGAGTCTCGTGATCGGCGAGATTCACGTGCGCGCAAACGATCGATACGTTTCGACGATCGACGAGCCGAGAGGAGCCGATCATATATCTCTGAGTCATATCGTCGCCGTCGCGACAAATCGAAGTCCCTACTCATTTGCAGGGGAAAAAAAACTAACCGCAACGAGTATCGTTTCCAGCGAGTCTGTCGTTGAATAAAATAAAATGATTATTCTCCGAATAGTCCGAGTGTTTATTGCCTTGCTGGCGTATCTGTGGCATTATCGTGACGACAAAATTAGGGATAATTGCAGGGAATAAGTGGGTAGAGATTGAGCAAATAATTATTTACTTTCGGTGATGCAATGATGAATTATATTTCGATTAATTGATAAACGTGCGTTGACTGTCAATTTAGTTTGATAATTCAATAATAGGGGAATAGACAGATTTATTTATTTTTATCTTTTTAATTGAATTTCTGGTCAAAACGATTTTTTCCGAAAAAAAAATCGAGACTCTACTACAATTCATAAATAAATATAATTCTTAGGATTCAGTTACTTTTTTACGGTAATGTATTTTGCCTCGATTAACGTTGTTACAATGCTGGGCAACTTTTGAGCCACGCCCTTGGATTCCATCTCGAGACGAGTGGCATATATATATCAAACGGTTTGACAGTATCCTAAGATCGAAGCTCAATTGTAAATTCTGGTACAAGGAAAAGTGATGCCACTTCCGCGGAATATCGCTCGTCGTGGCCGCTATAATATATTAGTCATTCGCTCGAGGGCCACGCGATTATCAGGCGTGATCTAACGCTCCTCGGGGGTTCCGTATAGTATATAAAAAGGATGCACTATTAGTCATCGTTGACTGGCCGACCGTCCGCCTCGTCGTAACAACATTTGTCGTTCGGATTATTTATTAGCTTCGCAATATCTTTGTTCCTTATCGGCTTATACTCGTTTCCGTCAACATTCGTGAGAGGCCAAGATAGACGGATGCTGCTTCATTTCCAACATTAGTTCGTTCCATTGTGTCGTACTTTTTATTCGAGCTAATGACGTCAAATGGTATTTTTACGCTAAAAAATCTCGCTAGTCATATTTTTTCGTCGCATTCCGATAACAATCTTCTCTTTTTCTCTTATACGAAATCTAAGATTTTTTTAAACCTCCATATTAAAAAAAAAAGATGCGATAAATAATTACCAAAAATACGTTTGGAAAAAAATCTTTACAATCCGATTCTGATCCACGAATTATCAACAAATGTATTTCACCGAAAATATATTTGTTGATAGAAATTTAGAAAAAATCATTTTCGTCTTTTTCGGCGCAATTTTTTTTTCTGTTTTCGCGTGTGGCACTTTGACTGACAAAATCTGGGAAAATTTCAACACGCGATGTTTGCGATGCTGGAAAAAAATACACGAAGAAGCGCGTTTCTATTATCGAGCTCTCGAAATCTGTTTATACGGGTAAATAAAGTGGGTGCAAAGAAATGCTTTTATTTCGCGCATCACGTAGAGCGAAACGAAACGGAGGGGCTTCCCTCTGCCCCTCCCCCCGCCTCCTCCACCCTCGGCGCCCTCCCCCCGCCAGTCGTTTGGGAGTGAAATAACGTGGAAGCGAATTTCGATCGAGTTTCAATGATTGCGGGGAGGATCGCGTGTACTCTCGATGCAGTCCAAACAAACGAGAGGAAAGGGCACAGCACTTGCAGCATCCGCGCCGCGGCGCGAGAGCTGCGGTGGCGTCGAATCCGCGCGCCACCCGCGCGTGTTCATATCTCGCCTGTTTTGTCCCGTCGCACCGTGTGTATCGCGCTGCAACACGTACAACCTATACGTATATATACATCGCCGGCTGGATTGCGAATTCACGAGCCTATGTACGGGCATTGCAGCGATTTGCTCTATAAGCAACTCGCTCTCGCTGTTTGCGATACCCTCCCGAGTTTACTTATTCGACCGACGAGCGCCGCATTGTCCGCACCGAGTTATTAATGACAAATAATCGACGAATGAGACGAAACGATTTTTCACCATTTTTACATCAAATGGCGACGACACTTCACGCTGATTTTTATAACCAATGAAACTGGGATGTTTAAAAAAAAAGTTGTGGACTAACGCAGTGAATAGCGTAAATTACCGTAAAAAATTATGGCAGTCTTTTATAATAATTATGTTTGGCATACAAATGACGGAAAAAAATTGAGCATTGAAAAATTAATTTTTATTTCCATATTGAAGATGAAGAATAAAGGTCCCAAAAAATGTTTGCAGATGTTTTTCCAAATGTGACGTTTTTTCGACAGCGAAGACATCGTCGATTTCAGCAATGAAGTTTTCAGCGTCGAGTTCAGCGATGAAGCGCACGAGCGGAAAGCGCGATGTACACACAAACGACGAGCTCGACTCCTATCGTTTCATAATGCATTTTATTAATGCAACGTCGCTCGGTCGGCGGTCGTCGTCGTCGTAGCCTCGGAAGTGCGAGCGCGGCAACGAGGCAGCTGGAGATTCGAGGCATTGACAAGTCGGCGCCGCGGACTTTGTTCCTCCGGTCGCAATACACGTGCACACCACGCCCGGAACAATGCTCCTGATTTTTTTTTCTTTTTTTTTTTTCGTTGTCTCTCTCGCTCGCTCATGTTTTTTCTCTTCCGCCTCGACATCTATGCCGCCCGTTAAATCGACGAACTGCTCGCTCGTTACGCGTTCGTCCCCTCAGCGGACGCACTTTTCACGGCGAGCGATTAAAATCCTCGCGAGAAGACAAATTGATACACGCCGCGCGTTATTGCGCTCCGCGCGTTCACTTTTTAACTCGATATACACACGCGGAAAAAAAAAAAAAAATAACCCGCGTATATAGAACACGCGAGGATCAGCGCTGCCGAATGATTAATTATTCGCAATTCATTAATCATGCAATCCGCGTTTATTTTTCGCCTTCAATTGCGTTTTCATTTATCTTTAATTTGCGAAATCAATCATCGAGAAAAAGATACGCGGATGCAATTATTTTGCAGAGTTTTTTTTTAGGCAGCTATCAATTTTCTCAAACACAACATCTTAAAAGTTGATGCAGTATTTGTTGAATAATCTTTTCATTAATATTTTCTCTCGTAATACATATAGTATATCAATTATTTTGTAAACAGTTTTTAATGTGGAATCGTTAGAGAATCCCAAGAATATCGGGAAATACCAATCAAAATTATATTCACTTCAATCAATACAGTGATTACAGCGATAGCAATTACGATTATCATTAAATCACGCGATTTCCGCCAATTAAAAAATCCCCAAATTTCTTCACCTTTCCCGCCCCCCATTTTCCAATCACCTTTTCGCCAAGTCGCCAAGTCGCCAAGTTGAAAAAGCGACAAAGCGGTAATGAAATACCCTAAGAATTTTTCCCTTCCTCCTTCTTCCGCCTTTCTCGCATTTTTTTTTTCTCCATCTCTTTTTCCTCTCGGAACGCACGGCCGTAAGTCACGTAACGTCTGGGAAGACGCGCGCGAGCGTCGAAACGAACCGACGGCGTGAACTTGGCTCACAGTTGTCGAGTAGCGCGAGAGAGACGGGACATTCTCTCAGAGAGAAGAAAATGGAGTAAGAGGGAGAAGAAGAGAAGGAAAAAAGAGCAGAGCATCAGCCGAGATAAAAGTCCGCAGCTTGGTGGAAGTTATTTTCGTTGTATAGCCGGAGCGCGATTTTTGCCGATCGTTCATACATACCGCGAGCGAATACGCGCGAGCTCCGCTCGACGGATTCGCGAGTAAACGCGCGTGCAAAAGCTGGCGAAGTGCTGAGCGCGGCCGCCGCCGCCGGTTCGCCCCGTGTGTTCTGGTTTAACGCGCCTCCTCCGTCGCACACGGGTACTCTAGTCGATTGGATATTTCGAAAGCGGCTAACCGCACGTGCGACAACGGAAGCTTTCCCCCTCCCCTCGCCGCTTCACCCTCCTCCTCGTCCCCGGAGTGAACGGGTGGGGGTGGGAGCGGTGAGCTGGGGGGAGGGGAGGGGATCCTCACGCCACCCGAAAAGCTACCATCGAGAACTTTATATCCCCATTGGTGATAATCGCCTCGAGAAACAAATAACACCTTTCGATATATATAGTAACTGGGTATATATGCAAATTGACGTTTCGAAATAAATTCGACTTTCTGGCGCGACGAACGCGCGAAATCGATTATTCGGACTGTTTCGCGGATTCATAGCATTTTTTGCTTTTCTTATTTCGGTTTTTTTATTTTCTTTTTTTTTGGTTTCGTCATTGAGCACTGAGCACTGATAGAAAAATTGTTTCGACGATGCACGTGTAGAACTTTTTTTTACGGGATGGATTTTTTTTATGGTGGAAATTGTTTGTTGGAAAATCGTTGGATAATGATATCGATGATATTCCGACGATTTGCGTTGTCGAGAGAATTTTCTGTCAGTCGCATCATTCGAAAACGGAATAAAATTAATTGGCTCCGTTTCAATCATCCTTTCGTTTTTTTTTTTCGTCCACGTGCGGCTGACAAGTCGGACGGTTTTTGTTTTGCGCAATTTTTCGGCGAAACGCCGTCGATGTTTGGACGGAATTTCACGCGTGTCGCAATAATTGCAGCGTTAACCAGGGATTTCCAGGGAGCAGGAAAGTCAGCGGAGAAATATGTGGATCACCTTTCGCGCGTGAAATGCAAATACGTCGGTGTTAAATCGCCGCGAGCGCGAACGGTAAACGGCTGACCTGTGTATTCATCGAATGCGGGTTACGAAAATCGTGTTACACAAATACAGAGAGGCAGGAAAATCATTGCAGCTTCCTGAAAAAAATGTACATGCATTTAAACACTTGACCGGGGCGTGATTAGTCGCTGAATGAGGCAAAAATATACTATACACACAAATGCACATAAATATGGCGATTTATTGTAATTAAAAAAAATCTGTAAGGCATAAAGTTGAAAAAAAAATTGACCTCACATTTGTTGCGCGCGTCTTTAACGTGCAGGGAGAAGTCGGTCGAGCAGCAGAGATCAATTCGTCGGTGACCTCTCGCGTACAGACGGATCTTTGTAAGAGCAAGAAGCGTGCAGCGCGAGTTAAAGCGGTGGCGGCATGACGATCCCAAATTGCCACATTAGCCGACTTCCGCCCGACATAATTAATGAAAACCTGCCGCGCGCTCTTCTGTCTCTCGGCTGCTGCTGCTGCTGCTGCTCGATGCTCGTGGATGCTCCACGTGTCTGCCTGCCGTCCCGGCGCCGCGCACGAGGCCAGCACAAGGAACGCCGTTTGCACGTGCAAACGGCTCAGACTCAGTCTGCACCTCGCATTTACCTTTCGGTCTCGAGGAGACTTCATATTATTGATACGTGGTCACTTACGATCCTCGAGTCTGGAGTTGATGAAATTAATTGCTCTTGATCAGGACAATTTAGAGAACAGCCGCGAGAAAAAAACATACACATTTTGTCAACATTTGTGGGCAAACAAAAAGTGTCGAGGCGAATGTTTATTTGCGCAATTATTGGCATTAGAATAACTGACGTCCATTATATGTTGACGCATTATATGTTAATTTTATTTAAAAAAATTATTAGTTGATGTACTCATTTTATTAAAAAATAAAGTATTGGTTAAAGATAATTTAATTTTGTTCGCATGTCTGCAGACGATTAGAAAAAAAGGAAATAAAGATAAATTGATCTCCGGAGCAATATTGCTGTGGCGGTTTTTTGTGCCTTCGACGGCGACGACGCGAGGATGGATAACAAGACGTCGAGGATCGTCTTCAATTAATGAAGATGAAGGTCCTTCCGTCCTTCGAGGTCCTCAAATTCTTCGATGCAGCCGCCGGATAAGCTGAGTTCATTGGCTCTGTGCAAAGATCACGAGCCTCGACGGCACCAGGAGGACGGGCCGTTGTCCCCGTCGTCGTTGCCCTGCGCTCTCCGCAACCGTCGCTGTTTTTCCCGTCCAGACGCGCAAACGAAACGGCGAAAAGCGAGAAATAAAAAAAAAGTTTGGTCGGATTGATGTCCGAAATAGAGACAAATAATTCATCCAAAATTAATTAGTCGTTCGTTTACCCTCCGTGAAAAAAAAACCAACAATATATTCGTTGTCTATATATAGCACGACATATTTAAAATCGGGTGTAACAATTATACACACGAATATACTTAGCAAACATAATTCGCATTTGCATAGATTTGAACGGTTAAAAAAAATCTTGTATTTGCCTCGTGCCGTTTGCCCACCAGACTCGCCTTTTTCTCACGGTTCGTTAGCTCCTCCGTCAGCTTCATTTTTCGACCGGTTCCCGTTTTGCCTGCATTATCCGCGTTCGGTTTCGGACACGTGTTTGTCCTTCCTTCCCTTCACTTCTCGGAGAATACCCGAACTTCTCGGATACCGCGAGGTGGAAAGCAAAAAAAAACTTGTCGCGCGTTCGCGATTGCGGCCGGTTCGGAAGGCTGGTCGCGATTTTTAGTACCCGACCCGGCCGTACCGAGCATACATAAATGATAATTTATTCCGCATAATTGTCATTAACGCCGCGATTCAAATTGGTAATTGCGCTTCGAGCACTAACCGACGATAATTACGTAAAATCGAGGGCCGACTTATCTGAAAAATGTGTACCGATCCTCGGAAGACGCGAAATTACAGCTGGAAAGTTCAATAGTCGAAATCACTCCAGTTGAAGGGTCGACCCGGGCTGACCTACTTTTTCCTCCTTCGTGACGCTTTTTATATCGCAATAAATAAAACTTAAGGGGCTACCGAACGTCGACCTGGGTACAGCTGAAGTTCTCGAGAACTTCAACGGCAGACTGATATTAAAAAATAATAATGATGGCAACAAATAAAAAACAATTATCATTGTATTCTACCGTTTTGCATCCTACAAAAATATATCTCAATCGTAAAAAGCGTCAAGCTCGATTCTAAGATGGACACACTGAAAAAAATTAATAGTTGTGATTACCAATCGTTGGTCGGAGCTACCAATATTTTAGTAACTGCAATCAATATTTTGGTAGGTCGAACCAATGATTGGTAATCGCAACTACTAATTTTTCTCAGTGCATGAAAAAAATGGTTTCAGACTCGAATGTGCCATTTGACCCTGGCCTGCTCGACGGCAGCAGCGATGTCAAGATATATATATTTTTTTTATTACATACAGAGTTAAAGAGAATTTTCGAGCTAACGAAAAATCGTTTCCCAGAGTCGCTTCCCGTATCGGCTTCTGGCATGGGAATAAGAAAAGAAATTTCGAGTAATTTATACATTCGCCCGACTCTCGGTTGCCGGTTTCGCGTGGATGACGCTCTCACAGTGTAGTACGATATGATGCGAGTGCTGGCAGAGCATCAGCAGTGGCGGTGGTGGTGGTGCTGCTATGGAAAAGCGATGCCAGTGGAGCAGCAGCAGCAGCAGCAGCAGCATTAGCTGCGCGAGGGGTGGGTACGCGGCGATGGTGTTCGCGCGGGGCTGACTGTAGGGTGTTCTCGGGAAGGGTGAGCCAGAGAGAGAGAAAGAGAGAGAGAGTGAGAGGGGGAGAGAAGAGGGACGGTTAGAGGGAGAGACAGAGAAGAGAGAAGTAGAGAAACACAGACAGAGAAGAGAGAAGGACAGGAAAGAGGGAAGGAGAGAGACAGAGACAGAGAAGTGAGAAAGAGAGAGAAGGAGAGAGACAGAGAATGCGAAGAGGGAGTGGAGAGAGAGAGAGTGAGTAGAGCGAACGCAGAGTACGAGTATCGGGGCGGTGGTGCTGCTGTGGCTGGGGTGGCGAGGCGCTCGTCGGCATCTATCGACCCGCACACCACCAACCCGGGTTCTGCCGGCGCGCTCAGAGCCCACCGCCCTGGTAGGTTACGCTCCGAACTCGCTCCTCGTTCGTTCGCGCGTTTTTTTTTAATACTATTTACTTACCGTAAGCGCAATCCCGCCGCGAATAATCCAAGTCGCGAAATTACTAAATCAAATAGCCGCTATTTTTTTTTTTCACGCGAAATCACGAAATTCCGAGGTTATCGGTGCATTTTTAATTCATTTTTTCGGGAGGTTGATGCAAACTGCAAACCAGCAGAAATCGTTTTGTCGATTACGGGTTTCTGGGATATGTTTTTTTTTTGGGAACTCGACGCAAAAAACAAGTAGAATGTTGGTAACTTTCTGTATGAAAATTGATTGTGGAATGCTTTTTGAAATTTCGCAAAACGATTCTGGGACAATTGACTAATTTCATAATTTCGTTATCTCCTGGTATTGTTTTCTTAGTGACATTTTTCGGAATTAAATCGTGGTTAAGAAGCGCTTTTTTATAGTCATCCTACGAATGCGTCAATTGTGATTAATACGACGGAATAACAAATTATTTTAGAATGCAGAAAGCTAATCGATAGAACGATAATTTTTTTCCACAAATAAAATGCAGCGTGCGGTGTTGTTGATATATTTTTTAAAACAATCTACGGGGAATAAGAGATACGTCGATATATAAGATATTATATTTTTACGTGGAGCTCGGCCGTTCGCATTATTGGTATTATGTGCTCTAAGTGGCTCTCTTCCTCTCGATAAGAATCTATTATCGTCTCGTGTCTATTAACCCTCGACGTTGCCGTTGGCGCACGATAATGCGCTCTTCTGTTTTTTCTTCTATAAAATAGCCTTAAACGCGCGTCACGATTATGAAGTATCACGTCGGAGCACACACGCCGCTCGCAACATTGCGAATTTGCCCACTGAACAGCTCATAATCAGACATTTTATTAATAAATGGAGTGAAAGACGCGGGCAACCCTCCAATGTCCTGCATAAAATATATGCGATATTCACTGCAAATTCCATCACATTTCTCTCCGACTCTCTTCAACATATATATATTTTTTTTCTAAATTATGAAGATTTCACTTCCTCCCCTTCCTGAACCCTTCTACATTTCTTCTACCTTTCACCAACAAAAAAAAGCCGGCGCTTCAATACAACGCAAAAAATTTGCAATAATGGAGAGAAAAAACGCAAGAAAATCACAAAATCAGGACTCGATGTTTTTCATGCTAGAATATCTTTTATGTATAGTTTATACGTCAACTTCAATTTAACGCAAAACTAAATTGATTTTTCGTTAGTAACATTACATCACAATTTTGCAAAAAAGAAAGGAAAAAGATAAAAATGACAGAATAAATTTTTCTCAAATACCTTATTTCTGCATTTACTCAATTTTTCGGCTGCGAAGCGCCTTTTGCCAGCAAAAAAACCGGATTCACCGAGCGTCCGCGTGCTCTTTCTAATATTCTCGCGGCCAAAGAGCACGAGAGCTTTGAAAAGGTCCACTCACGAGCATCTAGCCCCCCCCCCCCACTCTCGTCGCACAACCCCTTCTCCGCCCACCCCTCTCTCTTTTCTCATCAGAGAGTTCCCTGATGTATGCGCTTTCGTTCATTCATTAAGTCCCGGGTGCTTGAGCTCGCCGTCGCCTTCCTCGTCGTCTTCGTGTCGGGTTTTCACGGCGGTGGGCCACTTCGCGTCCCGGTTAAGGTCGATGAGACGAAAGAGAGAGAGACGGAGAGGCAAAACGAGAGGACCGCAGCGTGTACTACGTTTATTGTAGTACGTTTGCTCGAGGCGTGTGTCATTCACCGAATATCGGGAAAAGACGCGCGGTGGGGTGGGGCGGGAGGGGGAGGAGGAGAGGGGGCGAGGTCGTGGGCTCACTGCTCTCCTCCTTTGCCTCTGGTATCTCTCTCTTCCTCTCCTCTTCCCTCTCTCTCTCCTTCTGTACTGCGCGTAGCTTTCGGTTGCAAGCTACGAGCTCTCTAAAGCGGCGACGTCGTCGTCTGGCTGCATCATCCCAACTGCATCATGGAAGCTTCTCAGGCTGCTGCCGCTGCTTCTGCTGCTTCTGCTGCACGGAGAGAAGGGTCTGGTAAATTTTACCATATATCTAGTAAAAACTACCATTATTTCCTGGGTCAGGGGAGCCACGACGCCACCCATCAAGAAGTACGAGAACTTTGATAATTTTTACTACGAAATATGGTAAAAATGTTCATATATATGGTAGAAATTCTCATAGTTCTCGTACTTAACGTTAGGTGGTAGCTAGGCGCCAAAATACCAGGCGCATTGGTAATTTTTCCTACCGCGTTTGGTTAATTTTATCAGATTCTTCTCTCCGTGTGCTTCTATTGCTCTCGCTGTTGTTGCTGCTGTTGCTGCTCTGCTTCCGATGCCGCTGCTTCAACGTGAACGTCGTCGCAGTGGCGAGCGAAGCGGAAGGATGACGCGCGCTCGCGCGCTCTGCATACTCATATATACGATATATAGTATATGCTGTAGTGGAGATAGTAGTTGTTGTATACGGTTCAAAGGGCTCATCGTGCGCCGCGCACGCGCAGCGGGCCTCGTAACAGGGAAGCGAAGAGAGAGAGAGGAAGAGAGAGACAGACAAAAAAGAAAAAAAAGGAAAGAAAAAAATGGCTGCGGTAACCCACTGACACAGACAGGTCAGGCGAGCTGGATGGCGGGTGGATGGATTGCACTGTTGGCTTCTCGGTCTTTTTCCCATTCTTGCTGTATATATTTTTTTTCACGTTCCCCTTTTTCTCTGAATTCCACGAAGAGCGCAGATATGCGGCTTCGGGTTCAATTGCATTTGCGGCTCGTGAAAGCTCCGCGGGGCTCGAGTGTTTTGCCCCGTTATCAGTCGAGTCAGTCGGCGCTGAGTGCACGCGATAAAAAAACAACAACAACAATGTTTGCATAATCGTCGCGCAAAAGGATTTGTGAGAAGCGTTTTGTGCAGTGGAAAATTCGGTTGGCTGTCGTTTTGACGAAAAGTCGTTTCGGCTGATTTACGAATTTGTTGATGACGGTGGAGGAAGAGTGTTTTTTTTTTTCTTCTAATTTTCTGGTGAATAAGCTATACAACGGATCAATGTGAAATTAAATTCAGGCTGCGTACTAAAAATGATTGGTATAAGTCGGACGGAAAGGTCATCGACCCAAACATATGTCTCGTGGTTTTCAAGTGATACAGAAATTCAAGTGATCGAAAAATTTCCCTTACAAAAAATGTATCTAAATTACCAATATTCTGTAAATATAAAAAAAAAAAAAAATTATGTCGGTCCGTGTGGCTAAAAAAATGTTTGCCAGTGCGATAAGGAGTGTCTAGCGTTCGCGAGTCGAGGCGTCTGTTGCCCGGCGAACGTTTTAACTGAGTAACCACTTGTAATACATTTCTTAGGAATATGTAGGAGTCGAGCTTATCGATACATCGAAAGCGGGACACGTGTATACCGCAAATTGCAGCGTCGAGTTACGGCGATGCAGTGTGTGTCACTCATCAGCACGTAACTCGCGTCTGGCTTACATTGAAGAAAAAAAAGTCATTCATATTCAAAAACAATTCTCTGGCTGGCTGCCGAAAACAAGTGTTTTGAAACTAACTCCAGTTATTATTCTCACAATCACATTTGATATTCAAAAAGTATCTTTTCTTTTGCTTACCATAGGGTCATCGTTTTATCACCATACAAAGTTGTAGAAACAGTGTCATTGGTCATTTTTTAATTGTGAAAGAAATGATCGCATATCGCGACCTTTTTTTCATCGCCTCGTGGTAAAAAAAAATACACACTAATGCTTCAATTGGAATTACCGTTAGTTCGTTCAGAAGTCATCGGTCGATCAATTTTTTTTTCTCATTACTCGCAGCCTCCGCGTTTGTATCGTATACATATTTTTTTTTGTCCTAGGCGCTCGTCGTCGATATAAGAGATAAAGGCGGCGAGGAGGACGCGAGTATTGCGTCGCGACGGACATATAGGACGTTTCAGACGGCGGGTGTTCTGGCGGCGAAAAAGAAAGAGAGGGAGTGAGTGGAGGGCGCGGCAAATTCTTTTTCAGGCTATTTTATTTCGCGTCTCTTCGGCGAGAACCGAGAACCGAGCGCAGACCGCGCCGCACGTTATATTCGACCGGCGCGCGCGCGCCCCGTGCCATTCACTCTTATCGGGCGGGCAGCACTGGCGACGGCGGCGGCGTCGGCGGCGGCAACGGCAACGGCAACGCGACTTGCGGTTCGGCTTGCTACTCTCGCTCCCTTTCGCTATTTCCCAGGCTCTTTCTATATATTTCCATCCGAGCTCTCGCTCGGCCGGCCACTTGGCTCACTCTCTCGGTCTCTCTGCGCCCCGTGTACGCTGAGAGACGAGAAACGAGGAGGCCTTTTTTAAACTTGGGTCCCGGCGACTCTGTATCGCGAATAGACTCGGGGGAGGCGACGAGATCGTTGCGTATATACACAACGTACATATAAGAGCGTACACGTGTATTCAATAGAAATTGTACGTGTGAGTGTTTATATTATATATGGGGCATTTTAGGTGAAATTCACTGCTCTGCAACCCTTCAGCATTTGATTGCATATTTTTGGTTACTGACCCTACAAATTATCCACCAAATTGTTCTGTTGCCGAAGAAAATGTATTCACGACTATTGCAAGCAGAAACCTACATTTTACATTTTTCGTTGTCGTTTTTTCTACTTAAAAAAAATGGAAAAATTGAGTCTAATTCGCCGCATCTTTTAAATATTACTCTATATCGACTTTTAACCTATACCATCGTTCTCAAGTCGCATATTCTACCCCTAAAAACAATGGTTACGACCCTTTTTTAGGTGATTAAAAAAAATACGATATTTGACAGAATTGCCAAAGTTATCAAGGACAAATGAACTTGGACTTGGTCTGAGAGTCCCAGCCAATCACAATTCGAATAGTTTGCTAACAATGCTTTTCGTTACTCATTAACTTTTTAAAAGAGGGCTCAGAGAATGCAGGATCTTCTTAGAAATAAATAAAAATACCTCTAGTTTTTTACAACTTCATTGACAAAATGTGTATAATTAATTTAGCTGATAATTCTGAGAATATTTTGATTACGAATCGGCCAATTCGAGACGGAATGGCCCATACACGTTGCTGTATTTATGAGTTCGCGTATGTGTAATGACTACGGAATATACACGTGTATACGGCGAGCGTGTGGCTCGTGCGCTGCAAGCCAACGGTAAGCGCGACAAGAAATACGTTAGCTTCCGGTCTCGCCTTTCTTCTTCTTATTCTTCATTTACGTTTTTTTCCCCCGCTCCGTCCAACACTCTTTTTAAAGCCATTTACTGGGTCACTCTCATTAGTATGACGCTTCTCGCGGTGCGGGCGAAATAACGTGAAATAAATTTCACCTCGTCTCGGCGGTTCCACGAGGCTCGCTCGACTTCCGGGCGACAAATTGATCGGGAATTTTCTCCGCATTGTCGCACTTCCGGTGCAGTCGGTTTAGATGTTTAGTGGCTTCCGGTGCAGACCGACGAAACGCGGATGCTATTTTATCGTCCCGCTCGCGTTTAGCCTTGCAGCCTATTTTTGTTCTGCGATTTTGGAAATTTGATAAAAAATTGTTGGGTTGGATCGATTATTCGAGATGGTCATTATAAGGCTCCCTTAATTTTGGCGGATGAACTTAAAACGCACGATCAATATTTTTTAAATGTTCTATCTTATTTTTTTATTATTTTTTTATTTATTTTAAATATTCTTCTTTCCACCATTTGAACTAATAAAAAAGTGGTACGACGTCGAAACTCACGGAAATTTCGAATCGAATGTTAAAAGTGCAGTTTCGTTGCACCAAATTTCCTTACAGTCGACCCTTAAATATTGTTATATCTGGACCGTTGCAGCTCGCGTCCCACGCGGACACTGTTCAAAATTGGAATAAAACTGCCGTCCAACTCCGCCGACAACTTCGAAGTTTGCCGGAGTCATGGGTCCCCCCCTTCCCCATCCTTCCCACGACTGAGTATTCCCCAAGCGCGTTAACTGCGTTTTATTCGAAGTACGAATTCTACGTCGGGACCGGAGAAGGAAATAAATTCTTGATTAAAAATGTCGCGACTTTTTGCAAAAAAAAATGCAGGCAAACCGTTGCCATTAGTTTGTTTACACAGACGCCATTTTCCATCGATGTGCCATGCGTTATCGCGTCTCGTTCGCGCGTTTCTTCTCGCGCTTTAATATATTCGACATAACCGGCGCGAAACAACCTCGTCAGCGTGAAACGTACACGCGTATCAATCCAATTACAATATTTTACATGTAAATCGCGCCTTTTTGTTTGTCCTTAATTGCCGGTTTTCTTACCTCACCTCGCGAGGAATTTGCGGAGTTGCAACTTTGAGTAAACCGAGTTATAGTGATATCGCGATAACAGTTTCTACGTGGAATATGAACACGCAAATTAAACAGATTTTTCGAACGACCTTCGGCCTATAATAATTTGTATTTTATTAACGAAATACACGATTCTTTGAGAATCAACTTTGTGGCTTGCGGATAAAATTCAAAGCAGCAGATTGCTGCCGATGATAAATATGATATTATCGAGAAATCTCCTGGATTTTTCTCAGTTATTTGCATTATTATATTATTGTTATTTATATTGTTTTCCATGCATCAAACATAATAAAGATTCTTGCGTTCGATCGTTCTTACCCTGAATAATAATTACAATTATTTTCGCCTACATTACCATCTCACTTTATGAAGAAAAAATATAAAGTAAAAATATTTTACGTTCAAAATTGTTACGAAATCAAATTCAGCTCGGTCGATGCGATTTTATTCAGGGCCGAGAATTCCGCCGGTTCAACTTCGTTGCGTTTAGTCCTGGGAAGAAAAAGGGCGAAAAAATTGTCGAGCATAAAGCGCCGAGTACACAGCAGCCGCCGCGTACTCGCGCTACTCGCGAGTAGCAGGAACGCGGTTGTGTTTACATGCGAAAAACGCGTTAGCAACACGCGTGATCCCGGGTACACTTTATCGCTCGATATCGCGTCTCCGGGCTCGCGCGGCTAGTGGTAAATTTCCCGGAAAAATGTACCGAGAGTCGCGTTGTGCGCGGAGGCCGCGCGGCGTTGCCTCTCGCGACACTCGCGCGAGCGCAGCCCCGACAGCCGCCGCCGTCGCCTCGCGCGCCGCTCGTATAGCTTGTAAAGGATTGCAGAATGCTAATTGCTGTTTTTACGGCGACCTCGTTCGTAGGATTTAGTGGTCCCCCCGGTATAGAACGCCGCCCGAGTGGTAATGAACGAGTGGACCGGCGAGAAGCGGCAAGGCGAGAGGGGGTTGGAGGCAACGGGAGCAGTGGGATTGCGCGATGGACCCAAGTTTTTCGTACGAGGAATTTATCGTATCGGGTCAACAGACCAAACCTGGACGCGCTGCGATCTCGACGTCGACGAAAATTATCCTCCTGCGCTACCAATTTTATCTCTACCCCACGTGGCTCCCCTCCCCTCCCTCCCCCGCGCGCTCTTCGTGCCACTCGAGGCATTCGCGGCATTTCGATATATTTCACCGCGATTGGCAATCGCTTTTCCGTGTCATACGAAAAAAAGAAAAATATATATATAATTCGTCGAGTGAAAAGAAAAAAATATTGGTGGCGTTAATGGCTTTATCCGAATTATACAGAATTATCTTGAAGCACAGCTGTGTCCGTTTCTGACAATAATAATAATAATAAATAACAATAACAATAACAATAATAATAATTATTATTGTAATTATTATTATAATACACTTTTGTTCGCAAATGATAATCATCGATGCAGGAAAAATTCGCATTTGCTCTTCGAGGTTTTGCAGTTTGAAGTTTTGTCACTGATTCATATCCTCGACATTAGCGTTCTCGTCGTTACTCGTTTTTTTTTCCCTCTTTTCCACAGTTCTTTTCTTAGCGAGCGCGCGGCGCGGCTTTTACCATGAATCATCGTTTTCCGCGTTGACAGACGAGTCAGGGACGCGCGCCGAGCGCATTTTCGCGTGTGCATCGCTCGCGCGCGGACATGCGCGTTGGGATATCGCGCACGTCGCGTATCGTTAGCGGGGCGATGAAAGGAAAAAAAACCGGAGAGTCGCGCCTCCCTCTCTCTCTTCCGCTCGAGGCGCGCGCGAGTCGAACGAGAAATAATCAAAGTGCGCGTCGGACGCGCCTGTGTTAGACCGGTTAACGGATCTTTAGCAGACGGCCCGTGCCGGCATCGACAGCGGTGCGCATCTCTGCGTATTATCGCCAGATATATACGGAAATATTTATACATATATATAATAATGCAAAAATTTGTAAACCACGAGAGTAGCGGAATTCTACGGGCGTTTTTTTTGCCTTTTTGATTCTAATCTAGAAAAAAATGTGCAGTGGTAATAATGGCTGGGGTAAAAATGGCATAAAATCAAATAATTATTTTCGACAGTTCGACTTTTTTTGCTTTTTGATTCTAAGCTAGAGAAAAAATGTCCAGTGGTAATGACTGGGGTAAAAATTGCCCAAAATCACATATTTATTTGTGGGGGACACGGCCATTTTTCCTGATATCGCAGAATTCGTCGGAGTTAACGCAAGATCGACATTTTTTTTTTTGCTTTTTCGATTCCCAGTCAAGGCAGTCGGGTTAAGCGGGTTCGCTCGAGCGAAAAGCGCACTGGAGTCGCTCTGTCACACATCGAGTCTCTCGCCGGGCGCCGCGTGTCCTTCCACACGGCGCCTCCTTTATTTTTAAACCCGGCCTGGCGCGCGATGCACGTGCTGCCCGCTGCTATTGCTGCTGTTGCTGCCGATGTGCGCGAGGCACATCGCGGGCGTTTATCGGTCCTCGGCTCGCGCCCGACGGCCTCGTCGCCGCCGCCGCCGCCGCCGCCTCTTCCTAACTTTACTACGACGATCTTCGAATTCCCCATCGCGGAATCCCGTCCCATTCGTCACCAGCGCCGCGCGATGCAATTCGGCGCCGCCGCGGCACCGGCGACAACAACATCGAGAAATTATCGAGACTTTGAGACATTTTTAGGCAAATTTCGTCGGCGAAATCCGGTGATTTATCGCCCGAGTCCGCGCAGGATCCGCAGAGTGTGAGTCAGATTATCGCGCCGGCGATTTGCATTTTTACTGCTTGATGTACAGACGCGAAGTCTTTTTTAATTTATAATTAATATTTTATTTATTTTTGACGCGAGGAATTACGCGTTTTTTTTAGTTCACTGGATTTGTGACTTGTTGAGTTAATTGGAACATATTGTTTTTAATTTTCACTCAGCGGGGACTGTAAATAGTTGCAGCAGATTTTTCGTGTATGAACAAACATTTTATGCTTGTCGCTGACGCGCCGAAAATTATTCGCAATTATTAAAATTAGCTTCAAAAAAGTTACAGGCACGGAGGAGATAATTTATTTTCAATTTTCCGGAAGGTTCTCGCTAATAAGAATCCATTAACCAAATGGAATCCGCGACGTCTCGTTTCGCCCTTCGCAGAAATTACTTTTGCATAGAGTTCCGGATTTCTTTCGTATTCGCGCGCGCAGTGATAACGAATGAATTTAATTAAAGATCGCGACATTTAACCGAGTCAACGACATCTCGATAATCCGGAAATAAGAACGAAGAAGAATTACAAGAAAAAAAAACAGGATCTTACATGGAAAGCAAAAAAAGTACAGGCTCGGTGGAACATAACCGCATTTCGTGACGTCATTAATTTACCATTTCAAATTTTTCCAACTAATTTTTAAAACAAGATAAAAAAAAGCCAGGATCTCGGTACAAAAATCGCACAGGCTCCGTATCCGCATGCCTGTCTCGCGTCTCACGGCCAAGACTCAGTCGCGATCCGTAGTAAGCATCGAGCCACTTCGGGCGATGGAGTAAGAGGAGCGAATTCGAGCCCGAGGGAGAAAGACGACATAAAAAAAAGCAAGAAAGAAAGTCGGAGCAAGAGAATACATAGAAACATATATAACACACTCCCACTCCCACACTCGTACATATATATTATTAATGTACATGTATGTATACATGCGCGAGGGTGGTACATGAGAGAGTGGAAGCTCGTCGTCCTCGTCGTCGAGCTTTCTGGCGAAGCGAGGGGCGGCGACGTTAAAGATGGCGCGCCGCAGGGTGCGCGATGTCGGGAGGGGCGGAGTGGGGGGTCCCCCTTCCCCCCCCCCCTCCCCTGCCCACGTCCACGGTTTGGCGATATATAAATGTGCTGGGCTGTACGGCGTCGCCCGTACGGCAGCATCGGTTGCGGAAAAGTCGAAGGATTGCGCGTGGCCGAGGCGCGCGCTCCTCTCCCCGTGCGATATGGCAGGCACGCAGCCAGCAGCAGCGGCGCCGGCAGCAGCAGCAGCAGCAGCAGCTTTTCATTCATGGTTTTCGAGAGCGCGCGACCGCAGCGCCACGCCCTGGCGGCGCCGACAGCGGCGACGCCGGGAAGCTCGCGCCGCCAGGCGCTGCGAGTGCGCGTCGCGCGCCTCGCGTTTTACTCGGGGCAGATCCCTCGACGACGGCGACGACGACGACGACGCCTCTTCTCGTCGTGTCGAGCGACGCCGGCGAGAAGAGAGGCGTCGTGTATGTATACCGCGCGACGGAGACACAGAGAGACAGCAAAAGAGGAAGAGAGAAAATCGCGACTCCGAGTTGCTCCAAAGGGAAAAGCGAAAGAGACGCGCTTGTGACTCATGAAAAATAAAAACCTTTCCACCTCATTCGGTTTCTTTTTCTTTTTTCGTCGACCGAGCAGAGGAAGAAAACTAAGGGGAGATGTAGGATGAGGGTGATGAGAGGGAGAAGACAGATTTTTTTTTTTCTTTTTTTTGCATGGGCAGCTATTGCTGTTTGCTATAGCTGCCCTATTGGAAATGGGAATAATTTTAGGGCCAGTTTCGGAAGGTCGGAAAAGTTTTCGGACGCTCGCGCGCCCTCCGCTGTGTTGAAGGGGCAGGGGGGCGGGGGTTATATTGATTTCCGCTTTTCCGGGCGATAGCACCGCGCGCGCGTTTTGTTGTTCTGTCATTTTGGGCGGTGAGGAATGTCGCGAGAGTCGCGAGAGAGAGAGGATGAGAATACGCCGTGGATAACTTGTTCTGGTTCGAGCAGTAGGTGCTGCCGCTGCGTACGGCTGCTCGAACCAGCGGCGAGTCAGCGCGCACACGCGATTCGTTTGGGGAAACACGTGGAACGCCGACGCCTTGCGCCGGCCTATAACGTTGGATGCGCGAGCGGCGATGCCATTTCCCTCTCGTCTGATCCGCGAAATCGACTGGTCTGCGAAAAAGCGTATTCACCGAGACGCTTTCAGACGTTTTTTTTATGTTCTTCAATTATTTGCATCGTCGCAGATGAATTTTTGTTTTTATGAGAAAGGAAAACTTTTACCCGGATTTTCACTTCATTGTGTTGACAAATTTTCTAAGTTATGAGAATAAGCATTTGCGAAAATGACCTGAAGGATTTGAGGGACTTCTAGCGTTGGAATTTTAATAGGGAACGATAACAAATTTTAGTTGGAAACAGTTGTGGGATCTGATACGTTACATTTGATTCTGTTATTGTAATTCATTTTGCGAATCAGTCGTACTTGTAGGGAAAAGAAAAAAACTAGAATGAAAACTTAACTGCTTAGTGGCCTTAAGAAAGGTCTCAAGTATTGAGGAGTCATTTCTAAGGTTCCACTTTGCAACATTTTCCTTAACCCTCTTCGCGACTGACTTTCAAAGATTTTTTTTTCTGTCAATAGGGCTGTCTCGATTCTTGACTAATATTGTGTTATGACACTTGCAGGTACTGGTGAGTCCGGGAAATCGACATTCATCAAACAGATGAGAATTATCCATGGATCCGGATATTCGGACGACGACAAGAGAGGCTTCATCAAGCTGGTCTACCAAAATATATTCATGGCCATGCAGTCCATGATAAGAGCGATGGACCTCCTCAAAATTCAGTACGGGGCATCTTCGAATGTAGTGAGTATCCTTGACACGGTGACGTCGCCCACTAAATTCAAATTTGGTCGAGGGAATTTTATCGTGTTTTTTTTTTTCTTTTTAGGAAAAAGCAGAACTGGTGAGAAGTATAGACTTTGAAACAGTAACGACGTTCGAAACTCCATACGTGGAAGCCATTAAGGATTTGTGGGCAGACGCCGGTATTCAGGAGTGTTACGACCGTCGACGAGAATACCAACTTACGGATTCTGCCAAATAGTAAGCATTACTAAATTTCTATTCAGGGGGTCTATCGGTACATGCCGCAATGTACGTTTCTACGACGTGAGATCACGCGAAATTCTTATGGCTAAAAATACACACGCGTGCTACACATCGAATGGTCACCTGAAGGAGAGAAAAAAAATACGACCGACGAACATATTGACGATACAATCTTTGCGAAGTTCAACAAATTTGATGCAAATGTTTTTTTATTCAAAGTCAAAATTTTTCCGATTATCGGAAAACTAATTGAACGATTCTGACGTAGCAGTAAGAAACACAATCTGGTTTTATAATATTTATATTTATCGTTAATACACATCGAGGGGAGCCTTTTCAATTTTTTTTTACTACACAGATACCATTTTTGTTCGTAATTGAGACGATTTGAGACGAATTTTACGTACACTAAAAAGTTCTTATCAATTCTTCAATGGAAATGTTAACTGTTCAGCCGACGTATAGCGTCTTATGCATGTTTTTTTCGTCCTCGTTGAAAAAAATCGAAATAGCGCTGACTAGCTGTTAAAATGGAGTACTTGAGATTTTATGAAATATCCTTATCAATTAGTCCATTTACACCATGACAATCCGAGATGCACTTAATGCCGCACGAATAATCAGAATGTCACGAATTTTTATCCTGCCGTAAGAATTTAAGATATTAAGAGCGCCAATGTTACAGCTACCTAATGGAGATAGACCGAGTTGCGGCACGAGACTACCTCCCCACAGAACAGGACATTCTTCGTGTGAGAGTGCCCACAACTGGTATAATTGAATATCCATTTGACTTGGAAGAGATTCGGTTTAGGTACGTCAGATCACCCACTGGGAGATAGAGAGAGAAAGGACGAGGAAAAGGAGTTTCGCTGCCTGGGCCTGTGATCTACTTGCATCGGGATCTCTCCGCAACATTTTTCTTCTGTCAATGTCGTTTTTTTTTGTTAATCGTTACCTCCTGCACATTGTCACTAATTTTGCAACTCTGTTTCTCCCATTACCAGTGTGTGCTGATTTTGTTTTCACGTAATCGGATCCATCGATTTCCAACGTCGTTGCCATTTCCACTCGCGTGAAATTTTATACTCCGCAGCGCGAGCGATTTTCTCGTTTGTCACGTCTGCACTGGTTCGGTCATTGCCAGAGCCCGGAGCTTTGACTTTATTTTCCTTACAATTTTATCTTTGGATCCGATTACGCATGGTGATCTTTGCAGAACGTCGGAATGCGGGCGCCTGCATGTTTCTTCGCATAAACAGATATTCATATACATGTTCGTATATTCGTATGCGTGTATACTTATTTTTTATTTTATTTGTTTAATCGCAACGCGACACTCGCGTGCGAATAATTCTCGAAGGAAAGAAAAATTGCATGGCATGCACTATCAAGATCGTTTCGCTTGGATTGTTTTCCAGTTATCTGGAAGACCTACCGCGTATCGAAGCGTCTGACTATCTCCCCACCGAGCAAGACATTCTTCGGGCTCGAGCTCCCACAACTGGCATTATAGAATATCCATTCGATCTGGATTCCATCATATTTAGGTACTAACTAACGTAAATGTCGTAGCTTCGCTCTCCTATCGGATTATCTTATTACGTGCGTTCGGAACGTACCTGTCTAGGAGCTTAACTCTCGAAGCCTCGCGAGTTTCATGCGAGACAACCCCGAGGTACCGAGATTACGGATCAACTAAGCGAACGGAACTGTTAACGGGGGAGAAATTAATTAACGCTTATTTTCATTGCATGACAAGTTTTTTTCATAGTTCGTGTAGTAAATAAGAAATTAATTTTCGTATTGAATGAATTAAGAAATTGCTTTTTATATAATTTAAATCTAATAACGTGCATGTTATTAATGTCTTAAAGTTGTAACGGTGTACGTTTGGTTTTTTTGATCTGTGTATTGAATGCTTGAAATTATTCCTGCGCTAAGTTTGGTAATGAATGAATATATTTGTAAAGATGGTAATAAAGTACATCCGTTTAATTGCGCGATGAGAATGGCTCAGAGATTAAAAGATTGATTCTGTAGTGTCGCTTTTGAGTCACTTCGGTGAGAAAACGAAGATATTAATTAATGAATGTGACTTGATTAATAGAATGCTTTGAATGTTACGTGGGGTATTTGTTCTATTTTCGATCTATCTTACTTTTGCTTCCCGATATACAAGTAGGCTTGCTTTGCGTGGATACTTAAGGAATGATATTGTATAGGATTTCGTTGTGTCAACGATAATAACGTTGGATATTCTTGCAGGATGGTAGACGTCGGTGGACAGAGATCTGAAAGAAGAAAATGGATCCATTGTTTCGAGAACGTCACCTCGATTATATTTTTAGTAGCTTTAAGTGAATATGATCAAATTCTGTTCGAATCGGAAAACGAGGTAAGAAAAAAAATGACAAAATATTTAGCACGACCTAAGCAGACTCGATTTTTCAAAGTTACTAATGGTTATTTTTGTGGGGACATTTTTCAGAACCGAATGGAGGAGAGTAAGGCGCTATTCAAAACGATCATAACATATCCCTGGTTTCAACACTCCTCCGTTATTCTGTTCCTAAATAAGAAAGATCTGCTGGAGGAGAAGATCATGTACTCCCATCTCGTCGACTACTTTCCAGAATACGACGGTAAGTCTATGAGCATTCGGAATAGTTGTAGACATTCGCGTACAATCCGTTCTAACTGTCAGCAGACCTTGATCAACATTCACGAGTATCAAATTTCTCACATTCGAATGATATCGGTCAGATAATTTATTTTCGTCTATAAACATTCATTTGTTAGTCATAAATGAAACAAGGATAATCGAAGGTACTTGGGTATATTTTTACAGAAATTATGACAATTTTCATGAAAAGTAGCTTATATCCTCGCGTCTGCTGAAATTGTATTTAATATTATCACTGTCTTGTGTCATATTTGCAATCTCTTCGAATTGTAAATTCTTTTTTGTCTAAGTAAAAATAATTCACGGTAGTAAAGCAATAAGTTTTGTGGTATAGGCCCTAAGCAGGACGATAAACCGGCCCGAGAATTCATCTTAAAGGTGTACCTCAGTTCGAATCCTGATCCTGACCGCATGTGCTACTCGCACTTCACTGCTGCGACAGGTCTGATAAATAATGTCTTCAGCTAAATTGTAGCTGGCTAGCAACACTGTTTAATCCACTCACTGAGATATATAACTCGAGAGTCGAACCCCTATCCAATATTTGACCAGAAGTATCGCACTCGTGTACAATGTTTTCATTCCCAGCCGCTAAAAACGACCTTTGCTTACCGTACCTTACGAAAAACCGGATTGATATCTCGGTGCCGTCGTCACGGAGTTATCGGATCTAGATTAAGGGCTTTTCCCAGCAACGCTGCACATAATCAACGATGCAAGGCCGATCTCGTTATCTCTACAGCGAGTTCAACAAAAACTGTCGTTACCGCTGATTTTTTTTTCGACTATTCGTAACCGAGTTGTGGCATTTTCTATTATTTGGAAATATTAATTAAATAGAAAAGAAGTAAATTCATTTATTTTGTTCATTTTGTGATGCATACATTGTTGAAAAATTCTATTTCAATGTTTTGAACGATATTTTAACAACTTTTGAGCTAACTTCTGCACATTTTTTAACATAGGCTACAGATTTTGAATTTAAAGAAGTCGAAAAAAATCGCCTTTATTGTCGAGCTGCATGGACAGCGAAAGTCAGTTGGAATTAAAAGTGATGCGTCGCGTCATCGCCTCTAAATCCCAAATTCAATTAAAACGTTTCAAGGTTGCAGTACGAAATTTCGATCGCAGCTCAATCTCGCGATTGTGCAATCGGCAGCAGCTTCTTAACTATAACTCTTGAGAGGCTTCATTGACTTGCACCGAAGCTAATTTAATAAGCTGTCCTTCGAGAGCATATTGAGTTATCTCGAATTATTGGATTAACTCGAATTACGACGCTCTTCCAGTAACACTACTGACGATGACTCACCTCCCGTTCCCCCACGTATACGTCGTGTTTTCCCCGACTTACGCTGCAAGTACATATGGTCTTGTAGTTGCCCGTTAAAAAGAGAGAGAGAAAACGAGAGAAAAAAAAACCAAGTACCATGATATCCGCAGCAAGCGCAGTCGTAGAAGTATTTTTTTTTTCTTTCCAGTATGTATAAAAGTTCACGCACAGTGTGTCCCTTTAGTACGGCTTGTCGTGTATATTTTCAGGGCCACAAAGAGAGGCCACAGCAGCTAGAGAATTCATACTGAGGATGTTTGTCGACTTGAATCCGGATAGCGAGAAAATTATTTATTCTCACTTCACGTGCGCCACAGGTAGGCTCGCTTGTAATTCCCCGAAGTAGGGCGCTTTACACCGCGCGCCCGACGTTGCATGTCGTCGACGTGTCGTCGCTTCGTTTTTTATTTTCATTCTGCTTACTCCTGTGTGACACTTAACGTTTGATGCCTGTTTGCTTCTCTCGAATTCCCCCCGATCCTACGGTAAGTGACTAATCGGACGACGCGAATACCAATTAGCGCGTCGAGGAGCAACCGAACTCTCCGTGTCACGATAATGAATAAATTGCGTTTTGTCGAGTCGGCCGCGGTCTCGTTTGCCAATTGGTATTCGTGCATCTCCGTTGTGGTCGGACGATATATTCTAATAATGTATTTTTCTTCTTCCCGATAATCTTGCATGCCGCACACGTGGATTCAATTATCAGACACGGAGAACATCAAGCTTGTGTTCTGTGCCGTTAAGGACACTATTATGCAAAGTGCTCTCAAGGAATTCAATCTCGCTTAGAACGTGTTGACGAACTTTATGCTTCGTTTTTTTCGCGAATTTTTCGCGTCGGTTTCTTGGCAGGAGCATCGACGGGTTGCGCCATTTTCGGCTTGGGTTCTCTTTTTCTTCTTTTACCAACGACGCGCGACGAGATATCGTGATAATCACGGTGTGCGTTTTGAGTATCGACTGCCAATTGTGAATTTTTCGCGACGAAAAAACGCTTTGTAACTTCTACTACTCGTCCTGGTAGTATTGTCCATTGCTGCGATTATACTAATGTGAAGCAATCTACGTCTTAAGATCACTAAGGATATTTCATGCTTTGCACAAATGTTTGTCAGGTATACGATGCATCTGGGTACTGGAATTAATCGATATCGTTAAGTTCGACACAACGAATGTTACTTTTCGTCTGTTCGTGTAGCGAACTCCTTTTACGTGCACTACTAATATCATTCTAATAGCATGTTTGAAATTATAGATATTGGAGTTGATTTATTAACGCTGACTCAGTAAAGAAATATAATTATTCAAATCGATTAGTGATAATTTATGGTTTTAATTTATACGTTCATCTCGGTGTTGTTGCTTGCGGCTGAGTGCCTTAAATGTATTGGCGAAGTACATTTTCGCACGTTGCTTAAAAATTGCAGAAACGCTTTTCGGAGTTCAATAAGTTATACCACAATAAATATGCGTTGCACTAGTTTCAATGATTCTAAATTTTAATGAATAAAAAAGAGGTTTACCTGTGAAAAGTCAGATATAGGAAAAAATGTAATTCACATGCTGGGAGTTTGCAATCAACCGCAATAATCGTTGAAATATCGAAACGATAGAAACGTTGAAAGTTGGAAAGTTCGCACCGATTAAGATTCATTCGTTTGTCGCCAATCGGTTCGAATTAACGTATTTGTTTACTGGGTATTCAGCGTGAACGAATTCAGTTTAGTACTGTTAAGTGTAAAATTTGTTTGCCACTCGTCCGAGTTGCCTCGGGGCAACTCGCGCTTCTGTGTGTAATCGACAACTACAGTACCGGAAATGACTTTTGTATCGATAATAAAATAAAGGGTTGCATGCTTTGACGCGGGTATTTGGTTCATTCATCGGACACTCAGTGGTTTTTTTTATTCGTTCCCTGGCGAATGTGTCACGCATGATACCTTTGCATCTCACTTTAACAAGCTCACGAAATTCGCGTTTGGTAAGTTTTCGTCGCAAAGCCACTAATCATTTTGCAATAACGCTTTAACGATATTCTCGCTGCGAATTCACGGACTAACGATTATGTGTGTGCTTGACAGATACGGAGAACATTAGATTTGTCTTCGCGGCGGTGAAGGACACCATCCTCCAATCCAATTTGAAAGAATACAATCTGGTGTAGACGACATCGATGTGATAAACCAGAGTGGATTCAGCTGTATCTACAGACCTCACAGACCAGAGTACCCAGTGTATGGACTTTGTTTGCGAGCTCGAGGAAGCGCGAGAGCGAAGAAAAAGAAAGAAAAAAAAATGATAGCAAGGAAAACCGAAACGAGAGCCCAAGAGAGAATTTAAACAAAGTACGAAGGACAAAGCTGGAAAACAATTTACAAGACTCGTGGGGTGCTGTCTGCATAAAATGTCGCTGCACGAGTGTAACAACTTTTTAGCTAGAAAAAAAAAAAAAAAAAAGAAATATGTACGATTGCGAGGGAAAGGGGGTGTAATTTCCAGCGACAAAACAAAAAAAAAAACACAAGGACCTAAATCTGAGCGTTATACGTTCTTTCCTAAAACTTTTCACTATCGATACCAACAAACTCATTTAGTTTCGTACACTATTTGTTGAATTTGTTACCTTTTTATAGCTTAGCTTAGTCGATCGAGCCCGGCTGACTGCGACATCGCCTGATTTTTATAATAACGAATATTAAGGAAAAAAAAAAATAACAAAAAATCACGAACAAAAAAAAACGCGACAAAAAATGATAAGAATAATAATAATAATACAAATATACAAAGAGGAGAATGGGGGCGCGACTGCGTCGCGCGTCACACACTAAATCTGTCTCGAGCAGAGAGATCTCAGCTAGAGAAGGATTAGATAAAACGAAGATTAAGATGGTGAGAGTGAGGGAGAAAGGAGAGCGCGCCGCGATTAAGAAAACGAGAGACAGATAAAAGGGTGGAGGTGGTGACGAGGAGGACAAAAAAAGCTTTTTAAATCACGAGTAGTCGGTGACACAAGTGAGAGCGATTCTAGTGCCATTTACTAGTGTGGTGTTTTTATTGCAGTCCTTCGTTAGATGCAAAGCCAAAGTGTTTTTTTTTATCTGTGCAAGAAACGACTAAGTTTTTTCTGCATGTGACTCAAATTCACGATTCATCGTATAAATATTGTTATATATAATATATAAAGAAAAAAAAAATGAAACATAGAATAGGGTCGAGGATAAAAAAGCAGCAGCGTCAGCAAGAACAACAAAACCAACCAACAAACCATCAATATTTCAACGTCAAGACAAACATCAGCAGCAACAGCAGCAACAACAACAATAATTATTAAACAAATATTGAAAGAGAATTAAAGAAACTGACTAAACTTCAGCCCTGAACTCCTTAAACATTACAAATATTAGGAAACGGCATCTGTTTGATGTGACTTTAGGTAATTAGGAGGAGGGAGGGAGCAGATCACTGTACTGCTCTCTCGGTCCTCTCGACGTCGTCGTTGGCTGCCCTGGAGCGCGAGGGCTGCGAAAAACAAACACGATTTTACGAGCCGCCATCGGATCCAGAGAAACCTTCGCGCTGAGAAGAGCAAACGCGACGGAAAAGTGAGGAAAGAGAAACTGTCGAAGACGCAGCCGATACGGGGATGTGTGTTCCCGTCGGCTTTTTTTCGCTCGTTTTCCATACCCTTTTTTTCCACCATCTTTGCGTCGCACCTTTTCCGAGCGCCGAGGCCGCGCGGTTTTCCCTGCATTGTTTTTTTTTTAAATATTTCTTGTGTCTCGCGTGCAGCCCTCGTCTCCCCGGACCGCGATGTCACCGCGTAGCAAGAGACATGAGCTGCCTCGAAAAATCCTGTACGCACACGTAACACGAGAGCTAAAGATTCGGCGGTAACAAAAAACAAAACGCAGAAATAATATAACACACCGGGGCGCATGTCTCTCGCTCGCTTTGTATCCACCTTACAGTGTACGTATGTATGAACTGCTCACTGCCTGCGCTCGCTCATGCTGGGCCAGCGCACTGCCCAAATGCCGGTATTCTCTCGTTCGATAAAAAAAAAACAAACAAAATAAAAAAATAAAAAAAAAAAGTAAAAAATGCCGTCTACACCACCTCGAAATTCACGGTTCCTCCTAGTCGAGTCAGCGAGAAACAAAATACAGTAAACGAAGGATAAGGACGAGAAGAGAGAGAGAGAGAGAGAGAGACGAATGAAAAAAATGTAACGAAGAAGAAACTGAGGTGGTGTTGAACTGCTACACAACGCGTGACCTAGAGAATACTCGCACGATAAAACATTACGGCGTTGGCCGAAAAAAAAAATTTGTCGCGCGAAGAAGAGTGTTCGTCGCCGAAGCATCGGGGGTTGCAGCAACATCATGGAGCAACAACAAAATACAACAGCAACAGGAAGAACAACCGGACAACGTTATTAGATAATATACCGTAAACTTGAGTTGCTCAATCCCCGCGGGCGCAGCACCTCTTCGCGCCGTCAATGCCGCACGCACACACCGGGCAGCATACGTCATACCTACTTCGGTTGAAAACACTGAGTTTATATGGAAGAAACAAAAAATATATATATAAATACATTGGATAAAGTATATTAAGAGATAATAACAAACAAACAAAAATACTATTGAATAATAAATAATACTGCTTGGTTTTCAGTGCGAGTGAGTGAGAATCGTAAATTGACCATCGTATGCGAGAATGAGAAAAAAAAAAAAACGTGTAAATCCTGCGCGAATGCCGATGATGTCGCGTGTCAAAAAGTCCGAGTGTTGAACGAAGTGCGACTGGAGTGGTAAATGTATCGAAATGGGCACGGCTGAAGGGTGTGAGGGAGAAAGAGAGAAAACAAAAAAAAAATAAAACGCGGATAAACGATATCGTGAGTATAGTTATACGTACGATGAATATGATTAAGTGTAAACGCTGCGTTAGACGTTTCGAAAGCGGCGAAGCATCTATCGCGGTGTAACGCCCAGGTGTTTATAAACTTAATGCCTGTGACACGAGGACGAGCGAGTGAATAAAACAAAAAAAAGGAAAAAAACGCAAGTTTGTGGCTATAGTTCATTTGTAAATCATTTCTTGTCAAAACGAAAAAAAAAAGTATACATTTTTCTGAAAGCATAATATGTTGGGTATTCTTTCTGTGTGTATAAAATGTAAACACCTACCAAACCCAAAATGAAATCAATGTTTCTAACTTATTTATAATAAATAATATACATTAATGATAAAAATAAACGCAGTTTGTGACAGTAGTATGGAGCCCACGGCCAGCATTCACCGCCTGTCCTTTCCTTCCCCGCAGTCATTGATCCTTGCAACGGGAAATACCAAATTTTCAGCCAGGAGGACTCCGGCATCCCGTGATCTCGGTGTCGGTAAAACAGAGACCGGCGCACCGACGTACGGACGCTTCTTCGCTGGGGGTTTATCTTTTCTCGTGATGGGTAAGTACGGTTCCGGTTTGATCCGACGACGACACGAGGGGAAGTTCGAGGGGTTCAAGGGAAGTTCAATTTGTCCAGTACATTACCCTAAGTAATTGCAATTTGTTAGTGACTGCAACTCGAAGGAAAGTTTGAAGTGCTCGAGCTCAATTCGAAGTGTGCCCAGTGCATTGCCATTGTCCAATTGTAATAGTGACTGTGATACTAAGTCACAAAGAAAAAAAAATGTTTTCCAAATAATTATGCGTGATGGATTTTATGATACATGCGATTTTTATCTAGTAGTCTGAATTCCAATTAGCATTTAGCTACAAGTTCATCGATTTCATAGGACAGCTCTATGGTTTTACTTCAGAGTAGCCTTCAACTACTAATTGTATTAATTAATAAGATTTTTTAATATTCAGTTACTATTCGTATAGATGAAGATGACTGTTAACTTTGGAGGCAAAAATAGCAAAGAGAGATTCAGCTCAGAATCATAATATATATGAGGTTGTATCACTTAGAAGGATTCAAATAGCATTAAACTTCATTAATCAATCCACCCACATTCCCCATTTTATCAAGAATTGAGATAGATCGTTTAGCTATCCGCAATGATTAATGATGATGAGCAACGGCATGTCTTACATAGTAGGATATAAAATTTGCAGTTCGCAATTCGCAACTGTACTCACATGAAACTAAAAAAAACTAAAAAACCCACAGAATCAAATGTCCCAAGCAGCTTTCAATTACGAACAATTCAACTGAAATTATTCAATAATCCAAATATCCTCCAACAAAAAATTCCGAACACCAGACTCATAATTGACAGCGCCTTCAAACCCAAATCCCCTTCATATCCAGGATACCCCTGAGCCGAGTATACAAAAAAAAGCTTCTCCCACAAGGCAAAAAAAAAACAGAAATGCCCTTTCGTCCTTCTCGTCGAGGGTGGAAACCGAAACATTTTTTCCCAAAAACCAAGGAAATCACTGCGTACGCCCGCGGATCGATTCCTCGTCCGGCGGCAGCAGCAGCAGCAGATGCCGGAGCCGCCGAGTGTGGCGTGCGGCTCCGGGTGCAGAAGTCCTTGAAATTTTGGCGCAGAACCGAACGCAGAGGTCCTTTCGCGCGGAATTCACTCCCTCCCCCATCCCTACCCCATTCTACCCTCCTGGTCGCCGCGTGTCTTGAAAGGTCGAGCAGCCCTTCCTGGGGCTGGGTCTGCGCGAGCGAGGGACAACGTTACTCGGCTGGGAGGAGGTGCGGAGGGTAGGGAGGGGCCCCCTCCCCCCTCCCTCCCCCTCTTTTCCCCGCGGGTGTACGCACAGTGGCTTCCACCACAGTGACCGAAAGGAATCTTTACTTCGGCAATGGGGTGGGGGGTCGCTCGGCGCACGCGCGCGTCGACCCCGTCGCGCAGCTTCGACGGCAGCAGCACGACGGCGGCCGTCGTCGCGCTCCGCTATCGAATGTTGGCGCAAACGCTAGAAGCGCGTCATACCCGCAGGACTTCCGTACCTATCGGCCCTTTCGCCCGATAACGTGCGCCCAATCCCCAGTGGCTACACCCCTCGATCGGCTCGTTCACCGCAGTTTCGCAAACTTCGCCCCGGGATCCTTTCGGGTCCTTCCGGTCGTGCCTTCTTCTTCGTATCCTTCTCTCTCTGTCTCTCTCTCATCCTCAGATCGCCGAACGCGCGCGGGACCCTTCGCGACTCTCCGCCGATTTATCAGTTCCAAGCCGCGAAGATGAGTCTGCTGCTCGAGGAAGACGAGATCGACGAGTGAGTATAATTTTGTTTATACCACTCGCCACGTTCCTTGGCTCGTTGAATGTCGTTCGTGTTATTTGGGGAAATAAATATTTTTCCAGGCGTGAATTTGGAAAAATCGCGTTTTATTTTGTGATGATGCTTTGGAGATGATTTTTTTTTTCTGGGAGTGGTTTGAGGGCTTCCTTCGTATTTTGGTGACGCTGAGACGGGTCGATTTTATTTGGCACTTTCGGAGGGTTCTATGTCAATATTAAGGTTAAAGAGGCGCGTTGAATTTCTCGTTTCTGCGAGGATGTTGCATTTTGTTTAGAGCTGCGAAGATTTTGTGTTGGCCAAGTGCATTTTGTGGTAATTTTTAATTTCGCAATTTAGTCGATGGTTTGATTAATATACTCTAGTGTTTTTTTTTTTATCAATTCTGAATTTTTGCAGACGTAGGAAATGCATTTTTGCGATAATGTACAGAATTTTTATCAGGGATTAAGATTTGCAGGGAAATAAGCTACACTATTATCGTTATTTGACGTCAATGTCACACTTGTTGTATCAACCTAATGAATGGTTTCGTTATTGATTTCATCGAATGCTCTTTTATGTCATCTTATTCGTATTTTCTGTGGTTCACGACTTCACGAAGATACTGAAATTTTCTTCAAAATAAGCAACCAACATTCCTACTCCGAAAATATTGTTTAAACAACGTTTAGCTGACTCGACTTTTTTTTCTCGGTTCACTGAATCACTCGTTAATAATCTTAATGAAAAAAAGCCATAGTATTTGATACCATTTATTTTATCTACAAATTGGAACTTAAAAAATATATATTTTCAACAATTTGCAATACGATACAAAAATTGTGTTAATGGTTCGATCGACAAAATAACAAACTATTAGGCTTTGCAATTTTTATTTCGCTTGTCAGCTGGATGACAGGCAGGTTTCTGCATTATCGACGACGTGTTTTGGCTAATCCAGTCGAAAACCCGTTACGATGATCCACGTAGAGGTATAACGGTGAAATTTCAGCGACGAGATGACAGAGCCGAATCGCAGGAATTGTTCGTATTCTACGCTGTAGCATTGGAACGTGTATATATAGCGTTGGTTGGGCTAGAGTTCCCGTCACGTGGTCCGCGGTAGTTAACAAAACTCTTTCATTCCGTGGGAACTGCGCTCGCAAAATTAAACTCAACACGATAAAACACCCTTTAATATTTGAACATTATACCTATTTGTATTTGTATTTTTCCACGACGCAAACAATTTTTCAATATCGTATTACGATGAATAAAAATTCGAAATACCTATTTACTTTCTCAAAGCTCAAAGTTTGAATTGTATACTTTAAGAAGAACGATTACGTTCAACGCCTTCCACGTAATAATACATTGACCCAGAAAATATTAATCGGGGCGGAATCTTATCGAGCGCCGATAAAGAATTCCGACGTGTTCGTCGCGGGTCTTCGAGCCGGCAGGTTGCAGTCGGTTTTACGGTGTTTCGCAATGCGCGTCTCGAATCGATGAGACGCGGCGGCTTCGTTTTTACTCCTGTCTGTTATATATATATTTTTTTCTTTTTTTTTTTCGTGTTACCCGTCGCAAGTGCGATAAACCGGGAGTCGTTGCGGAGTCACGTACGGGGCCGACAAAGAGACCAAGCAACACGTGCAATAAGCTTTTCACGCAGACACACTCACAATGTGTGCACACGATGTACGAGCGCGGCCGCCACTCGCACACAAAGACACTTATTTCCCGTTGGCAACGGAGACCCTGGATCGATTTTGCTCTATTAATAAGGGCTTTATACTGTTCGTGTGTAGAGCACGCAGCCTGTCGCGAGACGCAACCCAACCCTCCCGAAGGACTATTTTCCTACTTAAGCTCGGACTGTGGAAAAGCTTTAAGGCCGCTCGATACCCGCGGCGAGAGTCGTTGGCCGTTTAACTTAACGTAAAGATGCGCATATTCTATGTCTGCTACTTTTCTATTGAAAAAATTGTGAACTCAATAAAAATAAAAATAAAAAAAAATTCATGACGTTTGTTAATAAAAAATGTATAGGTGTTGTCGACCCGATAGAATTTTGAGTGGGTGTAGTGCAAATTGACAGCATTTTTCATATTTCATGTTATAAGAAATAAAAGCAAAAACATCTGGGAATATAAAGCGATTTAAATACATTTAAATAAATAAAAATGTACATCCACTTCTTATTATGTCAGAACACGCGATTTTCTTTTGTACAAAAAAAAAAAAACGAAAGGAAATTGTCACGAAGGAAAACCCAATTTGATCCGTTGAAGTTCATTCGCGTGAGATATGAAGATATTCCTGATGTATAAACTTTCGCTCGGCGAACTTGAACTGATAGTAAAAACAGGGTATGTAGGGCGATAAATAAGAGTACGTACTAAAAAAAAAAAATGTTGAAGCATTGTCACGAGAATCGGGACGGAACTGGTCGCTCCGCGCGAATTTCCATATCAAGATGAACCCAGTTTCGCGGCAGCTCGTTTTCAGAACACCGCGTTGAACTGTCGCGGTACAACCTAACACTATGGAGATCGAGGTGAAGAGCGCGACGTCCGTATAGAACTGTGGAAATAATAAAAGTGCAATAGTTCACCTGCCACGATGCTCTTTTACATTCATAGCGGAGTAACGTCTGCAAATATGGAAAAACGTGAAACAAACTTTTTCTCAAAATACCAATTTTCCTCCGTGAATAACAATTTGAAACAGTGAACATCTTGAAAGGCTGAAATAACCTAAAAACGCGGGCGTTGAAAAATATTATTTGGCGACTGACGTTTCATTGAGACTTTCCCACACAAATAAATAAATACGTACCCCATCGCAGCGTTTAAAAATTTTAAAACGCCTGTAATAAACTCTGACTCAAAATATCAATGTAACAATCGCTGCACTAAATTCGTACACGAAAAGAAATTTCCACACACAATGCATATACAATATATATATATATACAATAAACAGAAACAGTTCGTAAACAGATAAACAGGAATTCAATATCGAGTTTCGTTTCCCGCGAGGGAATTCCGCGAAGTCGATAAACGAATGAAGAAAAAAAAAAAGAGGCGAATAATAGAATCCAAACGGGCTGTATGAAGAGTTTCCTTCCTCTCATTTTTCTCTCGCATCCCGTTCCGATCATTCGAATTGACAGATCGAGTCGCCAGCCTCTCCTCGGATATTCGCGGTTGGCATGGCAACGCCGACGTAAAGAATCGCTCGACGGTGGCGACGACGACGAGTCGCCGATGTCGTGCGGCGCGTCGACAGAGCAGCGCAGCAACAAGACCAGCGCGCACCGAGTTCCTCGAGCTTTCCAGCCGGCTCCGTGTTTTATCTTTATACGCGATATCATCGCACGCAATACGCGCTACTGGCAATGACGGGCGTCGACACCCTCATATTGTTTTCGGGAATTCGATTATACCGACCGATCGAATATACACCCGCAACGCATCCCTCGGCACCCTCCAACCCCCTCCCCTACCCCCTCCGCCCTTTATTATCAGCGCAGCCAGTCTCGACGCTGAATTCCGCACGTATTCATTGAGCACAGCGAGAGGCCCGTAATATCGTCTAAAATTCCTCGCATTCATTCGCATCGTCTCACGATTTTTTTTTGTAATTTTTTTATAACCTTGCGAATAATGAGAATTTGAATAAATACGTTTTAATAATATTTACCGATTTTTCTTGCAGTATTCAACAAGTGTTTTATTTTTGGATTTTATTGATGGATTTTTAAGCATTTTCTTGAGAAATTCAACATTATAAAAATGTATGTGTAGGAGGTGGGAGAATTTTTTTATTTTTTATTTGGTTGTGACAAGTAAATCCGACTTGGATATGTGAGAGATAACGGGGAAAAAATGTAGCCGGTAATATGTCCGAGTGATTGATGTAGATAGGCCTTGGGCGAGGGGTCGGTAATTCATCCCTTGACACCCGCCTGTTATCGCAGTCCTCGGGATGATTTTGACGAAGTGCGCGGGGCCGCATGTCGTGGATATACAGACACGGATATTCGCTGGGGGGGGGGGGGGGGGGGGAAAGGTGAGGAGCCGAGGGTGACGGCAAACGCGGTCGCGTTTAATCCTGGAGCCGAAAGGGCGAAGGAAACGAGGGAGAACCTTTCGAGGGTCACCGGGCTGCAGCTATATCGGTCCATTTAGGTGAACACGGGACTCGGAATCTCCCGAGTTAATTATCGACTGCATGTTTGAGTGATGGGATTCTCGTGAAATTGACACGATGCAATTTTCACTTTGCTCTTCAATTCCCGAATTTGGAAAATAATATGATGAAAAACTGTTGTGTTTAAAAATTGGCCGATTCAATTTATTTTTGCAAACCATTTTTTTAGTTACAAATTTTCAAGGAATTTAGGTTGCAATACGATTGGTCAAATTGAATTTGTAGTCTCGTTCACGTTTTGCAAATAGAAAGATTCAGATAAGAATTACTATTCGAAACGCTTCGAATACTCCAATTTCAAGATATCATTTTTCTAGAAAACTTCTCTTCGCTCTACAAAGTCCTGATTCCATTCCCTTGTGCTGCTTTTGTGAAAGTAACTTCAAACGGATATTCTCCCGCTCGGAGAAGGGGCAGAGGCTTCATCCGAAGAGAATGAAACTTCACGACGCGAATGCAACTCGTCGGCAAGACTCCAGTGAAAGAGGAAGACTAATGAAATACATGGGAAATGAAAATATTTGCCTCGGTGAAATGAACCGGGACTGTGATACCATTTTGCCCTCCGCATTTTTCAATCAAACATTAAACATTATCAGCCGTTTTGAATATTTTATTTTTATTTCTTTAATTTAAAAGATTATTATTTCTTCCACGTTACAAATTCCGTTGCTCCGTTTCGTTATTTTTTGTTGACTCCTCCCACTCCTTAATAACTAAATAAACAAACAAATCAGTCATTTCCAAACCGATAATATTTATCCAGCGAATCAATTTCCGCCTGTTTTCATTTCTCTAACGAGCAAATAATCAACAACAGTCACTGTCCAAATCACACGCAGCACTGGTCGAGTTTCTCTCTTGCCACGTGCGGTGCCGAAATTTCAGAGACATCGGGCGCGAATTATCGGAGAGATGTTGGACCAATAACGGTCGAAGGACAAATCGAGAGGTCGGCACCGTACGCGAGTAATGTGCACACGGGGTACAACAGCGCAATATGCACAAGCAACGCGCCCGAAATAGGACCCGAGTGCCGTTAGTCGGATCAAGCGTCCGGCAATTAGCGCGGAGACGCGGTTAATTCTGTTTGTCCATCTCGATCCGAGCGTTCGCCTCGGCGGTCCGACTGTTGAATGGCCATTATTACCGGACCTGATGCATATTCCATCGTCGATCCCGTTGCCCACGTAATTTTTTCTTTCCCTTCGTTTTTTTTCGCCCCAACGTCCAACGGAGTTTTTCATTAATCCGAGAGTCTGTAAGCTGCCTACGAGTCCGCTCGGATTGACACCAGCGGATTCCGTGCGCTTCCAAAAGCTCGAAAAGCTCGTAACAAACACAGCTCGTGACCTGATTCGTTCTTTTCCTCTTTTTTTTAGTTTTTTTTTTTTTTTCGTCCGCTAATCAGGACCAAAGACCCGCGTGTTTCAATCAAAAGTTATTTCGAATAATTGTTTTGACTATGCTCGTGTCGCTCCGAACCAGCCGGATTAGACGCATAGCCGAATTGCTATATTCGCAATTATATGCATAATTCTTAACATAAATATCGTGAAATTTATCGGATAATTGATGAAATATTGACATTTTCATTCCGTGACACGTTTCGTTACCGTAATTTCCTTCAATTTTACTCGAATCACGTAGCTGGGCGTTCACAAATTTATTTTTCCGAGCACGCGGACGTTGATACGCGCGACTATCGAGCAAACTGCTTTATTTCCTTATTTCCGGATGGTCCAGCGTCGTGGAACGACTATTTTATGCCCGGAAATAGCAAAGTACGGAAAATTCCGGCTCGCTCTGCAACTTTTCCCGCGGCGCATTTGGCGTCGCCTCCGCGAGAGCCTGATATGACTTTATCCATTTGTTCCCCGCGTTGGTTCTCGCCGAGTATCAAATTGTCGTATTACGACAATTTGATACTCGGCAGAAGTACGAAATGTCCGGTAACATCGGTTGCCCGCTTCAATTTGACTGAGAAAATGAGTTTATTCCTTCGTGTATTTTCCTCGCGGTGATGCGATCATTGTGTCCTTGTTTTATTTTACTCTGGAATTTCACGAAATGCGAAATGTCTGGTGGTTCATCCTAGTTTCGCTTTGGGGCTTTTTCTTTGATTACACATTTCACGGTATTCATTTTCGTGGCTTTTACGCAGTAAAGAATATTATTTTTTTACTCAGAAATTGCGAGACTGAAAAATGTCCTGCGAATTTTTGAAACCTTTTTCCGTTGACATACGAAAGAGAAAATGACTTTATTCTGCGGTGATGGAACCGCATTTTATATCCGTTTATTCCGAAGTAAAATTTAGCCAACGATATCGGATATTTGGTTCATGTAGCTTTGGTTTATGTTTCACAGTGTCCAAACATTCGTGCGAAACAATAGGAACAATTTTTTTTTCGTCCGCTCTCGCGTGGTCCAAAACTACTGTAACTATTTTACGACGGTAAAATGCCACGGATTTTCGGCGCAAATTCGTATCGATTTTTTTGTACCCCTTCACCGTGTATGACGCGGATGTTGGCGTGGAACAAAATCACGTTGCGAGTCACTCGCGATGCAATTTTTGTCGTACATTTGCGACACGAAAATTTCATTTTCCTCGGGTTAAAAGCCAGTTTCACCGAAAATCGGACTATGCCCAACGCGTAGTTCAACGCTTATATATTCATTCGATTCCAGCCGAGGCGTGAAATGAAAATCGGGGTCCGGAAATCAATAAACGTTTATTACACGCGAAGATTATTTATTATCGCTCAAAATGATGACATTTCGAGATTTAAAATAATAAGAATATAATTCATAATTTAAGGATTTGCAACTTCAAGTTATATCTGTAAATGGTTATTAATTCGAATTTTTTAATCCGCAAAATCCCACACGGTGATAACAAAGTGCGAAGAGCTGCGAGTCTTTTGTTGCTCAAATCAGAGTTGTCAAAGAACCATCTTGACATACGTGATTTATGTATCTTTTTTCGATGATCCATCTTTTATTGATGCGCATCGAATTTGATCTGTGCAACGGTCAGCAGAGAAGAACCGACAGAAATGAGATCTTGTCGCGATTAATGACCATGTCGGTCGTGTAATCTGGATGTCGATGACAATCTTCAACAACATTGGCTTTGTTTCCTCTTCACGATTTTTCCTATGTGATTACGACCGTCTTATCCCGTGTTTATCACCTTCTCTATTGTTGCTTTCACATTGATAATCGCATTTCATCGAATCCACGTTCGCTCAATGTTCGCGATGATAAAGTCATTCGTTTCAAACCTGATTCATCATTTATCAATTCGCCGATTCATCGAAACCCAACTCGGCCTTCACTGTGTTTTGTACGCATTAGGATAAAAAAATTATTAAAACGCAGTAGGGACACGGAAAAAAATATTTAGCTAGCACTTCGTCATGAACCGTCGGTGATAAGCCAATGATGAATCATTCATGTGCGGATAAACCGCATATTCAACAGAATTTTTTTCACAATCCTCTCCAGTGTCTAATGCTGCGGTTAGGCACTGAGTTACATCGTAAAAAAGCGCTGTACAACGTTTGCAAAATATGAGCAAAATTTCCAACGATATATCAGACGAGACATTTTTTTCAATATATCGAGCAAGATATCGAGCACGACACAGTCCAATTTGTTATAATTCATAAAAAATCTATCAGTTCTATCGATTAGTTCAGTTGCGATAGGTCATACAGTAAATAGCGCAACTGAACGAGAAACAAAAAGGTCTTGGTCAATCCGTCATGTAACAAGATTATTATTCGCCTTGAGTACAGTTACGATCGCCTGATAAATACATTGGTCAATGGAAATAATCCGAAAGATGCGAACGGCGAATATTGCTTTGTTTTGTTTTTACAAATCTCATATCTCGTGGCTACGCACATCACAGTTTATTGTGCAGTAAGAATAAAATGAGCTAGAAACATAAAATGTGAAAAATATGTTTGACGTCATCTTCACACGTAAATGGGAAACTCCGAGACAACCGAATCGCGTATTGACAAATTTTGTCGTCGGCCCCGAACAACCCAAATTTCGGAATAATCATTTTTTTTAATTGCGCCAAAATCGTGTCACTACGTAAATCTTGAAATCTCGGATTTTCTGAAAAATCTCCGCGAGTTCTGAAGTGAGCTGGGCAAATCCAACGCCCTACTAAAAATCCGGGTTCGGAGACCACGCGAGTCGAAAGTTTTGAGGTGAAGTACCAGTGTCGAGCCTCCTCATAAGACGAGGCTACGGCCACGTAGGCGAAGAGTTTTCCGTCTCCCTCTTTTTTCTCTCTCCAGACAAAGAAAAAAAGGGAGAGGGAGAGAGCGAACAACCGTAAAAACCCGAAAGGTTACGCGATGCGAAGTAAAACCCAAACTCGTTTTCGTTTTACGAGAACCAATTTTCATACAAATCGGGTAGCAATTTTTTGGTGGTCCACAACAACAACAACAACAACAACGAAATTGAAAATAAAAATAAAAATAAAAATTATAATTGCGTCCAGTTTTTTTCCGGAATAAATCGGAAAATCAGAATACGAAGTCCGATCGATAAGCAATAAAAATCCAAATCACCGCCCGCGTTGATTAGCCGCACGTTTCATCGATAATTTATTCCATGACGCGGTTCAATGACTCGAAATTTATTTGCAAACATGCGCGGATATAATCGGCGGATTATTATTTCCCTCACGCTTCCCGACAAAATTGCGGGTTTACTACGCAAAAAAAAATGTTAAAAAAATCCAGCCAACCATCCAATCCAGTTTTCAAGAGCGTAGGTCAATTTGGCAAACTATCTCGTCGAGTTGGCGCGTCCGCAGGGTTCTCGAAATTTTGGGCGAACCGCCAAAAACTTCAACCCCGCCCGCAGACGAAGCGGGGATATCCGACCAAAGCCGAGAAGCTCGAGTCCGCGGCGGTGATATTTTCGATCAGTCGAGTTCCTGTGGTCGCACTAAACGAATCTGCTGCACTTTCACCGTCGCTCCGCGTTGCAGCCGTCAGCAAATAGCTATATTAGTACATTTGTCGTGGCGGCAAGTGCGTCGGTGCCGACGCAGAAATCGCGAGTCTGATCGCAGCTGAAAAAGCCCATAATGAGTGGTCTCGACGCTGAAGAATTTCTGCGCGGCTGCTGCGGAGGCTGCAGCAACGGCAGTGGTGTCGACCGCGGCTACGGAGGCGACGAGAAGGGGAGAGACCAATCTCGGGTGACCTTGAAACCGCCACGACGAGTCACCTGACTCGCGCGAGGCTGCCGAAGGTTTTCTTATCAGAGGGTGAAACGGAATCTCGCGTGACCTTGGCGGTGGTACCCAAGTTCACCGGGAATTTGCGAGCCAGCGTCGAAAACGATTGCATTTTTTTTTTCTTTTTAAAAGGACGTGTCAGCCTTTTTCGCCCGGCTCGTCGAGCCTCCGTGAAATATTCAGTTTCGTAATTAGACAAGTTTTTTCTATCCTCCTCTTCTGCCTCCGCCGCACGGTGGACGACTATGCGTTAATGAGAAAAGTTGCCGGGGTACGCGCGAGCATTAAAACGAACTAACGAGACGAGCGCGGGGATTCGCCTTTTTGTTTATGCGGCGCCGACGAAAAATTGCAATGCGAGACGACAAATATACGACCCGTCGCAGACGTCGCGATCGGCCGGCCCGAGACAATATTTTTTTTGCAACTTCGAATGGTAATACAGGGGATAATTAATTTTTGTGGCGAATTCCTTCGTTGCAAATGTCACTCAAATGTCATTTATATATTCGAAAGAAAATATGTAAGTAATTAAAAACAAAATATTAATGCCACTATTTATTATTATCGACTTAAAGAATTAATCGCGTACAAATTGATATCGTGACCGAAAAAAAAAAAATTGTGCACGACGCGAAAAATTCGACAAAATTGTCTAAAACGCCGCGCAAAACCGACACAACGATCGTGTGTGCATCGCTGCGTTTGTGTTGCGTGCGGCTGCATCGCCGGCGGTAAACGCGCGGAGCGTAGAGCCCAGGCATTGGCATAGCCCATCGATGCCCGTGTGCCCGAGAGTCTGGTGGGGTGTCCGCCACTTGGTCCCCGAGTATAAGAACCTCGACGCATAACGAACCGGATCTATTGCAAGAGCGGCTTTCGCGGAGTCTCGCTCCGAGTGCCACAACGCTTCGAGTCGTTGTGATCGTAAAGAAAAATTAAAAAAATTAACAGATCTAAACCAAAAAAATACCACAAATTGTTCGGCACCGACAAAACGGAGTTTAAAAAAATCTCAGCCCACAGATAAACAACGAAAAAATAAAATAAAATAATAAAAAAATTACATCTGGCGTGAAAACAGTGGTATATTTTTTTAATTCGCGCTGAAGGTGCAAAAGAAAAAATAAATAAATAAAAAATAACGTTGCGAAATAATTAAATTAAAAATGCCGACGTGCGCGACGTGTGAGCAACGAGTGGAAGTCGAGGTCGACGGCAATCACGACTGCCAGTTGAAACTTCCGGCGGAACGAGCGACAAAGTGCTGCTGCTCCCGCGAACACGAGAGCGAAGTCAGGTACACGCGACTGTAGTCGTAGACCGCGGCGGAACCTGCGTAGATATAGATATAACGGGGCATTATGGGTCTGCCTGTAGCAACGCGCGTACTTTGCGTCCTGGGCGAGCCGGCGTTTGTGGCGCAGCCGAGCATTGAAGTTTGCTTCGCAGAAACCCGCGTCTTTTTCGCGGTTGCTGCGAACGCGGTGTTTTGAATTATTAGAGACTGCGCTGACCCTCGTCTCGACTGTCGTAACGACGAAACAAGAAATCGTCAGACATGAGTCACGTCTGGCGTAATTGCAATTGAATTAGTCATGCGATTAATTTTGGAAAGGAAAAATAAATCGCTGTTCTGAATTTTCGTACACTCGGAGTAATCGAGTTTGGTTGGGATAATTGACAAAATGACAGCTGTCAGTTACTTTGTTGGATTATCAGATCACTGACAATGACTGAAATAATCATTTACCAATAATTAAATTTTTTAAATCGCTATTTACACTCCACAAAAAAAGTCATTCCAATGTTGGAATGACAAAATAGTAATTCCAACATTTCCGGTACGATTAATTCATTAGTCAGCTTCGCCCACGATAAATTATTCAATTTTTCCTTTTTTATCGTCTGTTCTATCGAATATCATTATTTGCGCGTAATTGTGACAAAAAAAATCACAAATAACGCACTAAAAAAATAAATTATTCGAGCGTTTAGTCAACTTCCGTTCGCTTTGCCCGAAAGTTCCGGTGCGATTAAACCGCCTCGCGGTAAATGGAATTTCATCAGTGCGCGCCGAGTGTCGTCGATTCAGTTTCTCGCGGCGGCGCCGCGGCGAAATAGAGTTTTCCGCGTATTCCCGGTGTCCCGGGGCGTTTGTCACGCGTGGCAATATAAGGACGAACGCCGAGTGTGTGGGTAATGCCGCTGGGGCTGCTGCCGCCGCTTCCGTGGATTCTCCCTCGGCTCGCGGTGTCTCGGCGCGCACGTTTCTCCCGCTGAACGATGCTGTACGTACAGGTAGCACCTAGGAATGGAAACTCGGTGTAGCCGGCGCTCGCTGTATATCTGTATACATATATTTCGCCGAGTCTCTTCCATTCTTCCATCTCCGGCTGAATGATCGAAGAGCTGCACGTACGAAGGCGGCGGCGAGCTCTTCGCACACCTGGCGCCCGGCCCATTCCTCTTTTTTTTTCCCCTCCAGCTGCTCTTCAATCTCTTGTGAATCCATCCCGCCCGGTAACAATGAGTTAGACAGACGAACGAAGCGCTCAGACAGGCGAATCAACAGCCGCTTCTGTCACCGCGAAATTACCACCCAGTCTGAGCGCAATGAATTTCGTCGATAGAGCAGTTTGCAAATTGTACTGAAATCTTTGGGACGAAGAAATATTTTATTTAGTTTTTGAGGATTCCAAATTATTTTCCTGCAGAAAGGACGCGGCAGGGATGACATTTAGGGGTGGTTTCGGTGACCCTGGAGAAAAAATTCGGGTAGTTTGTGGTCCCCCTGTGGCTTTAAAGTAGGGAATGAATAGACGATTCTCCCACACGGAAATAAAGTATATTTGAAAATATTTAGGAGATTTGGAGCACCGTTGAATTATTTTTTATGTTATTTTATTTTATTTATTTTATCAATTTATCTATTATACGGAATACGAAATTTCAATTTATTTATTCTATTTCCCGAAATTTGCGTAGCACTCTGATAAAATATTCAGTTCATTTGTTGGTCAAAACGAATTTAAATTGTTAGAATACAAAAATTCTCAACGATTTTTAGATCTTAATTCGCGCTTTTAAAACTTCACACCTGTTGTCTCAGCCTTCGTTTGCGTCATCCGCTACATAGGGAGAACGGTGGCTCTTTTAGCATCTTCTAGGCTAGTCACTTAACCACTTCGTGTCATGTGTCGTCTGGCGTGTCTGGATTTGACCCTATGCTACTTGGCAACGTTCGACATTCGCGAGTCATGTGCGCTTCACGTACGATTTTACACATAGATATAGGAGAAACAGAAATATATGCGATGGATTGCATCTCATTTCGTAACTCTTTACAGATACAGAGATGGTTCCGTTCGCCTGAGGAACCCCAACATCGAGCTGATGGACCAGGACATCCTGTACCATCTGGCGCTGGGCAGCGGTTCGCACGATCTCGTCGAAATGTTCGGCGACGTGAAGGTAAATCCACACATGAAGTTACAATTAAGAAAAAAGTAGAACCTTGCACATTGCTTTCTCATTACTATTGTATTAATAACAAATATAATTTGGTCCATTTTTTTTCTTTGCGGAATAACAAAACGTCTTTCAGAATATTATATTGATGCACCTTGTTATCATTATCACGCGATAACCTTTGTCGCATGTGTCAGTCGTTTCGTCTGACTTTTATCGCGAGTCGCAGTATCTTTCATTTATCGATTATACGAAATGGTCGATAAGACCCGATGCCGAATGCACGAACGCTCGGCCGTCCTACCGCAAATCTCCAGTTCCTCGATTTACTTCCTGCCCGGAGCGAAAAGTAAAAGCGATAAGTCAGTTTGAAAAACAAAAGTTCCGAGAATATATTTAACTCTCGACGCGATTCACGCCCATTGCATTTTGATTAGTTCCCCGCATGTTCTACGGGCCGAACTGATGGAAATTTAATTAAGCTTTGCCGAGAGCTTTTCCTCGAGACGCGAAAAAGCTTTGAACGCTAATGAGTTGCTGAACTTTTCTCGATATAACTCCACCCATTCAAAGGGATCTGTAGAATTTATTGTTATCCTCCTGAATCGCTCGTTTTATATTCAACTTAACAATCAGACCGTTTTGATTATTTAAAAATTTAGAAAGTATTGTGAATTTTTCTAATCTTAAAAACTACAAAAACGGTACCAAGCCATTTATCGGTATCTTATTTTATTTACCAACAATTTTATTACACGTGTCAAAAATGACTAATATTGTCATCACGTATTTTTTTGATTTTATCAAATCGCGTAGTCGAGTTTCAAATATCAAGCACAGATGATTCGTGCCTCCTTCCGAGGCGAATGAGGAAGCACGGACGAGCGGATCAGCGAGACAAATTTGCAGCGAGAACGTAAAGCGTCGAAAACTTAGTCGATGTGTACAAACCTCGTCTTCACTCCGGTTCGGAGTGTAACCCTCGTTCAAGGTGGATGGACCTCTCGGTCCTCGAGCCGAGAGCAGAATGAGGAATAAAGTCGAGAGTCGAGAGGGCCCAAGTTTGTCTAGCGGAACTAACCGAACTCTTGCGCTTAACCTTGCAGTTCGTATGCATGGGCGGGACTCCCAAACGAATGGAACAGTTCGCCTACTACATCATGGAAGAAATAGGTCATAAGCTGCCGGCTGGCACGACGCTGCTCGACATCAGCCAGTACTCCTATCGCTACTCCATGTACAAAGTCGGCCCGGTGCTCTCCATCAGTGTAAGTACATATATGCACGATACTCGGGTTACCTTGGAAAAACGTTTCGTTACTCGACGACACACCGAATGACTGAGAAACCGAGTAAACCGTCACGGTACGCAAATTGAGAATGCGTTCCACTAAACTAGTTGGAAAATCGATAAGAACTTCGTTTAGACTGCAAAAATAATGGTCAAAATATAACTTCAGTTTTACATATGTAAAACTGAACTGCCGAATCGATCGGGGTCTCCAAAAAATCCAATTTTGCAAATCTGTCAAACGACCAATAATCGATATATCCTATTATCGCAATTGCGAAATTGATTTATAATTTTTCGCATTTTTTTTAACGTTACCTATAACCTTAACTGAGATTCAGAAAAATTATTCTTTATTGCTGGAAATATGACGAAGAGATTGGTCGAAGCCTCTTAATTAAGCCCCCGGCGAAAGGAGAGTCACGATTCGACATGCACGAAGCCACGAAGCTCACCTTTCACGACATGTAATTAACGATCCATCGAAAGGTCGATTCATTCCGGTGTAACGAAACGCGATAATACGGTGACTGATGGCATTTCCCATCGATCGGCTTTTGCCAATAAAGCCGGCACGTATGCCGCCGGTTGTTGGGCCATCCGCCGCTCGTTTGCCGATATGAGATATCGGGGCGTCCGCGCAATCTCATTTCGCCTGGAGACAAAGACAATAAGCCGTGCAGAACGGACGATCGTCGATAGCGAGAATGTAACGCGAGCGGCGCTCGTGCTACGTGAAACGTGACCGTGGCAGCGAATATATACGATCTGGGCACGTTTGGCGTCGTACGATCCGGCGCATTAGAAATCAGAGCTGCTACCAAGAATTTTAAATAGATGCAATTGATCATTACATCATTCGCCTTATCAGCGTTGCACAATGAACAATATTTAGTTTCCTCTGCAGTGACGTTCGTTCATCTGTTGAAAAACGCTACAGACCCAGAAACAATGACCCAGTTATTTACAACTTATTCACAATTTATAAAAAAATGTAATACAGTTATTTAGAATGATTTAATACTCAAAGCAATCCGTCCTACGAATGATACAATAATCAAATAATAAATCAAAGCAGACGCGCAGACGAAAAAGAGAAAACGTTTTATAGATGATTATGACATTTTTCTTTCGCTCGTTACACTCAAAGTATTTTTGGTTGTTCCAACTTTTATCTTATCTTATAATGTTATAATAGAGACTGTTGGGTGCGGCGCAATAAATCGTGTTTTTGTGGGCCTTTAGCACGGAATGGGAATTCCATCGGTGGGCATCCTGCTTCACGAGGTCATAAAGCTGATGTATCACGCCAAGGTGAGAGATCCGATATTCTTCAGGATCGGTACGTGCGGCGGAATCGGTCTCGAGGGAGGCACCGTCGTTATTTCCGAGGAGGCTGTCGACGGAATGCTCAAATCTTACCTTGAAACTGTAAGTCGTCCCCCGGGCACGAACATACCTCGTGAATAAATTTATCCTTGGAACTATTTATCCTGTAGAATTCATTAAAATGTATTACTTCAATTACTGGAACGTCGGTCAATGAAATTATTCCATGTAATTTTTTTAATTGAAAAAGTTTGATTAAAAATGTTATTTCAAAATAAAATATAATTGTATTAAATGGAGTAAAACATTTGTCCTTGAATTATAATACAAAATTATATATATTTGTTCTTTTTTAGCCGGTTTTGGGTAAACTCGTCCGCAGACCAGCGAAGCTCGATCGTCAGTTGACGAGGGACCTCAAGGCCCTGGCGCATCCCGAGGACCCTTACGACACGGTTATCGGCAAGACAATGTGCACCCACGATTTTTACGAGGGTCAAGGTCGTCTCGACGGCGCGTTCTGCGATTTCACCGAGAACGAGAAGATGGATTATCTCACCAAGATCCACAAATACGGCGTCGTGAACATCGAGATGGAGAGTCTCGCGTTCGGCGCGCTCACGCATCACGCGGGCATCACCTCCGCGGTCGTTTGCGTTGCTCTCCTCGACAGACTCAAGGGCGACCAGGTAATTGCTAATTGTCGAGTATTGCTGCTCGCTGTAAATCAAATGTCAGGGCAACTGCTGTCAGCTTTCACGAAGCTGGCGGAATCGATATCACTACTACGAACAATTCTATATAAAACATCCAAATCGTCCAAAAATTGTCTGTCTTGTCCCGGGTGAAGCAAATGAGTTACCAGCGACTTGAAAACATTAATTTGCAACGTTTCCACAATGTTTAATTTCACAAAAGTAGAGGAATATTAAAACGTCAAATATTCGTTTGTATGTGTGACGCGTGCAAAGGTAAATTTAATTAAGGGGGACGTTAAACGCTCTAACAAATGTCTGTGTCGTAGGTAATGGCGCCGAAGGAAGTACTGAACGAGTGGCAGATGCGGCCGCAGCAATTGGTCTCGCGTTACATCACGAGGTATCTCCAGCGAAAAGGTCGTCTCTCGCTCGAGGGTCACGGCTCAATGTGCGTCAAGAGTCCGCGACGATTCAAGCTCGTCCAGCAGGAGTCCGAGAATTACGACTAAGCGCGCGCTATCGTCGGTTCGATAATTATTTTATTTTATTCGCTATAATTATTTATTTATCTTGCCGAACTGAGATGTAATCCCGTCGGGACCGTCGGACTGGGAAACTGCGGAATTTCGTGGAAGACAGAGAAAGAGTAAAAAAAAAGAATCGTCTGTCGAGCTCTGCTAAAGTATTTTGCCTACGTCGATGTCGAATTTTTTTTTGCATCGTCAAGCGCGTCGTTTAATTTAACGAGTCATCCTCGCCGAAGCGAGAAGAAATGTAAAATCGTTGAATCGCGTCTTCCCCAGTTTCGAACGACAAGGAAAGACAAATTTTGGTGTTCGAGAATTTTGCGTAGCCAATATAGGACTGCAGTACTAAAAAAAAAAAATAAACACGGCGAAGGGAAATAATAGTTATAGTAGTTATCTAGAACGCACCGGTAAATTTTTTTTTAATTCTTGCCGCCTCTATATGCTCAAGTACAAAAAAAAATGAAATATAAAAAACAACAAAAAACGAGAAAAAAAAGGACGAGTGCCGAATACACCGAATTTCGGACGCAGCAAGTGACAAACCAAAAAAAATCTTGAAATATTAACCGCGACCAGTTTCGGCAAAACAACATATCCACACGGTTATATTTTACCAAAACTATCGGATATATTTATTTCTAAGACTTACTCCGTCGAGGGCAATCGTTCGATCGCCGTTCGACGACGACCAAACACCCAACACACGCGAGTCAATCGCTTTTCAAATTTTTTCCGTCTCCGTCGGATTAACACGGGATTAAAAAAAATAAATAAAAAAAGTAACGTTGGATAAACGCGAACGATGATGTCGCGAGCGCGTAGAAAATTTCGCGGAGGCCTATGCGCAGTTTTGACGCAGACCGCGTTCAACTATTCGTTATTCTATTCGTTCGATTGATGGGATTATTATACTGTACCGTCACGATCCATTCAGTGATATATTTAAACGAAGCAAAAAAAAAAAAAACACAAAAAGAATCTACGCGATAAGCCTTGACACCAGCTTCTGCCGTTTAGTAACGATCACTGGCTAAGCGATAAGGGGAAAATGAGGAAAAATTATGAAAAATAAACGCACGCATCGAGATTACTCGAACCGTTATTGTATTCACATTCCAAAATAATTCAGGGAGAGTCTGTTCGTTGGTGCTGATGGCACTCGGATCGCACACGTAATTTTACTGGGGATTAGAGATTTCACGGATTATCGACGGATGTTGTTGCGAAAAATGTTGTCTGTAATCGACGAAGCTGCAAATTAATAATCATTTAGATTCACTGTGAGATTTCTGTTAGTGTCGATTTTAAACTGCATTTTTTGCAAATCAAACTTGCAATGAAAACCGAGAACGTAGCAAGCAATTGTACATTCATGTTGTCAATCGTGCTCGTTATGGAACACCATGGTTAAACGCTAAAAAAAATACACATATTGTTAATATTAAGAAGATTTTTCGAGTTGCATTCTGGAGTCAGCTTTTTATAAAGCCAAACGTATAAATATTCAGTCGATGAGGACACTTCGATGACGTGAGCTCGAGTGAATAATTGTTAAAAGATTTATATATGTATTCAGGATTACTTCAGGCAGTTCACTTTAGTATTTTCAACTTGTTGCTCCAATTGAAAGATCGTGTAACCTCGATGATTCTCAAGAAGAATTTACTCCAAAACTTGCCCAGCGAGACTACAGAAACGAATTCCTTCCAATCATATACTTTTCTTATTTTACAAAACTTGAATGTTTGATTGTTCGTTTCCTCTTGAAACAGTTTTGTACGATTTCTGATTTGATTGTGATTGAACGGAGAACTTTATCGCTCTCGATTTCACACCTGTTGCAACGAGAATTTCACTCAAGTTCACGATCGTCGATCGAACGGTTTGTTCTATTTGCGGAAATGAAACCAATTGCCATTGACGTAATCGAGAGACACATAGCGACGTGATGATAAGGGTTATGGAAACTGGTGTTTGTCGAACAATGTTTATGTTTCTCCATTACGACACCGTATACTCGCACTGTATCGTGTTTGTTATCGTAGCTAGCAACGTTGTATGGCTGTATATATATATTATGTATATGTATATACAATTGCAGTTGTTCAAAGTCGTTCCTCCGACTCGCATCGATCGTCCGTAAGGGCGTCACGTGCGCGTCTTATGTAAATGATATATATATATATATGAATTATATACATAAAAATAAAAATATAGGTAAGCGGAACGGTTCTAAGATCGCTGTGAAACCTATATTTCAAATTATTTGTCTGATCTTGTCCATATCGTGATTAGAATAACGATAACAATGATATTACAACGTGGAACGCGAATTATACTGTGAATTCTTCTTGCGAAATCAAATATCTTCTATTAATTGTATAATTTTTTTAATTCCTTACAATGAATGTAACTCATACATTACATGTAATGTTTGCTGTAATGAAAACCAATTTTCAGTTGTATATTAAATTTGATGAACAGTAGATTCGTTTCCATTAGAACATGTTTCACAGTGTAATCAGCGATCGATTAGCAGAAATAACGTAGAAAATAGGTTCGCGGTCGAGAATCGTGTTCGCGAATGTTGTAATTATTTATAGAGCCGCAACAACCCGAGGACGTGTTGAAAAAAAAAAGAAATAATACCCGTGGGTGGTTATTCACGTTGGAAAGATATTTTTCGATCCCTCCCAGCCCCGAGCCCTTCACATAAATCAATATAATAGTAATAAAGTCCCGGTGAATTCGTTTATTTTATCCCGTAAACAACGACATATCTGTGATGCGTACTGTTAAATTACGACGTGTATTAAAACGAGAAAATTCTAATAATGATATAAAAAAGAACGATCGTTAAATGACTCGAAAACGAGAATTAAAACAAAGAAAAAGCAAAATTTCGACTCTACACGCCTACCGTAAGTCGTCGTTTCACGCCATCGATAATGACGATAACAACAAATTATCTTCTCTTTGTGTACAACTGTAATTATTGACTTTCGCTATACACTCGTAGCTATCAATTTACCTGTCGATTTTAACTTACGACTATTGTACTCGTATGTCTATAACTACTGTGCACCCCGAGCGCTCGACTCGACTATTGTCGTCGATGTCCTGTGGCATTCGCTCGTCAAAAAAAGTTGCCGTAGTATTCTTAAATCGTAAGTTGGTTAGATCACACGAGGAAAAAAGAGAAGAACAAAAAAAAAAAGAAAACAACATTTCGATGCGGCTAATCGCACCCACGCGGCCATTGTGGGCTAATTTATTTGTACTTACGTGATGTTTATCGTGTCCTTTTAGAATCTGATGCTGGCATAAAGGTTACATATGACATTGTTGATTGTACGTTATGTTATTAAAGGACAATAAAGGGAGCTAACTAATACACCGAAATTCGCATTAAATATCGATTTATAATTTTTATATATTTCACAGTATTATTTCGAAACATTATATTTTTAAGACGACGAATTTTGCTTTCTTCCGTATTGTTCCGCATGTAATAAACGTTATTAATAAACATATTGAGCAGATTACAGTAAATTCTATTGAATTACGCAACCCACTTTACTCGCAAATGGTAATAAAGATCCCAACATTACCAGTTCTTTCGGAGGAAACGGCCGCGTCTTTTTTTTTACCGAAAATTTACTTTTCTGTTCTCGCAAAACGTTCCTTGCAATAAGATTAATATTGCAGGACAATATTTTAGTATGAAGTCGCTGTAGAAACGATCTAGAGTTATCGAGAAGTACAATATTCAATTTACTCATCGACTCGCAGTCAGGAAAATCAGGGTGAGGAAAAAAAGAAAACAGTAAACCAGGTTTTAAATCTTAGGACGCAGAGGATTTGCATTTATTCGCCAGGATCAATATACAAAGAAATATACTATTGAGGAGTAAACATGGCAATTGTTCTCGATCGATATCACCGTTTACCGCTATAATGCGAGTGATTGTTTTAATTCTTTATAGCGTGAACGATCAGAAATTTCATTTTGCAATCGTGCCTCGGAATCGGTATTATCGAATGTCTTTTCTATATGGGAGCCCTACGAAGCTCGACTCCGCACTCGTTGTATCGAGCTAATTTCATTATCCGTTAATTACAAAATTCGTCGAAAAGACGGTGGGCGGTTAGGGCAATGAAGACTGTATGTACTTGCGAGGACTGTTAAATGAGTATTAGTTGCAATCATATTGAGTTCATTAGCAGTTCGCTGTCGATTAATCCTAGGATATAATCTCTTGTCCTGTTCTTCGGCTATCATAACTTTTGGTTACACGCAATAATATATAACTTATACAAAATGCGCACTGGAATTTAGGACTTTGTCCCAAGGATATATCGACGACAATATCCCCGAAATGACGAACGCATGCGCATATTTTTTCCTGCACTGTCAAGTAATTGTTAATTTTATTATTGTTATCTGTGTTTGCTTTTGCCGTCGTCGTTTTCGTTCAAACGTGGAATCGAGTATTTCAATAAAATCGTTCGCCGCGGGCGTTTATGCACTAGCGCCAGCTGACAAATTCGTTAACGATAATTACATGATAATGATAATCATAATAATAATAACCATAATAATCATAGTGAGAATAGGAATAATATCGCTTTAATCATACCAGCGGCGTCGCTAAAAGCTAATTTATCCTTCAAACGTTCGTTATTAATCCGTTTGTTTTTTTTTGTTGTCGAGGAGATGGTCGGTTATACAAAAAGTGCTAAAGATATTCTATTTTGCACCCCGTGCGAAGCGCCGAGAGGAGCCTCGACAGTTCGACCTGGGGGGAGGCCTTGAAATAATCTGCATCCTCCCGATTACACGATTTTCCTCATAGACAAACGAAGGAGAGAGAGATTTTACGCGTTATTACTAATTTACAAACTTTGTTTTCGGACCGTCTCATTATTTCGCATTTTTTTAATCGTTAATATATATTTATGTATGTATATATATATATCTATTCATGGTTCGAGGTGTTCCGTGGCTCGCCACCAGCTCTTCGTCGTCGTCTGTTTCATATCAAATGGCGAAATACATCGATATCGTTTCTAAACTTAATCAGCCTCTTTTAATCGACAACTATATAAAAAAGTGATGCGGTCTCTTCGTCTTCTCCACCTTCTTTATCATCGTCTTAAGTGTACACACGCAATATGTATAGCGTTCCTTTGATACGCCTGTCAGACACTCCTCGTCTTATCTTCTCCTTCTGTTTCTCCGGTCTTCCATCAAGCGCGATGCGAAGACTCTGTCGACGTGCCCTTTGACGGCGCACATTCAACTCGCACGTTTTTTTTCGTCCTTCTTTATCTTCTCCTCGCCTACACCGTCTGGACATTTTTTTTTCGTTTTAGTTTTTACTCCTCTTCAAGGGCAAAGGGGGGATGGGGGATACCTTAACTTGTACTGTCTTGAAAACATAACTGTTAAACTCTTAACACCTATAAACGTACTAAACTTACTATCACAAACTCGTCTAAACTGAACCGACAATAAAAATGCTTTAAAAATCTTTCGTTCGGTTTTCAGCGCAAGATTTTCATATCGTTTTTTTTTTCGTGTTGCTGTTGATGTTCTGTGTATGTGTCTGTGTGGCGTGTGCAATTTTCCGTGAGGATTCGCAAGAATATTTTCTGAAAAAACAAGACCGTGATGAATTTTACCGGCGAGGATCAAGCTTTACGGTGATGTGGGATTAGCTTCATTGAGAATATACATGCTGACATCTTTTTCTTTTACTTTACGAAAGCCAATGGTTCGAACTGAAGCTTATAAAAAATCATATTAACCCTTGTTCGTTTTTGTTTCTCTATAATACTGGAGTATCGACGAAGGAGAGGTAACCCCTTCGGATCTCGTCGTAGGCTTGACACTCTCGGGTTCTCGTAGATTCGATAATTCACGAGTGAAGAAACGAATTTTCATAAGTTCTCCCGTGACTCTAATAAATTTCTAACGATATTCTCTTTTGGCACACACTTCAATCACGGCTAACAAATTTATCGTCGACGAAACGAATTTTTTTGCTTTTTTCTTTTGTTTATTTTTCTCTCGGTGCTGTCGCTCGTAAACCGTTCATGGAGGGACTCGAATATTCCGAATATTTACGACTCAGCCCAATCTTGATTCCCTTCGGCGCTTAGTTTATCACTACTGATTGAGCTACATACGAGTATGTTACGAATACTAGACGATTATAACTCGTATAATATATATTGTCCAATATGCCGGAACCAACGATTCTAAACAGCGCCAAAAATCGTTATATCCTGACTTTGATCTCGCGGGGCCACAGTATCTGGGTTTCTTGTTCGTTTCTCAAGTGATTTCAAGCACTGTTTCCTTCGCATCCTAAGGCCGTCGCCTCAACTGCGTTCTAGTCACGTTGAAATTAGGTACAAATGCCTCTAAACTCAATAAGATTGATGTTTCCGTAAGTATAATAACAACTCGAGCAATTCTCAAAGACATTCACCATTTGAATCTACCAAAGCTTCAATAATCATTACTCTTGTTCGAAAAAGTCAGTGTCAGAATAAAACAACGAAGAGAATCGCGTACATTTCTTCGACTTACAGGATTCTTTCAATAGCAAATAACAATACAAATAAAAAACCTTGCACATTGCTTCCTCCCTATTTGTCATTCTCACGCAAATTCTCGGTGAGTTTTGCGAGAGATCCAGACACTACTTTCGCGAGATCAGAGCCGCAACATTTCGGTGCTATCTCATCGGGTTAATCCCGATCCTCCAAATCGTAGCGTTTCGGCACCCGAGTAATTCGCATTTTCGTCACACTCACATTCTCTCGCCTACCTACTTGTATGTACAGGACTAGGAGTCTTAACGATAAAAAAAAAGTCTCGGACCTTTGCGGCGCGTGACCCCGAACCCGTTGAGCCCCGCGCTTTAACGGACGTTCCGGAACTTTATGCAATTGCGCGCGTTCGTGGCCGATGCGACGCATCGTCTATTCAATAACCTGCCAATTATCGTAATCGTTGTAGTGTAATTAAACTAGAGCCGTCGGGGCCACTCGCCAGCATTGCGCGCTCACGTGAATCCGATTGTTCTCCGCGGGCTCAAGGTTGGGGGTCATCGCCGCGGGCCGCGAGACCGATGAGCATAATACGAAACATGGAGTACCTTAAAAACCTAACGTAAACCTAGAGCTATATGCAATTAGCGCCCACGCTTTTTTCTTCATCTTAATTAGACTCGTGTATCTTAGCTCGCGGGTCTTCGTTTGAACGTCCAATGGAGCGTCGTGTTCTACGCTGCGCCTTTCGCGTCGGCATCAGCAGTCCGTACGCTCGGAGTTTCGTTCGAGATTTTCCTCTCGTCGGCTCCTGCAGTACACTCGCGTCTCGGCGAAAATTCATTCCACGAATCGCGTCCTTCGTTTTAAATGCCATTTATCTTGAATTTTTTTCTTCCGTCCGCATCTCGACGCTTGCAGCCCCGAGCTTCGGCGATACTGCCGCCTCAGCCCTTTCATTTCAATCCATTAGTCACCCCCGCGTTTTCTCCTCGCAATTTTCGTCTTTTCATTTGCTCGTTTCGAAATTCCAAACAGCGTTTCGCAGCTTGAAAAACCGCTCCTCTCGCTTTTATCTCTCGTTCTCCCCTCTCTCTTTCTCTAGTCTCGTGAGTGATTAACGACGTCTCTTCGTATCGATCGCGCGATCCTTCTTACCCCCGAAATATTTTCCATGTTTTCGTTCTCGACGAAAATCGTGGCAGCTCGGTGTTTTTGTTGCGCCAAAGCAGCACGCGCCCACGGCGGAGCTTTCGGAGTGGTGAATCATAGATGAGAGTTTGTTGTTCAATTCCTCCGTAGAAACAGTCTCGACGGAATTCGATGTTACAATCTTTCTCGGTCACCGATGTACTATTACTTTCGTTGCGAGCCAGCGGCGCTCGCGCCGTCATCGGCGGAGGAGACTTCAAGGTCTCGCGAAACTTCCGAGATCGTAAATTTCTTACCTCAAAAATTCGCTGAATTTATTGGAAGCAAAACTTTATGGCTGCCGCTGCTGCTGCTGCTGCTGATTGTCGCACAATGTCTGTGTGTTGTGTTGCTTGCGTGTTTGTGTGTTTGTGGAATGTCTCGAGCATTGTAGCTTTCTACGGCGCGGGCGACGTTCCGTCCTCTCGAGGCCTTGCGGAAAGGATTGGCAGACAGAGTTCTCGAACTCCGGAGGTAAAAGCCGGCGGATTCTCTTTCAGTATCTATTGTTTACATTGTCACTGGGGTACGAGGATTCTGTAGATCTCTACGCGTTTTTTCTACGGGCTGTGCGAGGGTCGAACGAACCTTCGATACTTCTCTTCCCGTGGATTGTCTTGAGATCGTTTTCGCTTTTTTTTCCTCTTCTTTTCCTCTTAGTCTCTTCTCTGTTCGCCGGCTCCATTTGTCTCGTAGATTTTCTCTCGTATTGCACAACCCAAATATTCTCTCTCATTTTCTTCTCTCTAATTTGTTTCTTACGCTATTCTACGGAAAATAAAGGAAGGAAAAAACGTTCCCTGTATCCCGAGCACTCGATATCCTCCGGTTTCGAGTTACGCGAGTGCTCTTTGCGATTGATTGCTCGCCGCGCGGTTTCGGCGACGTATCAAAGAAGAATCGTAGCCATAGACTCGATCGCTTTTTCAATGCGATACCGCTCTTCTAATTAAGCAAGCGAATTTTAATTAGTCGCCGATATTCAGGTGGAAGGTATTGAATATCGTGGAGTTTATCCACGAGTCATAAAATTTAAGTGTTCGCCCCAGGGAAATGAGAAGTATTTCCTTTCTCTCTCTTTCTCTCGGATTCTCTGTCCATATCTCCCCCTCAATTATCGATTAGCCCAATTATCCAGCAGCCATTCGCTCCAATAATTCATCCGCACTCCGAGCTCAGCTATGGCAAGCGGTAAAAAAAGGCAAGAGAGACATAACACGGAGAGGAATCGCTGACCAGTTACATTTTTTTCCTCTGCAATCCCCGAAATCTGGGTCATCAGCGAATTCAGCGTCCTCCCGAAATTCGCCACTCAGCCGAAGACGCGTGTTGTGCTGCTGATTGTTTCCTGGCCACGATATTTGTGGGACTCGATGATTTTCTTCATTCCAGCGGCGATAATTCCCAGCGGTTAGTCGATCGTTAGCCGCGAGTCTGAAGTTCGTTTGCTGCTTTTTCGTCCTCTTCTTCTTCTTCTTCTTCTTCGACACGTCGTCCTTCCCCGGTTCTCATTCGCTGAGTTTCGCGAGCAGAATGGTGCGAAATAAACGTGATTCGGGAGATTCTCAATTACAACGTCCGCCGAGCGCAGTTCCCTCTGGCCAGAGCGTTTGGATATCGACGATTTTGATCTACTGGTGTTGGACGTTGGCCAGAGATTTGGTGAATGCGTCGCGGGAATTCCGCCGTCGATCCATCGGCGGTTGCGGCTGCTGCTGCTGCGTCGTCGACGTCGACGTCGTCGTCGTCGTTATCGTCTTTACGTCGGCAAGGTGGCTGCGACGTCGTTGATTATCAGGGAAACTGGGAGACAACTGTTCGTTGAGGGTACGAGGGGCGACCGGCTAATTGTTACCGGAGTTACGAGGCTCACATGGAGAGCGGAGCCTCGTCGCAGCGGTGGACAAAGCCGTGATGGGGTCATCCGATCGAGTGCTCCGGCAGCAGAATGCTGACGGACTTGCGATTCGACTGGGTCGAACCGGAGACGCTCAGGCCGGACGTCGCGAGGGCCGACGGCGGTGGTCGATGGGACGGCGCTATCACTCGGACTTCCGGGCGCGGCGACGCCTCCCTCAGCGGACTCCCGATGGCTACCAGGTCCTCCGGATTCGATACCGGTGGCCTGAAAATCAATACACAATCGGTTACCAAAAGCTCATGGAAAATTTAATCGAGTGACACACGTGACACATTCGGACTTTTTTGCTTTAATTGGGACATCAATAATTTTCGACAGCAATTAAATTTTGACCCAAGCGAAGGTCTCACGGTTTTAATAATAATCGAAGAGCTGATGAAATAGTCGATTACTGAGGAAGAGTGAAACATTATCGAGGGCTCCCGTTGATGATATCTTCGCAATTGAGTCGGTAAGATATTTATAACAGAGGTGCATTAATCTATTCCTCAGTAATTACTGAGTGGTTTTACATTCTTTATAGATACTTTTTAATGGATGAAAGTTATGAATAAGAAACACTAAGTATGATAGGACTTTCGTTTCGTCCCTCGCTGCTTCGTGGAATATTCTACACCGTGTTCGTCGCTCAGAATTTTCTTCCAATTTTGCGCGTGTCCGAGGTTACCCTTTCTTCACGCACATTTTACGGTAAGATCCTCTCGGGGTGGTTAAGTTATTGCGGCTCCTCGAGTGTCAGTTTTACTTGGAAGAAACTTGGGAGCAGCTGTGATAAGAGATAAAACACGAGAGATACTCGAAGCACTGAAGATAATGAAAATCGATAATGCAGTTTAGATTTGATAGAATTTTCAACAAGTTTTCACGAAAAAAAAAACATTACGCGACCTCGAGGAGGGCCGCACGTGGGCCAAAGGCAGCGGAAAAGTTTCGCGAATGAGAAGTTTCCCCGGTGCATCGAGCGTATGTTTTTTTTTCTTGCTTCTTTATTTGCGAACCGGAGCGAGACGCTCGGTGCACCGGCATTAATATCGGTAATGGTGTTTCGTCGAGTGCGCATATCGTAACCGTGAAATATAATGCCGGGCGCGCTGTGGCACATAGCGACGGACGAGTTCCTCGCGCGGCCCGAGACGACGACACAGCTCTCAGGTAAATTGAAAACCCTCGGTGGCTTTTCATTCGGCTTCAAAGCCGCGCGCCTCATTTTAACGTACGTACCGCCGGCGCTTTCTTACATACACGGAGAGTCTAAGTTAATTCGACGGCTGCGCTATCTCCGCGTTTTTTTTCTTTACGCTCGCGAGCGCGATTTAATTTGTCTGCGCCGAATCTGGGTCTCGGGTCTCTGTCTCTCGACGTGCGGCAAATCCGCGCGGCGCGAACTCGTCGTCGACGCGAAAATTAACTGGCACACGGCGGCTCGCGCTATAATTACGATTCGAGGTGTCTGGCGTATCGCACTTGGGTGCCTCGTGTCGACAATGATGAGTAACTATTTTTTTTAGTAAAAAAAAAATGTACTAGGGACTTTTTGGGACTCGAATTAAATGAAGAAACAAATGTGGAACGAAAATGGAATTGTATGAAATTATATGCGAATGGATAAAAAATAAACTACTCGATAATCCCGTCAAAATAAAACGTCGCCGTGGATAGAATATTTTTAGCTTCAATATTATTTGCTTGTGAAAAATGCTTTTTATATTCAACGTGTCAGCTCTCACGCGGGGCTGACACACAATTTCGCTCCTGGGAGTGGATCATATTTTTGTATCGATCAAATCGTATATACGCAAGCACTATTTTATTTTATTTTCATGATATTCAGCTGATATTCGCAGCTACCTCGGATAAAACGATTTTAATAATCAAATTTGTTGTGCCGCAGATGAATACAAAATTGTCAACGCGTGTCTCGAAATAACATTATACAATTTACCCATCGCGGACGGGCGAATTAAAACTGAATACGGTTTGGAGCGATCGTTGTATTTTTTTTAATGTTGTTTGTGCGAACGCAATTTTATCGGCTCACCTGTGTTGTGGCGGCGGTGTGGGCGTTCGCGATAGTGGAAAACTCGCGACTTCCCGGGTCACCGAGAGCGATCTTATCGAGCCGAACGTTTGATCCGGCGATAGATTCGTTCCTACGCTCTGCACCATCCCGCTGCTGGAACATAATTCGAAAGAATCAATCAACAAGCGTTCTCGGTAATCTGACGAGTGAGGGGGGAGGGGGTCAAGAGAGGGGAGTCAATTTATTATAATGGGAGCAATATCGTGAAAGGTCGCGCGAGAGCTGAGGGCTCGCGTCTGCTACTTTGATGATCTCATGTAATACGTACAGAGGGCAAGAAATTTATGTGACAAATTACTCTGCCCGGTGGCTGAGGACGAGTAACATTGGACGAGTAGAAAAAATTGCAGAGCTCGTTCGAGCTCTTTTTTTTGCCTCTTAGGGTTATTGGAATTATCAGCGTTGGGCTTAGTACTTTATTGTTATCAATAGTAATAGCATCGGAGTTGGAATTGTTGCAGAAAGTACTTTGTGGCTGCCGTTTCGTCCGATAAAATATTCCCTGTGCTTGTCCAGTAATTCCATGTAATTCGTATGCAACTCTGTTTGTGCACATTGGATTCAACAAAGTGCATCAGAGTTATGCCTCATTTTTCTCATTATCCCGAACGCCAGCGGCAAATACATTTGTCAACTCGAACGACGCCTCCCCGCACGCACGATTGAACAATTCAACGTTTATCGATTGTGCGCGAAATGAAATAAGCGCCGCTATCTGGGGTGTCGCAAGAAAAATCTCACGGTCGATACTCGGTGAGTGCAGCTCGCTGTGCAGCGGCGATAAACGACGGCCGCATATGCAAAGGTACACAAATAACTATCACTCAGTAGCCGCGTGGCTCGCACTTCGCCGCTATCCTCATTTCCGATAATCCTCGGGCAATCTTTCTTTTCCTTTTGATACATAGACTCGACGCGCGGTCTTTTTTTTTATTCTGCCGAGGGAGTTCAGGACAAAACGCTCGTGCGAGTGGAAAACAAGTCTGCGGCTATCGCGATGCACTTGAAATTTATGTCGCGGTGTCTAACTGCAAATTTGAATTTATCGCCTCGCGTCAGATATTTTCGGGGATTGCGATTTGTTTGCGACAGACGATTGCCAGATTCGCCACCTAGCGGCAGCCACTGAGACTCTTAGCTCAGTTTCAGTTTTACAAAAAAAAAAAAAAACAGTCTTGCAGCAATTTCACGTCATTTGTCTGTAACATTAAATTATCTTCAAATTTCAGCAATATTCGAATAAAAATATGTTTACATGTATATGTTTACAAGACATTTCAGTTTGAATAAATATGCTAAAATATTTTTTCTCGAATAAAAATGCTTTGAAATCATTATTTCGAATAAAAAGAACATTTATTGCGCATCCCTGTCCGCGGGTCAATGAATTTAATTTTTTGTCGACAGCATTTCGTAACTCGTTTTCTTCAAATTATCGACAGATGCGCGAATACCGGCGAGTCGAAAGCGAGAGCGCGAGGAGGAAGAAAGCCAAGCCAGGCCGATTCGAGTCGAGTGCCAGAGCGGCAGCCGCGGCTGCGACCTCCCCGAAGACGAACTTTAATTAGATTCGTCGGCGGACAGCGCAGTCCGCGCTGCTACGTAAGACGATCTCGAGGAGCGAGAAAGAAAGAGAGAGAGCTGTGCTGATTGTCGCCAATAGTCGCTCGCCGGCTTCACATTCCCCCGCCAAGACTCGACTCTTTGAGAAATTGGCCTATGCCGCGTGGGGTGTCCCGTAACACTTGCCATATCGCTATTTGCACGTCTTTTGACGCGGACCAACGACGACGACGACATCAACGACGCTGGGAATCAGCAGCGGGGCCGATATGTTTATCCTGTATACGTCCTAAGTGCTCGAACTCGCTCGGTTCGTCGTCAGGGTCTGTTTGGGGTGAGCCCAGAGAGTCAACGTATCGTCCGGGCCAAAGTCAGCGATACGATCAACGCTCTCGCAGCGTCAAAGGAGCGAAGACCGAGCGTCGTATATGCCACGACGATCGAATCACGAGACGAGACGACACGACGGTTCCGCATCGACGCTGGGGATATCGGAAAACTGCCGGGGCCGAACGGGAAGGAAGACAAGCGTTATTCGGTCCTCCGACCACGTAGCCACCATGAATTATTCAGCGCACGGGGCACAACGCGCGCGTTCCCCGGATGGCCACGAGTGCTTGCGCTTCGCCGACAAACGTCGCTTCACCTCGCGCGTTGAACTTTGAGAAGGACTCGACGACGACGAAACTTGAATTTACTTTGACGCTGCTGGGCTGGAGAGTCCGATCTCTTGGGAAGAAACACAGATCTTCTACGACGAATGCGACGACGACGACGACGTTGGGCGCCAGACGGAAGCAACTGCAACTAAACTGAAATTTGGGTGTCAAACGAAAATACAATTTTTGCGCATCTTTTGATCTCCTCGAATAAAACGATAATAAATTGTTCCAATGCATCAGGATTTTTTGACGACGTGACATAATTTTTGAAGAGGCTGCGCTTTTGTTTGATTGAAAGGATTATTATCGTAGCGACTTTTACGCCACTGATGGGGTGGAAGAAAACAGTGTAAACGCTGAAGAGTCCTTAAATCCTGATTTTGGGACGAGAATCACTAGCAACGAAACGAACATTAAATTTTCATGGATAATTCAAAATTATGAATTGAATAGAAATTGCCATTTCCAGGGCGCAGCTTAAACGCTCTTGGTCGTAAAGAGACGCCAGAGTATAAAAGGTCTTTTATACTTCCGCGAGAGTTCAGGGCACGGACCACGTCATACACGTCGGGCTGCGAGCGCGGAAACCATAGCTATGACGTAGCAGCCTTGCGCAGCTCAAGGGGAATAAAACAGGGTGGAAACTCTGGTATAACGACCGCCACGGCTCGAACCAGATATAGACGCGAAACAGTGAAATATGAATGAGGTATACGTTGTATATTTTTAGTAAGTGTCTCTACTGACGGTCTCACTCGACGGTGCACGTGGCTCTCTGTTACGTCGATTGTTCCTAAGAGCCGATTTGACATTCCGCTCCTATCCATTCGTATCACTTTCGTCCTGCAGGGTTTGGGCCTTCAACCCTTGCACAAAGTATTGAATGTGGAGTAGTTCAATTTGACAGCTCTACCTTTCACGCATCTGAATTCAATTTGAACTGTTTTTATTTTCGCGCGTTGGAATGTCAGTTTCTATTTATTTGTTTTTTTTTTACAGTGGTCATTTGGATTGACGTGAATATTAAATATTAAGGCAGAGAGCTTTTGTTTCAAAAGTGGTTGCATTCAGAAGTTGGAAGCTCGTTATTAAATGTTGGAATAAAATATTGTCGACATTGTCCAAGTATGAAACGCGGAGAAGTTAAATTCGGCAGCTTTGGTCACCTTTCACACGACTGAATCCACTTTTGAGTGTTTTTATTTTTATGTCATTATTTGATGAACGTCGAGCGACCGTTAAATGCGTTGAAATGTCAGTTTCAATTTATGTTCTTTTCAGTGGTCATTTGGTACGACGCGAATGTTGGAAGTTTAGCTAGAGAGCGTTTGCTTTAAAAATGACCGCGTTTAGAAGTTTCAAGCGCGCTATTTAACGCTGAACTCAAATATTTTCGTCCTTCCAATAGCTTTTTTATGTCGCGGCTCTTGCGTTGGCAGCGTAACTTCGACTGATATAGAACGGTATTAAAGATTAAACGCAGCGTCTAGACGCCACCTCGGGCTTTGCTCGAACACACTAAGCCCCGGATTTATAGATCCTGTTCTAGTACCGCAGGAAAAATGTACTTCAGAGCGCAGTTAGTTTTTCAAGCGTCAAAAAAGGGCGTTGGGTATTTTTAGCACAGTCTACAAATTGCAAAAATATTTAAAAAAAATACAATGGGACCGAAATCCCCTGACACATTTTTTTTTTCTAAATATCCTATATCCCCTGGAAATGTTACAGGACCCAAGAGCCCACCACAAATAATTCTTTTAAGTATTTCAAAATTACATACAAAAATAACTTTGTACGACGTAATAAACATCTATGAACACAATATAAAAATGAAACGTGAAAATCGCCAGCAAAGGCCGTTGAAGTGGGCTCGTGACTTTTACGTTTCAGCGAGCAAATGGAGACAGAAGGAATTTGATCTTCACCTGACGGAGTTGGACGTCACGAGGAACGGCATCGGCGTCGGGCACGGGCTGAGCGGTGAGCTGCTTACGGAGCTCCTGGTGCTGCTTAGCACCGAGTGCGGACACTGCGGTGGACCCATGTGGGAGCCCATCGTGCCGTTAACGCCACCCTTGCCGGTCGAGCGACCCTTCAGACAGGGAATCTTCGGCCATCGACCCACGTCCTTTCCCGGCACGCCTGAAACACACAAGAGGGAAAATCCCGATAAATGAACAATTCTACATACGTCACGTGCGGCCCGGACACGCGTCACAAATGTGCCATTTCAATTTATGCGACGCGTCGCGCGTGACGTTAAGGACGTTTTTACGACGCGTGACACATCTCGACTATTGGAAAATGGTTCGTCCGGTTTTCTCCGCGCGACCGAGGAAACCTGTGTCTCTCAATGAAATCGTCGCCACGAGAATTTTCACCGTACAGCGAATTCGCGCTGACCGCGTCGACGTGACCGAGAAAACTCGCTCCCCTCGCCGCGACGATTCAAGAACCGGGTATACGTTTCGCTCGACGAACGTACAACGTTGTATTCCCGGATTTGCCCGGAAGAATCGTCTGCTCGAATTCTAAAGCCCATTCACCGCGCGCGCACGCGATAACCGCGCGTCGACTATGGCAGACGAGAAAAGTATACAACACCCGACTGACCATCAATGGCCGGTGTATATACACGCATTTTTTCATTCAACGGAATGTATCAAATGATAATAAAAATGTTGAAAGCTGTCTTGTGACGATTGGAAAAAAAATATTACACGGATTTCAGCCGCGGTTTTGGTAAAATCACGCCCCAATTTTTTTTCAAAAAAAAAAATACATTTTGGCACCGCAAAAACAGCTACGAAAAATAACAAAATAAATAGTCAACATTTCTTCACTGTGAGTCTTGAAATAAAAAAAAAAATTACTGCCCACATTCGACCTTTTAACCATTTAAAATATTTCATTTCATTTATCCACCGAATGCATCCAGCGGAAAAAGTCCGTCAATCCGCAAGCGTTGCGACTTCAATTTAAATAATTTCAGCCCCAACCCACGAACATCCACTTTCGTATGAATAATGAACCATTCTATCGTTACCCAAAAAAAAAAAAAAATGTACACAAAAAGCAGGCGACACGAGCGCCACTTCGGACGGTTGACGAACTACATTTTTTGCATATTTACAACGTGACTTTGCGATGACGTAAGATTTTCTTTTTTTCGCCATGAATAAATCTGATATTTAAATGATCGGTAAGACGACATTATGAATAGATAGTATTCTCGAGTGTGGTAAATCGTCACTGACCTAGTTTCCGCAATACCCCCGGATTAATTCTCTCTGTCTTTCAATCTCTCCCCGTCTCTCTCTCTCTCCCTCCCTCCTCCCTTTCTCTCGCGTTCTCTCCGTCTCTGTCTGGTCGTAGTGCGGTAGACCGCGTTATATTAATCACCCCCTTATCCCCGACTCTCGGCTCCCCGGTCGCTGGACTCCTATAGCGTGCGCGCAACCCTCTACGTCCGCCGTGGCACGTTCACTCGACCTGACCTTTTCCACTGCTGGCGGCCCGAGAGAGCTACCGCATGTGTGTTATATACCTTTACCCTCGTAAGACGGTCAACATACCGCTCTACCTATACGTACGGCGGATTTCCCACTGAAAATCTTGCGGCTCTCCATTCTCTCCTTCCCTCAATTGAGTACACCCCCCTTTTCCCTAGAGCCACTTCGCCCCCCTGAGGGCGTGCGGTAAAATTCAATCAGCGATAATATGAAACCCGGGCGGATATTAACAACGCGCTCTCTAATGAGGCCGTCGTTGATGGATATTTACACTTGGGTCACGGCGTCGACGCCAATTATCGCGTCGATTTTGACGAGGAAATCGAAACGTGAAAAAAGGCACATTTTTTTACGCCTTTGTTGTTCGATAACGAGAACTTCGATAATTACGTCGAATCTCGAAGATATTTTCATGAACTCGTATTTTTTTAAAAATAATTATACTTGATCTTGGGCAAAAAATATTGTTGACTTGTTACTTTCAATACTTTTAATCAATATAAAAAAGAGAAAAAAAACATACGAAAATATCTCTCTATAAAACGTTCGAAAGTACAAGAGATTATTTCCGGACTAAGAACTTTCGTCTTCAAAATCGAAGCTTCACAAATCTCGCGATAATCCCGTTTTTCCACCTACGCGTCACCTCGTCACCTCGTCGTTTGTGCTTTTCTTCTGAAGTGCAATAAAAAAAAACGACGACGCAAAAAACATTAGCACGACCGAGTGAATTAGTTTGCACTCGTTGCGCCGTGACGAAACGACGGAGGCGAGAAAACGAGAGGCGAAAATATAAGGGTTGTTATGGAGAACCTGAAGAGAGAAAAAAAAACGTCACCCCTTTTTTTTGCCGCCGTCTCCAGGCGGCGTTGGCGGCGCTCGTCGCTTGTTAGCAGCTGCACCTGCAGCGAAATGAGAGAGCGGGTTCGACGCAGGCGAAACGCGGGCGAGTTGCAGCGACGGTCCTGGTGCGCGAGACGCGAACGCATCGCGCCTGCACTTTGCCATATGCATTTTGAGCCCGCGGGACGCACGCGTTGCATATAAACGGGTGCAGCATGCGTGATATATATAAATATACACATATACATAAAACTAATAGCAGGTGTATCACGCAGGTTGCGCGTCGGAAAATCCACGCGAAATAACACGACGCTAGGGTCGTGCGTTGTCGTCTCGCGTCGTTGCATCGCCCACGGGCTGCCTGCCGTGTGGGTGGAACACAGCGAGACGGCTCAATGCGCCGAGAAAAACAACCGACAACGCACAATAGGGGGGAAAAAAACTGAGCCCTCGTTCCCCCTTTGCATTTAAATGAATGAGACGTCGCGAGCATAACAAACGTGGCGGACGAAAAAATCGCTCTCAGATTTATACGCGAATTGTATCTCTGGACACGAGCGAACAAATCATGGAACAAATTGTGGCCTCGCTGGTCAATTATTTGCAGTCAGAGGCCGGAGCAAATTTTTTGAACGTATAATGAAGATAAAATTTCGTGCAGGTTCGTCGCGATAGTAAAGCGGTCGACCCTTTCTCGCGGTTTTAGCGAGGCGATATTTAAAGACAACAAAATGCACGAGATAATCATTAATCACTGGAATTTTTTTTTTTGGTGACAGTTTTTATAGAAAACTCCTGCCTTTTTATTCCCGCAGCGTGAAAGAGCAGAATTTTCCTTTGATAAATTTTTTCGCTCAACTCATTTCCAGGGAATTTACTGCGCGGGTAAATTAAGCGATAATTATATGCTGAATGTAATGAAAAATGTGTTGACCTGTGCGGGGCGTGAAAATGTGTGATTTACGTGGGGGTGGTGGGAGGGGAAGGAAGGGTCACGAAGGTTTCGAATTTAACGACACGAGAGATGGATTTTCAAGCTTCGTGAGGGGCGAAGCCGCCGCGAGAGGAGATCGCGTTACAGGGGGTTGGGGGTTACGTAGGGGGGGGGGGGGGGTGGCGGCGAGGAGGGAGGGGGGGGGGGGTAAAGGGGTTGAAACCAAAGAGGAGCATCGTCGTCGCGCAGGGTGAACGCGGGGAGCTCGTTCGCCGGTTCCAGCGACGCCCGAGAGGGCAACAGATGTCATAGACCCCGCGTGTTGTGCGCCGCACCACCACCGCGGCTCGCACGTCCTAGTTACCTAAAAGCCACCCGCGGGTCGTGCGCGCGCTACCAGCCACCGCCAACTGAAACAGGAGCCACGAGCGCGCAAACTGGCTGACCTATTGCACCGCAAACGCGCGTCTGTTCCGATTAAACGCGACTCTCCGGTACTAACGCGTGTATAGCGTCGAGTGCGCGAGGCTCTTGCGGTCTCTCGGCATCTCACGGCTTCGAAATTTCAATTGGGACCGGCTAACGAACCGAAATAGTTACCGAGATATTTCGAACTCGCGCTTTGCTAACCAGTTGAAAATGGTAACTATTTTTTTGGGTGGTTTGGACAAAAGATTATGGTATTGATAAAAAAGATTTTTTGTTTTTCACAGGATGATTTCTTTTTCCGCGATCCATCATAAAAAAAAAGAATAATACCTCTTCTCTAAAAATAAAAATGTTAGCACATATAATATTTCTTATTATTTGACTTCTCAGACTTTAACGTCCGTACACTTTTTAATTTGACTTTCAGCAATATTGAAAAATGCCGCTCTGTCTCTGCAGTCTCTGCGTCTCAAAGGGCAAAATCTGCAGCAAAGGGGATTAGAGCCCGTGCTGTGTAATGCTCTCAAAGGCCTTGGTAAGGCTGCGGGGCATTTCCGATCTTGCTGCGGAATAGTTGCGTCACAACGGGTTCGCGCACACAGTCGCATCCGACGTGCGAATTCACTTCAACCAGGGTCTCCAAGATATAGAGTACACTCATATATAGACCGCATATGCATATCCATGCACAGAGATACAACTTTGATAAAGAATCTGCCATAGCCTTGTGCGTTCGCTTCCTCAGGACGTGTTGTGTATGCCAGATAAAATACAGCGCATCCGCGTGTCACTATCCCTCTGTGCTCGGCGTTGGCACCGGATAGACGAGATGTGAAAAGAGCCGCGTTCTCTATTTGCAGTACGTAGAAAATTCTAAAGAATTCAGGGCGAAAGCGCATTGGCGGCGTGTGCACAGAGCACCGTCAACGTTGCGATAGTTGTTGCTATACGAAACGCTCTGTGCGCACGACTATCCACGTGGCTCACTGACGGGTCGGTTGGTAGGTAGGCAGGTGGGTTGGTAGGAAGGCACTGAAAAAGGCGCGTGCAGGAACTGGAAAAGCCTCTCGCAATCCACTTATCCTTCCGGAAATGAAATATTCAAGCCTCCGTTGCTGCGAATATTGCACGTACGGTGCAAAAGAAAGAGGCTTTTTTCTTTTTTTTTTTTTTCGCACGAGGCAAACGACACGAGAGAGTCAGAGGACACTGCGACTGGAGCGTCAAGGGTGGCCGGAACTCGGGTCGAGTGTGCGCGAGTGACGCCGGAGACACCGGCGGCGATGTGTACGTAGGTGTAACTTCCGCCGGGGCTCGAGACAGCCAGCGGGGCGACCTTTGCGCGGGCAAACCGAGCGCGGCGCGAGGCAGCCCCGGAGCCACCCTCGTAAATTGTCTTCAAGGAATTTAAAGAATTCAGAAGACGCGAGACGGCGACACACAGTGACCCGGATAGGCGGAAATGCATGCGGGAAGTGGAATGCACGATTCAGAGCTCCCAGGGTGCGGATGCAACGCTGTTCGTTGACACGATCAACGAGGTCCACGCGCGGGCAACGTCGAGTTGCATTTCGTGAGCAATGTGTCATTTGGAGGGCACTAAAAAGTCGAGCTAAAGTCGAGTTGAGAAAAATTAGAATGGTTAATGAATTGAAAAACGATAAAAAGCAGATAGGGGATAATACAGTGAAAATTATTAAAACAATATTTTTACTATTAGATGAATTACAGCAAATATTACTGATAAGAATAAAACTGGTTCAGCCAAAGAAACAAGAAAATTGAAAAATGATTTTAACTCTAGTCGAAAAAGCATTTTTTTTAAAGTGACTCTTTTTAATCAATTAAAATATGGGTGGCACAGTTGAATTTATGTTTTACCAGTGTCTCGATGATATCTATTTATAAGCGCGCCAACGATAAATATCCATTTCCATTGAGTGGAAATGCATGTTTACCTGGCGTGTTTGCACTGGACGGAAAGCAGAGGAAGAGAGAGAGAGAGAGAGGAGAGAGAGGAGATGGACATCACAGTACAGCGCACGAGACGCCGGGCATTATATTGATCAGGAACTGTCTGGTTCAGTGACGATATAATTTGATAGGCTGCTCGCGGCATTAGCCTGAATCTAGACAATTCAGTTACAGCAACCCTCGTTGATGACCCAAGCAGCGTCTGCTGCTGCTGCAGCAGCAGCATCAGCAGCCTCGGCCCAAATTCAAGTCAATTGTTTGAGCTCTCCGTCTCTCGGCAACAGCAGCAGCAATACACATCTCCGTCCGTCAACTCCTCTGCACTACCGACGACCTTCTTAGCCCTCATTCCGATTGAACTCAACGAGTCGCAGTCCTTCGAGATCGCCACGCGATATACGTGTCTATTACAGACCAACGATCCCGCCTATAACAATTTATACAGACACGATACTTCATTTATTCATTATATCCGTCGCTTTGCACGCCTCAATTACGCTACCGAAAAAAAAAAGAAAAAAATGATCGCGTGATCGGAGCAGGAAATTGAAAAGGAGCAAAATAAGGCAGCGTCGCCGGATAAATGGAGCAACTTTCTTGCAGCCTTGAAAATCGAACCTTCATCCTTGCTCCAATAATTGGAGGTAATTATCGTTCGATTTTTTGTTATTATTATTTCGTATTATTATGCTCGATCGATTTTAAATTTAGACCTAATAACCATCGCCAACCTTTCCCACAAATTTTTCATAAAATCCTTAAAAAAATACTGTTTCCCACGAGAACTGCTGTTTACTTTTTTTGCTTTACGTTTTTTTCTTTGTCATAAATTTCTCTCGCCTTCTCGCTGATGTTCAGCGCTGCTCGATCGCGTGCACAGAGGCCGTCGACTGTGACGCGGAGGTTCGCGCGCAGACAGTGAAGTGGTTATCAATGGTCCGTGACGCTGGCGCCTGATCCAATTCAGGCGTTATTCACCTTATCGCCGGAAAACTCTCCCGCGAGTTGCACGGCATTCATTATCCTGGTCCAAGGCTGCGTTGTAACAGGAGTCTGTCGTTAGGTTCGCTTCGCTCGTCCCTTTGTCGTTTCACGCAGCTTCAGGCTCGTCCCTGTTTTTTTTTTGTCGGCCTCTGTTCGGCCCGACGCACGGGGGAGACACCTAAGTACACGCTGCGATGTTCCATCTCGCGTCCTCCGCTCCTGACGCTGGACACGCTCTTCTGGTTTCCTCCTCCGCAATTCACAATCGCGCGCCAACACTCCTCGACGCCCGGATGCACGGTCTACGGATCGCTCGCTTCCTCTCTCACTTTTCACGCAATGTCACGCACCGCTGTCATTACATTTTCATTCCTGCGCAGTGTAAATGCCGGATCATTAGCTGACTGACTATGTCAAGTGAGAAGCCGAGTTTACGGACTCGTTTTTCCGCCCCGCGGATGGATCTTCTGTGTAGGTCCGACCCTACTGTTATACTCTTTGAACGACTCTGCTTATTTATCGGTTCGGGAAAACGATTTAATTAAAAATTAAATCGAAATTGATGAAAATTAGTGCGGCAGTAGCTGTGACATCAGATTAGAATATATGAGTTGCATGTAATCCCACGACTCCTGCACTTCCCTCTAATTTCATTATATCAATCGACCATTAGGGTAATGAGAAAATGATCAATATAATATTCTGTACTAGGGGGATTCGTTCCCTGCGCACTCATTCTCTGTTTCTTTCGTCATATGTTCTCATACTAAAAGATTACTAAGGATATATATTAAGCAAACATATTCATATGAATTACATTTTATAAAAATAAAAATTATAAACAGACAATAAAAATAACCGATCCTAGCGCTTTGCTCCCACAATCACGTCTCACTTGTATGGCTTTAGCAAATACAAATACGAAAACAAATATCCTTCAGTTCAGTTCTCTTTTTAATTCTCCGAAAAACGTGCTCTTTAATTAAATCTCTTTTTTTCTCGTAAATAATGCTAAAACTCTCAAATTACATTTTTTTCCAATGTTTGCCCGACGTTTGCAGTCTCCGGATTCGTTCCGAATCGTGGCAACTGTTCCACCGTGAATACTCGGCCGCGCTCGTGAACAAAGAAAGTCCGGAGGGGGAGGTAAAAAGTGGCAAACACTTACCGAGCATCTTGATACCCTGAACGGGACTCAGGGGATAAAAGTCACCGTGGAGTGGACAATGGAAACCGACTCGTCGTTCCCGTCGCCTCGCGCGTCTCGTCAGCATGCAGAGCAGAACGCCGAGGCCGAGCATCAGCGCACCGACGACGATGCAAATGGGTCCCAGGATTCGCGAGTTTCCCGTGAACGCTATTCTCGCCGCGTACGAATCCTTGTCCTCGTCCTCGCCGGGTCCCCGATAGGATGCGGCTGTAACATTCAAACGAACGGATATCATTGCCAACTGCGTCGAATATTTTTTTCACGACATGAAAGACGAAAACACGTGGACAAATATGTTTCTATATCTACACGCACAATGGAATCCTTAGACCATTTGGGCTTCGCCTTCGTCCTTCGCCACAATAGAAGGCGAGATATATATCTCAATAGCCCGCATGTCGAGTTTCTTCTGCAAAGATAACACTGCATTAAGGGAACGCGATACCCAACGTCGAGACGTTGGACGAGTCCACGAAAATTGCTTTTAGCGACTGGCTGATAAGCACAGTTGACAGAACAAAACAGAGTCTTCGGTCACAATGTACGCTGTAGGAAAAATAAATACTCTTTTTTTTATTGATAACAAAAATATGGAGACTAAGAGAAAAATATTTATTTTAGATATTTTATAAACTCGACTTAGAAAGTCTGGAAACGTATTTTTTTCGTTACTGGAGCTCAGCAAATGATACAAATTAATTAAGGATAAATATGATATGATACAAATTAATTAAGGATAAAATTACACATTTTTTACGATGATAACGTCGTATGTCATGTGGGACTTTGAGCATGAAAAGTACCAAATGCCCTGGGCATCATATATCGTCAAGCCTACGTCAAGTGTCTCCTCAGGGAACGACTGTACGGGCTGAATTATTACACTGCGACAGACGTTTGAGTTTCGGCGCAATTCATTGGACGTTTTACTGTATCCACTTCTTCCACCTCTTCGATAAATTATGAGGTACTCGCGGTATTCACTGTCGGCCAAGCGACGTCCCAGCAGACAGACGGAGACCGGTGAAGAGAGAAAAGTTTTTTTTTCCGAGTTTTCCGTCCCAGCGGAAAATCGAGAGAATCAGAAACTATGAGAGTTGGGCCGACTGTGTGCGAGTGTGTTAAGCCGGAGGTTTCTGGTGGTATAAGTACACAGACCAGGAGCGCTAATGACTACCATTAGGATCTCCAGGCGAGGACTCGGAAGACCATGGAAATACCCGGGGTAAAAGGGTCTCGCGATGATTACTCATTAAGGTCCCTTTCATTGTCTTCCGTGTTTTAATGGGAGTGGCACGGCCGGCGATGCGACACGGCGAGGGAAATGAAATATGGTATCGCCGCGACTCGACAAAGCTCCACACTGCTTTGAATTCCGGAACTCGTCTCTCCGCCACGTTCAACGAAATAAAATAATTTCATTGTTTTGTTGCGCAATAATTGCGAAGTCGTTTACTCGTTTTTTTTTTTCGCAGTCGTTTTCGTTTAAGAGTAACTTCAGCGGCAGTTAACGTATCGCGAGCTGCGTTTAGAGCTTGCGACTCGCAAGCTCTGAGCTCGGACTAAAGTCCGTTTCGTAATTGGATCGTTAAACCTCTTGCAGCTAAATTAAAGGCAATGAGTTGTTGGAAGTGACGAAATGCGTATGAAAATAATTTAATTAAAACACGATTGTAGTGAATATAGTCACTCGATTTAGTTGCTTTGGGGAATTCATTAAATTCTTTGCGTATATATTGCAGGCAGCATATTAAATTTTTCGCATTCCGATGCAGTGAAATGCATTGTTCGACATGATTTTATTTGCGATAGAGAAAATATTCGGGACTTTTTGGAAATGCAACGCTGCCTGCGGAAAAATCATGAATGTCAGGATTGACATCTTCGTGACAAACTTTAACGAATGTGTCTTTCAACTTCTCGGTCAGTAAAATGCGGTATATTTATCGCAGCTTTAACCCTGGGCAGCCACAGCAAACGGTGTCATTTTACCGTAGCGTCAACCGCACGTGACACACGCGTTTCTGGTCTCCCTTGATGGTACCCAATATACACACGGGGACTCGGTAAAAATGTGTATATCGTATATATGCACGAATACGTGTGCGCGGTGCACAAGCTTCTCGATACACCAGTAACGAGCGTGGTCGGGAGGTGAAATTGAAGCCAGGTCAGTCGGCATCGAGTCCCACGCGCAGCTGCAACGAGGTTTACAGTGCCCCGGAGACGTGGACTCAGGCTTAACGTGCTTATGATAATACCCGAGAAGCACGAAGTCTCCTCCTGCCGCAGAGTCGTCTTACTTTAGAGCCCTCTAATTTATATTATTTTACAACCAACATTTTCTATATTTTTCCGTCCGCGACGTCAAACGACCCCGGGAGAAAAGCAAAAGTCGCACTTGGAAGCGAAAACCATGACATTATTTTCCAGATAAAAATATAGACGAAAAATGTCACACCCAGTGTATAGCATTTTTCAGGCAGGAAATTATACAAGAGTATAGAAAATTGAAAATAAACAAAATACTTCGAGCATTGACCTGAGCTATAAAAAAGATCACTCCAAAAAGTGTTTGATATTTAATGCTCGTTAAACGCCATTTTACGATCAACGCGCCTGATTTTACATGCAACTGCTACTTTATCTCCACGATTTTCAGGCAGTTTAGTGCAGCTATGGAAAAAATAAGCCGAGAATTATTGCTATCGTTTGCAGTTTAAAAGATCCCAGATTTGGTATCGCAGACCTAGCGGAGAAATTGGTGGGACGACGTCGACGGAGGTTTTTAGGGACCGGTTTTAGGAGGCGTCGCGATAAAAAATAAATAAAGGGCGACAAATGCGAAGTGGCCCGGGGAGTCGAGAGAGAGAAAAAAAAAGAGGCAAATGGAAGCGGGAAAAAAGGCTGAGATTGGGCAGACCGGTCGGGATTAATCGGTTGGCAACAACGGGGTCCGCGCGCCTGGAAGGTTGTAGCCTGCTGCCCGTATCTGGATGCGCCTCGCGAACTGGATGACGGTGCAACGACCAGCTGTTGCCTGGCGAACGCGCGCGCCGCGAGTTTATACCACTCGAAGGCCCTTCCTTCCACTCTCTTATTCTCCTTCGCCTCTTCGTGACTGTTTCGTGGACGGTGCGAGGCAGCAGCAGCCGCCGTCGCTGCTTCTGCCGCTCGTCGAGGTCGTTACCGAGGTCAATAGCCCCGCTCCGTAGCGGTTCTCAAATTGGTTCACGCCCAGGCCTCATGTCTCAGGTCAGTAAAATGCACTTTGTTGTTTTTTTTTTCGCAACCGAGAGATGATCGGCAATCAAGACTGATTATCGGGGCAATTAAACCGCCGTTACTCACGCCCGGAAGGTTCTTCGTGTACTTGCAACGAATTATTTGTTCATTTATCTATCAATTCAATCGAATAACTATGACGAAAAGAATTAAAGCTCAAAATGGTTTCTTTTCATTGAATAAATTTGGACAAATTGATAAGAAAAAAACGAAAGAATTCTGATGATAAAATTACTCGGTTGAATAAAATTTTACGTTAGTTCAAGGTCGACTAGTTCGAGAAGTGCATTTTTCACCGAGTGTCGACTGATTGATCGTGACGCAACAACGTCGCACGTTTTGCAGCGACGGAATGAAAATAATGCAAATGTCGAGCCGAGGAAGCGCGAAATTCACGCGCGGCGAGGATGGACGTGTTGTGTTGGAACAAGAAAAGTGTCCCGCGTTGCACCGCCAATAAGGCTTCGCACTCGATATGCATAATCGAGTTGCAGCGGCACGCGAGAGGCTTCGTCTGATCAGCACGTAACTCTCGCGGCTTTAGCGTCGTAGCCGCGCGGTGTGAATCGGTGCTTCGCGCTCGGCGCTAACACACTCAATCCGCATCCCGGGCTTAACTAGTATACACCCGGAGCTTTTCGCTCCGAGTCTCATCGCCGGAGTCACGTTGCGACTAATGCGACGAGATTTTCATGTGGAACACGTAACTCTTCCGTTTGCGCGTGGAATCCGAGGTTGCTCGGCATCGCCACTGGAAAATACAAATCATTTTAGGATTAGAAAGAAAATAAAAAACGTTTCGCGTCAGCAAAAAAATGCTGTTCCAATTTGGTTAAAAAAAAACGTCTTTCAGCCAGTGAATTTCAGCAAAGGCTTTTCATGCCATTTGACAGGCCAATCATGAGCGACTTTTTTTCTGTCGACACAAGAAATTCCGAGAGAAATTCCTTGTACGAAATTACATTGTGATATTGTGATCAGCACAATAGATTTGCGCGGCCGAAAAGTCAGACGGGCGAATATTAAAAAATTGGAAAATGACACGACCCTATTCCACCGTCGTTTCGTCGCCGCTATATTCGGGTTATCGAATTTTCATTGCTTCACGCCCGGCGGAACGCGAAGCGGGAACGTCAAGGAGAACGCGCGCCCGGCGACGTCGAAGGAAGCCACCGGCGTGACGTAGAGGGAAATTGTTTCGCGTCACATTTTCAACGGCAGAACCGGCGTTGTACCTCATCACGTTCGTTTATTGAAAATCGAAGTCGAGCGATAGAGAGTGACGATAGTGTCTATCTCGTATCTTGTCAACGCCGCGCTTCCAGTGTCGAGAAAATGTTTTCAATATCTTTTCCAAGTCCGACTCGTTCTCTCTCTTTCTCTGCGACGCACCAAAATGTTGTCCATTAAGTGATATACCGTTATCATCCTAAATCTGTAAAACAGTAAATACAGATATCGAGATTTTTTAAAAGAAAACGTTTTATGAGACAAAGTGGATGGATATTTGAAATTTTACAAAAATCAATAGCAATCGCATTTGTCAATGTAACCGACAAATGGAGTTGGAAATAACACATCAAAATGAATTTAAAAAATAAATATGAGCAAACACAACGTTAAAATTTTAACAAAAATAAATGTCTATCTTCGCAAATTATGAACTTTGATCCTGAAGCGTCTATCGCGAGAGCGACTGGCGACTGTCTGATGAAAAAAATTCTGCACAGGCCTGGGACAAAAAAAAATAAATGCCCGGTCGACTGACGGGAATTAATTAATGAATCATCGTTCTCAGCCGTTGTGAAGGGTATGATAATCCCCTGGGGTCTCAATGGGTTAAATGCCAGTCAGCCGTGGTCTCTCTTCCTATCGTCGACGAATAAATACATTGCACTCGTTGCCGCGATGATAATCCCGGAGCCAATGTATATGCAATAACTGTTTAAAATACGTCACGTGTGCGCGATACTGCGAATCGTCGCTCGAGTTGCAACGTTCCCATCCAAGTGATATGATTACTTGGAATCATCGATTAATAGTAATCCCGCATATAGCTCGCTCTGCGATTCCTATAGACAAAGCAGCTCGGGTCACGTTTTGAAGCGTCTGGAATATCGGAGTTTACCAGGCCACGTGTTTTAGTATTTTGCCAATGTGGCATTTGTTGGCTTCTAGTCAGCATTTCGTGCGAAGATTACAAGCATTTCGGTCTGTATGTCACCTTCGGAATAAATTTAGGATTACAGGATTCATTGGAAAACGCGAACAATGACAAAACAATTGACGCTGCCGTAAATAATCGCAAATTATGATACTGCGAAGTAGGTTTCCGATTTTCTGAGTGACTAATAAGAAAAACACGATTTTCAGATCTGCAGAGCATCGACGTGATATTGCGACGCAACGATTCGACGTCAGCACATGTTCTGATTTATTTGGGGGACGTATCTTGTACAAGGAATGCGTTGATACGGATGATCAACTCAAACTCGTTCGCATCAACTGCGTTGAGTTGCAGTCTTTGATGATTCAATAAGTCTAGCCTCCTGTCTTGCCGGAGAGAATGTTGCATCCGTTGAATGGAATTCCTTGTTCAATACCAAACGAGACTTCAACGAGTCAATCAAGGTGATTGGTTCTCTATGTGACTTATAAAAAGTCGCAGTAACAAAGAGGCTTTTGTGAATTAACCTGACGACTTGAAAGACTCGAAGGCTCATGTAACAAATTTCATTGGATGGTACCTCGATGCTATCCAATCAACTTCAACGCAGGAAACTACCCAAATAAATGCCCTCAACGATTGTTACCTCGAAGAAAAATATTTTTCACCATATTTTGCAATCCGACTCAATCTCTTTCACGGGTAACAGATAAGAATGTGACTTGTTATTCTTCCTCTCGACAGCAGACAACGTGAACGAGATTCCCGAAGCGACGTGACTCCTCGAAGATCGAGAGAGAAAAAAAATCGATAGTTCTCGGCAGGCCAAACGCGACACAACGCGATAACGACGCTTCCTCTCTGCGCGCGCGGAATCGCGAAGCGACGGAAAAGAGTCTCGAATATTCCGAGAAGACCTCGAGGACTTGAATATTCACGAGGCTGGTTCGAGCTCGTCGCATCGAAGGGGCAACACGGGCGTCGGCATAATGCAGTTTCCAGAGGCTCCGTGGAAAAACTGCAGGGGTGCCAACAACCTCAGAGCGGATAATGGTCGTAGGGTCCATTCGCTCGAGAACTTTGCCACTTGTCGAACGCAACTCGGTACGATTTTTCGTTTTACCTTACGTGGTATCCTCTATCGTGTAGCCCACGACGACCTTCTGCTCTCTGTGAATGATTCAAATGTTAAATTCACTTCGGTGCAGCGGGGGCTTCGCTCGGTCGAAAACACAATGTGTCTCAGGATTTTCGAGCTTAAATTATCAAGGGACCGGGGAAGAAGAGGCGGGAACTTTGGATGTTGCACGTGGAACAAACATAATACATAGGTATAGAAGCTACGACGCCTGCAACGTTCCGAAAGCGTTTTAGATGCAGCGCCAACCGAGTGCCCCGTATAATTTATGCATTTCGAAGGGATATGTCCCGGGAACCTGATACTCTCAATGCGTCCGGCTAATTTGCATAACTGAACATTGAAAGCGTTCGTCCCTCGGGTTCGGGTTTTTCGTTTAAGGCGCGAAGATCCTATTTTGCTGAAAGAATTTTAGGAGAACGGTCGAGCATGAATAACGTATAATTTGATGGGGGGTGTGATACGATGATACGATTGATGTTCGGGCGAATACGTACCGGTGAGTACAGCACCGACGAGCATGAAGAGGAAACCGAAGGCCGGCAGAGCTATCTGACAGTTCGCCGCGATGACGACACCCGCGACCATCAGTCCGCCCTCGATCTTCTCGACCCTCAGCCGCGATATCGGGGTCGGACATTTCAATTTCGATCCGAGTCCTCCGGTCAACATCCCTTCCTCCGCGGACACGGTGTTGGGCCTGCAAACAGATAAAATCGCAAGTGTTAAAATTCACTCGACGGAAGCGCGAAGGTATAGGTAAAACATTTTATGATATAGAACATTTTTATCGTAGGTACTACATTTTATGAGATTCGAAGAGTGACCAATTTTATGATCAGTGAATAAATCCTTTAATGATACCCCTAAAATGTACTGAAAGAAAATGCAGAAAATATTTGGCTTGATGAACTGGGTAAAACGAAATTGGTGAAACGTAGCATTTCTTTAGCAGAGTTGAGAATGGACGATTTTTATATTTTGTTTATATCTGCAAATGCAGTATAATTTGTATCCTGTTCGCAGGCTGTTCATCCCTTTTAAGGTCGTTTCAGATATTTACTTCAATTTATCATTCTTCTATATGGCTACCTTTTTTCCCGAGAGTAATCGCTGAATTTCCGTACCACGGTTGCTACCAATTAAAATGAAAAACCTCAACCAGCCTCGCGACAAAAGGGTGACCCGGCTCGACGCGAAACGGCCCGTAAGCAAGACAAATTATTCTCATTGGTGTACGCGCATCTGAATGCCTCGTTGCTCCTATTGAGACCCCCGGAGAGTTTCACACTGCGGCCTTTCGCCTTTGTCGCGCTGCGCCTCGAGCATCACTTCCGCAAAAGGCTCATCCCGCGCGCCCGGCTAATGAAAGAATTCAATATCGCTGGTAACTATCAAGCGCAGGAAGAGCGCCTAACGAAGTCGTCGAGCAGAGCGTCAAAAGCGAGTCACGGGTCTCGTTGAGAATATAATAATGCGAGACGATCGTGTCGTCTATACGGGCGGCGTCTCGAGACAGGAATATAACAACTCGCGGCGCGAACGGTAAACGACGAGAAAGTCATTACGCAATTAACCTGAGCAGTTCAGGCGCTGTGTGGGATTAATCGCGCGGAGTCAGCGACCTCGCGGCGTCGTCGCGATCATCGCGACCGTATATTCTCAGACATCTCGCTCGTTCACCTTGGCTGAACGCGCGACGCCTCGACATTCGCCACACCGTTAACTCGGTTACCGGTACCGCGAGCCAGAGACACCGGAAAATCGCCAATGTCTGTCGTTAGTCGTTTGCCGTGACGCGATGAAAAAAAAAATGCTTCTGTAGCTACGCGAGGCTCTTCTTGAGTGTGGAAAAAAAATTGGGCGCAGCCGGGTGCAGGTCCGACTCCCGAGCCAAGAGTAATGCTGAAGTTTGCATAGTTCACTGAGAAAAAAAATTGCCCAATCCAACAAAACGTGCGGTTGCAGGCAGCGAAAAAAATATTTTGCAGATTGGACAAAATATTCGGCAATTTTAATCGATATTTTTTAAATTCTATCACCCAGTTGCTTCGTTCAATTAAATATTTTGTCTAATTTGCAAAATATTTATCTCACCGCCCGCAACCGGACATTTTGTTGGATTGAGCAATTTTTTTTTCTCAGTGTTGGAATGCAACGAAAATAAAAAAATATAATTATTCCAGTGATTTTTAAATTAATCTAACGATTCTAAAAAGTTACTACAACGATTAATAGATATAATAACCTTTTATACCCGGTACGATTTATTGGTTCGTTATAATAATAGTTTTTTTTTTATTTTTTTATTTTCGTTGTATTTCAACGATGCAAACTTCAAAATATCGAAAATCGTGAAACTTTCGCCTTGCGTTTTTCTCGGTTTTTTTTTTGTTTTTTTTTTTTTTTTTTTTTTGATAGACACAGTGCGTATCGCGTGATAAGGTTTTCCTCTTCGACAGCCGCGCCCGATTGTCCGGGGCGAGAACTCTCGAACGAGAAGAAGTCGGTTGCATGCACCGCGGGTCGACGCTTCGACTATTGCGCAGTTAGCATTTAGTGAGTCAAGGCAGAGAGTCCGGGTTGCAGTGCGTAGCTGATACAACGCGGCGGCGGTCTAGACGAGCACACAGAGTGCGACTGCTGGGCTGCATAGGCGGGTTCGTTGACCGATGCGCCGTGCGTCCGCGAGTCCAGTGTGTTTACGCACTCGAAATTGAATCAGTCCCGGCCAGAAAGCTTCGCCCCCGTCGCTCGACCGTGTTTACACACGATTCGCGCGGAATCGCCGTCGCCGTCGCTCACACTAGGTCCTCGGTGACGACCGGTGTACAGCGGAAGTCCCCGGCAATTAGAGCGTTCCGCTCGGAGCGGCGAACGACCGCGTCGGCGGTGTACACACCGGGGTAGGTACGCTCTCGACGCCTGCAATTGTCCGCGCTTCGTACACACGACGATTCACGGATTCCCAGATGCCATTAACTCTCCGCGCCTCGAACTATCGTCCTGGGTCCTCCTTGACGTAACGAAAAAAAAGAAAACAATTCCACGGCGATAGCATCGCTATGATTGCTACAAATGTTACGAATTTTAGTTCCCAGCTGTGAAAGTGATGGAAAAGTTTTGCAGCTTTTATATCTGATGCTCGGTGCACTTTTTTATTTCGCTGCTGCGCTCTTATGAAGCTTTAAAAGGGTAAATCGCAACTGAAAAACCCTTGTTCAGTTGATTTAAAAAAAAAAAGAAATTTGTCGTTTTACTTGTTAGAAATCCTAGATCTGGCCGCCCGGCCAAAAACCGCCCAAATCGGGGTCACGACATTTATTTTTTCAAAATATCGACTTCTAACCTATACCACAGTTCTCAAGTCGCATATTCTACCCCTGAAAACACTGTCTACAACCCTTTTTTAGTTGATTAAAAAAAAATACGATATTTGACAGAACTGTCAAAGTTATCAAGGACAAATGAACTTGGACTCGGTCTGAGAGTTCCAGCCAATCACAGCTCGAATAGTTTGCTAACAATGCTTTCCGTTACTCATGAACTTTATAAAAGAGGGATTTATTGGAATAGGTGAAAAATGTGCAAGAAGCCCTTGCACATTTTTTTTCCTTCGCAATCCAAGTTTAACGTCTCCAATGGTGGGCGCCAGAAAAAATAATGCGAATTTCGCGCGGGATATTCGAGCTTACCAATTTTTTTTCTTTTTTTTTCGTTTCTCTTTTCGCGAATCCTGAATGCTCCACCTGAATTACCTTGACCTTTCGACTGCGGATCTCTCCCTCGTCGACAGGGGAGGGGAAAGAGCGAGCCTCCTCTCGAGGCTGACTTTTAAGGGTTGCTAGGGTTGCTAGGGTTGCCGCAGCCGCTGCTGCGCACGCGGAGATTCGATTTTTCAGCGACGCCGGGGACGAGTCCTGGCTTTTTCGGCGTCGCTTTCCGCGCGCCGCGCGTCCAATTAGCGAATAGCCAGCGAGAGCGGCCGGTCCTTCAGCTTTTAGCCCCGATGCCGGGGCTTTCAGCACCTCGTTAAATTGGAATTCAGAGTACGAACTGCAAAATTCTTCGAGCGATTTTTTTTTCCTCTCTTTTCAGGTTTTTTTTTTGCGGGGGCACACTGCATCGATTTTTGTCTCGCCGGGGTGGAAACTTTAGAAATAACGACAATCCGCGTTCGACGTGCGCGTAGCACGCGACGTGTTGGAAAACACGTGAGGCAGGTCAAGAATCAATTGGGGATATACAGCGTCCGCCTCGCAGTTTTCCCCATTCGTGAGCTCTGCGTTGCACGAACTGCACTTTCGACGCGTTGTTTTTTTTTCTTTTTTTTTTCTTTTTTTTTTACGACCACACGGTCTACGGAAAAACGGGACATTGTCTGCGGGAACGACTGTGTTTATTAGCGCAAAAATGCCGTGAAAATTGCTGTTGGGCTGACGGTGCGAAATACGGCAATTGCCCCGCTCAAGGATATCGGTAAATCTGCATTTCTGAGCAAAGAAAAAGAAAAACATTTGTGTCCCACGAGTTTTTTTGTAAAATTGGAATATAATACGCAGTGAGAAATACCTAACTGTAAATAATCTGCTTGTTACTTTTAAAAAAAAGTATTTATAAAAAAACTTATAAAAACTTGATAAGACCCGACGCAAATTTATTTTTACATTAAAACCTAATTTTATTCGAAAACTAGAAATTGTCCAACAAGAATTTTTTTCTGCTTTAATTTCTTCAATAATAAAATGAAAATTAAATGAAATAATAATAATAACGAAAACAGAGGAAAATCTCTGCTGTATTTTTTTTTCTTTTTCCTGTTTTCCTATCTTCTTAAACTATATTTCTCAATACGCTCTCCCAATTTGCATTACGCGCCGAGACCCGAGAGGCAAGCGATAAACTTTCGTTACACGGAAGCAGTTTCGGAAGTGCGCGGCGCGAGATTTCCGAGGGGAGCGGGCGGCGCGCTCTGAGACGCGAGCCGATTTTTCGCATTTCCTCCGGCTCGCGCCGAGTGCCATTCGCGCCGCTACAGATATACGCACGGCAATCTCCGCCTCTCGGTTCTCATCCGTTTATTTCTTCGGTTCGGCTTATCCCTCGCCCGCATCTTTACGACACCGTCGCGGAGTTTATAAAACTCACCCTCGCAGTAGCCGTCGCGACGAGAGACTCGCATCGCGTTCTTCTGACTCTTCCGCGTCTCCGGGGACAGCCGAGGTGGCCCAGTTCGACGAGCGTATCAAGTTCGGTAAGCGCATTTTCTTCCGGCGGTTCACGGTACGGCAACGGTTTCACCATTCGGTACACGGTTGTGTATTATTTCCCGACAACTTTTTCCCTCCTCCCTCCTCGAGAGAGAAAAGTAAATGAAGAAAAAAATAAAATAAAATAAAATAAAAGAACAACTTCGATTTCAATCGACGAGAAATTGGTCCACTGGAGTTATCGATAAGAAGAAGGAGGTGGACGAAAAAGTTCGCGACTGGGACGGACGACCGAACAGTTTCCCGTTAACCGACGAACTAAGAGATTTCGGAGACGTCTTTTGACTTTTTTTCTTCGTGTTTGCCGTTCCCAAACGTAGGCCGAACTCGCGCGGGTCTTATCTCCCTGTACGGGGTTTTTTTTTAGCGCCTAAGAAAATAATACACGGAGTGTGTATATGCGTTTCGACGGGCGGCAAATCGAATCGTAAATTAGGCTATAAATATGATCCCCCAGGCTCGGAAGATTGAAGGATATCAGCGGGAAAGGAATGTTTTGCGGAAACGAAGGTCGCGAAATATTCCGCCTCTTCTAATTATAGTATTTCTGTTTTTTTTTTTTTTTCTGCGATATATTCTCGCGGTGCGCGCCAAAAGTAAATTCCGCGATATTCCAGTCACGCAATTCCGTATCGCGTAACGATGCAATTTTTAGGACGCTGCGTTTTTTGCACGCAAAATCTTTTTGTTAATGCGCAACCGAATCGTAAATTAGGCGACTATTTCAGTCCCGGAAACGGAGGTCTGAAGGTTTTTGGAGCGCGAACAATAATCGGCGAATGTCGAGGTCACCATCGCATATTCCGCGTCTCAATTTTATATTATCGCGTCAGTAACTTTAGGCGAATTTGATGGTAACCCAAATACAGGTATTAAATAGACGAATTTAATGGTATCCCAAATATTTGAAGTCGCTACTCGTAGATCGGATTACAAAGATTCCAGCAGTACAACGCTGGACGATCAAATATTTTCGAAGCAAACACCGACGTACTTAGCACAAGGAAAACAATCGAAATCATTCATTCTCGTTTTGTGTCAAAATGACACAAAACGGCAACAATTACGTGGCGAAAAAAACGTTCATCGTGTAACAACCTTGAAAAAAAGTGAGGTATTCCTAATTGTTCTTCGCGTGTGAACTAATTGTTTCCCCCCAGCGATTTATTTCCCTCCAGTAAAAAAGTCTCCACGTGTCCAACAACGAGCCACGTGTCACGTCCGCTGTAAATGCCAAACTTACAGACTGGCGATAAGATCTCTTTTCGTCTATTGTCGCGTCGTCGATGGCACAGTGCGAGTGATAGTTTCGACGGTATCAGGAAAAAATGGCCAAGGATAAAATGGCTGTGTCCTTCCATGCACATACATGTGATTTAAACGTGGCCATTTTTTTCTCAGCCATTTTTTTCTCCAATCATTTTTTCCACCGTACTTTTTTCCCCGGCCATTTTTTCCCTAGCCATTATTTCATCGGTCATTTTTTCCTAGATACAGTTTCGACGACAGGAACTCGTCTCCCGGACTCGTTATGTATTACAACGATGAGAGCGAAGGGGAAAAGAGGTTAACAATTGCGGGTGTCCAACAAGAACGAGTGTCATTCTCGCCCTGGACTCGGTTTCTATAAATAGACGCGACACGAGCGCTCGGTCAATGGGGTTAACCTTTGGGACACGACATTAAGTCGTTAACTCATCGAATCGTCGTTTGCGGTCCTCGTCGTCGTCGTCGTCGTCGTCGCGTTGCCGTTGCGTATAAAATAATTATCGGTGCTCAATTCAATTGGGAATATTGCGTTCGGCTATGGGGCCGAACTATTCGACTCCCGATGGGACCCGATTGCGCGGCGATTGCTTTCCGTACACACAACTCACAGTCGCTCGCGTTCGCACTGCTCTCAATGCATATAATCTCCGCGTTCGAGCCGCCGAACGCCACTGATACTCTCGCGTCCTAGATCCAATTTAGAAAGCGTCAAGGCCAGCCGAGCTACCACCCGACCGACCGGCAATGCCTCACGACTGTACCGACGCATTTGTTGACGGAAATTGCGCGTGCGATAACTCTGTCGCGAATACGTAGCCATATCCGCGTGTTATATATAGAGATATATATATATGTGTGTATGTGGTATGTGCAACCATAGATTAGGTGTGCACACATGTTTCGCGGATCTCGACCGACGCGGAGACTCGCAGAGTGCGGAACTGCGCCGACAACCTGGTTCGGATTAAATGCATGAATAGTTTACCGCATAACAGGTGATTTATCACTGGAGTCGCGCGTGCCGATTCCCCGTTGCTATATATTGGTCCCAATTATAGAGGGACCGAAAATTTTAGCTCTTATTGGTTTTTTTTTACAACGAGACAAAGTATAAAGTGCATCGAGATATTTTTTCTTAGAGTCTCAAAAGTAATTCGAGTCCGCGAAACGATCTGAAGTTTGGGAAACCGGGTTCTCACTGTGAAAACCTGCTCGTGCACTTTCGCGATTTTTTAAAAGAACGTATTTCTCGCCGGTGGAAAAAGAAGAGAGTGAGAGAAACGCATATAGGAAAAAAAATGTTACGAGAACACACGGGGTTGTTATTGCGTTCCGGAGAGTTGAACGAGAAAGTAGAGCAGGAGTTCTGAACTCGTCGCACGCAAAGGTCCGAGAACGCAAGTGCAAAAGCCTGTAAAAATTTCGCGTTTTTACACTTTTTTTACTCGTGGACCTCGGTGATGTACTGAAAATTGGGTAAACATTTGATTGCGACGAGTCTGACGATAAAATTAATCTGTCGGGAAATCCAAGCGCCTCTCTTTTTAATCATTTTCGTTGGCCAATATATATAGGTACGCACACACAGCATGAATTCGAACAGACCGCATAGCCGTGATGAAATAATAATAAAGTAAAAGAATCCTCGTATGAGTATTTTTGTCTAGACGCTTTTAATTACTTCTCTCCCTTTTAGTATGAATTTCTGGGTTTAAAAATTATTTTATGTTCTGTGCGAAATAAAAAAAATGTAGAAGGATTTTTAGATTAAAAGATATTATGCGACGGGTCAAGCTATGACGAAAGACGATAAAATCGTTTGACTTTGAAGTCATTAACGACATTTTTTTCCCCCGTTACCAGTAAAATGACCGTTCAATGAAAACTCCGATTTCACCAGCGAAATGCGAAAAATAATTTGAATAAATTTCACCTTCGCCTGCGTTCCGCATTCGCTCTCATATCCGGGATATTGGCAATCGTCTGGCTGTTCTAATTCAATTTTTGGGGTCTGGAAAAAAACGCCGATAATCGAGTGAGGTTACGCGACGATGGGATTGCCCCGAGCGTTCCCCTGGCGAAATTCAATTTTCGGAAAACCGTTCTGCCTCCAAGGTTCCTGCTCGTAACGCCTGCGCTTTGCCGTTCCAAAGCCGAGAAAGATTGATGCAAAGATACCTACACAGTTTTATATTGCAATTGCGATACAAACTTGAATAAAAATGCAACTTGACAAGCATAAAAGAATAATAGCAGATATAAATATACAGCGCGTACTCATATTCTACAATATCAAAAATCCTCTTATGAGAATCTTTTATTTCGTTCTACTCATAATTTCTTATTATATTTCATGAAGCCGCACAATTTTATAATTGGACTCACATTGAAAAATTTATTTTCCCGCACCTCCGTATTTTCACCCAAGACTCGCAATAGCGGGTTACGTGCCGCACTCGACGTGTCAATGACTACGACATTGCACCTCGTCTGCGTATAATAAGAAGAAAGGAAGCGAGAACGACGATGAGTAGGTAAAGTGACCCTGTAAGCAGATGTTCTGCGACGACGCGGGCCGAGGTCGATAACCGACGCTCACGTGCATCGTCTCGTGCTGGGTACATCGGAAGACGACGAAGAAGAGGACGAGAAGGAGGAGGAGGATGACGAAGAAGACCGAGAGACTGGCCTTTCCACAGCCTTGACTGCAACCTCAGCTTCTGCCATCCTACACCGTAGCCCTGTTGGACGTCCACAGACCAAGCGTATCATCTCCTTCCCCACCGTCGCGTTCATACGTGAGTCGAATGAGGGATCCTCGTTTCCCTTTGTGTGAGGCTGCACGCAGCGCTCGCTCGTGAATTCCACAACGAGACCCCAAAAGCCAAAGGAAAAGCCGATCTTTCGTCTGCCTCGTCGCACGTAAAGACAATCAGAATTTTTCAACACAGACGTCTTTCAACGTCGCGGAGAAATGAAATTTTCCTGAAAGCTCGTAATGCTTCGGCGGCCACATGGGTCGATTGAAATTCTTTCTCCGCTATGCAGAGCGAGGCAATGTGAAAGAAAAGGATAAAAAAAGAAATGCTCCTCATTTCTTTTTTTTTTTCTTCCAAGGGGAAGATCATCATTTTTACCTTTGCCATTTCGAACAAGAGCTTCGATGGCTCTGCTGCCTAGGAAGGTTCCCTTTTCCCAGTCGAAACAGTCGAATCCGCCGACGAAACTGATTCGACGGCGAATTTCCGTTCATTATACTCGCTCCGACGACTCTTTTTGTATCACGCGACGCATCCGTCTCCTTTGATCAAGCCGTTCAAACGAATTAGATAGAATCTGTATATAGCGATAGAAATTTCCGCTTCGCGGTCTGACGGCTTCAACCTGGTGATTAGTGATTTTCAACTAATAAGGCGGTTCGTTTCACAGCTGGTAAAGTGGGAAAAAAAATGTTCTTCCTTGGAATCTTGTAAGATAATTGGACGTTTGAACCGATTCGTCTGAGAGAAGCTTGATGGAAATTGTGAGAACCGTCTCGTCTAAATGCAGATACTACATTGTTGCGAGTTTTGGAATTAGAGAGTTTCAGGGGTTCTTGAGAAACTGTCGAAGTCAACGATTCCATTTCTACTTCTAAAACGAATATAGGCTTTAATTCGTTATATCTGAAAATAGGTTTATATTTCATCGGAGCTACGACGTAAACTTAAAAAAAAAGAACGTCGTACACTCGCTAATTCCTGACACGTTGACCTCCAAAACATTCCACACCGGACGTCATTACCCATAAACTGGCTGACCAGTTTATGTTGCTCGATTGTTTCATTCTGTCGCCATAAATCTCGTTTTACAAAAGCGAGCGCCACAACATATCTGATAACAAAAGGCCTGAGATCGCTGGCCAAAGATAAACTTGATGGAAAATAACGGAAATTCATAAACTTCAAAAATATAGTAAGTTATACGACGCTCTAAAACCCAACAACTCTACGTATAGCGTATGGACGCTTTATAGCTTGTTCCAGGGGCGACAGTTTCGTGTGTAGCGATTACGTAACGATAACGAGATGACCAACTATCGCGTGTCATCATCCATAGGGCAAAAGTGGTGAATAAGGATCAGTCCATACAGTATCCCATTGATTTGCAGACTCTAATCATATCGATTCATATTCCTCACTTTTACTTACATATTCTACTTATATAATTGACGGCGATTGATCAAAAGGCCCAAATTAAACGTAGGACAAATCAGCGGCAAGTTCAATAACCTCTTCATCATCTTTTTTTCGCCCACAACTATTCTTGGTCCTCGTTCATTTCGATTCATTCTTCTTCGCCACCTCGTTTTTCCACATTGGTCGTCATGTAACTAACCAAGTCGGGCGAGATATATGACGGCACTCGAGAATATCCGTGATCGCGTTTCTGTGTGTGTGCCCGAGTGTTTAGGGAGGACGACGAAACGAAGTGCTTGTCTACAGAGCGAATGTGCCGAGTACCGTTTGTGCCGTGGAGCTTGACGAGACGAGAAGAGTGTGCGTGACCTGTATGTCTGCTCGTCGCATCAGTGTCAGTGCGCGGGCGCGTGTGTGACGTCGACGGATGTCGCTCGGAATTGGCGAATGACCATCGTAACCAACGAACCGTCCCCGTCGTCGACGATAACCACCAGCGTCGTCGCGATAGTTGTGCGACCTTTTCGATTTAGACGCTGAAGCGAGAACCAGCGAGATTAGTGTGGAACTGATGAAAAGTCATCATTCCCATCGTTCGTGCGCGTTGGACACCGAAATACGTGTTTCAAACGTTTCATTGAGGCATTTTAGATAGTTTGCTGCTAATAAATGGTAATCCATTTGAGAGAGGGGGAAGGGCATTATTTGTTGCAGGTGATGTGAATTATTTTGAGCTATTTTTATTTAGGGTTAAATCAAGGCTTTAATTAGTTTAACCAAGTGACAGAATATTTTTGAGTGCTGCATCGTGCAAAGTATCGTTAATTGCAAGTAGAATCTTGAAATGTGTAAAATTGAGCCAGAATCTTTTGTAAGCAGAAGGTCAAGCCGTATCATCAGATTACTGCTTCGTCGATTCTGTAAGTCCAACATTTAGTCAGCATTGGAATTTATATTACAGGGTTTAGTTCAGCATTCCCACATCCCATTTCGCCCACGAGTGTTAGGCTCTCATGTGAGCCCGAACGAGGTTCATTATTTTTCGTTTTCCCTGTCGGCAAATGAGGATTCCAGACGACGGAACCGAAAGGGGACAATGAAAAAATAGCGGTTCGTAAGCCGCGGTCCGACGGCGGGCGGATGCGAAGTCCAAGAGGCTTGATGGATCATTGCTCGAAGACCTTCGCTATCGAGATTAGTGGGTCGAAACGAGAAACAAAAAATATATCACAAACTCTCGCAACACTCGTTCCCGGCAGACACTGACATAGAGCGTGTGAGTTCTATGCCACGGCTGCTGCTGCCGCTGCTGCTGTTGCTGCTGTTGCTGCTGCTGATGACTTTTTAATGAGCTCTGGCGCTTCGCCAGCAGACGTGAATGGAAGTCTCGATGTACCAGTTGTCATTTTCCATTGAGATGCAAATGTGTTGGAGAACAGACGGCGAAGGAAGGAGAGAAAAATGAATGCAAGGGATCGTGTTTTGTTTTTCAGGACAAAATACCCGACTGGATTCCACACCTCGCGCCGCTCTTACGACAAGAAACAGTTGTGCCGGTTGAATCGCGCGCAGCTCGGTATGATTCATACGCCGGACAATCAGACTCCCAGGGCTTTTACGCGACAATAGATTTATCCGCGCGCCGTGCGTATTTCGAATGGTAAATCGAATGCTGCAGCAGGTGCCGGATCGACTCGACTCCCGCGCGGCGAAACCGTGATGATAACAATGGGAGTCGCATCTTCGGATTGCTCGCGCGCAGGATACGCTACACTCGCAATCGAATAATGAAGAGCCACGAGCAAAGCCCGACGCCTCGTTACTTCCTCGCTTTCCGCAAACATCCAGCGAGGAGGCAGCGGGTCGACCGGGTTTGCATTTGAATTTCCGTTTATTAATTTCACGTAATGGCGAACGGCGTAAATTTCGTCTCTTTGAAGATTTACGTCTGGTTCGAAACGTTACGAGCTTTTTCAGCAGCAAAGTTTCCAAGCGCAGTTTTGCTTTGCAGATTTTGTTACAATTTAATTACAAAGAGGATGCAATTAACGAAACTTCTGCGGCAGTCAACAGCGAGTTTTTTTTGTGCATAAATAACTGAGGAAACTTTTCATGAGACATTTATATTGACAGCTGTGCGTTTAAATTAACGATTTCACGATTAACGATATGTTTCATCGTTGGTGCTGTATTATTGAAGATATCGTTTTAATTAGTAACGAATGTGCTAATCAATCATACCGACATTTCATATTAATCATCATTCACAGGTAATATAAAGCCCGACGGATTTTTTAGCCTTTTTAAATTATGATATGTATCGTATGATAATGAACAAAAATTAAATTAAAGCAATATATAATAATCAACCAATTCGCAGAGTAACAGAATAGTTGAGGCTTTTAATCAAGAGCGGTCGGATCAACTCGGCGCTTTAGTCACGAAACGCACGAAATACAATTTGTAGCAGACGCAAACAAGGCCACCTTTTTGCAAACGCGGGAATATCATTAGTATATTCTCGCGTTTCAGTATGTTAAGGACACTAGGTTTAATCCGAGCTTACCTTCATTACATTTGCCGCGGATTATTCTCGCGATAAGCAGCCCAAGCGCATACCTTAGGATCACGATATACGCTGACCAGCTTCACACATCAGGATTAACTTTTTGCCCTCTCGCAACGTTATAAGCCCAATCTTAAATCCGATTTCATCTGGAAATTAAATGCTTCTTCAAATCCGCCACGAGGGTTTTACCAAAGAGTTCCATCCTTTGAGCCAGACCGGGAATCCTTTCGAGTGGGCAAGAACATTTGGAATCCTCGAACCTGCACAGGACTCCAACAACGACATATAGTGGTGGCCACGTTGAAAAGCATTTGCAGTTCTATCCGTAACGGATATTCGCGTGCCAGGTCGCGATTACCGGGGCTCACGGGTTAGGGCCGAGTATGGCGGAAGGGAGTTTAGTCGAGTTTTTGATTCCACGTCCGGCTCCCCTCGTTGCTCTATTATCCATATACATATAAAGCAACGCGGTGGTAGCCGGAGTCACGATATAGCGTCTCGGTACTCTGATATTAAGGTCGAATTATATAGCTCGAGTTTCGTCGCTGTCCGCTGCAACATGACACAGAGCGAGACCAGTTCGTGTGCCGCAACCAGCTATATACGACGGGCTTCAACATTAGGCGCACTATGGTACCAATGCTGCCGCTCGCTTTTTTCTTCTTCTTTTTTACCCGTCGTTTCTTCCGGTAGGATTTGCCAGCTTTTTTGCAAGGGACTATTTACCGCCAGGCCTATCGAAACGAGACCTCAACCACTGCAGGTGCGCGCATCGGTCGCTACGCTCGATTCACGATTATCCTCGTACGGCTCCGCGGCTGCCATATATGTGTACATGCGCTGTATTCATGAAGGTACGAAACCTGTATGCCCATTGTGTCCGAACGCTGCGCCGCGCTGACCGACGAGCCGGTTCCGCCTCTCCAATCTTTGGCATTTGCAACGTGACGAATCGGTCATCGAACGGAATTCGAGCGTCGCTCCAGGCACGGAGCACTTTTCGGGCATTGATTTCGGCTCGATACAGGGCGGCGCAAAATTAATTTTAACAATTGAGGGGTTTGACGCAAGTGACACATTTTGGTTCGATGCGTTGGAGGATTCACGCGGCACCAGTTGCAATGCAAATGGAGTGTTTGATATCCGACTTCTGTGATTTTCACAGTATAGACAATGACAAGTTTCTGATATGATTTTAAAGAATTTAGAAATAAAAGCGTGATATCTAATGGAAATTTGACTGACGGTTAGGCAGTTCGATGGGTTAATTATTTTACTGATTGTAATTCTAAGTAAAAGGATTTTGAATTAACCTGTAGTGACTATAGACGTGTTCAACGTGCAACCCACGTATCGATCACAGAGGGACAAAAAAGAATTGTCGGCCACTGTTTCTGCTCTGCTTGCCTTTGAAAATGCCGGATAAAAATTGTTCGTTGTTCGCAATTGTTGCGAAATCTTTCATTGTTCGAGACAAACGGTTCTCGACATAGAAATGTTTTTGAAGAATAACCCACATGAAATTCTCATCTTTCTGTTATTTTTCAAACAGTTTTCGTGCATTTTTCCGAATATACCCGTAAATACATGCGAATAAAGAGAACGACCCATAACTCAGAATAACCCGGAAAAGTGACTGACGGTCGGGTAATCAGTGCCATTCATTGCAATGAAACCGTCACGAAGTGAGCAAATTTACTCACAATTACTCCCGACTTTGTCGTGCAAACTGACATTTTTGCTCTCGCTACCAGAAATTTTTACTCGTGCGTCAACACGAATGTCAAATGTCACAGTATAATTGGCCAGAACTTCGTGTACCAGCGAAAACGTCAGTTTTCCTGGATTCTCTTTAGGAGCCCAAAAATCTGTGTCGAAAGGGTCAATGGTTCGTACACGTGGCACACATTTCCGCATTTTTCCTTTGGCCACGTTGAATGTGCGGAAAAACAGGGCCACGCGTCGTCGACAAACGCAGTCAGGAGCAGAAGCGAAGCTCGTAAATCGGAAAATTACCCTTTGTGGGTGTACCGAACGGGTAGAATGAAAAATTAATATAAAAAAAACGTCAAAACGGCTCGACGTGGACTTTGAAGTTGCGAACTCGAATGACGGGAAAATTTCATACGCCAAACACGCGAGGCTCGTTGTCAGCGACGCGTGTGGATTCCGATTATGGTAGTCGATACGTAGATGTAACGCGCGCCGTACATACATATGAATGTGTTCATTACAAAGGCGACGGCGCCACATTTGGTCGAGAATCGTATCGTACATACACGCGCACAAATACACATGTATATAAATACACGCATATAAAACACGTGCGATCATATACAGAGCTGATTAATCGGTGGCACCTGCATTTCGCTCTCTGACTGTGTTTACAGAACGTACGTCATAGCGACGCAAGTTCAACAAACAAAAGAGTCGCAACTTCCCAAAAATAATCTTTGCTTTACAACACTGCGGGCCGTTTAATAACACGACGCGAAGTGAATTAGCGAGCACGGCCTGTGCGTAAGTCGGCGGATCGTGAGATAACGCACTTCGTGACGAAACAACTTCGCATCGCGGAAGCGTTTCGAGGTGTTTCACATTTTTCTTGCGAGAACTACCGTTCGCGCTCGAACGATTTATATTTCTTCGACACATTTTCCACGCCAACGAAGGACTCTCTTCCGCTTATGCTTCATCGATGCGTCAATCGCGTTGATTTCTTACGCTCTCTCTCGAATATAAAGCGGACAAGTTTTGCTAAGAGTATTTTGAAATTGATAAATTATAAGGTAATCAGTAAGAAACTCGTATCAACGAAAGTACAGGATTTTTTAGTGATTCATAAAAGTCCACTCCAAACATGCAATGGACTTTTATCAATTCACAAAGTGTAGATCAAAACTGAAATACGATGCCCAAGTATATACTAACCCAAGCTCGTCTAGACAATGAAGTAAATAAAATTTGGGTAAAAGATAACACAAATGATGTTTACTCGTTGACTTCACTAAACCGATGGAATGTACAATTCCGACGATTGTTAAATAGAGGAAAGCACAACGACTCCGCGTGTGACAATATTTCGGCGGCCAAGTCCAAAACACTCAAACAACGAAAAAAAACTGTTATCTGCTCTACCCCGAGGCAAACATTTTTCGCTCGATAAGATCAATAAACAGAGCAACGACTGCACCACGTGAACTTGCTACATTGTATTCAAACTAAAACTTCTACGCTGAGGGAAATGACGTCATGGTTTTAGGGTCATTTCACGATTCTGTGCTGGGAAATGACTGAACACCGCATCACTTTTCAGCGGCAAAAACATGAAAGTCCGCATGAGGATCAATGGCCGCCAATGTATTGTCCCCAGAGACCTATCAAGTGCATCCGTGCCCGATTTTATCGGTCGCGTAAATTGCACATTTAACCGGTATACCTACAATTTTAACTGGCGCGCACAGTTATTTCTACGCGCTTGTTAATGTTTACGCGTTGTCGGGAGTGGCAATTACCCTCCGCCACTGGGCGCGATATTCACGGGCGGCAGTGCTCGCTTTAACTCCGAACACGATTATTACTCAAATGCCAGAATTTTCACCTGGTACCTATTTATCATTACCCATTTTTTCGTTGTTTCAGACATTTCGTGTGCTTTAATCGCCAGTCGACTTATTCCGACGATATCACTGATAACACCGGATGGAAAGTCGTGCGTAGTTTCACATAGTGTAAAAATTCGCTTTCGAAAATAGTCTAATTTTTACAGGCTCAATACTATGTCATTCAATAACTTTTTTTGGACATCATAACTGTGAAAATGAAAACTTGTGAACTTCAGTGTATTAAATGCTCACAAATGGACCCTTCGGTGTTATTTGAGAATATATAGTTATTAAATATTTGTATATGTGTATATGTGTAATGACGTCTGCAAAAGACAACGTTTCTCCTTGTTTTCTTCGAAAAAATATTGCACAACATACCGATTGGCCGTCTCGTTAGCAAACTGCGACTTGTCGCTGTGAAACGAAGTGCTGAACGTCATGACCGAGCAGGTGGGACGACGCTTCGGATCCTCGGACTTGTCGTCGCGGTCGCGCGGTGCATTTAAACCGCCGCGCGAACGTCCGCCGAAGAGCTCGGCTAGTCAGCTGATCGCTCGAGTTTTCACGAATTCCGTGACTCTGCGCATATTCGAGGAAATCGTCGACGACGACCGCGCTGACCCACCGACTAGGGTCGCCGTTTCGTTGCGATGAGGCTTTTCACTCGTTATCTCTCCCCTTTCTCTCTCTCTCCCTTTCACTCTCCGGTGAAATGCACTTTCCGGTCACGAGGGAAAAACCGCGCGATGGAACCGAAATTCCGGATAATCCGTGGAAAAACTTTCACGACCCGGAATGGGTACCTTTGGTCGCGACGAAAATCACGCGTTTTCACACACAGCGAGAACGCGAGTTCACCTTCGCGACGATAAGTTTTGCCTGCTCACAAACCTGTTGGCCGGGAAACAGGTCTCGACGCTCCGGAAGCCCCCTGAGCTCTCCACCTCTCTCTCCTTCTCTCTCGCCTACCACAGTTTCGTTCCTACACAATTACACTGCGCCTAGCCCTCTCGGCAACTTCTCTCCCTCTCTTTCTCTCTCGCTCCTCTGTCTTCTCTTTGTCAGTCGTCGACTGCGCTGCCGGCTGCCCTGCCACGTTTCACCAAGATATTCGCCTTTGTTCCTCGTCTCCTGCGCGTAAATTATATCTATACCGCTTGCACCGTCCGTACGACCAAGCCAGTGGCAAGTCTGGACAAGCTTGAAATTCCCGCACAGCCCCCGGGGCGATCCTGACCACTGAAAGCACTGACAAGAATGTCAAAGATTTCTCCTCTCTCCTCGGGGTTGTATTTTATTTATTTTATTTTGTATTCGTTACTGCCCACTGTTCGTCGCAAGTTCAACGCACCCACGAAAGGCTAATTTATAGGCCTGTTCAAAGTGTTATCAGGATACCGACGATCGGTCGTTTCGCTGACGCTCCAGTTGCTCGGGTTCGATCAATGACCGCGTTACGTCAATGAGCTTCAAAGCGTGTAGCTTTGTTGTTGTCGTCTTGTTCTCTCTCTCTCGTTTTTTATTTCTTGTCAGAAGAGCCGCCGTATGCAACAGACCAGTGTCGCGTGTCTTGATAACGAACCGCAGCGGCTCAGCCGATCGTGTCGTGCGTGCCGCGACAGAAGCCTAGGATCGTGTCGTCACGGGCGTGGAGAGTTCCGCGCGACTGTGCTCAACGCAACTGCAGCTCGTCGGATGCGCTCGCTGCGTGCTATCGTTGCGGCAGGTGCAACGACCGTCCGCGCTCGCTGGAATATTCAATCGTAGCTCTGGTGTTTTTTTTTCTTCCGCCAAACCTGCTTGTTTTCACTCACAAAAAAAAATCGAACCTCGTTTCACGATAAACTTTACCCGTTAGCACTTTTTATTAGCACCTGTTTAGCTTCCCTGGCGAGGGAACTCGCGGTAAAATTCGTAGCGTAGGATAGAACAGTGAAGGATAAAATATCGCGAAGACGCAGAGAGAGTCGTTAACCGACGCCTCGTGGGAGGCTCAGCCACGTTGGGGAGTTGCTGCTCGTGCGAAGTCTGCCAGCCGACTGACTGGCTGCAGCGGCGAAGGACCAAGCGACGGATGTCGGCCGCTCTGACGCCACATCCCCCGGTCACCCCCCACCATCCCGCGCCGCCGCGACGCCCGCGCGCACCCGCGCACCCCACGCGCCGCGCTCCCGACGACCACGACGACGTCGACGACGACGACGACGACGACGACGCTGCACTCTCTCCTCTGACTGTCGAGCGCCGGCGGCTGACTTCGCCTACCCCTTTGGCCCGCAGGCTCGTACTCATCGGCTTACGACGCTACGACGAACACGGTCGCCGCCACATAATTTATCTCAACGTCGCGGACTCGACGAGAGCGAGAATCGCGGCTGTTACGTGAATTTTGCGGTATCGGAAAAAGCAACGCGTAACAACGCTGAAATAGGTTCACGCGCGATGGGATAAATAATAATGATGGTACCGGGTAAAATTCCCGTTCTGATGACACATCGGATTGATAAAAATTAAAATAAAAATATTTCGCGCAAAATATTCGATAGGGTTGCGGTCCATAATAGGGACATCGACTCGGAGCTTCTTGACCCAACCTTAACCGGACTTAGCCTCACCCTACCCAACCTAATGCTATTGTACCTTACCTTACCTTACGTAACTTAACTCCGCCTAACTTAACCTGACTTTACTCTTTGTTAACCTAATTTTCTACCTGTCTTAACAGTACTGCCTAACAAAGATGGCCCAGTTTTCAATCATTTCGTGTGAAAAATAGTATTATGTGCTAAATGAGCTAATGCATAAACGACAATTTAGTAATTATTATTTACTGGAAATATTAATTGTACGTTGTTACTGTTATTCGTTTGAACATTCTTCGGGTTCTCACGTGTCATCGCCCTTGTGTTGGGTGACTGCTACCGTGAGTCATATTCACGGATTACCATTTACTGTGAATAAATAAATGTTATAACGCGGCTTAACCGTGAGACAATATGCTATTTTAATCGTCGTTGTATATTTCTGCAAAGCGATACGAAACGCGCGCTCAGTCTCTCTCTCTCTCGTTGTCGTCGTAAGCACGACGGAGATAACCGTATTTACCTATCCTGCAGAACTTTCCGGATGCGTTTGATATTCTAGCTAAAAGCTGCAAACAGTGAACTGCAGTGTTATTAGACGGTGCTCATATTCTCTGTGCTTCCTGAAAAATCAACAATCCCCGAGGAAATTCGATTGCTGATTGCTTCGCGGACCGAGGGTTTTTTTTGTACAGGAAGAAAACTATTTTGATAGTCGCATATATTGGAAAATGTTCGTTTCATTGCCATTTTATATCGGAAAAAGTATTGTTCTGAAACAAACAAGTTGGAGTATAAACACGCAGATTTCGATTTAATTGTCAATAATTTTTTATTATAATATCGAGAGTCGTGTCTTATTTTTATGGAATTGAACAACAATTATTTCTGTTCCTTTCAGTTAGTTCAATTTGAAAAAAATCATTTCTATCATTTTTTATTGACGGTTCTGACTGCTGTGCATCACTCGTTAAGTTGATTTTACTATCTCATCGAAATCTGTAATTTGGTCCTAAACGGGCACCGTGATTGTGACTGGCCGTCGTCTTCGATGCGATATAAATCAATTTCAACGATCCCGTCGACGTTGATTGGCGCTTCTAACTCATAATGCAAGCGGCACAGCGGACGGGCCAAGTGGTCTACCGGCTTAGCGTGCTACCCACCACTTTACGACTAGACATCGACGACTGCTTCGATTCTCACTCACCCGCTCGTTACTCGTTCGAATGCTTTCTCCTTATTCCAGGTCCCCAGTGAACAATCATTCATAAACAATCGAAGCACACACATGATTCACGTAACACATGACCTAACAAATATTTTCCTTCATAAAAAAGAACAAAAAAAATTTTTAAAATCCATTCACTTTTTATCTACCACAACCGAACGTTTTTTTTTTTCTTCTACAAACTGCACCCAGTTCACTTTTGAATGTCTAAAGCGCAGTGACCCGGAATCGATAATGGCCCAGCTATTAGTGCCCAATAATCGCGTTACAGACGAACAATCACGACAAGCTCTCGCTACATCGACGAAACGAAAAAAAAAAGACTATCGACGTGATTTCGCGTTGCGACTCTTCCTGTGTTGTCCACACGCTGCACTGGGCTTCCGTGTTCTGTTGTCTGCGCGCGGGGCTGCTCTTCTGCTCGCTCGTGGCATCTCCGGGGTTGCTCGGAGCTTGTAACACGTGGCACATTTACCTATTTTCAAAGGTTTCCCTCGTCGACCGAGTTGTCACTCGTTATAAATAGGGTCATCGCTGCGCGCCTCGTGGGTGGCTGTTGGCTTTGCTTTGCCGTCGCAGCTCGATGCCCCCCGCGCACGCAGAGCTCGTCCACCGCGAAGCTCGAGATACCCGGGAACCGAGCATCTCGAGCGTCTTCCACGGATAATATTTCTCCCAGCTGCTCCGCTTCCAACTCTGCTCCTTCATCGATTCTTTAAATCTTCCATCGGGTTCCCAATGTTTTTCCGCTAATACATAGTAATTCTCGAGATAACACACGTGTACCACAAAGTTTTACACAGAAATTCAATGAAACACGCGTGTCGTCTGTGGACATCGGATTTCTGCGAAATTCCAGGGACTATTTTATTTTCCCGCAGAACTTCAACTTGTTTCACGGCATTGGCAGACGTTCGAGAAATAATGGAAACATGTTTTGTCGACGTAAAAAATCGTGGAACGAGTCGAGAAGAAAGATCTGTTGTATTGTCTGTTAAACTCAATTCTGAAAACTTTGCGCGGAGCCTAAAAAGCTGTCGTGACTGTTTATTCGCCGAATCGTTCACCCTAGTTTTCGATTTGTTTATGAAGATTTTTATTTCTGTTGATTCCGTAAACTTCGTAAAATGAAACTGAAAAAATCCTTAGAAAAAAATCGATAGTAATGCTTTTTTTTATCGAAATAAATCGAACTATACATAATGTGTCTCTGCACGCTCAACAGAGAAATGGAAGCGAAATTATGCATATAAACATCACGAGTGACGTTAACGGAAGCAATTATGCTTCTTCCAATTAACCGCGTGCTAGATTACACATATCAGATATTATCACGACTACGCACGCTTTTAACTTATTAATGCGCAATATATTGTATACGAGATATAAATAATGACTTGCTTCCTAGGAAAAAAATAATACCGAGCACCATTCATTATGCGAACGCAGAGGGACGTTCGTTTTGGAGTAGCGCAATACTCGTTGCAACAGATAATTATATATCTCGCAATAAGAATAGCCGACAACACATTTTTGCACTTTTTGGGATACAGTACGAAAAACACCTAAACGCAATTATTTCAACTGAAGAAATGTTAATTAGTTTTCCCCCAAGAAAGTTCTCACAAAAACTTGAATTTCTCAGTATTTAAAAAGTAATAAGAAGTGGCTTAAAAAAACGTCAGTGGCTTAAAAAATTAATTACTGGGCTTCGAGCACCAGGCGAAGAACTCGCTGAGGCTTAACCAGTGATTATTTTGTTTTATATTATTTTTCTGTCCAATGAAACTTTCACGGGATTATATCTTTTATGTGCAAATTTCGTTTAAAAAAATCGCCCATGATATGTAATATACATGTGTGAATATTGACGCAGGCTTATCGTTTCGTTTCTCGCCTCATTTTATCGGCCTGGTAATCAACAGCGAAACACGAACAGAGGTCGTGTTGCGAGTCGACGACACCTCCACACCCAAACACATTACTGTTATGTTACACATCAGCGGACGATTGAGATACGCGAGGGAGTGAGACAGAGTCAGACAGAGATGAAGCCTAACGACGCAGCATCTGTGACAGAGTCGTTTCGGCGCGTATATACGTTTTAGGCATTTTCCTTGGCTCGAGAGATCGATCCGTGCACAGCTGCGTAGCAGACACGTTAACCTTCGCAAAAGTTCTCGGTAAAGTCAAATGGCCCGATATATTCACGGTGGAATTCCCGACGGAATCTCTCGATCGTCCTTTCCCGGCATCATCCTTATCCTCAACCCTTTGACTCCCATCCGAACGACGTGTAAGTAGGTCGACGATTTCCATACGGATTCTCGATCTCTTTCTCCACGCCTCTCACGTATCATCAGCCGGAAAATAAGGTACCATCACTCGTTCATGGCCGATGACTGGATGACCCAGTCATCGGCAATGAACCAGTGATCGTCAGCCGGTGAGCTTTGACTGCAGATTTGGCTCAAAGAAGACACCTGACGATCACTGGATCATGGCCGATGACTGGGACATCCATCTTGACAGTGGCGTGAGATGAAAAGCGTCCTCTGGCTTTCTCTCTCTTTCTCTGTCTCTCTTTGTGGTCGTTTGTCTCTCGGGTGAAACGAAAGAATGCAGCGGATTTCGGTGGCATAGGTCACACTATTGTATGACGGCAGCAGCCGGTGGATGTTCCGGCGTCCTCGAATACGGACCATTTTTGCAAAATCGGTGGCAATTTTCCGAGTCATAAGAGCTGAACTCACGAAGACCTCGAAGGGGTTCGCGTGGGCTCGGGCGTTATATTCTTTCGATGTCGTACGGGGCGAAGTAGCTTCTTCCTGGATCGTTCGGATTCCGGGATTTTTATGCATCTTGAGGCTACTCGGAAGTCTCGACGTGCAAGATGTTCTCGCTCCGTCGTAAAAATCAACTGAATCTTCGAGGAAAAGAGAAAAAGCGTGTAAGGTTGAATTCAGGATAGTGCGAAAAGTAGTGAGGGAAAAATGTAGCACGTAGATTCAATATAGATGCAACGGTGTTTCGATAGATGTGACAGTACTGCAAGGGGCTAAGATTGGCGATTACAAAGGATTCTCGTTTTACACATCATCCAATTACACACAATAAAATAAAGTTTTTGAATCTCAATGTTTTATAAATTGCTCATTCTTTTGTTAAGGATTTTTATTTCGAGTAATGTAAAGGATTTTTATTTCAGTGATCTATTAAAGTTTATGAATGAATAGTGTATTCAATAGTACAATCCGTTTTCCTCATTGACATTCATTCAACTCATCTGAACCTTCGACTTTTAACTTGGCTTTAAAATGAAAGCAATCGAACATTTACAAATAGTAAGAAATATGATCAAACAACTTTAAACAAGAGATTGAACGAATCAGTAACAACCCAAAACAGGAGTTGAAACGACAATATCAGGATATATTGATTTGTGTCTGTGTTCTTCAAGACGTTCGGTCGCATTGTCGCCAGTTTCGAGACGGCCAATATACCTATCGATGTGTTCTGATTCGAGGCCAGTTCACTGATGTTGTCGCCAATGTTATCTGTCGCGCGTTCCACGAGGCAAATATCTTCCAGTAGAGGCACGTCCGCAATTCCGTGGAGACCCAGGCGCGTTGGTCTCATCCTGTTCCGCGGAACGTCTTACTGCGCTATTGAAACTTCCGTACAATTCGAATCGAAGCGGTTTCTCGATTGGATCGGCACGGGTACGTCGCCTATATTTTATATGGGATCCACGTTCGAGAAACTTGCACTTGACGCCTGTGAGATTCATTTTAGATGAAAAAAAAATTGCGTCGCAATTTGAACTGGTAATTTTTACTGTGGATAAGGCAAAACCTACTAAACCTACTAAAGGATCAAACGCTATGCAAACCACATTTAATAAATGCTGAAACAAATTGATGTGCAATGAAGAAACTTGTAACTAATTAGAAATATCGATCGTGCAAACTCCATTTAAACTGTTTTTCACTAGGATTCAACCAGCTTTCCGACGATCTACGATTCGACAGAACAGAATTTGCCTACACGAACCTGTCCTAAATCGTCGTCAGCTGTGTTACACCTATCGCGCTATATTTCCACAGCGCAGAAACCACAAACCTGGCCAAATATTAGATACGAACAAAGTGGGCCGGATTCGACCTCTCACCTCTTGGCTCCAGCTGGCGACGCGACGTTTTCAATGCACACACTGCCACGGAAGCACAGTGTAACGTGTCCGTATAGCGCAAAAGCGGACTCTCTGTGTGCTTCAGAGTCGCCAAACAAACGGGAAGCCGGCGAGCTTCGAGGGACGGGTGGCGTGGTTGGGGAAGGGGAGGGGCATGCAGATTGCGGAGGAAGAGGTAAATTCAGTGTGTTCGTGTTCGGCGAACACAGCGGAGAGTTCCCCGAGCGCTTTGCATAGTTCATGCTTGCACCGATGAAGCTCGGGCATAGCAAGAACGCGTAGCACTCAACATCGAGCCGACCTGCCTATATCCTGGATGCTATAACTGCTACGGGCCTTCGACGCGATTGACGAGGATCCTTCCGCAAGCCGGATTTTAGCATTCAAAGACCAGTTTGCCCAAGCAGCTCAGGTGAGTTATTTTCAATTTCTGATTTCTCGGAACTTCGAGTTTCTCAAGTCGCACCGCAAGTGCATTGTTGCGATCAAACACGCGCCGTCCAGCGACTGGAATTTCGATAGCGCTGTAGGGGTTCTTAAAAGATCTATGAGCACGATTTTAAATTACGATAATCTTTAATTTTTCAAACGTACCTTGGTTAAATAGTATGTTGTTTAACGTTGTGTGTTGTTTTTCGCGTTTTTCTCCTCGAATTTTCGATTTTTTGGGCAAACACTTGTCGTTTTTGGAATCAGCGGGAAATTTGCATCGGATACGGTTTTAAAATTTCGTAAAATCGAACCTTTTTTTTCGCGTCATTGTTCCTAGTAAATCGTAAAAACCAACACGATGTCGATACTCCACTCCGGTAGAAAATATTAACTCGATATCTCAACCGCGTCCCTTCCTCTGCGAGTAAGCAAAACAGTGAACAAATCTTCCACAACAGGTCATGAATATAAATAAAAAAACAGTCCTTAAAATCCCAACGAAACAAATCCCTCCGCCCGTATCCAGCCACGCGCGCCGATAAAGAGCTCGAGAACAAAGTGGCTGCGTTCATATTCGCATCAACAGCGCTGAACCCGAAGCCCCTGGCGGTTTGTCCTCGATGAATAATCCGAAGAATAATCGATTCGTCGTTAAACGCGCGTTCCCCGCCCAGCAAACATATCGTCGCGCATCGGGGCATCAAAGTCTTAAAGTGCGAACGCGGCCATCGCCGACCTTGAGATTCACCGATGTCACTTCCACCTCTCCGACCCTTTTTCCCCATTACGCAACCGCGCCGGATGGCTTTGCGATTTTTAAGTTCCCGCTAAATTTTTCGTCAGCCTGGAAGGTGGGGGGTAGTGCCCCCCTCCCAACCCGGCCCTCCCCAATGAGGGGTCCGGTTTGTGCTATGCGGTCGAAGTTTTCGGAGAGCAGACATCCCTACATCCGCAGCGGCCTTGAACCATCGATTGGAGGAGAGCGAGGGCGATGAAGCTCGCGCCGGAATATTCCCTGTTGTTAGCTATATATATATACGTAAAGTCGAGCTCGTGGCGCTGCTGTACGTATCCCGAAACTCGAAATACTCAGTCACGCGAGGCACGGAATGTCTCGCAGTGATACTACGATATACACCACGTGACGTTGGGTCGTACTTAGCCGAGAACAAACGATTCTCGTAATATGCACAACCGATGAATTATGTCTCGTCTTCTTACGACTCTGCACGAGCGGCGTGTTCTTGTTGCCCTGTGTGTTGTGTCTGACTTCGCTTGTTGTGTGCGTCACGACAAACCGCGACACGTGTATACAACAAAGTCGCCGCATCTAGGCCAATAATCAAGTATTCAGCGTTGTTTACAACCGGTGGACACTGTTTGGGTCGTGACTCTTTGAACTTCGAAATGGGATTCTACTTCGGGACCTGTTAACACGCAAGTCCGCGACAGGACTCGCAATTCTGGTCATCCTTTTTATAGGTACTTCCAGTTCTCGGGTATTTTCATCCGGGATTCTCAGAACTCGACCGGTGGATAATTACAGATGGGACCATTAAAAATGGAAGTTGACATTATTTTTCGCTCTTATTAAAATTGCATTTAATCACTCAGTGTTATTAAAAAGACATTGATGGAGTAAATACGGTTTTGCATAATTGGTGCTCAATTTTGCCTACGTCTAAAAAATAATTCGTGGATTTGAAGATCATGAAAATACAATTGCAAAGTAATGATTAGGTTTTAAAAATACAATTGGCGACCTCTCAATCCGTCACGTGACGAATGATATTAAACTCGAAGGGCCAATCAAGTGCACAATGTCTGCAATGTCAATCAATGTCCGCAATTCATTCAGGGACACTAAATAATCGATGGATTCGGAGGTTTCAAGCCGTCGTTGCGATATTTCGGTATCTGTCAACAGACTTTCGACTACCTTGTGGGAAGAACTCTGTATCTTTTTCGGATCGATGTTATAAACCCGAAATAATAATCACATAAGCCCGGGTGTTGTGTGCGAACGCTATAAATATCGAAAAAAATTCACCGGTAAGTCCTGTCACGATTTTTATCCGAGATATCCCAAACGCTTCTCCCGTGAATAATAATAACAGGTATACAAGTTCGATGGCCTCGCCGCACGCGCCTCGCAAATCTGTTCCTGTATCTCCCTTCATTTGGCTTCAGCTGGTGCGAGGGTGTTTCGTGTATGCTCATCATGTTTCCAGTAAGTAGAAGTACTTCCGGCACAGGCGAAACGAGGATGCTCAACGAAACCCGACGACCGTGGTGTCGATTGGTGCGAGCTGTCCGACCTCCGTTCGCAATTTAAGGTTAAGGTAACTCGTAGCCAACCAGTAAAATCGTTGAATGACGGACGTATTTTTCAGAGCGTGGAGTTTCATAAATATTAAGCTGCACTAGTTCAATTGTAAAAAATACATTTCATGTGCTTTATGAAGAAAAAAATGTTATTAAAAGATAAGTGCTCCTTGAAAAATGCATTCCACATGGTAGGAGGTGTTTATTTTTGGAGTGACGGCCGAACACATGTATAATGTAGACATGTAGATGTAGCCTAATTGGAAGGCAGTGCAGCTGTCGCTTTCTGCTCCGATTGACATTCAGTAAATCGTAGTTCGAGTCTTGACTAATACAGATTGGTGTTTTCTCAATGTTTTTTATTCAGCGACCCTGTTGATTTGTGGACCCCAAATACTATGAATCAACCCGTTGGAAATGCTGGCAAAGTGGATACGGTGGTAAATGGAGAGGTAAGCGAAGGGCTTGTGTAAGCGTGGGCGAGGTTTACGCGGAGGGGACACTGAAATCGGTATGGAAGTTTAGCCAGCACGAACTCGGCAGGAGTGAAACGTTAACTTCGACCTCCTGGAGCGGAACGTGCGGCCGAGTGCACACAGCTCGTACTGCAGCATGTTTGGTGAAGCTCAGTATAAACCAACAAGGTTTCCCTTTCACACTATATATTATAAAGGGTCATTTTCTTCTCTAAAAAAAAACGTTCAGGAGTTTATGTGTGAACCTATTGATGCTAGGCTCCAAGAGATCTTGAAAAGCTCGGTAATAAAATCGTGCAATTGCCTGAAAAAAATTGCACTGGAAGTCACCCTGCCATACGCACTAAAGTGCCATCCAATTTATGACTTAATTGACCCTGCATTTTTTTCAGACAACCAAACAAAATTTAATAAAATTACCAACCACAGAAGGATTGTTTAATCAATCATAAAACTAAATTCATTATTAATACAAATGAGCTTTCGATGACCGAAACTAGGACAGCGATCGACTGGTTTCTTTACCTTAATAGGAATATTAATTGCAGAAAGTAACTTTGGAAGGTTCTTATTTCCAAAGCTGCGCTGGGGGAGAGATTTATCATTCGAACTTGTAAACAGGTCAGGCAGGGTGGTTTGTTGAAGAAAATGTAGCACAGATAGACGGCTGTTTCAGCTTGGAGCTAACTGAGACTGTAATACCCGCAGCGAGCAGCGAGACGCGCCGAATTTCACTCGACGTCTGTGCCCAACGTCAAGTTCCCTCTTAAGTAAATCTCGAGTCCCGCGTGACGCATACACACTTCTCGCTGCACATCCGAGGTGTTGCGCCGCACTCTCCTCCGCTCTCTGATAGTTTACAACGCGTCGAGTGTGCCCAGAGAGTTGCATCTGCTATCCCGTCAGAAACTCGACAAAGCGCGAGACACAGAGCGACGTCGTACTAACGCGAGAATATAGCCCCGAGCGCGTCGCGGAGGTTGTACTCCCGCCGTACTCGCACATAGTTCAAGTGCATTGCACTCTCGGCGATCTCCGGGAAATTTCGAGCGTCACTAATGTTTCCCGCGACAAATATTCCGCGGCCTCTTCCATCTCGAACTTTTGTGACGAGAACTAAAAGTAAACGAGGTTTTGCGAAGCGACGGAGAAACTTTTCACCACATTAATGTTTTCGCCGAATCGTATTTTCGAGGCTTGTGCATCCTCCACGATTAGTCACGGGTAAAATGCGTACTGCGCTTTTGTTTTTAGTCAATATTCGTTTCTTATCTCAAAATCGGTTTATGATCAGAAATTTGATAGATTCATTTTTTATTGTGCCAATAATTCATAATAAAAATTGCTAGATCTTTATCGTTAGATCTGACACTAAAATATCATTTGCGTAAATTGTTATAATTATTTAAACTTTTTGTATGAATAAAAACTTGGCTTATGCCCCATGTAGCAATTAAAGCGTTGAACTTAGTCACTTTCGTCGGTTTAGTAATTCAACACTCAGAAAAACGAATAAACCGATCATGAAATATGATTTCCATAGCCGAGGGTTGAGGCTTTCGTTTTCCAGGAATCACGTGCGGAAAGCATTAAGCTAGAATAAAAAGAAGAAGTGGAGGAACGCAGAGGCGGAGTCCCTTGCTGAGCCGAAAGCCGGATGATCCGAAATAGAATTCATCGAGGCGTTAGATGAACGTGGAGCATGAGTTTGCGACAGCGTCTCTTGTCTGCAAAGAGCGAGGGTACAGGCAGTCGTAACGTAGGAGCGAGCAGTCGCCATTAGCAAGTGCAAATAGTCGCCGCGATTTAACGGCTAAACTTTGACGCTGGCATTGAAGGGCTCAATCCGAACTGCAGATTACTCCTTAAATTTTAACGAGATTGGAGAATGGACGTTCAACGGGTTTAGCTTTCCAATTTGTGTGCAAAGTTTCAAGATCTGAAGATGCTACCGATTACATTAAGCCGAACTGGAATTTCGAGCATATTTCCTCTATTTCCTCTGCATCCGAAAAACTTTTTTTATTTTTTCTCTCCTTATTGCTCGGTTTACCTAAATTTCATGTCAAGCTTCGAAAATGATGACTTTGTGTTGCTAAGCACGGTATAGAAATGTATATCTAAATTACCCGTTCCCTTGACACCGTTCCCGTACGATAAGGTAATCTGGACCGTGTCGAATTGCAGCGACACTAGAATCCGGTGGATGGGCTTCTGAAGAAGTGGAAGTTTATTTTTGCGGCTTGGCATCGACTTCGGCATTCGGACGATGCACTCCGCAACGTTTATATACTGACCGCCTAACGAGGGCAGCAGTGCGTATTCGAACGGCCGCGCTTTTTATCGGACGGGTCATTCACATTTTTCAATTCACCTATTTAATTTTCCTGCAATGAACAATGATTTTGCATAAGATTTGTACTTTCATTAAATATGTGACTCATTACACATTTTTTACGTTAAACTATTAAAGTGAAACAAAAAAAAAATTAATTACATTTCTGTTTCAATTTTTTATATGCGATGCTTTTCTACTTTTAGTACCATCAGAGCACTAAACATTCTCCATAAGAGCAAGAAATTGACATTACGCAGAGTCGAATAAATATCCGAATGTATCGAAGCTTCGATCGGTGCACGTTTATTTAACGATCCGAGTAAATAAATCAAACGAACGTTACGCGATTCGATATACGCGGGTTTATTGCTCCGCCGGATCGTATAAAAGCGCTTCAAAAATAACGTAACACTCAGCTCCAGTGGTCTCCCAAGAATCTCGAGGTTCCTCGAACGACGAGCTTTTCACGATTTCACGTGATGCGTAATATCTCGGGAAACGATACTTTGACATAACACGTAACGCAGATTCGGTCAAGCGGACTATGAGGCCGTGTTTTATTTATAAAATCGAATAAGAGTCAATGATTCGCAGTATTTTTATTATCCTAAGCGGTGTATCTTACAATTTGGCCTTACATATATTTGCGAATTTATCGAAGAATTATTTGTACAAAAATAGGTTTTTCGTTGGTTACAGTTGAACTCGAGGTTTTCTTTACTAGAATTCTTGTGTATATATCGCTTCGTTTCGGCGCCAGAATATTTTAGTCAACACTCGAAACGGACGCGGATGACTCAGCGAAACGTGTGTTCACACAGATCCCGGGAGTTTCGTCGGGTTAAACTCTCAACTTCCGGTTGCTCCACTTACTCTTCTTATCTCTCGATGTTTTTCCAACGTCCGTCTCACCCTTTCTGTGTTTTCACCGTCTCAGCTGCTTTCGGGGCCCGACGTGCACCACCCTCCCCCACCTCCGGGGCACGTGTATCATGTCAGAGTGACGACACAGAGGATACATGTCGAGTGTTTGGAAGCGTTAAGCTTGACGGCCCCATTTCCAAGTGTCCGCATGCTTCTCTTCAAGATCCCCTGTAGTTTGAAATTATTATTGCAGGCAACCGGATCACCGAAGAGGGACAAGGTCGATGTTGTATATTAAACCACCGAAGGTTGCGTTCAACGGTTGTTTATACGAGTTAATATTAATTTGGTTTGAAAGAAATCATCTTTTCGTTGCTTAAAACGAATTTATTAATATCATTAATCAAAACAAAAATGATTAAATGCCGGCAAGGTTAAAACGAAGATCAACGAAGTGAATACAAACAAGGGAAACTGTTTCGTCCTAATTATTATAAAGAATAACGCAACAAGTTAAATGAAAACACGCAAACATGAACTAAAGGAAATTTCTCGAGGGCGCTTTTCAAAAAGTGGAGAATTGTTGACCCACTGTCACAACCGAAGTTCGTTCCTCTGTTATAAACATACTTGTACATTTTGTGCAGAACTCTCCCGTCCTTCCTTCTTTCGACCAAAGTGGTTTCAGTGATTCAACGAGTACGGGCAATCGCCGAAGTACCACCACACTTCGAAGTTTATCCACTTTATAAGAACGTAATAGAATATCAGTCGGTTTATGGTGCACGCGACGTCGACGGGTCCGTCCTCCTTCGGGATTCCGCACAGAAGATTGCGAAGCGTCGGTTCGTCTACCAGGAATGACCCTTCTTCTAGTTCATCTCCATTACTCGAATGCTTGAACCCGTTCACATTGTCCACTCTCGTCGCTTTCGGAATCTTTTTGTCCTGGCGGCCTCGTTCATCAAGCAAGTGCACAGCCTCCATGACTCTTCCGTCGTCAACCACGTTAAAAGAAGTTTCGCACCATTTGGATCGATGGATCGAGCTCTTCCAACGTGAAGTCCTCGAAGCCGAAGTCCGAATGCGACTTCCACTCTGGCTTAACTGCTGGCGAGCATGAGCTCGACCTGCATCAAGAGCATCCAAACGGTTACCTAACTGCGCGTAAGAGGTGCCGGGTCGTCATCGGTTAAAACTGCGCCGACCACGTTCGATGTCTCGGGTTGCGCAACTTTTCGGCCACGGTGTACGAACTAATGGCTGTTAGCCCGTTAGCATCAACAGCATCTCGGCCGGAGGCCCGGAACAAATCTTTTGACATCACTCTCAGTCGAATTCAACACGTGAGCCGTCCAAAACTGTCAGCCGACTGTGAGCTTGACATTCACGCTTAATATGTTTCTCGAAACCGGACTTTTCGTTAACGTTAATTGATCAGTCTACTTGAATTCAACTGATTAGGAAAGCTGAACAACTTTTAGACATCAATGTTTAATCAAAATGTCGAAAATATTTAATCGTTTGATTGAATTTTTTTTTTCTATTTATCACAACGCTGTTTTTCCATGCAATGAAACCTTCGATTTTTTTCAGAATCCATAAATCAGTCAATGGCCTAAGCAAAGCATCTTTCAAATCGAACTGAATCTAATGAGGAATAAACATCAAATATTGGATTAAATGATATCATCTATAAACTGTATCATCTTGAAAAAATCTCACGTATATCATCCATTTCAACATCAAAAATCGTTTGGATTTCATTAATACGCCTTCACCTTCGATTAAATCTGAAGGAGATTACAACTGATGCAGGATCGCAGATAATAACCGCGACATCTTCTACCGCAAAATAATTACACGAATCGTCGTGCCCGTTGAGTCGCGAATGCCGCGACGTGAACTTCGCAGATTCACAGTACTCACGTGCGCATCGGTGCTATAAACTTTGGGATACGCGCGACTACATACTTAATGACCTAAGCACGGTAGCGGGCACAGTCTCTCGCCGCTATCCTCGTTCATAATAACGTTGATGGCCCGTTAGATTCACCGTTAGCCAGAAGTTCGACGCTGCTCAACGTGTGTACATATATCGCACACTGTTGCACCGTCAAATAACGTTATATGCGATATACACCTATGTTGGTACGAAACGGGAAATGTGTATGCAGATTTGTGAGCGCCGAGCGGCGAGTCGTAGCTCCAGGCAGAAAAGATATTCGAGTATATATTAGACGAGATAATTGGTGTAGCGAGTGGCTCGTGTAGAAATAATTACCTACAGGGAATTTCGCGTCGAGTGAGATTGTTAATGAATGCGCGAAAATTGGGTTAAGGTAAAAATAGACGAAACATGAAATATTTCGTTCATTTTAACGTTTTCTGAGCGAAATCAGCCGATGATTTAGTTTACTCAATTGTTCGGATTGCTGGCAGTGAGCATCAGACGTCATGTGAAAAAATAATATTTATATATTTTTGTTTGTGATTGCGGTGATCGGGAACGCACATTGAACTGCAGGAGAGTTTTGGCAAATATTTGCAAACGAGATATCGAAATGAAACAGGAAAGGGTCGCATTGAAGCCAGAATAAGCCAGACAGCCAAACTCAAATAGTGCGAAAACTCGTAAACGCAAACATATGCCGGTCAATACACAAGTAAAGTCTGGAAAGTTTTTTGGAAAAGGTTTCGCGAAACCGTCGTGCTGTCCGGGCTTCAATAGTAAATAGTCTGGCCGAAAAACTTCGATTCTCCAATAATGAGGACAGCGCTCATATTCGTTTCATGAGTCTCTGCAGCTGCAGTTATTAACTTCTTCCACTGCAGGAGTTTGCGAGCAAACAGAATGGCTTTGCATGCTCCGCTGCTGTCGTCGAGATGTTTGCAGCCTCAAATCCAGGACGTTGACTCAATCCACCGTGTAACTCGCGCGACAATTCGCGCTATAAATAAAGGGCCGTCGCGACGCCCCAAGCGAAACGCATCTAGAATATCCACACTCCGGAAATAGCAAGTTTGCCGTCCGACTAAACGGAACTCGCACTTTTCGCTTTGCATATTGTACATATATGCACAGTCGATACCTATGCGCGAGTGTTACATGGCAATACTGTGCGCGACACGCCCAACGAGGGAAGTTCTTTGACAAACTCGAGACCCTCTTAAAGAAATAAAACTTCAACACAGAATTCTACTGGACTTGCAGCACGGTACTTCATATCCGGTCTTAAAACACCGGCTTCGAAGTGTAAGTGTCACTATAAGTTTGTAAACGGCGATGTAAGAGTAGAGTTGCCTTGTTTGCCCAACACAAGTTCGTGAGTTTTTAGTAACTGAAGTCTTACACTGCACTCGAATAACTTTTTATTTGAAAAAGTGCGAATTACCCCGAACTTCCACACAGAAAAAAGCTTAATGGTTTCATTTGATGAAAGCAATTACATTATTAGTTATATATACTGAACACAGTACTAAAAAATGTTTTCCTCGCATCTTCGGTATAAAGTTACATGTCTCGATTGCTTTACTAAGAGTCTTCCCCAGCGCTTTGCAGCAGTCGTCGCGAGGTTTCCCTTCGGAGCCTCGAGTTTCATTGAGAAAAATTGCTACCCGGCAGAAATATCCAATTTCGCACTTCCCTGATTAGAAACTGCGATGGCACGAAAGAAAAGGAGCTGCATCTCGGGGGCAGCAGAAGAAATTCTATAAACTGCGATGGAAAACCAATAACCAATCAACTCGCTCGATAGTGCCGCACGGTTATCTGTCAAACTAGTTAGACCAGACTTTATTGGCTCGCATTCAGTCCGCACTATCTGCACACGATACTCGCACGGTGCAACTCGCCGTTTCTGCGAAAGCACCTGAGCCCCACGGATGACTTCACTTTCGCGGATTTTGCGTTTCGCAGAACAGCAGAGCGAGTTCGGGATAGCGGTCGTTCAACGCGCCGTGAGACCGAATTAGCAAACCGGCCAAATCATCCGTGTACCGTATGCAAAATGCACAGCACATACACAGAAAATATGTTGCACGTGCAACGCGTCAAAATGGCTCGACATGAATTTCCAACTTTTTGCTCATATTTCGCCCACGCGATTTTTCATGGTGGTTTGACTTGGTTAAAAGCGTTTCAATGAACAAAACTCGACGACCATGCCGCCACCAAAGTGCTATCCCGTTACTTCCGGACGAGCGAACTTCAGCGGATGCCGCGGTGTCTCGCCCACGCCGGAACAGGTGGGAGAACTCTGGTAACTCCTGATAGCGCACGTCGATGAACCAAGCAAATTTCTGAATCGATTGGAACTTCGATGATCGAACTAGTCCGCTGGAGTTTACGCGGCGCTGCTGATCATGTCCCTTGCTGGGGATTTGAGGCCTTAAACAATTCAACAGAAAATATATATCCACACTATAATCCACAGAAGACATGAAAGAACGTTGTAATTTTACCGTTACTTCATGGCCTACCTCCTCTTATGTGGGATCAAGGTCACGTGACCTTGCGCCTGATGCCTTTGAAACGCTCATTACCGTCCGACACTCTGCTCTGTGTGTGCCCTGCTGAAAAAAAGACTATGAGTCGAGATACGAGATTGCCCGTCGAGACCAAAGAAGGGTGGTCATACAGGCCTTTACTTTTCGCGAAGTGTATGCACAACCTCTCGCCTTTTCGCATGAATAGGAGGCCTCAGCCGATGAATACAACTCTTGCCCCTCTTATTCGCCCTCTTTCCCCCCCTCTTTTTTTCGTTCTATCTTTCTCTCTCTCTCGCTTTCCCTCCCTCGTCACTCCCCTTTAATAGTGTAGCACCTGAAACTCCGGGGTTATCTTGAGGCTTCCAACGTCCAAGAGTTCGCAAGGGCAACGCGGGGGAACGCGGAGAGCGAGGGGGGACAAGATATACCCCCTTCACTTTCGCGGGACAAGGTCATGGCTGATACGAACCGAGCGACCGGAAAGAGATAGAAAGAAAATGCAATGACGAAACACGCGCTTGCAGTAGCTGCCACCGCGAATCGCGCCACGCCGCTGTGACGTGCAGACGTGAAAATTGTAGCATTCGTCACTTTTGCATCGCGACTGCGTTCAAAATTACACAAAGAGTTTAAAGAAACTAGAGTTTAGAGATACTTTTGCGCTGCTGCGCTCTTATAAAGCTTTAAAAGGGTAAATCGCAACTAAAAAACCCTTTTTCAGTTACTTTTGGAAAAAATAAAATAAAATAAATTTGTGGTTTTGCTTGTCAGAAATCGTAGATCTGGCCGCTGGGCCGAAAACCGCCCAAATCGGGGTCACGAAATTTATTTGTTCAAAATATCGACTTTTAACCTATACCATCGTTCTCAAGTCGCATATTCTACCCCTGAAAATACTGCTATCAACCTTGTTTTAGTGGATTAATAAAAAATACGATATTTGACAGAACTGTCAAAGTTGTCAAGGACAAATGAACTTGGACTCGGTCTAAGAGTCCCAGCCAATCACAGCTCGAATAATTTGCTAACAATGCTTTCCGTTACTCATGAACTTTTTAAAAGAGGGATATAACTTTAAATGACAAAAAAGTATCAAAGAATCTCCACGTTTCCCCTATTTTTAAATAATTCCAACAAAATTCCTCCACAACAGATAAGTGATCCTTCGATCCACACAATCATTGCAAAAAGAAAATTCATTAAAATGATAACAAAAAAGTTCTTAATTAAAAATCAATCAAACGGGTTCAAAATTAAAAAAAAGTAAATTCAACCAAAGAAATAATTCCAATCACTGCAGATCTTTTTCTTTTCTCAGTGCTCGTCGATGACACGATCCTGATTTCCGTCATCATCATCACCAATCCCCCGTCGACGCATCGGCGTAACCCTCGCGACCGCGGTGCGCAAGGTCGCGCCCGCTGCGAAATGACAGCTCGATGGAAGTGCGAAACGCTGACGAGATGACGATAATATAATGAAACGCGTCGCGGAGAACGCGAATTGGCGGCAGCGCGACAGAACCGCAACTCCGTCGCTCATGGAGAGGGAGGGGGTGCTTTATATACCACGAGGGAATTGCACACGACGGTCAAGCGTCGCTGCAGCTACACACAGACTACACGTGTAGCTGTGTATGCAACGTGTATTCCGAAGGGGTTGCCGAGGGTGCAGCGGCAGGAACGAAGCAGACAGAGACAGGCCGAGATAGACAGTTGAAGCTACAGTTACAGCTGCGGTGGGGGAGTAGTAGGAGGGGGAAGGGCAAGGGGAGGGAGAGAGCTAGTGGAGAGAACTCATCTCGTGCTCTCGTTGCAGTTCCGGATATTGTGCAGGATGATGGAGCTATACGTGTGAGTATGGGCGATCCGGGTGCAGCGCTCAAACGTCGGGGAGGAGGAAACGCTTCGACTTTTATATACATTGCGCCATATACCCTGTGGCCACACTCGGCGCTGCTGCCGCGACGCCGTGGAAGCTGCGGGTAAAGCCGCGGGGTTCAGGCGGGGTCCATACTCCCTCATCCTCTCTACCTATAGGCGTCCCCCACCCTCTCCCTCATCCTCACCCTCCCAACCTCTACCTCTCTCTCTTCCTCCCTTTCCCTCTTCCTCTTCCTCTCCCTTTTCCTCCCTCCCTCCCCCTCTCGCTCACTCTCTATCCTTCTCCTCGTCCTACGTACAGAGCACCACGAAGATCGATAGAACGGAGCTGCGTGATAGTCTGTTTTCGACACGCGACCAGCAACGATACCCACGTCTGAACACCGTCACTATAACTCCCTCTCACTTTCTTCCTCTCTCCATCTCCGCGTTCTCTACATCCGTCTCTCTCTATCTCTGTCTCTGTACCTCGTGCGCCATATTATGTGAGCACGAATGGGATCACAGATTATATTGGCTGTACTATATTCGGCGCGACGACGATATAACAGCGTCTGTCGTCTGTGATATCGCGTGCCCCGGTTCAACCTGCATCGTCATTCATTGTTTGTCATCTTTATAGGATTTTTTTTTTGTTATCACTCGGCGAACACTCCGACGCGATAATGCGGACGAAAATCACGGTCCTCGGGAGAATCATTTCCGCGATGACTCTACGGCGAGACAAAAGACCTGAGTGGGCGGCATTCGCGATTTTCACGTGTCGACTTTTTGGGTTGAATGCGTTGAATCGGAACTCGTTTGCAGGGTTTTGTATAAATTGAAAACCATGGAGCCATGAAGCACGGATAAAATCATTAGTGGTCGAATAAAAGGATAGCAAAGAGCGCATCGCTGATTACAGGGCTTTGTTTTTTTTCGGCATCCGCTGTGAAAGATGTTATCGTCTACCTTGCGTGGTACGCGGAGTTTGTCACAAATATATTCTATAAAAAGGATGTTTCGATGGAAAGGAAGAAACGAAAATAGCTTCGCGTTCTCGTACGCCAGTCTAATCCGTGTTTATTTGCCGTGTTTATTTGCCGGCAGACATAAATCCATGAATATTCTAGTGCGGTCTATCGCATCCGAGTGAACGAATGAATATTTTATCTGTGTGCGTCAGACGTTATAATTACATTTCAAAATGGTGTGCACGAGGCATCGTAAAATGATAGACAACTCCATTCTATTGACCCGCTACTCAGTTGATTACTGACCCCATATGGTCTTTTACAGGGACGAGCACATATATCGGTTAACGAGCCCCCCTCGTGTTTACTGAAATAGAATATTTGTCATTATTTATAACACTGTTTGTTTACTAATATTTCATGAAAGTGACATTAAGTCTCTATAATTTTCTTGTCTATTTTTAGACTTTTTTATAATTACACCATTCACTCAAGGGCTAACTTAGAATAGAAAATGTATGTCTTTTGCCATAATCATAAAATAAATGCTCAAAGATAGGCCTTTTTTTGCTGCTACAGTTGTGTTGCCCCTTAATATTCACAACTTTAAAAGAGAAAAATTAAGCCCCTGCCACTTTATGTTTATTTTGACATTTTTAAAAATGATTCTTCATTTGCAGGAGAAACGCAGCAATTGTGACCTTTATCCGGTTTGTCAATTTCCTTTCTATGCATTCCAATGGCAACCATAACAAATCAAGGTCATCGCGATAAACACCGTGGAAATCGAAACTGCAACATCCGCCCCCCCGAGAAATATACAATTCCTCCGTCGAACTGCATCGAAACATAAAGGCGGAGCTTTTACGATGTCGTCGCAACGTTTTATGATCGCAAAGGCCTCTGTACACGGCCGATGGCGAAGCCTCGTACGGGGTCACTTAGCTGCACGCAATTTTTAGATACATTACGGACTTGCATCGCATGTTCCGCTGTCAACCCACCGTGATTGCGCCGAGCTCGCCTACAAAGTGTAAATACCGAAAATCCGCACCGAACGATTGAGGCCACTGGGCCTGACCTGACGAAAGTCTTTTTTTAGGGCAAAAGGAAGAAAAAGTTTAATCATACATACCGATGCATGTTACATTTTTAAACGATATCCAAAAAAATTGTAATTTTAAAACACAACTTTGCATCTTATCGCGAAAGACACAGAAAATATAAAAATGATGACTTTGAAAAATTAGCATACGATTGAGTGCATGTTGTACTTTTGTGCTTTCGTACTTTAACCTTAAAGAAAAAAAAAATTGTAATTTTAAAGTCCATCGCAATTTTGCATCTCATTTGGACTCATCCAGTGAATTATATCTTCCGAAAATTAGCATACGATTGAAGTAACCGCAGTTGGCCGCAACAGTCATTTCGGGAGAACGTTCAAAATGCAAACAATTTTTACCCCGACAAACTTCGCGCTCTGAAACTTTTTTTCCTTTGCAATATTTAGGACTCGCCACTCGACTCGCATCGCGCGATGCACCATCAACACCGTGATTGCCCGGGCTGTATGAAAAATAAAACACGCCGTCGTGGCAAATTTTCCGTACGCAGCTTTTTTCGCGAAAAAAAAAAAAAATTCCCACGGGAATGCGAAAGTGGCCACGAGAAAGAGTCGGCGCTGGGAAAAAAGTAAGAGTATCGCCTCGTTGAAGAGAAAGCAATTAAATTTTTTCGCGCCTCTTAATTCTCCGAAAAGTTCGCGGAAAATTTACTCAGTCGTATAATGCCTCTCTAACTTCATTAAAAAAAAAATACAGTTCAGGGTTGTCTGACGTCTCACACAACGTAAACTCCATAATTACGCCGAGCAATTATATCGCATAACAGTTTTTAAAAAAAGCGAAAAAAAAAAATTAAAAAATCCTTCTTACGGAACAAAAAACAAAAAGCTCTCAAATGTCACACAGTGATAAGCTCTTTCCCTGCAGAAACCGCCCAGCAGTTTATTAAAAATTTTGTGTACAGCCGAGGCTACTAAAAAAACCGCAGTGAACAATTTTTTTTTACTCTGCACTTTTTTCTCGTTCACCATGAAAATGCCTCGCGAAATTTCCGCGCGCGTCAGCGAATTTTTTGCGGAGTCCGCGCGTCGAAAAACAGCGTTGACAACAGCAGGACGGTCAAAAAACTTAGTTCGTATGTATAATTTTCCCAGCAGCCTCGGGAGGGGAGGAGGATGCGCGCGGCCCGAGTCGAGCGAGGCCGCGACCCCGTAGTCATGGGGGTTCCACGTACGCGCGCGATCCGCGCCGGCTCGCGTCTATTTATAGATACCGCGGCCGAGTGGAAATACGCGCGCGTGTACGGCCAGCTATACGTGTGACGCGCGGCGGGGTAAACGGGACGAGCGAAGACGGAAACGCGCGTTTGCCACCCCTGAGAAGCGATACACGAGTTTTCGTAGATAAGACCGACAGTCCCGGTCGTTGTTCGTCGCCCTGAGCAGCCGAGATAGCGAACAAAACGGCGGCTTTGATAATTTACACGTCGAGCTGTTTTTCCTGCGATCGTGAAATCTACACAAAGCGCGATTACAGTATTTAGGTAAATGTGCACTGAGAAAAATTCATGGGTCAACAATGCCGATTAAGATAGATGCACCGTTAGTGGCCACTGAACCTATTGTGGCCATTTTTATTAATTTATTCTTGAAAATATTTTTTCCCCACAAAAATGTGTTGACGTTCCGAACTAATTTATATAAATTCACCGATTGACCTTGTCGATGTTTTTTTATGTCATTAAATGTGTTGTTTTATTCCTTTGAATGTGATGGCCACAATCGGCCCTAAAGTGGCCAAAAACGGTACGTCTACCCTATAACGAATTTTAATATCCAAAGAGATGACAGGTACCATAATGGCCGGTGCCATTAATTATCATCGCGAGAACCATAACAGCATTGTTGTCCTCTCAGGCAAATATGTCGTATAGCACAGTTTACCATACAATTTTGCGAGTGTGAAGTTAATGGCCACGGTGCCACTTGTGGCCATTTTTATTATTTTGTTCTTCAAATTATTCTTATCCCATAATTGCATGTTGATTTTACGAACAAATTCATATTAATTCACAGAATGTTATACATATAACGGTAATACGATTTTAGTTGTCTAGATTTATTGCTTTAAATGTAATGGCCACAATCGGCCCTAAGGTGGTCAAAAACGTGTACCCTACTAATTTAACGGCGAAGTAGGGTGCGTGGCGCTACGCTTCGGCGACGAAAAGCCCTTTCTCTACGTTCGCTGTAACGTTTCTGTATATCACACGTATAGAACAATAAACCGCAGAGAGACGAAGACAATGCCGAAGCGGGACAGGGGACTACCATAACGTAATAGCTCGGGCAGAAATAGATAAGAGCTATAGTGGGAACGTAGTCCGGGTGGCGGCGGCAGCGGCGGCGTCGGCGTCGGCGAGATCGATAACGTCATTACGGGGACGGAAACCGGGCGGAAAGGTTACTGCCCGATGAACTCGCCGTCGGGCCAAAGGGCCTCGGGAATATTCCCGATGCGGATCAATCCGAAACGAAGATCGAAGCGCCGCCAGGGATATATCAATCGCATCGGCCACGCGTCATTGCGATGCGAATTAATTGTCGCTCGTTAACGCTGATCAACCCGGTGACAACGATAACGCGTAATTACGCTAGACGAAGCAATCCCGTATTCACCGATAGATACAATTACACATTACGAATCCGCGATGAATGCAAATCTACCGATTTTTAAATTGCACGTTCCGAATGCGGCTGCGAATTCACGTGGGACGCTAAATATAACAGAAAATTGGAAGCAGGAATTACGTAGACGTTGATCGCGTTTAAACGGTAATAAAGCATCGCATCGTAATTAGATTAATTTACGTAAATTAAAGTTTATAAAATAAATCGCGAAATTGCGTGTGAAAATAATTAGAGAAAAATCGCTAAAAGAACCGTCAGAAAAAGGGCATCATTTTTTGCTGCGAGATTCCTGAATTTATATCTCATTAATTCTGCATAAAAAAAAATCACGTTCATGGAAAAAATCCCTAATTAACCTGTCGACGATTATTTCGTTCGTTTCCCGCTGCGCGTATATTCGTGTAATAAAGTCAGACGGAAAATACATTCCTGAATAGCACAGATTTTCAAAGGCCACGCGAGCTTCGATCCAGACTCTCGCGTAGTACGTTTTGTGTTAATCACCGCCGCATCGCGAATATTTCCCCGCGACATGCACGTGGTTGCATATGCACTGCGGTTTTATTGACAAAAACAATATGTGTGCACCGGGCGTGCGCGTTGGAGGGCGCGAAATCGCTCGTCCAGCCGCGTACTTAACCACCACTTTTTTTTCGTTCGTTCGTAACACAGAGTACACCTTCGATGTATGCACATGTGAAAATGTCCGAGGGGAAAAAATTCGACTGTAGAACTGACGGTACTCACATGTTACTGGCAGCTCCTAACTGACAGGAGGACTCGTCGCTCTCATTGTTATCGGATTCCATCGATGGTTGCGCAGCGGCAGCGGCAACAGCAGCAGCAGCAGCGGCATGTCGAGCCGGCGGCAGCCTCTCGGCGACTCGCACCACTCCCGTCTTAATAAACCGTTTCGTATTTTCCCGACATCGCGTCGCCACGACCAGACGATCACGATGACGCGCCACGATTGTATTGTTATCACCGTTTGTTGTCGCGGCCCGAGTCGCACGCGAATCAACGCCTCGCCGAATTTTCGGCGAACAGGCGCGAAGGGGGGGCTGATGGCACTCCGCGTTACACGAGCCAACCCCGACGGTGGTTCGCCCGGCGGTCACGAAGCGGCGACCTCTGCGCCTCGGGAAACACAACGGGAACGTCACTATGCGCCATCCACAAGGAGCACAGGTGGAGCCACCTGATGGCTTCGCCCGCGTGCCAAGGACTTGTGGATGGTGAGACAGAGAGAGAGAGTGTGGAGAGATTTATTGGCACTTCTGGAGAGTGGGATGAACGCGCTAAGAGTTCACGAGCTTTTGGCTATTCATAAAATGTAGCTACGCCGAACGACTGTTAGATATCGCTCAATGTGATAATTACTATTAATTGGAATGGCGTTGATAATAATTTAGAGAGCATATTTCAGATGGATGAATTTGAAGGAAGAATGGTAGAAAGAGGTAGAGGGAGGATTATTGGGATTTGCGGCTTTTATTGGAAGCCGAATTTATCGTAATAGAGCCACCAATCCTGGAATAAATGATGATCAGAATCCGCTGAATCATATATTTTTCAGCGTCGAGAGATCCCTACGTCAGGGTCGTCAATGCACTGCTTGGCAGCGAACATCCCTTACATATTGATACGTAGTAGTGATAAATGTTCCGTCGTCTTCACTGACAAATCAATTTTCTTTTAAGTTTTTATGAACGTAATTTTTTCCGTTGCTTGCTTTGTCTTTTTCATGAGATATTTTTGCCAGGAAAATAAATGGAATGTAAATGAAAGTATCGAATGAATTGTTGGGCTGATTGGGTTTTGTTTTTCTTCATTTACACCGACAATAAACGTTATTGTTGCATGGTACTTTTGAACGAGGAATAATGTATAGTGAAATCCATCTTTTGTGGGTTGTGAATTCGCATCGCTAGCTTTGCGGTTCAATCAATAGTTGACGTGCATGTACGCAATTTTTACAGAAAGGTAGATGGGGTCTAATCTGCTGTCGTTATCGACGGCTGATTTGAGCAACTGCAGCTCTACAGTGTATATATTCAACCTATCCTACTGAAGGTATCCTACCTGTGATCATCCCTGTAGACTCCAATATTTGAATCTGCGCGCGATTTATTTCGTGATTGTATTTTTTTGGTTATATGACGTAATATCAGAAAAATATCAGTCATTGAAACTGTAGATAGTTTATTAATTATTATTCTAACTAAATACATGTTACATTTTAGCTTACAAATAACGAACTTCAATAAGAGCAAATACTTCATCGAAAAATTCGTCGAATGTTCGTAAAACGCGTATTAAAATACACTGCACAATCCGATATGTATAATAAACACTTATGAAATCTCTGAGCACGCACACTCCGATTGTTACAATTACAGTGAGGCAATTCGTAGTGACGTAATACTGTACTATCATTTTACAACGCATATAGATGCGTTTTATAGACTATCCACTGAGTAACAGATCCAATGTGTTAAAAAATATATCATCGTTAATCCTGTCAAAGGCCAACGGTTCTATAGCTATATGCATCGATTCTGATTGCATTTTGATTGCAGATACGCAATCGAGTGGACGGAATCGTCATCACCTTTTATTGTAGAACAAAAAAACGTGCTTTGTGAGCAGAAAAGTATAAGTTTCAAGGCACTTGATTCGAAACAGGACAAATATCACATTCTGAACAAACATGTATGTATATACACGCGTATGTGTATATAATTTAGATAATCACGCCAATCCACACGTAAGAAATGCGGTCCCTGAAGACGTTTATCGTTAGACTTGACATCCTGTCTTTCAGATTCCCGTCAGCATTGAGCCCCAAGTGAATACTATCCTTCGACACGAGTTGAGACTACTTGTCTTTCTTATCCTCATTATCTTTCTCGTTTTTCGTTATATCCTCCACAATCTCGCAGTCAACGTCAGTTATGTTTACACTCGGTGTTACATCCTTCTTCGTCGTGTCGTCCGATTCGCCGTCCGCGGTGGTTGCGTTTTCATCCTCGGGCTTGTCGTCCTCCTCCAGAAGATAATCCCAATCGTATATGTCGCCTCCGTCGCGAACTCTCTTCAATTCGCGTTTCAGCATTTCCAGACACTCTCTCCGCTCCTTCCACTTCTCCTCGTTAGTGCGACCGTCGGATTTGTCTTCCGGCAATTTCTTCATAAACTCCGGAGCCTCACCCGTTTCACCTAACTTCTCCTTCTCTTCGCAGTCCTGCAGGTACTTCTCGTAACTGTCGACCTGAAAGATAACATTTTATTTACCCAAAATTTTTCACAAAATATATATATATTTTAAATGTAAAATTGTTAGTTACAAGGGAAATGTTTGTCAGAGGGGGGATTGTGTAAAACCCTTACAGGTGTACTCAGAAATAAAGAACTACTACTACTACTATATATATTTTTTCGCAAGTAGGATTATTATTTGACGAATTAATTTTGCAATTGATTGATAAATTGTGTGATAGTATTTGAAAATATTTTATAAAAATAAATAATTCAAGGCACCTTTTCTTGGAGCATCGCTTGGACGTCATTCTGTTTCCTCAAATGTCGGGGCAACCAGAAGCAGGCCTGGAGAAGCCGCAAAAATATCCATGCGGCGCCGGCAAGTGCCAAATAGGAGCAAGCGGTGAACACCATGTTGACGAAATCTACGGAGACCTGCTGATACTTCATGATTTATTTTGTTATCGCACTCTGAAAACAAAAAAGGTCATCATTTAATAGTACATTTTTTAAATAAAAAAGCGGTGTTTCAATTCGTCATAATCGGAAGGGGAATTTTTTTAGTGTTCAGGGCACCGTTACGAAGAAAAAATACGTTAAAAAATGTCACGAGGCGAAAACTGGGACATTCAAATTATTGACGAAATAGTACGAGGGTGCTTAGTCCCGAGTTTCCGGTAACCCAACAAACAGACAGTGATCGATTGTGCCTTCCGCAGCCCTGTGCACGGCGTAGCTCATTATTAAATACTAACATCGAGTTAACAACCAATGATATTTTTACTCACCAACAGCGAGTTATCATGATGTTAAATGTACAATTGCAGGAAAAATCATTGGCGATCGTCGCTCGTTAATTATGCAAATAAAATTGAGAATTAATTATACAATACTAAGAAATGAAATATTACATTTAAGACCCGTTACAATAAACAACAAGCTAATTTAACGTAACGGTAACACTTTGAACATTAATAGTATAAATAAGCCAATTAAAACACTTTTAAGAAGTCAAACAAAATAATAAACAATAAACAACAGTAATTACATAAATTCATTCAAAAAATGTTTAGTTACTGTTATAAAAAATTAAGTATCAACGAAAAATTTGATAAATTGTTCGCAAGTCGGCCTCACTAGTGGTCTGCTCCACTTACAACGCCGACAACCGCGTGCAACAAATCCCGTTTCATTCCAACTAAAGATAAAATAGCGAAGCGCACTTCACGTGACAGCTTAGACGTGCAATGGTCACTCACCTTATTCGTAAATTTGCCAAGATTTCATGTCTAGCGCGAGACCAGCTATTTGACGGACAAGCGTCAAAATATGAATGTCAACCAGCTGGAAGTAGAAGAGACTACGATATGTCAGACTGACGGATAGAACGCAACTCCACCACTGACCTCTATCCCATTAATCGATATATGGATGTTGCCACGTATGATGAATATGATTGACTACCGGACACCATAACACACGTTCCCTCGCTTTTCGTACAAAACGGGTTTACAACGAGTGCGCACTTGCAAACAATTCTAGAACAAAAAAACATGATTAAAAATGTTTTTTCAAAAGAAAAAAAAATTACATTAATAATATCGCGCGCAAAATTGTTTTGTATTTACAATGATTCTCGGATCCGCTGGACTTTCGTGCTCAGCCAGTGGTGCTGGACGAATACCAAGAGCTCGAGGAACATTAACTTCTGTTTTGTGTCCCCTTCCAGCGCTTCTCGACTTCTCTATTATACGATTTCTCATTGCCGACATACGTGCGAAGAAAAAGTGGGGCGAGTTCCCCGTGGACGACAGGTGAATCGATTATTTTCATTCGAACGGAGACGTGGTTGTGTACTTGCACGGCCAAACTGTCTATAATGCGCCCGTGTGGCATTGCGCGTTCTCCTCAAAGACAGAGGGGCGTAAGCTGCGTTTTGAGTGGCAGGTGCTTGCGGCCTTCTGACTTTTAGCGGTCAGTTTTGTTCACAGTGCGTTAGGTTGCTGCAGTTTGAGGCTCCTTTTACCGATGTCTACATGGATATGCATATAGAACAGGCATTTTGTACGCACTCTATAATATTAAGGGAGAAAGATGTCGGTTGTGTCCTGAAATTATGTTGTCACGTGCGTGTGACCATAATAGAGGGATTTAAAAAATCGATTTGGCACGAAGAGAACAGTCCTGATCCTAGTGGAGGATATAGGAACGATACAATATTCAATTTAGTAAATGCACACAGATTCAGATAGCTAGTATTTTTTTATCTAATGTTGGAATAATCAGTGCATGAATTTAACGAAGATCGCATTCTATAAAAAATGCCCTTTTAGCGAAAGTAAGTTATATTTTGTGATGCACGAACACATTTCGCTGATTAAATTTCATCGGTATTTCAGTTTCGTAAATGCCAAAGTGAATCCCATTTCAAGGTAGCAAAATTGATCATCACCATCCGTAAAACAGATACGCCTAAGAATACAACAGATATATCAATACATTTTCAATACATCTCCGATCTATATTTTCCCATGTATATATTTCGTATATCTCCGAAAATATACCAGATATATTTGTGACATATCTCGCATTTACTTTATTTCTGCGGCAACAGAATCATTTGCCAGCGCTATTTTAAGCTCCTCTCGGCGCAGAAGTAGCGCAGCGGCGCCCGTCGGACGTAACGTAAAAAGTTTAGGTACAGAAATAACAACGCATTTTGCTTGTGGGTATTTCGAGGTTTTAATTAACGAAGACATTTGATACATTTGTGGTAGAAGGAGAGAGGGAGGGGGATGCAAAGGGGGGTGAGGGGTCAGGATAGGACGCGGAAGGAATGCTTACGTCGTGGATCTCACGTAGAAGAGGAGATACGGTGTCGCCGAATTTCGCGGATTCGGCGCAAGTTTGTCCTGAAGTTCGCGCTCCGGAATCGCCCGTACAGCCTCGTCGTCGCACTCGAGCCATGTGCCGGAGTGCTTGCCGCGGCGCACGCCGCAGCATTCCATGCTCCGACATCCGACCCTCATATGCTGCTCCTTGCTCTCGCTAATGTTAGGTTTACTCCTGAATATCTTGAGGATACCCGACGACTTGTCCGACGACGGATTGTTCGTATTGCTGCTGCTGCCGCCCTGCGACATATTCTGACGCTTGCAGTCGCGATCGCATCTGTAGTATTCCGTGAACATCGACTCGTCCGGTACTTTAGTGTAGGCGATGTAGTGGCCAGCCGTCATCGTTGCTCCTTGATGCATTATTACAGAGTATAACTTGTAGACGTGCCGCGTCTCCGGCGCACGAACCGAACCCCCTCGCTGCTGCGACTGATCGACGTTGCACTCCTCACAGAAGCACTGAAGCGTCAGGGGCGTCGGCATGTGATTGTTGATTTTTTCCATCGAACTGCCGAAACCGATAATTGTGTTAGATTTTTTTTATAGAGACCGAAAAGCTGCTCATTTAGTTCAACCTTTTACATAAAAAAATATTGGAAAAATAGTATTTTTCAACGAGAAATGTTTATTCATGTTTCGTGAAAGTTTAATTCTTTTCTCGGTTATCTAGAGAATTTGTTAAAGGATCAGTGTGACGTCTTACCCAGCAGCGGAATAGAATCTCTTCAACTGAAGAACGAGAAGTCGTGGTAGGGATGGAAAGCAGACCTCGCGGCGTGCTTCGTTGTATCTGAGACAGCTCGCGCACCAGTATTTATCTCTGCCGCATAGGAGTTCGCTGGTGACCACCGCTCGTCTGTACACTTCGCTGTCCATGGTCTTGCTGTCTTCGTCTGAAACATCGTCTTCATTTTTATTGAATTTTAATTAATTATCTTGAAAATAATTCGAGAATAATAAATCTAAATAATGGGGCTTATTTTTATACGAGGCTATGTTGAAAACTTAATTTAAGTAACATTTTGTCAATTGCGTTGTGAATTTGCGTACATACCTTTGTCATTCGAGCGGCCAGTCTCTATGGGAACGCAAATGTCGCAAAAGGTCTCCTTGCGTTCGGTAACGTGCTCGCACTCGAGACACGTTGTGCGCAACAAACTGACACCCTCGAAATCCTCGGAGATGAAACACTTTTTGCTTTCGGGACGATGTGAAAATAGCTCGCCGTTGCTCCCGTTGAAGTCAGCGTGACCGTTCTCGAAGGGTCTGGAAGGTACCGCGACTCCGTTTACGTTCGTTTGTGATAGAGACGTTGTACTTCCTCGGTTGGATACTTTTTTCTTCTTCCAAGACTTGCGTAGGGCCCGCTTACCGGTACCGCTGCCCTCTGACTGTACATCGGCCATACGGTCACCGGCAAAATCCGCTAGGCCACCGTTACTCTGACCAAATTGACTTTCCCTGTGCCTCACCAGTAATTGAAACGTTTCCCTAATATTGTCCAGCAAGCATACCAGCAGCTCGTGAGCGTCCTGCTGCTGATTTCCTTCGAATATTGGATTCACTTCCCTGCAACAAAAATCACCGTTTTATTCGATACATCGTCGTTGCAGTACAGATGTAAAATCTGTATTTTTGTTCGGAAACTTTTGCATCTGGAAGTAAATATATGGGATCAGCATCTTTACATAAATTCAGTGTTATGCGTATCGAAATAATGACGAGTGTTACGCTCTAACTTGACTAATGCGATACGGTCCGACCTGCTTGAATCAATAGTATTATGAACTGAAATAGACATTTATTTGGATCCCACCTTAGAGCCTGTAAAAATGCGTCCGGTTGGTAGGGTTCGCTGCTTTCGCGGGCCTCCGAGACCCTTAGCGCCATGAACAGATCATGTAGTTTTTCCGTGGCAACTTGTATGCGCGGTTTATTGAGCTCCCCAACGCCAGCCAAAGCCAATAGGTCTTTACTGCTGTAACTGCGACTGCCGCTTGCCGTTAACGAGACACCAGTTCTGCCGAGGGACGAAGATTTTACCTGAAACGACACAAACGCAAACACAAAATAATAGAGATAAGACGCCGTCGTTTAACGTATTGTATCTCAATGTTGAACGCACCTTAGTCTGTAGTTGTTTCTCATTCAAATTGGAGAGATCGGTCGCTAGGTGATGTAAGTTGTGCAAGAAAGACGGAGCGAATCGAAGCGTGTAAATAACGCTGTTGAGGAAGCAAGTATTGCCGAGATTGCATAGAGTAGCTATTCTCAATCCATCGGAGCCGGTTCCAATATAGTCGTACGTGGGATCTTGGTGATGGCCCAGTTGACTTCGGTATCCATTCAACATCCTGCTCGAGCCTTTAAAGACGACAGAATTTCATCAGAAAATCGGCGATTTCAGGTTGCAGATCTGAGACTGAAGACTAAGAGTCTCTGCTAGAAGTCTCTTGCTCAGAGCTGAAGTTCAATTGGTAAGAATCGAACTTTACTCCTTTAGAGAAGAATGACAGGACGATACATGCAATGGCATGGACGATTTTTTGCCCACAGTCTTAAAGAATTGAATATTTTCAATATCAATAAGAGAATAAAATATAACATCTGTACTTATGCTTGAAGTTTCATGTGAAATTCAAAGATATATTAAAATTGAATTATAAATTGATCACAAAATTTGCAGTTGTGCTGGACAAGTATGTTTATTTTAGTACTTTACATAAATTGCTACATTCACTACTGAGATGGCAAAAAATTGTGGAATTCATATTGTCAATTAATTTTTGTTTTGCATACTGTCTATTAAGTTTAGAATAACAGTCTCATTTTGCCTGCTTTGTAATCTACATATGGAGCAAACTAATATTTTCTGACAATCTTATCAACCCAACTCCACAAACATTTTTAATTGTGTATATCTTACAGTTTCAATGAACTTTAAATTCAGGCGTATACTCATTAATTACTCATTAATATATGTGTTATATATGGCTGGGTAACAAGATTGAAATTTAAACAGTTTTTAGAAGAGCTGAATACGCTAATGAGAATACAGTATCTACAATGCAGAGCTCTCATCGTTAGGCTCACATATATGGTTATCATTTCTCAACTTTTCATAGAAATCACAGACGTCCTATCAACCATGATAAGTGCGTTAGGGTGTCTTCCAATTTGTTCCAGGAAAAGGGCAATCTGAGGCTAAGTTATTAATGTCATCAATGGCTGTAATTTGTGGTCTGCACAGTTCCTACACTATAAAGAAAGGAGCAACAGAAAAGGGATATTTTTACAGGAAGATTTATTATTATCATTATTGCTCTGCACATCTTACAGGAAATGATACACAAAAACCAACTACCTAAGTGGAAGAACCAGTTGAAAAATCACTAATATTTGTCACAAAATCTATTCAACCTACATTTTGTTCGCAAATGAATAGAAGTCATTTCAACGATGAGTCAGAAATGCAATAAATTTACAATTAGCAACAAATGTTAAAAAAGCTAGGTTGCCAAAATCAACTGCGCCGAAATATATAATTTCTGACATAAAATCGATCTCAAAGTATTCGCAAATTCAGTCTTGGTCTTCCGACTCCAATTTTCCACTTTGACGAATCTACGCCAATAGCGTAGATTCAAAATCTGCGTCAGCCGAGCTGGCGATCTGAGTACACGCGTGAAACAAAAAAAAAAGGAAAACACATAAAGCGATCGCAGGAGGACTCACCGTACGGAAGATCCTGACCCACGAAGAAGCCCCCTCGGGTAGACGTGTGAGGGGGCTGCGAAATGGTCCTGTTAATGGTGTGCTCGCGTCGTGGGAGGGAGAGGCAAAACTTTTTCCTAGGGGGAACGGATCGTTCATCCGAGTCTTCTTCTGCTTCTAATACTGTCATTTTTCGCTAACCTAAAACCGAGTAGAGATCGTCACATCGGTAATGAGCGAAACAGTGCGTAGGCAAAACGTCAGCGGTGCGCGGTGAGAGTTTTCGTCCTGACGACGATCGCGAACCTGCGTGTGCAGCGCTTATCGCCGCGTCGTATCAACAAGTTCGCGTGTTACACAGAGGTGGACGACGCAACGTACTGCGAAATAAGCGGGGGGGGACACCCGAGATTCCCGACTGCACAAGATAGGAGACAACGGAGCAGCGAACGCGCGTGTAAGTACGTCGTGGGCTCTCCACGCATCTGGCGGCCGATGCCAGGCGAGCGGAGCGAGGCGAGATACGCGCGCCGATGCCTCGGCGACACATAAATATTAAAACGAGGGTGTGTGTGTGTGTTTTTTCGAGGCTCGTCGTCTCGTACTTACGTATTATCGGGTGGAGGAGTCATGGAATAAATAAGTTTACGGTTAAAGCGTCACTCTGTCCCGATATTTAATCGCGCAACGATCGGTAATCAACGGTGCGTCTTTTTGTGCTCGCGACTTGCACCCGCGACTACATCTTACGATTTACGTAGCACAAGGCGAGGATTATTTCAAGCTCACGACGATTTTCCTCAATGGCCATTTGCCCGTTTCACCTATTATAGAGAGTGTGTTTCTCGCCACGGTTCCGCGTTCACACCCCGTACACCGTTTCCTTTTTCGCGTTTCCAACAGCGTTTCGAGGGGGACACGTCGGACGACGGCGAGATTCCACAATAAACGCGATTGCACCTGTTACCGACCACCTTACCCGCGGGTCGCGTTACAATGGAAATATTGTAACAATACACGATCGAATTGTACCGAATTATGCATCATCATCGATATTTATCCCATTTTCAGCGAAATACGATCAAATTAATTAGAAATTCGAAAGTGTATAGCAACAAAATCGCATTATTTTAGAAAGAGCGTATGCTCCTATTGTTGACCGGGTGCAACGGAGCTTTGCCATTGGCTGTTGGTCGTCTGGTGGGGCGAGTCGAGTGACCGCGATTGGTCGAGAATGGAGGTCACAAATAGGCTCCTTTCTAGTGAGTAATGGGAATTGTTGACCTCACAGCCGAGGACGAAAGTTCACCGTCTTGCGAGATCATGATACGACGGCTCGCGGAACGCTCAGCCAATGGGCGCGGCGGACGCGAGTGCATCGTCAGTCTCAGCCAATGGCGATGCGCTCGAGCTTTGACCTGTTTTCGATGAAACTACCTCGAGTAGTGCGGTTGTTTCAGCCGCGATAAAGCTGGCAACGTCGTGACGTCGATTTTCAGTCGGCGGAAGTAATCTTGCTGCCCGATGCTTCGCGATTCTAGCGTCTCTGCCAGATTGTTTACGCGCGACTGACGGAAGGTTCTGCGTATTTTGTTTTGCTCGCGACATCAGTCACTATGGCCGCCGAGGAAGCTTACGAACAGGTTAGTCGTGGGATTTCATGGATTGTGCATTTAGTTTGGTAAAAAAGATAACTTTTTTCAGGTTGATGATAATAAGTAACCTTACCTTTGTCGTGTTGATTCGATAATTTCTTGGCAACTGTTTGTGTTGTTGTTTTAATTTAACAAATTAATTTTTGATAGGCGAAAACAAACATCAGTCTGAAAAGTAGCAACTGGCATTCAACTATTTTTAAAGATTATTTACAATGCGCTATATTCATTTGTATTGTTAGATCAAAAAGCTTTTTTTTTAACTGAAAAAAAAGGTAACTATATAATTGATACTATATTTTATTCAGTTTGAGGATGAAGAGACTGAAATCCCGATTGGCGGTACCCTGCCAAGTGGACGTAAGCGTCTCTTTTCCAAGGAGCTTCGCTGCATGATGTACGGCTTCGGAGATGACCAAAATCCGTACACGGAGAGCGTGGATCTCCTGGAAGATCTGGTGATCGAGTTTGTTACAGAAATGACTCACAGAGCCATGGAAATTGGTAGAACAGGAAGAGTTCAAGTGGAGGATATAATATTCTTAGGTAAAAAGAATTACAGTACACAATGTAATGTTGGTCCTGTACTTTGCCTTAATGTAAACAACATTCTTACAGTACGAAAGGACGCAAGGAAATTTGCCAGAGTCAGAGATCTTCTTCTGATGAATGAGGAGCTTAAGAAAGCTCGAAAGGCTTTTGACGAAGTTAAATACGCAGGTACAGTCACTCAGTAGAAATCTGTTCTGTACGTCAACTTCGACTCTATCTAATAGCGGTACGAGTGCTTGAATAACATTTTGTTTTTCCTTCACTCATACCGATTTTGCAAACTTCCATAGTAACACAGTTTCGTTCAAAGCGCTACATTAGACTATCGTTTTTATGGGTTAGTTAGAAAATTGTATTGCCTTGGGTTCGTGCAATGTCTTTATGGAATGAAACGTGTGCGAATTAAAATCTCTTATCTTGCAAAGAAAAAAATTGTATGTAAATATAAAAAAAGCATCATGTCCTAAAACGAATTTTGAAAAGTCATATAAAGTAATCAACGGTAATGTCGTAGTGAATTAAAAGAAAACCACGGTTTCGTTTGTATAAAATTACCATATATTTTTATTCAGAACCTAAGAAAACGAACTTAATTGTATGACGTTGTAAATTATTTAATTTTCTTTAAAAGCTACGCAACAACCACCACTGCAATCGTTCAAATGTCTGTACACCTATATTACAAATCGTCTAAGAATATGTCGACGAAATAAATATAAAGGAAAAGATGCATGTGAAACGCGCATTGCTCACGATATTTCACAGCCGAGTCCCTGTCTCCACCTAGAATAATATTAGTCGTGATGTGTGCATGAACGCATGATCGCAAATCGCCGTTTGTGCGACTTGCGAATTTTTTATTTGTGTAATTATAAAAAAGGCGTCGAATCGATATAGTTTTGTCACCTGCAAAGCCAACGCAGTCGCTTTGTATATCGCAAAATTCATTGGGCTTTATTGCGATCGGCGATGTCATATACGGCTTGTTTTGCTGACAGAATAACGTCGTTCAGGCCGACACCTTGATAGGAAGAACCGCAGAGCGCCAGAGGAAGCTTGTGCGCTGATATGTAATTTTGGATTCTTGTCAATCGCTGTCTATGACCGACCACGTGCTGTGGGATGCAGTCCTTCAGAATAGCGACATTTTGTGCCGTGGCCTCGGCGTTTATTCGCAGAATCCTCTTCACGTGATCCAGCGCCACCGACAACAAGTATTCTTCCTTCGGCGAGGAACCAAAGTATTCGTTAAACCACGCACCACCCATCATGACTGTCAGTACCTGTTGATTAGGAAATAACTCATATTGCCGGATCTCTTAGCCCTTAATTACGACTTTTTCTATTTTTTTTTGTTTCTCCGAAGTTTCGGGTAAAAGAATGATTGCGTAACGCCAATGAACGAACACCTACTAAGGGATCCAACTTAAATAGTATAGAGTGTAGTCATTATTTATTACTGAGTGATTAGTTAACGTTCTAGCACTTTCTAGCGGATTACTACTTAAAAGCGTTGATTCTTTGAAGTCAACAAAGACCCATAGATCACTATTTATAATTAATATTGTTTCACAAAAATTCGAGCGAGCAAACCAGCGTTCAGACATTGGACCTTTTTGGAGTAACTAATATATTTCCTAATTTTCTCTCTAATTGTAAGTCGACAATGTGCCATAAAACTTAATATGAAACACTCGAACGAATTAAATATATGAGATTTATTGATTTGTATATTAATGAGTAAAAATCCTTAGATCGTTCACCGGACTTGTCCTTTTACTCAAATTTAGCGCATTTAAAAATGTGAGCAGAAATTACTTAATTTCGCTGATTCTTTTACAACTGGTCTAACAATATTTTACATTTATTCCAATATTCAAGCAACAAATCACCGAATGAAATACATACTGTGGAATTTTCGTTCGGGAAGACACAGGAGTCGAAAATAACACCGAGAATCGGAAGTTTCTCCTTAGGCGGAACCAAAAATCCGAATGCCTCGTACGGCAAGCATTTCCCAGGAAACTCAAGATTAACAACGGCCACCGTGACCAACGGTATAGCCGAAAGTTCCCTCGCGAGCTGAGGATGCTGACGTTCGAGAAGTGGCGCCAAAGTCTTGGCCGAAAGCGCGGAAATGACTCGAGGAACTTTCAACGATTTCTCGTTGACCTCCAGCTCCGCGTGACTTTCGCGAAAGGTAATTTTCTCGCATCTCTCGTTCAATCGAATGTCTACTCCGGATGATTTCAGGTTCTCGGCTAATCGGAGAGGCAGTTGCTCCATTCCACCCTTGAGACCCCAAACGGACCATTTTCCTTTCACCGCCTCTTCGGCTGAACCAGGCACATCGACCTTCTCGTCTTCAACAGTATTGTTGTTTTTCCCGCTCTTGAACCATTTATTCATCCCGTTCACGAGTAAACCTTTGGTTATCGATCCGTGCTTCTGCTCGGCCTCGAACAGCGACGACATAAGGAAATTCACGCTTATTTGCTTCGCATCCCCGGCGCAAATGCCGCAGAGCATAGCGCTGATTAGATAATCGGCGACGTCCTTTCCGAATCTCCGCTCGGCGAAACTATACATACTCTCGTCGTCCTTTGCCACTCGTCGCGCTCGCAGATCGTTCATCAGCAGTCTTATGAGCGGCTTATCGAACGGAGTTTGCGTTCTGAATAAGCTCAGCACGGAATTGGGGAGGAGATGCAGTTTACCGTCCACGTAGATCATTCGATTTGTGGCGGACGGATGAGTCGTGGAAACGGATACTATTTTGTCCGTGAGCTTGAGCCTGTCTATCAGACGCAGAGTATTTTTGCCGGGTGGTCCCCTCGGCCTCACGGTTCTCGGACCCATCTCGAAGAGCGCGCCGTTCGGTGACTTCGCGCTGTGCACCCATCCGCCCAATCTTTCCGACGCTTCTACGAGCATAATCGAGCCAAGTCGCTTCTCGGACGCGTAAAACGCTGCCGAGAGGCCTGATATACCTCCGCCAAGTATCGCGGTCATTGCGCCGATAATCTGCCGCTGCAAAATATACTTTTAGTCCGTATGCATTTTTTTAAACAAAATAACGAATTTATCTATCAACAAACATATTGGAGCAAATAAGTAAAGAACAAATTGATGATATTAAACTGAATATAAAAAATAGAAATAAGCAGGTGTAGCATAAGAGCTAAACTGATGCCCATAATTTAATTTATATAATAAATAATTTGATAAACGTAATTACAAACAAAGTAATGAGTAACAAACAAATAATAAATTATTTAATAAAAACAGTTTCCCAGTAATGTGAAAAAAATATTTGCACCCGATTTGTTGATATTAATTAATTATATTCTGGGTCATTATGATTATATCAAAAAAGGTTGTGATTCCCTTGTATCAGGGTTTTCGTCGTTGATCTGGTATCAAAGATTGTACCACGAAAGAGTCTCACCAATAAAAAAGTTTTTTATATTTTGTTAGAATCTGCTTGTCACGTCTAACTGCTGAACTATTTACAAGCGACTGCAAATTCTGCTACCGGAACCATTCGGGCTGCCCGTGCAGGTAAGTGAGGTTAGGGTTGGGTGTCTGGCCGCAGCCGAAGCTCGACTGGCGCGCCAGTCGACGTTTTATTGCGGACTGCAGTCCGCCGGTAATAATACAGTGATAAGGGATTGCGAGAAAGTGATAAGTAAACGTGGTAACAGCGCCTTGTTACGTTTCTAAGCTGCGCTATTACGGAGTTATCGCGTTAAACATTGTCGTTCATCGTGCGAACCTGCATTTGCATAGGCTGTGCATAACGCCGATAACCGACAATGTATTGTTAAGAACCTGCGTGAGGTAAAAAAAAAATAACATCAGTTTTGTCAGTTTTTATTTGTTTTTCATGCGTAATGATACAGTCTTTTACATTCGTACAAATGCGTTTATAAACAGTCAAAATTCACGTATTCGGTCTCGACTTATTCGTTGAACTCTACAAGACTGGAAATTCGAACGCTTTTACAGATGCATATTTTACGCACGAATTTATTTTTTATCAAAATATATTTTGATTGGGGTTTTTACGCTAAATCTTGACTGTACTGTCGACTTATGACTGCGACAATTATTGACATTCTATTACGGCAATTATATTAATAAACTATAGAGTTACAAAATCGTGGAATGGCTCGATTTTTCGGTTATTTACAAATCGCATTGCGGGTCTGCTTACGCTACTTATTCCTTTATGTAGTCACTAGCCCTGAGGAGATTTCACTGCACGATTGAATACATCGCGCAACGATCGCGTTGCGCGTCCGTTCAGTGTGGTAGAAAAAAAAGAGTCTTTGTAATGAGCTAATATTTCGTCGATCCGGAGTTGAGCGCGAATTCACGGCCTTCGCTACCTTGGCACGATGCCTTCCTGGCTACCGGTCTCGCGGTAGAGTCGAGAATTCACGTTGGTGAATATGTAAGGTGTCTTCTCAGTGGGACACAAGACTTTCTCGAATATTTCCGGCAATCCAGCGTCTGTTTTGTTTCCCACTGGCTCCAGCATATTATTCCAAAGCAGATTGGCACCTTGAAATGTATAAAATAAAAAAGATAAGTCGACATATGATGATTATAGATAATTGTTATAGAAGAATTAATTTTTATAGTTCATCGATAATTAAATGTAACTAGGCTAATCACACGCGCTGGCGCGCGTGCCCGAGATACTTTTGCGCGGCTGCGTTCTTATAAAGCTTTAAAAGGGTAAATCGCAACTAAAAAACCCTTGTTCAGTTACTTTTGAAAAAGAAAAAGAACTTTGTCGTTTTGCTTGTCAGGCTGCCGGGCCGCCGGGCCGAAAACCGCCTAAATCGGGGTCACGAAATTTATTTTTTCAAAATATCGACTTTTAACCTATACCATCGTTCTCAAGTCGCATATTGTACCCCTGAAAACACTGGTTACAACCCTTTTTTAGTTGATTTTGGAAAAAAAAAATTTCGGCCGAACAGTTCGTCAGAAATTGTAGATCTGGCCGCCGGGCCGAAAACCGCCCAAATCGGGGTCACGAAATTTATTTTTTCAAAATATGGACTTTTAACCTATACCATCGTTCTCAAGTCGCATATTGTACCCCTGAAAACACTGGTTACAACCCTTTTTTAGTTGATTTTGAAAAAAAAAAATTTCGGCCGAACAGTTTGTCAGAAATCGTAGATCTGGCCGCCGGGCCGAAAACCGCCCAAATCGGGGTCACGAAATTTATTTTTTCAAAATATGGACTTTTAACCTATACCATCGTTCTCAAGTCGCATATTGTACCCCTGAAAACACTGGTTACAACCCTTTTTTAGTTGATTTTGAAAAAAAAAATTTCGGCCGAACAGTTTGTCAGAAATCGTAGATCTGGCCGCCGGGCCGAAAACCGCCCAAATCGGGGTCACGAAATTTATTTTTCCAAAATATCGACTTTTAACCTATACCATCGTTCTCAAGTCGCATATTGTACCCCTGAAAACACTGTTATCAACCTTTTTTTAGTGGATTAAACAAAAATATGCTATATTACACAACTGTCAAAGCTATCAAGGACAAATGAACTTAGACTCGATCTGAGAGTCCCAGCCAATCACAGCTCGAATAGTTTTCTAACAATGCTTTCCGTTACTTATGAACTTTTTAAAAGAGATATAAAATAGTAACTGTCAAAATGGCCAAAGGGAAAATTTTCGAGAATAATTTTTTGTGGATTTTTCCATTGCAATCCCGTTAAGTGAAAATTGAAAATTCCGTTCATTCTAGGTCATTAAGTGACGGAAATCGGTGTCATCATAAAGTATAAATGTTTTGTTATCAGATCCCCTCACCTATAGCATGACCCCTCTGGCTAAAGTGAAAGCAGTCGTAGGTCACCAAATTGGGATCTATAGGCGGCGCCCGTCGTGGATCCGAGTTCGGTGCGTTGAAGAGCTTCACGAACGGTTGCAAAACCACTGCAAAATCCTTCGTAGTATCGTACCTATGGCAAACACAATAAAATTATAAATTCCCATATTCCAGTTGTGGTAATAAAAATGTCATTGTCCCAGCTGAATTATCAAATCATCCGATAATTACAAAATGTTACTCGGCACAAATTAAGTTTAGTAACAGTAAATTAAATAAATATGTGATATGACTTGTTCCGCAAAATATTCGATGAAATTTATGAAACTCTTTTCTCGGTGCAAATGAGAAAAAGTTGTGGCTTTCGTTGCCACAAAAACCGCGCACCTTCCCGAGGCGACCAGAGACTCAGCGGCCTGCTGATACATCCTGGCCATTCTCGACGCCTCGATGTCGGGTCTGGTGCCGCTGTGCATACAGGCGCAATAAAGTGGATGCAGAATGTTGCACATCATGGTGCGAGTCACTCTCACGGATACCGTGACATCTGTAAGGGGCAAAAACGCTCGTTCAGAGAACTGGACCAAGGCGATCAATTTTGTACGAATGACGAAAAAAAAATCGTGCTAATCGACCTATCGCTGGGACCAGGTTCACCAGAGTCCTCGGTAGGGCCGCTCTCAGATAATCCAGAGCTCGGCGCAAATGAAGAGCGTAACGGACCGGTGAGAACGCCTTTGGATTGTAGCACTGAGCCGAACATATGTCGTTGGCGCCGAAGAGAATCGTCACGAGCTATAAACAAAATTATGGCATTATTATTATTTATTACAAAAGGGAAACAGCTTTCTAACGGGAAAATGGACGATACACGATAATAAGTAACTTTGCACAATAGAAATTATGGGTTTTCTTAAATAATAGTCAAATAATAAAATGTCAAAATAAATAAATAAAGAAACAGGCTGACACAGACCTTCCAATGCTTTTTCACGTTCATTCTCGGATTTTCCCGGATTCTCCGGACGAGAATTCGCGCCTGATGCAGCGCGTCTTCGGTCGCCGCCACGGGAAACGCCACGTTCAGGGCTGCCTTCGACGAGATAAATTCTCCGGTTCCCGTCGCGTAACCCGTCAGATTTCTGTTGAATTCCTTCGAAGTGGAAAGACAGTAAAATTTGAGTTGTGATCATATTTTTAACACAATAATCAAAGTTGTCTAATTTTTTTTCTGCTGTGCACAGATCTAGTAAATAATACCACGCACAGTACAAACGCAGAAAAAAGTTGGTTTATTCTATCACCCTGACGATTTTTGTAATCCACATCAGTGTCATTAGTTGTCACTACCGTCAGCGAATTTTTTTTAGAAGTTTTAAAAAAATCGCCAGCCTAGCAGATAAACCGAGTTCACTGTCTTGAATGTGGTAATCATTACTACAAATTTTTTTTTCTGTTTTTAAAGCTCGTGCTTGTATTTTGCAAAGCTAAAGCGCCGATTAATGAGTCACCTTCATCAAATTTGGAAGGGTGAGAAAAGTTCTCCAGTCGGCTTGACCGCCGGCGCACCAGCTGACGCCGCGAGCCTCGATGAAGGTGCCGATGGCGAACTCCTCGAGGGCTCCGCTTCCGGCCACCAACGAGTCGCCGAGCCCTCCGACGATGTCGATGTCGCCGGGACGCAGACGATGAACGTTGTCCGGGACGGTGGGAGATCTGAGCGGAGAATTTTCGTCAACGAAAACGTACGACTTCGGCTGACTTTATACATTAAAAAAAAACACCCTTAGGGTTAAAGTGGTGAACTGGTGGCAAATGTAGAAATGTATCCAGCGAAACGTAACACAGACTCTGGCAGCGAAAATCGCGGTACAAGCTATTAATCGTATTCCACATTCGCCACTTTTACCCTACGACAAGTTACTAAAATAAATTACAATACTCTACCTGCCTAATTTCGTGTCACAGGGAAACGGGACTCGTCGACTGACGATTTGCTGTCTGCGAACCCCATCGACCATGTCCGGATAGCTAATCCCGTTCTCGTCCAGCTCATACTAAAAAAATCGAAGATACGTTATTTAAAGAAAAAGATAAAATGTGCCTAGTTTGTTACATACATAACACGTGTAATTCGTGTGTGATTTATGCAGGAGAGTCTTTTGTCCACACGCAGTAGGTCGCCGGAGCTTCATTTGGCTCAACGAGAGCCGTAAAATCGTTGAATATGTTTATAGAGAAGACGGGCCGAAGATTTCTTGGCCGCGGTTCGCGACCGCCGGGACAGCATTCAGCCGGCGTATACGAGGGACCATTAAATGCCCGGCACGTCGACACTTTTGCTTTCTTCGATTTGCATCCAGACGCGTGTTCAATACCCGCGAGAGTCGAGCGGGCGCGACCCAAGCTCAACGCGGATAAGTACAATGAATTCTCGCCTGACTCTGTGATAATCAAACGTATTTACAACCTGCTATAGCTGATTCTGAATTTGCGTGTGCGGTTTACAGGTGAAATTTATAGTAGGATTCCTCGCCAAAAGTGGAGAAGACGCGTGGGAGAGGACACGAAAAAGTGGGGAATAGGGCTGGTCGCTGGAGGGACCACCAACACTGAGAAAAATTAATAGTTGTGATTACCAATCGTTGGTCAGAGCTACCATTATTTTAGTAACAGCAACCAATATTTTGGCAGATTTAACCAATGATTGGTAGCCGCAACTACTGATTTTTTTCAGTGAAGAAGTTCGCCGACGTAGTCGCTGAGTCGTGGCCTTTCTCCCGAGCTTCGAATGCAAAGCGCAATACGTGGATGAGGAATCCCAACGGGAACCCAATCGCGGGCCACGCGATTACGCAATAGAATATTTTGTTACGTTCAATGTGTGTAGTACCACACCTGTGCGCACGTCGCTTTATTTTCACTTTTGTTTCCGGGGTATCGCGTTTGCGTTTGACGCTTCGCCGTTTCCATTAGCCGCGGGGGAGCGATTGATCGTCTGACCTTCGCGAGATTAGAATCATTTTTCCTTTTCGCGACCTCTTTACAGTCTGCCGGATCTTTGCGATATTTTGTAGCTCATTCCATTGGTCCAATCGAAAAGATTATATATTTTTCTCATCTGATACCAGTTTTTGGTCCAAGCGTCGGCATTTTGGTACTTCCGGTTTTGCAACGCTTCCCGGAAAAAAGACATTTAGGTTTTGGAGTGTCGGGACGGAATGTATTCCGTGCGTCACCCGTAAGACTTTCTCAGGCTGACACATAATTTAAGTGTGTAGAGGAAAATAAATATTAGGCGATAATGTTTTGCGGGACAAGAGCCACGTTTTCATTCATGATGATGTAGAAATGTCGATTTGGACCAACTGGTACCGTAACCGACACATTTTTGGTGTTTTTCATTGATTACAGTGTTTATGACCTCATCGCATGCTCAAACCCGGATGTCAAATATTCAATCCTCGCTACTTCCGTCTCATCTTCACAGACACATTATTAAATCCGAGATTAAGCGTAAAAAAATATTTCTCTCACAGTATTGGAGCAATGAATTTTTTCAATATACGCAACTATCCATATTTTATAATTTAATCAAAAGTAGAATAATTCAATCAAACGTTGACAGATACAACATTTTTATTTCAACTTTTTGCAGGACATCAATCGTCAAATGAATTGGACCGTCAGACATTCAGAGTTATCGATGACAGTGTAAAGTAGCAAAAACTCACCCTGCTGTACTGAAAGACATTTCGCAGGGACTCCATAAAGGTAGCCGTCAGCGCGGATGGCACGAGAAACGCAGCGATCAGCAGCCACGACGACGCGTTGAGTCTCATCCTGGATAACTCGTCGTTCCCAGCGGACAAGAAGCAGCGACGCAGCGAGTCTTCTCCTTACGAAGCGCCGGGACACCGTGACGGTTCCTCCATTATTCCGTCAGTCACTCGCGGCCGATAATTCAGGGCGAAGTTCTTCGTTTCTTCGACTTCAGATATCCGGCCGCGTTCGATGACATTGACGCTCCTTTTCCGACTTCGAGAAAATAAAAATCGTGTTAACGTATACAAAAAATTACATTGACGCTTCTTTCACAACTTCTGTTGCGAGAAAAAAAAATGTTTTAGCATTTTTAGAAAATGTACAGGAACTTTGCCATAACTGTTATAAAATTTCGACGTAGGTGCGAGATGGATATTTGCTCAACAGAGAGTCAAACCTCGGGAGTAAATACGAGATATTGACGCACGCGAGACTGAAGAACAAGACGAACGAAAAGAAAGAAAGTTGCCACTACGCTTTTTTTAAATATTTTTCTTATTTTTATTTTTTATTTTATTTCGATTTCATAATTTTCGCTCATTATGACGAATCCGGCGAAATTGGCCGTCCATCATTATCTCTGCCGATCGGCGGATTGAGTCTCGGCCGGCAGCAGGGCTCGTGCCGACTATTTTCGGCGACTTTCTAAATCGCAACTTCGCCCGGCGAAGCAATGACAACGCGCGCGAATTCTTAAAGAGGTCGCGAGAAAAAATAAGCGGCAGCAAAATTTGACAGGACATTTTTGTCGGATTCTCTGTAAAATAATAAAACCTCCCACGAACCCTTCAAATAGGCAAAACCTTCGGCTTAACAGAGGGTTAAGTAATTCATTCAACAATAGAAAAAACCGGATATGCAGACTTAATAATTGTGACTCGAGGACGAATCGTAGGCTGCCCGGTTATGAAACCGGCGAAAACCGGGCGCGGTACCGAAAATTTCATAATCCGCCGCTAAGTGGACGAGTGTGACACAATAAGTCGCGGGCTCCGAATCTCCGACCGGCCTCATTTTATTTTTCGCATAAAATGCGTCCAATTCCACTCCCGCAGCTTTCTCATTCATAATTTATCGACGTGTTTTCAAGTAAAAATTTAATTCCTCGTCGATTGCATCTCGTCGATCCCATTTTCGCGAACGCTTTGACCCCGCGGAGGGAATCAATGGTGCAACGTTTTTTTTATCTCGGGAAAAAGTGGGACCATTGATCCGTTGATTTCCCTCCGAGTATCTCGATTGATAGCTGTACGCTCGACGTTGCGACACTGATTTTTATTCAAAGAAAAAGACTATGAACGGTCATTTCTATAAAACTTAAGTGAGATTCCAATTTCTTTTTAAAGATATTTCACACGTTTTCCCACAAAAAATATTTCCCAACAGCCGCATGGAAAATTCAGGGCTGATGATCTTGAGGGTAATAAAAAATCTTCTGTCACGCCCCAAACGTCGTTTCGATCCGAAGGTTCAGACAGGTTCGAGGCTGAATAAACAAGCCGATCGCGACGTTGAGACAGTCCAGACACGAATTTGCCTTCCGGGTTTAAAGACCCTGCGCATCAATTACTTTCGCCTCGCGTTCCCGAACGTCGATCTATGGTTTTACACGCGCGGTGTATCCACACACGTTCATCGGCGTCGCTGCGGCTGCTGCTGCTGCTGCTGGCTACGGTCGCACGACGATTATCATCGTTGGACACGTCGGAAGATTCACGATGCAATAACAGTGAGAAACGAGGAAACACTGCGCGATACAACGGTCGCATAATTTCATCGATCATTATCGCGAGAGCCGCTGTTATCGCGTTCGCTCAAATGGCTTTTCACTTTGTAACGAGAGTGAAGGATGCGGACGGCGTGATTACCGCGATAATTGTTTTTGGTATTACACCAAACTAACCGACGTGTATGACAAGAATTGAGGGGTAGATTTTCTTTTCTACTAAATATAAATACACATTAATTTTCGAAAAGCACCGAACTTTGTCCGCCGACAATTTAGTCCATTGAAATTTTTTTTTTTATTATAAATTCGCGTTATTTCTCGAAATGCAGCTATTTCTGTTTGCCGACAATTTATTCCATCGAAGAATAAATATTTGTCTTGAAGATAAAAACGTGGAAGCTGTTTTTTGCATTCGCATTTTCTCCGTCGACGTCGAGATTACGGGAAAAAGCAAAGTGTCATCCTCCGCGGGAATCGCCAGCTGCCGAGGATGACGTTGTCCTTTCGTCCTTGAATTTACCGACAATTATATGCAATTATATGCATCGTCTGCATCGCTTGCAACGTTTATCAAAAATACACTTTTTCGAAAGCCCAATCAGAGTCGCAATCACACCAAACGACGTCGTTTAAAAATGTACTTTCAATCATTTCCCAAGAACTGCGTGATACTTGAACTTGAATATTCCGCAGTTCACGCGCAACACGTGGGCGTGAAACGCGATAGGCGAATCCACTACAAAAATTCGACCCCGTTCATAATCAATACGCAAATAGATAACAGAAAAACTAAATAAATGCTTTCCACAGAGCGAACTCGCTCGGCGAGATTTCACTGTATCCGCGGGTTTCTACTTACTTGACAAACGTTATGTAAATAAAATGCACTTTTCTCCGACAGCGATAAATCGTCTCGATAATTCGTCGGGTAAATTGCCGGGTTCGTCAGGATCAAAAACACAGAAAGAAAGTTCGAGTTCGTCGGGTCTCGGACGGCTTTGGGTTTGACGGTGGATTCACTGTTACTCGGGGGGTTCGCCGAACATGAATGAAGCCGCCCGCTCGTCGAGCTCGGAGCGGAGCTTCGCGTTCCCCACTTTTTCGTGCACCTTGCGCGCCCCGTGCGTTACGCTCGTCGTCGTCCGGGATATTCACGGGCCCCGTCGGCCGGGTCGTTTCGCGTACTACGTCCGCCTGCATCGCGTCACGTATGTCGATACGTGAGTAAGAGCGTCGGAAGTGTGTGTCCTTATAAACGTCGACGTGTTGTGCCATTGGCAGCGAGTTCCTCCGCGCCGTGTAGGAATGAAAGGGAAAGGCGAAAAGAATTATCATTTTCTCCGGCGGCGGGACCGAATTCACGCTGAATTCACGAAGACGACGCTCGGCGGATCCGATGAAGATCGCGCTTTTTTCGGTTTTTTTTTCTCGTCGGGTCTGAAGACAATTGCGTTTTTGTTGCGTTTTTTTTTTCTCGACGGTTTTTTGATTTTCGTGTCAGTTTTGGAAATCTTTTTCAGCGAAAAGTTTTGCAAGCGACGAAGAAATTACCATTTTCTCCGCGAGACCGAATTCACGCGAATAAATAATTATTGATGGTCTCGTCAGACTTTCGAAGCAGTTTTTAGGACACAGATTCAAATGTTGATAAAGTTGCAGTTTTTTTTGTCTAGAAATCCCGGAATTTAAGATACGAGAGGAAATGCAACGTTGTAAAATAATTATTTTTGTGGTCTGCTGGCTTTCTTGTAATTAATATAGAGGTCCCCAGGCCGAAACTCGTGAGAACAGCCAGAAGGGATGTAGGTGACAAATGGCCCACGATCGCCCACGGCGCGAGAAGAGAGATTGTCGGTTTCCTATCGTTAAAGACGACCCGGACGTACAGTCTATTCAAATGAGTATACGAAAATCAGGTTTTTTTAATATGGATTTTTCAAGTGAATGGAATTTACCGAACTGTGGTTTGCGCATCGAGTAATTTGTAATTACTGATCGAAAGAATACATAAAATGTATTATTTTGATCAAAAGTAGATCCGATCTGGACTGTACAGCCGACGTCTCGGCAATTTCACCGACCGCCCAAAAAGTCCGAACTGGCGGTGGCAAAAAAAAAACGGGCAGGACGCGGGTAGTAAAAAATGAAAAATCGACGAATAAAAACGAGACGAGCGCAAAAGTGGCGAAATACGTCCGGAAGTCTCGCGAGTCTTCGGGGACGAAAATGAGAGGGGGGGGGGGGGAATGGCAAAGAAAGAGACGGTTACGAGACTTGCATCTCGACGATGGGAACCTTTTAAAATAAATTACATAACTTTACGGTGCGTTGACATGTTTCAGGTTATTCGCAACCGCATAATAAGTGCGTGAACTGTTGCATAGCACAGTTACTTACATTCTTACTTACATTTTACTTACAGTTATCTACAGTCTCATTACGTTTGTCAACCGCTGTGAAAAATCATCGTCTCGCTCTTTGGTTTTTTAATAAAAATAAAAATTACAATGCCCTGAAACGCAACTTAATTGAAATTTCAATTAAGTTGTAATTGCAACTTAATTATCTAACATTTAATTGCAGCTTATAATTAAAATTGCAACTTGATTGTAATTAAGTTACTTCCGCAATATCATTCTGGGTTCGCCGGCTGTTGGCCGCAGTCGCCAAGTAGGGCCGAGATTCCGTCGGACACTCCAGCGTCTCGACGTCGTCCCAATCCCGAGACTTTCCGCCGACCGGTTCCAGCATATTTTTCCACGCCGCCACGGCCACTGCAACAGACGCAGAGAATGAAACACAGTCGATAACGACGATTAGAATGAGAGAAATCTAGGATGAACCGAGAGAAAGGGACTTTGGGACACGGTTCGCGCAGGCGGCGATGTCAGCCCGGGAGGGAGATATTTATTACACACGATGAAGCCGCATCCGAGCCGCTCAACGACAGGTGAATTCGACTCTTATGTCGCTGTACAGTCGACACTGGGAATTGAGCCAAGAAAGCGAAATTTCTCGTGTAAAACATCACATTGAAAATCGTATTTTTGTGCATTCCTTTTTTTACTATTCATTTTTTAAATAAATCACACAAACTGTTGAACATTATTTAGATCTTTTTTTCTCAAATAAATTTGTCAATAATTTGTAATTATTATTACTTAAAATGAGCAAACTTGTCTTCGATAATGTTTTTTTTTTGGTGTCCACAAATTTACTAATTGTAAATGAATGAAACTTTTGGCTGGGAATGTATCGGAGTGTATTCATCTTTAATACTCGTGGATTATGATATTGCTGCCGTGTTCGTAGTACGAAGGGCAGAGGTGGGGCATGATTTGACCCCGGTGAGGGGTGTGTAATTTGATCTGTCCGGGGACAAACGACCAACTTTCCAAATTACACGTCAGATACATAATATTAATGATATGCCGTGAGGCTCGATCATCCGAGCTTCTTCGTGTGTGAGAAAAATCGTCGCTAATGGACGATTTGTGTCCGGACGAACAAGGGGATTGAGTTTATCCGGCCGTGCGAGCAACTCCAGCGGAAATTAAGAGTGGACGGGATAATTGTTACCGAAAAAATTGTCGAGCTCGTTTCGGAGCAGCCGAAATCGCAGACCGGTTAGCCGGACCGGGACTCGCGTCGATTACTTGGAAAAAGAAATCTAATTTTTTCCGGGTCATAGATTAAAATATAATTTAGATGATCTTGGTCATTAGATTGTTGGCAACATAAACCAAAAGTTGTAAGAAAGTATCAGTCTGTTTGACTGTAATCAAGATTTTTCGGCAAATTACTCGAAGCAAAAAAATCTGACTCGACAGTCATATTTTTTGCATCGACCAACGAGTAGATCGACGCAGATCAAAAGTTGTCTGAGGAATATTTAACCATTTTGTCATTAGTTACCGCAATTAACTTTTTTTTAAGTTTCGTGTTGCAATTTTTTTTCGGACGATCTCCTCGAGTCTCTTTCACCGTCAGTACGAGCAAACGTCATTGGCACAGTTAATACGATGCAGAGGCCGTTTATGCAAATGAGGCGGTAAAAGCGAAGAACCAGACTTTACAGCTATTAGTTCTGAATGCAGACGACAATCGTCGACGAATAATTATCGATCATCCGCGGTGTCTGGGTCGTCCGGAGAGACGTTACGCTCACCTCTGGCATTGGCGACCTGGCTGAGGTGGAAACAGTCCATCGACAGATACCGCCAGTCGATATTACCGTCCGGACTCGTCGGAAACGTCAGATTCGTGGAGAACGGTTGAGCAACCACCGCAAAGTCCTCCGTCTGGAATTCCGGATATGTCGCGACTTCTTCATCGATTTCTTGCCACCTGAACAGAAGTATCCAGGTTACACGAGAAATCTTTAATAAATTCCATCGCATCTCGTGACAATTTCAAATAATTTTTACAATAACGACAAAAAAATGCCCACCACAGTAAATGAATAAAATAACATTTTCGTTGACTTTCAATTTACAATACATTTTACCGGAAAAAAAATTGTAAATTCTTTTTACGTAAATTCTTCATTTCACTGATGGAAAATATTCAATTAATTTACATATGCCATCTATAAATCCGTGCATTCTGAGATTTTTATCAAATGAATTCCAAGGTACGAGTTATTCGCTCTTTACAATGTAATTGCGGCCACGGTCGACCTCTCCACTCGCACACGAGTCGCGAGAGGAGCGGAGAAAACGCGGGGGGATTCTGTGCCTTATACGCGCGGTGGCCCTTTAGATGCGGAGGCTGGAATTCCTGCAGGGAACGAGCGGTCCCCGATGAAATGACCTCCAAGCTCCGCGATTTGATACGCCAGCCGGTGCGTTTGCTACCAGCCGGTCAGACCAAGTCGCGACCTCGAACGGTACTGCGTGACTCGAGAGACAGCGAGACGCCGACTGCACGTCGAGCATGCATTCAGTGTGTTTACCAAGAAAATCGATTGTTTTAATCCAGCGGACAAATTACAATCAACTTTATAGCTGTAACCATATATTAGGGTTGTTTTGATACCGCACAAAATAAGTTTCAGGCAAGCAAAAATGTTATTTTGTCACAATTGAACTCATCTTCCTGAAATTAGTTAAATTACATATTAGCAGTTTCTGCAAAAAAGAAGTTGACAGTGTGAATTAAATGGAAGCATTCAATCCTTTTTATCAGCGATAATTTTACCGCTCATTTAAATGACGAAAAAATTGGTTAGGGTTTTTGTTTTTAATGAAAACTTTGCGTTATTGAAATTGTGGTGTGTGGGAATTTGCCTAATATACCTGGACATTATTTCGCTGAATTCGTCCCACCGGTTCCGCCAACGCAGGCCGATCAAACAGGGACACTCAATTTCGGTAGTGAAATCGCAGAGCGGCGGTCGGTTCTTCATCGAAGCGAAAATAATCAAATTCGGTGGTATTATTATCGACACCAAAGTTCTCGGCAAATTTTTCTTTAACATTCTCAGAGTCTCCACGAGATCAGCTCTGTGATTTTCTAGCGCGGTCCAGGCACCCGACTGAATGAAACACATCTCGTTGCAAAAATCGTTGTGTCCTATGAGAATGTTGACGAGCTGCAAAACAAAACGAAGCACTGTTAAAGTTGATGTTTTGCGAAATAAATTAATTTAGTTAGCTCTACGCTCTTCGTACCTTCCACTGATTTTTCACGTCAACCTTCGGATGACTTTTGATTCGACGTATCAGAGTCTCAGCCATGAATGGGAGATCTCGGGACATGGAGAACGGCTCGGCGACGCTCAATTGCGAGGCTTCCTGGTGCGTTGAGGAATCCTGCTCCGAGTAACCAAACAAATTAGGATTGAATTCCTGCCAATAAATAGAAAATAAAAAATTAAACGTTCAAAATGTGTTAAAATAAAAAAAAAAATAATAATCCCAATAGACTTTATCTCAATTAAAACTAAAATTTTTTTAGCGCGGTGCTTACCTTGATAATATTCGGAACAGTGAGATAATTTCTCCAGGTACCTTGACCACCACCGAAAGCCGATACACCGCGATTTTCGATGAGCAAGTGAAAGATACTCGTCGCCATAATTCCAGTTCCAGCGGTCAGAGAGTCGCCCATCGCTCCTACAATGTCAATGTCACCCGGGCGCAATTTGTGCACCGACGTCGGTACATTCTCGGACCTACCGACTGATGAAAGCGAGAAGAAGTAAATATCAGTTAAACGTATCCAATTGAATTGAATTAATCGACACCGTTTCTTGTTGAGTATATTTTTTATAGTTTCATGTTCAAAAGTTTCACTTTCAACATGAACGATAACGTAATGAGCACCTGACACTTTGCACGGAAAGGGAACATCGTCGGTAATCCGATTCTGAACACGTCGCTGTTTTCTCGCTTCCTGAAGATACCTGCTACCCTCTGCACTGTTACTTCCTACAATAAAACATCTCAAGCTTAAAAACAACAAATTGATTTTTCCCTTCTGAGTAACATCATAATTTCCGCTAGCGCACCCATCATCCATGGTGGCAGCTCCTTGAAGAGCCGGAAGAGTTGAAGGTTCGCCTGAGAGTCCAAATCTGTTTTCTGCCCAATGGCAATTGAGCTCACCCAAAAAACGAAGAACGAGTAAAAAATGGTTTTCATTTCATACAAATTAATCTTACACAACTGAAATTCGATGCACTGTCTGTTGAATATAAATAATAAAAAGTAATCAAAACATTATAAAAAATAAAAATATAATAGTATCAAAATTCTGTTTTAAAAAAATGACTAAGTTCGCTTTTTGCTGCGACAAGTCGGAGCTCGGTATCCGCACTCGAGTTTCCGATTCCAACTGAATGAACGACTGATGGCCAAGTACTCTTAATGAATCAGAATCAGTGATCTTGGAATACTGGTACCGCGACTTGTGACGCTGACAGGAACGCACAGCCGGTGGTAGGGATAAAACGCAGCGAGAAAAAAAATTTACGAGACTCAAGTGGAGGCTAGGAATGATAATACAGTGTTGTATTTATGTGGTAACCAATAAAAAGCATTATCCCGAGTAATGCCGAGATTAGCATTGATCGTCCATTTCTTTTAATATACAATCCTGATTTTCTCCGTCGTGTAGTAACCGGCGAATAAAATATAGTTTCTGTCCACACTCGACGCTGCGAATGAGGAAAACTTATTTATTTTCGTATCGACGTTTGCTACGTTAATCAAGCTGCGATTCCATCTACCGACGTCGATAACAACCGATATTCAATGTGCACGCGGCGAATAATCAGCGATATCCGCCAATTCATAATTGGACGCTTCGGGCCACGATGCAAAATCGTTTTACCTCCGGCAAAATAATAAGTCGATGATTTGAATATGAATTGTGCAGGCGTCGTTTGCAGAATTCGTGTGTAAAACCACTTTTATTTGTTAACACGCGCGACGCTGGCTGAAAAGATGCAACGCATTCGCAAAATGCGACGACCGTCTGGCTCCGAGTCTCCACTGAGAAAAGAAACTAGTCAAACCAACAAAATAAAATTTGTTGACTTGCAATTGATTGACTCAACAAAGATTGAGTTAAAACAACGGAATATATTGTGAAGTGAACAATATAAACGATTCGATCAACTAACTCAATCAGTTGACAACATTCAGTTGAATGGACACGCCATTCCATTGCCGCAACTAAATATTTAGTTCTGTCAACTGAAAAAACATGCTTAAAACAACAAAAAAGAAAACAGTCAAACCACCCATATATTTAGTTGGATTTTAATAACCCAACTAAATATATTTGTTTGGTTTGACTAAATATATTTGTTTAAACCAACTAAATATATTTAGTTGGATTATTATAATCCAACTAACTATTTGTTTGGTTCGACTATATTCTTATTCTTTGAAGCATTTTGGCTGAGCTGACACAAATAAATATTTAGTCGTTATAAGAGAGGATTAACAGTCTCTCCGGTTGCGTGAAAGCTCATGGTCCCAGTCTCCCTTTCCATCGAAGACACAGCGTCATGTACATCGGTTTAACAATCACGTCAATATTTTCCACGATGCAGTTAATATTGAAATAAAGTATTCGGATTTCGCATAGCCGGTTTGGTCTAGTGGTTAGCGCGCTCGTCTTTAGGTATTTAGTTAGGTAGGTAGGTATAGGTCGATAGGTCTCAGGTTCGAATCCCCAAGCGGTCACTTCTCTCAGAGAGCGATATGAAAGAGTAGACATTTTTTTTTCGACTTTTTATAAAATGTTATCTTTACCGTTGGGTATAAATAATTTTCTACAATGTAAAAGTGGCTGCTGTATTAATTATTTGTATATTGGGAGTATTAGTTTATTCAGTAAATTAAAACATTTATTCGGTTAGTTCAAGCATTTTTTCAGTCAGTTCGAGCATTTTTTTAGTTAATTCAAGCTTTTATTTAGTTGAACAAAAAAAATCGGTTGTTGAATGAAATTGAAATATTTTGTTGTTCGAACTGTACAATTTCTTGACAGCCCGTGACCGCCAGATTTTGTTGAGTCAACGAAATTTTCAACAAGTCAACAATTTTGTTTTCTCAGTGCAGGGACGCAATTCCTTTCGAAATGTATTCCCACTTGGCACGGAATCTTCGTTCAATTATTTTGGAGGTATCAAATAATTTAACTTATAAGACGTCGCTGAAATACATGGAACAAATATTTTCAAAAACATTGTAAAATTATTCCAGTGAAACATTTAATGCTACGTTTGATACAATATGTCTAATAATTTTTGTGAAAAAAAAAGGTTTGGTTAATTTTAACAGGAACATCGCAACGAAACGGATACAGATTCCCATAAATGGGGCACGATGGCTCATGTTTACGGCGTAATCTTCGTTCGTTTTATGGCACTCAGTTGTCTGAGGACATTTTTCAGATGACTCGGAATTAATATTTGAGCAATTGGAGCACAGTTAAACTCTTACAACTAATTAACTGCTACGCAAAACTTTGCTCTTTGGTTTCGAATAAAAAAAAGAATCTATTTCAAAATTTATAATTACGTTATTTTATTAATTTTATTCGTCGCTCGGTGACTGTTGGCAACTGTCGCTATGTAGGGCCGAGATTCCGTCGGACATTCGAGTGTCTTTACGTCCTCCCAGTCTCGAGATTTTTCGCCTATTGGCTGTAGCATATTTTTCCATATAGCCACGCTTGCTGCAACAATTTTTTTTTTTATCAATTGCTATTTGTAAAAAAAATAAACGTTTTCGGTCAATCTCAACAGGAACTTTCTAGGCACAGAACTGCATTTGCTCTGCCTAGAAAAAAAAATTATCAAAAAAAAAAGAACGTCCGTTCCGTGATCGAGTTTTTTAATGCAAAGCTCACCCCGTGCATTGGCGACCTGACTAAGGTGGAAGCAATCGGATGACAGGAATCGCCAGTCGACGGCACCGTTGGGTTTTTTCGGAAACGTGACGTTAGTAGCGAACGGTTGAGCGACCACTGCAAAATCGTCAGTCTGAAATTCCGGATACATCGCCACTTCCTCGTCAATTTGCTGCCACCTATATGAGAACAGTAGTAATGAAATTTTTATCAATTTTCTCAATTTTGCGTAATATTTTTGAGTAATTTCAAAATTCCAATGAAACGTGATCTACCTATCCATTATTTCTGAAAATTCATCCCTCCGTGATCGCCAAATAAGACCCAACAAGCAGGAACACTCAATGCTCGTGGTGATCATGCAAATCGGTGGTTTGTCCCGCAACGTCGCGAGAAATATCAAATTCGGCGGTGGTACCAGTGACACCAGAGTTCTAGGCAAATTTTCCTTCAGTATTCTCAGGGTCTCGATAAGATCGGCCTTGTGATTTTTTAGGATACTCCACGGACCCGACGATATATAGCACATGTCGGAGCAAAAGTCGTTGTGTCCTATGAGGATGCTGATCAGCTGTGATTTTAATTGATATTTACCACGAATTAATTCTTTTAGTAGTATACTTTCATCTCCTTATTTATTATTTAAACAATTCTTATTATTAAATTATTTATACTTTGATAAAGAACGACGTGCATACCTTCCAGTTATTTTGGACATCAATTCTCGGATGACATTTTATTCGGCGGATCAGAGTCTCGGCCATGTACGGAAGATCCTGGGACATCGCTGCTGTCTCGGCGACGTTGAGTTCCGAGGCTTCCTGATGAGTCAGAGAGTCGTGTGGCGAGTATCCAATCAAATTGGGATTAAATTCCTGCCAGTATAAAAATAATAAATAGTACAATTATTTTTGTAATTAATACTTGTCGAAATTGAATGAAAATAAGTGATCATCTGTGTATTTATTATTGATATGAGATATCTGGCTCGTAATTTATTAATATATTTAGGTAAAAAATCTATGCGTATTTAGTACCACTGACTATATTACTTATATATTTTTTTCTTCTATGTTGGCCATAAGCCTCGAGGAATTAAATACTGTGTACACTTGTAATTTTCATGGAGGACGTTTTTTTCGGAGTTTATTCTGCTCGTTATCAGTGTTGCTCACCTTGATGATATTGGGTACAGTGAGATAGTCCCTCCAGGTACCTTGACCACCGCCGAGAGCCGTGACGCCACGATTCTCGATCATGAGGTGAAAGATATTCGTGGCGAAAATACCGGATCCCGCGGTCAAAGAGTCGCCCATCGCGGCGATAACGTCAATGTCGCCTGGTCGCAATTTGTGCACCGACGTTGGTACACTCGCTGACCTACCGGCTGATTAAAACGAGTCTTCATACAATCCTTCGTCCACATCAGCTCACTTTCATTCCTTAAATTTATTTCAAATGATTTTGTACGGTTTAATTCAATTTTCGTCTTTTTATAAAAAAGAAAAAGTGTGGCTCAGTGAATACAAATAATTGCAATCATAAACATTTATGCAAAGATGTGAAAAAATTGGTTAGGTATGTATGTATGTATGTATTAGGTAATAAGTGAAGAATTTAAATAGAGGATTTCTAGAATTCTAACGTTAATTGGAATAATTTTGCGATATACAATCAGCACCTGAAACGTCGCAGGGAAACGGAACGTCGTTTGGTATTCGGTCCTGAACTCGACGCTGCTTTTTTGCTTCCGCAAGATGACGGCTACCCTCGGCACCAGTCATTCCTAAATCAAAGTCAACACTTAGCTCATTAAAATACCAAAATTAAATTGACAATAAAAATTCAGTTAATAATTTTTTATTTGTAATTCGAATAATTTTTATTCTCACCTATCACCCCAAGGCCCAACTCTTTAACGGCGCGATACACCCCAACGGTGAACTTGGTGTCCAAAAATGTCTCCTGACCGAACCCAACCGAGCTCAGCTCCAAAACGAAAATCCACAGAAGTTTCATCGTCCATCGACGAGTGAAAAGAATTACAACGAAAATGCACCGAAAAAACTGTTTTGTGTCACTTAACAAATTAGAACAAGAAAACGACTAGGAAGCTCCGGTCGAGAGCCACCGAGGGATGAGCAAAGGTCGCGAGATGTGTCGCACCGACCGAGGATCCGATACGAACTGAATGGGTGGCAGGCGCAGGGGTTCGCTGAATAAATCGGATTCCAGGGCCTTGAATTCCAGTGCAAAGATCTTGAGACGCGTTCAAGGACATCGCAGTCGGGTGCCACTCGAGTGGGGATAACAAAAATTCGTCAACAACGACCGCGCGATGACGAACGAAAATTCGTTGAGGAGACAAATTCCATTCACGGAGAGAAAAACTCGTGTTACTACAGCAGGCCCTATGCTACTGCAGCAAAATATGTCTGTTAAAATAGTGACAACATATCCTTTTGTTGCGGTCACAAATGTAGTTTGCTACGTTTGATTTGCTAACCGAGCAAATAGCGTTTGCTGTCATCAACGCTTTGTTTGCTATCATAACTCGGAGCATTTGCAATCGCTGCGCTATTGTTTTTCGCGTTAGTCAATGCTAATAAATATATTTGCGGAATAAAAAATAAAAATAAAAATATTATCGCGTCGAGGATGACTTTTTACGGAAGTGTCAGTGGTAGTGTATCGGTGAAAACGGTATCTGTCGAAGAAAATTTTGTCCTGCCTACACCGAGATTCGAACCTACAACCTGCCTACCTAACTTCCTAACAATCGCTGCCGCTACCGACTGTGCTATCGACTACTTGGTGGTTTGAAACGTGTAAATCCCATATAAATGGCATAATAGTAAAGGAAGAGAGAAACATTATAATAGAAGACCGAGAGCGCGCGTTGTTATAGTTTCGATCGCGCAACATTGTCCGTGTACATTGGCTTAACGTTATCGTCAATTCGACAATCTAACCTCCAAACATCACTACGGGATTCACAAATATACGAGTGGTTGGCTTTGCAAACCCTTTTTCGTTCCGCTAGCAAATCAAATATGTAACAATAGCATATCATTCGTGATGACAGCAAATTCCCGTGCTATGTCAGCAAACCATACAAAATTTCACAGTTTTTGTCTCCATAGCAAATCATTTTTTGTTATCAATACATATTTTTTGCTACAATAGCATTACGATTAGCCGTGGCAGCAGTAAAACGGACAACAAATACTATTCTGTTCGGTTGACATGAGGATTTCTCTCCGTGTTAAAGATAAATTATCAATTATCTTCCGGATTGAATGCACGTTGGTTGCTTTGGGCAATGCGTTGGATGATGCGTAAAGGAAGAAATTAAATTCGAACTTCTTAGTAATTACTATATAGATAGTAATGAATAAATAAAAATCAATTTTCTGATCTTGCCTTATCGAACCAAGGAGATGTAATTTTCTTTTGCTACATGTAACAAGTCGACTGACTCGGCGTTATTCACTAGATGTTTGCACAAATCAATCACTCGAAAAAAACAACAGAAATAAATGAATAATGAAAATTGGAACGTTCTGGCGCTTCACTGTGGAGCAAAGTCGATTTTCAACCGGTTTATCGGTAGGTTTGTTCCGCTGCATTCTTCAACTGCATCGATAGAAGGTTACCTTGGCTCGTAAGATTCATACGTAAAGTGCAGCGTCTGTCGCGAAACTGATTTATAAAGGTTGATTCTCGAGGTTCTCATAAATAGATCGTCTGATTGATCTAAATGTTGGATCGAGACCAGAAATCGATCATTAATTATTAGACATTGAATTTGTATGGGATTAATACGAATGAGAAGAAACCTTCTGGACACCAAAGAACACAAAAGGTAACCAAACAATAAAAATTTATTGTTATGAAAATATTTAAAAAAACGTCTTATTAAATTACAAGCTAACATTAAATTAAAGAAACTGTCAATTATTTCATCAAAGTAATTTTTTATTTGATTTTCATTGCTTGAATCAGCGTTTGAAGTAAAAAAACCTTTATTGTTTTCCATCTCTCACAGACCATGAATTGTATTGGTCGTTCTTGGGTTTCGCGTGAAGGAAGCCAATGTGAAATCTGTAAATTAACGAGTAAACAACGTGCAAGGTCCACTTTGAATGTAAAGTTGACAGCGCGTAAATTATAAACAACGGTAAATTTAATAAATTTCGGTACCCATTGTCGATCCTAGACGCGGCAGCCAACCTTGGTCGTGCGCTACGCTGGTTCAGGAAACTTTCGTTTTCATGCCTTATTAATACCAGGAACTTGTTTAAATCCACAAAGAGATTTTCAGTTATTCCATCTTTTTTATGGTTTTGTCAAATTTATTCCTAAAAATATTATTTGCGGTAAAAAAATATGTATATTCGATCAATTTTTGTGACATTTCAATAAAGTTAAATCGTGACACAATTAATTTTCTTTATTTACCGGACATTCAATAAATCATACGTTTCGTGCTGTCGCACGATGACGAATATGACGAATCGTTTTATAAATTCCAGTCGCATCAATAAGCGACGACGTTTTTTTTTCTAATCATCCTCGCGGCTTTGTTTATTCCCGTTGTTTTACGTCAGGAGAATAAACAGTTAAGTTCTTTGTCTCGGCGAAAAGATTCCACGAATCGTAGGAATCGCCAAGCAGCGACGCTACAGGGCCATCGTTATTCCACATGATTTTATATGCTCTGAGCGCCTTGTGTACCATCGTTCGTTTGAGGATCAAGCGGGATACGTGAGATGCATGAGATTTCCGTAATCTAACGATAATGAAGTGTTTTATACGTATTTCCGAACTGTGTACGAGGCATCCCGATGGTATTTATTGCCCATTTTTGGCGCTAACAATTTAAATATTGGTAGACGGTCCAATATCCCAGTCCAAGGACATCAAGCAACATCCGCGTCCAATATTTCCACAGCCGATTGGAAAAAGAAGACCAAAATTCACATAGAGGTAAAATCGTAGACGACCAATTCCCGACTGGAATATGCATTTCAGAAAGTTGTTTTGTTGCTTGTCTGTTCGTTAGCCCTCGAGGAACCTGGCGAACCCGGATTATTGTGGGTCCAATGACTTCCGACAAAAACTGGTAGCATATATTATGTATGGATGCTTGACCACCGGTAGAAACACTGAACCAACTCGGAAGAAGGGGAAGAAGACAAAAAAGAAGGAAAAGAAAAAGAAGAAGAAGAAGAAGAAGAAGAAGAAGAATGCATTAAGTATTGGTAGTCGAGACACCGCCGCGATTTTTTCGCAATAAAAATTCAAACGTAAAATTCCTCGCTATATGATAAATATTATTAAAAATCTAAAACAAAAATTCAATTAAACAGATCTCCGCGTAATTTAATAGATTGTTTGTACTATGCAGTGTTCCGTTCGAATTTCAAAGGGGTTGGAGTCATAATTCTCAACGATTATAGCGACGTCGCCCAGGAAGCTACGAGCAATAATAGTGTTGCAGCTACCATCGGCCGGTAAGCTAAATCAAAGCAGGGTTCGCTCTTACCAGCAGTGAAATTGCCCGTAAGCAGCCTTGTGTTTCGTGTGTGAAAGCAACTCCACTCTGCCATACCGATTCCTCCGTTTCCTGCGCGCGTCCGGATTTAAAGACCAGAGAATCACGACACTTGTTTTCCCCAAATTCCCAGAGTTCCAAAAGTTAAATCCACCTAAACTGACCTACAATTTTAGATTAAAAAATCCCTTAAACATAGCGTTTTACTATTGCACTATAACAACTACTCAATTATTCTATATCTACAGCGACAAATTCATCAACCAAAAAACATCCCTAGCATTTTTTCAGTTTTACACATTAAAAAAAAACTCAATTATCCGAATCTCGATTAATCCGAGCGTCTCGTCTATTTCAGGAAGCGCAGTCCATATCACATGCGCAGCTCTGGACTTCACATATATATCCGCACACGTCGCCGTGTCCACATGCACGACACTCCGGGCGCTTCATTTGTGTTCGTTACCCTCAAGGAACTCTTTGTCTGTGCGAAAAGGCCAAAGCTCTTTCGCGAGACGAGGAAAAAAACGATCCGGAGAGTCGGACGACGGAGACGGAGAGACGAGAGGAGCGGGATAGAGAATAAGAATCGAGTGAATACTTTAGGAGGGCTACTCGTCTATTTTCAGCCGCTGGTCGGCCCGCTCACGTGCCTATCGATCGCCGCCGCGCTCTGTCTGTGTTCCCGAGTCGAATGTAGTCGAGCTCCTCGTGCTCCGAGTGGGAGAGCCGCGAGCACCGAGAGGACCGAGTGCTGAAAAAATCGCGAGGATGGGAAGGAGGCAGCGGTGGAGCTCGTGCTGCTGCTGCTGCTGCTGCTGGCACATGTATTTATCGCGCAGGGAGGGGGAAAAGCTAGATGAGAAAGAAACACACTGTGGACGGGTGGAAGGATCTGGGAGGGGGTAAAGCTAGGAGAGAGAAAAAAACAGCGAAGCCTGTGGGCGAGTGGAAGGGGAGGTGGGAACCTAGGCGAGGGCTAACGGCGGGAAAGGACGCGAAGGCGAGAGTTCCGGGAGGTCAAGGTTGAGGCAAACACACTCGGGACATTACATATAACGTCAACCCGTGTCGTACGCGCGAGGCAGGGTCAAGGGTCAGTGAACTTTTCATTCTGCGAACGCTCGACGCGCTATTTTGACAAAAGTATTTTTTCTCGCTTCTTTTTTTTCTTCAAATATTTCGCTATTGTGCTCAAACGCGTCAATGGATGCGAGATCCATTCATCCGCGCGGAGCTCGAGACCCGCGAGCGGAAAAATACGAAATGTATTTACGAATTTAGCCGCGACCGGAGCCTTGACCACACCTCGCGTAGCCGCTTTGTCGAAATTCCGAGCAGGTCGCACGCAGTCAAGAGGGACTTTTTTTTTAGGCGCGCCTTTTTGTGGATATGGTAAGACTAGAGTTCGGTTGGTGGATCTAGCCGAATTTTTGGTTGTTGATTGATGCGATTTCGGAACGAGGAACGTATTTTAATTGTGGCTTGAAAATGATGTTTGCGATGAAAACAAAACGAAGATACAAGTACCAACATTTATAGGTTCTAAGAATATTTTAGCGGGACCGAATTTTAGTCACTCTGGGTGACTTCTAAACTTTTATCTCACCGTATTGTTTTTTTTTTTTAATTCAGTTTTACTCATTCTCTGAAGAAATTCTGAGGTAGAGTGACAAATTATGTCATTTCGATTTTTTCGTCTAACGTCACCTCCTTCATGTCTAACGTCACGGTTCTTCACCTCCTGCGTCGTTACGCGCACGCGCGTGCATAATCAGCGATAGTGGCGAGGAAGGGAGGAGGCGCAGCCAAAACGACAACGCCGATAACGCGATTATTATTATAACACTGCTCGCTCATCACATCGTCGCGCGTATCTGCGTGAAATATCATATCAATGGCCCGTGGATACTGCGGTAACTCGAACCGCGTGTAACGGATCCTTACGGCGATGCGGTAAAACGATATCCGAACGAGATGAACGCACACGAATTGTTTGTTTCGTCGGGCTATCGGACGTCCGCTCGGGAACTCGTTATTCGCATGAGAGACATTTAGAAGTAGAGAGAAAAAAAGACAGAGAGAAAGAGAGAGGAAGGGAGTGAGAAAAAAAGAGAGGCCGCTGCGTCGACAGTGAATAAACTCGGCGATTATCGAATCAGCAATAGCGCTCGGTAAAGCGATATGACACCATGAGATGTTTCCTCATTCGAGTCACGCTTTCGGCTTACAACATCACATGCTTACATATTATAATAATGTTTAACCCGGATAAGAAGGCTATCTAGCATAAAGCGCTCCTATATGGATACACATTTTGCCTGAGTGTGCACCGGTCTTCGATTTTTATATTTTTATTATTTTTTAGTTTCAAATTTATAATCTTCTTTTTCATCGTTCACGGGCATCGGACATGAGCTAATAGTCGACGGGCTTCGCGACAGTCTTTCGGTTATTTTCATCACGACCGAATCGCTCGACTACTATCATCATAACAGCGAATTACAATTATCATCACAGCGCTCCTATACGGATACAAATTTTGCTAGAGTGTGCAATCTTCATTTTTATTTTATTTTTTTATTTTTAGTATTCTTTTTCACGGTTTACGGGCATCAGGCTGAGCTAATAGTCGACGAGCTTCGCGACAGACTTTTGATTATTTTCGTCACGAACTATTACTATTATGATTACAGCGAATTGCTCACCCAAGCGCAACGCATATATACGTGCGGAGTGATATGTCATTCTGATTATCCGCGATTAGTTTAATTATGAACGATGCGCGAACTCAGTCGGTTCTAGACTTCAATCACCGTTTAGCGACTCGCGGGAAATGAATGTCGTGGTCACGAAAATAGTACTAAAAGTTAATGGTTACTTTTGTGGGTTTATTTATGTAAAGTTTTTTTCTCATTCGTTATTTATTTTGCGTTCCGGGATTAAATCTCCTCAATCGTTTCATAAAAAAAATTGCGTCACGGGACGATACATAAAACCGGAAGCTTCGGTGATTTCTTTATCTTTCTTATCAATCTACACGGTTCGTATATCTACCGACACGATCGATTTGTCCGTTCAGTTCTAAGCGATTACGTTCGCTGTATCCCAAACAGTAGTTTTTTTGGAGCAAACATTCTTAAGTATTTTGTTTTTATATTCAAGAATAAAAATAATACAAACTAGTATGAAACCGGTTATCTTATCAATTTAACCGCCGGAAATTACGATGATTTTTTTATCGTCGATCGCACCGAATTATAATTTGCGGATCGACACGATCATCGAATAATTCCTTCGTCGATCGGTGAGTCACCCGATTCGCAATGCTCGGAGCTCTCGCGATATCGCGAAAAGAAAATGATCCTCGGAAGTGCAAGATCCGTAGCACGCGTCGTCAACGACGACACTGACATGGATACCCCCATGGGACGAAGGAAATCATCGTCTACAGACTCGCAAGTCACCGACAGTCTCACAGGCTGATGTAATCTTGAGTCACGAATGTCTCTTCCCTCTGTCGCGCGCACGGTCATAGATAGTGTAATTTCTTCAGCGCGACCAGTCGCGCGTTTCTAGCAGAAGGGAATTAATAGTCATTGAACCGCGATAACTCAGCATTTCGAGTAAACACTCCAGAGATTGTAACAGCAGTTTTAGCGTACAATTGTTGACGCTGTCGCGATCGGCGAGACACGTGAATCGACGGGATTTCTGCGTGCCGGCAAAAATTCGATAAATTAATTACACCGCGGTTTTCTCAAAGCGAAATGGTAGATTATTATATTCTCGTGTGACCTCGCGGGTCTTGTACTCCCTATTAATAGAGAATTTACCCTCGAAACATCTGGAATCGTGAAAATTCATCACAGTCAAAATTACGTGTTTGCGATCTTTGACGCAAGTCACACGGACTTTCCGATCAATTAAGAGGGAAAACTGTGATTCATTGATAATAATAATAATAATGGTAATATTCATAATTGTAAATTAAATTGAATACCATTTTACCTCATACCTCAGACCTCTTTTTTCCATATACCTCTTTGGTAAATACAAGTAAAAATTCTACGGTGCTATCGTATTGGCTTTCTGATGTAACAGACACAGAGTGTGAAACTATTTGAAATATATTGATAAGAATAATGCTGCACGTGTAGAACATTTGACACGACCGAAAATCCACTGCACGTTGGCTTTGTTTCAGGAGAAGTCTACATTGACTGAAACGTGTGTTAGAAGTTTAATGCAAACATTTATAATATACATGTACAACCCTCAAGGGGATAGATTATATAGCCAAGTCCATTGACTTAATAGCGCGCGATTGGCGGTCATCGATCAAACGGCAATCGTCGATCAATCACGCTATATTTTTTCTACAATGTCCTTATGCTTTTCACGTGATTCTCTTTGTCCCGAAAGCGCTCGTTGAGGCGCAATCGCGCGGTTCAGTTCTTCCTGCTGCGGCGGTGCTCGATCACGTCGACGCCAAAGCTTATCGGACGACTTCGTCCTAAGCAAACGTCGCGAAAGGCAAAAAGGCTTCGATTCTCGCGGTCTCCTCGCATCATTTGTCAATGAGTCCTCGTGTTTCACGAGGTCTCGTTAAATTTATATGAAATTTCTTCTATTTACACACAATTTTGAGAAATTTAATTTATTAAAAAAATGAATTCAAATGAAAGAAGCTAAATGTCTTAAAATTGTATTCTCTCATATTTGAGGGTCAAAAGCAAACACGTAAAAATAGAGACGTGAAGCGTAAACGTCTATTAAAAAAATCATAGAAAACTGTTCTTGAATTTTAAGTGAAAGACAAAAAAAAAGCTCTGGTCCATCGATATATCGTTTGCCCTTTGAATATAAACTTTTGCCGAAGCGATGACCCTGTTAAGTGATCGAGTGCCAATTACGTTATTGCACACCCTGTTTTCGTCGTGATAATAGCATGACGTGAATTCGGAGCGGCCGATAACGCGAAAGAAATCCGAGCGAATTTCACGAGTACCAGATGTGACCGAATTTAAAGAAGATTTTTCACGAGCTGATTATAATGGATACGTCCGTCTAATCTAACTGGCTCAAAGCCCCGTCGAGGTCCCTGCAATATATATAATTAAAATATCAGTAATCGGTTTATCGAGGTTTGTCGCATGTACCGGGACGATATATAACCAACTTGGGGCCTCGTAATTCGTGCAGTTTCATCCCTCGCGCCGATCCGAGAAAATGTCGCGGGGTTATCGGTCGAAACGCTGATAACGTTTCGATATGTGATGTATGAAATCCTTCGTTAACGGTTTTTTTTCTCTCTCTCTCCACTTGTGGAACCCGCACGTGCCGACGATCCATAAAATATAGATGGTGGCCTGACTGCTCAGCAAAACATCGGAGGAAATCATCGTCGAAACCAGTTTGTGTGGCCATCGACGTGTCGACTCCTCGACCCATCCGGCGGAGTAAACTCCTGATGTAAACTCCGAAAATCTTTCAGCTTTGAACGATATCCGACGAGATTGGCCCGAGTGATAAGATTGCAGCTGAAAAAAAAATGGAGCAGAAACAAAATTATTAAGATTGTACATGACCAGGGCTCGCGGTCTCTGACCCGACATTTAATACTGAATGGAAATTTTGTGGCGATATTTTTATTTTGCCATTTCGCAATTTCTGCGAAATTACAATTTTTCACCTGCTACACCTGTTACCTTTTTTTTTTATTACTTTAGCGCTGCAATTGTCTCAAACAATTATTTCGAATCCTCAAATTTGTCATTCATCTCAATTTACCCTTTTCCACTAGCAAAATTGATGACGAAACAGCGAAGCTATTTTTCGTATAAATTGTATCTCTTCCTGTTCCGAGAAAATGCTTTTCCCCCAACGACTTTCGATAAACGAAAATCCGTCGTGTCACGTGCATGAGCGCGCTGACGATTTATTGCGTCATCAAAACAAACATAGATCGCTGTTGCGCGAGTGTAAAGTGATTCAATTGACACGCGACATTGCGAGTGTCGTGTATCGTATTTCCCAAATCGTTAATCCCATTGATCGGTGTCGGTACTCGCGTGCAACGAGCACGGATATCGCCGTAGTGAAATTATCTCGCGCCCCAACGTGCAATTTTCGATAACGACGCGCGAATGTGACTAAAAATATAGGTGGATCGAGCGCTAAAGTGACATCTCATAATACGAGAGATCTTTTTCGTAATTGCCTAAGAAACGGTTTATCGATTATTGTTCTCGACGACGAGGTCAATGTCGATATTCTCTTTTCGAAATTGCTCTTTATGTTTTGCGAAAAAAATGTTAAAAGAATAAAAAAAATTTACGCAACCCTCGATTCGCGATAATTGCTCGAGCATAAGAAGCGATAATGCAGAATCATCTCTCTTCCACTTGTTGTCATCATTTCTTTCCTCGAGTAATTTATTTATTTAATTGGAAATAAAGTTACGCGAGAATTGAGTTTGGTTAGTTTTCCGACAGGTCCGATAATTTCCGTTGCCCTTGGATTCGACGTTTACCGGCCCGAAAATCCCGACGCCGTCAGGACGGCGGAGGGCGATCATCGATATGTATAAAAGTGGGGGCGACACCCCGATATGGATTCAGTGGCTCCGAAGCTCTCGAAGGAGAAACACCGGGAAAGAAACGCTCCGTACGCAGAATCGTAAAAGTTCGTCGTGAGCGACAAGACCAACCGTCGAGTGACCGAGTGATTTTATTTTATTTTTTTCGAAAAAGTAAATAATTTTAATAGCTACGTTTACATTTTTTCGATTTTTTTAAAATTAAGACACTTTAGTGATTATATTGAAATCGACAAAACGGCGATGATGTCATGTTTCTCGGACAGCAGATACAGTTTTTTGTTTTCCTCGACGTTGCTTCATACTCCGATTGTTCAATAACAATTAAGCTGTGGATCGGCGTTAGGGTGAAATGTGAAATGTTCCATATCACGAGTTCTCTTGCACAAGCCACGTTGGTGCATCCACTGAGGCAACTCACACGATAACGAGTACATCGGCGTCAGTTTTTTTTGTTGCCAATGTTTCATCGATGTTTTTTTTTCCTTTTTTTATTGATTGTCGGAAACAGTGTAATGCAACAAATTTTAATCGACTCCAAACGGTTTTTAATTCCAGTGTTTTTGACATTTATATTAAAAGTTACAAGTTAGCCTTGTGATAGTTATTTTTTCAACAAGTCTCATGCGAGATAAAATACTTTTTCCGTAAAACAACTTCTTTCTTTGATTGTTGAAAATATCACTGAATTATTAAGAATGTTTAGTCTAGCAAAATGTGTTGCAATTTTCGAATCATTCATAATTTAGAAAAGTGTTGAGAAACCACAGCCTATAATATTACCAGCAGCAACAGTAATATTATTATTAAAGTGATTGTGTTCGATCCTCAATAATTCCTCGGTTTAAACATCAAAGAACCAATCTCTTATACAAGTTTTTAAATACTGCTCCATTTCCTGAAAAACATCCACATTGTCCGCATCCCAACAACTATACATAAAAAAAACGAAAATTCGAACGAAAAAGCCCGCGTACATTTAACAATCAACAGTAAACCATCAACGACATCTAAATGCAAAAATCCGTCTGTGTTGCAGATCCTCAAACCTCCGTCGTCGATAGCCGCCGATCGCATCGACTAGAACGCGAATTTCCGAATTCGTAATACGCGCTCCGAGGTCCATCGCAGTCGCGGCAGCGTGCGTACCGAGCCACGTGACCCGAGGATAGCCGAAGGAGCTCGCGGTAGGTACCGAGGTTATAAATACCGGGGGCGGGCTAGCGGGGAGTCTCTTTTACATCCCAAGCGTTCCCCACAGTGCATTCACTATTGCGCTGGTACGACCGTTGGGTCGAGTGTCGCGGCTGTGTGGCTCCTGCATACGCGGACTCAGCAGCGTGCACCGTGCACTCGTAACGAAGCCCGAAGCGTCGACGATCGTCAGGAGAAACGACAATTCACGAGGCTCGACTTGGCCGACGCGCGCGTTCGTTCGTCACACGTCCGAGTTCGGCACGACACGTCCGGGCTTAACCACGAAGACCGTGAAGCAGCAGCAGCAGCAGCGAGGAGACACCACGAAGATGCCGGAGACCGCGCACCACATGAACGGATACGCGAACGGGCACACGCCGCCCGAGATGCAGCAGGGCACGACCTTCCTCTTCACCTCCGAGTCCGTGGGCGAGGGACATCCAGGTACCTCTTGAAAATCATCCATCTTCGTCTCATGTAACACGAGTTATTCGCGATTTTGTGCTCGTGCACGGCGGGCGCCCCTCGTGCGCCGCCATGAAAAAACCCAGCGCCGCCGCCGCCGCCGCCGCGTGCGCGCGCACGTCGTATAGCTATCGCGGCTATCGCCGTCTCTCATTCGCGCAGCCGCGCTCGCGATCTCTGTCTCTGTCTCCGTCGCGCTCTCGACCGCGACACGCACTATGCGTATATCTCTCGCCTATCTACCTACCTAGCTACCAACCAGCGATTTATATCCTTAATAGTTCCGAAACCCCGATGGGTATTATGTTCCGAGGAATAAACCCGATTTTGCAAATGGTCCTCCGACACATCGAGCCCACATATGATAATATAGCTACGATTTATTGCGGGGACAACGCAACTTTTTAGCGCTTCTGCACGCGCCGCTGCGATTACCGCGTATCGCGTTACAGTCGCGACCTTACGAACGTGTCGCCATGTGCTCGGCCCGCCGCGGCGCCGACCACTCTCCTTCCGAGTTCCGGCCGCCTGGGATCTATTCTCGATAGTTCTAAGCGCGGCGCGTGGCTCTCCTCGTCGCCGTTTGCCACGGAAAAAAATTGGCGCCGCACGAGCGAGCAACGCGTTCGACGAACTCGCAGACGTCAATGGATGGACTTTTTTTGTTTTTATTTTGATTTTTTGTTTTGCTTTTTTTTTGTCGTTTGAATTATTGCGGACATGTTCTATAAGCGATCCGTGAGTCACGGTCGCGGATCGTCGCGGTCGAGGATTGTTCGGAAAACGCTGAAGATTACGATGATGCTCACGGGGGAAAATTCTTTGAAGAACTCAGGGGACAAAGTGTGAGCTGATGCAATTTTTGCAACGCGGATCGAATGTTCGGATGAAAGAGAGCGATTTTTTTTACTCGAGACGGGCTAATTGGGGGAGAGAGATAGCGCTATCCGCTTTCGAGTTGCCAATTAAAACGGCTCGTTAATTTTCCATGCAGTCACCTTTTTTGACATTTTATTTCATCTTTTTTTTCATTTGCGTTTCTTATCGCTAATTTGTGGATAAGCTATTTTTCATTTTTCTAACCTAACATATTTTGATAGAGTTACCATAGGATCATTTTTCGTTTTTTTTCTTGTTTTTTGTTTTGGTGATAATGTTTGCATTATCTTTCAGACAAAATGTGGGACCAGATAAGCGATGCAATTTTTTCTTGTTTCTTGTTTTGGTGATAATGTTTGCATTACCTTTCAGACAAAATGTGCGACCAGATAAGCGATGCAATTTTGGACGCACATCTGGAGCAGGATCCCAATGCCAAAGTGGCTTGCGGTATGTAATCAAATATATTGCAAAACAATAATGGCCATGACCACAGACATTGAGCACAAGCTAAATTCATGTTTTCTCTATTCCTTTTACAGAGACGGTGACAAAAACTGGAATGATTCTGCTGTGCGGTGAGATCACTTCAAAGGCTGTTGTGGACTACCAAAAAATTGTACGCGACACCGTCAACCACATTGGCTACGATGATTCCTCGAAAGGTATGAAAACTTCAACAATTTTCCATAAAATTCTTTAATTCCCTTCGCATCTGTCTTATCTATTTTTCTTGATGACTGCAACGTCGTTCAATGATGTTTGTAACATTGTATTTGCTACTCTTGAGTGCCATGATGATAATTACACTCTGAGAACGACATGCAGTAATTCGTATCAGAGATGGAAAAAATAGATTTCAAAATAAATATAAAAGAAACATAACTGTTGAACCAGTTATTTTAATCAGAATAAAATATTCATTCTCACAAGGAAAAAAATTGCTATTATAATAATGATAATGAGTATTTAAAAAATTTTCATTTGTATGCTACCATCTCTGAGCCACGAGTAGTTAATCCCAATAAAAGTGTTTACCGTAACGAGAAATTTAGCAGCTGTACAGGAATATGGGCGATGAGAATACATAAAAGCACAAGTTTACATCTAAAGATGATTAAGCAACGGGGTAGCACACTGTACAAAGAAAAATCCAACTAATTGCACTCACGATTCATGGGATAATGCTGTAGTTTAATTTTTTAAACACAAAGAAAACCGCTGTAGTATAACTTAATACCTAATAGAGTTAAAAAACATTGTTTGGGCTCGTCGACGAAAACGCAAAACGCAAAATAAAAATAAAGTATTAAAAAAAATCAATTGATAACCGTTGGCCCATTGTTGCTTGGAGCTCGACGATAATTATTGTAAATACGATAACGTAAGAGTGTAATGGTGGTGGCAGGATTTGATTGGCGCACGTTGAACCTTTTGGTGGCGATCGAACAACAATCACCAAATATCGCTGACGGAGTCCATATGGACAGGGAAGAGAAGGACGTGGGTGCCGGTGATCAGGTACAGAACCCATTCTCAGCCCGTGCCACAGAGCAGCCAAATAATAATTCAAATATCGTCGATAAAAATGATACATTTAATAATAATGATAATAATGATAATAATAATAATACCGGAATTGCTTGAACTGTCATTGTCATGGGATGTACCACTGCCCGTCCGAATGGGTGTGCGTGTGACGAGAAAAAATATGAGAACAGCAATAGCATTTTGACGGACGATAGCATTGAATGAATCATCGCACAGGGAAGAAAATAATTTCATGGTGTTTCATTGCACATGATTAACAATAAAACCAAAGTAACGACGTCAGCTCCATGTACGATATCACGCGTGAACATCGTTCGCACATTTATCAGGATATGCGTACAATCGTATTCCAGTATCAATTCAACCATCGACAACCACCACCATCAACTTAATCCTCTATTACTATAATGCAATTTGCAAAAGAACGACCATTTTTTAGAATTATTTTGTTGCCAAAAGAATGCAATATTGTTTGAAAATGAGAATTTTTTAAATTCCTTATCGTTTTTGGAATATCAACGATAATGAATAAAACAAAATCATAAGCTCACAAATATATTAGTCAGAAAAAAATTATTTTCATATTTGGGTCTGAGCAAATGGCATTTATGTACTAGAGGATTAAAAACTACAAATGACGGAAAAAAACACGATTAGGCTGTGAGTGCTTGACCGCTGGAAATCACACAACGTAGGAAAGAGGAATTAGTGACTCTTAACGGCCCAATTGCATTAAATCTACAATTAAAGAGAGCAAAGCAAAGGAAAAACGAATCAAAATCGCCAAAATGTCCCGTAAAGCACAACTGCCCTGTAGCGAATACGTTTGACCTGACAAATCCGTCGTTTCTACAGGTTTTGACTACAAGTTGTGCAGCGTCCTACTGGCGATCGATGCACAATCGCCAAATATCGCGGCAGGGGTTCACGAGAACCGCAGCGACGAGGAAGTTGGCGCTGGCGATCAGGTCAATTCCCGTTTCCATTCAGTAGCTTGCAGTTTTCTTAGCCTGCCAAAAAGAAAAAAAAGAAGAATTCTTGCTCCTATTTGTTTTTATTGTAACTAATCGTCTCGATAAAACCACCTTAGCTACTTTTGTACCATAATCTTTCTTCCTCACTATTTTCGCAATGTACATAGCACCCTTTTTGTTTTTGTAGTAGCGATACTCTATTGAACGTTTAGACGTAAGACTTACCAGCGGTGGAGGCTTGACGTACTTATTCAGCCGGTAGATAGTATTCACAAACTTCCTTTCAATGTTTTTTATTTATTTTGATTTGTTTTTCTTCAGAGATCGATGCCGAGCGCTCGCTCACCTGCCGTATTGTGCTCCATTATATCATTATCGTAGCAAACGCATTTCGAAGTTGTGTATCACATAACCGTCCTATTTAAAATAATCCACGTGTAACTTTTTTTTTCTAACATTGTATTTTCTTCACCCGGATTAACATCGACCTCACAATTTTCTGCTCTGTATGGCACCTTTTTTTACCGCATGAATGACATGATTTTCCTTGCCTGCGATCGACGCGAGTTTCAATTATAAATATTAATTAACCTCGCTCGCGTTTCCGGGTTAGATCTGCGTCGATTCCAGGCAAGGAAAAGGTGAGCTTGACTAATCTACACCTAGTTCGTGCTTTTTTTAGACTATTCGGAGTCAAGATTCAAGCTAATTGTTGCTCGTTTAGAGGCGTGAAAATAATCTTGTTAATGTACATCAAACAGGGCTTGATGTTCGGTTACGCTACGGATGAAACTGACGAATGTATGCCGCTGACCGTCGTACTGGCGCACAGATTAAATCAAAAGATAGCTGAACTCAGGCGAAGCGGCGAACTATGGTGGGCACGTCCCGACTCCAAAACACAGGTTTGTCGAAAAACACGTTATCATATTTTTCTATTAATCGCAATTACAATTATAATACATTGCAATTCATCGAAATTGCAGTAACAATGATTGACTAAAATAATATTGATTAAAAAAAAAAATTCCAAATGATGTTTCCAAATTATATTTGCTACTTCTGAGTGCCATGATCTAAAGTTATATTCTGATTCAAAATAATGAACTTTTTTCTCTATCGAATACGTAGATCGTGTCGTGAAAGTTTTTTTGGTTTTGTATCAATAGGTCACCTGCGAATATATAATGGACCACGGGGCTTGCGTGCCCGTTCGCGTACACACCGTCGTTGTGTCTCTGCAACACAGCGAGAAAATCTCCCTCGAGGAGCTCCGCAGGGCCGTAATGGACAAAGTCATCAAGGAAGTCATTCCAGCGAGGTACCTCGACGAAAAAACCGTCTTCCACGTGAATCCCTGCGGACTCTTCATTATCGGTGGACCCCAGGTAGGTTTCGCGACACTTCTGTCTATTTATAGTTACTCGTGGTCATTAATGGATACTCTGAGCTCGGCAACGCAGCCTGTTACTTATTATTACCGAGAGCGCGCTTAAATTAAATTGAAGAACGTCTTATATCAAATTCTAATCATTATGACTGTGATTTCATAAAACGGGCGTTAATTCGTAAATTCTTCTATTCGTTAAATTTATACAATTTGTAAATTAATAACGTAACGTTATGGTATTTATGTTTGGTATTTATCTTACATATTGTTGTTGTAATTGCCAACAGAGTGACGCTGGCCTGACTGGTCGCAAGATAATCGTCGACACCTACGGTGGTTGGGGCGCCCACGGTGGCGGTGCATTTTCCGGCAAAGACTTCACGAAAGTTGACAGATCTGCAGCGTACGCGGCGAGATGGGTCGCCAAGTCGTTGGTGAAGGCCGGCCTCTGCAGGCGCTGCCTCGTTCAGGTAACGATTATCAATGTCATCAATTAAATTTTTAACGAACCGTCTTAAAATAACCAACATCCCTATCGTAAAGCCGGGCCACCGCCTTAGTACATAAGAAACGGCGATCAAATTACTTATCGTCATTCTCATTTGCGTCAGGTTTCATACGCCATCGGTGTAGCAGAACCACTGTCCATCACAGTCTTCGATTACGGAACTTCCAAACTCTCGCAGCAAGACTTGTTGGGAATCGTCAACAAAAACTTTGACCTGCGTCCCGGTAAAATCGTAAAGTAAGTGTCCCCGCTCAAAAATACTCTACCGCTGTGTAAAAGAAAAAAAAAAGTTGCCGCTAACGAAAGTCTGAATGATTTTTTTTTCGCAGAGATTTGAAGCTGCGCAATCCAATTTATCAGCAGACGAGCACGTACGGACACTTCGGACGGGAAGGATTCACCTGGGAACAACCAAAGTCTCTGGTCCTCGATTGATGAGTGGATCGCCTATAAACCACTTGTCGTTTCTTAATTTAAACAACATCTCCCAATTCTCTCAGTAAACCCGTATATCTCGCAAAGTTTAATTCCTCCGACGAGAATGTCCACAGTTTCGCGTTGCGTTTTATCAAGAGCCACACAAATTGCCCGCCCGAGTCAGCGGGAAAGTGAAGGGGGGAGGGGGGCAGCAAGGCAGCCAGAAGAAAGCCCCGTGATCGATATGCGGTCCGCGAGTGTCTAATTGCGACGTAAAAAACGCGGTGTTGGCTTTCCTCGCCGTCGCGAGCAGACTATTCCGGACAACGAAAAATTAGTACAAATTCCTTGAAAAAAAAACCCGACAAACGAAGCGCAAGGAGCCCATCATTTCACCTGACTTCCTTGTGACCCCCTCCCTCGGCCCAAGACACAAGGTGTACACGCGCGATTGCTTCGATGCTCTGCGAAGAACGGGAAAAAAACGCTAACTTACAGACAAAATCGAAAAGATTAAAAAAACAAACGAAGAAGTAAAAAAAATACGCCAACGGACGCGAGATCGCGCGAATGCACGTATCGCGCGTGCTTCAACGGAATGGTCAAACGATTAAAATTACGACAAAGCGAATCAAGAAAAGAAAAAAAAACAATTAAGTAATTTTGTGTATATACCGACAATGTCTCGTTACTGTAAATCGCGGGCGACGATTTGACTGTGCGATGCGAGAAGACTGCGCGCGAAATTCGAGCAGCATCGCAAAATCCGAAAGCGCCTCGCACCGCACAACAATCGCTCTCTCTCGCTCTCTCTGTGACTTGTGTTACGTAGGATCATTTTTTTTATAGCGATATTAGTGGTGCGATGAGGTTCAAGCAAAAGCCCGACATGAGTGCTATACAGTTTTTAAGTATTCTTGTAGAACCGCAGTGTTTTTTCTTTTTATATTTTGCGCGACTTTTGCAACATATTTTTCTTGTATAATCGACGACATCGATTTGCTAGATACACACACATACACACACACAATCATTGGACGGGTGTTATATTCGAATATAATCGACTGCGAAGACGAAACAAAGCGTACAAAGAATTAGAGTGTGCGGGACGGGAGCAGCCTCATACCAACGTAATTCTCGGTCTATGAGAAAGGAAAGCGGACGAAGAGGCTTAGAAATCAAGAAGCTCAAAGCGGTGCAGATTGTGACGTGGTTGAATATTGAATATTGGTTTTTTTCGTCCGCTTTCGCTTCACAAATCGCGTAATTATAGTAGTAGATCCGCCTGGAAAGCGAGTGTCACGATATATCGATATATCATATCTCACAGTTAATTCTATGACGAGTAAACAGATAAAGAAAACAAAAAAATCAATTGCTGCAACTTCGTAGTCGAAATTACACAAAACCTCAGCTTTCCCATAAGCTTCCTCTCGACCCTCCCCGCGAGCTGCAAAGCGAGATTATGGGGGTTCATTGATTTCGGTAAACATGAGTTTTCTCATCGGTAAATGAAGGAAAAGATTGTTTGTTCTTAACGGCCTTCCGAACCTGTAAGAAAAATGTCCAGGTTTGGAATGAAGAATTATAGGACATGAAAAAGAATTATTACAAATTCTTGTGTTGAGATTCGGGGATTTAGCTTACATTATCAGAACATCATTAAAAGCAATCTGAACTAGGGGAAATAAGGCTACTTTTTTGCCAATAAAAAAATCATGTTTTTACGAAAACTTATGGACCCTCCGGATGATGTGAAACATGGTAAAGTGTGAGAGAGACAAAACTAATGTTTCACGTCATCTTAATCAACCCCGAGTGTTCAACGACTTTGAGCATCGATTCCTCGGACGAAAATCATGCCATTCCCCGGAGTTTGCATTTTTTTCGGTGTTTTTTTTTTGTTTTTTATTAATTAACTGTCATTATGTTGTACTGAGCGTCACGTACTCACAGTAGCGAAGTTCCGTCGCGTGGATTACAAGCGGGGCGTCCGAAGCCTCGCGCGGTACATACGAAAATAAAGAAAAATCTGCGCTGACGTTGACACTGTAAAGATGCACAAGACCATCCTATAAAAATATAGACATAATAACAAAAAGGCATAATAAAATGGAAATATTTTTTAATAAAAAAATACCAACCTTTGTCATTTTGTCTCACGGATAAACACACAAACACGGGGTCGGTGCTAATGAAAAGACGCGCTCTCCGCGCGCCTAAATATTCTGGTAGCGAAAAATGACGAAATCAATGAATGCTCCCCGAATACACCACGATTAATTCGTTACCGTAGCTTCAGATTAAAGAAAATAATCAGTGAACTAGTGAGTGACACGATTATCGGTAGCTTTGTACCAGTGATGACGAAGAAAAGACTATGATATCAGGATAAACGGGTCTTGCGATCGGCTAATTCGACACGACTCATGCGGGCTACGAATTATTGGACGCATCGTAATATTGAAAATGAAAATATAAAAATGGAAAAACAAAACGAACTTCTGTATACGCATGTAAAAGTAGTTTTTGTTTATATTCTGGTTGAATTCACACGATCATACGATATATATTAAATAAAATTTACCTGTACTGTAGCGAGTCTCCCTAGTTAAGCTTGGTTTCAAACAGCACTTGAGAAAAAAAAACCCTACTGTAAGCTAGTTGATAATTAACGAAGAATCGACAAACAATTGAAAGCTGATATTTGTGGTGCCTGACAAGCATATCAGCATTCGACGTGGATCCGGAAAAAAAGAGGCCAAGGATAAAGCGGCGACCGAAAAATCGGCTGACGAGACGGCCTAGAAATGATCGGCGGATTGACAAACAGGCCGATAGATCAATTAGGCTTAGACAAAAAAGCTCCTGTGGGTAGTAACGTTTATAAAATAAAAAATGCTGTGTGAATTTAAATGTATAGTCACATTGGTACTTTACATTAACACTACTTTGGCCTATTTTTCCATCTACCGATTTTATCCGAGCAATTTTTACGTAACCGATTTATTCGGTGTTTGATTTTTTCCGGATTCCATATAACCGAAGGTACGTACGGAATAAACTGAACTGATAATTTCGTTACATTCAGGTGAACGAAACTTACAATTTTTGCCATAACTACGATTATTTTATTTAGAATCCAAATAAAAATATGCAGCATCTTTCTCTTTCTTTTTTATTATTTTTACAAATCTCTTGCTACAACGTTTTTGACGATACATGTAGGCTATACATCGGGATAATTCCGGGTACGAAACACGACTGCGGGTCGAGTGGTTTTCTGCTCTGTGATTGCATCAGTTTCTTCAAAATCATTAATATCCCTCAATTTTCGGAATATACGTTCGCGATTTGTAACAATATAAAATGTATACTTTACTCTTAATTATATATACAATGGAGATCCAATCGTAAATTCTTTATACCCCACACAATAATATGTCGCTGTTACGATACTTTCGAAGTGAATACGTGCACAGTCGATCGGGAAACAGCAAGGGAAAAACGACTTCTTTATTGGCTCAATTTATCCTTTTTTTTTTCCTTTCAAATATGTTCAATTCTCGCCCTCGATACCGAGATATTCCACACGTGTCGTTAGTCTCACGGACTATCGCTACTCAGTCGATAAACCGATTGTAAATGCACGATTACACGCGCTTCGTCATTGCAAATTGAAATTACTGTAAAAGTTCATGAAAGCGACGACGAAAAATGTTTATTTTCCTATTTTCGTCGCCAGTGCATTTGTCGAACCGACTATCAAAGGAAACATTGACTGTCAGTTGTGATTTTTTTCGTTTAAGATGATGTAATACATGACGATAACTCACAAAAACTGTAAACCTTGCTATTTTTTGAAATTATCCGCCGAATGTTTCTGAACTGAAGTAACTTAGTACTGAGGCTTATGAGGCTTTTGTTCAAAAACATTCGGTGTCGTTGATAACAATGGAATACAGTATTTTTTTTTATATCGTTCGCTGTTGTATCGCATCACCTTAAGACGCAGTGCTACACCGGCTGAGCCGCCATGAGTGCGAGAGAGATAGCGCCGTTGGATATCGCAGTTAAGCGAGCGGGAACGGCAGAAACGTGTAGCACATCGTCATTTAAACATTAGTCCGTTACCAGTAGTCTCGGTAAACTTGGAGTTTGTGTTGAATACTTGGAACTTTAGACAATGAAGGGTTCGATCGTCGCTGACGGCGTTCCAATGGATCTTACATCTTCTTGGGCGCGTGAATGCGGCTGTGCCTGAGCAGCGAACTCTTGTCGGTGAACGATTTTTCGCACTCCACGCATTTGTACGTTCGACCGGTGTGAGTCACGAGATGCCTGCTGAGACCGGAAGCGTGACAGAAGGCTTTGGGACAGAGCTGACAGTGATGAAGCTGGATGTCGTTGGGATCGAGCTTTTGATGACGACGCGTGTGCACTCTGAGCGCCTCGCGCTGCGTGAAACTCTTGTCGCAGTCCGGGCATTGGAACGGCTTTTGGCCGGAGTGGGTCATCAAGTGACGCAGTAGTATCTCCTTTTGGGCGAATGCGCGGTGACAGATGTTGCAACCGAATGGTTTCTCGCCTAAAACGAAAAAAGAACACCGTTAATGGCGAAAAATTGCCGTAAAATTAAAAAAAAAGTGTAATTCTTGATTAAATCCACTGAATTTTTGAAGGTTCAACGACTGACCTGTGTGCGTACGCTCGTGTCGAATAAGAGCCGATCTGGTAGGGAACCATTTCTCGCAAGCCTGACACGTGAATCCGCGCTGCGTCGAGTGAACCGATTGATGACTCTTGAGCATTATTCTTCGCGTAAACGCCTTCGGGCACTTATCACATTGGAACACCTTGAGCTCCTCATTTGCTCCAACTGCAATCAGAATGTTTTATGAAATAGGTGGTGGGTTTTAATGAGAAAAAAAATACACACATCAATTATTCTTAGTGTTAGTAAATGAAATTTCGACGTGTCTTACCAACGGATTCACTCATTGGCTGCAGCTGCAGCGATTCTCCCTGGCCCGTGTTTTTGCTCGTCAGCTCCATCATGTAGACGTTCTTTCTGTCGGCGTTCGCAATCGCCCTCTGTACCTCCTCGGCCTCGTCGTCTGACTCGTGCTCCTGCTTTATGCGAGTTCCGCGCATCGTGCAACGCGCTTTCGCCGTTTTTTCCTCAGCCGGCATCAGAGTTATGTTGGAGGGTCCTTCCGAAATTGCCTCCTCCATTTCCATGTTCTCCGAGGCCATTCCTGGAGATAAGTAATCCATTAAACCACTTTTACTAAAATACATTTACGATAATTTCACGATTTATTCAATTTTCCACAATCGTTTGTAAATATGTGGTCTAAAAAAAAGAATCAGACTATTTATCAATGAAAAATCTTACCCAATATGTATCCTCCAACAAGCTCCTCCTCGGTAACTTCAATAGGATCGCCATCTTCTTGATTGGGGTCACCTTTGGTGGAAACAAGATCAGCCAACAGTTGTTTCACTTGTCTGGATTTCCCACTGCTGCCGGATGGTTCCTCGGAATCTTCTCCGTTACCGTCCATACGTTCACTCTCCTCATCCTGGCCGGTCAAGCGGTGTATGAGCTTCATATGCTTTCTCAGCTTTGTATCGGCAGCCTCGCATTTCTTCTTGAATTGATATGACTTCTCCAGCTGATACTTGCAGGGATGGCAGATCATGTTCGGCAAGCCATCTTCCTCGTATACCTTTAATTTTATAATTACAAATATAATTATAAAATTATATTTCAATCAGAATATTTTATTCTCACTCAATAATTAGTTGAAATCAGTTATGTTTTATTTTATTTTTAAAATCCATTTTGCCCATCTCTGACACAAATTACTGCACGTCGTTCTCAGAGTGTAATTATCATCATGGCACTCAAGAGTAGCAAATACATTGTTACAAACATCATTGAACAACGTGGCAATCATAAAAAAAAATAAGTGAAACAGATGCAAAGGGATATTAAAGAATTTTATGGAAAATATGTACTTATGATAGTAACCCAGTATATTAATAGCTCCCAGTATCATTTTACATTGTGCTCTAAAAAGGAAATATTAGGTCCGCAAATACCTAATTGTTGCCTTAATCATATGCATACAGATCTGATACTGCTTAGCACAAGTCATCAATATAGCATACAATATTCTATATTATACTACAGTATATATCATAAGTAGCTGCCCAAAAAAGGCCATCCTACATCTGCATCAAATTAAACCCCAATCCTCATATCCGCTCCAACAAAAAAAAACCCAAAAGATCCAATGATAACAGAAAATCCTTCCCAACCCGATATCATCGAATCTCACGCCATTGCAGATCTCTGCGAAGCGATTATCGCGGGTAACAGCGTCCCGCGTAATTCTCGCGATTCCTGCAATGCGAGCGGAGCTTCGTCGTCGCAGTCTACATAAACGGATAAGCGCGCGGGTAAATATTTCCTTTCCCGTAGAGACGTCGCCGCCGCGGCGGCCCGCCGCCCAAAGTCGATAACTCGGTAAGGACGGTAGTCGGGCTCGCGCGGAAAGCGGGCGCGGCGCGCGAAGACGCGCAGTAGAAACGGGCGAGCGCTGACAATACAGAGCGGGAGGCGGACGTCGATACGGCGCCCCGCGCGACGACGACGACGTAGGTAGAGCAGCGGGTGAGCGGTGATCGCAGCGCGCCCGGCGGCTCGACCGAGCGGGGGACCCGCGCGCGCGGTCCGTACACTGCCGTCGCACAGTAGCGCAATCAAATCGAGCAACACGATAAACTAGATTCCTATTTTTCAATACTCCAATATCGCGCCCGACACACGACGTCGCCTCAGAGTTAACGCGCGGCCGCTCGATTGTCGCAGCCGCCGCCGTCGTTGTCGTCGTCGTCGTCGTCGTCGTGTCGGTAGTAGATCCGCGGGGAACGCGTCGCGAAGTGCGCGACAAGTATTACCCGTGTGTCGCGCGCGTTACGATAATGAACAATCACCAAAAGACGGACTTACCTCGAGATTGACGCAGGCCATTATACGAAGCGGCAGAGGCACAGCGTCGTCGTCGTAAATCGGCACCATCTCCTCCTCCTTGGCCAGGCACAGTCGGCACAGCTCGTTTACGTGTATGATCACGTTGCTCGGGCTGTCGCCCTTCTTCCGGCTGTACGTCTTCATTCCTTCCAGCTTTAACAGCTAAAATCGGACGCCTCGGTAAAATCACCCGAACACAATAATCACGCTGGATTGTTACGCCGATGAATTGCGTCGGGCGGTGCGGTCGACAAAAAAAATGCGCGGTCGTAGAGCAGCAGCAGCAGCAGCAGCACAAACACACGCAGGAGTCGTTGTCGTCGCGCGGGGCGCTCGGTCACTCACAACGGGATCTATAATGGCGGCGGTGGCGGCGGGGAGAGCTAGGAACCCGGGCTTGGGTCATATTATAATATGGCAGCGCCGCGCCGCGTCTCTCTTCCGTTCTCGCGGACGGCGGCAGCGGGGAAAAACCGCCGCGCGACGCTAGCGACGAACGAGAGCGAGAGAGAGGGACGCGTCGCGGTGGCGCTGCTGTCGCTAATGGCGGATGCGAGGGAGAGAGAGAGACAGAGCGAGAGGGGGGGAAGAGAAACGAGACGACGATGGCGACGCGAGCGCCGCGCTCGGCGTCGTCGGTAAAGGCGTGCACTATTATCGATTTCTCATTCTTCCCAACGGCGGGAAACGACCGTGCTCCGCCAATTGGAAAACGGCCGAGCGCGCCTCTCACTCTTCGTCGGTCGCTCCCTGCGGCGGCGGCGGCGGCGGCGACGCGCGCGCGCTTGCTTATCGCGCATGGTTCTCGCGTTTGCCGCGAGGAAAGCAGGCGACGACGGACGGATGGCGGTCGTGTGCAGCGACGTTGCTGCGCCGCCGGGATCTCTGCACTCGCGGCAATCCGCTCGACGCGCGGGTTACTATGGGTAGTGGCGTTCACCTCGGCGTCCGCGCGTACCAGCCACCAGGCGGCGGTTTCGCGCGTCGGTCGCCGCGAGAGCGGGCAAAATCGCGCGTTGCCGGCCAAACGGCAAACGCGCGCGCGTCGCGAGGCTTCGACGCGGTCGTATGGGTAAGGCAGGATTAATCGTGGTCGGCGCGCTCGGCGCGGCGATAACTGGCTGCGGCTGGTTATCGTCGCCGCTGAGGTCGCCCGACGCTCTCGACGGTGACCTCTCAGGGTCAATTTCACTGTTGTTAGAGAGTTTCAGGAAATTTCTCACGGCCATCATTTCTCTCTATCTGTCTTTCTATGTAGGGATTATTTCTTAGGACGCGCGCTTTCCCCGCAGGTTCCGGCAGGAAATAGAAAACTCCGACGACGCATTTGAACGCGAGGCTTCGAATGAGTCGCGATTTTCTTTTGTGGTGTCGTTGGATAGTATTTCTGTTTTTATTTTATGTTTTGTTTTTATTTGTGATTACGTTGAAGTTGTCCCGCGCTTTTGAATTCGGACATTTTTGCCTCAGGTATTTATAATTTCGTACAACTCGCAGGTAACAATTGTCATGAAATCTTTATGATTTTAAAGTAGTTTATTATAATCAGTTATGTGACTATGATTTTGAATTTCGAAAATTTTTCGCTGATTTCACAATCGACTCAAAGTTTTTAAGCACTGTTTCAAATCTTCGCTTTGTGCGCGGCCGAGTTTACCGACTGAGTTCCCGAGAGGAAAAATGAAAAGTTGCGGACGAAACTTGACTCGAAGTCAAAGAAGTTGTTGTCTAGCTGTTTGCGTGGGAAGATATAGAAGATTTTGGAAGAGCATCTGTTGCTCGTGGGACATTTTCCACGTTATTTAGAAATAGACGGAGTGGCCTGATAATAGAAGCAACTTGTGCCACCCGAAGCTATAACGCTTCTTCTTGTGTGTCAGGTATACCGATTTATTTTCGTTCTTGCCAAGAATACTGCGCCGGTGTAACTACACCACTGTTCGGTTGCGATACGGTATAGATGTATTTGCGATTTAACAGGACGAGAAGCTTGGCGCGCCCCATTTTTCACTGCAAAGTGTAACAACACGTTTTCTATCGTCACGACGAAATATTAACGATTCTCCGCGTGTTGCTCGCCTCTGTTTATGAATATTACGCTGGCGGCGCACGAGGCACTTGCGTTTTACACGCAAATACCAAGCAGCATCGTCCGGCAAGGCTCGATAGCCTGCTGAAAAATTTTATCGGTTTCCATCAGTCTAAACTTTCAACTTCTTGGATCTAGCGGATATTGCGATGAGACGTGGAACGCGAAAATCATCCCTCAACGTTTCGTCAAATTTCGCCTTTTTTCGTCGACGAAAAAAAAACCGTTCAATATTTTCAGTCTAATCTCGACTTGGGATCTAATTTTTGGAGTTTCGTTTTATCGATCTCAAGTCTATAAATTCCATTAGAAAATTTGCAAGGAAAAAATAAAAATTAATGTCAACCCTACAGAAGTTTTTCTCAATAAATCTTATTATCAACACGAAAAACTCATTTTTCATTGTTACCAATTTTTCTCTCGCACTTTGCCAAGAGCGACGCGTCGATAGCGTCACGAGACTCTGATCCAAGATCCACAAGTATTAACGCTCTTCGCTATCGCGTCGGGAAGAGGCTGTTGAACGAGAGAAACGAAAAGCGGAGTTATACTTCGAAAATAACTTAGCGCGCGTTTTGGGTTGGAGTAGGAGGGCGAAGGGGTGCGCGCGGACGATGGGGGCGGTCGGGTTCGAGCTCGGCGGCCTTCGAGCTTTTGCTTTTGAGTTTAGTTAGTCCCACCTTCCGGAGAACGCGAGCTCTGCAGCCGCGCGACAAGGTAGGTTGTGCCGCTACCCGCGACCCGAACGACCGGCCGTATCGCTCGATAAACCACCGACAGCTCCAGCTCTCGGTAATTCCCTTCCAACCGGAGAAAGTGTTTGTACGCGGATTGTGCAATCGACACACAGACCGCGTTTGTACCTATAGTACGTTTCATTACCAGCGTCGATCGATCGCTTCTATTAACCAGTCGCGCGTTAATTCTCCGCCAAATCGTAAATTAATTAATAATAAGCCAATAATTCTGCCTTCAATAATTCAATCTATTCGCCCTTTAATTCAGTCCTCGTGCGTCGATAAATTGCGATGAAGATTTGTTAAACCGCGCATCAATTAATTTCGGGAATTTTTTTTTACATTTGTTATCTTTTTTCGCTGTGTTGTATTTTAGGAAAATTTCGATTAATCTTCAGTGTCGTGACACTTCGTGAAACCGGAGTTTACAATTTACGATATATATTTATATCGATACTTGTTGATTCTGTGGTTATCGTCGATATGAAAGATTTAATATTGTAATTTTAATGGGATTTGGAGTATTAATTATTTCGTAAAAAATTTTTTGGTAATTTGTCGATCAATCCAGTGTCGCGAACGCGGAACTGGTCACCGTAAGTTTTGACCAAGACTCGGATGACTCGACTCGTCTATACAATTAATTTCACGCATTCGAATCACAATCGAAAATCAAGTACATTCATTATTGTTTACAGTGCTGCGAAAAAAAATCCTTTTTTTTTTTCAAATTTCTGATTATCGTGTATCAGTGCAGTGATTTTGCCTTCGAGTGGCGTATTTTCGTTCCAAGTGCTTTGGGAATTAACAAAACGTGCCGATCGTTGTTATCGAAGGTGTAACAGCTTTTGTAGTGGAAAAAAAAGTGGGAGTCGAAGTGGTTCTGCCTCCGTTTCCGGTAGCGATGGGTTATTCACGCTCTCGAATCTATTTTCACGTAACCCAACACTACTTCTGTCGTCCACGGATATCTCGCACTCTGTGGCGTCTCGGTTCTCTCGCGCTCTCTGTCTCTCTCGCTCATCTCGACCGAGTGTCTGCCGTACGCACGAGACGCCGCGACCGCGAGAAGAGCGAGAGAGAGAGAGAGAGAGAGAGAGAGAGAGATAGAGGGAAGGAGGGCGAAAGATTTTGCGCGCCCGATGGGTAGATATATTCGGAGGAATTTCGTAGCAAAAATAACCGAGGTAGGCCACGTCGTATGGCCACACCGGACGCTTCCAACAAGAATTTCGTGATCTACGAGATTTCGCCCCGCGGCCGCCGCTGGCATAATCGAGAAGACCCCACCGAACATCGCGTCCTTTATACACAAAAATCCCGGACGCTCTTTTATCTCGCAATAAACGCCCGAACGCGGAGCAACGAGCGTCCGAGAAAATTTAAGGTAGCCAGCGCTTCGCACTGGTCAAGTGAGTGCCGAGTTTTTGCGATGATTTGTTCTGTCAATCGCCTTTGATTGGGTGTTTTGGACTCGTGAAAATTGTAATTGGCCTTTTTGTTGGGGTTTTTAGGATTTTTTTTCGGCACTTCAAATGTCAAAAGTCGCTTTACTTATTTTGTAATGTAGATTTTTTCGTTCGGAAATTCGAGTTGGTTTTTTTAATGTTAAAAATGATTCGAGAACCTCAAAACATTTGTTTGAATTTTACTTTAATGTCTGCAGGGTATTTAATAATGCGGTGATAAAATCGATTGAGGGCTCGTTGGATAAGGACGGAATCTGTGACAGTGTTTATCATACTGAAATATCCATAACTCGAGTATCGACCGGGGAATATAATAATAATATCTCGTCGGGGTAAACAGTGCGATTTTTTTTTCATCTGCAATAAATTGTGCAACAAGTGAGACGCCGCAAAAAAAAATGTTGCTCGAGTTGTGGGAACAATTTTTTTTCGCCGCTCGAGACTTTATTTCGTGTTTTTTTTTCTCGGTCCGTTCAGGTGATTCATTGGCCGGTCTGGTGCGTCATTCTCTTTCTCTCGGATTTTACTCGAGTAGATCGGAGCTTGTTACCCTTGTTTTCTTGGCACATATTACAGGAATAACAGCCCCGCCGATGTTTTCGGGCGTCACGAGATTTAACGACGGCCACTTTCGCGTCTATATCCGAAGATTGGATCATTGTTTCGCGTTTCACGACAGGCGGATCGAATTTATCGCGAATATCTACCTTACCGATTGTTATTATTCTAACGATTTTCGATGTTTTTGCCGTCAGATTATCATTAGGAACAAGATAGCGGAAAAGCAGCAATCGCCGAGATGTCGCTGGGGCCGAAGCTCGTGAACAAACAGTTCAATTCACCCATAAACCTCTACTCGCCGCAGGCGGTTCAGGAGACTCTCGAGAAGCAGACCAGAGTCTTGGCAAACGGTGCAGTCGGGTAAGAATATACGAGAAAAAAAATAACCAAACCACTTTCCTGTCTTATTTTTTTGTCCCACAGAAATAATAAATCAACAGATACTCGAGATTAATAGTTTCAACAGCTGTCAAACCTATTAATACCTCGACTACAAAATTCTAAAAAAATTAATATTCGTTATTCTGTTGTAATCAAGAAAACAAGTGCGCGAAATGTGTGTTCCAACAGTGCCAAAGGGCAGTCGTCCAACCACTGTCGACGTTTCTTAATAATAAAAAAAAAATTCTTCGCACAAATTATTTTTAATCAAAAAAAGTATCACATCAATCAAATTCCAAGTCATCTGATATAAAATTGTACAGTATATCCCAGAGTATCGAAAACTTAAAAAAAAATAAAAAAACTGCCAGTCCTAAAATGATTTGGCAGCCGATACTCTGCATTATTTTCCTACGATTTTTTTTCCGATATCGTTGTCAATGTCAATGACCGCCGCGCCCCTCGCCCGCCAAAATCTCGTTCAGCCGACGGTGCGTGACATCGGGCGAGAAGCGTCGGCGGTCGGTTCACCTGTTGGCACATCGCGCTCGGGGTGTCGACCACCTTGCGCGCGCCTCGATCGCGTCGATACGGTCGCGCGTGCTCTGTTCCGCCTTCCCGGTGTCCCTGTCGACAAGTGCACTTGTCGCGCCACGACCGATTGACGGACGATCGTCATTCGTCGATACACGATTACACTCGGTCGTAAAGCGTCGAGAGAGACTGCCGCATGCTATATTCCGCCTTCCCGATGTCCCCGTCGACGGGTCGATTTGTCGCCACGTCCGATTGACGAATGATCATCATTCGTCAATCGGACGCAGTTATAAAACGACGAGCGCACAGAGCGGAAAACATCTCTGGTTAAACAATCCGATTAGAACCAATAAAACAGACAAAAATCCAATTGGATCCTATTAGAACCGATTATTTTTTAATCTTAATTTTGTCCATTTGATCGATTTCTATGTGTTTTAATCGGAATTTCTAAACAGCACTGAAAAAATGTATAGTTGTGATTACCAATCGTTGGTCAAACCTACCAATGTTGTAGTAACTGCAACCAATATTTTGGTAGATCGAACCAATGATTGATAATCGCAGCTACCAACTTTTCTCAGTGAGGGATATAAGTTTTCATTTTTGTGCACTCGTCTGTTTACACGTAAAAAAAACAGAGACTTTGGTTCACTTATCGAGCTGCGTCCGATTGACGGATGATCGTCATTCGTCGATTCTGTTATGGTCACAAAACGACGACCGCGCAGCAAGGAAAACTTGGACATGGACATACAGAGGCGACGCTCACACTTGTCACGTCAGATTGACGGACAAGTGTGAGATTCGTCGATTTCTCACGCGTTCAAAAAGCGTCGAGCGGCACAGAGAGGAAAATATATACACATCGAGATACACAGGCGAGACAGGATGAATCAGCGACGAGTCGTGGCGGGGGATGCGAGAGGCGACGTAGACGCGAGTCGCGACACGCCGCGTCGGTCGGGTAGGCACATCCGTTATTTTCAGAGGCGCGAATCACCCCGGTTAGAAATAAACGCGGTGCGTGCCTGCCGCGCGCGAGTTGCGCAAAAGTCGCCGATCGTACTTGACTTAGTTTCGCGTTTGACGGCCCCGCGGCTGATTTCGCCGGGCGCCGATCGGAATCCGCGCTGCCGCGTCCGTGTGTCGCGTTGTACGAACCGATCCGAACCGGCCACGAGCGAACCTCGAAACACGACCGAGTCGACCCGGGTTCAAGAGCAGATTCGACGCTTTTTCGCGCCAACTCGATTTCCACGTCGATATTACCGGTCAAGCGACGACCAATCACGATGATCGCGCAGTCGAGGTGCGAAGCTCTCTTTATTATAATCGTTGTCAGTCGATAATAAGTCACCGTGAAAGGAGCATCGGACGAATTGACGTTGCTGCTTCGATTTTGTTGATTTTTTTCCTCGAGTGACCATTCTTTTTCGTTGACGTTGCAGAATCGACTTCAACCAGTTGGCCAAACCGGCGAATCTTCAGAACAGCGCGGTACTGCGGATGCTCGAGGAAGAGGAAGCGCGGCAACGCGCCGGAAATCCGAGTGAGTATACTTGAAATAATTGAAATCGATAACAGTCGCGTTGGTCATTTCAAAGTGTTTTGTGTTGGCAGAGGTCTTGAAAAATAAAAAATTAAATTAGCGCTTTTGCAACAGTTCGAGAAGTTGTATCGACTTTTGTAATAATTCTAGAGGTCTGGTTAAAAAAGAATAATCGTAGCTTGTGTCGGTTCGAATGCAAACCAGAAGGTGGAAAGGTGGCTGACCTTCGTTGGTACCAGTTATCGTTAGTTATGTGGTTTGAGTGCAGCAAAATGCGTGGTGCTATACAGAACCGACGATCACTGGTACCTGGCCAATTATCCGAGTAACTCGTATTTGCTATATTTTTTAAATGAATTTTATAGTTTTAACGATGTTTAACTCTGTATTTCCAGGAGAGAAAAAAAAAACAAAACAAAAATTTTGAACGTTATGTGATAATAATTTGAACATTTTAATTACAATAAATAAAACCAAAACTGCTCATAAAATAATTCGTACAAATTTGTGAACTAAATTTTGTGCAAAACATTTTTTAAAATCCACTTAGCATTCAGAAGTATCGAACTTTAATCGCAAACGGTGATTAATTATTTTCAAAATAATTAAAACCGTGTATTAATTGTGTAAGAAATAAACCACGAAGAGATTTCAAAGAGATTTAAAAGGATCTCGGGTTACGAACGAGCGCGAGTTGGGCCCTCGCGAATTACGATCGACGACGCGCAGAGCCGAGAGTTGTCAGAGCAAACACGGTCGGACGTTTCGGAGGGTTGTAAAATCTCAGCTGAATAGAGTTTATTTATCGACGCAATCGAAGTGCACGATGATCGCTGCAGCGCGTTCGCTCGGGCCTGGCGCGCGCCACATCGTTGAAACCTTCGCGACGCGGACGCAGATTGTATAACGATATCTCGTATCTATATTTGCATTTTTTTTAACGCTGAACGTAACGTGTGTCTTAACAGGTTTTCGAGATGCTTCGACCGAGCGATTGGACGCTCGTAACACTCGAAAAAAACGTAACAAGAATCGTGGCGAGGAGAGAGACTAACAAGGAATAATCATGAAATAATTATGGAATAATTAATCATGAATAATCACGGAATAATCATGAATCGACCGCATCCCGAAATCTTCGAGAAGCGAAGACGCAAGGCTAACGCAAGACTAACACCTCAACAGCCGTCGCTAGTTAGTCTCACAAAAGTATGAAATGCTGCTAATTGTTGCTTGACACCAAAAAATGCTTTGAACCTGCTTCACGCTTCTTCGCAACCGCTACGAACGATCCGGGAAGCCGTGGATCCGTTCGATCTGCTTCCCCGTCCACGACCGATGTCGACCGACGAGGTTCGTCGTTTGGTGCGACCGCGGAGTCGGTATCGCGAGTGCTGGCCGCCCTTCTGTCCGCAGGACGGTCGACATTGCCGATTGCTTTTTCGCCCGGAATCAGGTACACGGATTCCCTCAATTCAGTGATTTGCGATTTTGTCCCTTTACGAGATTTTATGGAGAACAGCCAGAGACTCCAAAATGTACCTTAAAATCTCTAGAAACGGTTTATCAATTTTTTTTGTAGATTTTGTTGTATAAATTAATATTGTAATTGCGTCGCAATTTAAAGGTAATTGTAGTTTATGAAGAGTTCAAAAAAGGATCTGCATTCTTCGTCAATTCTGCTGGGAACCTTTGAATAATAAATATAAAAAAATATAAGCCTTTCCTCAAGATCGGTACAGCCTTTTCATAACACAGAATAAGTCGTCACAAAAAAAAAAAAAAAACGTAACACAAACCAGCGATTTTAAAAATTAAGTTATTCTCGTCCGCTTCCAATTTTCCGCGGCTTCGAGAGATCCCGAGACCCGTGATCGACGCTAAAATAACAACAAGCCAGCCTTCGGGATGCCATCGTCGCGAACCGATAGCCGACTATTTTTATCGAACGCTGACTAACCGAAACGAAAAAAAAAAAAAAATGAAAAAAAATCAACGCAAACGAGCACGAAAATAAAGAAAAGCAAAAATAAAAATCGTAATTCAATGTCGAAAATTTCAGGGTCACCGGTGACATTTACCGAGGCCGATCTCGTATAATTTTTAGCGACAGAGTTTTCCCTCTCTCCCTCCCCCCCGGGGTATAGAAACCAGACGACTCTCCCCTTCCCCGTGGCGAATCGCGAGAGCCCCACCCCTCGACCCCTACGATGGGCTCTAAAATCGTTCGCCGGGTCGTTAGCGCGATTACCGTCGCGGTACAGGTGGAAAGCCGGCGTGAATTCGCCGAGGTTTAGTTGTTGGCGAGGATTCGTTTTGGCAAAGTCGGCGGACGCACAGCAGACTCCGCAAACGCGAGATTCTCTCCGGATTCTCGTGTCGTATCGTGCGTCGAAAAACCCGGTGGGTACGTCGTCGGCATCCAGGATATCGTTGCGCCCGAGTGACGTTTTTCATCTTTTCGCTCTTTGCCAAAAAAGTAACCTAACAACGAGACTCGACTCGCGCGCGACTTCGTCGTCGTCGTCGTAGTAATTATACGACGAATTGCTTTATGATCTTGGTGACTTGTGAAATCGCGACGACCTCGTTAAATCAACGACCTCAATTTCGTCGCGAGCGTTAATCTCGTCGCGTGGGACCGGAAGAATTAGTGCGTAATAACTTATCGGCATCGCGGTCTATATTTTCGTGGCTGGCTGAAATTTTCTTTTCCTGAGAAGACGAATTAATTAAGAGCTGCGGTTGCGAGGCGGGGTTCAACCTGCCTGCGTTGGTCTGAACGGAACCTAAGTTCTTCGACAGCTATGCACTATTTTTATCGGTTCCCGGACAGCTAAACTGAAAAAAAATTTCATTGATTCGATATATTTTTTTAGCTTTGCCAATTCAATTTTACTTATTATTTCTACAATTTCATGTAGGATTAAAATGATCACTTTGAAATAGAAGAATACATGTGTTAGTACTTTTTTATTAAAAACACATGATTTTTGCCGCCCGCAAGCGAAGGACACATTGAATCAATGATTTTTTGTGTGGATCGAAATCGATCGTAAATCGAAGTTTTGCTTCCCAGAGAGCGCGAATTAAAACTAGAGCAGGTGTCGCGCGCTGCGGTTTCGCGACGAGGATCAACCCGCCCGGTCAGTCCGAACGGACCCGAAGTTCTCCAACAGCTATGCACTATTTTTAGATGGCTTGAAAAATTCTCCTATAAATATACCGGAGTTTCGCGTTAAGTAATTCGCATTGTTGATCCGTTACGTTGAAGCTTTTTTTATATTATGTGTAATAAAGTGTATACAGTCGTTTCGATACTCCAGAGCCCCGACCCGAGAATAGCGGAGCGGGGTCTCGGATTATCCGCGAAATCGCGAGAACCTCGCGGGCAATAATCGTCAAATATAAACTTGGCCGCCGCGCCTCGACGATTTTCGCATAATAATCCGGTTGTGCGCGATCCGGAGGCCGCTTCCCGCGCCGCGCTTGACGCAATTCCGTAGCTGTTTCGAATTCGCGACCCGTCCAAGTCACGAGGAGTGAACATTGAAAAATGTCATCTGATTGGGTAAACACTTTTTCACCGGCAAACAAAAAAATCGGAGCAATCGTCGTGAAATCCGATCAAACATTTTTATTTTTTAGCCAAAAACCAACCGCACAGAAAAAAATGTCTCGATTAAAAATGTATTCGATTGTGTTTTTCTCAAAATAATACGAAAGCGAAAAAAAATTAAAGTAAAAATACATTTATTTTGATAGATAAATGAAGACGAAAAAAAAGTAATTCATCTTGCTTAAAAATTGAAATTTAATCAAAAAATTTCAGTATCAAAAATATAATTCAAGTTGTGCAAAGTTGTCGTTAAAAAATAAAGTCACGAAACGTCCTTAACGCGAAAGCAGGAAACGAATCGTCTCAAGGGTCGCGCGAGCCGGTCGTACGATTTGATCTCGCGGCCGCGCCGTCGCCGAGCTTTATTTTGCGCTATTCGCTTCCGCGATCCCGTCGCGCGCGAGCGTTGCGAAATCGTCGCCTCGAGACGTCGGGGTGCTAGTGACGATCCGCGGTCGGTTGCCAAGGGGCAATTTTATCGAGCCTGCCGCGAATTCTCCCACGATCTTGCACTCGAATCCCCGAAACAACGAGCTATATCGTCACCCAACTCGACAATGGACTTTGCAAATTCGACGCAATTAGTCGAACAATGCCAACGATTCAACGATCCCCAAATTAAATTATAAATAACCCCACGGGGCGGTAGCCGTGAGTCAGAGAAAATCGCTGGTGACGCATCGTTCGATGCGCCGACGAGGCCGGCGACATTTTTTTTTGTTTCATTTTTTTGGAAGGTCACGCGAAATCGCAGAGCCAGGAATCGTCAATCAAAGTCACCAGCCTTAGACACGAGTCTTGAAGTGAATTTTGCAGATTCACTTGTGCTCGTTTCACCGGAAGTAAAATAAAAAAAAAAAATTGAACCCATTTCAAGTTCATTTATTAGCAAAAATAAATGCTACATTGCGAAGAGCTTGAATAGTTATTTTTAGTTGCGGTCCGGGGTGAACCCTAATTGAACACAATTGACGCTCTCGCTGCGATTGCTCAGGGTTGTGTTTGTCATGAAAATTTATTTGCTACAGGTGTCCACGTCCATCGAAATTTGACTCCGTTTCAAGACTCGTATCTACGACCGCGATCAGCTGACTCACTTACCCGAAATTCCTTTGCAATTCCCCAGTGACTTCCCCCAATCATGCTTGCCTATTATTGGCTTTGCTGCTTTAATTTTTTAATCGAATTTTAGATTTTAATCTAAAATTAAAACATTTACAATTTATATTCTTGTATTAATAATAATAATAAAAAATATGAAATTCAATGTACGATAAATAATTCAGAATTTTGATTGCAGGTCTTAAGCGAGTGGCGTGGCCGCCTCCTCCCGAAGATCAGGACGAGCTTGACTTTGTCGAGAAGAGTCCAGTTCAAGCGAAGGTACATTTGCTGTTTTTTTATTTGCCCTCCCTGTGGATTCACCCAACCGTCTGTGTTACATTATAACCCGCTGTTACTCGAGTTCAAGAATTCATCTTTCAATTGCGATGTATTAATTTTTTCAACTCTCCACCCCAATTACGGGGAACACTGAAGAACTTGTAGCGCGAGTAACCGCAACTTAAGTGTCTTCACGCAAATGTGTATAAGTAACGTTTGGCAAAACTTTTACACCAGTTGCATCTGTATCTAGAGTTCGTGGTTGACTACAACGTCCTGTTACCGAGGTGTTTTTATAAACTTTGGCATCTATTTATTTATTTTTTCATTATTCGGAGTAACTCGACGAAAATAGACGAAAATATTTGTCAGTGATAAAAAAGAGGATATACCATCGATTTCAGTGATCACATTTGCTAAAAAAAATTGTATCAAATTAATTTTTTTATTAAATTGAAATAATGTCAAATTTTATTGAACTGAAATCCCTGGATCGTCTTCTTGAAAATTTGTGAAGAAAAAAAAACGTTTTTCCATCCGCAAGACTCGCGGCGTCGGCGATTACGCGTCGTACCAGAGCAGCAGTCCGTCGTCGGGACCGTCGCCCCAGCCTCCGGCGCTGACGACGTCGATTCCACGCTCGTCGCCTCACGCGATTCCGTCCTCGCCGTCTCCAGTCAGTCCCGGCGGAACTCTCCGACAGCCGTCGCACTTTCAGCAGCAAGCGGCGCCGAAAGCTTGGGCACCGGTGACGCCGCCCGCGACTTCGCCTCTGCCGTCGCATCAGCACCCCCTTCAGCATCAGCCCACCTGGGGTCCGCCGCCACAGCAGCAGCAGCAGCAGCAACAGCAGCAGCATCATCAACCTACCTGGGGTCAATCGCCACAACAGCAGCCTTGGCAGGTAAACGCTCGCCGGAAGTGGAGCGATCGGTGCTGCGAAATTTCTTCATATTTTTTTTTCCATCAACAATGAAAAAGTGTCTGCGAAAAAACTTTCGTTTCCTTTCCGTCCGTCCTCGGAACTAGCGTGTAGTCAACTGGTGAACGTCTTGAGCGACACTGCGAACGCCCAAAAACCGAGTTGCAACTCGAGTTTAACTATTGGTCGTGGCTTTTTTTCGATTTTTCGACAATTTTACTCTTAATTCGATATTACAAGTATAGTGAGTATAGTGAGTATAGTGAGCGAGTTAAGATTGTCGCAAAGCGTTGTAATAACTCGTGTCTAATGATTTGCTCGTCTCTGTTTCAGCAGAACTCAACGCAACCGATTAATCAAACGACACCGAATCAGAAACAGAGCCAATCGATCCCAGTTTATCATCAGCCTGCTTTCGAGCCGCCACCCTCGACGATAACTCTCAGGCCCGAGCCGCCAATATCGCAGGTAAGCAGCTATTTCATAAAATAAACGCTTACCTTTAGATTTTTATTATAATAACATAATTAATTGCAAAAAAAAATTAATGTTTCGCTGGTGGATTTTTTTGAAGTGTTTTCCCCCGGGGCTCATTTTGCGGCTACTTTGTAAAATTAGGACTTTTGGATTCTTGTGTAGCTGCGGGTAAATCATTGGCGCGGAAATCGGAAAATAATTTTTCGATTTCTGCCAAAAGACCGGTGATTTTTTTTTTTCAAGCGATTTTTTCCCCGTGGCTCGCGGTGACGAATGAGAAATTAACTACCACTCGACTTTGAAGATTTATACTCTCAGACCCATCGCGGATTATACGCTGCAGTTTAGTCACGAATAATTGAGCTGCTTCGTCGCGCGCGCGCGCGACATGATCAACGCGTGGCGTGGGTTTCGCGACATATCGCTGGATCGCAAGTTGCTAAACCGCGTCGACGTGTCGCAGCGAGCCGAATAAGCGTGGAGAACGGCGGTGTACTTTTGGCATTTAATCAAATAGCTAAAAGTGCAATTTTAGTTTGTCGATGCGCCGCGTCGTCGTCGTGCTGGCTCGAATTCGCGAATTCTCTTATATATTCTGGAAAACGAGCGAAATGTCGTTTCGAAACCGGGGGAGGATTGACGCCCGTTCCCACCGATTTCAACAAGACCCACGCGCCTTTATGCATCGCGTCGTTTGCGCGTTGCCAAGCTTATGCATCATCTTAAATTCTCGACTTCTCGGTCAATTATAGCGAACCGAATGTGCTACAATAATGTATAAGCTATTTATATTATTGGGATACTCTTGTCGATTTTACAGGATGATGAAACCTGATGCTCGTTTTAAAAATGGATATTACTCCATTTTTCGCGTCAGATAGATTTATTTCCGATTATTACACCTTGGCATTGATTGACTTTTCCTAGCTGCAGATAAAAATTCAGTTGCAACTCAATTCTTAATACCAATCAAAGATTTTTTTTTAGCTGCTAATTGGGAATCAAGCAAACTTTTTATCAAACTTAGTTTTCAATAAAAATGTTTTCAATAAAAAAGTTTTTATCAAACTTAGTTTTCAATAAAAATGTTTCAATTTTCAAGCGAAGATTTGAAATGCAATTCAGAAACTGCAGCGGGAATAGTTTTACCTACTTCAGAGCGCGGTTTTAAAAATTGCAGATACCGGCACCAGTTTACCAGGCGCAACCTGCAGCAACGTTGGCACCGGTGAGCGGTAACATGAGAGGAGACATGAAGTGGCCGCCGGAGTCGGTGAAGGCTCAGACCGAGGCCGAGAACCGGGCGAGGCTGGAGCTCGCGAAGGGCCCTGCGGTCAGACCGCGCCGAGTCAGGAAGGACTACAGCGGTTTCTTCGCCCAGCACGCACTCAACAGCACTTATCCCGGTTACCGAGCTCCGCCCGGAACTCAGTACTTCACTCCTGGTTATCAGCACTAGATATAACTACCTCAAACAAATTAAAACAAAAATCACACACACTGAAACAAGTTAAAAAAAATTATCATCAACATCTCCGAATCGTCCCTCTTATATTATATTGCTCCAATTATGAATTCGGCTCGGCCGAATTGTCGCATTATTCGGGAGGTCGGCAGCAGCGACTTTGCGACGAGATCACAAGATCCGTCGCATCGGCATCGGGGACTGAAGGGCTCCTGTCCCTTTTACGCTTGTATTCCCAGCCCTCGGTGCGATCGCTCGCCGCTGCCTCCCGATGTAAATACTTTTCACGGAGCCTTAAGTATGCTTAGAGACTGATCGGACCTTCAGCTGCCTACGGTTGCTTTTTCAGTTGCTTTTTTACCTCCCCCGCTCGACATTTCACCCGATTTTTGCACCCACGACCCCGCGAAAATTGCGTCAACGAAGACATTTTTTTTTTTTCGTATCCGTACCGGCAAAGAAAAATATATTTTGTTAAAGTAATTCGTCGGTGATATATTTTTCCACTGGAATTCGTTATTCGCGCGGATACGATTGGTCGTTGAACTAACTAAGCTTTTGCAAACCGCGATTTATTAGAGCAGCAGATTCCAAAATCGAATGTACTCGAAGAGCGAGCTAACCGAACATCGCTCGGAGAGAAATCAAAATTATCGGCGTCGATGATTACAACGATATTACCCCAGCCAAGTCCGGATAAAACACGCGTGTCGAGAATGAATCACTGGCCATCGCTCGTGTCTGACTTTACCCGCGCTACGCGACAACCGGCTTGACGACGAACGACGAGAATCGAATGGCGAGTTAAACAATTGTATTGACAAACGCTCGCCGTATTGTACAAACGTTTACTTCGATGATGGGCGTATGATTTATTTTCTTTTTTTTTTATTATTATTGTGATTCAACCAACCGACCAACTGTCAGTTAGTTAACTAACGATATGTATTTTTAACGATGTTATATTTTAATGTTATTGAAGCAATAAACGACAATAATAATCGTTGAATGTTGACTGCCTGGTTTATTGTCCCTTCTCTTCGTGAACTCTTAAAATTTGGGTAACCGATTACTAAAAAGAAAACAACATTTTTGGCATCTTAGTGGCTACGTCGTATTCTTACTTATTACGAACCAAGTTTTCGCACAGTCGTACGTTTTTTTTGCCGCAGAATTTATTATCTATAAGATTTTATCCTGCTGGGAATGTATTATCTATAAGGTAGAATTCAGTCAGTTCATTTTGTACACAACTCTTTAATTTATTTTCCTGCTCCACTACCGCCCATACAAAGAACAATCAAATAACAGAACTTTAGCGTTCATCACTCACTACGTTACAACCAGTATAACGTAGTCGAGTTGCTCAACAATGAATAGCACAACAATCGTTCCTCATCTCCAACGTCGACTATGTTAGTAAATGCTGAGGCTTTCCCGGCAAATAAATACGACTAATGTGTCTGATCTGTTAGCCAAATGTCTGGCAAGGCACGCGTTTAATTATGTTCTGATTGCAAAAAAAAATAAGGGCAGAATATTGGGAATCGCAGGCGGAATTCCATGCACGAAAAATAAAAAATCTTCGAAAATACGGTGGAAAAAATAAAACGCCTTCTGCTACTCTTTTACATTATCAGAATAATCTTACAAATAATTGCTCGCATGAGATTTTCTATGCGATACTTTTTCCGACAAAAAAGCCTGCGTTTTTCTTTTTGCTAGAATCGGTGAAACTGGACCCCTCAATCGTGTATGCCAGTGCACATGCTAAACAATGTCTGCCAAAAATTGCCATCCAGCAAAGTAGGTGGCTACGGCAGAATACACGAATATAGTGAGTACATTGTTAGACATTTGATCTGCATGAGATTGTGCCCAGCGAATATTAGCTGATCGTTTCATTCGATTCCACTACAAGTTTGTACATCGCGAGTCTGGCAAAAATAAAGAAGCCTAAATAATGCGCCCTGCAAAGCCTTTTGTTAATGTGGAATGGCAACCGGCTCACCGCCACATTATTTTGCAAAACCGTTCGATACAACGTGAGTTAAAAAAATAAATATCTCTGTGATTGAGGAGCAACAAGATATAGAAGACGAGAGAGAGTTACCGCGAATTTTCGGAAAACGGCCTTAAAACTTTCGGTTGCTCAGCTAGCTAATTTTTTTTTTACTAGGACAATAATCATCCAATCTAGTAATTAGGCGCCGTCGTAGAAAATAATTTGTTGTCTTCTGCAAAAGACACTTCATTTTTGATTTTCTTCTGATTTCCTCAGTCCTCAGGTAGATTTTGAATGTCGCTACGTGAAATGGTTTTGATTGAACTCTCGAGTGTCTTTTTGTTAAATTGTAAAGTTCTAAACCAGCGAGAATCCGTGAGTCTGCTGAATTGCCTGCAGCAGCTTGTACCGCAGTCTCTCGCGCGTTTGGTAACGTGGCAGGTCCAATAAGTTGAAACACGTGTGGGCGACAGGCAGGAAACGTTCGTCGGTCATTGGTTGGATCGTTACCTGATGTGAAAAACAGTGTCATTAGTTTTGAGATGCGAAAGAAAAATGCAAATCTTGCATAAACACTTGAAGATTACACGGGAAAAATTTACCTTGATGGCTTTCATGCCCTGTATTGGTATTCGATCGCTACCCGTCAGGAAAAGCAAGAATTTCTTCTTTTCTTCGAGAGTGAGTTCGTGAAAGACTTGCCAAAAAAGAACAATCGTCGGATCGTCTTTGGTATAGCCTTCTTTGTAAGCAGCATTTTCCTCCAATTCTTTCCAGTCGTAATTCTCGTTTCCAATCACCACAGCCATGAGCTCGTGACTGTGAAAGAGCTCCAGCACACGACCACCGCAAACTTTGTGAAAACCGTTGTAAAACGCTTGGAAATGCGGTTCAACAGATTTGTTGAGCATGTAATCTACATACAAATTTACAAACTCCTTCCTGACAATTAGAAAAGAAAAAACGTCATTTTTCTTTTACAATACCGAGCGTGTGTATAAGACATTAAGTATAAAAATCGATGGCGCTTACTTGTTGTTCTGTGTAACGGGAAGTTTACTTCCACCTGGTATCAATTCATAAACTTTGACCTCACCAAAGACTTCTCGAGTGACTTCGAAATTTAGGCAAAAAACTTCCTCCAAATCCGGCTCGGTATAATCCAAAAGACTTTGCAGACTCCTACACAAAATTCAAGGACGATGCTTACAGATGTTTATTTCTGTTTCTTCGATTATTGGTAATTTACCTGGCGACACTCGGTGTTATATCCTTGACGTCGGAGAGACCAACCGGCTCGTTCAAAAGTTTTTTGTACAAAGCAAGCGGAAAGGGCAGGTCGATTATTATAAAATTGTAAATAGCGAGACCGCACAGCAGGCCAATCAAGAGATACATAGATTGTTCTTCCAGCGATTCTTGGCTGAACCATATGGTTCGCGTCTCCTCGTATTGCTTGAACATTCCGTATTTCGGGTCGAGAATTTCTTTCAATAATAGCATAAGGAATTCTTTCTTCACACCACCGGCGTCCTCGGCCTCTTCGCCGTGGAATTTAACCTGCAATAAGTGTAAAGTTTGATTTTAGTTAATATCAACCGATAAAATATTAATTTATCGAATTCTTTCATGTTTTCGGAACGATAATTCGGATGTCGATTTATTTTTATGAATTGCTCTAAATATTAAATTCCATGGTATTGAAAAGAGAATTAATTAAGAGAGCTTGAAGGAATTTACCCTCAAAGGCTTTTTGAGATCGCTGGAGTGGTAGAGCGACAGCTGGGACAGCGTGTCTGCCACCAAATTTTCTCGTGACACACTCAACGTGACAAACTGGCAGTGGTGAGCGTCGACATTGCCGGCAGGATAAGGATTGAACAACATGTGTGTCAACGCTCTGGTCGCAGCTTCGTCCATCGCGGATTGCATCTGGGAAAACAAAAATCAATGTATGCCACAAATCTTCAAATCTCTGAAACGATATATTCACTAATTCAAAGACTATACCACATACTTGTATCGCTTGATCAGTCTCCAGCAGAATTGTCTTGGCCTGAGCGTCAAACAAGAACGGATAGTTGCAAAAATATATTTTCTGTTGCTAGAATAAAACAAAAAAAAAATTATTGAATACAAAATAGCAAAGAGATTGCTACGAAATATTGTCAAAAATCGAGAATTACCGAATAGCTATTTTTGTCCATGAGCCATTGGCAGTAATCCGACCTGACGTCGATAATTTTCGTCAATTCCGCCAAATGAAACGTTCCGTAGGGAACGCGTAGGCCGTTTTCCGCGTTTTGATTGAGTTTGTTCACATAACGCAATAAATCGAGTGCGAGCTGCAGATCCTCGTTCCTCGTTATACTCTACGTACAGAATACAATTCAGTATCGAAAGCAACCTACATTTTTTTCGCTGATGATAACATTAAGAAAAGAAAATGGCTCGGGTTTAAGAAACTCGTGGCTACGGTTGGCGAATAAAACATTTAGATGATGCAAATCATTTGCCGATGCACTTCATTTAAGCCATTTTCTTTCTCACTGTAAAAACATACTCGCTTACCTGATTTTCTTTGATCTGTGCTTGTTTTATGAGATAAAGAACGACAGATTTGCAGGTGCGTATGATACGCTGGAATAATTGTTCGGGTGCTTTGTACCACCAAAGACCAACAATCTTCTGAGCTTCAGGCTGCAATCGCAAAACTGCTTTGGCAAACGGCGAGTGCAATACACGGTGCCTCTCAGGTTCAATGAAACCGTGATACATTGGCAGAGATAAGTAGATTCTCAGAGCTTCGACGTCCGGTGGCGAAACAGCGAGTGAGGGTATGAGATTTTCCGTAACACAAGTAAATATCTTGAACCGAAAATAAAAAATGTAATCCAATATAAGATATAATTGTAAAAAAACAAACCACGAAATTTCGTTTATTAATCCGAGTGACTCACCAATTCCGTTATTGTCGTATTACTTATCTCCGAGACCATCCAGAATAATTTAATAGCTTCTTCCACATCGACGCCATGATGTCTACTCGAACATCCGTAATGAACGTCGTTTTCAACGAGAAACGAGGCGTTTATACACGCTTGACTATTAAATACGGTTTCGATATATCTGCACCGATCATAAGTGAGTTAAATCAATGTTGAATCTAAATAATAGCATAATTGCGAAAAGTAAACGTTATACAGATGACTGGATTCGAAAGAGGCGGATAAAATAGGCAATAGTTACGTCATGAGGTCGTGATCTACTGATGCGCCTGTGGGTACGCGTTGGCAAGCCTCGATTTGCTTCCTCGTAACGGTAAGTATCTGCGATTCCGCGTCGAAAACTCGGCAGTCGTCGGGTTGAATATTCTCCTGAAGATAAAAGAGTTTTTGTTTAGTTCACTTTATTTTTTATTCTTATTATAGTGAAAAGGAATTGTGCACTCGCCTTTCTTTGGGTTACGGTGGCGAAGCAATGATCGCCGCCGGAAAAAATGTGTCTCACAATGCAGTCCACACTGTACTCGCTTATAGGATTGTCGACCTTGACTATTGCAGATCCGTTCGGCGATACCCATGGTCCCAAAACTACTTGAGGTGTCGCTACGCTTCGAGTGACTCGCGAACCTAGCTGTCCGGCGCCACCTAAACCCCAGGCATAAACTCTGCCGCGCGAGGATACCAGAGCCAGCATGTGCTTCTTCCCACAGGAAATCTGAATAACAAGAAATATGAAGTGCTGTTGTCAGATTGCACCCGTAATTTTTTTGATAGAAAAATAGAAGTCGCAAAAAGAAATAGTGCCTGAAAAACCGCGCTTGCATTTGAATAAATCTAACCTGCGTCACTACGCTGCCCATAAGCTCCATTACTTGTCGTGGCAATATTTCGTTACCGTTTCCCCCGTGTCCCAACTGACCGTACATTCCTGCGCCGCAAGTAAAGACACCGCCATCCTGCAAACATTTTTTTCGTCAAGAGCATCGAGACGATACGGCGCCTCCGTAATCGCGGTTTCTTACCATGGTCAGAAACGCCGAAAAGTGTTCTCCACAGGCAACGTATTTAACTTTCACGTTTCTCAGGGTTCGCAGTTGGCAAGGTAAACTCATATTCGTCGTGTTGTTCAGGCCTAATTGACCGAACGTATTTTTACCCCATCCGTACACGGCTCCTAATTTTTAAAAGAAGTCAACGTGTTGTATTTTTATCCATTCATGAAAATGTATGTAAAAGAGTTTGTAGCTTTTCGAGCTTTTTACCTGATTTTGAAACGACGATGCTGTGATGTCCACCGCAGGCTATGAAAGCTATCGGTACGGCAGCAAGACTAGCCACGAGTTTAGGCTTTATCGAATGCTTGACATCCTCGCCAAGTCCAAGTTGTCCGTTGCTATTGGAGCCCCAGCTGTAGAGCTCGCCGTTATTCGTGAGCGCGAGAACGTGTTGCAGACCGCACGCTATTTGAATGACGAAGCTCGAGCCCAATGGTTTAACCATTCGTGGCGAATGTTCCATTGGAGTCGGAGAATTTAAACCTTTTGAAAAGGAAATATGAAATTAAGCGCAGTTCTTAGTATCGCAGCTCACGAGACAATATCACTTCTATTACAGAATGCTGAGTGTCATGACAAATTATTGTACCTAATTGGCCCTCTGAATTACAACCCCAGCTGAACAATTGGCCCCATTCGTTCACGGCCATCGTGTGAGTCGCTCCGCAAGCCGCTTTCTTGAAAACGAAAGCATCGAGCCCAGGAATCAGTTCTAAAGAAACGATAAACATTGTTTAAGCACTGACATTTTTTTATACTTTTGAATTATGGATTTTGTGGAACGAGTCTGGCTACTTCCAGGACACATCCTTATGGTTTCTCACTTACGCAACCTTTTTCTCGGCTTTTCGTGACCCAGCTGCCCATAGTCGTTGTTTCCGCAGGAGTAAACCTGGCCATCCTTGGTAACGACCACTGTGTAGTTTTCCCCACATGCGACTGTAAAGCAAATTTTTTTTTTTTTTCATGTATGCTATACTTATTTTTCAAGCGTTTTTTTTTTTGTAATTCGCGACTTACTTTGTTTGACTTGCGTCGCTTTTTGAAAGTCGACCTCGCGGGGTGTGAGGATAGTCTCTTCCTCGATTCCCCCGAGACCGAGCTCCCCGTGAACAGTGCTGCCCCAGCAAAACATATTTTTTTCGTTCTTTAATTTCACGCTCTCCTTTGCTAGATTGACCTCTCTGCCGATACGGCGTCTTTTTGATGGACTCGCCTGTATTTCAACATAGACAAAATAAATTATAAAATTGTCTTTCACTTAACGAGTACTGTGGATCTTTGACACTGAATTAAAATAATGATATGTTAGGGTATGGGAAACATATAAATTATGAGAAAAATATCCTGAATTATTAGATATCGGAATTATAAAAAAGATTTGACAGAAAAGTATTGCAATGAATGAATATATGAATGAATATATAAAAAAAGACCGTATTAATGATTACTATAATTAGTAGACAATGGACATTAAATATTTGTATCTCCTGGACATTTTTTTCTCAAATACATTTTTTTAAATCAATTTTCTATTCAATATCTTCTATATTCATAATGAAATTTGGCATTAAGCTACCAATGTCTAACTAACCATGGTAGCCTAGCGTTTTTCATACTTTCTCAGACATCATGACTTGAAGATGATTGGGAATACTCATGTCATCGAAAAATGATATCTGCGATAATTCCATAAATAGGGACATGGGACAAAACAGGCCATCTGAAAATGATCAAATGAACACATGGGGTGTAAAAATAGCTCGTCCGTCTACCGGATTCTTCTGTACGAATATTCTTACAAAACTTCGCACTGTATTCTCAAAAATGTAAATTTAATCAGCCTATCGCTAATAATCTCTGTTCTATCAATATCCATTCAGATAATCTTTGGGTTACAAAGAAAGAAAAAAGAAAACAATAAATTCTCAAGTCAAGCAAGGTTAGTCAGCCAAAATGATTTCGAGCTGCAAACGCGTGCCGATAAAAGTCCGCAAATATGTGGTGACAATCGGATGTCGTCTCATGTCGGCGAATACATTACTGACGAGAATTTTTTTTCGTGCAAGATAAAACGGACGTGAGCGAGCGGACACGCCGATATAATGACACCCGAATTGCTGTCCAGTTGACTGAGATCAGGTTAGTGCGTTCCAACAGTTTCTAGAAACGGAGGGAAAAACACACACACACACAACTGACGACAGACGAATCGCGTGACAATTGTGTTCGAGAATTCGCGTTTTTTTCGATAGTCATCGCTCTTTGACCTTCTCTCATGATTTTCCGGATTAACTCAAAAATTAAATACCATAACGAGTTCGTCGAACTGTCCGTCGCGCCTAAGATCGCGATAAGGATTTGTTTTTCTGCTTACTCACATTTCTCGTTTATGTGACACACACTTCGAGAGTATCATCGAAATTATGAGGATTAACGGGAAACAAAAACCCTCCGGGCGCGCCCCCCTCTACTCGTCGGTGGCGATATCACAGGCGAACAGCTGGTTGGCTGGGCGGGCGTGAGCAGCGGAGGCAAACAATTTTTGGCGAGAAACCGTTCCACAATCTCCCACCGTCCCTGTTGTCCCACCGCCGGGGTCTTCTGGGCTGTGCATAATTTCTCACCCCCCGAAAGCCCCCCACCCCAGGGCCCGGTCGGTATTGAAATACCTGAAATCCAATTTACTCGGAGACGGTCAACGGAAAATGAAATTACTAGGTGAGTTTGAAAAATTGAAGTACACGACCACCAGCTGAAGAATGTAACCACTGGCGACATCTACTGGGAAGATCGTGAATCCCGATTGGATCTTCTGTAGATTGAATCATTTCCTGTATTATCTACGCTCCGCTTACGAGGTTGGATAAAGTGACTCTAGGGCGCGTAACATTTGTTGGCCCGACCAGATCTGACAAAGACGCGGTAAGCAGTGACTACTGACCGATTCGATCGGTTTCACGCAACCAACCGAAGAACCAACTGGTCAACTGCTGCACCAAACTAACCGTTATTCTAACCATCCGAGTGATGGTTCTTTGGAAGATTTCTAGGTAAGTATCAACTGTAATACTAACTGTTATACACAAATTGGTTTGGGTCACTGAACAAAACGCCTTGTGATGTAAAATTGTAAAGATACTCGGCGGAGAAAACGCTTTCAACCCCTCATCCGTAATATACTATTTTTTTCCGAATTTCACGGTGCAAAACGTCAGTGAAAATAATCAAACGGTCGGAGGGAAAAAAATGTTTCGCATCGTAGGATTAAATCTCGGACACGGCTGAGTAATACATACAAGTTAGATTTTATTTTACAACAGAACACAAAGTACAACTTATCGACGGATCTTCAGTGTGATTATCTAATTGACAAATCGAAAAAAAATAATGTTACGATTAAAATACTTTGTGGAGAACGTCGTTTACCCGACGTGACTTATCTATAGCAGTAGACACGAGACTCGCGTCGAGGTGTCTGTGTATGGAGTAGTTCACCCTGCAAATGGTTTGACTGAGGTGCTGCTGCTGCTGATGCTGCTGCTACTGCTGTCGCTGGTGGTGGTCGTGCTGCTGCTGCTGCTGTCGCTGCTGGTGCTGATACTGCTGCTGCTGGTGTCGTCGATGGTACTGCTGCTGCTACTGGGACTGACTGTGGAAACGGGCGCGTCGGACGTAGAGAGGGGAGAGAGGGTAGTTTCGACATTGGCCAAATCCTCCTTATTCAAATGTGCATCAAGCCACTCGTTGATGACCGGCAGATGCTGGTGGTTCCATTCGGTCTCCTTCTCGATATTTTTCAACGCTTTCTCGAGCACCTCGTCCTCGGCCTTGGACTCGCCCTTACGCGACTCGTACAGCTCGGAAACCATATCGTAACCCTCTTGGGTGTTGAACGACGACGTCGCCGAGTTGATGATGCCGTTCCACAGATGCCTCTTGACCTCGAAGCGCGTTTTGATGAGCTGCCAGTGGTCCTTCAGGAAATTGAAGAGCGTCGAGTGACCGATCGCGCCACCGGTCAACATGCTGTAAATCAGGTGGATGTCCGAGTCCGTGAAGTTCACGTAGTGGCTCAGAATTGTCACGTTCAGAAGCCTGTGAATGATGAATTGAAAAAAGCAATGAATGTCCCCGTTTTCTGGGAATAGAACGTAACTAAAAAAATTCTAATGAAGGGTGCGAAGTCTATTCGCAAAAAAAGCGAAGCTCGAGGGTACCTCTCGATTTTAGATTTGTCCTTGGGACAACCAGCCAATGTTTTCAACAGATACGTCCGCTCGTTTTCCTTCCTCTCGAGAGTATTGCGCGGGAAATGTATGACTCTCTGCAGACCGAACTCCCACTCCTCCTGGGTACCCCATCTGAACACCGGGCATATGTATTCGTTGGCGACGCTGCGGAAGAAACGGGATTGCGTGAGCATTTTTAATGTTCAATTGTGTTATAAAGTTAATGCGATTTTGCAGTAAAATTAAGAGAATCACTGGAAAAATTGAAGTACTTTTAATCGTTTCATTACACTGCACAATAGTTTTGCATTGCATAGAAACGAATAAATTTGAAAAAATAACTTTTTACTCGACTCTTGGCATGTTACGCCAGTCTCTACTGTAGAAGAGTTATCTTACGGATTTCCCTTGTCAGGTTCGTCGTCGGTCATCCATTTCTTGAACTGCTCGCGAGCTTCGGTAACGCAGGGCTCGTAACCAGCTCGGCACAAAAAGTTCTTCACGAGACCTCGCATGTGAACTTTCCACAAGGGTTCGCCCGGCATCGATGTTTCGCCGAGTTCGGCGTACAGTGGCTTCAACAAACTGCAGATGTAAGCCTGAAAGCCATAAAACTAAGTTAATTAAAAAACATACTATAAAAAAACATTAGTATAAATAAATCTGGATCATAAAGTATACACCTGCACTTGTTCAAAATATTGCTAAATAAATAATTGATGGCTGATTGTTGTAAAAGGGAAACTACTGTATACGCTTTTCACGTGCCTCGAATTTGATGTGCACGGGCGAGCCTTCGATTCTTCTTCCCACGTGGTCGATCATCGCGAAAACTGGCTCCCAGACCACGTGACTCCTCTCGTTCTTCAAAAACAGCGTCATGTTGAGAGCGACACCGAAGCAGAGATTTCCGGCGTAGGCGAGATTCCACGAGTCGTGAACTAATTTCGCTCGCGTCAGCACGGGAATTTTCTCGCGGTCCGGTCCCTGAAGGAACGTGCCGAGTTTCTTCCAGTTGCATGTGTCGTATTTCACCGGGAACATTCCTGTAAAAAAATAAGAGTATTCTCTATTAAAAAGTTCGTAATCGTTACCCACAAACATCAGAGCCGATTGGAAACCGTTTCTCACCGATTTCTTCAGGATTAACGATGATGAACTTTTCGGGCTTAGCGATGTCTTTTATGGTCATTGTGGGCGGTCCTGCCTTGGTCATCCATGTATGAGGTTTGTACTCCGATGTACTTGCTATGTTCTCGGCTTCTATTTCGTCCTGGGTGATCATGACGATCGGTATATCCCATTGACTTGACATTTGATTGTTGGACGGCGGTGCGGCTTCTCTGAGGTAAACCGACTGCAATAATACAAAAAAATGATAATCAGAATCTTAGACTTTCACTGTATTTTTTGTGCCCGAGATACCTTTGCGCTGCTGCGCTCTTATAAAGCTTTAAAAGGGTAAATCGCAACTAAAAAAACCCTTGTTTAGTTGATTTAAAAAAAAAAAGAAATTTGGCGTTTTGCTTGTCAGAAATCCTAGATCTGGCCGCCAGGCCGAAAACCGCCCAAATCGGGGTCACGAAATTTATTTTTTCAATATATCGACTTTTAACCTATACCATCGTTCTCAAGTCGCATATTCTACCCCTGAAAACAATGGTTTCGACCCCTTTTTTAGTTAATTTTGAAAAAAAAAATTTTGGTCGATCAGTTTGTCAGAAATCGTAGATCTGGCCGCCGGGCCGAAAACGGTCCAAATCGGGGTCACGAAATTTATTTTTTCAAAATATCGACTTTTAACCTATACCATCGTTCTCAAGTCGCATATTCTACCCCTGAAAACAATGGTTTCGACCCTTTTTAGTTAATTTTGAAAAAAAAAAAAATTTTGGTCGAACAGTTTGTCAGAAATCGTAGATCTGGCCGCCGGGCCGAAAACGGTCCAAATCGGGGTCACGAAATTTATTTTTTCTAAATATCGACTTTTAACCTGTACCATCGTTCTCAAGTCGCATATTCTACCCCTGAAAACAATGGTTTCGACCCTTCTTTAGTTAATTTTGAAAAAAAAAATTTTGGTCGAACAGTTTGTCAGAAATCATAGATCTGGCCGCCGGGCCGAAAACGGTCCAAATCGGGGTCACGAAATTTATTTTTTCAAAATATCGACTTTTAACCTATACCATCGTTCTCAAGTCGCATATTCTACCCCTGAAAACAATGGTTTCGACCCTTTTTTAGTTAATTTTGAAAAAAAAAATTTTGGTCGAACAGTTTGTCAGAAATCGTAGATCTGGCCGCCGGGCCGAAAACGGTCCAAATCGGGGTCACGAAATTTATTTTTTCAAAATATCGACTTTTAACCTATACCATCGTTCTCAAGTCGCATATTCTACCCCTGAAAACAATGGTTTCGACCCTTTTTTAGTTAATTGTGAAAAAAAAAATTTTGGTCGAACAGTTTGTCAGAAATCGTAGATCCGGCCGCCGGGCCGAAAACGGTCCAAATCGGGGTCACGAAATTTATTTTTTCAAAATATCGACTTTTAACCTATACCATCGTTCTCAAGTCGCATATTCTACCCCTGAAAATCGGGGTCACCGTAGCTTAAACAGTGCTGCAGCGCTTATTACGACAAACTGTCAAATCTCGCGCTGTCAAACAACGAACGGCCGATCTTAACGATCCACGACCAATCAGAGGCCGAGTTATATTGACAACAATGGTTGCTCACTTTTTAATAGAGGAAAACGAGGTTTAGGATTCGTGACCTCCGCTTGCAGTGATGTCACAAGACAAAACAAGACAAGGCAAGACAAGAAATGGATCTTGATTCTTGATTCTTGACGGCATCACTAGCCACTTTACTGAATGGGTGCAGACAGAGTTCGGTGTCGATCTACGGCGAACAATAGACGTTCCGTCGTAACGCGAGCGATTTACCTGGGACAAGGTGATTTGTCCGGTTTGTCCAGTGCTATAATCTCGAATGACCGTGACCAGTGGAACTCGGTCTCGGAAGTACCAAGGCGTTGCGATACTTTCTATCGTCAGGTGGGACGGAAGATTGAAATTCGTCTCGTTCACGACTTCGTCCAGGTGCTTGAATATGTCGTTAGCGTAGAAACTTCGTACGACCTCAGTCTCGTCGGTCCTGCGAATGTTATTTTTTTTTATCCGTCCAACCAAAATTGAACCTAAGAGATACGATCTACTATCTACTATCCACGAAAAAGGGTACGAAAAGCCACATTGTTTTTGTTATCGCTATCGTGAAATGCAAAAAATAATGAGTTTCTAAATTGGGTAGCAATTACTGTAGGGTCTGTTTTTCCTGTCTGATCAGCTTTCGGACACCTTCTTTAAAACGCTTCGCACCCAGCGTATAGTTGAACATACGGAAGACCAGTTCGGCTATAAGAAGGACGTTTTTATTTTTAATCAAGCAAAATAATCGTGGAACGAAAGATACTACAAAGGTTACTGCAATAGAAAAAAAGATAAATAAATACCTTTGGCAGAAGTGGCTTCGTTTCGAATACCAGCGACCCTGGAGAACGGGAAAGTCTTGCCGAATTCGTAGTACAGCGAGTAGAGCATCGTCATGGGCCATTTTCCTTCCATCTCATCGGGCTCGATCTGCAGCAGGGAAATGACGTGTCAATGGTGGAAGCAGATAAATAATACGATACGAGTGTCACTCGCTCGTTGACGCGTGACGAAGACACAGATTTCGCGCTGAGTAAAATATTCTTACGTCGACAGTTGTCACGGATGCGAGGAAAGAGTTGAGTGCTTTATTGAGTAGATATGCGTTCCATTTCAACGGTGTGTACTGCTGTCCTATCCACTGGTAAATAAGCTCGTACGCCGTGTTCCAAACCAGAGAGCTGCTCAACTCGCTTTCACTGAACAAATAAAATTTTTGCGAAAAATTTAGTGAAGCGCAAGAAAAGAAATACGTAGGTAATCAGGAATAGACACCATTCGAATGGACAAACTTTTCCAATATTTTTTTGATAATAGACTACTGTGCTATATTTGTTACACATCTGTTAAGATATTAATAATAATATTAATGTTTTGTACGCTTCTATGAAAATTGTGTAAATGTAGTAAAACAAATCTTTGTCATTCGAATGGAGCCCGTTGAAACGTCAAAGAACATAGGAGATTACCGGAAGAACATGAGACCCCAACTGTCGGAGGCTTTCGCAGCGGTGTACATGGGCATCGCGACGATATCGAGTTTTGGCAGACCGATCGATTTTCCCATGTACTTTTGAATGTAATTCAGGATTCTCACGATTTTATTCGGCACGTGGGCCAACGAATCGAGATACTCCTTGCGACCCCAAACTCTGACCTCGAGCTTGCTGCCTTCTATGCTATCGATCGGGATCGTCGGTGTGATGCTCTCGAAATCGGAGATCATGAGGGCGAGCTGGTAAGTCGCCATCTCGGGTGTCTTCTCGAAATGATCCATCACATATTCCGGATCGCCGGGCCTTACATGAACGACGATAAAACAAAATACAAATAAATTCCATTTTTTCTTCTTCGCCTCGAAACATTTTTCGGTGCCAAGATTTTTTTTCACTGCCAACGCTAAGCATTGAAATGTTGAGATCATGCAGGAAAATTGTTATATGCTAAATGCTCGTTAATTCAGTAAGTACCTACATTCAGTTATTCTCTGTACGAAATCGATTCAAAGGAATCTGCGTAAAAATTTATGATAAAATAATGGTACTAACATTTCAACGCTCATTTTAATCGGAGTATTTGATCGTGCCATCATGTTCTTCGGTCGAGCAACCCTCAACTCGAAGGTCGCCTTGTACTCGGGTTCGTCCAAGCAGGGGAAAAATCGTCGAGCATACTCTGGCCTCATTTGCGTCGCTAGGAATGCGCTAAATCAAACAATATTTTATATGTAACTCTTAATAAAAATGGACTATTGGAGCCAAATGAATCTAGCGTGAAGTTGGCTTCAACTCAATGATTTTTTTTTATACTCGAGTCATATTATACTTAATATTAAGTATTAAGAAAAATATCTTTTTCCGGAATAAATATTGTGCGTTTAGTGAAGTATATGACTGAACTCACTGCGTTTGTCCGGAAGACGTCATGTATTCTCGTTTGAAGAAACCGGCCGTGTTATTCGTGGTGATATTTCCAGAATACTTAATATGCACCAAGCAGATGTCCTTCGGTTTCATTATTTGCGCGAGTCCTATGACCAATTCGGATTTCTGCGAAATGAATTTCCACCCTGCCACGTCGATCCCCGCGGCCCTTTGGGTCAACATTCGTTATCGTTAGCCACATTTTCAGCCGTCAGAATCCAAATCATTACTCGTGATGATCTCACTGATTAAATTCTCACTCACGCATCCTCGACTCCGAGCAGCCGCACGCGAACGTCCTGGATGTTGAGGTCCTCATCGGCGTTCAACTTTATCATCGTACCACCTGTCGTCCATACCGCCGTGATGTTCACTTGACCATCGAACTTCGCCTTCGCGATATCCGGCTTTATCTCCAGATCGTAACTTATCGGTCTCAAATCACCGGGCAGTCTGTACGCCAGCGATTTCAGTACAACGTTCATTTCCATGCTGCGCTTCGACCTGTTCTTGCCCTGAAGATGGAAGTAAACAATTTGTCATTTGAGCGATTTTTTTTTCACAAGAAGAGCTGATATTTTACAGATGCAGCACAATAAATGCGTTTAGAAGATAAAGCAAAATTACTTATCTGGATAACAAAAATAATGAATAAACTATTGTCAGAGTTTGAAAAATGACCGATATTGTTTCTTTCAGAGAAAAAAAATCCCATGAATCACTTAATTTTCGGTCTTCTAAAGAAAATGACCCCCTCATCGCATAATTACAAATAGCCTCGAATAAAATAAATCGCAAAAAAAATGGAAAAAAAAATAATGAACACCCGTTCGATCAAAACTGCATCGGCAGTGTCAAAACTTACGCAAGTGGAGCATCCTTGACCGTCGGTGCAAGTGACCAAAGTAAAGACGAGAAACAGAGCAGCGAGGGAGGCAACGAGCCTCATCTTGACGCACTTCAGCCAATACGGCGAACCAAAAAAAACGTAAAACCGAAAATATCTATATCGAGTGTATCGAGCGCCCACCGACGTAAAACAAAAATTTCCGTCGCACCCCGCTAATGACCTTGAAGCCCTTCGATCGTAGATCGAAGCTTCTCCCAAGTTCCACGCGAATGTTAAACTCGACTCGAGAGACCTCGACGCGATAAACGACCGTGATCGAACCTAGTCCTCGGGCTACTGGCGGTTCTCGCTCGTTATCCGCTTCGGGCCCCGAAAGAATACCCCGACTGATGTGTCCTCCTTCGACGCCCGGAAGAAATCTAAAAAAGAAAAATAGAAGAAAAAAATACAAAGCTGGTCGGGGGGTGGCGCGGGAGGGGCGAGGGTGATCGGGAGAGGTGGTCAAGGGATAGAGGGAGGGAAGGGGGGGGGGGGGAGGGAGGTGATAGGTGGGTCCTCGTCGAAAGTCGTAGCACGGATTCGCTCTTAACCACTTAGTCAGAAACGTTAAAGCGGCGATGTCCCTCGCGTCGGGCTGCGGGATCGGCGATTATCCAATTCTCCGTTTTGCGCGTCGCACAATGAGCCCCGTTGCGCATATAGCGTGGATAAGCTTAATACGCGACGGTTTGGACGCGCGACGGATGCGAAGAAGGGACCGACGTACGACGTCAATGGCCAATCGTCGGGCAGCAGCCTGAATGGGTGCACGCTCGGCTACTATATATTATTATATTATACTATATACTATCTAGGGTGTATACATATATAGGCGCTCTCGTTTTGAGTGTGCGCAATATATGTACATGTATATGAGTATGCATGTGTATATTATACATATATTGGTACCCGACACGTTTATCCTGGTACTATCTTGGTACCGCAGTACCACGCGCGCTCTGGGACGCCCTTTCAGCCTGCCGGAAGCTCGATAGTTACCTGCTCTCGCCTCTTCTGGCCGTTCGGCTCGCGCGCTCCGCGAACAACCATTTGAAATTGCCCCCCGCGGACCCCGCGGGGCTACCATTGGGCGGACCCGTCCGTCCGTCGTGTGCGACGTATCTTCTTCCTCAACCAGGACGAGAGAAGCGGCGAAGTGGGTGGAGGGGAGGGAAGGGCGGGAAAATCGACAGCGACGCACCGCGCGACATGAGACGGGAAATAGGGTCAAAATCGACAGCTGTATTTGAAAAAAAAAGTCGTGTTGGATTGGAGATTTTTCTTGGCAGTGATTTCGATAGCGAGAATTGGCGAGAAAAATCAGTGGAATGAAATTGACGTGGATTTTTTTTTTCGTGTAGTTACTATTTTTTCACTGTTATTTTCTTATGGTATTTCCTTGTTAAAGATTATTCTTTAATTTGCTTCCCATAAAAAAAAAAATAGTACGGGCTTAGCGCGTTTTTTGAGGGCTAAAAACGGTAAGCAGTCGTTTTTGGGGGAAATTATATGGTAAAATGGCACCGTTGGTTTTGCCTCTATATTTCGTTCGCTGTCGAGATGTCGGTTTTACCCCACTTTCCGCTGCGCATTTGTGCTCAGTGGCTCCCGACTCGCAGTGCTCGACCGAAGCTTGCGCTACGTGACGGACCATTCATCCCGACCAGTCTCAATGTCCGTTCAACCTTCAAGCTCGTTAAATTGTTTTGTCGCCTCTCAGTATGTATACCGCGCGGATAATTTGATTTACCGACGCGGAACTGGGTCATCGTGTCAGTCAAAATTGTCCGGGTTCGGGCGTCGGTGTAATGCACACGGGATGGTACACACGCTACTCCGGATGGGGATAATGATGTTGACGACGTTGGGCACTTATGCAAGTACGACCAATGAGAGCGGAGAAAAACATGCGATGGACCTTTTGCAGAATCACCATTTAGCGAAATGACCCTTGATCATATTTTCGTATCTCTCGATCGTCTTACGGCGAAGTAAGACCTACTCAGTCGGTAATAACAGCTGCAAACAATTATTCTGATAATAACGAACAATAACGTTTTCGAATAAAAAAAGTCTTACGTCATTCTGATTTTCGTGAATTATTGTTTCAATAATCATTTGCTATTTACATACATTTAAATTGTATCGTGTCAAAATATTTTGATAAACAGAAGTATTCCAATTCATTTTGCTTTTTACTTTTGCCTGCAACAACATTTATTTAAAAAGCGACGGGATTATTGCAGTAAATTGTAGCGAAGATTATAAGAAGATGAAAATCGGAGCTTCGTACCGTCGAATTAATTTTACGCGTTTGCAAAGTTTGGAAAGTTTCCTGGAGGGGGCGTTCGGCAGTCGGGCTTTTCCCCGTCGTGTGAAACGTACCTGTTGCATTCCTCGGTTTCGCTGTATGCACATTGGCAGTACTTCGCGAACGCGTACACCGAGCTCCAGTTTCGTATCGACATGAATTGTAGACAATGGAGCGCATTGCAGCGCCGGCTGCACTTCGAGATAGCTGCGCCGATGCCTAAGGCGTCGCGCTTTGCACTCGGCTCCCTTCGGCTCTCGCGGCAGTCACGCGGAATTTCTGTGCCATTCCGCCAATCATCGTAGTTGAGAGCTTGCAGCCTGTGACGAATACAGTTGAACACTCGCTACCGTTAATTGGTAGCATTATGCAAATTATTTCGAATCGTTCCATCAAATTGAAATGATTCACCAATTATTAAGAATTCTTAAAAGGATTTTTTTATTATATATTTTTATAAGCAGTTCTGTAATTTACTTTTTTTTTTTTAAGTTTCTTCGCGGTATCTTTTGGGTTCTGATATCGTTTCAGTTTTGCACTACTGTAAACATTTGAAAATTGACATGACAAAATTAAATAAATTACACGGTTTCAAAAATTCTTGTTGTCATTTTCTTTTTATTATTTTTTTGCCTGTGATATTTTTGATCCACTTTTGCAGAAGTTTCATTGTGGTATTGTCGTAGATGATGACCTCGGTTCAGCTTGTTTAGGTCTGCGTCGCGTACAACTGCGCGTCGATCGTTGCACTTATAACGATTAAAGCCTCGGCTATCGGTAGCAGGTGGGTCACGGCGGATTAGGGTCAACGCGTTAAGAGACTCGAAGATTGCATTTCGGCGTCTGTGCCCGCAACAGCTATATCACTGAAAAAAATACGCGCTGGTGAGAGTCAGAAAATCAGTTAGAAAATTAGTTAGAAAAATCGACGACTCGCGTCAACATCGCCGTAGTTTCATTTCGCTGGAAGAAAACAAATTTCTTAAAATAAAAAATATTTAACATATTTCATTGATCGTCCGTAAGAGTCGAACTTTCAATAAAATTTCAAACATTATTTAAATAAAAATATTCAACTCTTCATAATTGCTAAAATCAAAAATTGGGGAATTCTTTTTTTTTTACATAATAATTGAAAAATTGAGGCGGATAATTGATGACATTTTTGTACACTTTTTTCTCACCGATGAGAAATGTAACGCACGCTTCTTTTTTTGCTCGAAGACGACGAAGCCCCCACTTCAAGAATGTGAGTTCAGTTGGGGACAAATAACACAAGCAATCGCACAAGCTGTGCACGAAGAGCGAGATATATCGCAAACGCGCTGCCTGTAATCGCACCGCACGGCGAGTTACGCGCGGGCTGGTGGGGATCGTCGGTCGCGAGGCAAACAGCATCGACGCGCTGACCGGCACAGGTAGAAGTCACTAATTGCGCTCTACCTGCGTCGAGTGTAGTCGAAAAATCAGGCAGTCGTTGTGTAGCGCGCGCGTTCAACGTATTCTCGGTCCGCGGAAAATCGCGCGCGGTTTCCGGTCGACGAGTCGGTGCGCGAGTTTTGACGTTCTGAACGACGACCGAAATCCCGAGATTCAATCACCATGAGACGCGGCTCGATACAAACGTTCGAGTCCCTGGCTCGCCGGAACTGTGAGTCTGATTAATTAATAATCTTCCGCGGGTCAAAAAGCGCACAAAAAAAACCAAGTCAAAAGTCAAATGCTCGCTAAAATAATAAAATTACGTTCTGTTGATCGTACCATGTTTTTTCAATCAAGGACAGTCCAAAAATTGTAGATTCCTATGATTTTAAATACACTTGATGACCGTACATAAATTATTGAAACCAATTAAAATGTTCGCAACATTCTTTGTTGAAATTTCTCACTTTATCTAATCATTCGTTCAAAAGTCTCCGATATTAGTTATTATAATTTCGTAGCAAAAAAATAAGAAAATTAAGATATGCATTTATTTAATTATTACGAATTTGTCCGTCCAATTACAAAACCAATTTTTCTTGGTGAACAGTTCTGCTCGTAAAGCAGACACATTATAGACTTCCGGTCCAGCTTCGCGCTCCGATCGACGTCACGAGACCGCGATCGTAGTGATTTGCGTGGGCTGCGTCATCGGAGCTGCTGGGCAAAATAAAAATTCGCGCCCACGTCACCGATTCGCGCGGAGGGTGCGCACGGGTCGTTGGGTTGACAATTATCCTCGTGGCAATTATAATTGCCGGTGTTTATAAGCGTACGGTGGACCGTCGGAATATCGCAGTTTGGTGTATCGACGCTTCCGTGTGAGTCAAGTGTGCGCGGTGCACGAGGATAATAGTTTCCCCGGTGTAATTGTATAATGCTTTTGTAATTTTCGCAACAACAAACTTGAGCGAGGAGTCGGTGAATCTTTTTTTTTTTTTCTTCTACTTCGTTCCGTCCAATTTTTTACTCAACCGTCGAGGACAGCCCGACGAGCGCGTCTCACGGTGCGCAACGTGTCGAGCTGACTTTTATCACCAGTGGGAAATGATTACGCGTGCGTTCATGCTAATGCGCATCGCGCTCCGGCAACGAGGGCCTTGAGCTCCGAGTTTTCCTGCGGCCAGGATTTACGTTAACGATCTTAAAATCGCGGCGGCTCCTCGCGCGCGGCGGTAAATCGGGTCTCTCGCTACATTCTATCTAAACGATCCGCGCGGGACGCGGTCGGCTACTTCCGGGACGCGACTTGATGCGATAATGATGCCGTCGTTGGGACCCTTTCCGGATTTTGATAAGATTTTCAAAAATCCCAGGGGCAGACACTTTGGTAGTATATTAAATGAATTTGTCTCCCGTTCCAATGTTCCTTCAACATTTGCGAACATTTTAGATACATTGAGTTTGGGTAGTTTTTATACAGTAATTTATTAATTTAAAAAAATCTATTTTAGGTATATTTTTTGTAAAATTGGATGTGAGTTATACTATTACAATTAACATTAGCGTCTTTTTTGTTTAACGATATTTGTGGGAAAAATATTTAATCGTCTGTATATAGTTCATCATTCGTAGAAAAAAATAATTAGGATAAACAATTTTTGCACTAGCTATAGAAGTGCATATTTTATCATTACCATAAAATCAGGCATGATTGGTCTGTCGTCGGCTTCGTCGTCGTGAATTCATTCACGAAGCAATCGCCGCGTCGCTATTTCATAACGAACGATTATGGATTCCGCATTAATCAAAGGGCCCAGGATAATTAAATGAGCGCGCGCGCGATTGTCCGGCTGACCAGGGACAGAGTCGAATTACGTCGAGTCTTCCTGCGCTATTAGCGCGCTGGATCTCGGAAGGTTGCGAACAATGGAATTTCGCACGATCCTCGTCACGTCCGAGTCTCGAGATATTTGATTGTCGGAACGTGATTAACGCGGCTTTTGCCGGCGGCTCGCGGTTCGTGTATCACATTCGCACGTTCGTTGTATCGTGCGTTTCTCGTACGCAAAACAAACATCGCGGTCCTCGTGCTTTTTGCTTTTTGGAGTCGCGACTTTGTAAACGGATGTGTATTTGTTTTTTATTTTTATTTTTGCTTCCTTATAGAGGAAGCTTTGTTTTCATGCATTTTTTTCCGAGAGGTGGCTGTGAAAAATATAAATGAATGAGTAAGCAATATGCAAGGTTCGACTCTGTTTTTATTTTTAATGACAAACGATGCACATTTTCCAGCGTCCAACATGGCGCAGTTCGGCAACAATAGATCGGAGTTCATGACGAGTGACCTCGGCATGAACGATATCGAGTACGAGAGAAAGGGCGGATTCTTCATGTCCCACAAAAAAACGGCCCTCGTAATCAGCGCAGTTGTCGTGATCGTCGTGGCCGCGGGTTTCGTCGGCGCCTACATTGGCTCCATTCCCAAAGAAAAGGTAAACAGGTGCCTATCGCGAGCAATGAATTTCTAATGAATGTTTTTTTTTTACTGTTTTTTCCTCGCGTATCAGCGAGTGTCATGCTGCTGACGGTCTCGAGCGTTTTTTTTTTTCGATGGAAGATGCGCGGTAAATTATTCAGTATTCCACAAACACTTGTTTTCCAACAACGTCAGACATCCGAACAAAAAAAAATGGAAAGATCTGTATGCTAGAGTCAAGAAGATTTATACCAGCGTCGACATTGAAAATGATGAATTAATTTTTGTATTTGGTTTTATCAATTTTTCCGTTTTATCAGTCCACGGAATAATAGTTTTCACTTATCATGAATAAGTTGACTCGGTTATGTCGACGAACAAATCGTTGATCCCAACAACAACCAGCTGGTTGTGTCGTAGCAGCTGATTAAATGGACAAACTGATTAGTTGTCCCAAGGCCATTGAGGCCCCTCTGTGCACATATTACATATAAGTTATTTCACTTTTCACGGACGTCAAATAAAATGCTGAATCACCCGGAAAATATGAACAGATAAGAATAAAAATATGTTCCCAATGCCTGGAAATATCGGAGTGGTCGACACGTTCGATCTTAGTCATCTTCGGAGGATAATTTTAGTAATCAGCCGACATATGTAATTTGCGAGCTTGTTGTGTCTCTCGCGTAAACGCAGATTTTAACGATCGACAAACTGTTTTACCGTTAACCGCTAATTGCTCTAATGTCCCCGATGACGCAACCGAACACATTTATCGTCTGCAATTAATCAGTGTCAGTGCGATTTAATGTCGATTGATCGTCGTCCCGTTGTTGTATGTACCTGATACTTATGAAAACTACGTGTGTAAGTTCGTTCTGTATTCCTACAAATCGTTCAATCATTGTCAATCGTTGGGTTTGGACTCAGGCTCACGACGCGTTGGCATTGATCGACGGTGACGTCGGGTGCGATCAACGAGTCGTGTCATCCAAGTTCTCGCTCGCCGACGCGATTCGTCCTTCCCGATATCGCATCGTCCTCACGCCCATCCTCGAGGATCGTCCGATCTCGAGGCTTCGGGGTCGAGTCACCATTGAATTCCGATACAACGGAAGCGCGGCGCTCGAGGAGATCGTGTTGAACGCGAGGAAAATTCAAGTGACGAAGACACGATTGATTTACCTGAACGGAGAATCACCTGCGATAAGAAGAAGAAGAAGGAGTCCTGAGGAAAATGGGGGAGGGTTGGAGGGAAATTCATCGGTGACTTCAAGTACATCCATCGCAAATGGTATTTAAACGAATTTCGAATAATTGAACTTTTCATCATTTTGCTGAGGGTATTAAAACAGCTCATAAGCTATTTTAATTGTTGAAGTCAAGTTTCATTGATTTATTGGAAAAATAATATGTGAAGTCATTTCTTTACTGCCTTATGTATTATTTAATATCTTTATAATCGATAACAATTATAGATGCTCCCGTAAAAAAATAAAGTAATTACGAATCGTGATGCAGATGCTGGTGCACTCGCTGAGGCAACTTCAGCTTCGGCCGCTCCGGTTGAAGCAATAAGTCCGGAGACTTTGACTCTGGACAATGACACGATTTCCAATGAGACCGCCACCACCGAGTTATCGGAGAGTCACACGAGCCAAGAAAATCGTACGGAACTTCACGACGCACATCCAACTTTATCCACGAATGACATAGACGTTACCAGTGTTCGCGGGATCAAAACTCTCGGACCGCAAGACTCGGCTGCCAAAAATTTCCCGCATACGGCAAAAACGCTTTCGGCGCCAGACTCGGAAACTCCAGATTTCGGAACGATGGATCAAAATGAGAGCGCACAGATTTCAATAAGTCGGACGGATGTCGACGAAGCGGCCGGATTTATCGTTTTTTACCCAGAGTCGTCCTTAGAGACTGGAAATTATTTATTGGAAATCGATTACACAGTTTCTATGCATGGTTACGATGTTTTGGAAGCGAATGACAACAAAACCAGTGACGCAAAGTAAGAAATATTTCTTTGTTTGTTTTCGTGAAAATTAGTAACTTTAAGAGTGACATTCTAATTAGAACAACATTTTTTTACATCTTTTCCTTACTTAGAGAATTGCCGGCTGGTCGACTGAATCCAACGAACATTCGGAATTTTTTCCCCGTATTCGATGACGTGAAAATGAAGGCTCGTTTCTCATTGTCGATGCCGCGACTAAAGCAGATGGAGATTCATTCGAATATGCAGATAAAAAATACGACTGCAATGTAAGTTGTTAAAGTTTGTAAGAGATTTGCACTTTTGTTTCTTACATGTTTCTGTTGATTGCTTCACACATATAACATTTCAGTAATGATAGGAAAGTTGTTTTTAATGCAATTGTAGGCAGGTTCTTTGTTCTTCGTCCTAAAATTAATAAATTCTGTTTAAGATCGGACGAGTGGGTCCTCGTTGCCTTCGAGGAGACACCACCAATCTCGCCAAACAATCTCGTTGTAGCGGAAACGAGACACGTCGAGATATTGGGTGACCACGAAACAAATGAGACGCGGGTCGTCGTCATGGGTGACAAATTGAGACAAGGAACGGCAAAGTATCTTATTGATATGGTCGGTCCCGTCCTTCGCAGTCTCATTGGTCTTTTCGCGGTGGATCTTCCGGTGGAAAAATTGGATGTCATTGGAGTTAATCGCATTGACCACAGCTCCGGAAATCTTGGCCTCATAATGATTCAGTGAGTTAGCTATTTTTGGACTTGATAATAGGAAATGAATTACATAATTTCTATGAAAAAATATATATTTATATAATAAAAATTTCATCCTCAGAGAGTCACTGTACAAAGTGAACGACGAATCGCCTGAAGTGACAAAAGAGCGAGCACTGATGAGCCTTATAAAATTGATTGGACAACAATGGCTCGGCGGGCTGGTCAACATGAAGAATTCCACTGACGCTTGGGTTCTCGAAAGTTCTTTGCTGTACCTTCAACACCATCTTCTCAAAGAGGCAAGAAATCTGCTAGAAAAATGTTGTTCTAGCCATTTGTCGAGAAGATAACGAATTTTTGTTCTTAGATCAATCCGGATTTTAATCATTCGACCTTTCTCATGGATGTTCAACCAGATCCGATGGAAGTCGATGGTTACAGTGTCTCGAGATCGCTTCAGTCGAAACTAAATCCCACGCACTCCAACTCGTTTTATGTTCATGAGATCTACGCAATGGGTAAGCATAAAAAAGTCGAATCGATTACGGACAGAATTTCAAATTCTAGGAATTTTCAATAATTTTCAATAATTTTGTTATCTATTCCATTGAGAATTCTTGCAAAATTTTGATATAAAACGCTTACTCGTAGGTGCATGTCTAATCCGCATGTTGCATGGCGCCTTAAGGCAACCAGAATTTCGTGCCGGATACAGATCATTCGTTTCAAGGTGGTGGGTATTCAATTGAGAGAAAAATTAAAATCTAGTCAAGCTTTAACATTTTCATTTACGCTCTAAAAAATTGAACGTAATACATTTCTTGTAAATGCTAATTTTGAAAAAGAATTTTATTTAAATTAGGTCTTTCAAAAATGCCGATGAAGCCTCATTTTGGGAAGCTATGATGTCGAATTCGACTGATGATGAACAACTGGAGGGTGAAGTCAATCCGGCGGAAGTAATGAAACTTTGGACACAGAAAAGTGGCTACCCCGTCGTGACGGTTACAAGAAACTATGAAACAGGATCGGCAGTGGTGCATCAGGTGCTCTAAAATAGGCTATAGCATTTTTTCCAAATCAGAAATAAGATCGAAAATTAATTTAAATAAATTTAAAGCTCATCAAAATGCACGGTCCAATATGGCACTTCTATGTCGTTCACAGGCTCGTTTTAGTTACGATAAACCGGAAAAGGCCAGCGATCAACTGTGGCACATCCCATTGACTTGGATCATCAATGACAATGCAGAAGGAAGTTCCAACCGTTCATTCAAGTGGATAAAACCGAAAGTTGAAACTACACTGGAGAACGTTAGTAAACCGGGTGACAATGAATCCTGGGTTGTCTTCAATCCAACTAAATCGGGTGAATACATTTCTACGACATTCGGTCTTTGGTAGATTAAAAACTATGCAGATTCTGGTCAATTCAGATGAGTTGTTAATATAAATCCGTAGGATACTATCGCGTCAATTACGATGAACAAAATTGGGAATTACTGGCGGGGGCACTCAGGCATAATCACGAGGCTTTCACGCCGGAAACAAGGGCCACTCTCGTTGATGATGTCTTCAGTCTCGCATTCGTAGGCTTGGTACCTTACACAGTCGCCTTCAAGGTTGTCGGTTATCTGCCGGAAAATGAAATGGAACCAGAACCCTGGTCAATGCTGTTGCAACACACTGTCAAACTCAATCTTGCTCTCTACGACAGTCCTGCTTATCTGAGTTATCAAGTAAGAATGCTTATCACTTCCTTAAACTATTTTCTTTTTTCGCTATTTTCTGCAATCAAGATACTAAGTTATTTCTTTATTCATGGTTATCATACACTAAAAACTTGTTGCATGTCCCATTTCCTATTCAAGGAATACATGGTAATGTTCCTGTCGAATCTCTACGAGAAAGTGGGTTCGAAAATTGTGGAGGGCACTCGACTCACAAGAATAGCTCATCAATTGGCGCGTATGTTCGATTACCCGGACTACGTCACTTGGGCCAAGAAGAGCTACGCCGGTTTTGAAAGTCTTCCGGGATTGCCGATAAGCAACGAGTACGCAAATAATTCAGACTTTGATTAGCTTTTACCGAGCAATTGCTCCTTGCAATCAACGCTCAAACGCAAAGTCTCTTTTGTATTTTTAATCTTGCACAGGGTCCCGTCCTACCTTCACAATGATCTCCTGTGCGCCTTCGCTAAATTCGAGCATGAACTCGGCTGGCAATGGTGGCAGCAAAAGTTTACAAACGTAACGAACCGGGAGGAGAGGATTTCGCTGCTTTCTTCGTTGGCGTGTTTCCAAGTTCCGTGGATGCTTCAGGCGTGAGTTCAAAATGCCCGACAACCTCGCGCGGCGACGTTTCGCTCCCAATATCGAAGATCGATTGCAATTTCCGGTGGAAAGAGCGGCGCCGAAGAAGGTGGAAAAACACTATTGAGGTAGTAGCGTTGTGTTTTCTTTCTGTTCAGGGTTCTCAACGATATAGTTTACAGTGGGAGCTTTGAGGAAAGTGACGCTCTGGTTATACTGGAAAGCTTTTCGAATTATCCAGCTGCCTCGCAAACGGCCCTTCAGTTCGTCGAGAGTAATTGGAAAAACATCACCAGGCGGTACTTTATTTCACTGTTCTATGATGTTATTATTTTTTTAAGAAAAAATAAGAAATGTTACCATGCCACTATTTCGTTGCTAGGTATCCCAAATCTTGTAAAATCACGAGTGCCTTCCTGGATGCCTCTTCGACGGGTTTCACCGGTCACAAAGATGTTGAAGACGTAAGTTTTAGTTTCATCTTTTTTTGTTATACTTTTACGCTGAATTGTTATGGAGCATGAAGCTGAGCTTCGATCTAACAGTTTCAGAGCTTCAGGGAAAAAAATTACGATAGTCTGAAGAAAGTGGGCTATGTTACTGCACTTCTGGAAGCCAAAGCTAACGCGTTCGTGTCATTTCTGCAGACATCGCTACCCGAATTTCACAAATCGGTTGCCAACGTAACATCGTTTCAGAGTAACGATTAACAATGAGAAAATTGTGGAGTTAGGACTTTCACACATTAACGAATGTGTACAATTTCTTGTCGAACCCTTTTTGGGACACTGTTCAGCGCTCTTGACAAAAGTGATTCCAGGATTAAAAAATATTAATCAAGGTGCAGCAGAATTGTAAAAATTTACTGAATTGTTCGTAGTTTTATTGTAAGTACAATTTCAATACTGACTTTTGAATGCACCAGTTATGTGAAGATCCATGCGATAAAAATGATAGGGAAGATACATTGTTTATAAATTGTACAGATCAAATACTTTATATCTGCGAAATAATATTTAGAGAAATATCCTGCGATTGAGGCCATGCATATTTTTAATAAGTGAGAGACAGCGTAAAATGCGGGTAGAGAAACACCAAAACAATTTCCATTGAAATCGTCGCAAAGTGAACAAGAGTTCAGCCTCCTCAGCCAGTTTATCGTTGTTCAATTCCATTCACGCGAATCCACGAATATGTTAATTTGTACCTCGATTCTTCCCCCCCAAAAAAAAGTAGTTCTCTACGACAACAAGTTTTATTCTTCGTATGCTTTTGTCAAGCATGATTACAAAAACCAAGCAACAAGTAATCTCGTCTTTACTTCGTCATTACCATTAGAACGACAGGTTGTTTATAATAGTACATATTTAACAAATTTGTTTACGATATACATAATAACTGTGCCTAACGATAATTAATATTCATTACTTATTTAAGTATTCGTTAACTTCATTAATCTTTCCACCGCCATCGTCAATTAAACATCTATTTTTTTCTTTATTAGTTTATTGTTTATAATAATAATAATCGTAATCATCGTAATAATAATTAATAATAATCATAATAATAAAAGTAATAATAATAATTCATTATTATCGTTATCAATATCATTACCTTGATCAATAAAACTACTTGTCGGCTTAACTTCAATGTGGGGTTTGGGGCGCGAGAAGTTAAGTCGCGTTGCGTCCCTCAACGTCAAACCTGTTAACGCGCGCCGGGCGTCACCCGGTTCCTCGTGTTATCGTCAGTTTGTGAAACAAGTTGGCTCGATAGTTACAGGCGGACTTTGCTAAAGTCACTCTAAGGTATATTTACGATAATCGGATCTGCGTCGCCTCGCGAGACCGTCAATAACGTTGACACGGCCCCGTGACAACGAGCCATCCGTCGTAAATTCTGTGCGTATCGTCACTTCTATAGACTCCTAAGTTTTGGATGGGTCTGCCCACCGGAAGAACAAATCGGCAATAAACTTGTTTTTCTCCTGAAATACATTTTTTTAAATGTATTCAATTAAATTAAACATACAAGTTGGAACGACTTGGTAACTGCGGAAGTCAGACACGAGCGAAACTAATCGGCGAGAGCAACAAATCACGATTTGCATTTCAATAAAAACTAGAATTATTTATCAGATGAATTTTCTTTCTTTCTTTCTTTCTTTCGTTACACGAAATAAGCTCCTAAGCTTTGTGGACTTTTGTATATAGATTATACTTTTCACGAAGAAGGTGCTTCCACGTTAGTGACTGTAAAAAAAATCCCAACGACAATCACACCATCTCTTTTCTATAACTCTGTCCATACGTTATATACACGTTATTTACAGCTTAAGAAATAATTCAGGCTAAAACGCTATTTCGACTAGTGCATGAATTATCCTTCAGGTGCCGCATTTCATCGATTCGAAACAACGATGCATAGTTGATTGATGGATTTCTCTCTGGTTTTTCTTTCTTATGTTCAACCTGTGCGCTAAGATATACAAAACGGTGTGCGTTCTTTTTTGTCATTAAAATTTTCTCTTGAGATCGGTGCAAAATATTTGCCGATACGCTTGCAGGATTATCACTAATGCGTTGTTTTCGAGGGTAGTGTACAAGCCAGGAGAAAAATATTAAATGTGTTTCTGTGGATTTTTGGGGTAATCCGCGCAGCCTCTTTTGCCTTTCACACGATTTAGTGCATGCACCAAAGGCACGTTTTCCGTGCAATCTCGAAATTCAGGCCTTCCTCGCCGGATGCTTTGTTGGACATGATCTCGGATAATATTTATTGCGCGATACATATTTGAGACGGAGTCTCACGGCTCTTAAGACCAGTCAGCAGAGAAATGTACGTGTTTTTTTTTACCTTAATAGAGATTAAATCTTTACTTAAAATAATAATTCTTTTATAGATCGACATCACCAATTTTTCTCACTAATTTCTTATACACACTCATAGGGGCACAGTTTAGCTTGGAATCTACTTTTGAATCTGCAAAATAAAAAATTTCTGATTCTTCTTAATTTAGAAGTTTACAGTTTCTGTTGACTGGCCTGTTTACCTTGCCAAAAAATGATTACCTTACAAAAACTGTCGATCATAACACAATATTTTTTCAGTGCCCTGATGATGTATTTTGTTGTTGTTTTTTCGTTTTAGTTGGCAGTAGGTAATGGGGTTCCTGACAATACAATCTAAAGCTATAATTACATATATACGCATCCGTAGACTACAGTATTTACAACCCATCACGTATTTGCACCGCGTAATCGCAACCTTATCGATTTACATCGTCTCTATTCACAGCTACGATACGTCACGACTATATTATACACGATTCTCTTGCCCAATTTCTTTGCAGCTCCGTATGTTTGTGCAGAATTTGTGTTTCGCCACGTGGCATCGAAGTCGCGTCCAGTGGACCAGAATGCAACGGTAAATGAGTCGAATAATAACGGCATGAGCGCGTGCGTGCTATAATTGACTTTGAGCACAAGTTGAGATGGACAAGTGACTTTTGTTCGGACTAAGGCAAACGGGGGGGCTCAAGTGTTCCGCATAGCAGTGCTGGGCAAAATGATATTTCGAATCGTTCTCGGATAGAATTTTTCACAAAGACATTGCAATGGATGATTCCAAATACATTTTTATGGCCTCAGAAATCGCCGTATCGATTTTTCTAAATGTTACATGTCATTTTGAATTACGAAACAATTTAAATATTCATGATCTTTTGAATAACTGCGGAAAAATTATTATTTGAATCAATTTAAAAAATGGAGTATTTAAACTGTAATTCCAAATAATCGTTGTCGTTACTTTATCTGTACAAATTGTAAAAAAATTACGTTTCACAAAACTTGAAGCCATCCTTACGAAATATATTTATTTGAAATATCATTATACTTAGAGCAATTAGGAAAAATCGTTTTAATTAATATTCATTTCAATCGTGTCCAGAACTGCCACCATGGTACCAGTGACAAAGCGATTTTCTCGCAGACGCCCTGTTGAGCGTAAAGGCACTCACCTAAGATTTCTTTCTCCTATTTTTTTTTCTCCCATTTATTCTAACAGCAGTATTAGCGCACATTAAATGTTGTCCCACGTTATACTATCAATTGGAAATCGAACTATATTGTCTTTAAATAGTCTGCCATGGACCGTGCAAAAACGACTTGTCGATCGACTCGTGCTCTCGGTTGGCCTGTTTCAAGCATGACGTCTAATTATGCGCGAGGTCAAGCGGCAATTTCTACGGTATTTTTCGGTATTAAACTTACAACGGATGTGCCGTAAAATATTGATTACGTATCGGGATTTGAGACGGCCGGACGCGAGCAAATATATATTATAATATATTGCCGTGAACAGTAATTACATTAAATATCGTACAATCTGTGTGTGTTTGTGTGTGTTTGTATGTATGCCTGTGTATTATGTATGTGTGTATGTGTGTCTAGCTAGAAAAATATTAACGTAGACGACTGACAGTGACATCGACTATGGACTACGTCATTGAACAACGTGGGTCGGTTGTTCAACTCCCTACAACTATCAGCTTTAGAATTCGTATGCTTTACTTCACCTTATCCTACTATCGCTTATAACGTATATTTATACCCGACATCGTGGCTTCTCATTCGCCAATCATAAGAATTCTTTTTTTAATTTTTTTTTTGTTTTCGTTTACAAAATACATCGATTTCAGGCGGTTACAAGTGCTAGGATACCGAGAGGTCCTTCGAATTCGTCGCACCCCTTTATACTGTACATACTTTGACCCGTCGTCGCCAACCACAATTTTTCGTTTTATATATTTACAAATATTTTATCTAATTCCGTATAATGTATTCGTCGCATTTGGCTGCTTTTTAAATCGTTCGTTCGACATTGCTTACTCGAATTATATTGTTTTGCTGCTGAAGCGTGCATTCTTTTCAGCGCGAGTCACCAAAGACCAAATAAAGTTGAGGCAATATAATAAGTTAGACACAATCGAAGAACGTTTCACTAGTCAACTTTTTCAGATTATACTCTAAATTGGTTTTAGGGATGAAAAATAGTGGACAACGAAGATGCAATATAAAAAAACTGACTTTCGTAATTGATTTTACCACCCAATATGCGTTGCATGTTCATAAGACACCGGTGTCTCCCGTTGGCTCGATGCAGCAGCAAAACCGTCAATGAATAACGAATGTAGATGCGTTAACAAGATTAAGTAGAAGAAGAAATAGAAGTATATTAGAAGTGCCTTAGAGATACGAAGAGACATCTCTTCGACCGCGCGAGACAAATTCGAAAGACCAGCTCTCCGAACGTACGTCTCATCGGCTCACAGAACGCGTACGATACGGTAGCGTTTCTACAATGTGCAAATTAATTCTCGTATATATATTTTATATATATATATATATTTCCTTAAGGTCACGTGATTAGGTCTAATCCTTGTGTGGAACAATTACGATTATTCATCTATTCCGTGATTACTAATATATATATATATTTATATTTATGTATATTTTTGTTGTTGTTGTTGTTCTTCATCTGGCTGGGTACCGGGTATATAAAACATACGTATATAATTTATAATTTATATATATATTTATATATTTATATATATCCTATATCGTCTAAGGTGGATCGGGAAGTGCTCGACGTGCGCGGATTCTCACCAAATTGCGATGCGATTAAAACAGTCCAAGACTCCCCCGTCCGTCGAGCATCGGCCTCTCGCTCAGGGGCGTTTTTTTCATCTCTCTTTCTTTCTTCCTCGTTTTTTTTTCGTTAAATAAATTATATTACAGTACCGTTAATTAGTTGCTGTCGTTAAGTGTTAAGTTACCGAATTAAGTAGTGGCAGCTTCGTTACGAGTACTTGAGCACAGACTATGTAGGTATACCATTTTTCTTCTTTATCTCGTGTTATTTATCTCTTTCACGGTAATCTTCTCGTCGTCCTTTCGTACGTACAATAACGTTGCGATGAAAAATTTCCCGCGGCGCAACCGATTAAACAAACATCTCTCTCGCTCGAACTTCGAGTCCGTTCGATCGAAAATAAGCGTTATTTATTTATTTATTTGTGTTCGTTTAAATTTTTATTCTTCTCGAACGCATAACGTCTTTTCGCGAATCTCTCGGCGAGATTTTTTTTCCTTCTTTAATTTATTAATTTTTTTTTATTAACATTTCGGAGCCCTTTTACCGTAATTTCGCTCATGGGGGGGGAAAGTTGCTGTTGTTTCTTTGTTCGATGCTCACTTACTCAGGAGAGGGTGGGCAGAGGGGGGGAATACGGACAGACACCTAGGGAAGGATTCCTAGGGTTAGTCTTTTTCTACGGTGCAGGGCTCGGGCGGAGACTACTGGGGCGGACATCGGACTACCGTCGTGGTCGCGAATTCACTGAACTTCTTGTCGATAGGAACTCTGTCGTCGTAGAGGGTCGGCGCTTGGAGGATTATACCCGCCGTACCCACCAGCACGGCCAGAGTAAATATCCAGAGAAATAGCCTGTCCAGCACCATAGCCACGTATTTCCAGTCCTCTTTCACCTGGAAATGAACAAATTTTCAATCAACACACCCGACAGAAAAACGGATAAGCCAAGACGAATGGCTTTTTCTGAGCGCTCGTATTTTTGGGTATTTTTCAGATTGACACCGGAGTGACAGAAATCTAGCCTCCGGATATTGGGAACTTGGTGTCATCGAATGTATCTTTTTCGTTTGACACGTTATACAAAGGTACATAAATTTACCTCTATTTGCGAATTAAACAAATTAACGGTTTCTGAATTTTTATAAATTCAAGTAGCAATGTTTTCCGTCGGAATTGGAGCGTTTGGTGAGACTGAACGAATTTCGAGGAAATTTGAGATAAAAATGATGATCAATTCCAAATTATCGAGCATCAAAACCTTTCGTAGATTTTTGGCTATTGTACCTTTGTGGAATCCTCGAGCATCTTCGTGTGCTCGGCGATGAACCGAACGCAGATGCACGATCTGTGAACTTCGGGCGGGCAGTTCGAGTGCGAGAAAACCGGCGGTGTACGAAGAACCGGACTCTTGACCTCCTCTATCCCGGCTGCGCCGGTTATGTCGTCGCAGTCCGGATGCAGAGGTAGCGGCGGCAGAGGTGGTCCGTGTATCAGACAACTTCCGCCGAATCTCGCGCCGTCCGTTAAGCTAGAGCGAGGGATGAAAAAAAAGTGTGAGGAAAAAATATTAGTAAAAGAAAGGAAAGTTCGGAGCGGCGGCGGCTATTAATTATGAAGTGCAATTAAACTGCTAATTATTAATTGCGCTCTTTGTCGGTGCGTGAAGTTCTCCTTTGACGCAAATACTGGGCGGAATTTTAAGAGAGATAGCGGAGGGGGTGAAAGCTGCGATGAAAAGGCAAACTCGACGGTAATGAGAGAGATTGTTACCTCGAAGGCGAGAGGTCCTCCTTCGACGGCACTCGACTGTGAAACCTCTTTGGAGTCAGGTGTTCCTCGTTTTCTTCCTGATTCGATGGATGATAAGGGTAGTAGCAGGTCTTCTCCTTTCCTCTCACAGTTCTCATGAGGACCCTGCCCGACGAGTATCTATCGAAAAATGTCCGAAAAGTTAAGAGGAGGCTCATTCACTTGGGTTACCTTGCCTATTATAATTTGTAATTTCCTCACAAGCAAAAAATATACCGTTGAGCATTTTTTTTTATCAAAGATGAATCTGTAATTGAATTTACTGCAAGTTTCTATTAAGACTAGGCTAATCAAAAAAATAAATAAATTTGTCGTTTTGCTTGTCAGACCAAAACAATGCTTTCCGTTACGCATGAACTTTTCAAAAGAGGGATAAATTCGGTAAAGATGCGAAAAAATAAAGTGACTTCAGATTCAAAGTCATTACTGTACTGAAATAAAAGATTGGAGTTTAATCCGTGTAAAGTTTATTAAAATACTCACCGATTAGTCTCAAATTTGTACTGCGGCCTCCGCATGACCAAAAGTCGCGGTAGGATGTGTATGAAAACCCTTTTGACCCACGGTGCCATTTTGTGTGTCTGCGGCGAGCGGAAGTGGACGTTGAGGACGACCACGGTGACGCATATGCTAAAGAGGACAAATAAGCAGGAGAGAGGTGAGAAAAAAATGGTCAAACAATTGGGGCGAAGGAGAAGTTACGCGATTGCACCGACGATCAATAATTCTTGAGACACGTCGGATAGATAGTAAAGTCTTCCGGAAATTGCTCTTTGACATACGAACGGCGGAGCGTCTGCGGTGGGCGTTACGGGAAATGCAAATGCTTCCCCGGTCATTTATAACGTCGATTATTTTAGCGTCAGGTCGCGACGAGGCCGTCGAGCACTCGCTCTGCCGATGTTAACGCTCGGGGACGCCAGACAAAAGGTTCTAAATCGGTTGCACTTTTTCATCGTATTTTTCTCACTGACTTTAGCCCTTTAGCCCGGTGAAATGTATGGCGCATACTTTGAAAGTAATGAGACTTGGCGCACCGACTTTGTCGCGTCGTCTGTCAAAGAAGTAAATACAAAAGTATCCTTCAGTTTTTCTATTGACGGTTTGTGTGTGAAAATTCGTAGATCTGGCAGCGGGTTGAACAAAAAAAACCAAAATCGACCCGTCGAAATTGTTATTTAAAAAATATCGAAATATAATAAAAAACAATCATGTAACTCCATTGGACATTCGATTAAGTTTTTTTCTTCACAAAAATACTCAAATCATCAACCCAGCAAATAACGTCAACCTCTAATTCTGCAGAATTGAACAAATAGCAGCGAGGAGTACGTAAAAAAATGCTGTGTCAGTTGTTTACTCGAAGCTCCATAAAACTCCCTTTATCCGCGAAACAAAGGTTTCGCCCAAAAGTCAAGTATGGAAATGGTTATGGACGAGGTCGTCCGGTCGCTCCTTCGCTCCACTCCCAGAGAGCGTTACAGAGTCTGAGTATATTTATTGAGTCTCTCGCCTCGACTCCCAGCGCGCTGTGTCTGCGTGCATCGCGACTACGTATACATCCACTGACTCCGCTTTACTTCATCCCGGGTACTGCACTTCGATTCTCGCGCTGCGCGGCTGTCAGGGTGAAGTAGAAAATAGCAACAACAATGCCATTCTCGCGGTGGACTATGAAGAATAGTGGTTCTTCTTGGACGAGAAAGTGCATGTGGTGGGGGGGGGGGGGGGGGGCGGGCGAAGAGGGCAGAAGTTTTCCCGTATATCGCGAGGAGTCGTGATGCTGGGGGTGCTGCTGTTGGAAAGACGTGAACAACCTAGTCCTTCTTTCCTCCACTTTTATATATTTAAACGCGCACACATACATACGTGTATACATATACATACCCGCATACACATTCATACGTGTACACATATACAACACGCGAACACATTCATACGTGTATACATATATTTTTACATGTATATATCGTATGTGTGTTAGTGGTGCGGCAACCGTTGGCCCAATTCCCGAAGGAAGGAGGATCGCCGTAGCCGACGGAAGGAGCGACAGCAGCAGCGGAGCAGAGCGGCGCGCACCGCCGGGAGAGCCACGCGCACCAGCTAAAGGGGTGGTGGACGCGCGCGCGCGACGTTTTCGCGCGCTCAGAGGGTGGAAAACGCGCGCGCATACAGACCTCGCTTCGCTGGCGGTCGGAGAGGGGGGGGGGGGGGGTGGGAGTGGAGAGGGGCAGAGGCGAAGGGAGACGAAAGGGGAGTCGGGTCGATGCCGCTTCTGATTAATGTGTCACACGGCTCCTGCATCCTCTCCCTCCTCTCCCTCCTCACCCTTCTCCCTCCCACCACCCCACCTCCTGTTCCCCCCTCGCCACCTCCCTGCGCCCTCACTGCCCTCCTCAACGCTCGCTCAGTTGCCCCGGGGTTCTAGATCCTGTGCAAGCCTCCTGCGCCCTCCCTCCTCCCCCTCCCCCGCCCTTCCTCTCGCCCAACCCAACGTCGAACTTACCCGCAGCTTTACTCCTAGACACGATTTTTGTTCTCTCCCGAACTTTCGCGTCTCTGCCGGGCCAATGCAGCTTGAAAAGCAGACGCTTTTCAAACAACCCTCCCCCTCCCCCCGCACGGCCCTCGGTTACTCTCGCGAGGTGGAGAGAAAATTAGCATTTTAACACGCGATATTAAGTTGCACAGTTTTTTTTATCGCGTCTGGGCAATATTTGTTTTTTAAATAGTTGTAAAAAAATGTGTGTGTCGGAGGTGAATTGTGCGGTAGGCCGGAGAGTGTGTTAGGGTCGCGCTGCGGAATTTATGTATTTCTGTGTTTTTTTTCTGAAATGATTTGACGCGAAGTCGTTGCGAATACAGGAACTAAATTATTGAAATATTATGCACTTGGTATCGTTGACTGAATTTATTTTGAGAACAAGAATGTAATTTTGATGAATTTAAATAAGATATTTTATCTTCGTTTCCAATCTATTGAACGTCTTTGCGGAAGCCAGAAATTACAGGTCGAGTCGGCAGATTTCGATTCGGACTGCACCATTCACCGAATCCAGATTTAGAGGCACAGGCTTTCGGCAATGCAGACGGAAGAAGAGAGCTGCCGATGACTGAACCATTTTCCCGTATCCCTTGATACATCGCACGTGTCCTTTGACGGTCGTTCCATTTCCGTAGGTTAAATCTTTCGCGAGGTCTTTGGAGAAGTATGGGGCCTATGGGAAACGATAACTCAGATACCGTCGGTTAAATCACGACCGCACGGTCGAAAAAAAAAAAATCGGCCACAGAGGATCAGCAATGTATTCTCTTTCGATGCTGTCGTCCCTTGGGAGTGATACATAGCGCATCGGACTCTCGGGCTCATTACTCATTCGCAAACATAATATCTCATTGGCACAACGCGAACGACACGTTTTTTTTCGCTAACTGGTCGGCGTTTTCAGGGTCTCGGAAAGAGGATATTTTACGATTCAGTGTCATGCGACCGATGAGGACATTTCCGGAAACGCTTCGGAATTTATCGGTTTATATTGCGTCTATATATTACTAAAAAAAACACAGATGCCCTTTAGAGAAATACTGAAATTGACGATTGCAAAAGAAAACAAAGTAGGACCGTGGCAGGAAGTGAACAGCCGTCGGGAAGAGAAACACAGGGCAATCGGGTTGGCAAACAAAGGACATCATCGCGAGGGGAGACAAAAGAAGGGAGGAGGACTGATAGCCGATTGAAAAGGGAAACGATCGCGAACGAACACAAAGAACGATGGGACGACGAATCAACAGATGATCAGCGAAGACACAAACGATGACGTAGGTCGAGGTTGACGCACGAGGCACAGAGCAACCACTGTATCATTGGGGTAGTCGAAAAGGAGACGCATGCTCGCGTTAATGAGTCGCTCATTTATATTCAAAGCTCCGGAGGGGTAAACATGATTTTCGACAAGGCCAAGGCTTCCGCGAAGACCTAGAAGCTCGTCGAGTCTTCGCCAAATGCCTTTTCATGGTTTTTTTTTTACCTTACAATATTTGTGCCGACACTCAGAAATAATCGCATAATCGTTGACCTTCCTGAGAGACACATTCGTCTCTCGGGAATTTCAATTATAAATGAGCAGCTCATTAACGTCAAAGCGTTTTTTTTACCGCGATATGAAGGGTAAAAGTGGTGAATATGGACCCGATTAGTAGGGGTATAAATAATATAAATAAATAAAACATGAACTGGCCCGTATTTACCGCTTTTACCACATAAGTCTACTGTATTATCTGCACACACAGAGACCTGTCATAGGGTGAGCGACCGGCCAATGGATAAAAATGAGTTTAGACTGTCGGTTAATACGGCCGACAGCTGTCGCGGCCAAAGTTAAAGGGATGAACCGAGCTTTCCGACACATTCGTTTGACGTGCCGGGAGCCTATGAAACTGCGTGCCAGAACCCCTCACGTGGAAATTAGAAACTTCCCCCTTCTCGCACTCGGCCCGGTCCTTTCATTGGGCCACTCGTTCGCAGCCTCGTTAGATATTAAAAAAAGATCCCTCGCTTCTTCTCCCGCTGATGACTCTTTGAGCCCCACTTCGCGTCTTGTTCCACTTTCCGCTGTCATTTGGGTCAACTTGCCGCAGCAGCCGCTTAGCAGCGAAAAACGCTTCCCAGGCTAAACCCACGTAATTAGAAGTATAATTATCTGCCTAAAGTAGGGTAACTGCATGAGTCTGAATTACGTGAATGCAAACGCAATGACGTTTTTCGCGTGTGCGAGTCACCGAGTGTCCTGTTTTCTAAGACCGAATTAGTTGGGACTTTCATTTAGTAATATCGAGTCAAGCATTAGAGGTGTGAATCGTAAGTCAGTAAATGGCCTTTGATATTGAATTTCCAGTTGCAATTATTTACCGAGAGTCTTGTCATGACCATCGAGTTAATTACAAATGTTCGTGACCTTTCGTCAAACCTTGTTTAATTATTAAGAGAGAGAGAAACAAAAAGTCAGAGTGAAAATGTGAGAAAAGATAACTTTTTTACATTCCACCCACGAATTGAAAATTCAGTGGCGTTTAATTACCATGAAAAAAATGCTACAATTCTGTAATGCAACCGGTACTTGAAAATCAAAAGAGCGCAAAGTTCCATAAATTCAATTTGCACGTTATCACGAGCGAATGAACGTTCCTTGAAATATTTAACCATTCAGAAACTTCAGAAGTGTCAATACACTCGCGACAAACAGCGGACGCTTCGCGCGACTTTCGAGCGATTTCTAAAGTATCGCAATTGTGGACGTTCGTCCCGCGGGCAGCGACGATAGAAGCGACAGGGGATCAGCGCGCGCTCGGGAAACTTTATTTACCCTGCAGGGTGTCGTCTGGTCTCGCGGCGCTGCCAGCTTAAAATTTCGCCCGAGAACTTGCGATCCCTTTGACAGAACGCTTCCCCCCTCCTCTCCCCCCCCTCGCAACGGCCCCAGGGGGCCTATATGCACGGGCCGACAATGCCCGCGGAACGGAGTCCGAGTTCCCGGACAACTTGTCCCCGACAAGTTTCGATGCCCGGTCTTATCAATCTTCAGGGCAAAAGTTTGAGCCGCTTGGGCCGCGAGTCTTGGCTCATATATCTCGATGGATTTCTCATTCTTTCGCTTTGCACGTTATAGGTGTCTAGGTTTACTTTTATTTTTTTTTCTTTTCTTTTTTTTTTCCAACCTCGAGTCGCCGGCTCAAGTCGGATACGGATATATAGAGGAGTAAGTACACCCCGAGACGGGGTCTGCGCTGTGCGCTGCTGGCTTTTCAAAGGTTTCATCGCAGAAAACGCTGCAACGTGAAAAGGTGAAAGAGCATAGGGAAGGATGAGCGAGAAGGTGGTGCAGCGCGCTCGGAGTGCGCGTGAGACCGCGGTGTGTGGAACTCTGAGATTCTCTGGGGCATCCGCGAGAGAGTTCTTCGTGCACTCTTTTCGCGGTTCGCGTAGAAGCTATAAATTCAAAAGCTTCGAGTTGAGATCGCGCACAGAGGGCTACGCGTGCTCGCGCGCTGGGGTCGACGGTGGAAAACGAACGTCTGAACGACGGGTTCGATTCGCAAGAAAATTCCCGGCTTCCCCCCGAGCGGCGAATATGCACTTCGGATTTTATTCGTATAAAATATTCAAAATCTTCGAGTATCCGAGCGTACGAGGGAGAAGGAGGCTTCGCGGCGCGTGACTAACGATTTATACGCCCACTTGTATGTTCTACCCACGTGGAAATGAGACGTTTTATGCGAGCTCAGTGCCGGATCAGCCGTTAGTGTCGCTTGCGCGACCTGCAACGACGATTTTCTCGTACAGCGACTTTTTATGCGTTTTTGTTATTTTTTTAATATTTTTTTATGGAAATGGAATAGTTTTTTTTTCGCACCAAATATATTTTAACGCAAATTTGTGGCAAATACCGATTCTGACGGTTCTTTTTATTTTTTTTGTTTGGCAATTTATATGTCACTTAGTTTTTTTTTAGTTTGCTAATTATTTGGCAGCTTTTATTAATTTATTTTGACAGCTCTAACAAATGTATTGATTCATTGGAATTAATTGAAATTTGTAAGGATTGGACTGAGAAGAAGACGTCATTCATTCATTCATTTGGAAAATTCGTGTTTTATCTTTATCCTTGCGGGCGAATCGAATACAGCAGTCAATTTGTTCGTGAAATTATTTGTTTTAGCGAAAGTTTTCGACTGTGTACACTGGAAACCTGGATTGCCTTTAGCTAAATAAATACTCGAGCAGGAAGACACAATCTGGTTGCATCAAGATCGAGACTGACAAATCTTGGCTTTTCCTTGAAAATCTTGGATGAAACTAAGGCGGAAGCAGAGGATAGAGAAAAAAAAAGAGGTGGCGGAGGGAGCGAGAAGCAGACGAGCGAGAGTGACGAGGTAGCCGGCGCGAGTCATTTGGAAGTTAAATCGCGATCAACTTGCAAATCGTCCTGTGCTACTAGACCGCCCTCGCTGAAACTTCCTTCATTACACTCGGCTCGTCTTCTCAACGATGCTCGCCAAATCTCTGCCTCTTCCTATCTCGATTGGCCGAGATCTGGGAGAGATCGTCTTGCGGAACTAAACCGACGGCGCGGTCCGATAAGACGATCCTCGTGATAAAAAGCTCATGAATCCGAAATCTTGATCGACGTTTTCCTATGAGCAATTCTTCCACCTGTCGTCGTGCAGGTTTGCCTAGAAAAACCCGTTACAAATTTCGCCATTGAAAGTTCGCTCCAAACGTGCCCTTGAACTGATTCGGTCGAGATGATTTGGCTAACGCAGTTCCGCTATCTGAAGTGTTTAACATTTTTATTTAAATTCCGACAAGTTTCGTGGTTGAACGTTTGCGGTGAAATTAAATAATCTCCATATTCAAAATAGCTACAATTTTTTCTTCAATAAATTGTTTTACTAAAAAAAGAAATTCTTGTGTATATTAGATACATTGAATATTAAACTCACCGAAAATTCACCCTGACATTCCGACCTGAACTTGCTGACCGCAGAGATAGTACCGCAGAGAAGAGAAAGTTTAACTGAAACTTCATCTTCGTTTGATACTCGCCACGAATTAATCGTTTTTGTGTAAAGTGAAAACTTATTATCTGTTGTATCAACATTTCACCTTAATTTTACCTACACATTAATGGCGCGGAAGCTGATATCACGTTTTCCAACTATTCCATTTTCCCTCGTTTTCCCAGTTGTGCGAACTGAAATTCGAAATGACCCTCCGGAAGATCCGATATTCTCAGCGAAAAAGCGAAGGAATTGCAGTGTCACCGCGAGCATAAGAGCGGAGTGGAAATTGTATTCTTCACCTCCCGACGTTATTTCTCACCGGGGTTTCCGTGCCCGGCTTTCGCGGCGGTGAATTCGGCCGGATCTCTTATTTCTGGGCAACACTAGAGGCGTTTTGCCAGGGTCGACGAAAATTCCTTTGATTTCCTTTTTCTCGACCTGCACAGCTCCACCGAACTCTCCGGGTTCGCTGGTGACGCCACTGCCGAACGCCAACACAGAATGCGACGGTTGCAACGAGCCCTCTCTCTCGTCTTCCCGGCTTACCCTGCAATCTCGCCTCGCCCACTCGCTTTTCCCGCGCTTTTCTCATTTTCGACACGTACTTAGATCCCCGCCACAGCGATTCCCGTGACTTTCCAACGGTTACCTCGCATCAATAAGCAAGGTCGTACTTCGACCAAGACATTTATACCCTCTGAAGTTCCACTTCAAACGAAGAGGGCAACAAGTGAACTCAAGAAGTCAAATGGAAGAAAAGCAAAGAACACTGAAAAATGCAAAGCCAGACGTCTGAGGACCAATTGAGACGCCTAATGAACCGTTCCAAACCAAACCAAAGCCGTTTTACAGTGAAACTATACTGACATGCATCATCTCGTTCAATTTTTTCCTAAATCTGGAAATCGAGGATGCTGCCCTAATTTCTTCTTCGAACAAAGATTTTTCATCCAAAGATATTTGGTGGACTTGATAGACTGATCAAAAAAATCAGCCGAGTCATCCCTTAGAGTCAGGTCAGCTTCTTCGCTCTTCCTTCCCTTCGCTTCATCACAAAATCTAATCTCATCCAAGAATCTGGCCACTCTTCGTTCCACGCTCCAGTGTTTAAATCGTGAAGTCTCGAAGACGTGTAAGTGTCAAGGTCCTGGCGAACTCGTTCTCGCGTCTTTTGTGCCTTGCAACGTAGAATGCAACGACAATGACGAGGACGGAGAAAGAGGCTCGACGATTCACGCGTAAACGCTCAGCGTCAACGGAAGTTCGATGCCGGAAGCGTCGGTGTAGCGAAGGTTTCTCTTGAAACGACGTGTTCAGCACACAGACAAGAGAGAGGGAGTGAGAGAGAGAAGATAGAAAGAGCGAGAGAGAGAGATGAGTTTGCGAGGCGGAGTGACGGAACTTTTAATGGAGTGGCTCTGCGACCGAGCACACGTCAACGACGGAAAGTAGAGAAGCCTCGTGGACGGCGACGACGTAATGTATATATACTACGTGAGCTCCGCGTCGACCTCGGTCGACTGGTGGATGAAAGTACGCGCCACTCCCCCTGATCGCAACCTGAGAATTTACTTAAGACCCTAACGACATCACTGTCCACTCGAATGAATTCTCGTTGAATTTGGATGGCGGGTTAAGGAGGAACGGGGGAACAAGGATTACGAGGTCGGTGAAAGGCCTTGACGACGAAGGCCTTCGAGATGACGGTTGGAGGGCCATGAAAACAAGTTGTAGAACGGACTATATGAAGCAAGGACCATCGAAACTTAAAACACGGCTGCAAGGGAAAACTTTCGAGCGTCTGATGGAAAAATCATAATCATGTCGGAGCGACAGAATCGACTTGTTGACGTGGGTTGAGGGAGAAGCGCGAACTTGGGTTTTCTGGATGGTGACCTGTGCCGACAGATTTTTTATGACAGCTGCAGTCTTCATGTCAATTTTAAGCAGGGCAACTAGATATATCAATGAGTGTCATTAAAAGTGGAGTCGTTATCAAAATTTTGCAAGATTAATGTAAGATTTTTGATTATGTTGTACTGTCACATGACAATAAATTCCAGTGATTAAGGAGAGAATGTGTTTCAACCTGCAACGAGCCGTCATAATTTTCTTGACGTACCACTTAATTCGGAATTAACCTTATTTGCGGTGTCGAAAGGCCGCGTCACGTTTCCAGGTGTACTTCATTAATATTTGCCGAACTCATTTGACACGGTAAGCCAAACCTCCGGGGTAATCCCACATCAAAGTGAAACATTTGCCCTTGTGGGGAACGAGGAGGAAGTTAAGGATCGAGGGGTTGCTATCGGCTACACGAGATTTAAGGTAGGATATGGGACTCAGGTTTTAATCAGGTTTTCTCCACATGGATCCGACTACACTTGTCCACCTTTCTCGACATCTAACCAGTCCAGCATTGTTATTGTTGCCACGTGTCAGACTGTTTCGTTAATTGATCGCACGTTGTGCTCTGGGATCAAATCACCGGTATTGGATGACAATGCGTCAACGGAGACGTCGAAATTCCCGCATCCAAAGAACGCAACGACCATACGCGATTTTTCACACGCGATCCCGAAATTATTCTTCCCGGGCAGCGCGCGTGCACGAAGCGATGGACCATTCGTGCTTTGACTTCGAAAACCGGACTCCATTGTGCAGGTGCTTTGTGCTTTTTTCCCTCTTTTAACCGCCACCGCGGACAAAGGACGATTCACGCTCGGTAGTCTCTTCCCTCTCTCTCTGCGGCGAGCGTGCGCGTGATGAGAAGAGAAGAATTCGGGAAATCCCACTAGTGCGAATCCCGATGAAAAGTTTTCTTACCTTTTTTATCGCGGTCTCGCTTGCACGACTTCACCGATCGCGCCCCAGTTCTAAAAAAGTTGAAGCTCACGACTGAATAACGCTGAATGAGGATTTATACTGCCCCATTCTTTATGTATCGTCTATTGTCGAGATAGTGAGATCATTTTTTATAAGTCTTTTGAATTAAATGTAACAATATATTGAGATTTTTTAGGATCTCTGCCGCATTCTAATGACAATGACTGCTTTTGATATCTGAAATCTCAAAGCTTCATTGTCAAAATATATCCCGATGTCTTTTTGTCACAATGTGTTGTGTATTTAATTAGAATTTTCGCGATTTCGGCTATTCTTCGCTAAGTCCAAGTGACATTCACGCCGTAACTTTGATCTGAAACAAAGTTGTGTAGTCCATGTCTTTGGTCGTTTTTCGCGCAATTCGTTGCGAACTTGTTCACGACACTTGGAACAAGTTTGGTCTCAGCAGACTAACTGTCGATCGCAGGACGAACGGGAAGGCAACAATGGGACACATCGATTCCAATGTCTCGTTGATTCGAGGTAAAATATCGTTTCACTCGTGGAATTTTTATCGGATAAAGAGGGATTGCGAGAATTATGGAGTCACGTGAAGTTTTTATTCCTCTCGTGTGACCCCGAGCAATCGCGGTCATCAAACGGGTTGAAGTCGTGTCCTTGCGGTACGTGACGGTCTCAACGATGGCGATATGGTTACACGTAGTCGCCGTGACTACAACAATAAAAGGGTCTGTAAGTAGGGCCGTAAAAGATACTTCGAGCTTTTCGACGAGTGTTCTAAAAAAGTAATAGCAGCGAGAGCAAGGACAAGAAAGTGGGTATAGTACCGGAAAGGCGAAGGCGGTGGTGGTCGTGGCACGATTTGGCGTTAGCGCGGCCGCAATCCCGGATAAACCTCGATGCTGGCGTTGCTGCTGCTGCTGCTGCTGCTACTGCCGCTGGACCCCCTCGATCTCTATAGATACTCACGTAAGTCATGTGTCAAGTGAGCTTCGAGGAGTCTCGCGGGATCGACCACGCTCGATCTGTCCCGCAGGGTACACAGACGTCGGGAAATGAGATTGAAATCAGAAAAGGTGTTGACAGGGATTCCGCGAGAATCGTCCGTCGACAAACAATATTTTAATCGAAAATGTACCTCAATTTTGTGGAGATTTCGTTTCTTGCTATTGTTATTTTTTTAATTAACTTTTTACTGCTTAATTTTTAGCTCGTTCATATTTGGGTCATGGTCAGTGGTCGAGTGTAGAAGAAAAAAGTTACAAAACGCAGCTGTAGCACATAAAGTTAGATCGATATGTACAGAATGCGGATTGTTGTAAAAAAATAGCATACTTTGTTTATCGAATGATCGTCATGAAATTGTGTAGGAAGGTTGTGACGCTTCGAAAAATATGATACACGATTAGCCGTGTGACATATTAATTTGGCGTAACCAAGTTAAGTGGAAAATTCGTGCGATTGTCAGACCCGAAAGTCAATTTATCGAACGCGGCAATTGTAATCGATAGAACCGAACCGACTGTGCACATGTTGTAAATGGATGTTCAACGGGTAAACGACATAATAACTGTTAAAAAATACATGGCCGAGAGAATAGAATACACGCGCGCGTAGTAACCATGGAAATGTAATTAAAATTCCCCGGTGAGTGTCTACCGAATCGCTCTTGCACTCGATGCACCGTTTCGCTTGGACATTACAATAAAATTCTATAGTCTGCCGCGGCAGCGCCGGTTGGGAAAGCGAAATTCCCCCAGTGCGAAGGTAATTTATGCATGAATTACGAGGCGCTGGTGTGGCTGGTGGTGCCGCGAGGCGGGAGCGATGACGAGCGCGCGACTCCCGGAAGTTCGAGTAGTTGCTTCGGGCTATGGATTTCTCGTTGTATATGGGGTGTTCTCCGGCAACCGTTTGTGCACCCCGGAAGCGGCGCCCGGAGGGAATTTTCTTTTTTACATACGCGCACTCGCGTTATGCAGAAAATAAAACTCAACTGGCAGTAATTATTCCGGGCAAAGGACGGCGTAAGAGACTCTTGGGGAAAATATATATATATTTTTGCATCGCGCGCCGTTCACATTTATTTTTATTTCATTCCCTTTCTTTAGTTGGAAAAAATGTTCGATTGCAATGTGAAATGTAATTACGTAAAAAACCCTCGCAGGTTCCTGGAGAAACGATTTTATTTTTAAAAAGACACCTGCCGTTGCTGTTGGAAACCGAAAAATCTCGTGATGAACATTGATTTCTCGGAATTTTTAGTCCACTTGGAAGTATTTCGTTTCGGTAGCCTGGAAATGACATGTGAATGACATGCGAACATTTCGTCTGGCGTAATTGATTTGCTAATTTGTTTTTTCCATAAAAAAGATAATTGTTCGTATTTCTCCTCTCCCAATTCCGCCAAATATTTGCAAGTCCACTCAATGGAAAATTTGGCAAACAACAATTTCAGGTAATTGTATGGACACTCGCGATCGAACACATTTTTTCTTTCAGTTAAAAAAAAATCGCCTCTCCGAGATTAGATTTTCCGGTGTACGTGATATATTCGCGAAAACGTACATCAAGGGACTTAACGTACAATTCCGTTGGCACGTTAGCAAGAAGTGGCATATACGTGGGATGCGCGGTATATGCATTAGCGAATGTGTGCTCAGGCATTGCTCCAAGATAGCTGAGAGGAGATGGCTTTGGGGTTTGCGGAAAGCGAAAGAGGAGGAGAGAGCGAGAGAGGAAGGAAGAGGAAGGGGAAGAGAGTGAGAGAGCGAAAAGCACAAAGAGCGCGTGGTAACGGCGTAAAGTAAATCAACGGCTGCTCGCGCTAAATATTTATGCGAGAGCGAGGATTCATTAAGGTCTCACTTCCGGCCTTGGCACCGGGGCTCTTCAATTTCTCGACGAATAGAATTTCGCCTAGGTGAAAGCGTGCGGACGCGGTGTACCGTACGACCCGGCGACGACCCGACGAAGGTCTTTTCCACCGATGCGAAGTTGCCGCCGTCGCCGCGCGTAGGCGTCGGCTGTTATGGGCTGGTTCCCCCGTTTTCCCGTCTGTGTGCTCACGTTCGCCGGTCTGAATCTCTTCCCCTCAGCGGAGTTTCCGTCGCTTCTAATGACTCGGGAACGTCGCGCCGCGCGCGCCGTTCGCGCGCGCTTTGCAAAGTACGCGCCTGTTCTCTTCGCCGTTGTATTGCCAGGCGGAAGTCACGTTACGGCACGAATTTACCGTACTTCGAACGAATCTCTTCGCTGCCGGAAGAAATTACGAGATCGATCATCGCGAAAACATCGCACCCTCAATTTTCTGTAGGAAATTGGCGGTGCGAAACAGTGCATACCGGATTTGTTTGCAATTTTTTAAAAACTGATTTTGGACTTTTTTTTAGTAATGAAAAAATCTTTGGACATTTTGTTTATTAGAAATCCTGCCCCCGGGCCAAAAAAGCCCCAATCGGAGGTCATGAAATTTTCCTTCTCAAATTATTCTACCCCTGAAAACATTGGTTTCAACACAAAGCATTTTATTAAAAGCCTCTTTATTCTATTTTTTTAACAAATAAAAGTTTGTTAAAAAAATTATAATCGCTGAAACTGATTTCTAATTGCAAAGAATATTGTCGACACCAGTGGAATATTATCCGCGTTCCTGAACGAGATATTGTGTTTCGCAAACCATTAAAATGCCATGGGATAATTATTCCCTCAATTAAGCGACACTTATCTCGATATTTTGAAATCTTCCTAAGGACGTAAGACGAGAGAGAATACAATGAAATTGCGATAAGTCGATGATTGCGCAAAACGTAAGGCACCCGCCGAATAATAACTGCTTTACAGCGGAGGACTCGGGGCTCCGGGGAGATCGCAATTCGAGTATCGTGCTACGTTTAAATTGGATTTTACTCTCCGAGGGGGAAAGCTCGCGAGCAGAGCGAGCGAGCGAGCTAACGGCCCGGCGGTCGGCAGCGGGAAGTTGGCGTCTCCTGGCACTTCCAGCGACACCCCGGAGTCTGGAATTTCCAATCTAACCGTCTCCAGTCAGGAAACCGCCATATTTAAGCTGGCCCACCCTCGTATTAAAGCGATAGCACATCTCACGTTCTCCACACGCTCTCTTCTGCACCACTTTGCCTACCCCCTTCCCTCCCCCCCTGATATGCACCCCAAACCGCATCCGTAGCACCGGTGCATTTTTCTTTTCATTTTGTTAAATTACCTTCACTCTAAATTCCTCAAACTGAAAATATAGGCAGCGATAAAAACATACTCGGAAATCAATTTTTTCCACTGGTTTATAAAAAAAACGTATTTATTCATTTATCTATTTTACTCATCTACGCGATAATATTTCTAGAATGTATATAAAGGACATATTCTGTCTCGCTATATATAACGCATGAAAATCATATACGCTCCTGCATACCTTATTTTCATCCTGAGCTCAAAAATCGTAAGAATAATTTTTACATAAAAAATAATAAAAAATTTCCATCTGAATGAACCTGACTCGAATATTTTTTAAAATTATATATATATATTTATATTCAGCCGGTATTGTACGCTATAGGTCTTCCTGGCTATTCCGTGTTCAACAATTCGATGCAATTGCTCGGTATTCGCCCTTGCTCCTTGCTGCTGCGGTATAACTACAAGACGCGGGGGGTAGTATACATGCATCGCCGACAACTACCCACTCTCCACTTTTATTTGCCTAAGGAACATGCGGAGAAACTTGGATATTTCGTCGACTCCGAGGGCCGAGGTAGCGGCACAAGTGGAAACAGCATTCTGTTGGCTTTCTCTCCCGCTGTCGGGGTTGAACTCCATTTCGCCAAAGCCGAACGTCGTCGTTGCAACCTTCACTGGCTTTTCTCGTTACCTTTATTTTTCCCCGCTTCTTATTTCCTCTTTTTTTCTTTCGTTCCCACCCGCCTCCCCACTTTTCTCGAGTGCAATGTGACAGCTGGTGTCGAGAGCCACTTCTTCGACGCCCCGTTCCAAATACGTAACGCAAAAAACTCTCGGGCCGAGTCGGCTGTAATGTGGACGATTCGCGAGCCCTGAGAGTCAGTTTTGTTTACTAAAGATGCCACTGGCGAAGAAACGGCTACCAGATCCTGGCCTTAATCCAGGGCAGGATCCGGCGGCTCTTCCGACACAGCAAACTGAAAGGTTAAGTAAAAAAAGAGCAAAACAGAAAAAGAAAAAAATAGAAAGTCAGTCGCTTCTCTACGAGAACCTTAATGCTTAATGCATCGCTGAGGAAATTCGGCTCTCGTTTTTTTTATTTTTTTATTTTCGAGTGTTTGTGCCAGGAATTAACGATTTTTTTTTGCTGGTTCGTTGGTACTTTTTCCGCGTCCAGAAAATCGTGGCCCAGTGGAAGAAGCATGCGAAGATGGAGGTCACCGGGTCGATGACATTCCGGAACATTAATTTTGCAAGTGTTTCTATTCACGTACCCGGCGTGATCTGTCTAGGCTGTGAAGCGTCGACTCGTCTCGGTTGGGTCCGCGTCGCGTCTTCAGCATCCACCCCGGCTTATACCCACTTAAACTACGGCGAAGGTTCATTGGCCGGCCAGCGGCAAGGGGTTTCTTTTCAGGGCGCTAAAACCGCTGCCTCCGAGGGCTCCGTTTCAGGCCGACGAGAACGAGCACCCAGTCCCCTTTCAAAAACGAGCGCGGTGTTCTCTTGCGTTTAATATTAATGGGAGAATTTGCTACCTCGATACGGAGCTTTCATCCCCGTTCTGCGTACGCCCCCTCCCCCTACCCCCCGTCTTCTTTCCATCTTGGCTCGTCTAACGAGGTCGAACGATACAAAGATTATTCGATATACAAGTGCTCGTCGGAATTTCGCGGTTTTACGACGCCGAAAATTTGTGAAAATGTCTTATTGTAATGCGGAACATTCTGTGTGGAAGGCGTCAAGTCAGCTGGAATATCTGAGAAGAGTTAAAAGGATCAGTCATGCTTAAAAATGGGAAATTTATGAATTTATCTAAATTTCTGGTTCTTCAATAATTGGTACTATCAAAGGTTCTTGAATTGGGGTCTGATTTCTTAACTGAGCGCCGACGAAATGAGTTACGCTCTCCGGTGTAGAAAAAAAAATCGAGAATCAATTTTTCAGTTTCAAGTGCAAAATGGTCCCGTCGAAAAAAAAAAAGAAGCTTTCGGCCGAAACGTCGCACCGATAAATTGAAAACTTTCGAAACGTAACTGCCGGTGACGTCGAATCGGTGCCGAAGGGACGTTTCCGATGTAAGGACGAGAAATATAAGGGTCGAACGGTGAGGCGAGGCATTAGCTTTACGTAGCGGAAGATAAAGAATGAAAAGACGAGTCCAATCGCGCGCGGCGCGAGGTGAATTTCGCGCGGGGCATTCCTGGCCCAGCTCCAAACTCGCCTCTCCCCCCCGCGGCGTCCACGCTCCCGTCTTTCCGGCCGCAGAGGTTCATATCATGCAGGGGGGTGCAAAACCAAGATTGTAAAAGCCGCGGCGGCCGGGCGGTCCTGTCGTAAACGCGAACGCGGACGAAGAAAAAGTCTCTTCAGTAGCGTAAAACCGGCGTGTTATTAACGACCACGGAGCGCTTTTCCCGTTCGGCTTTCACTGCACTTTTATTCTCCCGGAGGATTTCCAAAGCCTCGCCGGACACGACATTCCCGCGACCGTTTTCTTGACCGCGGTGCGTGCTTGCGTTGACCACTGTGCTTTCATCCATGTTTTACAGCTTTTCTGTGTAAGGGACGTTGAGTGAGGTAAGGGGATGGAGTGAGGGGTGGGTTTTTCGCGGAAATTCGCATATCTATGTCACAAACAAACTTGTGCCAATAAAAATAAGGACAGTCTTGACGTAAGACATAACTTGTAGATATAAACAATGATTGGTTACCCCAACGATACTAATATTTCTAAGCGTGAAAAAGTCGAATAAAAACTTTGTTCAAAACCTTACTAAAAATAGTTGAAGACTATATTTGGCAATAAAAAAATTTAATGTGACTAGTAACTGTGAGCATAATTTATTTTATACATGATTCTTGGATTTTACTGACAGTAGACAGGTTCGTCTGGTTATTTCACGAATCCTGCGGGCGACTTTCATCTCGCACGGAGTTTGACCAAAAGATAGTTACGCCCCATCCATTTAGTACAGACTCGGCAGACGTTGAGAAATTCGTAATGTCGACTGCTGCGTGCTGTGAACCCAAAACCACCCCTATTCCACGTTGGCCATATAGGACAGGGTAACACGGCGAAAGTTAAACAAGACCTCGACTTATTGGCTTGGCAGAAGTTGGGGGATTAGTTTCGTGCTTGGTCCTGGCCTCGGGGATCACTTATTACATGTGTCTCGATGTGGCTTACTCTTTGCCCGGTCTATGCTGCAGCCTCGCTGAAACTCCGGGGTCCAAGAATATACACGAAGCGGTTGCTTTATCAGAGCAATATCGCGAGTGCTGTCGCTTCGGCGCGATATTATTCGTGAGAGTAGCTCGGCATTTCGCAAGAGACTTGAATTTCGTGTAAAATACGGAAGATGACTGGGCAAACCGGGTCGGTTGAGACAGATCCCACGTTATTTATGCATTTATATCGCATTTATAATTCCTTTATTTCACTGCATTTATAATTCACATATTTTTTTTTATTAATCCATCGGCAAAAAATGCAGAAATAAACGTACAGAAGCACAATATTTTACAGTAAGGTAATTGACACTTAGATCGAAAAAACACCAAATATTTCAGTGCATTTCTTAAATTGAGTTGGTAAATTTGATTGACCTTATTTTTATTTTATTCCTTTAACGAAGTGAATAATAATAATGACGTGCTTTCCATCCTCTATCGTCAATGTACTGTCACCCTCGTTTGACAAACTCGCGTAAATCTTGAGTGTACCACGTGTATAGATTGGCGAACGTCGTGCGCACACACGGATACAGCGATGTGCATTGCTCGCTGGTAAGGAGGACCACGCGGTCCATTTGCGTGATAACCCAGATCCCAGAAACAATAAGGCTTTGTTCGAAAACGCGCCTAACATAGCACGAGTGGTGTGAGACGATGAGAAAGGGAGGGGAGAGGAGACGCACCTCCACCCCCAGATATCGAGCGTCTCATCAAGGACGCACCGGTGAGCACACCGTGAATGGAGGATTCTGAAAGGGTAGGAAATCGACAGAGCGAAAGACACAGAAATGATGACGGTGCCATCGAGGAAACGAGAAAACGAGGGCATATTATGCCAGCCGCAAAAAAAAAAAGACAAAAAAACCCGTTGCACACATTATGCCCACAATTGCGCGAAGAATTGCTTGCCTGCATTGCTCTTTAATAACAAATGTTCCCGCTGAGGACTACATCGCGTCGATAGAAATTTTCTTCTTCTTTCTGTATTATCGGCACTTAATCACTCGATTGAACCATTTCAGCAATTTAAACTATGATGAAAATTCGGAACGGCAAATAGTCAGGTATCTGACTACGGAAAAATTGGTCACCTGCAGCACATCTATCGTCCACTCGGCAGAATAGCTATGCGATTTTTTTAAAGCTCCGGCGATACCGATATGTGGACAGGAAATTGATTCGGGATCTCGGATCCGCTACGATTATCCATGCAAAGCTGTAGGCTGATCTTCCGTTTCAAGCCACGCCGCGTATCTTCATACATACATGTATATACTATATAGGCGTATTGGTATTCATGGTAGGTGAATAAGAAGCGAGATAAGAAGAGACGTATACTCTCGTCCAGGCGTAAGCCAGGGGTGCAGAATTGTCCGCCTCGGCTAGCGGGTCGAACGATCGAATTTCCGAGGTATCCGGAATTGCGAGAACTTTGTATTGAGGATAAAAGACGAGGCACCCGAGAAACGGGAACGGATCGTAAAATAGATTCTGAGGTACGACCGAGCGAAGAGGTAAGACCCTGGATCAGTAGGTACTTTCAGGCCATCAGGTAACGGGCCTTACCTGGTTCCTGCAAAAAGTCTTCTTCAGTTGATCATAATTATTTGATAAATAAGCAACAGTACAATGTAAGGAAAACTGAAAGTATTGACTTCGTTCCAAACAGTTTCCATTTGCGGCAAGAGAAACACGTCGGTTTAATCTTGCCACAAATAGTTATCCGTTTGTGGCAAGCGAAGTCCCCTTAGCGCAGATATTATTTAGAATCCAGCCGAATTCAGGCAAAACGCGACTAAGCGACGTTTCAGAGCAGTTAGCAAGCAAGAACAAGTACCACGTCATCCCATTAACATTGCTGCACATAGAACCAAGTGCACCGCCGCATTTGAAGTGCAATTGGGATTCCGTTGCTCTGGCGCCATCAAACCTCACCAAACCGTCATTCCTACCAGTCTAGCGGTATCCGCCCTATGGAGCAATGGATTTATTGTACCGCCTATGCTTTTCCCTCCCTCTCTTCTTCCAACATCTCCTACGTCTCCTTCCACCGAGTCTTTCCAGTCCCATATGGAAGATCGTCGTCAGAAGCCCAGGATCACCGACGCCATTTCTCTTCCCGGGCGTCGCTCAGGACGACACTCGAGCGCGCTCGGCGCTTGACGACAACGACGACGGCGACGACGAGCACTGAGCGCCCATGAAACCTGCCAGAGAACACTTCTCTCGCCGACTACGCGATTTCACCTCACGTCTACAATATCTCAGCGTCGACTCGACTCGTCTCTCCGCCGTTGGCTTATCCGTAAGCCAGAATCGGGAATCGTCACTTCCTGTGGGCACTTTGCCGAACGCGCGGGCGTATATAGCGTGCATCCCCCGCGCACACACAAGCTCGTTGAGGGGTAGGACACCACACACAGAGAGAATGGCATAGTGCCTTGTCGCGAACTTCGGCGGCGACAACAACTCTCCGAGGGTTTAAAGTAGAAAGGAGGCGTCTGCCATTTCACCCATCCAACCCCACCCAACCACCCCGCCCGCTTCCCACTTCCCACACACTTGTACCACTCACGAGAAGTCTTTCGTTTGTAGACGTTTCCGGCTTTTTCTTTCACTCTGCCTCGATTCTACGTTTTTCCTTTTTGTTCCGAGTCGAACAAATTGACTCGTGACTTAGCCTAAATGTGTGAGGGTTATTTGGGTTTTTCTTTGTGCTGGGTAAAATAAATAAATCCCACTATCTAGGGTATTTTTTTCATGGAAAGGGGTTCAGTAGGGAGTTTTTTTTTAGGACACTTCAACGAATGCGGTCGACCCATCGCGTCGACCATTATTTTTCTAGCTTGTCAGCTGTATAAAGCGGTTACAACTAGGTTCCACGGTTTCCCAGTGCGGTCTCTCGCTTCTTTTGACTTCGCACCTGTCTTGCGAAGACGCTCGGAAAGTAATCTCGCCGTTGTCGCGAAAAGCATTGTCAGAAGTGTCGCCGCGGTTCGTGCGCGTGATGGGAAAGAAATAAGTAACGTTAACGGATCAAGGCGACGACGGTAAAACGGTCAGAGAGCTAAGAATGCAACCGCGTCCCGGGGGAACGCGAAGCCATATATCTGCGGTGCTCGCTGAGTTTTGATCGTAAATCACTTGATTTCGCAAAGGGCTTGAGCAGGGACCAATAGCAGAATTCTCCAGAGGGCTCCGTGGTCTTGTACAGTGGGGCAGCAAAGGGATCTGTATCTGACTCGTTTCTACGCTTTTCTTCCTGAGTTATAGCTAAGTTTGTCTCCTTCCATTGGGCATTAGTTATGCCCAATAGAAGGATAAATCAAATGGGAAAAATGTCTCATCGAAAATTTCAAGAGAGACGTACGAGAATATCACAATGGAAAATGTAATATTCGACTTATCTTTTGACTCAGAGAGACTAAAATAATGCCACACAAAACTTACCTTATGGATACGAGTATCATGGCGAATATTAGATATTTTCCAAGCAGTGGCACGACCAGCGACGTCGGTGGAATGATCTCCACGACGAGAAGGAAGAACACGTGGAGACTAATAAGAATGGAGATCGATAGCGTTACCTGCAATGAGAAAAGGTACTTTTTATACAAGGCGTTCGTTTTTCGTTTCCTTTATTTCATATAAATTTCTGGATATGCAAGTAAGTAAGTAACAAGAAGTCACTCACAAAATCTCCACCACCAACTCGACTTTAGTCGGATTAAAGACTTATCAGCCCTAAAAACCAAGATACTGGCAAATAGAGATGCCACAAGAACTGATTGGTAGCACGTCAAAAAAACAATTTGTCGCAATCGTTCAACGTCTTCCTCAGGCAACGGTCGCTTTGTCGTCTCAGCCTAATAAACTACAGACATTTCGGAAGTTTGATCGATTCCGCTACACCTCATAACTTATCAGTTTATCGCCAACGTCGCCCGGAGCTCTCATTGGAAAGCCTCGCACGCCGTGGGAACGCATTTCTTAGTGTGTCGGTCACATGCCTCCAAGATTTTTCCCCATCATGCCCGTGTTGTCGCGACGATAAGAACAAGCCGAGCGGGTTTACGGGTTGCTCCACGGGATGTCGCACCGTCGCGAACAGGGAGCTCGGGTGGGAAATTCGTATTTATTGCCGGGATGAGGAACGCACCGAGGTCTACGGTGAGAGTTTGGTTCTTCGGGGAGACGAGAGTGGTAAGGTACGACGCTGAGAGAGAGAAAAAAAAACAGGAGCCAAGGAATATGGAGAAGAAAAAGGAAGTGCAGGAAAAAACGTGCGAGAGAAACACGGAGATAGATGAGAAAATAGCCATATACAGTCCCCGTGGGGGAGCCCGGAGAGGACGTGAACTTTCACGAGGGCTGGTAAATCCATTCTTTCTGATAAATGAGACAAATAGGTAGTCGAGTTTTGTCCCCCACGAGCACGTAAGACGTACACGTATATACTACATATACATACACGTATATATATATTGTATATATATCAGTCTGCGAGACAGCGTGTTGATCGAAAGTGGTGAAGTAAGTAAAAGAATGGCGAAGGGAAGAAGGCGGCTGCGATCCAATAAAGGGAGAAAGTCGCACGTCGATGAGGTACAGTCTAAAAAAACGTCCCTCTCTCTCCCGTTCTTTTTTTTATTCTGTTTTGAACTCATCTTTCGCACTCTCCACGAGTGCGCGATTTTGCTCGGCTGTCTCTGCTAATGGCAAAACGATATTTGATTGTTATTCCGGCCTCGAGAAAACATCCGGGGTGAAGGGGCAAAGAAAAGGAGACAAAAAGGCGAAGGGAGTGTTATTGCTGAAGGGCGCAGTGGAAACGGCAGCAGCAGGATCAGACCTAGGAGAGAGGGCAATGACTCGTCGTGCGGCGACGATTCGAGCACTCGGTCGGAAGCTTGTGGGCGTGAGACAAAATCCAAGTGAAAAGTATTGGGGGTCCGAGAAGCGCTCGTCACTGCGGGCAATATAATTTCTCCACGTTCGCTGGATACGGATCCCATAATCCCCGGCGAGAGACGCAATTACATCCGGTAATCTCGTGTAATTTCGTTCCCTCTCGATGGCTGATTCCATTGGACGTGGCCGCGCGTCCACGGGGCGATAATGAAGGACGGAAAATAGAATCGAAGTGTGCGGGAAACTGCGGTTTTTTTTCGCTGTCAGGTGGACGAAGACGTGGACTTGGTTTTTCAGTAGTAAAACTGATCTTCCCTTCTTTTACGCATGTGAGCCATGAGAGTCTGCACTGTACTTCGATTCTTCACGACTCGGGTGTTAAAATAAATAAATGGTTTTTCAATGGCAAAAACGATATTTCTCTCTTTTACGGTTGTGAGCCATGAGAGTCTGCACAGTATCTCGATTTGCAAAGTCTCGGGTGCTAAAGTAAATATTACACCAGCTGCGTGTTTTACGTTGTGGCGCAAAGCACGGAGAATTAATTTCCTCTTCGGTAATTGTACAAATATTGGTGTAATAACCAATAGTTGTAATACCGATAATTGACTCAGGTATCGCCTCCCCCTCCGCTCCCGCCCCCGCACGAACGGAATAGCCAAACAAGCACGTTTCACGTATCGTGTATGCACAGTTACAGCTCCGGGAGCTCGTGTATATTTTTTTTCCTTCGTTTTTACAGGTCGAACTAAAATAACGGCGGCAGTAACGGGAGACTCGGGTGGAGGCGGCGCGCGAGTGCGAACGATACTTCGACATTGAATAAACGAGCGGACGCTGCGGAATTCATGGGAAATCGAAGCTCGGATCGAACCCGAGCGTTTTATGCTGATAGCAATAGAAACGAAAGCTGCGCTTTTGTTCGCCACCCCCTTCACCCTTTTTTGTTTAGGGCGAGGGTCGTGGGCGGTTTTCTTGTTGCGCTTTTTTATGTTTTTAACGCGAACGATTAGTCACGCCTTCCCGCAGGAGCCACTGTCGCAATAACCTTACCGTAATGCCTCAGGCCTGGAGTGGGCTGGGGAGGGTGGAGGGGGGCAAGTTTAACGTGACGGACTCATTAAACTCAAAAGAGTTCATTGCTCAAGTGCGCTACGACTGAAGTTGCTGGGACGTGAATGCAACGTCTCGGTATTCCCCGCTGGCCGACCTTCCACCGTCGTCCATTGTTCTCGTAAATTCCCGCAGTCACTTTTGCCGCAGATGATAGTTTAACGATATATGAGAAGACACTTAAAACTGTTTTCAAGCTTACGACCCGCAAGATCTAAATAGCCTGGACGGACGCTAATTAGATCAATTCTCGTTTTTGATTTTTTTTTAAATTCTCGCAGTTCACTTTTGCGAAGATGATAATTTAACGATATATGAGAATGCACTCAAGTCTGTTTTCAAGCTAACGACCCGCGAGATATAAATAGCCGGACGCTAATAAGGTCAATTTTCGCTTTTAATTTTTTTTATGTCGCTGAGCCGCTCGGATTGACGATAAAGACACTTTTTTGTGCGGTTCGTTAGCTGCATAATCAGCATTTTTTAAAGCCTTTTTTTACAGCTTCAGTAGGCCAGACTCGGGGTAAATTGTGTTTTAGTAGCGTGATCAGACTTGCGCCGGGTGAAATGTTTCAGTTGAGGGGCAAGTTTGTGTCAACGGTGAAAATGCATAAAACGTGACACGCATCTTCGGAACAAAAGTTTACTTATCAGTTTATATTGAATTTAATATGTTTTTGGAGCAATAGCTATTACATAGCAAAAAAATTATAATTGAAAAAAAAAGTTGAGGTGTGCGAAAAATGTGGAGTATAAATTAAATAAATGTGGAGTAATACATCTCTACTTCAATTAACAAACTTTATACTTCGTACAACCCGTATTATATTTCCTCGACTCGATTTCCCAGTATATAATTAACGGATACCAGCGTACTTCAAAATTTTAGATTTTATTTTAATAACGCTCTTCGCAGTTGCTCAACGATTTTCGTTCAATTATGCGGAACGGCTCGGTCGCATCGTATTTTCTCAACGAAAATTTCGCCGTGGATAATCAGCGGACATAATGACGTATCTATCTTTGCGTCTGAAATGATAACGGACAGACGTCCGTTTGCGAGCGCGTTTGCCATTTTCAGCACGAGCCCAGTTGGCAGCTGCTGAATTATTTGAGGTTCAAACGTGTATCCCAGCCTAACGCGATGAATTAGTGTGACAACCGACCCGACGCTTCGCTATTCCCGCGCTCGACCGGATAAAATATATTTCCAGCACTTTGGGTGATGTTCGCGGTGCGGGAATAGTTGAAATAATATTCCGAGATCACTCGGGCCATGAGACGTTTTTATCTCGTATTCTCGTTTCATGCATTTCATACTCCAACCGGTGGGAATAAGGCGTGAGTCGCGGGGGCCGTGAATTTTTCAATCGACTTGAGCGACGGGTTACGCTCTCGAAAGCTTAAACTATCTCCGTGTCCCTTTCATCCTTCCGCTCCGCCATTACTCGCCGCCGCGTCTCACGGGATAGATTCGCGCAGGAGCCACGACGTCGTCGACTCTTTCGCTGCGTCAAAGACAGAGCCCGCGACACCGTACCGAGGAAGACTCGGGACAATGTCTTTTTATAACTTTATACAAGTTTATTTATAACGAGACAGGAGCGCGACGCTTCCCAGGCTCCGGGCAATTATTATACGTTGGGTTGAATAAAACAGGAATTTGATACTTCCGTCTTCTTTTTCTAATTAGCCTTCAGTTTTTTTTACTACAACGATGATACTGAGACGGGCCGATTTCTTCATTTTTCTTTAACGTGAAAACCGTCTCCGTTCCCGGCATAAAAGAGCCGACGTCTTGATCTCGAAAGCCACTACAGTTACATCAGGAGCGAAAAAAAATGCATCCGAAATTAGTCTGGACGTAACAGACACGATACGCGGTATTGATAATGCAGTGAAGTAGCGGTAATAGCGTGAAGTAAGAAGTAATGGTGAGAAACATACAGAGAGTGAGCGGTTCGCGGAGCAGGGAAACGTCAAACGCGCGCGCGTCTTACCCACCTTGTGCGAAGTGTCGCAACGGCCACGGGTCGATGAGGGATGGGTCAATATTTTCCTGTGGCCAACACGACTGGCTTCTCGGTGAACCACCGCGATGAGAAGCCCAGCGTTCGCCGACTGCCCACCCACTCAATATCTTTCACTGTAGTTATATACGAGCAGATGGAACGAGAGCGCGGAGCCAGGAAGCGAGACTCTCGCGCCGAGAGTCACGAGTCACGAACCTCTCTTTGCTACGCTTCGCTTCACGGAAGAACGAACGGTAAAGGGGATAGCGCTGCACGCGGTCAGACCCGGTAGTTTCCACTTACCTACCCCGCGGGGACCAGACGCAAAGGCTTTACTCGCCTCGGGCGCGTGTATAGGTATACAACGACCCGAAGAAATACTAATTATGCGATCGGCGTGTACTTGTCGCAACGCGCCAAACGAATGGCCGTACTTGCCTCGAGTTTCAAGTATAGGAGATGTGTAAAGAAATTGTAATTTTACGCTCGGTGGATAATCCTTGCCATGCGCTGAATAACCGCACGATGCCTGGGATGGTAAAAATTGGTTTCCTTTCCACTACTCTGAGGATTTTTTGAATAAACAGTGTTATTAGTTGCCACTGGTCAATTTTACTTACAAGAATCTTAGTCAATTCTCGATTTAAAAAAATTGTTATCCTCAAGTAATATCGTAAAGTTTTTTTAAGGCTATAATCTGGGCTTCGTTGATATAAAAATAAATTTTGTGCAATAAGTTAGACGATGTATAGAATTGCCAAATACTGATTTCCACGTAATCGAGAATAATAATTTTATTTTAGCAATCCCTAATAAAAATGATTATTTTTTCACATATCTTCATTTTGGGGATGGAATTTACAACCGGCACTACGTGTTCGGTAATTCGAATCGCGGATACAAGTGCACTTTATCCAAGGTATGCAAATACGCGAGCCATATTTATTGCATTAGTATACCGAGCGAGTTTAAAGAAAAGAATCATGAATAAAGTGTATTCCCATCGGTGCTGCCGCACTGTTCTCGTTGGATAGAAGGACTCTCGAAATTTGCAATCACAATGATAAACGGCACTATGTAAAATTGATATTGTATGTTTCGCTGAGCGGCAGAGAGACGCGATCGCGCGGGACTTGAATATTGATGAACGCAGCGTGAATCAGCATATTAAATCCATCCACCCCTGGGCTGCTGCCGGCGTGATGAAATTTATCCGCGGAACGATCGAGAGTCGCCGGAAAATATATTGTTCGTTGAACCCTTCGGTGTTTTTTATTTCACACGTTTTTAGCTGGTTTTATTTTTTAACAAAAATCAAATGACGAAATGATTACGTGAGCAGGGCCAAGTCGAATTAATTTTTTATTTACAATTTACAATTATCAAAAATGTATGTATGGAAAGTGTTGCAATAAAGTTGATCAGATTTCACATTTACGATTTAATAACAATATAATGCCAATTTCGTACTGTGGATTTTTGATGAATTGAAACCCGGTCTTTTGGGAAATAAAAAAAATGTCTGAGGATATTTGAGGAGTCTCTTTAATGTCAGGGCATAAAATGCCTGGCTGCACCTCGCTGCTTTCCGGACAAGGAAGGCCACTTGGTTGGAATCAACCACCGGAAAGTTGCCCGTCGAAAATTTCAAACGTTCTTCCGCACCGAATTATGACGATGCGACGACGGGACGACGAAATTCATGCAGACTTATCGAGCGATAAGCCGCCGAGGAGATTGGCCGGTGTGGCTTTCGACTGCGATGGCAGCGGAAAATGCGCGACGCTGGAATATTACTTAATATCGATTCCATCGACTCCGCCGATATGTACGTGAAACGCGCGACGCGTCGGCCGACCGAGCGCTTGGTTGACCTCAACGACCTCGATCGCAATTTTTCCACGAAAAATAAAAAAAATTCACCGCCGCCTCGACTTTGCCGCGCGCGGTGTGTAGGCAAATTGTCGACTTGTTTGTTGAAAATCGCTCGACCAGGGCCCTCGACCATTGAGCCAGGGAAAAGTATTCTTCCGTGACGTGACTTGAGAACGAAAAAGGGCCGGCACTGTCAGCAACGGTGGCAACGGGAAATAAAACGAAAAAGCTCTCGGCTGGGTTGGAAATTTGACCGAGGAAGAAGGGTCGGATTGGATTTTCTGCCGCTCGGCGATATATCGGTAGATTTTTAGAGGGTTCGATTTGATTGCTTCTGATAGTGTTTTTTTTTTCTACTAGAATTCGAATAACGTGTTCGACGTTTTCGGACTTCGTCGATACATATGTTTGATTTTTATGAAAAAAAACGAGTTCAAATAAAATTAATTTACCAGGTCATGAGATGAAAACAAGCAATTTCAATGAAACAGAGTAAATTTACTTAGGAAAAATAAATGTCACGCCAAACGGAATTCACTCAGCACATTCGAAAAAAATTTTGACACAAATTCTGTCGGCTCTACATGAAAAAATTATTTTGGTTCGATGCAAGAAGAACCCAAATTAAACAAATAATCAGGCCCCTGAACCAACAAAGTTTTCAAGTGTGAAAAAGGTGAATGTTGACACTGTCCCTCAGTCTAAAATTTGTTTTCCCTATTTTTGTTTCTTGTATATAGTAGTGGGGTGATTTCGGCGATAGACTTTCTCATATTTATCCGCTACGGTGGCGCTGGCGTTCGTTGTATCCACATCAGGGGGAGAGAGACAGCGAATGGCCGCAAGCACAAAGAGGGTTTTCGGTACGAGGACTCAGAAAACGAAACGCAGAGAGGTAGCTGGAGCGAAAGGCCCGGGGGCTGTCCAACGAAAGGTGATAGGGGCAAAGGCCCGGGCTGGAAATGAAAAATAGTTCGAGCCGACACACACAGACGCGAGAGGGAGCGAGAACGAAGGCACGGAGAAAGCCCCGTACAATACCCGCCGGCCAGATAAGAGGAAAATAACGAGCCCGACAGACGTACACGAAAGGTAACTAATTCTCTCTCTCCCTCCTCTCATTCTCTCATTCCAGCTTTTATAGAGTAGCTCGCTGCATTCCCGAACGCGCGCAACGTTCGTTCGAGCTCAACTCCAACGCCGACCCAACGCGAAAGTTTGATCCCCTGCATCGAGTATTATTGATGATCGGTGGCAATTAAATTTCACCGTTTATACGAGAAATATCGAGCGACGTATACGGGGCATTCCGACTAAAACGTAAAGGCGCGAGACTAAAATTTACAGCTGTTACTTATTGTGGTAAATAATTACGTGAATATTACGCCTATCATTGCGGGGATTTCAAGAGAGGTATTCAGAGGTTACATTTTGCGAGCTAAAACCCAGGGAGTGCGCTCCCGTAACTACCGTGTTCATGAACTTTTGCATCGGGATAATCCACCGTGATAACGATAATTTTTCTATAGCCGATAAATTATACTGCCTGATGTAAACCAAAGAAAACTGCCGACGATAAAATGTTTAAAAGGTGAAAAAGATGCGAAGAATGAAAAAAGTTGGTGAACGCGAAGGGGCAATAATTGTGGATAGAGCGACCATAACTTTTTTAATGAGGCTGACCCGCAGATTAAACAACAGTCGAAAATAATGCTACTCTATTTTTATTTCATTAAAAGCATAAAATAATAAATATTTTTCGAGCAAGTAAAAAATGGTTGTAATTGCAACTCTGCTCATTATTCCCACAATTTCGAATGTGGTATGGAAATAAAGATTCAAACATTCCCAACAGAATGTATTATAGTTTCAATTTGACTTCATTTGAATTCCGATTGGCTGGCCAATGTAAAACACAAATGTGTTACTTAACTTGATACTAAAAGTAAGAAAAAAATAAAGATAAGCGTATTCATAAACAGGCTATGTGCCAGAATCTATATCGAGTGCAAAATTGCAAGAATTAAAACCATAATCAAAATCACGAGACACTATCCTCCCCAAAATATTATGTTTTTTTTTTTCTTTCGTAAAAATGTGCGGTGCAATTTATTCATCCCGGTATTCGCGAAGCAGAGTTACGTTTTAGCTGCAATAATTTCTGAAATCGAGTTACGCAGAGGTATACGTTAAATTTATCAGGCACGGTGGAGTTTAATCGTTTCTCTATCCTCAGTAATAGAAACGGTATACACTTGAGGGCAGAATTTCGCCGGTGACTTCGGGCCCGGGATGCGGGCGAAGCGAGAGAAAGATAGACTAGAGAGAGAGAGAGAGGGAGGGTGAGACGGGGGCATAGAGAAAAGCGAAGTCAAACCTTCTCACCGCGCTCAGAGGCTGGCTCGACATAAATGTACCGGTGGTTCCAAGAGTTAACGAGGCACCTGACTCGCTTAGCTAGAACCGAAGTGACGTAAACGGATTAGCTAACACGGGGAATTGGCCTTCGCTTCGGTGAATTCGTGCTATATATATATATACATATACACACACACACATATATGTGTGTACGCGCATATATATGCGATGCATACTTGTACAGCCTGCGGCTCTGTTCAACCACGAACTCAGTTCCAGAGCTTTGCGTATAGCGAAAGTGGTGTGTGTTCGTGGATCACCATTGTACTACCGAGAACCGCAATAAAATTTACGTCCCCCGGCATGATATCGCGGGAATCCCTGCCATCGATATCTGCCCTACCCTCAAATATGCTCCGGATGGAAATTCGGGCTTGCACAAAAAAAAGTGCGTTGCTGGATTAATGCATTCCATGCCTGGAAAAAAACGCGATCCGCTCGTTCTTTCGTTATTTGCTTGATGCAAATAACGTGCAAATAAAATCTGCAGCTTTTGGCTTTGCTGAAGATGAACCCGGCGATAGGAAAATAATTGATAATTTACCATGAAAAAAGATTTTAACTTTTCTTGTTTTAATCACTTTTATGAATATCTTTGCACACATAATGCACCTCTAAAGACGTGTTCAATACAGTAGATCGTTTGTACATTTCTTGAATAAAACGTTGATGCATCATTTGGTAAATATCGTCAGAATTAATGCAATACGTTTGTTCTTAGATGTTCTCCACTGAGAATAGATGAACTTTTCAACTTGCGACGAGATCTTAAGGCACGATTAAGAAGTTGCGAACTCCGGCGCCGGGACGTTTCAGGGATGAAATGAAAACTCCGCTTGGCGGAAGATGGAAATTACTATTAATTATTAAGCGAGAGAGCGATAAGTTTGCGTCTTCACTGACCTTCTCGCCGCTGTCGCTCGGTAGATAGAATGTCAGAACGGTGAGGAACGATATTCCCATGCATGGAATTATGATGTTTACGGTGTAAAACAGAGTCTTCCTTCGCATCGTTATGTTGAATGTGATGTCCAGGTAAGGCTCGTCGCAGCAAGTGTAAAATTTTTCGTTTCTGAAACAAAAGAGTTATGATCATTTCAAGAGATATGATACAACGATTTATTATCGTTTTTCAGACTAATATCCAAAGTATGTTTTATCGTTCCAATCAAATAAGTCCCTTCTTTTTATGCAGCGTTCATACCAATGAGCTAATCGTATAAGTAGACGGGACTGTAAATCCAAATAAAACCTTTGCTACTTCAGTCGACAGTAGGTTACTTCTAGGCTCTGAATTATGCAACAAGTTTAGAGGGCGAGGAATACATCCTCAATGTATAGTAATTTAATTCACTGAATGTTAGAGCTTCTCCTTCTCTCGCGACTAAATACGTCCTAGCAATTCTGAGTGTTTGGTACCTACTCGAGAAATCCAATCGCCATTTGTATTGGCCACTTTCTAAGCCTTTGGTACCCTTGCTGAGTTTATTTGACGATACAGACGAGCACTTGTTGCCTTTCACAAAAAGTCACTCGCAGCTTTGGAGGACTTTGAAATCGGATTTTTTACATCTTATTGCCAAAGTCTTTTTTATTGTACTAGGCTAATCACACGCGCTAGCGCGCGTGCCCTAGATACTTTTGCGCTGCTGCGCTCCTAAAAAGTTTTTAAAGGGTAAATCACAACTAAAAACCCCTTGTACAGTTACTTTTGATAAAAAAAAAAAAAAAAAAGAAATATGTCGTTTTGCTTGGAAGAAATTCTAGATCTGGCCGCCGGGCCGAAATCCGCTCAAATCGGGGTCACGAAATTTATGTTTTCAAAATATCGATTTTTAACCTATACCATCGTTCTCAAGTCGCATATTCTACCCCTGAAAACAATGGTTACAAACCTTTTTTAGTTGATTTTGAAAAAAAAAAAAATTTGGTCGAACAGTTTGTCAGAAATCGTAGATCTGGCCGCCGGCCCGAAAACCGCCCAAATCGGGGTCACGAAATTTATTTTTTCAAGATATCGACTTTTAACCTATACCATCGTTCTCAAGTCGCATATTCTACCCCTGAAAACAATGGTTACAAACCTTTTTTAGTTGATTTTGAAAAAAAAAAAATTTGGTCGTACAGTTTGTCAGAAATCGTAGATCTGGCCGCCGGCCCGAAAACCGCCCAAATCGGGGTCACGAAATTTATTTTTTCAAGATATCGACTTTTAACCTATACCATCGTTCTCAAGTCGCATATTCTTCCCCTGAAAACAATGGTTACAAACCTTTTTTAGTTTATTTTGAAAAAAAAAAAAATTTGGTCGAACAGTTTGTCAGAAATCGTAGATCTGGCCGCCGGCCCGAAAACCGCCCAAATCGGGGTCACGAAATTTATTTTTTCAAGATATCGACTTTTAACCTATACCATCGTTCTCAAGTCGCATATTCTACCCCTGAAAACAATGGTTACAAACCTTTTTTAGTTGATTTTGAAAAAAAAAAAAATTTGGTCGAACAGTTTGTCAGAAATCGTAGATCTGGCCGCCGGCCCGAAAACCGCCCAAATCGGGGTCACGAAATTTATTTTTTCAAGATATCGACTTTTAACCTATACCATCGTTCTCAAGTCGCATATTCTACCCCTGAAAACAATGGTTACAAACCTTTTTTAGTTGATTTTGAAATAAAAAAAATTTGGTCGTACAGTTTGTCAGAAATCGTAGATCTGGCCGCCGGCCCGAAAACCGCCCAAATCGGGGTCACGAAATTTATTTTTTCAAGATATCGACTTTTAACCTATACCATCGTTCTCAAGTCGCATATTTTACCCCTGAAAACAGTGGTTACAAACCTTTTTTAGTTGATTTTGAAAAAAAAAAATTTGGTCGAACAGTTTGTTAGAAATCGTAGATCTGGCCGCCGGCCCGAAAACCGCCCAAATCGGGGTCACGAAATTTATTTTTTCAAGATATCGTCTTTTAACCTATACCATCGTTCTCAAGTCGCATATTCTACCCCTGAAAACAGTGGTTACAAACCTTTTTTAGTTGATTTTGAAAAAAAAAAATTTGCACGAACAGTAAAAAATCCTGGACCTGGTCGCCGGGCCGAAAACCGCCCAAATCGGGTTCACGAAATGTATTTTTTCAAAATATCGCATATTCTACCCCCGAAGACACTGTTATCAACCTTTCTTTAGTGGATTAAAAAAAACGATATTTGACAGAACTGTCAAAGTTAACACGGACAAATGAACTTGGACTCGGTCTGAGAGTCTCGGACAATCACAGCACGAATAAACTGCTAACAATGCTTTCCGATACTCATGAACTTTTTAAAAGAGGGATATACGTCTCTTTTCATTTTCTACTCAGGGTTTCACATTTTGCAAAAAAAAAAAAACAGTGATACTTATTGCAACTTAAAGGCTGTTTACGACGCCCTCAACAGGCTAATTGAATTTTACAAAGACTAAGCTGTTTCGTTCCTGAAAAATAACTTTTCGTGAGTGCGCGCCGTTCCTGCAGAGTCGCCAAGACAACAAAATTAAATTCCACGATCGACGATGGTTGGAATCCCAATTTTTAGCGAGTCTGTAAGGTGACGAGGGACGACGGGGGGGGGGGGGGGGGCAGGCGAGAGGGTTGTGTGTACGTCTGGCGCTCTGAAATCGTGGTGGGGGATCGATGCACGGAAATATCGACAGGACAAAATCGACTTTTTCCAATTATACTGTCATACCAGCGCCGCGAGACGCGTCGGAAATCTTCGAACTCATTACCCAGTAGAGCTTGCGCTGTCAACACAGCGTACTTCTTCGTCATTGGCAATCTGGTAGCCCATTTTTAGTGTTAAATCTTTAGCAAAAAAAAAGTCTAATCTACTGGAAAAAGTGTCTATATTTCACTGAACTCGACTCGAAACACGTGACGAGAAAAAATGCCACTGCATAAATGCTACTGATTATATTTTGTCGGTGTGAACGCGCCACGTGCGTTGCGTTCACCGCGACGTTGAGGGCGCGGGGAACAACGAGAGTAAACGCAGGAGGCGCAACGGGGGCGCTGAAAGGTGCGAGAGAAATTACTAGACGAATGAGGCGACTCACCTAACGGCAGGCACTTCCAGTATGTCCCATTCCACGGACATGTAGAACTCGGATAGGTCGACGCCCACGTCGACGACGTTGCTCCCCGATTTCTCGTCCATGTGCCTCAGGTCGACCTGCGTTACACGATGACGACGTTACAGTCAAATAACATTCCAAGTTAAAAGACTCACTGATAAGAACAATCCGAGTGCCGGCAGCGACGAACGTTGCGAACTAGACGATATTTATCAGCGAGTTTTTTAAACTGTCAACTACTTAATAATAATAACAGCAATAATAATAATAATAATAATAACAATAATAATAATAAATACAGTAATAATACGCATAAATGTCTGATGCGATTCACTATATGCGTCATGTCTCTCTATAATGCACGAAATAAAACAATGCCAAATACGCTCGCATTGTCATCGTAATAATGTAAACAATCGTCATTATCATTAAAACCCATAAAATTTGTCAATTAATAATAATGTAATTCATCGAACAAAAACATCGATTACAGGCGTTTGTAAAGGCACAGAGATGTCCACACAGCTCCCGCAGGCACAACGTACGGTCGTCAATACAGTCTTTTTGAAGCATGGCGCTAAGAAATGGTACAACGAAAATACGATATATATACATACATACTATATGTAACGCGTATGTATATTACGGGCAGTTTCCAGGACACTGACTCGGACGTAGAGGCAATTTTCAACGCTCTTTATGGGTTACAGCGATGCCTTGGAAAAAAAGGTTTAGGAGGGCAGATCCTCCTTGACTAAAGGCCGTATACTAAAAAATGACTTGAAGGTGTCCGCCACGCTCAGTCGGGACAACATACAATCTGCCATCTTTTTTATGCAATAAGCTTCAAACGGAAGCAGAGTCCCATCGCCTGAGGGGCACTTGAAACTTGAATGTGGTAAGTCAAATGCACTGTACAGCACGATTACAAAAGCGGCTGATGTTGGTATCGGTATCGAACCAATTTGAAGCTCCTGAATGGAAGTGCGCACGATTGCTCCGATAAGTGACATTTGCGCGGTAATAATAGGTGGACACTTGATTTTCCCCATAGGACGTCCTGAAAACTGCCTCTGGTTATGCATATACGATACACACGTGTATACGTGTATACGCGATCATATGATATATATGTATATATGTATATTTGTCCGGCTATGCACGGCTGTGAACACACAAGGCATGAAACGTATCTAGAGACCTCGAACAGAGTTGGTTTGGCTGGTCGATGCGATAATACAGTAGTGGCCCGGGTTATACGTGGAACCCCCTCGAGGTGATACGACATTCGGTCACGCAGCCTCGTGGTCCGGGTCGTGGACTAGGTGCAAATGTAACTTTCTCATCCGGACCAAATTATTCGAGGCATATCCGGGCGTTCGGTGACGGGACAACCGGACCAAATATAATGGAAATTGACGGGTGCGTCGCGATCCAGAGGACGTCGAATGGGGAAACACGAACGAGGGAAATACGAGGCACACAACCTTTGTGCGAAAAGCATCCGAGGGGTGTTTAACCCTATATATATGCTCGTAACATTTTCTCTTATCTCTGGGACGATGCGTGATAAAATAATCCAATGCGGATTGCGGCAGAGCGTGACTAATGAGCCTTATCTGGCTGCTGGGATCAATCTGATTCCTCTAATCACGCTTAATTGCGCGGATTTGTCATCCCATTTGGCTCGGACGCTGGCGAAATCAGCGTCATTCATAGAAATTACGGAAATTTAATTACACCCCGATGTCCGGCGCGCGAGGTGCTGGCCTGGAAGTGGACGACGCGGTCGGGATCAATGCGTGATTTGGAACACAGTCCAACCCTATGTGACATCACTGGAGCCAACTGGAGTCATCTGGACACATTTTATTCTCAATGAAACGGAATGATTGCCGATATCGATGAGGATTTGCGGCTAAAAATACCGCAACATGTCCGAAGAAGAAAACCAGTGGTTCGTCGAAATCACGGAAATGTAATTACTCATGTCCGATGCACAGGGTACAAGCTCTACGATGAACTTTACATGGGTTTACCAATGCAGGATTTCGAACAGTTTCTGGTAACAGAGACATGACAGCTGAATACAGTTTGGCTGTATCCAAACAGCGACTTGTCCCTCGGGGTGCGAGATCTGGCATTGACCTCTGACCCCCAAAATTTTCCTCGACATCAAACGGAGCAATCGTCGCAATAACGGATTCCATGACGCGCGACGCTGTTACATTTCCAGACGAAAACGCGTCGATCCAATTTCCAGATTCAGGTATTCCCTTCTCAAGACGGGAGAAATTCCGCGCGCCGCACGATTGAACAACGTCGAATTCGATTATCTTTCTGGGATCGTGCGGAGAAACTGAGGGAGACAGAGGGGAAGAGGGAGAGGCTGAGAAAGACAGAGAGACAGAGAGGAGAGCGAGAGAGTAAGACTATCTTTCGAGTGCATACAGAATCATCGCTAGGCTCTTGTTTCGAGAGATACATAGCGACGACGGCGACGACTCCGACCAAGACGATTCCTCGTGCTTCAATATTTCAACGTGCTTCGCGCACTCTGTTACGTCTACGACTACGACGACGACTGGGGCACACCGGCTGACGTCGAAATGGCGTTTCGCTTCGAGTGCTCCTGTCGTGCTTGTCTTTTCCGTCCTTCACGAAACCCTCTGTGTCACGCTTCCAGCAATCCTCGAGTACGCTACTGCGCCGCGCTCGTCGGATCGCAACTCTTCTCGCTGCGCGCCCCACTTCGTCGACACACACCGCTGGAAATAAATGTAAAATATTGAAGCTCGGTGCTTCAAAAGTTACACAACTCTTCCGTTTCGGTTGTTCCGTCAAACGCTTTGTTTTTGTTATTTGTTTCAGCAAAAATTCGAGGCTTTCGAATGCTGTCTTTATTTTGTGTTGCGCTGATGATTTCAAACAGCAGTTGTCTTGATTTCTTACATTTTCAATATTCGACCAGCCATACCGAACTTTTGTTGAGCCAACAAAAGTAAGTGGTTGTCGGTTTGAAGAGCTTTCCGGCGAACTTAGTTTTTTTTAGTAAACAAGTGAATTTTCGTGTTGTTATTAACATCGAAACGGTTTTATTCAATCGGGAGCGAGCTCTGGTTATCCCATCGCGGACCTCTTGTTCACCCTAGATTCTCATATCCGCTCGCTATTGTCCGCGTGTCGCGGGGCATTTATATTCTCTCGTACGTCGCAGGAGGTAGAAAGAGAGCGAGACAGAGAGCGTAGGCGTCCTTTCGATGTCGAACGATCGGTATATATACGACGAGCCAATCGAACGATCGACATAGGCTGCTGGAGCAAAAAAGATGAAAGGATAGATACGTAGGAAAAAAATCCGAGGGAATCCCATCTCGTTCAGCGTGTCAGCTGCTCGAATTTTCCCAAAAGGAAATTGCATATTCGTGCACGGGGACAATTCATCATTTTTTTAATTTTTGTTTTATCACTACTTCATAAAGTTGACACAAGGTGTTGAACAATTTAACACCTTGGTCGCTATAATAGGTTCTTATTTAATTTTTGATGTATATTTTATTTGAAAAATTATTTCCCAAGTGTAAAAAGTCGGTGAAACACCCAACTACACGATATTTCTTGTAGTCTATGAGTATGAAGTTTTCATACACAATTTGCACGAATGTATGTCACAAATTAGTACCATCGGCTATTTCAGGCGTACGTTCACCTCTGAGTTTCTATGACGATACATCGAATCGCAATTATAAAACGTATGTGGTGCTCGTGTCAAGAGCCTTTTCCATGCGATCTGCTGATTGGAAAGCTGGATGACTCTTGAATCGACAATTATTTCGTTTGATATGCTCTTTGCCCTGAATGACTGTGTTCGCGTGAATGTAAGCCACATGTGTTGCAGGGATATCATCTTCGTTGAGATCGTTGATTTTTTCTACATTCTTTTTTTTCTCTTTTTCTTTTACTAGCACTGAACGAGGTTATCTACGTCAGTTCGTTAGTCCCTCTCGTCCGAATAAAAATTAATCGGGTTCTTTTCAACCGCGAACCGCGAAACCGGCAGGAACCTTTCCACGAGGCGTGTTACAGTTTACAGGCCTCGAGAGGCCACTCAACAGGTATGTGGCGGCTTCGGGGATGAGTCAGTTCGAGGCGTTTGGTCGATTCGGTCGTACTCAGTCTTGGCGAGGGTCACTGTAACAACTGCGCAATTTAGTAGCTGTTATGCTGTCATTTACGACGGTGGAACACGAGAGTAATGTAATAGGTTCTGATCGCTCACTTCCCCTTTTTGCGAATTGTACATTTCCATTTCGTACGTGAAATTGTGAGTGTTCTTCATTTTTGAGGTTTGTTATTTTTTTTTAATTCAAAGATTACTGAAAAAAATGGTTTGACGTTTTGTATCGAATTTGCTACTAACGAATTTTACTGTATTTTGCAGTGTGGATGGAACGTCGAAAAATGAACGTAGGTGGAAGAACTCATGCAGCGATAAAAAAAAAAGAATTAAAATCTGTCAGCAGCATCTGTTCCCTGATCGTTTATACTCGTTTCCACCGTTCAGCATTTCGTTTGCGCCTTAAAGCGGTTGTAATTGGAGCAATTTGAATATCGACTGAGGGGGATTGCTGGCTCGTCTTTAGACATAATCGGAGTCTGTCAGTGGCATCTGGCAGGGGTTTTCATAAGACTCGTGATAAATTTCGATAAAATTGCATTCATTAGATCAGAAGTTTATGAAAATGGATGTTATTGATTCAGACGTTACCGGCTGTTTCACTGCTGTAGATTCGCAAAACTTGCGGATAAACTGGAAAATTATGAACCAATTTCGGATCCGACGATTTGTGAAGTGAATCAAGTTTTGTCTAGCGGAGATGAAATTCTCGAGCTCGGCAGAGATATTAACCGAAGTTTCGTTTCCGGTGGGCGCTGAGTAATTTGCGTTTACGCACGAAAGTACCGGGTGAAGTTAACCGGTTAACAGCCGGAAGCGAACGGTGCGCGCGGGGTGCGGTGGTGGCACTGCAGGAAGAATAGAAGGCACGCGGTCGAGCGCGTGGTCGGACCACGAATAATTAGACCTGGCTGGTTACTCCGCGCCCCAGACACGACTGGAATCTTAATTAAGGCTTGTTGTTTAACGCCCCGTGTGTATCGCTATATTATTCATTAAGCGCCGCGTGTTTAACGCTGATTAACGGGACGGGAGCAACGCATTTCGTCCATTAGAATTGAGTGCCCACGGAATTTTGGCACGTGCCGTGCGCCAATTTTAACGTAACCGAATATTTGCGAAAAACACGTTCCGGTAATATAAAAAATAGATTTTACAAAAATCGGCTCATTTTACGAACATTTTTCCGTCACTTAATAATTAATATTGGGTAAATTATTGTTTTTATGTGCCAAGATGAAAGGATCTCCGCGCTGTGGATGGCGAAATATTTTCACTACCTCGAAAAATTTACTTTTCTCTTGAAACCTTCATCAACTTGTGATTTACATTTCGATTCTAATTTCGGCGAGGAAAGTGGGTCATACGTTGCCGAGGATCTCGCGAAGCTCCGGCGAGCGGTACAATCCTACGGCTTAAAAACCGAGGCTGATATGTAGGATGAGTAAAAAAAAAGCGAAAGAAAACTCCGACACACCCCGACGTATATACGAGCATACACGTCTACTCCGGGCGCTCCTGGTGCTCGTGTACGCGAATAAGTCCGCCGGGACTGAAGCTCCGCGGCTCCGTTCCATGGTGGCAATCACTGCGGGATTACCGGAAGCGGAACTAATAATTTCGCGTCAGCCGCGAGCGACTACCGACGTTTTGCAAAAATTTTGTATCTTTTCCCTCGAGCTTATATCGCACATGCCAATATAACGTTATACCAACATTGTGAACCTTAAAGCAACATTTTTATATTTTGTTGGTTGGTGGCTATCATACGAAACTGATTTTACGATTTTTTTTTGTCTGGATCGCATGATTTTATTTTACTTCTTCTGACATAAGAAAAAAACGTGGCAGGCCTGGCTTAAGGGGGGGGTAGGGTATTAAAATTTCTTTTTTGGCATTTTTATTTTATATTTTTTACTGAATGCATAATACCTCAAGAATATTGTGTCAAATTTTCAAGTCAATCGGAGCAAAATTGACGACGTTATGAATATTTTTATACTCGCGGATTGCTGTACCGCCCGGGCCGAGCGCGACTTTAAAGCGTTTTTCCCACAACTCACGTTTTCAAAGTCGGTGCCCATCGTACCGTCAAAACTACTGCACCGATCCTTTTGAATTTTTGCATACTTGTTCTGTACATGTTTTACGAGGTAACGCGAAAGAGTTTTTTTCGAATTTATTAATATTTTTTATTTTACAATAACAAAATAGCCGATTTTTTTCCCGAAAAATCGCGTTTTTCCCTTTAAAGTGTTCCCAAAAATTGAAAAATCAAAATTTCGAAAAAAACTCTTCCGCGTTACCTGGGGAAAACAATTACCTAACAAATGAACTTTGGTTTTTTAATTTCGGATGATCCAGTACCGAGTTCTGATGGGCACCGCAATTCTACTTTTTTCCGAGACGCTTCCGAGTAAATGCCGCCATTGCTGTATTTTTTAATATTTCTTCATGAAAAAATTACACAATATTCTTCGAATGTTATACTTTGATGTACAATTGGTCTTATTGAATAGATTTTAACAGTGTCGTCAAAAAAAAATTCACAAAAACGTGCCTTTTTTGCACGAATTAACCCTACCCCCCCCCCTTAAGCTTTAGCGATGTTAAAAATGTAAACAGTCACTCCACTTTTCCAACCTGCCACTATTAATCCCAGTGCCCATATTCACCGCAAGTGGGTACATCAAAAGTAGCACATACAACGAGAAAACAATGTGCAAAGTTCAACTTTTCGCATCCCTGTGTGTGACGTTTGCCTCTAAAGCGTTATCAAAAACAAGAGCGAACGCCACCATTTTGTTTTTATTACCCCGAGCGTCGAAAATTTCGTTTGACTTCCTTAGGGGAAGATATAATGAGCTGAGTTTCGTCGAAAAGCGCAGTCCTTACGCGGATAAAACTATACAACGGGCCAAGTGACTGCAGACAATTAGGGGGAGTAGGAGGGAAGTAGGCAAAGGGGGGGGGGGGGGGGGGCGACACAGTTGCCGGGTAACCGTGGACGGGAGAAATGCACGGTCTCTGTACGTTTGAGAATTTCAAGTGGCCCACCTATAGTTCTGGCTATAGAGTATATATGGAGTACTGGTCTATTTGCAACAAACTGCAATTTAACTCGGCACAATACCGTGCAGCGTGTCCCTCATTACGAATGCAGCCTCTCTGGTAGCGCTCGCTCGCGCTGGCGAGTCGGGTCTAGACAGTAGCGCTAACGCCCTCTTCTAACGTACACCGGAAGCTCGTACCGCGCGCTGCGTTCGGCTTTGGCGAGAATACCGCGAATATAGAAAACCGCCGAAACGAGTCCATTCCGAGGGGTCGTTCTCACGTCCCGGCGAATCAGTGTCTATGTCAGTGTATAACAGTTTGAAGGATATTTTACAATGTGTGTTTTGGGGCTAGAAAAAGTAACGAATTTTATGTTTTTCGCGTTGTTTCTCGCGAAACAGTCCTGGTTAGAGCTCATCCTGGTTAGAGATTACACAATAGTTATGGATGCAATATTCACTCCTAAAAGTTAGGTTGTTAGATTCATTTTTTTTAATATTAAACTGCAATATCGAAACTCTCGGATTGCTTACGATATTTCGATATTTCGAGATTATCGAGAACTTTCGATGTTCGCTATCGTTGATTTATTTCAGTCGTCTGAGTTATCGTAACCGAATCATAGATAACAAATTTTCGTTATTAACCCAAATATAAGTCCATAAAATCTGACAAACTGAAGAAAAAAAATTAGATTTGATAACGCATATATTGGTGTCTACGATACATCGAAATTCGATTAATCCGGAGCTGAAGAGAGAAAAACAGAGAGACGTGAAATTCTTCCACAAAATGCTATATTTAACTTCGATAAAGCCAAAAAAAAACGAGAAAGTGGTTTTCCGCGATAACCGCTCGCGTCGTCGTGCTCGAACAAAACGATAATAATAAAATTGCCGGGCGAAACGGAGCAGCGAGTAACCGCGAAGGATTCGATTTAACTTCAACAATACGTACGCCCTTTGTTACAGCGAACGCTGTATATACGTGCAACAATTCAATCCGCGTGGAACGGAAGATTTATCCGCTTTTCCGTATGTCTGGAATATCGCGACGTTCGCGCTACGATTCTATGGTCCAGTTCTGCGATTTGATGGTCGCGTTCGCGTAATACGACGGAAAAGAATTGTGTTTTGCGGGCAGATAACTACATTTGCGAGGTTATTTCTGATTGGCCGTCTCCGCGCGTGTTATCCACTTCGCAACGAGACGAGTTTGTTCGGTCGGACTCAGGCGAATTGGATAACAAAGTAAACGTCGGGAGTTTCGATATTCGTTGTCGAGAATTTACGCGAATCAATGCTGTACCGTATTTCATCGATATATTTATACATTTTTTATTAAATTGATTGCGTAGATCAATCGTACCGAATCACCCGGATTTTTCTTAAACTATATCAGCGCGACGATAACGCAACTCGCGTAGCGAAAACTGCGGGTGACACAATGGCCGCAAATAATTTCCAGCAATTGCGTGACCTAATGAACCGGAAGAGCAATGATAATTTTCGCGGCGCCGAATAAAAGGTTCGATTTCAGACAACGTTAATCCCGCGACCAGCAAAAGAAAAATTCGACGTGGCAAAAGCGGTCGACATTCACAACCGGTGTGTTTTATATCCTCGTTACTCTAGATTTTTTTTCACCCGGCAGTCGGAGCGACCGGGGCAAGCGTCCAAAGCCGGATTAAAGGATTCCGCTGCGGTGTCTTTGAATCGCGGATGAGAAGCTGCAAAGTTTCTCGATGCTCTCTGAATCTCTTTCTCCCGAGCGAAGAAAAAAAAAATAAAATAAAAATAAAGTAGCGCGAAAAAATAACCTGCATATCCTGAGTCCAGCCGGAGGTGTAAAAGAAGAGAAATTCGATAACTGCAGCAGGCTAAGCGAGTCGATGGTCGGTTACGAGAGGACGAAGAGGCCGTGAGAAGGAGGAGAAGGAACCGCGCGGAGTTGCTCGGCTGCTGCGCGAGGCTCGAGCGAGCGAGTCAGTGGGAAAAGTAAACAGAGACGGGAACAGACCTGGGACAGTATAAAACATCGAGGAACGATCGAGAAAACTTTATCTCAAAGTTATTTCCCTCGAACCCTCGTCTGTATAGGCTAAATGCACTATATCTATATATATTATATAACCGGGTCGCCCGGCTCGATCGGCTCGTTAAAACAAGGAGAACCGTCTACTGGAGCTTCGCGCCAATTTCCTTTTTATTATATTTTAACGCCGGTCTAGCGCTCGAATCGCTCGAGCGATTTTTCCGGATGCGAAAAACCCGAACGACGACGACGACGCGTTCGCGTCGAGGAATTGAAACTGCGGTGCGAGGATCTCGACACCTCGACAAACGAGGCGGCATTCCGGCACAAAGGAAATCGCCGGTGCTACCCCTTCCCCCTCCCCCCTCCGCCTACCCCCCGCGATTCCCCCGTCGACGCGCGCAGCGCGGGAAAAGAGATTTTCAAGATTTTCACGATTGATCTGCGCTGAGGAGTTTCCGCGATTGAAGCGGAAAAATCCATACAGCGGAAAAGACTTTGTACCCCCGCGGTATATATATCCTGTCTTCGTATAACGCAAGACGAGGAGAACGTCGGCTAACTCTTCGCTCTCTGCCTCGATGCAGACGTCTATCGTCGCTTCTATTTTTCCGTCTATTTCTTCGCCAGTCTCCGAGTTCACTCGACAAACTCCGGCCTAGTGGGACCCGCGTCTCAGGGCTTGCGCTGCTCTTGTTTTTCACTCGACTCCTTCGTCTCCTCGCGCGAACCCCATTTCTTCCGCACTTTTCTCAAGCGTTTTCTGGCTTACTCGCCGCCGCCCCAACGACGAGAGGCGTTTCCACGAGAAACGACAGTCGGAGAACGGTCGTGTGTTTTCTCGGCGACGCTCTCGCGGGACTGGGACCTTCGTGCTCGACGACGAGAACGCGAGATGGTGGGAGGGAGAGGGAGAGTGGAGGAACAGAAGAAATAACCGCCTGTACTGTAATCATTTTCTTCGGGGAATCGTAGTGGCGAATAAGAGTAATGAGTGACTTCAGCGGCCGAGAAATTTGCCGCTCTTCAATGGCTTTTTTCGTGCTGGTGATTCAACGACGTGAGAATTGGACTCCGGCAATTACGTTAGTTTTGATTTCGTCGGATGAGACGTGAAAAAATCCAAAATTAATTTTTTTAATGTGGAACATTGTGAATTTATTAAACTCAAGTTTTCACAGAGATCAAAATATTCGGTACACGTTGATTTATTTCGCTAAAGTTTTTTTTTTAATAACGAAATTGAATGTTGATAAATATTCAGCGTCTAGTTGAGAACCCTCGTCAAGTCGATCGAATTGTTAATAACTATTCGCGAGAACGACGAAAAATAAATAGCAGATGTCTCAATGCGCGGACAAAAAAATGTGTCGATAAATTCACGTCGGAACGAACTCTTTTATGAATGAATGTTTTGTTCGGGTCCCTATAGATGATCCGATTTCATAAAACAACGCCGAGCATGCTCGTTGCAATTTTTATTGAATCACGGAGGCGGCTATTAAAATATTGACGATAAAAACTCGATGTATCGGGAGGAGGAGGGGGAGGGTATTATATACGTGGCCGCGAGTCGATTCGATGTCTATTTTCCGTCGGTATCACAGAAAGCTTGCACTCGAAGTGCAAATCAAGTGCATCGGGCGTTCTCCCATTGAAATGTGAAAGCTCACTCATGTTATCGCGCGCGCTTCGCTATATTTTTGTTCTTTTTCACCGACGGCGCTTCCACTTCACCGTATGCAAACGTTTGATCTCGACCGACCCCGATGCCGCGGCAGAGGCTGCCGCTCTCGCACTGCAGGCAACTTTGAACTCATATTCCCCGCTCGCGCGCACACCGTATATATACATGCTACTCGCGCTGAATCACTCTCTCCGCGAGATCGCAACCCGTATATTTCCACCGAAAGATGGACCGATCTGTCGCTGAACAACGCGCTGAAAATTTGGTTATCAGCTTTTGTCGATAAGCATTTGTTCCCGAGGACCGGACGATGGGTACATCTCAATTCTGGCCCCCGTTGCCTTATCAAAAATAATTCTCCTGACCTAACCAACATAATGTATCCATTGTCAAATTTTCCTTAGCCAAGCAAACATAAAATTTTCTCCGTGTTTAATTGGTCACACTACTGGAATTAAAAAAGTTGCCTCGATTATAAGAACAGTCCCAAAGACTAAAAGATCGTCCCATGTCACTTAACAGTTTTTAGTTGTCACTTTGCAGCCAGAACTGGCTGCTGCATTTTATCCCCAAGTCCGCTGAGTCGTATTAACTCTCAAGCCTCGTCACTTCCGTCAGAGACAAAACGCACCCTGATGCCTGCTCAGGTGTCAACCTGCCGTAGCCTCCACTTCGCCGCGTTCATTTTTCCGATAGAAGCCACAACCTCGCCTCCTCAACCCTCTCAGACCCTCAGACCTTTGCGGGGAAACATACACAAAGGATAAAGCGAGGCTCGCGGGAGCGACGAAGGAAAGTGAGAAAAGTGCGCGGAGTACAGAAGCGCTGAAGCATCGACGGGTCTACAAGTCGTTTGGCTTTCGTGGCTGTCGCTGAAGCTTGGAAAGTCGAAAGGCGACGACGGCATTCGAGTCCGTCACGGACCTCTATATAACCTATATAGCAGCACAGATAAAGCGTGCGTGGGACTGCGGTTTTCGGGAGTGTCGCGAGTGTGTCCGATGGATCAGTATCGTGCAGGGGACCAGTTCACTCCCGAAAAGCCGGAAGTTTGTTGGAAACTGCGGCGTGGCAGGAAAGTGTGGAGTGTGCTTTTGCGAATATATCGCCCGTGATGTATATATAGCTACCGTAATATACGCAGCTATGGCAGCTATAGATGTGGTATGTAACATACGTATGTGTATTGTTTATGTACAGACAGACACAGAGATATCGCTCATGATATATATATGTGCACACAGAGCTACGACCACCATAGATGTGGTATGTAAACACGTACGTATATTATATATCTAGAGACAGACACAGAGAAATATATACAGTCCACTATCCACTGCAGGACGAGACCAACTCCGGCTATCGATGGCCGAGTCCGTTCGACGAAGCAACGACTGTGTCGAGGCAGTGGTAACGTTCCGCAGTTGTGTCCGGCTGCGAGAGCAGCGTGATCCCCGCAGTGCAGGCAGGACGATCGTCCGGTGCAGGAACGAACGAACGGTAGGAAAAAAGAGCATGTGAAAGCAGGAGAGAAGAATAAGGACGGAGAATGCACACGATGGGCACGTTGGGTTTACGTGTTCGAGCCACTTATTCCCCGAAGCTATACACGGCTACCACCTGGCACTTTTCCCCGAACGGGAAAACCCAGTCCTCCACCAAGAAAAATGACAACGAGAAGCGAGGGAATGCAAGAGTGGAGAAATGGAGAGAAAGAAAGAGAGAGAGAGAGACCAGGGTAGATATAGACAGATATAGACTCGCAGTTGAGGGACGCGACCGAGGGATTTGACCTTGTCGAGTTTACATGCGAACATGCAGCTCTTCAGTTTCCAGCCTCGGGGTCTTTTCGATCGTTTGCTTTTCTTGTATCTCCGGGTTCTGGATTCTTGAGATCGGAGCTTGTAATACGAGAGGAGTTTATCCCGATGGTTTATCTTTCTGCTCGCGAGAACGAGAATTGTCGGTGATATTTGAGAGCGCGAGAGAAAGAGAGGGTGCGGGAAGGGAGGGGTAGTTTTGCCCTGGTGGAGCTTTCCCCTCGTCCGCCTTTAGGGGGGGGGGAGAGGTACGTGGTCGATTCGACGGGAGAGACGCCACATCTCCGTGTCCTCCGTCCTGGGTCGGATATATATTTCCCGATAGGATAGCACCGAAGCTCGACCGGGAAGTTGCGGCGCGAAGGCCCCTACGGGCTCGAAATAGCGCGGCGCGTTTTAGAGTCGGTCCTTGTGTGCGAGACTCAGGGACGACGGAAGAAAAGTGTGGAGAATCCAGATGTGGACGATAAATCGAGCTAATGAATTCAACGCTTTGAAATAGCTACGGACCGATCGGCCGGATGCTCGGTGTGTTCTTCGAACGTCGGGTGTATCGACGCGACCCACTTTTCCCGGTGGCGCCCCGACGGCGAAAGAGGACGAGACACCAACCAAGCGATTCTACGGTACAGGTTGCGCTCCTGAATCGGGAGCGGATACACCGGGGCACACACTGTATACACCTCCCCTAGCCCTTGGCGCTAGAATGGCAGTATCGCAATTTCTAGCGAATGAGATAGACAGCGAGGATACTGCTTCGAGCCAGAGATCCGGTGCTCGTTCGCACTTGACTGCAGATTGCACGGATCCCGAGAATCTTGTCTTCCACTTCACCTGCATCGGCGTCTTCCAAGGTCTTCCTTCGCTTAATTTACGGAAAACCGTGTACACGGATGAGAAGACACTGACGGGAGATTGCAGGTTGGGATCGGGTTTCCCTTGATTTAAATGTAAATGCAGCGCGACTCAGGATTGAGTTATTACATCGAGAGTTTGCGGGGGTGCGGACTTTGCGTGGTGTGAGGAATCGTCGGTGATGTGGAGGCTTCAATTTGTTCCAGACGCTTTGGATGTTACATGAGATGGAAACATAGTATTTTTGAGGTTCTTGTTGGTAAGTTGCTAGGAAGAAGCGATGGCCCCATTTTTTACTCATTATCGATACTGGATCTGGTATAACGTGGATGAAGTGGTCACTAAGGAAGTCTCAACTCATCTAGGTGCGGATGTCACTAACCTAACTACAGTCTTGATCACGACATAACGTGTCCCTCTTAATTTTCGTAACTGGTGTCATCCAATGAAACACCGTCGCAACGAGCCCATAACGGTGGACTGAGATCCCGGCGAATGTCAGTAAAATTACTCGACGGAATGTAACCAACGGAAGTTCATACAGTTGTCCGTAATTTTCCAGATTGGAGGACGCATTGAGGTTGGAGTGGTGCACGGTGTGAAAATGTTCCGTCGATTCAGCGTAGCGATGGGACTCGAACATACGTTGTCCCGCATGCTGCGACGTTGCATCTGTACACATCCTTAACAGAGCCTGGAATTAGAGAAGTATGTCTGAAGCCTGGTGCACGAGGGCTGGAAAGAGCCGGATTGGGTGTGGGGACCGAGTGGGAGGAAGAGCAGCAACGACTCGTCTGTGTCTATCTGCTGGCTGGTTTCCTCAATTGCGCGAGGGAGTTCGGGTCGGCGAACCCGCTCCACGGTTGCAGCACCTCGCGACCCGCGTGTACGAATCAGATTAGATCGTCGAGTCCTCCCACTTCGGTCTAGGTTGGGACGTCGACTCGCAGCGAAATTGCGGGGAATTTAGATAGGGATGCATGTGCTGCAATACACTGGTTTAGTGGTGGTGGTGGTGGTGGTGGTGGTGGTGTGGTAGCAGGAGGAGGCGTTGGTGGTATTGGTGATGGTGGTGGTGGTATTGGCGATGGTGGCAGTAGTAGGAGGAGGCTGCTTCGAGGGTGGGCTTGAGAGTTGGTGCTTGCATAAAGCCTCACATGCTTTCACTATCCATACGTTCCATAACTGTGTGCGCATGGCTGTACCGGCGCCGCGCGGCCATCGACCATCGCAATCTGCAGATTCATCGGTACTGCCCATCCGGGTATAACTCGAAACGATAATCTGAAATGGGTAAACTAAAAGTCTTTCAGTTTTGTGGCACTTCCGGATAAGCGACCCGCATGTCCGCGTGCGGCCAACAAGCCTGATTCCCTCGTTTAGGCTTTTATGCCCACTATTTTATCCAAGAAGCCATGCGCTATCCGTATAACGTGATCCCTTATTTCTTCCGGAAGGTATAACCCGACTAGGAGGGGTTTGCAAGAAGCATTCACAAGCCGCCGGACGAGAAAGAGACGTCGCTTTAGCTAAATGGTTTTGGCTGGTTGAACGAAGGTACAGCGTCGGGCTTCTTCAGGTAGGAAGATAAGGTTGTAGGAAGTTGAGACGAGGAGGTTGAGGATGAAGGCGAAAAAGAAAAACGAAGTTGAAGTGGAAGAAGAGGAAGAGGAAGGAGGAGGAGAAAAGGAAGAGGAAAAAGAGAAAGAAGAACGATGGAAGAGTTTGATCCCCTCCCCCCACCAGGAACTGGCACGAACGGCACAGTTGATGTTGTCGTCGTTGTCGCTGATGTCGTTGATGTCGTTCCAGTTTTCCCAGTTTCGTTGGTACGCGCAACGAGCGACGCCGCGCTACACTCTTTCGCCTTCGTTATCGGGACTGTTGCGAAACGAGCTTTGTCCTTGCTGTATTATCGTTAAAGCGACAAAAGACCTCGGTTGCGCGGCTGGATAAGGAGCGTGGGATGTGGGCGGTCGACGGTTGGGCGCACGTTCACCGGGGCGGCTGCTGCCACGCGGCAGTGTCAAGGAGGCCGATGGGGAGCTCAGGGCTTTCGCATTGAGGCAGCCACTGGTTTCCCTTCGCTCCGTGCCAGCGACAACGACTTCTACGATGCTGCGCCCCGGACCCCCTAGCCCCCAGCCTCCTTTTCCTACCGCCTACCTGACTCACGCTTACCAACTGGATGCGCGAAGCTTAGCTAAACCGAGCGACGTTAAGCGGGGCAACAGACGGTAGGCCGTGTATGGCAACCATTCCAGACGGCGTGTGGAACGAAAAAACTCGTACCGTAAAAGCAACGACGGAGAAACAAGGCGCAGGGGAAGGGGGAGGGTTTATGCAGATAGAGAGGGAACGAGGAAAAAGTGCTGGAGCTTTAACGAGACGGGGATGAAGGCTCACCGACCGGATCCTGGCGCAGTCCGGCCCAAGCCTCTGGAAAACCGGGCAAGTCTTGGAGGGGGGAGGTGAAAAAAAAACTGCGAGAGGTGGAGGGAAAGATAGAAACCGAGCGGTATATATAAAGTCGAGCTCGCGCCTTATCCGTCGCCTCGGGCTAGCCGGAAACACTTATACACTTTTAGCGTCACTGCTGGCACACACCGCCTAGTTCCACCGGCAACGACTTCAACCCTCCCTTTGCCTTTCTCTCCCCGTCACTTCACCCCGCTTCTTCAACGCCACCGTCCACCCCCTCTTTCTCTCTATTTCTCTTTCTCTTTTTCTCGTTCTGTTTCTCTCGCACCGCGACCACCTATTTTTCTTTTTTATATCCTGCCACCTTCCCCGACGACCACCCACACCTCTTCTTTCACCTCTGCGTTTCTCATCTGGACTTCCGACGCGTCGCCCACGACTGGGCGAGAGCTTTGGGACTTCAAATCTCGCCGGACCGGACCCCGTTGCGTGGTCATAAATCGCTTGCGGTGAGTACGAGAAAACTGCCGGCGAGGAAAGTCTCGTTTGCGAAGAACACGTGGGACGTTACGTGCGTTTCCGAGTTTTGCTTTGCGGAGTTCTGGGAATTGGGCTTCTGGGTCTTTTTAAATTACGGATTTTTTTTTTATTTACGGACAAAACATAATTCTATTTTTGTACAGATCCTAAAACATGTCCGAAAGCCTTGCAGTTGTTGTTACGGTGGATTTTCACAGAAATTTACGATGCAACACTTTTTCCCTCGCCGGAGCATTCGGAGTTCTGACCTGCAGCTATTTGTAAGGTAAATCTGGGATTACCGGCGTCGATTTACCGACAGTGAGGTTATCCCCGACGAATGTACCGACTCGACTGCAGCTGAAGAAATTATCATCCGAATCTACCGGACTATTTTTAAAGCGAAACTGCCACAACGGGAGACGTATAAATGGACGAAAGAGTGAAATAACGAAATGGCCGCGCAGTGTATAAAGTATTCTTGGGGAAAGTATTACAGCGAGAGGAAAACCCAAAGCCCCGTATACTTGGCAGGAAAAGCTCCTCGGGCCATCCATCATTCCGACACCGCGCTCGCTCGAGGTACGTTCGTCCAGCTCAGCTGTAAACCGTGCTACGTACACGTTTTATCTTTTTTATTACTCAGCTGCGTTAAATTTTTTACTCGCACCTCGGGCCAACGCTGGAAAGCTTTGCCTTATCGGTACGAGAATCACGCGACGAAAAACTAGAAGAAAAAGTTTAATGCATTGTACATTAACCCGCGGGATGTCAATTGCGATACAGAACCTTGCTAACGTAAACCTGGCGGTAAAGTCTCCAGTCAATTATTAGATGAGAGTCTTGAAATATCATATTTCATCACAAATAACAATAATTGTTAAGGTATCACCAAATTTGTAAGGGTTGTAAGGGTCTCTATGTGAGTTAAGGATTTTTCTGTGATATTGATGACTAAATGTCCGTGTAAAATGTCTTCTTGCCGATGAACGACTTGCATAATATATACGGGCGGTAATTTCTTAATGATTTTACTGTCTCGGTTGTCGAGAGATACGCTTTGGGGAAAGAAGAGCGGAGGCGGTAGCGGGAGAGGGATTGATCCGTAGCAGCTCCTGAATTTTCCAGCGACTCGCTGGATAATCCGAAATCCCGGAGGGCGGAAGGATATAGGTGCAGGGCTCTCCGGGCATTTAAACCTCGTTAATGTATGTACATACATCAGCTATCAGCCGCGGCTATAACTGCCAAGTGACGAGTCGGTGTGAGTGTAATGATTTGTGATTAATGACAAAACTGTCGCCTCGTTCGTTCTAGCCCGGCAGCTCACACGTCTATCGAAAAAGAAGCCTGGAAAACACATCACTTACCTAGCAATATTTCCCTAAAAAAACGCTACCCTGTCGATCGATCAAAATAAAAAATAAACCAGACGCAACACTCGCTGTGTTGAATCTCAAAATGAAAATAAATGGATAAATAAAAAATCCAAGTCAAATAGGCACATATATATAACACATGCACAGCCACAGCAGCCGGTACGACATTTTGAGAACGGATCCCCGACGCTCTTTCTCGGGATCGCAATTTTGATCGATCGCAGTGCAACGCCACGAGAGAGATTTTTTTTGTTTCTGTTTTTTTTTTTAATTGTTTTTTGTATTTTTTTTCCTCACTCCTTTTTGTACATTTCGCGAGGCATTTAATTTCAACCGCCAGCGCTACGCCGACGGCGGGCGGAGAGCGCGGAGTCTGGTCTGACCACAGCGTTCCTTAACCACTTGGCGGCTGGCTCAAGCGCTGAAGTTTCTCCACTCGGTCTTGTTCTCCTGAGACTCCGTGGGGAGGCGGATCGCCGAGAGAGCTCCGCAGCAGACGTAGCGACCGCTACGGCTGCTGCTACTGCTGCCGCTGCTGATCGATAGATATTCTTAGGAAATATCGGTCCTCAGCATTTTCAGCGCTTTCCACGCCAGTCGATGCCCACGAAACTAATAACGCCTCGGAGCTGCCGAACCAATTCGAACGAGCGATAGCGCAATTTTTTTTTACGTTTTTTCGCTCTATGTTTGTTTTTCATTTATTTTTCGAACGCGCATATTTTGCAGCATCTGCCTTTCTAGACAAAAAGCCTTGCGAGCACGCAGCAACATCATTATTATGTAGATATAGTAAAATATTGTAATATGCTTTCTATGAAATATATTTATATTTATATATATGTATATATTTATGCGTCACAACATCGAACCACTTTGTCTGCGTTTCACTATCGCATCACGTTCACTATAAACACGATATACAATCCAATAATTCCAATCAATATATATATCAATATAAAATACATACAAGTGTGTTACGTGTTTATAAAGACCTGTGCAATGACGAGTGTGTAATCATTTCTTTTTTTTCATGTACTTATAAGAATAGTGTTGGATCTGCGTGTTTTTTCGTATGTGTCCGTGTTGCGTTTTTTTCTTTGTGGCGTGTAATGATGCAGCAAAAACACATTCCCAAATATAACTGAACACCGTAAACGTATTAATTCAAGGTTAATGAAACGTAAAAGCAAATACAGCGACATCAAGCGACTCGACGCCACCGCGGTAAAGTCGAGCCCCCCATGGAAAAGGTATAAAATGTGTGCGTATTTTTTTAATAGCGCGTATAATATAATATAGTGACGGTGGGTATCATGTAAAAGAAGATTTGATCGTCATTTACCGATTCGGTTTTTCCTTCCATTTCGGTTTCATTTCTTTTTTGGGAGGATGTTGAGATGGAGAGCGATAGTTTTGTGCGTTTTTTAGAAAAATATATTTTTGAGAGTTTTCTGGTTGAGGCGTCTTTGAATTATCAGTGATGTTTGCGTCTGTATTGTATACAGAATTTATTGGCTGTGGTAGTTCATGGTAAGATATAAACAATTGTTTCGAAGCTCGTAGGAAGAGAGATTTATTTTCGGTCCTATCTCACAATTGGATGTGAGAAGCTCGGCGAGATATATAACCCAAACCGGGTTCGAATGTGACTGGAACATCGGGCGGGCTAAGTTTCCTCTAATAGCAGAACCGCCGGGTCCGCGAAACGGGTTTTATCCGGCTGGAAGCCTCAAAGCACGGTTAAGATTAATTACTTTGGGGAATTCGAGATTCTCAAGCAATGCCGGCGGGCCGAGACTATCGCGGTCATACTTGGGTTCCATTTGGGTGGCGACGATAATGGCTTTTTAGCGTTTCCGGTCGTTTGTCCTACCGACGATTCGCGTATTATCAATGGCAAACCAGACAAGACAACGAACTTTTTTTTCCCATGTGTGACCTATTCTAATGCTTAGAATTTCGTACTTCATTTTTTATGTGGCTTTCATGTGAACTTTTATGTAAACGGTCACGCTGACATCGTAGTTGAAATAAACACATTAATTATTGTCCGCGGCAACTGGACCATAAATTGGCTCAGGAAAAGCCTAAAATCGCGGGATGATTAATTGCCACACGGAATTCAGAATATCCTGGGTATGTGCGCGACCACCCGTCAAGTCGCCGGCCGACCATAAATATCACGACATTTAAGGCACATTATCAACCCTCCTTACATTCGCCATTCGCTTTTATAATCGTGTGAGGTATGACCAGCACGTTTTTTTATCATCCTATGATTAACGGAATACGTGGATGGATATTTGGTCGTTAATTGTGCAGTGCCATATAAACGAATAATAATATTGGTTATTTACTGGTTTAAAGGATCCTGAAATATTTAAAAAAAAATGCTTTAATAGATAAAAATATTTGAACGCAATTTTGTCGAAAATTTGTCGTCATTTTTGCGAAACTCAAAATGCGACGTCGTTAAACGCCAATTAAATTTTCAAAGCCCAAGGTCGTCAATCCTCAACACGTTCGACAAATCGTAACGGCAATTCGCAACGTTGCTCACGCGTTACGAACACGTTGACCGTCGGAGCCACGAACCGAGGATCCCAAAGTTCCGCCCGGTCGCCGCGGTGATTAAGGACGAGACTTTGCAGTGGCGATCCGGACGTCGAGGGGAAACTTTCGAAACTGGAATATATCGCATGGCCGAGCGGACGCGATGCGAACCACCGCGATGGTTTCCAATGTTACAGCGCGAGACACGTTGTTCGCGTTCGCGAAGCTCGGGAGAATGGATCGGCCGTGCTGATGTCGCGCGGACTTGGGGGTGGAAAAGGTGGTGGTGGCCCTACGTGTGCATTGGCGCACTTGGAAACCGAGGCTTCTGAATCTCTCGCCATTCAACTGCGATGCCCTAATAACTCTTGACACGCTCGCGACGACTCGGTGACATTCGTGCTCGGAGACTCTCAAACCACCGTCGTTGTCGTCGTCGGACGTTGCGACAGTAGCAGCGGTGAAGTGAAATGTACACGAGGCTCTTCAATGGAAATTCCGTGCATAGCAGCCGGCCAGGATGAATCTGAACAACCCGACGACGACGGCCATTACTCATCCCTCCCGTTCAAGACAGTTGTGCAACTCTGTTTCTGATGTGGAAGTATTGTGATATGTGTATAGCGCGCGGCGTCGTCCGCGCTTTCATATTTCCACAATTCGGGGTGAACGCTGCGGCGAGAAGAAACCCCGCACGGCTTTCGTCCGTAGAACTGCGGAGTTCGAAGCTACTTCGTTTTCGTCCGAACTTCGTCGGGATCGGCAACGAAGACAGTTTTTGTGTACCATCGACAGTTTTCGAGCGAGTCTAGCAGCCTGTGAGTTCGTGCGAAAAGGGCTCAATTTTTCCTCTTCTTTTCTTGTCAATCAATAAAAATTTAGATTTTTTTTTGTTGTAAAAAGATACAAATCCAAAACATTGTGGATTGTAATTAAATCGCAGTATATGTATGTCGTTATTTTTCGCATTCCTCCGCTCAACATCTTGACAAAGTTCTGTTTTACTTTTTTTTTTTTTTTGCAAATTCACTTCAGCAGCGAGGGGAAGTCGCGTCGAGTCGCGTTATCCGATGCGCGTGGGAATTGCCGATATATCGTCGAAATTGGCGGACCAGAGGATTTCCGTTGATGTCGATAATATTTGTACACGAATACGGCCGGCGATCCGCTGCCGCCTCCGCTATCCCTGAATCCCGATGCCACTCAGCAATTTTAAAGTCAGCAGTTACCAACAGCTGCGCCCGTCAGATTGAAAATAATTATTATTTCTCTCTGTTCCCGCGAGGACGAACTTTCCCGGGTTATTATTATTTAAAACGAAGCGAAAAAAAAAAGTGAAAATACGAACGCGAGAAAAAAAAGAACCAGCGTCCTGTTCCACGAAATCGGATATTCATAACCGTCCTCGACACACCCTTTGTCTACTTTCTAGCTTTCCGCGTCACGAGTAGAAAAAAAAAAAAAAAATAGCGGAACCATAAAAATGTTACGTTTTCCAGTCATCGAGCCGCATATCCAGCGTCGACGGAAAAATACATGTAACGTAGGGGTCGACTTTTTCGGTGGCAAAATGTCGTTCCATTCAATTTCGTTCGTAGGAAATGCATGGTCGCCCTCAAATTGGATTATGGTTCTGGACTTCCGTCGGAATGGTTATACGTGAACTGCGCTGCTGCTGCTGCTGCGGGATGGCGCGGTATATACAGGGTGACTACTATATGTGCGAAGGTTGTGTGGGTGCGAGAGAATATAGAGGAACGCATGAGCCCGATGTTTAATCAGTGGGACCTCGGGATTTCGCACAAACTATCGAGGCGGAGCTTCTGTGCCGCGAGAGACCCGGCCAACTCGACACATTACACTAACACGATGAGCCCCATGGTTTCGCGTGAACCCAGGGTCGTCGTTAATCGAAAATTTTAACCCTTGATATTCGTAGCACTGCAGCGAGTTGCTCGCCCACGCGCACACAGCCACCAAAATCGCGATGAAACTACTACTACTAGTGGGGGGGACCCTCTGCCACCCTTAGGATCCTCGTACTCGAAATCGATATTATCGCGATTGCCGATCGCATTACCGTCCGCCGAGCGTCGAATTCTGTTGCCAATGCCCGTTGCCCATATAGCGCGTAAGCTCTGTCGCGATAATGTTGATATCTAGATTGTACGAATAATTGCATCGGTTTAATACGCAATTACCAAATGATGGGATTCCGGGCTATCGAAGAATTTTCGAATCTCGTGCTTCTAGTCTCGATTTATCGGTAACGAAAGCTATGCGGGTTACTGGAAAAAACTATATCAAAAGATCTATGTGAAATCGACTTTTCGTGCCAATATAAATTAATATCAAAATATGCTGGTGAAAATCTATTTCATTAACAGCTTAATTGCTCGCTTGTTTATTTGTACATTTCACCTAAAATTATTTAAAAAAAAAAAAAAAATACACAAAAATGAACCGGTCGAAAAATTAGTCGACGAAAAAAAAACTGGTCTCAAAATCCAGCGCGCGAAGCTAAGTCGTTTACGCCACGCGCGGAGAATAATCTCGACGGGATTCATGGCAATGGTTCGGAAATTGTGCCGAGGCGATAGATACACGGGTTCCCCCGAAACCGCTAATCGAGAATTCTAGCTGTGATTCAAAACACACGTTCTCATCTTCCACCGGGGGCGGCTATCGCATTCGCGGTCAATAGGAGAATTCCGCGCTATAGATATCGCAGCGGGTCCGGGTATATCTGTGTTACACGGCCCGCGTTTGTATATATATCGCGTGTGTAGTGCATAGATAGAGCTCGGGCTCGCGAGCACGAGTGACATTGGTATGCATATTGCGGAACAGCACGAGACCCAGAGACATCCAATACCCATCCGCAACCGCAATATTCCATTAGAGCCGCCGTGGGACGCAAGCTCCTCTCCCGTCCTTCTCCGTCGTTCTTCATCCTCCCTCCCCTCCCTTCCTCATCCCTTCGTCGCACGTTTCGCGTCCTCTGTCGCACTTTACGTCCCTTGAAACCCCGCGCATCGTCTCCTCCGCATCTGTCCTCTATGCTTACATATTGAACATTTCTCGTGTCTCGCGTCGACGACGACGACGACGACGAAAAAGCTTCTTTCAGTCCACTCGAGCGATTCGTGGGGGAGGGTTAGGGTACGGGGAGGAGAAGGGGAGGGGGGAGGCAATGGTGATAGCAAGAAAAGGGATCACGTTTGACTGGATATAATTCAGAGGCTGAAATGACGTCGTGCTCGTCGATTTTTCGCGTGCAATGCAACCTCGGGGAAAAGAGAAGGAGAATGATCCAGGAATATGTATAGATATGTGTATGCACGGATATACGCAGTTTTATGGGGGAGTGAAGGGAGGTGGGGGTAGGGTCAGGAAAAGCTCTCGTTGGAGGTACGAAGGGAAGATAGTAAGTCTGACCAAAGTGAACTGTGCGCAAAGCGTAGACGCGAGTTATATCGAGGGTCGAACCTTTCATCGCCAATTTTCCGTCCATCTTTCCGTCCTTTCATCCTCTTCGCGAGCTCGAATCAATCGAAGCTCGATCGTCGCTTTTTCTCGCTTTCGTTATGGCTACGTAACTTCTTCTGGTCCCTTTTCTCTGTCTCTCTCTCTACGGTTTTCTCGTTCTCCCCGTTACCGTTATCGTTTCCCCCGGAGTACAGCTATTTTTCCCTCTCTTGCACTCCGCGAGATTGAGTGCCGAGCGAAATTCTTTGTGAATTATATCCCACGGTCGACGTCGAGAACTGTTCTGCGTTCAATGAACGCCAGAGCTCATAATCGTAACTCTAGCCCCGAGCCACCACCTTTGGTCTCCGACTTTCTACAAATTTTTCGCGAGAGCCTCGCTCAACGGTCGCGAGAACCGATAAAATAGAAAATCGTTGGAAAAAACGCAAGTTCGATGTAAAATTCGTTCCCCTTATTCGTTATTGATTTTTAGGATTAATAATTTTATGCCTTTCTTGATTCTTTTTTTTTAACTTGCTCATATTTCTTGAAATGGTTGTCTCGAAGTTTTTATTTATTTTTTCGTAACAATGTCTGACTCTTTTTTAGCCAGATTCAAATTATTCAAGGAATTTACAGTCAGGCAGCGAGAGTTCAGTGTGACTTTGAGACGTATTTGGGGGAAGGTATTGACGAGGGTGATTTATTTTTCTACCCAGCCCGCAGTCTGTTCTCGTTGAACGAGTTTCTGGACTTTGTATTCTAGTCCGGTTTAGGCAAGGTAGAAAAGAAAAAGAAATATGTGTATCGGGTAGATTCGGGGCACAGGTCGAGGGCTCGCCAGTTCGGTTCTCAAATGTGGTGTGGAGCGTAGGCCAGTCACGAGCCCGAGGGAATTGGCGAAATGCAAATGTAGTCGTGCCGGAAGTTCCGCGGTGGTCCGCGTGCTCGACTTGAGTCGCGTGGGAACAATAACGAGTACGCCGGCACCGCCGTATCCGGTCGTAGTACGTAGAGCATTACGTACCGCGTACGTGTGGTTCCTCGCATCTTCCCTCCGCCAGGGCGGCCTTAATGGGCCGCCTAATTATCGTCGACGCTCTGCCGCGACTATCTTAATAACCTTGGGAACTTGCGAAAATTCCATGATCGAGGGGACCAACTTGCTATACAGTTTGGCGCAAACCAACCGATCGTCGTTAACGTTCACGCTCCAGCTGATGAAATATACGTCTTAATAAGATCACGCTATCACTATATGGGACACCATGGTGGTGGTTATTAAGGAACTCGAGTCACCCTTGAAATTGATAACAACTAAGATTTCATGAACTCGGGAGAATTTATTGCTTTCGGAATATAAACGAATTTAATTAGCACCCGGAAAACTTGTAAACTGTACGGATGATCTGACGACTTGGGAAGTTCCATTTGAACTAGTTGTATGGACCAACGTGAGAGGGCCTTTATTTTTTAATAGTCAAATTTGTTTTTCAGCCAAAACTAATTAGGCATTTTGTTACTTATTGGTACAACTCTTTTCTCGGTCCTCAGGGGTAGGTTACACTAAGATAATGTGATGGATTCCATAAAAATGATATCACGATCTGCTAAAAATAGATATCATACTTTCAACTGTACTTCTGATTCTCACAAAAATTCCTAGATGTCATACAATCACTTAGTCTTGCATTGAACTGTTGGAATTAGAAGTACAATTACAATTACAACATATTTTTGTGTCAAAATATGACTAAAGTAATGATTCTTTTTTTTCAGTTCACCCCTGACATATCTCGAAAATTTTACACAAAGACAAAACAGGATTTCGCTTGAATCCGTGGACCTCCCATCGCTATCTCCTCCCCGCTGCAAATCCACTTGCCACACGTCTCCTTTCTGGCTATTCAATGGTCACATTATTATTAGAACAACACGTAAAAAAGAAGAAAAAAAGACAAAAAAACACACTGAAAGTCGCGCAATTTTATACCTTTCCCACGTGTTTACGAGACGCATTGACGCCCTATTTGCGTAATACAATTTCGTCTTAAAAAAAACAGCTACATGAACATAATAAATCGAAAAAAAATCCACGATATATATATATCCATAATCACACGATTTCAATCACGGAAATCGTTCAAATCGTATATGTATATTATCAATCAATTCAATGGTATATAACAGTAGATAATCATCATCAAATTTGTCATCATGTGAGACGAATGAGCGTCCAACAAAGCACTGGCCTGATAACCAACTGCAATATAATAATATACAATAACGAGATTGGTAAGTACAGTATCAGCATATAGTTATATGTTATATGCCTGTTATTTCATAATATATATATAGTATCGTATATGAACAGTTATATGTATAAATCAGGTGACGTCCAACAGCGCATCGCACGAGCTTTTTTTTTAATGAGACGGCGGTCACGAATGGCATTCCTAAGGACTCAATTGTCAATTAAATAATATTCGGCCAAAAATAAATAAATAACAATATTTATGTATATGCATATGTATATCAATCAAATATATGTGTATTTCATGACCAATATCCAACGTGAACACGAAACCCGGCTGATCGGTGTCAACCGGGCAAGTTTCCGGTTAAAACGTTTTGCTTGTTGGCACCTTGAAACCGTCATAGGTCCACGAGCCTAACTTCAAAACACACGTCTGTACGTCGTAGGGAAAGAACTCAACGTCGATGGAGCAGGAGGATTTATAAACAGCCGGTGGTTGCCAGACGACCCGTCCCGAATAGTACACCGTCGCCTTGGTCATCAGCGTCACCTCGTAGTTTCCGTCGGCGCTGCAATCACCGAAGCAACAACCCCAGGCGTCATCTCTCGGTTCGTTTGCTGAAACGAATCGAGCCTGGGCGGGGGGCAGAGGGAGCTGCTGCCTCGTTCTCTCGCGGTAGTCAACGGCAACGGCGAGATGTGACGACAAGAGCACGTTTTTTTTATCTTCTCTTCGCTCTCTCCTTCTCTATCGCTACTTTCGTCGCTTCCTCGAATTCTCGGCCGTGACGTCACTTTTTCCCCACTTGAGGCAAAAAACGCGCATCGAGGACACTTCAACCGGCCTCCTGCTGCAACCTTCCGTCCGACGTCTCGCTCGCGCCTCGAGAAATCCTTTCCACCTTCGATACCGCCGACGCGCAGCGAGAGAGGGAGAGAGAGAGAGAGAGGCGGAAGAGCAAGGATTCCGAGTGCTCAAGTTGCAGAGATTCGACGGATTCGGGGTCTTATCGAAGGCAGCAACCCCCTTCGGGCGTCCTTCAACCTCGATGCTCTCGACTCTCGCCCGTGTAACTACGCTATTGCACATTCGTTCACGTTGAAAATTCGGCGAAATTTTTCCCGACGCTCTCTACTTATTTGTTTGTTTCTTTTTCGTTTCCAGTCGAGAATCGAGAAGAATCGGGTGAAGCAATTTTTCTCTTTCATGTTCACAACTTACACTTAATTACGCCAATAATATCGAGATAATGTACAGTATATGAGCGCGCTCGTCCATGATCCTCGCGTTCAGCGATCGCCCAATCGCGGAACGCGCGAAACAGGATCCTCGTCGACGATGGCAATCGGTTAATCGGTCGATGACTTATCGGCTACCATGCTCATTTACCTTGAAGCCGTCATAGGTCCACGAACCGAACTTGAGTACGCAGGTCTGCTCGTCGAACGGGAAGTACTCGACGTCGATTTCACAGGATGACTTATATATCGCCGGCGGCTTCCATTCGACCAAGCCCTGGTGGTAGATCGTGGCCTTCGTGGCCAGTGTCACCTCGAAGTTTCCGTCCGCGCTGCGAGCGAGCACATTAGTGGTTCTGGGCGCTGCGGCGGTCGAGCTTACTTTGTACTTACGATTCAATACCAAAAGCCCACGAGATTTGTTTTTTTTTTTTTTTTTCTTTTTTTTTGGCGCGCTACATCATAATTTTCGTTTTCAAGACAACCCCAACCCTTGATCTGTATTTGTTCTGCGAGTTGGTCGGTAAACTCGAAACACGAAGGTGTTTCTACAAGACAAAAACCAATGCCAGCAAACGTCACTACGATAAAGCAGTCTCATGATCGTGAGGTTCATGAATAAAGAGGAGAGGTGTATTCTCTACGTGTGTGGCTCGTGCAACGCGGAACCTAGCTACCGTTTGGCACTGGAGATTTCCTCAACGGGAGACGAAGCTTTTCAAACGTCGTGTTTACGTAGTACGCCACGTTGAACGGATAGCCCGGCGGACTACCGTGGAAGAAGCAGTGGTTCGCGAGTACTAAAGCAGACACGGGTATGTGTATACACAACGTCGAGGAAGAAGCAGCGGCAGAAGTCTGCATTTCGCTCCATTATCTGAAGGCGAAGTGCATCTACTTTGGCTCGTTCACCCAAACCTTCACTGCCTCTGTTGTGTTCCGCCGAGAAGCATCGATGGAGGATATCCTAGCTGCCGCTGAATAATAGAGAAACGTAGTTTCTTTTCCTCGGGGAGAATTCGACATTACCGAGGATCTGTAAAACTCGTGAGAGGCTTTTTCTATCACTGTAGAAGGGCACTCGTATCATTGTAAGACTATCCTATGTTAGCATTTCTTAATTGTAATGTAAAGTCAGCATTTTAACTTAACCCTACGTAACCCTACCAAACGTATGCTAGGCCTAATGCTGGCTATCTAATGATACGTAACGCATCAAAGCTAACCCCAAGATTTGATTTGATGTGTACGTAAGAGTCGGTGCAACGAGTAAGCCTCCGTAAAGCAACTTATTTTCGACCTGCAACTCCACTTCAATTTCAGTACAGCCTCGAATCATTCCTAAATAAAAAGCCTCTCGAACAGATATTTGAGCCAAACGTTTTACCGGATTGACCTAAAATATTAGAAAATGGACAGTGGAAGAGTTCGAGGAGCATCCTTTAACGTGCAAGAGACTTAGGTAGGTTTTCCTGTTACCCGACCCTTTAATAATTCGGGATAATTGACTTTCATTGAAGAGGGATGATATTGATGTTGCTATTTTTCTTTCCTTCCACCCTCGACGCTTAGAGCTACATCCTACGAACCTCAATTTGTTCGAGGGACGAAACTATCGACGGATGTGGTATGGCCTGAGGGCTTTCGTGTGTTACGACGGAGACGTACTGACGTCTCGCGAGACCGCAAACAAACTGACCCTTTCCGCATCCAGAGGAGCGAGCTACAATTCCCCAATCGGATGGACCGCCCACGCTGGTAACTATAGACCGCAGAGCCAGCGGAACAGCGGAACCAGCAGAACACGAGTGTCGGCCGGGCATTCAAAGGTCCTTGTCTCTTGGCTTAAGGATATATCCAGCTCCGGTTACTCCCTTCGGCCTCACTTATGCCGTGTTTACGCACCATAGACAGCTACAGCAGTCGGTTTAAATAACGATATTCATCTTGTGCAAACGCCCTAAAGTATCAATTGTAGGGTTAAAACAACATGTGCCATGTCGAGAAGCGTTAGACGTTTATACGCATAACTGTTGTTCAAGGTAGTAGCAGTGAAACTTGGTAGCACTGCCGTTACCTTGTTCAAATCGGTTTTGATACACCAGTTTAACTTTTGCTACCCTACGCCGCTTCATGAAACTTGCGCAATGTTCTCATTAAGGTGGTACACCAAGTACACGCGGTGACTTCTTGGGAGGGTGCAAGTAGCGTGCGAGCCACGGCGCACCGTGTTTCTTTATTGCAAACTACGAAGGCTGTGGCTTTATTGAACCAAACTCATTCGCGAACTAAGAAAAGCCTTTCACGAGGGACGGTTAGATGGGTAAAATCGAATATATGTAAGCACATGGCAATAAGGGACATGCGTAGGGATAAACAGATTTAGTTGCCGGCACTTTACATAGAGTAATTGACATTAAAAGCAAGGGTTCTAACGTAGTCATAACGTGGTCTCTTGTAGGAGCATCGTCACGGCAGGGTTTTCACTTAATAATGTGTGCACTTATTGATTGGATGCATGTAACCTCATGCTGCTTCTTCAGTCTGTACTAATCTATTGAAAGACTATTTTTTTCTATTGTTTATCCAGCGTGAAAACACCCATATGCAAACGTTTTTTCATTTCCCTGATCTGTATGCAGTTAATTTTCGCATCGCTAACCTCAAAGTTCAGTGAACGATACTGAACGACAGCATGTTAACATCATATTTTACACGCCATCGCACTGCGCATAACCGACTATGCGTAGGAAGTAAAAAACAGTCCTGAATATGGCAGGCCGAGCACTGGGATAGGAACACTGCGTACATATTCAAGGTTGGTACTGCCATTAAAAAAATGAATGTGTCACATATTACAAATCTCATAAATGACATCTTCTGTAGCTACCAAGCCTCTTTTGTAGTAGTACCAGCAGCCTGAGCAATGTACCAAAAACCACGTTCACTAACCCTCCTAGTCGACTACGAAGGACATGTATGTGTGTGTGTGGGTGTTAGTGAGGCAGAGGCGCTTTGTTTACGCACTCGAGATGGCTATACAAGTCAGTTCAAATAACGATCTTCAGCAAGCTTAAACGCGACGCGGCTATACAAGTCAGTACAAATTACGATCTTCAGCTAGCGTAAACGTCAGACGGCTACGCTGTTGGGTCCAAATAACGAGCACCATCTTGCGTAAGCACTCGAAATTAGAAGCAGTGTTAAACACCGACATGACAACGTTTGTGCAAACGCCCAGGCCTAAGCATACAAAAATATCAACCAGCACCAAACGTGTAAATGACATTGTCCACTATAATGACCAAGGTGCGTAAACAAAGTAAGGAACAGGCGCCATACGTGACGCTTTCTCTCAATAATTCCACCATGTTCAATAAGCAATTAAGGTGATGGTGCAGCAACATGCCATGAAATTCGCGTTTCCTTCCAGACCTTCTACTGTTTTACGAATCGTGAAACAATAGAACACAGTTTCGTGAACAACTCTATCGGTTTACATAGCTGGTACAAATATATCTTCACATACTCTCTATGTTAACCAAGTCTGTCCGTGCAAATATGGTAACGCAGATGGTAATTCCCACATATTTGTGGGAGTTACATATTTGTAGGAGTTACCACCACGACCGAACGCTGTGGTTTCTACCAAATTCGAAATACTTGGACCGTGCAGACCCTACGTCGAGCTGGAGCTGTGGCCATTGTTACACTGCCTCGTGCATTATGATCTGCAGAAGTGCATAGCAATTACTATTGTAACGACGCCGCAACGGTACTTGTGACGTCAGTATTTTCGAGTTCCGGGATGGACGTACATCAGTGTTCAGAAACAATGGCAAAATCTACTACTGGGGATTGGTTTCCAGTATCGTGGACACCGTTTAATTCATATAGTCATATATAGTACAGGGCAAACCGACGAAGGCGTAAATTTCATGTTTTGCAAGGGACTTTAGAGCCTGAGTTCTGAGATGATAACATTTTGATTGAATGGATGATCAGTATCATTGTCCTCCGGTCCTGCGTTAGCATAAACTATCTAGCACAACGCTAACCAACAGCCTTGGCCATCCCATTCCTTTTATACTCACAAACGTCTTCTTACGACTTTCTACCCAAAATCATTATTGAAAGAAGCAAAGACTACAGACTGTCGACTCAATTTCGAAAATGCATATCCATCTCTTGATCATTCTCATCTGCCATCTTAAAACTTTCCTGTTGTCATTTACTTTCATTCGGCTAAAGTGCTTCAACGAGAAACGCGCAACAAAAGGTTAAGGAAAATCCGTCGGAAACTTATTTTAACCGAAAATATTTTCACTTCACGAGCGACAAAGTTTCTCGCCGCCACTGAACTGCGACTTTGTGGATAAAGGAAATCGACTGAACATGTTTGTGTTCTGGCTTTTATGAAGTAACCCCAAGGTTTCAGAGACAGAGACCAAAAGGTACAACCAAGTATCTTGAAAACTATGCGTAGAAGTTTTATTGGTGTTCGGTAACTATTATACTAAGCTGATCACCTACTGTATGGAAAGCACTCCCTCCGATTATAACTCTACACAAAAGGTGGGCTGGAAATCAGCGGAAAGCGATTTGTCAATGAGGCGCCGGCGATTAAGATCGCATATTTGAGAGCGCGACCCCGGAGAATGGGCAGCGGCGGCCGTAAACGTGCGGTGGTGGCGGAGCGAAGCCGGAAACGTCGTAATAACCGAACTATCGACGTGGGCGCGCACGTTTCCGGTTTCCAAGCATTGTTCTGTCTGAGCGAGGGTTGAGTCTCCGGTCGAGTCAACCTCTTCGCTCTCCGTGCGTCTCGTCCGTTTTCACTCACTCTGCTCAGCTTCCCTCGCGCTTTCTCATATTCCTCTCATCTCTAGCTAGCAATTCATTAACCCAGATATTCCTGGTGGTACACGCGTCTTCTTGGGAGTCCCGCTCATTCCCAAAGGCCCCGCTCTCGGTGGTAATGGGGGGGTCGAAGCTCGTGTACGTGCCACCTGAACGACTTTTCATTCCCTGAATGTTGAAAATATATATACGTATATCCATGTAGCACTACGCGCGACGTAGAAGAAATTAGAGAAAACTCGGCGCACGCGTCGCCTCCGTCATCCTGCCTCGTTAAAAGTTCTCGGCACGCATATAACACGACTAATATGGCTTGCAAGGATCAGAGCTATAGTAATTATCATGATTAATACCCCTCGGCAAAGGAATTACGACTTTCATATCCGCGTAAGGCTATACGTATTAAAAAAATACGCTTTATGGGCCCGAAGGAAAGTTTCTTTGATTAAGCATTCATTTTCTACAACCTTTCCGCGCTCGAGGGTCGTAAGTGCATCGGTTGTCGAGCAGGAAGAATTCAAAAAGAAACGCATTAAGGTCGGCAACGGTTCGTGCCTCTTGAACCGTGAAATTCAACGTAGCCGCGGCTGTTTCATAAAAATGTATTGGCAACGAATATCTATTCGATTACTTTCACCGACAAGCCCCGGACGTGGCTTGTCGTAAATTCCGATTCGGATTATTTATTTATTCACAAATCTTGATTTTCCGGGACACTTTCGAGCAAGACCCTATACGTCGTGTCAACGACCCGTCAATGCATTCGGGTGCCTCTCGCGATCTCCATATTCCCAGTTCCTCCCGAGCGAGAATCGAGGCAACGACGGGAGAGCAGCGAGCACGCGGGAATAACGCCACGAATGCGAAATCGCAATATCCTGCCACTACGCGAATTACCATTGATTTCGCGACTAGTGCTCGCGGGCGTCACGGTATATTCTCCGATGCTCCCAGACCACCGTCATCACAACGTCGGAGTGCGGAGTACGTCGTGCAAAATTTACGACGAGGAAATTGAATTGCAGTGAATTATTCTGACTAAAAAATGCAGACTGCAAAAAAATGTACGTTACACACGTGTGCCTCTTATTTATCGGAAAAGATAGAAAACATAAAAAGGGATGTTGATTATGCGAAACCACAAAAAAATAATGAAAACATAGGTATTTTTTTTACCGATTGGAGAAGAAAAGCAAAAGTGCTCTCTTGTCTAAAGTTTGTAGAACTCTCCTTTATACGAAGTGAATGTAAGAGCAGAAAAAAAAGAGTTGAAAAAGTGAAACCCAAAAAGCACCGAAATTGTACAAATAAGTTTGTAAAAGGAAGACGTAGGTGGAGTCGTGAATTCAATAGAAACGTCGACAAAGTTTGGGGGGGGGGGAGGGTGTATCAGACTCTCAGGGATGCTAAGGACTTTTCACATAGAAATTCTCGTCACAGTTCGCTGCCCCCTCCCCAGTATGTAGGCAAGTATGCTGACATTTTTTTCCAAAAAAGAAGAACCTCTCTCCCGTCACGATTGCCGGACTCGGTGGTAAAAACGCCCGAAAAGGGTTTTAAGTGGTTGCAGACGAGAGCGAGGAAGACGGCTGCTGTGGCTAGCGAACGATAAATCATCCCAGCCAATAGAAAACTTTTATCCGGGATCGCAATTTATTTAGTGGATCTCCTTCGATAGCCTGACCGAGGGCTCTTTTCTTTCCTTTCTTCCTCATCAACCGCTTCCTCCGTTTCAGGTCTTCACCTCGCGCCATCCTCGTACTTCACTCTTCGCCCTACTTCCGCGCTTCCGCTCTCTTTTCCATTCGTCTCGGACTTTTATTCGTTATCTCTCTACTCTTCGAAACTCAGGGACAGAAAAAATCGCAAAAGTATGTGAAGTCACTTACGAGCCGAAACTTTGGAATCTGTTGATGGTGCATTTATGGTCGAAATCTTCTCTAATGAGATTCTGCAACTTATTACTGCTGTCTTCGGGGCTGATGTTATCACAAGGTAAATCTTGGATGTAGTTATTAGGAATTAGGTAATAGTTATAGTTTAAGACAGATTGTAATAACTTTTTTAAATCTTTAGCAATTGCTTCGAAATTGACTCCTCTTGCTTCAAAGATTTTATTCTGCAAGTGACAAAGAGTAAAGGGCTGATTAATTATATTCACTGTAAAATATACGAATCATTCTCCAGCATTTTCGCTGAGGTAATATTTTAATCCACCATTTTGTAATAAAAGTAGAACGGAAAGGGTCGGAACTGGGCTTTTCGTAACTGGGCTGAGTGTCAGAGGGTAAAAAAGATTAAAACTGGGACTACGAAAGAGGGAGACGAGGTTCATTGTTCTCGGGACAACCGACGAAATACTAGAAGCAACGATATAGCGGGGGTGGGGTGTTGGTGCCGTAAACAGTGTTCCCGTAAACATGGACGTGGCGTGTAGTTCGATCTACGAAGCTTTGGGGAGCAGCTCTTCTCGTGGCTATCTCGTTTCAGTCGTTTTCCAGGGGGTCGAGCACATCGAGATTAAAAGAGGAAACGAAGCGATTGCGCCCTCGGAGTGTCGGGTCGAGACGTAGATCCGCAACTGACAGTTTTCATCAGGCAAGGCCACCACCTTTACAACCCCTCTAAGACGAACTTCAATTTCGCTTGAAACGTTTCGCGTACGCCTGACCCAACTTGCGAAGACATCGGCCAACCTCGTGTATTTCCTTTCTCTTTTTCTCACCACATCGAATGATCCGGTTCCCGCGAGATATTTTAGTACACGTTACACCTAAATCTTGAACGCGCTGCGTTCATTGGGGCCGAAGTTCTGAGCAAAGCACCATATCCGCTTAAAGATTGGGCAATTTAGTAAAGCAAGGAAGATAAAAAAAAGCACACGCAAATAAAAAAAAAACGAAAAAAAAAAGGAGTGTTTGAGAAAAATTTGCGAACATTTTTACCCCTCTCGTTTCTCCGTTCAGCCATTCACTTAGTCGCGAAATTGGGAAAGGAAACGACCCCGAACCGGCTCAGCCTCGTTTTTTTCCCCTCTCGCGGAGAGTTCGTTGCTTTCGTTTTTCGCAGCACCCTGGAAAGTTTCCATCTCGAGTTGCCGTTACGGGCGCGCGGATATAGCGTGCCGTGCAAAAAATGAACAGAAACACAGAGGCTAAGGGAGACAAAGACTCTTATTTTGCTCGTTTCCATAAAAACTCTGTTAGATTTATACTCCAAGTTTTTGCGCGTGTCTCTGCGCATCGGAAGTTTCCAACGATTCATTATGGCAATGTCAAAGGTGTTTTCGTATTTATAGGTCACTGATTAACATAACATTTTGTTTTGTAGTTTGTTGATTTTTCAGCGTATGAAAAAATGACTGAAACACAAAACGACTTTGTAAATAAATCGCTGAAAAAAATTAAAAGTTCTCATCGCTGACATATTTCCGAATGTTGGTACATATTTCGTGGCAATAAACTTCAACCGAAGTAATGTCCTAAAAATCAATTTCCTGGCTTGGCTCCGATAAGATTTCGAGAACTCTGGCATCGGGAACTTTTCAATCGACTTAACTACACACTGGTCTAGTAAATTTTTCTTCCAAAGTAAACGACCACCGACGTCTTTAACGTCTCGGGTTATTTCGATTTTCTCCCCGTGTATCTCACGTCGGTATCGGTGTGTCGAGGGGCGTTAACATTCAAGCGGTAGTATCCGCGCGTTGGGCGCGCGGAGAGTGACTCGAGACTCGAGACGCTGCTGCCGGGAAAACGAGTTTCCGTGGAAATCGAATTTACGAGGAGTGCGCGCTCCTCTCTTCCTGAAATCGTGCCGGTTGCTCAGGATCACGGAACCTCCCGTTACTCGGGGAATAACAGCGCCACTAATTTTCTAAAGATATTTCGCTCGGTCGGGACGAACCGAGCGAAAGTTGGAAACTCTTCCCCCGACTGGGCTCGCTTTCCACTTACGTATATATACTCGCCGGCTATCGCTATCCCTCTTTTGGCCGACCGAATATCGTTGGCTCCCCCCCACCCCACGCGGCCTCTCGTGGCAAACTCAAAGTCGCTAGCGCGGAGGATTGAGGGCTAGTAGTTTTAAGTGGCAAAACCCAAGAAATACAAGACTCCGAAGGAAGCGAAGCTGTAGCGGATGGAGTATTCAACCGCAGTGATTCATTATTGCCTGATTCATCGGGACTCCCTAATTGGACCCATTGTTTCCATTGGCTACAAAAAAACGAAACCTGGATTCGGACAAATTAACCACACGTCACATTGATACTACAAGTGCAAGACGAAACAATGAGACCCTCTGCTGATACAGAAATATTTAGCACTACTTTGAAGTTTTCATTGTGGATCGAAATTGGCGTCCCAGATACTTCTGAAGTGTCTTGTTAACCCTGGCCTTATTAACATCGGGTCGCTGGGTACCCGAAACAATTCCAGTTGTCACTTTTATAGCAGTAAGCTAGGTTTTAAAAAATAAAAATTTATGAGATTGCAAAGAAATTATAATAGCTATAATATTAATATTAATAGTGATAGTAATAATAACAAAAATAACAATGATCATAATAATTCAATGCATATTTCGGTTAGCAACTACGAATTAAACCTCTTTGAGCTCGAGTATAACAGTCGTTAATATTCCCTGTAATTAAAATTGGGATTCCAAAAATGCCGGGTGGCTAAAACATGAATGCAATTAGCGGGATAAATTCGCGATAAAAGCGGCTGTGTGGCGACACGCCCGAGTGGCTACACCTCGACGGACGATTCGTCATTGAAATACGTGGTTTCGTAATAATAACGCTGGCAGAGGAATGGGAAAAATGTTAATTACGTTTTTTGCGTCTACAACTGCAACACATCGATCGTTGGCGTTGTCGGTGGTTGGCAGGGAGGACGCGGTTTGATGGTAGCTGAAGCTAAGCTTGAAATATTGCGGAACTTGTAATTTCAATGAAATTAAGGCTTTTTTATTTTTTACCTCCAGACTGAAGGGTAGAGGTCTTTATATAAGTCTGCGTTGTACGTTACCAAATTAATTTTTAACGATTTTTTCATGGACTTACGAAAAAAATGCCGGAGGAAATGGGGAAATGGTAGTTATTACAACGGAGATAGCAGGTGCATGCAATTAAAGGAAAACATTAACCATACTCGTGAAAAGCAATATTTATGGCAATGCATGGATAAACACATAAACATATTAAGAAAGTTATTTATTAATTCGGTAAGTATAGTAAAATACTTTTTTGATTCAACGCATAATACTTTGCTTTTTAAAGGCAACTCTTTGGGTTTTAAAGGCAACAGTGATTCGAATAGAATGGAGAGTTATCGGGGACACTTGAAGCATTGGTCGTCCTTACCGACCGAAAGAAAAGCTTTGATTCTTTTTATTCTCGACGTCGTATGTTTCGCGCTAGCCAGATCGGACCGTCCTTGTCGGAGCCTATTTATTTTCGTGACAGTTGGGTGGAAATAAGAAGCCGCGTACAGAAGGACCAATGAAGGAGCAGATAGCAGCGGACGAAGCAGAGAGCTCCTTTTCTTAACTACCGGTGACCCATACAGCGGGGATTCAAGGAAAGAAAAAGAGAGTTATATGAGGCGCGAGCGCGAGAAGGCGATCAATTTTCTCGAGATAGTAGTTACGTACATGCTAGGTCGAACTAGACGGTATGCTCGGTCTGCCGTTCTCGGTCGGTCTGTGCTTCACGACTTGATTCACTTCCGGCGATCCGTGATAGGCTTCGCGCCCTCTCATTGATTCGCTTTAAGTCCCTCGCCTCCGCGTTCCCCTCACTTCCCCTCGAGAAATTGAGGAAAAGAGGAAAATAAATCAACCAGTCACTGTCAATAAGCACTCGCATCAACTTTGAGTTCATTTCAGCGTCTGAAATAATCAATTTATTAAAAAAAATCGTTTTTCGCGTTTTTCTACTCGAATTTTAGATTTTTCGTGCAAACACCTGCCATTTTTGGAATCAGCGGGAAATTTGCCATCGGATAGCGTTTTTAAACTTGGCGAAAACGAAATTTTGTTTTCGCAAAAAACGCAAGAGCCCCTTCTAAAAATTTGCGATTTTGAGGGTCAAATTAAAAAATCTGCAAAAAATCGAAAAATCGAGATATCGCATTCCGCCTGGCGGCATCCTCTTTCTTGAAGAGTTTTCTTTCGAATGCAAAAAGAAAATCACGATTATATTGATCCAAAGAAAAATTACGCCGATGTTAGTAAAGTGCCAAAATAGGGAAAAAGTGAAAAATCGTTTTTCGTGACGAAGGCATCCGTATATCACAGTAAAATCTGTAGCAAAAGTGTTTCCTGCCGCTCGCGCATGAATGTATAAAACCGCGATGTCATTACGGATCATAAAGTCGAGCGCTGTGGACGGATCGCAGTTCGCCGAGGCGTTATATTGCTTCTGGCCCTAGGCGGACCGTAATAATCGAAGAAATCGCGTGATTCCATATCCAAGATGGTGCAACTGGCTCGGCTGGCGAACTCCATCAATTATTCTGCTAGGGTCGAAAGGGGTTGCGTCTAGCCGGGCATTCGCTTAACGTCCATTGAATATATACCGAGCCCCTCGTCGGTCCAACCGAGTGAGGCCATGTATACCTATATCACAACGCAGTGGTGTAAGACCTTCCTATACCTATAGCGAGATTTCGCGCTCTTCGCGTCTTCGATATCCCATCACCGTAGGGTTCAGTGGGGCACGAGAAGTAGGCACTTCTTCCCCGAATGACAGACGAAACGGAAAAACCTCCACCACGTTTTCGCACATACGTATACCACGTTTACATTTATTTTTCTATTTCCCAGGCGGACCATCCCAGGCGACCTATCGCACCTCCCATATACCCGCTCGTCATTGTGTGGGATAGGGGCCTCCGCCGAAGAGCTGGTAGCGAAAGGTTATCTCGTTAGCATGTCCCGGTAATAGAGCAGAGAGCACACACCAGCATCAGCTCCAGCATCAGCATCAGCAGCAGCAGCAGTTCCGACGTCACCGCTGATTGTGGAGCCAAGGTTATGAGGGACACTGGGAGAAGGGTCGCCACCATTTTGATGGTGTGTTAGTGACGATTCACGTACACACACCTCACCTGGCGTTGGGCACATGCAACGTGTACGCCAACGTTCGAGGGCCCTGGTACGTTGAGTGAAAGTCGAAAAAAAAGAAGAACGTGGAGTGAGAAGACGATGGAATGATGAAGAAGACGAGGGGGCATGGGGGGAGAGGAGAGAAAAAATTGCGCGAGGGTAGAGGGGCTGATTTAGCAGAGAGCGCACTCCAAGGCAGCACAATGGACCTCAGCATTGAGGCGCGACGCTCGCCAACTACACCGGCCGCCGGAGTTTCCTGCTATTGCGGTATATTTTCAACTGCTCGAAGAGCATAGTCGTCGTCGTCGCCGTCGTCAGGGCTCCATGTGTTAGTTTCAAAGATATTTGAGTGTCCCCCCCTTGCCCCACGTAGGTGAGCTTATACATACACCCGTGCACACTTTTCACCAGCGTATTCTTGCCTCTTTGGCAAAAGACAGTCTCAGCCCGCGCGCGCGCCTTTGTCCGCTGGAAGGTCTTACTCTTTATTCCCGCGTCTCTTTCTCTCTCTTAGCACCCTCCTGGGCCGCTTGGGCCGAGCCCTCGGAAAAGGCTTAGCAGGCGAAACCAATGCACTTCTGCCGCGAACGAGATGTCCCTGAGACCAAGATTGCACAGCGGACCTTCTTCTCTTCACTCTTCAACTTTTTAGTCACTCTTCTAGCTACGGCGAATCGTCACTTCACGGAAGTTTTCAGTGTATGTACATAGAGGGTCGTGAAGGTGTGACGCGAAATACACTGTGGTTAGCCTCGATGAGTGTCGGGTTGAAATTATGCAGATCAGTTTGAGGTTTTATTTGGGCTCTTTAATGAAACACGAAGAAACGTCACTGTGAGGAAGTTTGCAGCGAGTGTGCGAAATGTGGTTCGGGTGTCGTATGAAGTACACTGTGGTCAGCTTCGTTGAGAGTCAGATTGGGGTTATGCAGATCGGCTTACGATTTAGGACTGTAATTAAACGACCTGGGTCATTTGGATTGGACTATCTCATTTTGGGAAACCATCTGCTGTTACATTGTGGCTGCTGAGAAAGAAAGAGGTTGATTCGATGAAGGGAGAAAAGCGCCGGCAAATTTAATATGTGGCGGATTACTTTCGAGTGGAGACTCGCGCCAGCATCAATGAACCGGGTTTGACCAGTCCTCGGTTGTATCATCAACTAGTCTCAATGTGAAGTATTTGCGCACCCAGAAATACGATAAATCTGCGATCTGCGGCTCACAGTGTTGTTTCAATAAACACACAGCGACAGCGGGTCGAAAGAAAAAAAAAAAAGTGCGATGGAAAAAAAAAGTTAGTGGAGTAGTCGAAACGAGATTTCCCTTTAGTTTGACCATAGCCCGAGGACACGTCGGCTGCATGTTCACAGTTCGGCCGGCATCGACGGTATGAACAACGCGAGTACACGCGAATGTTTTATGGGTTTTCTAGTTTTACTATTTTCCGCGTGTTTTATCCTCGAGCCGCCGGTAACCCACCCCCCTTCCGTCTCGCTCCAACCACCCCCCGTTCGTCTATCGACACCTCGCGCTCTTGTCCTCTTTTTTCGTTGTGTGTTTTTTTTGGTTCGCTCTGCCTCGAAGTACTATCGCCAAGCGCCTAGTGGTGTGCAACCCTTTCGTATTCAATATCGCAGTTGGTGGCACCGCAGGGGAAATGGCAGAGGTGTTGCGACCGGCGGGCCAGGATCAGCGCCAGTATGATGAGCGTTTGGGATGTTTTTATTTCTACTCTTTATGCTCTTTCGCGCTTTGTGTATACTCCACGCCATCCTCTGTGCAAGTTCGTGCGCTACTCACTGTGAGGATTTACTGTCATATGTCGAACTCGGCGGGGTCTCGTCTACGCGATGATATCCGCGGTATTAAAGCTTTCAAAGAAGAAGCTGTGTACACAGGAAGATATGTGTGCTTGACAAGGTCGTTGAAGGTCGCTCGTGGAAACACTAGTTTGTAGCTTTGCCGGACTACGAAGAGACTGACGTGTTGGTCAACCACCGGAAACTTCCGGGACTATGGAGCGGAGTTTGCCTGGCAAGCTGTGCGTGTTTGTACGGTTGCGAGGGATGAGTCGTCCGGTAGACCGCTGAGCTTTTGATAGTCATTGGACCCTCCGGGTCGTCCTTCATTCGCGACACTGCGCTTTCCAGTTTCGCAGACGAAGGGCCGAATATACCGCCTCACCCTGTCAATACACAAGTCTGTCGAAAACGCGAAAGGTCTGTTTGTAAACGTTTCCAAAGTCCACCCATTGGAATATGGGCGCTGAACTGTAGAGTCGTGCGGCAGAGAAAGGATTTTCCAAAATCTCGGGAACGTTGGCTCATGAATACATAGTGCAAAGTCGAACGTATAACGCGTGGCGCACGTTTCGCCAAAAGTGCATGGCTTAAGGTCGACTTGACTGGGAAACAGAAAATATTGGCGTTCAAGCGAACGCGCCAAACTCTATATGGATTCTCCTGCAATTCACGTGAAGTTTCATGCTTTGGGCAAAAACCGATGCAGGTTTGCAAATAAAAAAATGTACATGAAGTTTTATTTATTCAGTGCCCGCTTCTCTAGTTACATAATTCCAGGTCTATTTTTATCATACTAGGCTAATCACACGCGCTGGCGCGCGTGCCCGAGATACCTTTGCGCTGCTGCGCTCTTATAAAGCTTTAAAAGGGTAAATCGCAACTAAAAACCCTTGTTCAGTTGATTAAAAAAAAAGAAATTTGTCGTTTCACTTATCAGAGATCCTAGATCTGGCCGCTCGGCCGAAAACCGCCCAAATCGGGGTCACGAAATTTATTTTTTCAAAATATCGTCTTTTAACCTATACCATCGTTCTCAAGTCGCATATTCTACCCCTGAAAACACTGGTTACAACCCTTTTTTAGTTGATTTTGAAAAAACTAGTTTTTGGCCGAACAGTTTGTCAGAAATCGTAGATCTGGCCGCCCGGCCGAAAACCGCCCAAATCGGGGTCACGAAATTTATTTTTTCAAAATATCGACTTTTAACCTATACCATCGTTCTCAAGTCGCATATTCTACCCCTGAAAACACTGGTTACAACCCTTTTTTAGTTGATTTTGAAAAAAACTAGTTTTTGGCCGAACAGTTTGTCAGAAATCGTAGATCTGGCCGCCCGGCCGAAAACCGCCCAAATCGGGGTCACGAAATTTATTTTTTCAAAATATCGACTTTTAACCTATACCATCGTTCTCAAGTCGCATATTCTACCCCTGAAAACACTGGTTACAACCCTTTTTTAGTTGATTTTGAAAAAACTAGTTTTTGGCCGAACAGTTTGTCAGAAATCGTAGATCTGGCCGCCCGGCCGAAAACCGCCCAAATCGGGGTCACGAAATTTATTTTTTCAAAATATCGACTTTTAACCTATACCATCGTTCTCAAGTCGCATATTCTACCCCTGAAAACACTGGTTACAACCCTTTTTTAGTTGATTTTGAAAAAAAAAATTTTAGTCGAACAGTTTGTCAGAAATCGTAGATCTGGCCGCCCGGCCGAAAACCGCCCAAATCGGGGTCACGAAATTTATTTTTTCAAAATATCGACTTTTAACCTATACCATCGTTCTCAAGTCGCATATTCTACCCCTGAAAACACTGGTTACAACCCTTTTTTAGTTGATTTTGAAAAAAAAAATTTTAGTCGAACAGTTTGTCAGAAATCGTAGATCTGGCCGCCCGGCCGAAAACCGCCCAAATCGGGGTCACGAAATTTATTTTTTCAAAATATTGATTTTTAACCTATACCATCGTTCTCAAGTCGCATATTCTACCCCTGAAAACACTGGTTACAACCCTTTTTTAGTTGATTTTGAAAAAAAAATTTTAGTCGAACAGTTTGTAAGAAATCGTAGATCTGGCCGCCCGGCCGAAAACCGCCCAAATCGGGGTCACGAAATTTATTTTTTCAAAATATCGACTTTTAACCTATACCATCGTTCTCAAGTCGCATATTCTACCCCTGAAAACACTGGTTACAACCCTTTTTTAGTTGATTTTGAAAAAAAAAATTTTAGTCGAACAGTTTGTCAGAAATCGTAGATCTGGCCGCCCGGCCGAAAACCGCCCAAATCGGGGTCACGAAATTTATTTTTTCAAAATATTGATTTTTAACCTATACCATCGTTCTCAAGTCGCATATTCTACCCCTGAAAACACTGGTTACAACCCTTTTTTAGTTGATTTTGAAAAAAAAATTTTAGTCGAACAGTTTGTAAGAAATCGTAGATCTGGCCGCCCGGCCGAAAACCGCCCAAATCGGGGTCACGAAATTTATTTTTTCAAAATATTGATTTTTAACCTATACCATCGTTCTCAAGTCGCATATTCTACCCCTGAAAACAATGGTTACAACCCTTTTTTAGTTGATTTTGAAAAAAACATTTTAGTCGAACAGTTTGTAAGAAATCGTAGATCTGGCCGCCCGGCCGAAAACCGCCCAAATCGGGGTCACGAAATTTATTTTTTCAAAATATTGACTTTTAACCTATACCATCGTTCTCAAGTCGCATATTCTACCCCTGAAAACACTGGTTACAACCCTTTTTTAGTTGTTTTTGAAAAAAAAATTTTAGTCGAACAGTTTGTCAGAAATCGTAGATCTGGCCCCCCGGCCGAAAACCGCGCAAATCGGGGTCACGGTAGGTTAATTAAACAGTGCTACAGCGCTCAATACGACAAACTGTCAAATCTCGCGCTGTTACACAACGAACGGCCGATCTTGACGGTTCACGACCAATCAGAGGCCGAGTTATATTGACAACAATGGTTGCTCATGCACTTTTTCATAGAGGATCATTTATTTCGTACTATCTTTGAGATAGAAATTGTTTTGAACTCCACATATCTGAGAAAAGGGCATGAATCTTTATAGAATCGATATTAGCGTGGTGCCCTCGTAAATATCGAGCACTCGATTAATTAGAAAAGTCCCGGTAAGTGTTCCCTCTCGGTGGAGCCTCCCCACGATTGGCTCGAAAATCTAATGAGCTGGCTTAATCGTTCTCGTCACCGCATCGTCGAGACGCCGTGAGCACAGCTTCCGAGGTAAGCGACTCTCGAAGCCGTTTAATCGACTAGAGGAGTGGTGCACACCATCGCCGACTCTACATTGCCGAGGGGATAACAGCGGGTCTGGTATGCTCCGCGACCAAGTTGAGAAGGGTGGATTTTCATTTGGGTAATGCATGCAGGAAGTTCCGATGGTGTAACGAACGCTAATACTCCGAGGGGCAGCCGGGCGACGAATCTCGAATTCAGCCGAGAGGAGGAACAGAGAATAGAAGGAAGGAAGGAAGAGAGAAAAGGGTTTTAAAGAAGACGACCGAGCCTCACACACTCACTGACAGGAACGTCGTTCCCATCCGCTATTCTCGCCCCCCCCCCCCAGTGCTCCCGTTGTGCAGCACATTTCTTGATTAATAGTACATTACGATACAAGTGCGAAAAAACTTTTTCTGACGAGTGTGAGTTTGCAGCGCGAGCCGAAGGCGAGTGCTGCAATCACACGAGTCCGAAAAAGGTTTTTCGCACGCGTATCGTACGCAATTTTATTTCACGACGTCGGAAAATGCGGTATTACGCACGCGAAGCGTGCGTAATGTCGCGTTTTACGCACGGAGTGACATAAAATAATTAAATATGGCAGATGGAGCATTCGTTCGTCAGGAATTTAATAAAATCCGGCTCAATCGATAGCATGAGCATCAGCTTCATGTGCTTTGGAAATTGTCGTGTCAGACGAAGAGACAAATTGTTGAAGACAAAACGAAAATGATTAATCGCTTGTACTTCTCACCATAAATGGTCGATAGCCATTCGCAGTTATTTCAGTTCAGGGCGCTCAACGACGAACCAGCTTTGCGGCCATACGAGAAAATGTCTTCTGAATTCAATGATGCAAGAGAATTTGCAGCTAAGACGATGCAAACGGTATTCGAGCCTCCCATTTCGCGAATGCCCACGAATATAACGTCTCGGCAATGCAATGTAGGCCGATAACTCGTTCCGCGGAATATACCGCATGGGAATCCTCGAAACCTCGGACATCGGCTGAACTCTGAGAATCTCGAACGTTCGGTGACACTGACGTCAGTTACGCGAGGAACTCGCGGTATATTAACGCCGGCGCGTCACCCCAGGAGAGTAATTCCGTGATTGAGAGGTACCGGGGAGATCGGATTTCGCGGGAGCATCGGCCGAGCGGAGGAGGAGGAGGTGGAGGAGGAGGAGGAGGAGGAGGAGGAGGAGGAGCAGGAGAGTACACAGAATACAGGATTACAACGCTTTGCATGGCAATGGCTCGCTGGGAGTTCCGGTCCCGATTGTCTCGAGCGAAATCCTCGTACATCTGTCGTTGTTCGCGAGCTTCCACTCCCCATTTCTCTACATATATTCCCAGAATACCGTGGACGGCGCGTATGGCGCGCTCGGGGAAATCCGAATGTTGCCATCGATACGTTTGTGCAAGACGCTTGCGTTGCATTCGGCAAAGTGCTGCGAGGTTTATAGTTTCCAAATGGAAATACGAGAATGCGTCCAAAGCTTTCATCTTCATCGGCCGGATGTACTTTTGGAAATGCATTTTATCCCGTGCAAAATGATAGACACCACATGGTCAAAGTCGATTTTCCTGGGATTTTAGGTGACTCACCTAGGTTCAGAGTGATAGAAGTTAAATTTGAAATATGCGAAGGATGGCGACAAGCTATGGAAGTGGCGTGCCTTGGAAAGAATGTATCCAGGGCAAGGCACTTAAATATTCCAGATCACGGAAATGTCTCGTAATGCGACAAACAATAGACCTTCGACGCGACCTGCCAGTTGAAGAGTGTCTGCCTTAAAAGCGTAACATTACCAGTAGACTGGAATGTATTTTGCTACAGTTACCGTGCTACATGTCTATTCATGTATGCATGTGAAAACGAGCAAACTTTGGTGGCTCGTGTTTTCAGACTTGTTGTACATATGTACCGATCCTAGTACATAATGTACACGGGTATATATATCTTGTTAGGAAAGTTACGTCTCTGCCATTACCGAGGACAGGCCGATGGCTGAAAGCCAGAGGCTCCGTGTCGCACCAGGGTCGTCGCGCAAACACGTAGCATAAATCCTCCGATGCGTTACGTTACATCTGCACACATTGTTACACTGTAACTGTCCTATAATTCATACTTGCGTTACCGACACAGCGGTATCCTATGTCACACCGGTGACGTCGCGTTATGCCTCGCGGGAATGATAAAGTAACTTAGTTATTTGCGGGGACGGGGCACTCACGAAGATATAGAGTATTCGCGTATTATAGATATCCGCGTTGAATGACTTATAGAGAGTATCAGGTAAATCGCGCTATACGGTAACTCGAGAGGTCATGGCGGACCTGCGTGTGCAAGGGAACTCAAAATCAGAGACCTCGGAGGATTAGAGAACGCAGCACCTCAGTGACATTAGGCGTAATTCACGACCGTGTGCTCAGATTGGACCGAAAATTATCTTGACAACGGGTTTATCACTTTGGTAATATGATTCATAGAATAAATTTGTCGTTAGGTCAACATACGAATGATGTATCGAGCGAGTTTGTAGTTTGTAGTAAGTTGAGACTTTTACCATATATGGCGTCACTTCATTTCCCAACAGTTGTTTTTTCAAGTTCAAAGAAAAAAACTCTTTCACCAGCTACCGAAGACGCCAGAGACGCTAGGAGAGGGCGCTCTTACTGCATTCCTCGTTCTTGCGTTTTGCGTTTGTGAAAACAGAGGTTCTTTGGTTCTTTCGTGAAGCAGTGCAAATAATACAGAAATGTGTGTAATTTTCCAGCGGGAAGTCAGGAATTCATTATGAAAGCGCAACGAAGCATAGTTCTACGGCTAAAGCAAGCTCGTGAGATTTAACGAGTTCATACTGTGAAGGTAGGGGTTAAGCATAACTTCAAAAAGGCTCTGGTTACGATTTTGTAGATGGTTGAAAAAGATCCAGAAAAATGTTCGACCTCGAGATCCTGAAATTGTATCCGCCCTACATACACAAAGACACACACACACACACGTAACCATAAGGATTGTGTCCTCGGCGAATGACGCAGCGTTCTATGTTGACACGAAACTCAAATTGGACGACACGAAACTCGAATAAGTCGCATGCTGGTACTCAGAGTCTTCACGTTGAAGTTTTAGAAAACTGCCCGTGGATCTGCTCGATTGCGTCCAACTGGCTCGCGAGGATTTCTCTTAGGATCCAATGGAACCTACGGGAACATCTGTCTAGGCGTGGACTGAAGTTTCCTCGTCAACATAGAACCGATCGAGCAAACTGCAAAGTACTCAGTCTACTATTCAGATTCTTTTTTTTTCCTCGAACTTCATCATATGCCTTCGTTAATTCTGCAAGTTAGTTTCATCTTGGTCATGACTTACCCAAAAGATAATAATAGCATCACATATTTTTCAACACCAATGAAAAATGTTCACTCACGCATTTCTCAACCCTGGACTCGTTCGCATTCATCAAAGATAAATACGCCAATGCCAGACAAACGTGTATACACTTTGATCCGACCAAGTCAAAAGGTCAATCGCGAAGACAACTCAACCTGAATGCGTAAGCCGAGTTCGCCGTCACACCCTAACGGCTTTGACTTTCGCTGCGCAAACAGTCATCGGGCGTCCAAACTGTTTGTTCAGCGGTACACGATATCGACTGATATTACGAAGGAGGGGGGGGGGCTAGGTCTGGAGGCATAAACCCGAATTCAGATGTAAACCCGTGTTCGGTACTTGGGAGCCTGATTGCGCGTAATATCGCCAAAGCTCTGATATTGTCCGATGGGAAATACCGGCGCCACCACTCAACACGCCACAGAGGGTTCTGAACCGGTCGAGACCCCGCTTGCTGGGGAGCTGCTTAAACCAACCGTGCAGACGCACAGACACATGCATTTATGTAGCTTGCACAGCTAGGCACGTATGATAACCTTGTATTTCGGCTGACTCGCACTTCTGATAGAGACACATCGGGCAATACGTGGTATAGCCCTATACGTTAAATCGAGTCGACCCGCTAGCTTGGCCTGCCTAGGTATATATCCAATAGCCGGACTGGCAGGGGCAAAGGGTGGGGGGGGGGGGGGGGGAAAGATGAAGGGAGCCCGAATTCTATACATAAGCCATGTACATATAGTAAATACGAAATATATCTATATCGAAACGTGTATATAGATATACGTAGCCTCAGGAAATATTCCGATAGATGCGGGCCGTTCGTGGTTCTCGTGGCCGCACGGAATCTGGGAATTCCAATAATACCGGAGACGTCTTTATCCCGGCGCACGGAGGGAGAGTGAGCGTGGCTGCACGCTAGCCACATAGCGCGTTCGCGACACAGCGTCTCCGGTGCCGAGAATGCTCGGCTATAAAATCTTCTTACGTGCTTTATGCTGAGGTGGATGCGCGGAAGGGGAGGGGTGTATATAGTCTCGAGAGATTCCTCTTATCGCTCTCCTATAATCCTCGTTTCTATATATTTTTACTATTGTATTTTCATATATATATATGTATATATCTCGTGCAAATACCGGCGGGAACTATAGAGGCGCAGTAAATATTGACAGTAATAAACATCAATCAGCGAGACGATATCGTTTAATTTCACGGCGTATCCGGTGGCGAGTTGACTCGATCGCTATACTTTAATAGTGCAGCGCGGACGAAAAATTACGACAGTGATCCCGTTGTTTGGATGCACCCAGAGCTCCGAATGCCTTTTTAATGAGCTTTTGATGGTTTGACGGAGAATTTCGACGAATCACAGATTTTATGGATTAAGTTAATCCCTAGGACACGAGTAGCCGAGTTGCGAGCGTATTTGTGCTGTAAATACAGTCGCAGAAACAGTCGCTGGGATTCAATTAAACGCTGGGGCCTCGGTGAGAACGGGCCCGTGACGATCGGAGAGGGAAAAAAGTCAGTTGGAACTGTAGCGCATGCAACGGGAACGGTTTTTCCGTGGGCGACACGTAAACGCTTCGACCGGCGCACGCACTCGATGATGGCGAAACTTCCGCCACCTCCCGTCGCCGCCTCGCCGCCGTTCTCTTTCCAGACTCGCCAAACCGTTAATCACATCGCTGGTAAATAACACGGATACAGGATGCGCACACGAACACTCGGTTTTTCGCATAAATATACGCGCGAAAACTCGGAACTGTTCGCTGATTGAATTGGACCGATGATTACTCGGAGCCTCGCGATTGAACTGTCTCTTGCCATTTATTTGCCCGTTAATCATTTGATTTATTAATCGGCGAGAGCGGGTTTGTTCGTCGATGCGTATGAAACCGGTGAAAAAAGCTTTGACGATTACTATGGTTCACGTGCGAATAACAAAATTGGTCCAATTATGCGTACCTCGCCAACTGCGGATTATATACATGACGCAGTGGGGAAATTTTGCCTTTTTTGTCGTGGGATTGATGACGCAATTCGTAACTTTTTTCGTTGCAAAAGGTTTCGGGTACTTGAGAGATTTAGGGAACGCCGTAAGAAACCACTTTAAATGCTCGGCGCTGTGTGCTTACAAATTACGCTCCGAGCTCCGTCTCATTTTTACCAAGCAAGGTCGTTTGCAAGAAAAATAAGTTGAAATGTGACGTTGAGGTTACAGAAGGAGAGGAGAATTTCCTTGACTTTTCTTTTGCGAAATTGTTAGCGATTATAACAAGTAAAGTCTTTCTGGCCATAAGGTAATGTATTTCTGGTCTTAAGGAAATGTATTTCTGGCCATAAGTAAGATTGCCACACAAGTTGCTCTCTTGCGGCAACGTTACTCGGCTTAGACAGAGGAAAGAGCGAGGAGCACCAACAGGGATAAGACGAACCATCAATCTCGGACGTGAATCTTTGCCCATAAGGTTCTTCCTCTCCCAGGTCGAAGATCCGCGGTTCGAACGATGATAAAGCGCACGGCTAATCGCCGACAATGACTTAGCAGAACGTTTTCACCCTCAAGTCCATTCGGTGCGGCGTATCATCGAAGAACCAGGACCCGGGTACATCAACCGCAATTTTTCTCCTTGGTTATCAATCGGGCTGATAAAAAGGACACGTCGCGGGACGACTGCAACCGCCGCGAGTTCCAATGAGCAGCAGCTTTTGTGCTCGACGAATGTCCCGCCGAGAGGAAAAGGGGAAAGCAAAAGCGTGATCGCGAGGTTTCCAGAATCGTTGGCAAGCCAACGGCGTAACCCGAGAGTGTGGGTAAAACGAGAAACAAAAGCGAGAAACTAATGGAACCTCGAGAAATCAAGTTAGCGTGGCGACGGAAGCTCCTGCCAGCTTGGGGGGAGGAAGGAGGGGTTGCGGCGCTCCTTCTTGGTCTATATCTGGGCCCTCGACTCCCCTCGGCTTCTCGCGAAGCCCGGTTGAACTAGGGATGTAGGTATAGGCCGAGGGATTTTCGCAGGACGCGAAACGCTGGTGAAGTGGCGAACCGGGAAAAAGACAGAGACGGAGAATTTGCTTCCGTCGCTGAGGGAGTGCGAGAGCCGCGGGGACGTCGGGGGGGAGGAAGGGAGGAAACCCGAGACAAAAAGCTCGGGACCGGCGGCACACAAAAACGTTGTCGGTTTGTCGGAGATGCGTAATGTTATCTGGCACGACCTTAAAATACATCGTGGGGACACACCGCAAGCTCGAGTATCACGTCGCTGAGGGACACGGCAGATGGCGACGAGATGCTAAGTCATTTGCGGGAGAAAAAGAAGAAAAATCACGCTTAATCATTCCAGGCTCTGGGCCACGAAAATTACGTCCTTCTCGTGCGGTCAGGTTTTTCGTGATGAACATTTGTAGCGAAAATGTGGTATCACAAAATTCGCCTTCAGGGTTTTTTTCGTTTTACTTCTTATCTGATCCAGGGAGACCAGAGTAAGTTGGTTCTTTTCTGATAAAAAAAATCAGAACACGTTCTGGTGATGAGACTCTTTTTCCATTGTCAATATGACAATGATACATCTTTGAGTGAATGAAAGCCCCGATAAAAGGACAATTTTGTAAGCGTGACTGAAGATTTTTTCCAGAAGTGACTATTAAAGTGGCCGGTTGAAACTTTTTTTCATTCTAATGCCGAGTTATTTGCCTGCAATTAGAGCCCAGTTTGAAAGCATCAGCTTCACTTTATCCCGCGTTCTATGCAGCATTGATTACTGGAGTGTGGGGATCACTTGAATCACTTGGAACGTTGTATCTCGTGCTGCGGTGCAGTGGTTAGCGTGCTTCCCTCTAAACCAGAACTACCGGTGGATCGAGAGCTCGGCTGCCGTTGCCGCAGTTTTGCTGAAAATAAAAATATTCGGACAGCATGTAGCTTCGGGTATTCCTGTAATCCAAGTGTTTAAATTTTCAGCGAAACGTTACAAGCTCCGGCACGACCAAGCGAACATGGGATCGACTAGTTTCGACACAGATTTTTTGCGTTTTCTGTGCGCACTGTGTTACAAATATTAGTGTTCAGACACGTATCAAAAATTTAGGGATCCTACTCTGACCTTTCTAATTTGTCCAAATTCTATCAGGGGGCTACTATGGAAACCTAAGCTAAGCCAAACTAGGCTGGTCACGATTGGAAGTATGGAGTCTCAATGGATTTCCCTGTCAGGGCCTATAAGGTAAGTCATTGACACGACCTAGGGCATTATACGTTATTACAATCTCTCAAATTGCTGCTTGTCTGCGACTCGTGCCTGTTGTAACCATGCTTAAAAATTCCGATTGTCTAGCTTAATGAACCACGAAATAAATTGGCTTTATCTTTAATCCGGTCTATTCAGCCGAAAATAGAAAAATAAATCAAAATCGATAATTGACCCAAATAACGCCTCTCTCCCCTGCCTCTCCCGATGAATCTGCTCGATAATGCAACGTCGTCACTGCGCCAATATTGTTTTTTCCGTGAATATATTCCGAGTGATAGTGTCCGAGCCGGTCTAACAGGATATAACGCGGGAACGGATGAGGTAAACTGACGCGTCTGTATATTCTAAAGATCGATTCTCAATAGGTGAGCGCGCTGCATATCAGGACGAAAGTAACTATTGGCAATCAAGCCTTCGGTCCGTTGCATGCGCCTTGGGGTAGCCTGTTGTTGGTACACAATGCGCCAAGCATATTGGTACAGTTGCGTGGCTAACTCGCGGATTCTCGGGCGAACCTCTCGTATACCACCAGCGTCGGGTTCGCGTTGAACGTAGTCGGTGCGCGTTGAACGTAGTCGGTGCGCGTCGAACGTGGTCGGTGCGCGTAATAAGAGCTCGGTTGTTTACTATAGGTGAGAGCCACGACGCACGACGCACGCGCGTGTAAACAAAACACACGCGTGCGGCGATGGCGTGCCAGACGCGATGTTGGCACTGCCACCCAAACGATGTGCAAACCCTCCGTCCTGGGCTGTAGCTACACGCTCCGCCACTGTCACTCTCATTCGGTACACACGCGAACGTTATACACCAGATGCATCTGTATGCACGATCGTGGGAAACCCATGAAATGTCCCGTACGATTCGTCGAGCTCGATTCGAAATCTCCCTCTCCCCCTCTTCGGCAGCTCGATCGCTCCCACCGAAGCAAACAAAGATCGCATCATTTCCGCGAAACTCGTAACCATAAACGAGCAACGGATGGTCGTACTGATTTCCTAGGATAAACTGTCGCCGTCATCCCGCGACCCGACTAATTGAATGACCATGTCTCTGTGCTCTGCGGTCGTACTTTGCGGTTTCGAAATTCACCTAACAAACCTCGTGGAAATGTTGCACATATAACGTCTTCGTATTGAGATTATGATATTCTTTAGACACGCCGAAAATACAAACCCTCGTTAATAGTAGTAAGGCCAGACTGCATTGGTTTTTATCTTGCTGTTTTATTCACATTGAAACAGACGCGACATTTTACGCGATAGCTCGCGATCTAACGATTCTAGAATTGTCCCCACCGATTTATCAATTTATCGATAAATTGTACACATTAAATAATCATAATACACATGACACAGTGTCACGGATCAATCGGCGAAACAATACTCGCCGCAGCGCCCATTTTTCATGCGATATGAATCGATAATCTATATGTACCGTCTACGCGCAAGTCGCAGATTCGCAGTATCGTCGTGACAAGAGTTACGCAGACACGTGGGCTTAACTCTTGTTTCGTGTTTTATAACAATGAGGCGAGTACGCGCTTCGGACATTGTTGCTAAATCAATACTGAATAATACGAATACACAAATAGACGGTTTTCTCAGCTCGCGCTTATCGGACACTCGTTTACGTCGTGAATTATCAACGTCAGAAATGATCAAACGAAAAAAGTGGTGCTGTAATTTCCAATTGTCCGAGGTGCAATTATATTCCTTAATTTTTTTTTTTTTCACTCTACTGATGAGCAGTAAAGGAGAGTCCGATGTGTTACGACTCCGGTGACAACATGCTGTGTCGCTACGCCAATCGACATATTTAATACTTAGGAACGCCATTTTTTAGCAGATGTTTCAGGACTCACTTATTGTATAACACTATATCCGGTCTCCAGATGTGATCCGACGGCACGTGCAGCATCTGCACGCCCCCGTACTCCTTGGGCTCCCAGCGCAGCTTGTAGTCGTACCATGACTTGAAACAGCCAATACAGAAAAAACGAAATTTACTAAAAATTATTATGCGCACTCGTCGAATCGAAAACGAAATATTCTATCTTACTTCAACGATTGGATGCAGCGAACCGAGTGAAATATCAGTTCACCCGACGATCAGTTCCATCGAGTGTGAATTAGAATTGCGTTCGTTGAACAATTACATCGGGCGGAATTTTCAATACAATGTTTTTAATAATGCAACAGGGCGATGGATGTAATTATCATAAAGAGAACGTAATACCTTTCACGACAAATAAAATTAAATGGAAATTTCCAACATTGGTCGTGACAACATACGAATTATGACGAAAGAGTTAAAAGTATTCCAACACGCCAATCATTCCGAGCGATTAAATATCCCTTTCGTTCCAATTGAGCGACAGTCGAATAAATTGCCACGTAATTTTGCTTCCACGTCCCACTGTAAAAATCCGAAATATCAATTGCTGGGGCTTTTAACTGATGGTGACCTATTTGGAGCTAATGAAAACCCTTTTTACAGTATCAAAACCACATAATCGAATACGTCATCGAATTTACGTAGGCAGCCGGGAAGATTTGAAAGCCCATCCATCATTTCGATGTATTAAACCCGATGTGTTTCAATCGACTGAAAACTGAAGAAATCAAAAAGTAATACATTGCTCGTAATATGAGTCGCAAATGTGAAAGTTCTTTTACCCTTCTTCCGAACGCAGTGAAAGCGAACGAATCGTTCGAAGAAACCGTTCGAGTATACTCAATAGATAGGGGCGTCTCCGGTGTTACAGTTGTTCAAGAGAATTCTTTCGGGATCTCGCAACTTGGAGACGACTCGTGCGAGAAAAGCGAGTCGTTGCTGTGGGCCACCCGTCCGTGTCCTCTTCTCGCGCGTTACCGTCAAGTGCGGGAGAATATAAATTCGTGGCCCTCTCGCATTTGCGCGCCATCGATGGGAACCCCGGCAGCTCCCATCTAGTTGTGTATCCGCTCGAGCGTGGAGTGTTTCACGCGCGGCAACGCGTAGCGCTCGTGTGTGCATCACATCCATCGCAGTATACACCAGTTTATACACTATAAATTTTACGCTTTTTTTAGTACATCATCCTCAGCTATTTTGTAGTGTTTCAACATTCAATTCGTAAGTTTTGTACAATGCTATCTTTAGTTGCTGTGCAATTATTGACAGTAATATTTAATTCATCAATCATTTCAAAATCCAGGCTTTATGCATTCGTTTCATGAATATAAATCTTGTTTTCTCCTAATATCTTGGAACAATGCCTTCAATATTATTATCCAAAAAAATTCCGGATTAATTTCCAGAGCAATTATAATAATTCGCTCAACTAACAACGAGCACTTGGGCAGCCACTAAAGAGTGTAAACCTAATTCCGAATCCCGCTCCACGGAAGATATGGATGGATGTGCACACCGCGGTGGATGTGAAGTACCAGGGGAAAAATAAGCGGGATTTATGCACGGCAGTGCAGGATGAACATGCGCTCCGGGCGCCGGGAGGGCCCGGGTTGGGTGAAAAGCGTGGGAAGGGAAAACATACGTCGAAAATCCGGAAAATATCGAAGTGGAAAATTGTCCCGGGCGCTCGGCGCGCTGGTTCACGCGCGGAAGGTTTCGTGCTGTCGAGATTTCATCACGCTGGGTGCGAGAGAGAGTTCGGTGAACCGGAGCCTGCGGAGGATGTGCTGCGCTGGAAGAGAGGTCAGCGCGCGGCAACACAACCCCAACGCTGCTGCTGGGAATGAGAACGAGCAACGGGGGTGAAAAACCTTATTCGAGGAAAACGTGCACCGTGTGTGTGTTTGAGTATTGTGCACCGAGTGCCATATATCTGTGCGGCAATATATCCTCGTGTTACGAGGCCGGTATGGAAGGGATATATTGCGAGAAATGCTCGCGGAAAGACACATAGTTGAGTGAGCTTACAGGGCGTGAACTTGCCGGGTTATCGACTCCCGCGACCTCCCCGAGCTACACGAAGCTCTTGAAGTTCCCGAGAACTTCTATTCCCAACTTGCGGGGCAATCGAGAAACTGTTGGTAATACTTCAATATTTAAACCCCGACGGGTGGAATTACAAGTGGCTTATCAGCTCGAGAGCACGACTTGATATTAACAATGACTATGTGTATATGGGTTAAGCTTTTGCTTAAAGCAATGATTTTCCGGAGTCTGTTCGCAAAAGTCTGAACAAAATTCTGAGCTCCGCGTGCTTGCCCAGTACATGTTACATTATTTTATTATTGATGTTCATCTGGGAATATTATTCCATGAAATTATAGTTGGAAACTAAACGAAACAAAAAGAATATCCGCTGCTTAATACTCAGTGTCTTGAAGGCCTTGGCTAAAAGACGTGTATGCTTACGGTTTCTCGTATTTCTCGGTGCCCACGCAATCTCATTGTCAACAATATTTCAGCGCAAACGGCGCAAATACTTTAGAATTTATCAAGAATCTGCTCTGATCGTCGTGGGAGGATGTTGTTTGTCCTCTTCGTTGAAAACAGATTTAATCTACGCATGGCATTCGGTTCTCCTTCCACCGCGGGTCCCGATTCTCGTTTTGGGTATTCTCCTGCCCTCCAGTCGAGACATCAGGGACGCAAAAATGAAGTCGAAAATTTATGTGTTTGTCGGGAGAGATTTTTGCCGAGCCAGCGTACACAGCTCGAAATGAGGGTAAACGCGAGGTGCAGCGAAGACGGGATTTGCAGTGGGAAAAGGTTCGCCTAGGACGAGGTGTTGGATGACATTTTATATAGCTCGATGCTTTTCTCTCTCTCTCTCTCTCTGTCACGCTCTATCTCTCTGTCTCTCTCCCTCGCTCGATGCGCTCGACGGATCAAGTTAACATTGTGACGTCGGTCTCGATGTCTCCCGAGTCACCGCGCGCCCGCGCAACGGGATTTCATCCCCTTTTGCATCGCGAGCCAAGAACTCCACGATCTCCCAATCCCCTTCGTCCCGCTTCGCGGCCGTTTATAGTCGCGCGAACGAGACCGGAAAACTTTAATCCGGTCACGCCCACTACGGAAACCGTGCGATCGGGTCAACATTGATATACTCACACTGTCTGCGGATACGTGTATGTATATAATCTATCAGAAACCTAGTATAATTCGTCCTGCCCTTGCTTTAGCGACAAGTTGAAGTGCCAAAGTGTTGGAGTGAAGGCCAAAAGACAAAACTTTTGTGGGGATCCTCTCTTATAGATTAAAAAACTAGAGTCGCGATTTCATGACGACTTCAACGAAGGACCAAAACGCTAGCTTCGTCGATCCGAGCAACTTTTGTTAATTCCTATTACTAAATCATGTCCCACCCATTTTGTACCTGCCATGTCCTGCTTCTGTGATTACAACCCTGCTAATTTTGCAGCAGAACCAGAGTTCCACTCGCCAACTCGTTTCGACAGGACTATAAATAAAAAGCACAAATAGCTTTCATATAAAAATTGCAGACAGCCTTGAAGAGAGACGGGGAGCTCGGGGAGCATCAACCAAAAATAAAGCACTCGAGCAGACTAGGGACGGTCGTATACTTAGTACAGTAGCTCCAATGATGTTCGGAGGCGACTGGCACAGCTAGATATGAACGAGACAAGAGAACCACGTCGCACTCGTGGACCATTCTCCACTCAGTGGCACGAGGGTTCGGAGGTTATCACTCAGTCACAGTGACACGTGTCGTCAGCACGCTAACTCCGTTACTCAATATCGACTGGCCGCGACTCCGGGCCCTCCGGGGATCCTCCGCAACTCCGGGATGACCGGATAGGCTGTGACAGAGACGCAGAGAGCGAGAAAAGCAAAAGAGTACGAGGGACGGATGGCGGCATGGCTGAAAACGAAAATAAAAAAGGTCGATTGGAAAGAGAATAGATCTGGGTCGGGGAGTGACTGCCCCAACGTGGGATGAGGTAAATCCCATCTGGAATTGGACGGGAAGCAAAAAAACTTGAAAAGACGCGTGGTCACTTGACGACAATGGACAAAATTGTGGCTAAGGCCACGATTGCGTCTTATTTATGGACTGTTGAGGGATCCGGTCTCATTGTTAGAGTTGAAATCAATGCAATGGGGCTTTCAGAGCCTTATACACCTATCAACGGTGCATGCATAATGCAACGTTGGACCGATCTAGGCTCGGAACCAAATCTCCTTCTGTGTTACATTGTATCGGGCAGTAGTGGCATTAGGTCGCCGCGACACCGTCCAGTTGTATAACAGCTAAATGCGAATTTCGATCAGCGTATCGTGCACTCGATTATTCTCTATGTTATAGCAGTGGGTGTGCGGTACCTTAGCTACCTTCTCATGCGGCTACTGCCGCCGCTGCTGCTGCTGCTGCCGCTACTGCTGCGTCTCGATCGATTTCCAATCGGTGGAGATTGGGTTAAACGAGGGACGCGCGGAGGGTGGTATCGTTCGACACCACCTAGGTATACTATTCAATGTTGTACTGTATATGTATATGTGTCAACGGTATGTACAGGTTTCACCAAATCTGACGTTCATTCCCAATCAGGTTTTTCACGACTCAGCGTGTTCGTTGTCATTGTTATGTAGAAAAAACTTTGACAACTATTTCAAACTGTAGACTTCTGCTAAGGCGTAATTATTCCTGGCGAAGGACCATCTGAACGACTTAACGTTTATGTCATCAACTTTCAATCGTATACACAATTATCCAGTAGATTATGTGGCTCAAGCCTTAGAAAAATTGAAGTGGCAAATGGTCTCTCAGTAAGAATAATTCAGGATGCTCATTCGTATGACCCATACCCAAGGGATGATTATCAGCGTCACGCGAGCAAGAAGCAAGAAAGAAGCATGATAACACTGCATCCTCTTAGGTTCAAAACGAATGTGGTCTCTTCACTGTTACCCAAGGTCAATAGAATGTTGCTAAGGTAAATCTAATACCAAGCACATTACCCGTTTTCCCAGCTTATACTTTATTCATAACACTGATACCTCTTCCTGGTGCTCCCACAGTCTAGAGCGCATTTTCAGGGTGCCTCTCGGTAAAATGATAAAAATTTCAAAGTTTCCAGCGCAGGTTCACGTGTTCCTCCTCATGTATATTCACGAAAGTTCGTAACCCGTCGGTTTTGGTGGATCCTGTAGACGTTGGTGTTATATCGCCGACACCCGGAAGCGCGCGCGGGAGTCGAGTCGTGCCGAGCGGGTCTCGGTGCGCCGGAGAGTAAATGGAAGCCTCAGCAGCGAGTAGACTGGCAGAACCGACACACCCTTGTCGTCCACCTCTTGCGCCCACTACCCCCTCCCCATCTCCTCACCTCCTCGTCATTACTCGGTGTCGCGCACGTATACAGGCCAAGAGCTCCGGAGCAAGACGTGCGACTCGCCGCGAAGCAAGAGGCGGCTGTGTACAAGGCGGTTGTGCTCGCCGTGTGTGCTACACAGGCCACGTTATGTACGTACGTCGGGGCTGTGAATCGCTATGAACCGGCGATGTAACAAGGCAGTGGAAGCGGGACGACCAGGAGAACCCGGAGTAACGCACACCGGACTGGCAACGATACCGTGGGGTGTAACTGAGGGCAGACGCGAGAGGGCATAAGATAGAATGGTTAAGGGGTACAAGAGCGCACCGGGACCCAAAAGAGTGAAGCGGACATTGAGGAATGACGCGTTGTTGCGAGAGAGACGCCGCCGGAATTCCCGTAACACGGTTCCGCCGCGAGAACCCGGTACATCCCGACACCAGGTGAATCACAAATCACGTGATCATCACCGACAATACCGGTGTGTCCCCGAAAAAAACCTGGTTGGACCATTTTTCGGCATTACACACGGCTCGGTGGTTCGGGACCGTGTCAACTGAGTACCTTAAGAGGGATTTTGGCGAATATGACAATTTGGGACTTTGAGGAAATTATTACATTGGGACATTGGAAATTAATTATTTTAATAATTCGTTAATTATACCAAGGTATATATGAAAAAACTATTTTTTTGAAATCAGATTTCTATAGTCTGGTATCACAGTAGCCGCGATTAATAATTCGGATTGTCATTTTTATTATTCCAATGACTATAAGATGAAAAATTCTTTCACACAATTTCTGGATAGAACATTTTTTTCCTGCCTCCGGCATATTGAGTCGAGAAATGTGCGAGCGGCGATGCTAATTGTATTTACGTGCTGGAAAAGAGCGACGCTCAAGGATGACGATCGATACAATTTAACGCCTTGAGTACGCCACCGACCTAGATGCATCGCGCGCGGACCTACCTCTAAAGGGCAGAAATTGAATGTTAAATCGCTGGCGCGACGCGCTGATGGCTCAGCCGTATCCCCTTGTTGGCTTAAATTCGACTTGGTGCACGTTAATTGATTTCGGCTAATTATCCCTGCAGGAAGGTCGGTTTCGGCGCTGCTGCTGCTGCGGTTCTCGCTTTCGTTGTCGCGTCGTGTGCGCGCGCACGCACACCAGCCTGGCATCTCCTTCTTCGGTCTTTATTTATTCTTTCAAGCTCCAGCGCCGAGACGGTGAAATGAGCGAGAGAGACAGAGAGACCACGACTGAAGGGGAGACAGAAAGCTTCGTGTAACCCGGCGAGTGCCTGCACGCGAGTGCATTTACTCTGCAATGCAATCTGCAGTTGCACTTAACGAGTAAGGTCCGACATAATGGGGCGATACAATGCCCATTGTGCCCGGGGCACTCGGAGGCCTCCGCCACGGAATAACATCCACCCCTGCAGGAACAATAATTTGACTTTTCCACCCTTGCCCATATATATACCAGCTCGTTCGTCAACCTGTCAGACATGCTCGAGTCAACGACAACTTTCGCACACTCGTTTTTACGTCGAATGTCGCAACGAGCTACTCTCTCCCGGCAGTCATCAAAGCAAAACATATTTTGAGGCTTTTTCACACAGCACTTGCTGTTCATCCGTAAGATTTGTCTCTTTTGTTCAGTAAAGAAGCGCAATTCCGACTCACCTGTTCTACCCAAAGATTCGTCGTCATGATCTGATTCTTCAGGTTCTGAAACAGAGAAATTGAAATGTTTGTTAGATTTCTAATTAGCAAATTGTATGGCGATAAATATATCTGACGATTTGTCTCTCACGTCATCTAGCTCAGTCGGTAAAAACGAGATCTCAAGTAAACGAGAGGTGGAATTTGAATTTTGACTGAGATAGGCGGGTTCAGGGAGACTTTTGTTGCAGATGAAACAAAAAAGAGCAAAACTCGCGCGGACTTCCATCCAACGTTTTCTCGCTGCTCTGGCCAGGACCGGAGTAGTGCATTGTAATTTCCGGGACGCAGAGTATGTAGAATCGGGGCGCTTCGCACAGACTAGCGACTAATTGGACGGCGGTGCGGCCTGTGCAAGTCGCGAACCTGCGAACGCGGGGCGTGAACCCAGTTGGAGTTATGGCCCGGATTCGGGGTTATGTATGTATGTGCCCTGGATTCCAGCCGGTCCTACACACTCACGACTTTATTAATCCATTACCATACACGCCGAGTTTTGCCGGTCTACGTTAACCCATCCGCGACTTTGATAGATATACGAGTCATCGTGAAAACGGCATTAAGCTGTAGTTATTGTGTATAAATCTCAATGAAGTCCATTGTCAATGTGCTTGCATGTGACACGACCGACCCGTACGCGAGTTACGGTGTTGAGTAAACCGCTCGCGAATAAATGATCGCCAGTGCCAAAGACCTGAAACGTCCGTACAAAATTTGGTTATGATTTCACGTTTATAAGCAAATAATTTATGGTTTTCTTTTATTGATGATAGTCGATAGTTAAATAGAAAATACTCTCACTTGCAATGATAGCGCTCAGTCGGTAAAGCATTGACTCAGCAGCTCGATATAAAATAGATTTTATAAACCAATGTTCATCTTTCACTTAGTTAAGTATAAGAAAAAAAACTACAACTTCAAATTGAATTGAATTATTGAATTAAATATAAAAGTAATTATCGGAAGTGCACAACTGACGAAGACCGAAACGACATGCCGACGATAGTCATACCTATCGCATACTTTCAGAAACTGCCGACAAAAGTTGTGCCAAATTAAAAACGCTGCAAATGAATGGTCTTGATTACTTTACTTCCCTTTTGAGAAGGGACTTTTCACTGATTTGTAATAAAACAAAAAAATAAAGAAATAAAAAAGCGGAGGTGCGGCACAGAAGTTGGATAAGAAAAGTGACTGTCGTGAAGACGATGATAAAACTTTCTCCTTGATTTTCTTTGCATTGTGAAGCGCGCGCGTAGCCCACTGTACAATGTTTATTGGTGCTGTACGGCACATGTACAATTGAAGACTCCATAGAAAGTATAGAGAGAAAAGTCGCAGTGATGGTTCGTGTGGAAGGGCCGTGATGCTACGCCGGAGTGGTTTCCGGCCTTCTCTTCTATACCGCGCTCGGGCGCCACGTTAATTCGAAATCCGTGGCATAACGAAAGTTTTAACGAGTTTGATAGCGTTCTTTACGCGAGGCGCGGTTCAACATACAGCACGGGCGGCGCTTCCGGAGCGCAAAATCGCGGTGGAAATAAACGGCTGTCGAAGCGGCGGGAGAGAAAAAAGAGGGAAAGAATAAAAGATACATCATAGCACGTCAGCTGTATGTATGTATACTTGTATTATACATATGTATATGGAGTAAAAGTTGTGAATATAGTCAGGTACATATTTTAAAGATTTCCGTCTTCGCGTTTCCCATGGATAATCGCCCCCTTTCCTCTCATGTTATTTTGTCCTATAATTGGTGATAAACCGTACTTAGAGCGTACAACCAATTTTATTGTTTTTACAATATTTGAAAAAGAACAACCATTATACAAAAATTAAACGACTCCCTTGTTCCGCGCTCGTTTTCTCTTCTTATGCCAATTTACATTGTTGAATTAATATCAGACGTAATCAGAGTTTCAGTGTTTCATCCGGAGCTCAGCCTGTAGCGTACTCGTTCACTTTCGCTCTTTCTCTCTCGCTCTCCGTTTCCCCCGGAGTTTTGTTAATTCCAGAGTAGAGCCAAAGCTCCGGCGCCCCCCCCCGTTGTAAGTACGCGAATTGTAGGCGAGTAAAATCCGTGTCCGGATTTTACGCCACCGCTATTCGATTATGCATGCAGGCGCTGCCGCGGAGTAAACCAGTCGTAACACTGGGTTTGCTGATTTCGTTGTGAAATTCCGCAGCCTCCCGGCCGCCCCGGCTGTATGCGTGTTCGACAAGCAATCGACCCAACGATTAATGTCGATTGCTCCGGCGATCCTCGCTCTCTCTCTCCCATTTTCTGTATTTGCTGATTGGGTTTGTAACTAGATTTTGCTAATTGCGAAATTAACTTCTTAATGGAAAAGTGGACCTGACATCGAGGATAAAACGACGTGACAAATTTATTTCGATGAATTTCGTCGCGATGGTCTGCGATTTCACGGATCATCGTTGTAATATTGAAAAACAATATTATAGATTTTTCGGCCACTTCGGCAATTTTTGTCCAACTGGTGGATGAAAACCGGAGCTTGTCGTGAAAGTTTTTTTTCGCGCGACGAAAGTGTCGAATTGTATGACAGTTTGGAAAAAAATGGTCCGCGCGTGCGCAGTTCAAAATTGTTTCACCCTCGTGAGAGCCAAATCGGCGTTTACGACTCGTGTGATTGCAGCCCTCTGTTCGCTATTAGGGCAACGAACCTTCGCCCTCGTCGCGATCGACAACTTTCGGCCCTTGCTCTCACAATATAGTATTTTTCATAAGGAAGGGATTTTTTTCAGGTCGCTGCGCATCGTCGATTACCGAAATATGCATTCGGAGCATTGTCACGGGTGGATGATCGATTTGTGGTCGCCCCTAGTGGTTTTCATCACTCACGCGCTCGCGCCTCCAATCGCGGAAGCTGTGCGCTGGACCTAAATTAGGGTCGATCCGTCGGGGCGTACGAATAAGATCGATGAAGCACGAATTCTGGTACGGCTCTGTGCTCCCGTCGTTTGCCGAAGTTTCTCCTGTCCGCAAAAGCAACGTGGCTACTGCTCACATGGTCCGGGATTACCGGTATCGGGGATTATGTGAACCAAAACGATAAGGTTCTCAGATCAATACATTACTGTAACTAGTGAAACCGCCGTTCTGGAAACGCAAGATTAATATTTTCTACGAAATTAATTGTGTCAGTAGCACCCATTATATTCACTTGGCATATAAGAAAGCCACAAATCATACATGAAATTCGAACGTATGAGAAAAACCGAGGATTTAATTGTAAAAATTGATTTTATATTCTTAACCTGAATTAATGCAATGTCATGTATATATTAATTAAATACATTTATTGCACTGAGGTATTCGCAGTGGATTTGGTAACGTACTCGTTTATCCGTATGTAAAATTGTATTTAGTAAAGTGAATTTTCACCGCTATCGGAATTGTGGTTTGACGCGCTGCAGCAGCACTAACAATAATTTGTTAAAACGCCCCCCTCTCACTTCCTGACGTATATTAATTCTGTGATGCTCCGTGTAATTGATGTAATTAATTCAATTGCAATTCAGATTATCGAGAGCATTAGCAGCAATGCGTGTGGTATATAGCAGGAACTATTAATTAATTTACGAGTTATCCGCAAACAGGTAGGAACATCCATTATATCTGCGTGAATGGCGACTAGAAAATTGCTGTAATTTTCCATTAGGCTCCATCAGGAATCAACGCCGCAGCTTTAAATGTGCAATGCCCGAACTTACTCGCGGTCGTTACGGTCGAGTTATATTGCGCGTGATAAAATACTAACAAACATTGGCAGCACTCATCAACGTTTCATCGCAAATATACGAAACCGAATGGAATCGAAAATTACATTTACCGATATTTCAGTTGCACCGAAAAACATTCGACAAAGTCTGAAATAGCTGTTTATGAAAAATGGTCGATATGATGTTGTGTAAAATTTCGCACTATACTATAGTTGACGGGTCGCAGAACGTAACTTTTTTACAGTTCATTGCCTTTATTTTCTTTTTGAAACCCACTACGAAGTGTTTCAACGTGCCCCAGCCGCCGCTGCCAAGCTCTCGTTATTGCAATTTACCAGCGAAACCTCGTTACCACCGAGCTTTCCAAGGATTACTAAAAGTTCCTCAGGTGCACCTAGTTAGCACTATATTTTATTTACTCTCTTTTTATTAACATTTCCTTTTATTTTAACCCAAAGATCCGCGTGTGTGTACTTACAAGCGGCAAAAAAGGGGACAATAGCAATTTGGAGAGAATCGACTTGGATTATTAATTAATATTGCGTTTAATTGGGCTCAATACGTATGAAGCGGACGAGGGTTTCATCATAACAATCCTCGCTTAAAAACTACGGGGCATCGAAAGTCGATAAAAACTATTATTATTGCAATGAATGCGACCTTTTATCGTCACTATATGTGTGCGACTCGTATGCGCAAGAACAGTAGATTTTTCCGATTTTCTTTCACTCTTCAAGAAAAAAAAATCGAGGCCAAGCTGAGACAGTGGTTAGTGGACACTTAAAGGGGATGTAAGCTACCACTGACCTAAAACGGCGACGTATAATAAATACAAAATGTTTTATAATTTTATCATGAATTTACGACTTATCCACCGGGTGACCTTGAATTGGGATTCCAAAAATGGCAATATTATATCGAGAGCATAATTAACACCCTCGCAAAAATAATACGAATTATCATGACCACCTTCGAATCGACCTAAGCTGCCAAGAAATTATCAGATTTATCACTAAAAATTACGGTCAATGCGGTCAGAGGCGAATGAAACTCGGGTCTTCCGCTGTACGAGCAAAGTCTCGAGTGTGGACTCTGCGGCGGCCAGTTTTCACTGAAATAAGCGCGTACACCTCGCAGTTCGCCTGTATTCCCGGCATTAACGAGAAGAGCCCGAGAACTCGAGGAGGGAACAAGGTGCGAGCTCCCAACGACCGCGAGAATTCAGTTTCGCACACATTCCCACACAGACTGAAAACTTTTCGGCTTTTCTTTTGCCGTCGCGCATGGAAAATACGCCGGGCGACACGCTTCGGCGAAATGTATGGAAACCGAAAAAAATTCTTTCATTTCACCGGGGGACCTCTCGAGCACGACTCTCCCCGGTCACCACGCGACTTCTTTCCTCCCGTCTAATTACACATTTATTTGAATTCTAGCGTCCCGCCACCCTACAGGGTGGGCGAGGGCTGCGAGCGATGCGACCCGAGTCCAAAGACCCTGGCGCAAGTTGAATTGGATGGAGGACGGAGTGGAGCGATAAAAAAAATTAAGAGAATACAACGTGGTGGAAGGGGAAGACGTAAAAAGAATTGTGGATAGACGGAATTGCAGCGGGGGTCGGGGGGGGGGGGGGGGGGGGGAGAAAGAGGAATAGAGAGAGCGAAGGAGAGAGAAAGAGAGGAAGAGAGAAAACTGGGGAGCGAGTACATTTTTATACCCGAAGCAAAAGGCCAGAGCGATGCACCCCATTAGTCGCGTACAGTCGGCCTTCTATTAGTACTCGACCTCGTTTCCCCTCTCCTTTGCCTCTCTCGGTTATATGTATACTGTACCAATTCGGTGCGAGTTATATACGCTGGATATTCGCGGTGATGCTGACTTGCTTTTCCGCAGTGTCTCCACCCCGAGAGGACTTTGTGGGGTGAAAAAAAAACGTATATGAGGCAGTCTACTTGTGTACACGCCGAAGGGTTCGCATCGCGTGTGGAGAGAGAGAGAGAGTTCGACGCTTCTTTTCGATGCAGAGAAACACCGGCGGTGTATGCTGCAGGCTATTACTAGCAAATGAGCACGCCGGTGTGTTTCGGACGGAAACACGTCACGACGTGTGCCGGAGAGGTGTCGATAATTCTGTCATTCAGGCCAAGTCTATTCTCGATCGGAATATATCCGATCGCTTATTCGACACCGTCGCGTTTTCCAAAAAAATTCGGACTGTATGTACGCATCACTGACCTCGGGCACGGTTTATAAATAGTTTGCACTTTTATTTGAGGTGTTTTATATGATGAGTGGAATTGAATACAAATATTACAAAAAACAGTGGAACTTGCTTTCTTTACACGATAATAATAGACATCATAATATATTTATTTGGTTGGACTTGGGGCTTTTAGCAAAAAAAAGTTAATACTCTAACTGACTGACAGCTGACTGATTGACATTAAGAAAAAGCTTCGAAACGCTTCGAGGTGAACTCAAAGAACGAAGCGGGAACATGGAGAAAGGGTGCGAAAAAAAACCTGAATAATCCACACGTACGAATTAAAATCAAACTTAACCTCAAATCAAATTTGTCACCATTAACCCTCAGTGTGTACGCCGGGTTCATTCCGACCGCAAATTTGCAGTAGTCGCAAGTGCGGACAAATGTGTGCACAGGTCGAGGCTTAAGAACTCTGCGGGCAACGATCGCTCCGACCGCGATAGCTCGGCTCGGGTAACGAAATTCGAATCACGAAATTTGTCCAATATTATTTCCACATTAGACACACGAGCTCGCGCCGTGTGTCCGACACACGGGGGCCCCGCGTACGTGTGATCAAACTCGCGGGTGCATTCGCGGGGAGAGTTTGCGCCCCCTCGTCGTCGTCGACTGCGCGACATGAGTCCAGTTCACTCGGGTGCTACATTATTCATGCGTGATGGTCGGCTTAGGGTCTCGGCTCCGGCCGCAGCGCGGCGCTGCCTCCGCACCGCGCGGACAACTCGCCGGTATCGTTCGTGCGCACGCTTCATCTGCAAGTGTAAAAGGCATCATCGCATTATGCATCCGCGGATGTATATCCCACAACTTCGCGAACACAACTTATATGTGTGCATGAGTCTCGTGTGTATAGTTTCGCGATAGCGCGGACACTTTGTCCGTTTGGCATTCGAGTGGTGCTTCTTCATGATGATAATACCGTAGCTCGTGTATATAGTATATATGGTATACACACACGTTTGTCCGTCGGCAGACGCGTTTGATTCACAAACGCGGGAACGCTGTGGTGGTCGCGGCACTTGAATTATAGGGGGATATTGCTTACACGTGTAAATCACTCTGGCGTCCTATCGATCCGTTCTATCGGGATATAACTGCATATTGGTTTCTGATCTCTGGCTCTATTCTATGTGGAGCCCTGAGGGCATAGAGAATATTTTGTTGACTTGAATAATTTCGCGTCCCTGGCAACAGTGGTTATTATAAATTGGTATAGTTTATGAGACGATTTTTGTATTACGATTCAATGGATAGTTATGAATGGATGTCAATGATGCTTGAGAAAGCTGCAGTGGGAATTAATGTTGTTGGAAATAAATTATGTGGGTGTGAAAATAATTGCGTGGGCCTGAAATAATTTTTTTAATTTTTGGTTCTGATGATACTTTGACTATTATTACCAGGTGCTCCTTTTTTCTTTACGTGTAATTAAAAAAATTCTGCAACAATGGAAAAAGGTTTGAACCCTTCCATCCGCATGCTCGTCTCGTGCTCTCGTCGAGTATTATGCTAATTTATTGCAGGGTCATCATCGGAGGGTCAGCGGGGCTCTTATAGAATCCGCTATTCTTATTACCCTCCGCTCGTCTACTTAATTCTTTCGTCGTTTCGAGAGTTTCACTTTGCTCGTTGTGGAATAAATTTGTCGGGTATATCGTAAGCTCGAAAGTCCCCGAGACTTTAACTGCTCACTGCACATTTTCCACTCTCACTGCCTCGGGAATATACTTGTCGCGCTTCTTTCCCCCCTTTTTTTACCTTACCCTTCTTTCAGTTTCCCCGGGTTTTTTTTTATTTCGCGTCGCGCTACACAACGAAATTTAAATATTCATAATCGTATCTTGCGAAGATTGCTGAGAACGCGCGTTCCGAGTCTCTCGGGGCGGCTTTCCGGCGAGTTGTGTCACGTGTGCATTTATTATGAAAGGCGTTCAGAAAGGCGAACACCGTTTGCACGTATGTGCGGACCATGTTGGACCGTATTTTTCTGTCAACAACGAGATCAGAAAGCGCGAAACGAGCGCGAGGTTTATATCGTTCTACGGTGTTATATGGGGGAAGCGATAAAGTCGCGGATGCTCAGCCGGCGAGACGCGAAGCGGTCGCGCAGATGTTAAAAATTCTCCGGGCGACTGGAATCATTCGCCGCGACCGAGAAAATCGAGAGATACTGTATTGGAAATACCGCGCGGCGACTCGATATACTGCACGAGATTACACGCCGTTGTGGCCGGGTTCGTAGTAGCGTCGATAAATTTTACGGCGTGATAAATTAACCCTTTAATGGACAGAAGGCAGGCCATTAAAACTGATGAAATTCGACTGGTCTTTGTGAAATTGCCTACTTTAAACATTTATGAAAAAAATATTCAAGACGATTCGACGTATAAATTTATTTTATGTCGGTGATTAAAAAACCTTCGTAAGAAGACGATCGTAATATCGAAAGCCGATGTAGTTGATGTATTTTCGAAATAATGGATTATCGAGAAAGTGACTCCGAGTGAATTCATAGCAGTGTCGTGGACCTGAATTACAGCTCCTGTAAGTAATTTTTTCCCTAAAAAATGTATAGGTACCTCGCCCATGCCAAAGTCCGTTCGGGTCACCAGACATTCCCCCAATTTTGGCTGCAGCCGAGTTTCCCTGACGCGTTCGTTTCTGGACACCGTTTTCGAACTGACAGCGTTCGGGGAACACAGGGAAACTGCAGAAAGCAGTGTCGATACCGTCAGTCTCATGTTCGCTTCACTGTACCGGAGTTAATCGCGTTTCGCTGCAAAATGTAAACACTCGAACTACAGGTATACCGACCGGTGTACCTGGAGTTACATCGCGTTCAGATATTTCCTATTTTCAGTATCCACCGATTTAGTGAACAAACACCGCGAAACCACAGCACCGTTTTGCCTGTGTCCTGCAATATGCCGTTTGCGGCGATGGTGGACGAAAAATAAAAATAACAATTTTTTTTATGACCAATCCGGTTGGATGGATCTGGCAGAAATGATGCTTGTGGCTGGTATGGCCAGAAGCTCGGATAAGCTCGTCAACGTCGTCATACCCGTTACTTTTCGCTACCACATACATTATCACACATGCCGCAGGAGAGCGTGGAGCTATAGAGCACGGCAGAATCCGCCATCCCGTTAACCATCCCGGCTGTAACAACCGTTATTCCCAGCAGCGCGCACTCGGAGCCTCAGCACCCGACATCATTGCCGATCGATCGGAGCCGGTGATATCGGCACTTCGAGGACACCCACGATGGCCGTGTAATTTAAAGCTTTCGCCGTGACGTTGACGCCCTTCGACGCGGTTTGCGATGTCCCTCTTTTGTGCCACTATTTTTTTTAACTAACATCATGCAGATGAACGATGATCGCCACAATTGCCACAAACGCAAAAGTACTACCTATGAAAAAATACCGGGAAATTAGAAAATTCTAGCCATCTGTCCCTGATCTACACTCCGGCGAAACACTTTTACTATAAAAAGTACTATAATCACACGTGTAATTAACAAAAAAAAAACATGTTAAAGAAATGATGGTCAACAAGGTTACTCAACTGCTGTCAAGAAACCGAGCCTCTCACTGAAAAAAATGACTGCAGAAGAGTCTGCAATTCCGCGCAAGTCGTAAAAGGAAACAGAAGCCACGGGCGAAACTGCCTCCGCCGTGGAATAACGAAGAATTCTTTTTTTAAATGCCTGGCAAAGCGCATCGCCCAAGTGCTTTCAGTCCTTTCTCTTTGTATACGCATTCGTAGTTTATTGTCGATATATTCCTACTTTATTCCCCACAAGCCCGGCATTCCCGAGCACTCATCAGGCTCTCGCTCCGGCGTCGGGCGATGGGCACCGTAATACTACCCCGGCCACTCGCGAACTCTCCACGTTCTCGTCATTCTTCCCGCGGCCGAGACCAAGTGACTGCTGCTGCTACCTCCGAGCTACCATTCAGCCGACGGAACGATTTACTTTTTTTTTACCCTCCTCGCCCCTCCATCTTTTCTCATCTCGACTCATCTCCTACCTCGGCGCACGTACGCGTGGTGCAGCAGCACCGAGGTACGTCGAGAGGGCTCGCAATTAATCACCAACCTCATCAAACTCTCTCGCGGCCTGCGTTGAAATAGACTCTGCCATTCGAGCGTACTACCAAGTATGCGCTGTAATTATCGCGATAATCCACTCGATCCACCAACATTGGCGAGAGAGAGAAACGATTGCGGTACCGTTCGCTCGGGTTGCCAAGTGGAATCGATTTTCGTCGGATGGCGGCGGCGTCGATCGTCCATTGGCCCCGGTGCTACGTCGAGAAAATGACATAAAGAGGTTAGGAAAAGCGAGATCGGGCCGGCGAGAAGCGAAACCGGATAGATCAAGAGTTATGTATCCACGGCGATAGCCTGAGGTTCAGGTGTTCGAAAAGTATATAGCGCGATGGTGGAGGATGAGGTCGGTTGAAGCGCGGAGCCGCTGGGCTCTCACGGATCACGAAGTGGGGATAAACAGATAATGTTTGATCAATGAGTCGAGGGGGCGGCTCCGGGTGTGCGGAAGGGTACGATGGGTTAGTGAAGGGTTAGCGAGAAAGGATCGGGCGAACGTGTGTGCAGTCCAGGAGCCGTCGAACACTCTGTGGATATATATGTGTATATATAATGCTGGTGTACATGTATGTCTGTATATATCTATATATCGTATATATATAAATATATACGTGTATTTTGTACACGGGAATCCACTCAGGGTGAAAACGCGTATACACGAGCGGGGCCAATGGCCACGATGAGAGACTGAGCTCCCTCTCACTCATTTCCCTCAACAGCAACAGCTCCGGCTCGCACCCTTCACGCTTCACGTTCCCGGTCCAATTCCTGACAGCTTGCCAAATAAATTGCAATTAAGCGATCGACTGGCTTTTTAACCGTCCGCCTGGTCCACCGTTCGCGCTCTTCCCTCTGGAAATTTACGCCGCGGTGCAAATGAGTTTTAAAAAGAAGATAATAATAATTCCCGGCGATTGTTGTCGATTGCCGCAGACGGCGAAATTAGACTCAAGAGCGAGTGGACTATCGGGTGAAATAATCGGGGAAAATATTGCAACACGACTGTTGGGGAATTTTGGTACTCAAGCTGAAAGGTTTCCTGGAAGGATTTCATGTTGATTGGGTCAGAGGTCGTAGACGTCACGAGACGTAGCGTCGAGTTCGGCCGGGACATCAGGGTCCATTTGGTTTCATGGAGCTTTGATTTTTCATCCACGATGTGATGTCATGGCAGCGGTCGTGGGTAATGGGATGCGTGACTGCGAGACGAGGCGTGATACGGAAAATGTGTAATGTGTCACGAGGCAGAATGAAACGCTGACTTTTGGTTGCCATAGGGTAGTATGTGTTCTCGCATCTCTCTTTCTCTTTCCCTCGCTTGCCTTCTCTGTGTGTGTGAGCTCCGGGCGCCGAGGTTGGATCGACCGATTAAAGGGAAACTATCGTTCGAGCTAGAGTGCACTTTCATAGAACAAAGCGCAGGGGTTAGCTCGCGTCGTCACTCCGGGGTCGCTCTATCTCCATTTTCGACGTTAAACGAAACATCGCACACGTTTCGCGAATGCGGGCGGAAGAGCAAACGAGGTACGTCAAGTGGCGGTGGGTTTCGCAGTTTTACTTTTTCCGCGAACAGATGAGAATCGCTCGATCTCGCCGCTTTCACGGAAGTTCTCGTCTTTCATACTAACACAGCGTGGGGGGCAGTTTATGTCAACGGAGCTATTCTTGCGCGAGGTGCTCGAGTGGAAAAAGGTTTTGTCGGTGACGTATGAAAACGTTCTGCAGTTATGATAATTGCGGACAGCTTCATAAAGGGCCCGGACGAGAGAGATTTCGGTGGACCTGACGTGAAATGAGCTCATTCATTTTTCTTTTGCGAACATTGGAATCAGTGTTTTTGCAGCCGTTTAACTATTTTTATTACTGAAAATTCACAAAGTCAAATGTAACGAATTCTGGCTGGGATGTTTTTTCCTGACGTTCTCCCAGAGTATTCTCACAGAGCTGGAGGACTGTATCATCTGTCGGACAATCGAAATACGAGGAGCCAGATTAACTTTTCCAAAGATATTAGGCTACAAGATTGATGCCAGACATAATAATAATAATTCTCGAGAAATTCACGAATCAGTCTTGTGTCTTGAAAATGAAAGCTCTTAATTAATTACTTTAAAATTTGATATTTATATTAATTAATTCATGTTCATTAAACCTGCAGACGCTTATTGAAAGTTAAATCAATGACAGATCCGGAAAAACGCAATTACAAGTTGTAGGAAAATTAAATTAAAATTTTCGCAAACGTCGTTTCGAAAGGCTGATTAATTGGATAAGACAGCGGAGAAGCCAACGCGCCCTGCCCCCGAACTCGAGACTGCCGGATCGTGATCGACGCTCATCTTCAGCACTATCCGTTAATTGGCAGTTGCGACAGGCAATCCCACGCTGGGCGACGTTATTTGATAAATAAAAAGACGGGCCGTGGCGCTCGAGACGTTGGCCTCGTCGATTCTCGGGGGATAATCGCGTTAAGGGGGTGAGAGACGGGAAAAGGAGGAACGGGCAGGGTTGAGGGGGGAGGGGGTTGAGGGGTGCGAGGGCGGATGAAGCAAAGCCCGAGGTGAGACGTGTCTGGCGCGGGTGGCAATGCCGATGCCTAGCTCATCCTGAGCGAAGAGAGGCGAGAGAGCCAGACAGAGGAGAGAAGGAGTGGGGAGACGGGGGACCGGAAAGATCGAGCAGCCCGTGGAACAGCCTCCGACGGAAATCATAATGAATCTCGTCGTTACCGAGATGCCGGGAGGTTGCAGAATTTCACATCCACCCTCGAAGCGAGCAGCAGCCACGGTTTACCCTCTCGCCATCTGCTCAGACACGTTTCAGCGTAAATTTTATATTTCACGAAACGTCAGAACACCTTAGACAATATTTGTAACGACAATTTGTCTAGAAAATGGCAAAAAAGTAGCCCAAGACAATCTATTGATTACCATGAATCGTCTTATCTCACCAGACAATATAATGTGACATTAAACTAATGTCACCGCATTCGTACCTCTTGAATCCAACATAAGAATCCAACAATTCAAAGATTATACAAGGACTGAATCAGGAGACATGTTTAGAGGTTTCAGCAAAATCCACGAGTAAGAGCAGACGAAAAATCGCCAGGCCATGAGAAAACTGTAAACCTAAGTTCGGGTTTCCTCGAGTGATGAAATCAATGGCCGAGGAATCTCAAGCGTGAGGGCCGGCGCGATGATTGCAAATGCCAGCGTTACCGCCGGTACTATAAGCTGCCGTTATCAGTTTCCATCGCTAATCCAGCGACGAGAATACCCTCCGGGGCTCTATAAACGTGCGTGTATATTCACTAAGCGTTCAGCAGAAACGTCGGTGCAATCCAGTTGGCAGAGAGGAGCACCACCGGCAGGGCTACATGGAATAGAATTCAAAGTGGCTGTTGTGGAGAGGGTTTGGGATGGGAGTTAGTGGTGGGATGGTGCATGCCATTGAGCGTAGCTTTCCATTACTAGTGGCCGGTGGCCTCGAGAGCCAGACATACCTCGATGGAGGCACCTGAGAGCCGAATTCTGCCTAAATCATGATATATACTATATGCACATGAGGTGTACACGTATAGACGGAGTAAATGGACGGTTTGGCCCGGGCGCGGGGATTACGCATTGATCCTAATGTACGTTCCTCCCTAATGAATATCATCGAATTTCGAACGGCCCCGGCCGCGTCGCCTCGTCGTTTGCATTAATCCAACCTGTATATAGCTTTAATTTCTAATTAATCGATCGGAAGCCGCGAACATTCTGGGGTATCTGCCGAAAGCAATGGACCTTCGGGGGTATCGATCACTCGTACTCGTGTTCCGGAGATTACGGAGTCGCGGCAGTACCACCTCGTCGTCTCTGACTGCAGGAGCAACCTACGTTAACGCCATCAAGCGGCCAGCGCCTCCGATACACGGAAGGAGTACGATTGGCGCGCGCGCGAGACTGCGGTGCGAGGACCTGGTCCGATAGGTCAGGGCACTTACGCCTCGACACGAGTGCGGGAGCCACTGCATCAGAATTCAACAACGTTTCTGATTGACCCTATACCCCGGCGCTTCTCCAGTGGCCTCGTCGTTTGCATTAATCCAAGTGTCTATGGCGTCCATGCCTTATTAATCGACTGGGGCATTGTGAGGTTTCTAGCCACCTGTGTCGCCGGCGACGGACCAACAGTGCTATCGATCTACAGCGCTAGCTCTGTGTGTCTCGCTGACAACAGGGTCGGGACATTGACTGGCCTCCGTGTAACATTGGGGACGTTGACGAGAACGTTCCATGTTACGTCACACGAGTGCGCCAATGGCGATAGACAAAAAACGACGAGATCAGACCCAATCCCACTCGAAAACGGTTGAGTTGTCGAGGAAAGCTGAGGCCATGGGGAATTGGAGTTGGAAGACCCTCAAAGCCTCACTTTTATCCAGCAATCTCGAGCGTTTACGAGCGGGTCTTGCGCGAAACGGGAGGGTTTTTTGTCGGTAGAACAGAGGTTTCGACTGCCCTTAACGGCGAGCGAGCTTTGATCGAGGAGGAGAGTCGGCGGCTGGACGGCGAAGCCTGCGGACGGATAGGTTAGGGCACTTAAGCGTCGACACACACGGCCACTACATCAGGATTCAACAACGTTTGTGATTAGTGATCGGCGATCAGTGGGCCAGCCTTGATTAGCTTGACAAGGGACTACAAACGCTTACGCGGGAGAGACGCTTGATGTCCCGTTCGCTCTTTAATCCCAGGTGTAATCCCGGTTTGGCGCTGGTATGCGACTGTTGGTGGCATAAATTTCGCGAATTGCAATAACGACGGGCCAAGTTTGTTTCGAAAGTATCTTCGGGAACTTCGGAGATGGAGGAGATTTAATGAACGCCGAGGCACCGGCAGCCAAGGCCTATGCGCCTATTAAACTATAGGATTTCAGGAGCAGACTCAAATTGCTCCCGCTGGTTTATTACTCGAATTGCCCCCACACCTCTCCACCGTCGCTCTAGCTGGCATCATTCGTTCCCGTTTTACGACTACATCCACGTTTATTGGAGTAGCGAATACCACAGTGAAGAGGCCAGGCCCCCTTGTAAACGACTGATGCATGAAATACGTCTACTAGCTGCACAATGTACAATGTAAGCGCACAGATACACGTGCGATTCGCCGGTTCAAGAAGGTGCTCGACGTTTGAATTGTGTTGCCCATCGAGATTCTCATACGTCGAGTCGAACTTGAAAATTAATTAAATCAACATTCAAAGCGCGCAGGTATTGCAAAACCATTCTCTGTGTGTAGGTTGTTCGTGGAAAACTTGGAAAATAGAAATTCCAAAAGATACGATTTTATTTTGTACTAATTGGCAAACATTGCAGTGGCATGTGGCAGATTGAGAATTGATGAAAGCCCTTGGATTTAAACTAAAAGCTTTTACACGCATAAAAATTGTGGTTCAAGTGTGGAAAAAAATAAACGTTACGGATAAAAATTAGCGAACGCTCACGCAGCGTTTACAACGATTTTCGTTAGATTAATGAAAGCAGCAGCGTTGCGGGAAATGCTGGTGGAATACATTTTGATTAAATTTTATACATTTTTTACCGCCGTAATATACGCAAAGTGGTGGTCTCGTTCATACGTTGCCGCTTAATTCGTTTTATGACAACGCAATTTTTGCGTTCCTACCTTTTTTTTCTTGTTTTCATGCGATAAGCTCTCGAGTTAACCGGTTGAATCAAAGCGATTTATCGTCCAGCTTTTTCGTGGCGCGGACCAGAGCAACGGATATTTTTCCAACTTGACTGTATAGCGAGGCGTCCTTGGTGGGTATTAGAGTGTGGAATCGGGCGCGCGGAAAGCGACGACGAGGTCGATAGCGAGAGACTGGGTGGCTCGCGAGACTTTGGGGCTCCGTTGAGGGTGGCTGTATATTCGGTGGGTATATTCGAGGGTATCTGAGAATCCGGAGGGATGGATCCGCGACGGTGCGGAGTGGGGGAGGGGGAGGTTCAACGGGTGCACCGGGATACCCCGTGGGGGTAGCAGCTTCTCTATCTCGCCGGCACGTTGAATTCGGAATCACAATGGCATTTAATTAAAACGAACCACTCAACCCGGTGCGCGGACTGGCCGGCCATACCTCTCGTCACATCTCGTCTCACTCGTTTTCGTCTCCGATCATTTTCCATCACCGTCGCATCTGCCTCACCCTTCCCCAGGATTCGGATTACACCTGAAAGAGTCGGGATTGTTGGATTCCTACCAACGCCAACCTCATCATCTAGTCGAAACGAGAAGAGTGGCGACGCGTCCAAGGTAATCCGGAATTAAAATTCAAGACTATGGGAATGAACGACATAGTTATAACAGACATTATTAGAAATTTGTGAAAACTGCGCCTTTTTAATGAAAAATTAAAGCAAGTTAATTCGATTAAAAACAAACTCAACATTCAAAGAATATCTTTGACCACTCATTGATCATTGTATACTTCAACTTCTTGATCTGTTTCGCCTGGTAAGCGCACAGCTACCCAAAAGGACCGAACAATTGATTCATTCCAGAGGGCGGAGAGTGATATTTTTGAGCCTCGATAACGGACGTTGCCCTCGTCACTCATGAAAAGAATTCGTTTGCGGTTATCGCCGTGGAACTCGGAAGATCGATCGACGATTCTCAAAGTGGGAAAGAAACGGGAGAAACGGGGCGCTCCATCCAATTGTGACTTTCGACGGCGAAAGGAAAGCGAAGAGCGCGCCCTCGTTGATTAATCGAAGGACTTCTTTTCCCGTTTTCACTAAAGAAACGCGGAAAGCTTTTTCGCCGAGGCGAAAGGGGCTGATGAGGCCTACGGGCCAAAGGCCAGTGTGCACAGAGAGGGTCAGGGGCGAGGGACGAAATCGGGGGTGCAAAGAAGTTGAGGAAAAGTTTCGTTGTAACAGGTTTACGCCGGAGATCACAAGGGATCTCGGGATTCACGGGTGCACCATTATTGTGTAAATCAAGGGAAATGTAAATCTTTGCCATTTGCATGGCCGGATTATGCCTGAGAATATTCAACGCCTCACGCTGGCGGAGATTCTCGCGTGGCGACGCGGCAGAAGCTCGCGTCGTGGCGTGTAGAGGGCGCGGTACTTCCGTCGAAACGCTTAGGGGCAGCAGAAATAGAGACGTCACGGTTTCAACGTGAGAACGAAAAATCTACAAGCCGCTGTTTCGTAAATTGGCTTAAACATGTCGACACGAGAGTTTGCGAAAAAAAAGGGGCAGCAAAAATTTGCCTACGAATCAGAGTGGCCGAGTAATTGAGAAACAAGGGGCAAAGAAAAGGGACGATTGTGACGTTTGCCATGTTGGGGAATGATTTCACTTTTCGACCGGCAGTCGGATCTACGAATTTTCTAATGGCGAAAGTTTGAAAGAAAGATTAGATTGCAATTGGATAGAACATCTCAGCGTGTTATTCGTGGCGAGGTTTGCGGCATTAAAGAAGACTTTATCAGTTGACTCAGATGCTAATTAAACTTAACGATGCGGATCAGTGCAGTTTCTTGGGATGTTTAAAAGGAAATTCAATTGGACATTTCGCTTCTGCCTCAACGCGAGGTTTAGCTGGAAATTTCGTTGAGCCAAAGTTCCGCAGTTAAACCGGTGAAACTCGATTGGTCATAATCCACCAAATATTGTGTCTCTCTGTCGTGACTTCGAGGTAGAGGAGGAGAACAGGAGTGACTATACATGTGCAATGCACACCTCACTGTTTCCAACCTCGGTTCGGCAGCGACTTTAATCCTGTATAATCCTCGCAGCCTTCAATTCAGGGGAATATACATCTGCACCTCCGCGCTGTGTATACGTACAGACACGTTTGCGTATACCGGTGAGATTAAACTGGCTGCGTATGGATTTTCAATAGATTCGGAATCTCGTTCGAGCAGCCGGTTCGTTTATGGACTTCGTACGAGTCTCATTCGCGATGCCGGCTCACCAGCGACTAACACGAAAGAGCCTTTCCGTGTCAACAACGACCGCAATCGTATGAACTTTTACAAATTGTTTTTATTAATATCGATACGTTCACGTTGAGTCGTCAAGTACTATATTTGTGAAACTTTAAAGAAATCATATGCAATTGAAAGTATTGATCTGTACTCAGGTTTCATGAAGATGCAGAAAAAGATTGAAAATATAATAACGTTATTTTAGCTAAAATACCGAAACGGCAGTTATCAGTGTTATAATAGTCAGTATTATTGTCCCCATTGCCATATTTCCATTTGTTATTCGAAAGTGGAATTACAAGACGAGACGAGACTGAATGGCTCTTGACACGATGATTGCCAGAGGGTTTCCCCAAACCTCCCATCTTGACCTCACGTCCAAATCCTCCGAAGCAAACGCGACGCTCATTGTTCCGCTGCTTTACATTATCCTCCGCACTTCCTTTCGCATTATTCTCCCAACGCGTTGTAAAAAGCGACACGCTCGCGTCAACAAAGAAAAGTACCGAAACAATGCGACGCGAACGGCGAAGCCAGGAGTTGCCAGATTCTGGGGTTTTGTATCCAGAACAGGAAACCGGAAAACATATCTTTTCTGTCGCAAAACACACGTACGAGTAATCCGGAGAGTTTTAGACAGCGGCGGTGGGACGGAAAGCAGTGAAAATCCCGGAGATTCCGGGCGGGGGCGTCTGAAGGGAAAATGTGGGACGCTCGGTTTGAGAACGTGACGCGCCATAAATTTGTCATATCTGATAGCGAATCGCCTGGACTAACTCGAAATTCGTATTCCGTCTGGTGCGCCCGACGTCCAGAATTTCGCGCGGTTCCGGCGAGTGTGAGAGAGATGGCCAATGGCGTCGACGACGACGTCGATCTCCGTCGTGCGAGGCGTGGCTCGTTTGGTCCCATGCAAATTCATCTTTTCGCGTTCCCATTTTGCGGATAATCGGTGGTGGCTATGTGTGCATGACTCAGGCAATTTCGCCCTTCCACGACCTTACACCTCGCGTACTGCACCACGGCAGTTCCATCCCTCCCTCCCTCCACCCTTTCCCCCTCACTCTCTTTCTTTCCCCTTCCTCTCTGGCCTATCCCTTACACCCACCTTCTCCTTTTCCTACGATCCGCTCTTCCTCACACCCGCGAGACTCTCGGTAATCCCACTACGCCATTCTCTAATTGCTCCCTCACGGGGACTCATCGAGTTTCCGCTATCTCCTCCGTGGCACTGCCGCTGCTGCCTCTCGCTACTCGCTGCTGCTGCTGCTGCGCGCCGCACGTTCCGCGAAATTCATTTTCTCCATTTCTCTCGCCGCGCAAATCGCCCTCGCCTGTGCATCGTTCCTCGGGCCGCGCGGCACTTGGCCCATCGCATCGAGAGCCCTCCGCGTCTATCCCAGAGCGAAGAGTTTTCGCTAAGTGGAAAAGGGCAGTCAGCGCCGGATCGCAACCGCCGCGCTATTCACTACACAACGCTCGAGGCTCCCCATGCGGCTGCTGAGGGCTGATTGCAGAAATAAAAATTCTGGAGATTTAATTACACTATAAAATATATATATAATACTTTGTAGTGGTGTATGGTGGACGGCACGAAAAATAAGTACTTCAACGTCGAGCCAACTTTCGACTACCGAAATTAATGTTAAGAGTCGGATAATTACGGACTCCGCGGAAAATGCGGTCTTCGAGTTTTCGCCGATTATTTCCAGACAAATTTATCATTACGTCGCGAACGGACGAAAAAATTCGGCAAAGAGAAATGCAGAGATGTCGAAGTCTGCGCTGTGGCAGGAATTTTGGATCAACTGGACTGTGATTGGATTTTAATAAAAATTTCTATCGCACGGTATTTCTGAGGCTACTGATTGGGTCGCCCCGAACGTACGAGACTACCAACAGTTGCGTGGAAAAATTCAATTTGGCTTCAGCACTGAAACTATTTTAATTGCTTACTTTTAGTTTCATTTATTCATCCATTTCTCTCCGTCGGGACGACCGCGACGCCAGCCAGTTGATAGTTATGGATATCGCGGTTATCGAACTCCGGCGGAGATGGTTGAGAAACAGAGGCAGACGGGCGAAGTGAATCAATTCGCGGAACGAGGGTCTGGCGGAAAACCGAGCGCGGAAATCTTGTTTATGAAATATTAAGGATACGAAGGAGCGGGAGAAAGGGGCAAGAGCAACACAAGAGCGAGGGAGAGAGGACGAGTCTGATGCCCGCCGGAATACTTGGCGAGTGCTTTAATCGGGGCTGAAAGCCACTCGGCGTGGCTGCGTCGCTGAGGAGAGGACGAGACGCTTCAGAGTCCGTTGAAGGGTTAACATCTGCTCGTCGATCCATACGTAAGCTCGTTTACAGGAATCCCATTATCTCCGGTATGCCCCGCAGATGCCCCTTCACCCTTCGATCCTTTCCGCCGGGCTCTCTCTGCAATTCTAATAATCAACCTTCTCTCGTTAATGAATTGCGACACTCGATACGAGAAAAAAATTCTGCTTCCGACGTTAAAAAAGAAATCAATATAATTTCAACAGCAAAGCAAAAGCATTCCAGTAAATATTTTATCAATTCAGAAATACATTTAAAAAAATCCAAGTGACATTGCAAGATAATGTAAATGCGAATCTTATAAAAATGAAACCTTACGACTGAGACTGATCGATAAAATTATATTTCTCGACTTAAGACTGTCCTAATGTTATCAGCATGGAACGAATTGAGCAACACTTTACCTTCAGCTTTTTAGTAACGTCAGCACTCATCAGCAACGAGTTACCCGGCACGAAAAAAAAAAATCTCTCCCCACTCGGTGTGTCCCGTCTATACATAGCTCAGTATTTAATACACGAAATCAATAACTCGAACGATTTCACGCTGTTCCCCGATTCTCTCCACACACAAAAAACTCTATAAACGCGCATCGATCGCTGGATACTATCGAGCCAGTTCGACGCCCCTCCGAGTGAAAAGCCGAGCAAGTGACAAATTCATTGTCCGCGAAGTCTGGAACGGAAACTCCATTTTCCCGCGCGCTTCATCGACAACCGCGGTGCCTCAGAATTCCTCGGGAGTCTCACGACTGCTCTATATACACGTATATATTGTAACGGTTGGTGCGCCTTAGTTCAGGCTGGTTGGGGTTACTGGACCGAGCGCGGCACACTTGACGACGGACTTGACGACGGATCCTCTTAGCAACGTTGACAAACAACGACTTTCAGTTTCGGCTAACACCGCGACTTGAACAGACGTGACAGCTAAACGCGCTCCGCTTTTAATAAACGTTTTCGTTCCGTTCCCGATATTTGCGACTCCTTATTTCCACCCACGTTACATTGGTGTCAGAAGTGGGATTTTCTGCCGCGATTTCCAAAAAAAAAAAAAAAAAAAAAACGCGATCGGGATTGTGATAAATTTTTTTCAAGTGAAGTGAAAATGATCACTCGTCACACGCGGCGACGAGAAGCCGCCAAAGAAGATCCGTTGGATTCGGGTGCTGTGACAGAGGCCGGTGAACCCGACAAGATTAACCGCGAGGGAAGTCGCTCAGCAGCTTGTCCAGGAGACCACCGCCATCGGCGCACAAGAGACAGCGAAAATTTTCATGGTCCTACTCATCAATAAATCAGACAGATAACGTTCCCTTCTATTTACTGTCCCTTCCTCTTCTGCCTCCGCTATCCCTCTTTCCGATTTCACTCGAAATCGCGAGGTCCCGCGTGACCCGGAATCGATTTTTCGATCGCGCCGCGGCTGAAAATTTTTACATCCCGAACGTTGCTCCGACGCAAACGTTCATCCACACCGTGAATCTCTTCGAGAAGGATAACTTCGCGAACGACTCCCGAAACATCGAAAAATACACGCGTCCGATTGACTCGCGGAACAACAACAAATACACGCGTCCGTATAATTTGTTGACGAACATAAGACAAAATTAAATTCAGTACATGAGCAAATCAGAAAACGATTCCTAATTAAAAGCGACAAGATGAAATCCAGATTTGACGTCAAGTCACACATGCTTTCCTTTAAACCCGGACAACAGGTTTGGCTTTATTACCCCCATAAAGTCAAAGGAAAGTGCCCTAAGTTACAAAGAGAAATGGTCCTACCATTTGTAGTTAGAACGAAAATCAACGACGTAGTTTACAGAATTCAAAAACCACCTCGAGGAAAACTCAAAATTGTTCATATTGACCGTTTAGCCCCTTTCGAAAATTAGGATTATTTAGAGGTGACAGATCATAGAGCATCAATGGGGGAGAGTGTTTTGATTGCTTGGCTGGAGCCTTGGACGCTTCTTTGTTTCACCGGGTAAAGTGTAGAAGGGCGTCCTGTTAAGGGTTTCCGGAGAATCTAGAGGGATTTAGCTGAATTTCTAACTGGGCTTGGTTGGAGTTCGGGACTTCCTGCTCAGGTTTCGCTGGCTAGGGGCTAGAGTGATCTCCAAATAATCGTGATTACTGATCATAATCTCGGTTATTGGTTACTTTAGAACATCCCGGGACGTATACCTGATTTCTTCGTCGATTCGGCAACACTGGGGTAATAGTTGGGTGCACACTTTATTATTCACGAGCAGTGACCGATGTTTATAAAAATCTTTCCCTAGTAGCACATTGATGACGGATATTCCGGGTTGATAATTCCAAAAAAAACGATTTAAAATATGTGGTGCAGATTTCTTCGCAGAGTTTTTCTTTTTGTCACAGGTTTCCTTGGACTCCTGAGAATCCTCCTTCCTTTCCTCCATCCTTAAGGAACATCGTTAGGATTCGACGGACTCTGGAGAATCCCTGCACCATCGAATGAAGAAGAGAAACAGAGAAAGAGAGAGAGAGAGAGAAAGAGAGAGAGTATGAAGAGAAAAAGAACTGAAGAAGAAGAAGAAGAACGATTCAATTTTGCATTTATTGTTATTTATTTAAGAGACTGACTGGACTGTTTCCGTGACAGAGACGATCATTTAAATTCTTTCAAGTGTAGGAGTTTCAAATTTTGTAAACGCTGTCCTTCCCAGGTTTTTCAGCCATGGTTTTCCCTCGGGACTAGGGCGAATGCCAGGGCAGCGTAATTAGGTCGCGAGTAGAGCTGGAGATGTACCATGGCAACCACATCACAGCATTTTTAGGTAGTTGCCGGGACGGCAACTCAAAAGGGAGGGGAGTAGTGTAACGGTTGGTGCGCCTTAGTTCAGGCTGGTTGGGGTTACTGGACCGAGCGCGGCACACTTGACGACGGACTTGACGACGGATCCTCTTAGCAACGTTGACAAACAACGACTTTCAGTTTCGGCTAACACCGCGACTTGAACAGACGTGACAGCTAAACGCGCTCCGCTTTTAATAAACGTTTTCGTTCCGTTCCCGATATTTGCGACTCCTTATTTCCACCCACGTTACAATATATATCCCTGTGCCCCGTTCCATCATTCTAGCGCGTCTATCCGACTGTATCCACGTAGCCGTGGGCCTCGTTACTTTGAGCCGGGTGGAAGCTCTGCTCTCGTGGCAATTGTAATGTCGACGAGCGTGAGTTCGCTCACCCGGAGGCCCGAAACCCGGAAGAATCCGCCACCCTCGCGCCGTGTGCTAGGCTGGTTGGATATTCTGCCGCTCAAAAGGGAGCGAGAGGCCTGGGCTCTTTCTCCCCTCTCTCTCTCTCTCTCTCTCTTTCTCTCCGTGTTCGTCGTCGTTCGTAAAGCGCTTCACCCCCGATTTCCCTTTGGCCTTTGGCTCGTCGAGCGAAAGTAGCTACGGGGCAGTCTAGGCAAGCAGTAAGTATGTTCATATACGTGTGACGCCGAGGACAACTACCGGCTTGTATACAGTCGTCTCCTCTGTCGGCGATGCTCAGCTACCTGCGACTGCACCGAGACTAAGTACACCGAGCTCTTCGTGTACACCGAACATATCGCGTCCCACAGCTCCACGCGTATATTCCCCGCCTGTCACTGGGCGAGCTTTTTCCCTTCCCCATTTATTCCTTCCACGTGCCACGGGCTGGGAAAACAAATGAGGACGCTGGAAGCCGAGACAGATATACGCTGCGATGCTCCGAGGGCGGGACGCGTGAGCTTCGCTCTCCTAACCCGGCGCAGCAGCTATACGCAAACTCAGCTACGTTTCCCTTCATTATCTCGGCAGCGAAAGCGCCGCGCGAGCTTCGCCGCTGCTACGTGTATCACGGTTTGCAATTCACGTTATTCCGCCGCTGAATCAACGTATATTTCTCTTTATCAATCCTGGTGGAACGGCGACTGCGGCAAAGCTGCGAATGAATTTTTTTTATTGCTTCGAGTCTTTCAGAGGCATTTTTACCGCAGGCGGATTCGAGTAATGTTGCACAATGGCTGGATATACGAGCTTCGGAAGTTTAACTTTTCTTTTTTCACCGCGTTCCCCCGACTTTTTCCTCGCTTACCCGGTGTAACACCTCATTGTGGAACTTGGTCGGTATTATTCGTTGTAGCTGGATTTTTCTTTTCTTTGTTTACCAGCGGTAGCAGTAATTACTCGAGGTTGGCGACTGAGATTGCTTTCACTGGGTCCCAGTCGATACAACGTGGTTTTGTACTCCGAGCGATTTTCCGGATTAAAAATAATCGTCATCGGAAAATTACCTGATTAAGTGTTCATTTTAATTTATTAAATATTCTGTTCGACAGCCGTAATAATTCGGTTGATTCGAGTGATAGAGATTTGCGAAATAGAATTCTCAGTGCTGGGTATCCTTCATCTCTGCCGCCGGCACCTCGACATTAGTTGGTACTACAGCGAGTAATCCGAAAGATCCGCAGCGCGGGTAGTTGCTCACGTGCGGACGGCTAAAAAGAGAAAGAGAGAACGAGAGCGCGGTTGAATTTACGCGGTCGCATTTGCTAAAGCGAGCTGTAGTCTAGGGGTGGAGGGGGAGAGGAGAAGGGGGGGGGAGGACGCGCGGAAAGCAGTCGCGCATACAACTAATTAAGCGGTTCCACGGGGGTGCGAACCGCTGAGTAAACCTCGGAAAATTCCTCATTATGATATCCGGGCGACGTGGGAACAGGCCAGGTGTGGGAACCGCGCCAGAGTTGCCGGAGTTGTACACTGTGTTCGCTCGATGCCAGCGCGAACCCGAGATTTGCGCGAAACAAATTACCGTCCTGTCGTGATCAGAGAAAATAAAAAATATATCTTTGACAATTTAAGCGTTCTGCACATTCGTCACCTTTTATATTAGTTGAAAACGCTTTGTAAATTCAATGAAGTGAAATAGACTGATACCGAATAATGACGATGACAGAATCAACAAAACAGTCTCGGTTGATACCACGAAGCCTATTGATGTGTTAACGATCGGATGTAACGCGCAATTACGAATAAACGTTTCGTGCATTTTTGAAAAGCATCATTCATGCATTGACCCACTCCCGAAACACTATTTAATATTAAAGGAATAAAATACCTTGTGCAACAAACAGTACAACTAGCACTATGAAAACCAAACATCAGAGCTATTTACCTAAGAACAAGGAGGCGGTGAATGCGACGAAGCGTAGGTCGTGGAGCAGCGAACATACGGTGGAGGGCATTGGGAAAGAAAGTGAGTCGGAAACTGCTGCGAGGAAGATTAAGTGTCCGGCGAAGAAGAGCTTGAGTTTCTAGCGATAGAGCGATGAAGACCTGTGTATGCAGGAAAAAGCGAGGAAGAGTAAGAGACGGAAAAAATAGCAGGGAGAGGGAAAAAACGAGTGAGAGAAAAGTGCGGAGCGAGTAAGACAGAGAAAAGTGGCGAACGAGTCGGTAGCGCCGGGTGAGGATAAAAGCTCGACGTGCGGCCGGAGCTAAAGGAGATGAAAGAGTGGAGAGTCGTCGAGTAAACGTCGGGAGAAATGAGTGTGCGCCCTCTCGACTAGCCGGATGTACAGGATGTTTCATAGAGTACCTCGGTATACGTCTAACACCCGGGGAGGAGTATAAACGAAGCCTAGAATATAAGAGTCGTATACTTTCGTAACTTCAACAGAATTAACGCAGCACTCGCCGAGTGTCCAGAGGTTGCGACGACGATATAACCCATAGACGTGAAGAGATGTAACGAGCCACGTCTCTTAATTTACCACTCCGGCGAAATTCTTTCTCGCGTAGACCAAGAAAATTACGTCTCGTTGACTCACTTAATTTATGAAGCACGTGGCGGCGCGGGCAAAATCCTATTTTCACAGCTTTATCATCACAAGGGAGTAAATAAATTCGATCACACTCTCGCTCAGACGGGAAAAGTTACCCAAGCTTTTGGATGGCACGTCGAGAGAAATGCTCATATTCGTCGCCTCGCTTACACGGCAGCGAAAGCTGGGAAAAAGTTATATGGGAGATTAAGAAATAACGACTGAAAATTAGTCTACAGTACTTAAACTCGAAAGGTTTAGTACCAAGTAAAATGCTATAATTTTCAATGTTTTTTTACTAATATTATTAGAATCAAAATTACGAAATTTTTTCAGATCTTGATAGACTTTGTTCAACCAATTTAACTTACTTCTAAGTTCTTGGATGTTAATTCGTAATTTAATTATTTAATCGAACGCGGAAGTTTTCATCAGATATTCGTTTCATCGAGAGAGTTGAATTTCTGACAGAAACAGTTCTCATACCGAGGAGAAGCCCTAATCTGGATTCTGAACCACCGTGTATAAGGAACATACACACTTTACCGCTCCGACAGCCGGTTATCTCGAAAAGCCAAACTTCCCTGGTTTGCCTCAACTCTACAACCCCTACGTGCTATCGGGTTATTTCCTTTTTCGTGGCTACTACGACGGTGGTACCTGCTACAGGGTTATGTCTTACGTTGTAGGTCCGCGGTCCAATGAACTTCCGGAACGAAACGTTGGAACAGGGGCGACCCCTTTGGGATACTACATCCCATGGGAGTGGAATTATCGGGGCTGGAGATAATCTGACCAAGTTAGCGGGCTCGACTTGGCACCCTTGGACCGAATGACCAGGATGAGGATGGGCGAAAGACTGAGGGGGTTGAAAGTCATCGCGGCAGAAACCGCAAGTTCGCACATACACCCACGCACACATACATATCGTGTTTCAGGTTACTCGTGGTTACCCCGGCGGTACTTCCGGAGGAGCCATTTCCGTCTGCTTTCGTCGTAAAGCCTCAGCCTGGCATTATCAGCATCTATTTGCCGACGTAATTATTGCAGCCTTGTAGAGTGAAGTTTGAACCGACGGGGATGAGGCGCGAGGGATGCGCCGGCTGGCGTTAAGGAGAAGGCAGAGATGCACGGAGCGAAATGCATAGTTGGTAGCAAAGAGTAGGTAGGTAAGATAGGTAAGACGGAAAGGGGAACTGAGTGGTTATGTGGAGCAATTAAATTTCCTACGAGAGATCGTAGTTGGGTTCCTCGTCACACTCAGGGTTAGACCCCTCCTTCGACGATACTCCAACGGAAATGTACCTGCTACGAGATTATGGCAACGTTGTAGGTCTGCGGTCCAACGAAACTCTGAAATAAAACGCTAGAACGGAGTCCCCATCGTGATACTACATCCCATGGGACTAGAATTATCGGGGTTAGAGGTAATGTGACTAACTTCGTGAACTCGACATAACACCCTTGGACTGAATGGCCAGGTTGAGGAAGGGCGAAAGACGAAGGAGTTGAATCGATCGTAGCAGAACCCACAAGTTCTCATACATGCACACACACACATTAATTCGATGTTTCTGGGTGGATGTAGTATCCTACGGGTACTTTCGGGCTACTCATTACCACCTGCTTTCACCGTAAAGCCTCAGCCTTTCATTATCAGCATCTATTTGCTGAGGAAACTCTTGCAGATTTGGAAGTTTAAAGCGACAAAGGTGAGGCATATAGGGGTTCGGTGGTTGTCATTAAGGGGGCGAGAGATGGATAGACATGCACATTCGATCTTTTAGAATTGTCGTGGTATCCTAGTGGTACTTCTGAAGCAGCCATTTCCGCCTGCTTTCGTCGTAAAGCCTTAGCATTATCAGCATCTATTTGCAGACGACATTATTGCAGCCTCGGTGAGTGAAGTTTGAGCCGACGGAGATGAGGCACAGAGGGTGCGACGGCTGGCATTAAGCGGATAGGAGGGATGCATAGTAGGTGGCAAAGAGGAGATCAGTTAAGATAGGAACGGGGACTGAGTGGTTATGTGGAGTAATTAAATTTCGTATAAGGGATAGTTGTCGGGCTCCTCGTCGCACATAGTTTTGACGGTACTGCCGGAAGGGAGCGGCGAAGCAAGTCCGGAATATATCTAATAGACTATAACAGACTTGCGGGCTATGTGTAGCGGCTGATGATGTACGACGAAGGCTGAGGCACTTCTCCCTTGGCTCGGGGCTTCGATACCGGTACAGATTCCCTGCAACGTGGTCTCCTAGCCTCGAGGTTCGTTATTGCTGACTTGAATAATCCGCAGCGAACCGAGGGTCGTCTATAGGTTGGGCTGGGTTAAACTCGGCTTACATTAGTTAACTCCCGCGGACAAAGAGGAAGGAACGTATTATAGTGTAACAGCCCGACCCACCGTTTACATCTGCATAGCTTAGAAACCTATAGCATGAATCCGGGGAACGTCACCGACAGTACAGGTTAAGTTCAATATGGTGTCGGTTTTTATACATTTGCAAATTTTCCAAGGGTTTTAGAGAGACCTCAACCGTTTAAGCCTGCCTAAAATTAGAAAAAAATCACAATCTAAAAAAAACTACAATAATTAAATAATAACTAGGCTAATCACACGCGCTGGCGCGCGTTCCCGAACACTTTTGCGCTGCTGCGCTGTTATAAAGCTTTAAAAGGGTAAATCGCAACTAAAAAACCCTTGTTTAGTTGATTTTGAAAAAAAAAAAAAAAAAAAAAAAAAAAAATTTGTCGTTTTGCGTGTCATCTGGATTCATCTGCGTCATGTCGTTTTGCGTGTCATCTGAAATTCTAGATCTGGCCGCTCGGCCAAAAATCGCTCAAATCGGGGTCACGAAATTTATTTTTTCAAAATATCGGCTTCTACCCAATACCATCGTTCTCAAGTCGCATATTCTACCCCTGAAAACAATGGTTACAAACCTTTTTTAGTTGATTTTGAAAAAAAAAATTTTGGTCGAACAGTTTGTCAGAAATCGTAGATCTGGCCACCGGGCCGAAAACCGCCCAAATCAGGGTCACGAAATTTATGTTTTCAAAATATCGACTTTTAACCTATACCATCGTTCTCAAGTCGCATATTCTACCCCTGAAAACACTGGTTACAACCCTTTTTTAGTTGATTTTGAAAAAAAAAAATTTTGGCCGAACAGTTTGTCAGAAATCGTAGATCTGGCCGCCGGGCCGAAAACCGCCCAAATCGGGGTCACAAAATTTATTTTTTCAAAATATCGACTTTTAACCTATACCATCGTTCTCAAGTCGCATATTCTACCCCTGAAAACACTGGTTACAACCCTTTTTTAGTTGATTTTGAAAAAAAAAATTTTTGGCCGAACAGTTTGTCAGAAATCGTAGATCTGGCGGCCGGGCCGAAAACCGCCCAAATCGGGGTCACGAAATTTATTTTTTCAAAATATCGACTTTTAACCTATACCATCGTTCTCAAGTCGCATATTCTACCCCTGAAAACACTGGTTACAACCCTTTTTTAGTTGATTTTGAAAAAAAAAATTTTTGGCCGAACAGTTTGTCAGAAATCGTAGATCTGGCCGCCGGGCCGAAAACCGCCCAAATCGGGGTCACGAAATTTATTTTTTCAAAATATCGACTTTTAACCTATACCATCGTTCTCAAGTCGCATATTCTACCCCTGAAAACACTGGTTACAACCCTTTTTTAGTTGATTTTGAAAAAAAAAAAATCTTGGCCGAACAGTTTGTCAGAAATCGTAGATCTGGCCGCCGGGCCGAAAACCGCCCAAATCGGGGTCACGAAATTTATTTTTTCAAAATATCGACTTTTAACCTATACCATCGTTCTCAAGTCGCATATTCTACCCCTGAAAACACTGGTTACAACCCTTTTTTAGTTGATTTTGAAAAAAAAAAAATCTTGGCCGAACAGTTTGTCAGAAATCGTAGATCTGGCCGCCGGGCCGAAAACCGCCCAAATCGGGGTCACGAAATTTATTTTTTCAAAATATCGACTTTTAACCTATACCATCGTTCTCAAGTCGCATATTCTACCCCTGAAAACACTGGTTACAACCCTTTTTTAGTTGATTTTGAAAAAAAAATGTTGGTCGAACAGTTTGTCAGAAATCGTAGATCTGGCCGCCGGGACGAAAACCGCCCAAATCAGGGTCACGAACTGCATTTTTTTTTTTTTTTTTTTTTTTTTTTTTTTTTTTCAAAATATCGCATATTCTACCCCAGAAGACACTGTTATCAACCTTTCTTTAGTGGATTAAAAAAAAACGATATTTGACAGAACTATCAAAGTTAACAAGGACAAATGAACTTGGACTCGGTCTGAGAGTCTCGGACAATCACAGCACGAATAAACTGCTACCAATGCTTTCCGTTACCCATGAACTTTTTAAAAGGGAGATAATTGTTGAAAGCCATTATTAACTGCGAATGCTTTATCTGCGTATTACCGTTTTTCCTTTTATTCGCGACCGGGCAAAAATACCGGACACCGTAAATGGCATGACTTTTAAAGTAAAAGTCAGTGGGGGATTTGCCGCGGCGTATAAAAGGAAGAAAGAATGGTACACGAGACACAGAATACACATTTCACAGCGTCTGACTGCAGGGTGTGTCTCTGCCGGAAGACCTGTCACTGCATCGGTATCTCAGAGAAGGCAAGAGGTCCTTTCGCGCGCGAAAGCTTCGCTGCCAGCATTATGGTGCTCAACACAGGGAAGGTTTTACGAGTACGGTGAATACACCTTCGCATGCGTGCTGCACCCCCTCGCCGTTGAGAGACCACCCAGCTTTTGCCATCCTTCGCGTTCCCACTATTATGTAGGTCAAGACGATTGAGGGGGAGGATGCGCGGAAGTTCCCGAGATGCTAGCAACCAGCTGACGACGGTCGGGCCGGTTATATTCTCGCGAAAATTGCGCTACCGGGCGAGAGCGGCTTGTGCCACCGGTGCACACTGTACATACTTCAAGATTGCTGCCATGACGAAGTGTCGACTGTATATAGTAATTGTATGAATGATCAAGATTTCAATGGTAAAAGAGGGCCAATATCCCCGACGTAATTTTTACAAATAAGTTCTCTTGCTGTTAATTTAATATTTCGTGTAATCGATTAAGAAATTCTCAAACCACAGCAGACGCGTGAAAGTTAAATCTGTTTTCCTGGCCTTGGAAATGGCCGTTGTCTCATGTTGTACCTACAATCCAAAATTGTCAATGCAACTATCAACTGTAACTATGCATCGCAGACAAAATATACAATCGGCGCGGTCCGTTTTCATCGTTTTTCATCCCATCATATTGACATTGAATGCCGGTATAAATCCTGTACAGCGAACTGATATTATTATTAACACCCGTTGTCGTTATTGTGGCGTAGGATGCGCGATGCTGGATGCTTTATTAAGCGAGCGCCGTTTGTGGAAATATTATTACGGGCGAGCTGCCCGGGCGGCTAAAGCCCGAGCGCAATATGCGGTGGAAACTTGGATGCGAAGGAGACGGGGGGATGAAAGCAAGAGAGTCGTTATTGATGGAAGTATAACGCAAATAATGTGGCATTCGTGAGATACGACGTCGTATAAAGCCGGCGTCGCTCGCCGCTCATCTCGTCGCGCGCCTGTGACGCCGATAAAGAGGATATATGTATCTCGTTTATTTTCCCCGCCTCCCTCGCCACGCTCGACGGACTTTCATCTACTTCGTCGTGTACAGCTTCGTCGGACAGATCGCCGAGGCCAGACATCGCCGGTGAGTTCTCGATACAACACTACACGTAAATCAAATTTACGTATGTCGTCGCGTATCTCGGGGAGAGGAGCAAAAGAATTTTGATCGCCGAGCAATCCCATTACGGTGATTTTTGACACATCTCGTCTAATATGCAGATATAACCTATACAGCTGCAGTAGCGATTCATCGTTTATCAGCAATAGCCAATTATCCCGTTCGATGCTTTTGCCGCCAACGTTGGTTTAACTTTCATGTGCGCAATGACTGCAACTTGCCGATACTGTAGCTGTCCCTGTTGCTCTATTACTATGTACGATCACACCCCTCTGGTTCGTGCGCGTGTATAACAGTCCTCTCGCGCCTCTGCCCGCTGCGCGAATATACCGCTGCGCTCCTAGTCTCGCGAATTTGTCGCGCAACTGCCCCACGTCAATTTTGCAGGTCGACTAACTCCACGCAGGCCGAGGGAATTCCGCGTTCAACGCTCCCGCGGCTATACCAAACTCCCGGCCCTCGATCGTACACGGTACTCTGGGTCCCGCGTGTTCCGAATTTCAATCACTTATTCGTGTTACCAACGCCCTTGTCCCTGCCTCCACTTCAATAGTTCTGCGGTGTTTCGCAATGGTGCTGCTTTTCTTCATTTACACTGAGTCGGATTAAGGCGTGAAGCTTTAAAATCGTAAAGTATGCGATTTAGGCACAACTTCGGTCAATTTGATCATTAGTATAATTAATTTTGGGTTTTTGGTAATCCGTTTATCTAATATACCATTTTGTAACATTTCAAAACATTTCCGGATTGAATGTCTATTCCACTTTGTCGAAGCGATGTTCATTACCAGTTTTCAGTTGATTCAAGTCGCACGGAGAGAAAAACTCGTGTTACTACAGCAGGCCCTATGCTACTGCAGCAAAATATGTCTGTTAAAATAGTGACAACATATCCTTTTGTTGCGGTCACAAATGTAGTTTGCTACGTTTGATTTGCTAACCGAGCAAATAGCGTTTGCTGTCATCAACGCTTTGTTTGCTATCATAACTCGGAGCATTTGCAATCGCTGCGCTATTGTTTTTCGCGTTAGTCAATGCTAATAAATATATTTGCGGAATGAAAAATAAAAATAAAAATATTATCGCGTCGAGGTTGACTTTTACGGAAGTGTCAGTGGTAGTGTATCGGTGAAAACGGTTTCTGTCGAAGAAAATTTTGTCCTGCCTACACCGAGATTCGAACCTACGACCTGCCTACCTAACTTCCTAACAATCGCTGTCGCTACCGACTGTGCTATCGACTACTTGGTGGTTTGGAACGTGTAAATCCCATATAAATGGCATAATAGTAAAGGAAGAGAGAAAAATTATAATAGAAGACCGAGAGCGCGCGTTGTAGTAGTTTCGATCGCGCAACATTGTCCGTGTACATCGGCTTAACGTTATCGTCAATTCGACAATCTAACCTCCAAACATCACTACGGGATTCACAAATATACGAGTGGTTGGCTTTGCAAACCCTTTTTCGTTCCGCTAGCAAATCAAATATGTATCAATAGCATATCATTCGTGATGACAGCAAATTCCCGTGCTACGTCAGCAAACCATACAAAATTTCACAGTTTTTGTCTCCATAGCAAATCATTTTTTGTTATCAATACATATTTTTTGCTACAATAGCATTACGATTAGCCGTGGCAGCAGTAAAACGGACAACAAATACTATTCTGTTGGGTTGACATGAGGATTTCTCTCCGTGCGCAAAATGCAAAACATTCTCTGGAACGAAGTTCATTTCGTACATTTGCATTCTGTGTTACATACTTTTAGTGAATTTTTAGGGTCTCCGATAAGTCCAAAAATGATTCTCATTCGTGGAAAATAGTTCGGGAGCAAAAAGTTTCGGGTGGTTCTTTCGGTCGCTGCTGCTGCTGGTGGTGGTAGTACTGGCGCTGGCGCTGTCGCGCTTCAGATTCGCCGAAAACTTTTCTGCTCATACAGTCCAAACTTCATTATAACCGCAGGCGGACTCGTGATCGGACTATGGCGACGAGAAAACTCGAGTTTCCCTTACAGCTACGCAGCGGGAGAAAACCGAGCGAGTGAGATCCCTAAGGGCGATCGTCCAGGACTTTTGTCGGGAAACGGTTTCTAGGCGTATACTTCGTTCCAACACGTAGTATACAAGTTTGTGTACTTCAAGCTCGTAAAGTAAACTTTCGCACTTCACAGCCGCTGCACAGCCGAAGTACCTGGGATGCATGTCATGAAACGCTTATTGCTATACACACACTTCGCTTCGGTTGCTAGTCGGAAAATTCGAAATTACAAAGTGCACTGAAGCATAGAATTTCCGCGGTTACCGGAAACGTTGTTAATCCCGGCATTCCACTGTTCAAACTACTTTATCGGCGTTTCTGCGTTAATTATCTGCGGGGAATTGACTGACGACGGCGCGAGACAAGTTAGAGTATAGAAAAGGCCAAAAGCACTCTGACTTCGCGTGGACTTCCCAGACCGTCTAACTGAAAGTTACCGATACGTCCAAGTCGGACGCTTAATCACATTATTACTGTTCCGGCGATGGTGAAATGAAATTAGCAAATCTGTTCTAAAGGGAAAGCGGTACCTCTCGCGTCGCCGATGTCTATGCGTTGGCCGCTGCGAGGACGGAACCAGCTCTATGGGGAAACTTCACAACCACCGTGGCTTGCCTCTTCGGCTTTGCTTCCTATTCCCTGGGAACGTGCGCTATAACTAATCGTGAACTCAAACTTTGTCCCATAATTCGTGGCATCGCGCGGCCAGCCCCGACATTCACCCGATTCCAAACGCAACCCTGAAGCCGGGCCGCTCCTCTGAAGAAGCTTTTAATCTATCTGCGAAACTCTTTTCCGAAAAATAAAAGACATGATCAAGACTGCGCGGGCTTAGCGACTCTTTCAAAGTCGATTGCCTCCTTCCCCCTTCGTTCTTTTAATTTTCTCTCCTCTTTCTCGCGTCTGCTTTCCGCGAGGAGGAAAGTGTAAAATTCGTTAAGCACTCAAAGCGAAAGTGCGAGACTCCTTTTTAATCACAAGTGGAAAAGTATGTAGAAGGAGACTGTCTGGACCGAAGCTTAACAGGGTAGAACTTTCGTTTTATCCTGCGATCGATGTCGGTCAAAGTTGCCGGAAGTGTCTGCGTGCCGATAATATTGTTAAATCGTCTAAGCCAGAGTTCGACTTCAGCCGCAGCCGAATGCTTTTACCATCTGGTGTATCCAAAACGCATTGGGGTCCATGGAACTTCATCCAAAATTGAAATATGTACATTTAACGCAGTGTAAATGTAGCAGACCACCGTAGTCCAAATTAATGGTAGTCTAATGTGGTAAGCCAAGAGCCAGAACCGTGCAACAGCTGCAACAAACCATTCCCAGGTAAATCACAGATATCGCCCATTTGAATAGGTTAACCTCCAGAAGTGGAATACCTAAAGCATTTAGAGCCAATGGCGGGTGTTTAGAGGTCTCACACTTGAACCCAGCTACATTGAAGTGATCTCTGCTCTGCATCAACCCTTTCGTTCGCTTCAACGCAAGAGATTTTGAATAAAAATATTTGTGTCACCTCAAATTACAATAAAATTCCTGACATTTTCAGTACTTTTTGTTAAATTCCCTTCGCCAACGAGGAGGTCAATGCCCCTCATCTATACCATTGTCTATCAACGACTTTTCCCTCAGTCTGCCTCGGAGCTTCTCATTTTCACCGAATTTCCCGGAACGTTAAAACCGAAAATTCCCCCAAGTACTCGGGAAGCGCCAAGTGCGAGAAGCCTTTTTAATCGCAGGTGCAAAGGCGCGAGTTGAGTGTAAGCGAATGAGCCAGAGAGAGCCCTCCGGCAGTGCAAACTTTTCCCTCCCATCCAACGTAGTACAACTACCCCTAGCGACGAGACTTAATTACGAAGAGCTTAGCACGGCGAAGGTGCGTTCGCGCGCATCCGCACTCAGGCTTCACCGCGCGTTGCATCGCGGCGCTCGCGCTTGCTCGTTGGTATCGTTAGTTATGAGTCTCGATGGAGAACCCGCTGTATGGTAGGAATCCCAAACCCCATTAGCAATGCGTTACACACGGGATGTAATAGTCAGCTCGGCGGGCTTCTCTCGCGACCCTCTCAATGACAAAAGCCACAGTCGAAGCTTTCGTCTCGCATTAGCCCTGGCAATTTTGTATGCGGACACAGGTGCCTTGACGGCCTCACGACCTCCTCATAGCTTGGACAGTTCCAATAGGCTTTCGCGGTACGTGTACGAAATCGCTGCTCAAAGCGCGGCTCGTATATCACTGGTACCCACTTGGCCTGAAAGGCCCCGCAGCCCCATTAATGCCGGAGCTCTCGCTTAACGTTAAAAGGATCCCGATCGAGACCGCCAGCAGAGTCAATCTCGTCCACGCGTAACGATACGTAAACGCACGTACCTAACAAGCTTTCGCATAATAGACGCGGAGAGAGAGAGAGCCGAGAGCAGCGCACGTGGGGACACAGTGCACAATGGAGAAAACCGCTTTTCGCGTGGGCATGTCCCAGTCGATTTTACCCTTTTGTTGGTGAACGCCACCCAGGCCACCATTATATCCCTCGGGCCCTTTCGCACACTTTTGACTCCGTCCATGTACACATACGTAAATATATATATATGCGCAACGGTATTGAGGTCGATCCGGTTGGCCATTCGCCAGCGGTGAAATATATTAACACACAAATAACTTGAGAGATCTGCCGTAGGTGGAAGGGCGGAATAGCGTAACGCACGGTTTATGGCGTAACCGCCCTCACACTATGTGAATTCCTCGCTCTTACCATGGCCACTGTGTATACCTGTAGGACCTGAATTTTCGCTGTATGCATGGCATAGCTCGGAGTGTACATGCGCCGGGTAACGTGTTTAACACACACGATATGCATAATTCAATGTGACGCTTTCTATGCGCGGCCGAAAAGAGACAAGTCGACGCGACTGAAATCCAGCGTACACGTGGATTTTAGTTTAGCGTTTAGTTTTGAAATACATTTTTCGTCACGGGTTCTCGGTTACCGCGAAAATCCGTCGGTGAGCTGAGCCGCATAACCATGGAAGGATAAAAAAAATAAGTTACTCTAATGAAACATTCATTTGAAATTCGTTGGATTTGGCTAAACATTATTGGTTCTTGGCGTATAAACTTGGAACTTAATTCGCGAGACGGGCGACCGATATGAGAAAATCGAAAACATACTATTTCGGTTTGCGTTGGGTGAAACGTAACCAGTTCGCGCGCATTGCCGATAATTTAATCGAATTCCTTGATGAACGCTGTGGTCGTTCGGTCAGTTTTGCCATTTCAGTCTGAAATACGTACACTGAGAGACCCTTCGAAGCGATACGGTATCGGGTCGGGTCGAACCAACAGCAGCAGTCGGAGGAAGCATCGACATTGAACACTACGCAGGGTCCGGCTTGTCTCTGGAAGCGAGGCCACAGCGTCGATGGGCAATGATGAGGTGCTGCGAAGCTCAGGGTCCAGCGGGCTGCGGTTGCTCGTAGCTTTGCCGCGACCCATTGTTCGACCCGTTCCCATTACATCGTATTGTCTTTCGACCGCTGTACAGTAATCAGCAATGGCTTTGTTGCCAGGTCTCATCTTCTACTATGATTCTCACGGCTGTTCCGTTGGTCATCCTCGCTGCTCTCGCTTTATCGCGATCAACAGCCATTTCAATCTCGCGACGAAACAAGTGGCAAGGCGCCACTTTCTCCCAATGCCTACGCATTGGCTCGGTTCATAGCGCTGCGGCGACATCGTAACTCCTTCGCGTTACTCACATCCCCTTCGAGTTTTCTTCGGTCTCAGACTTCGGTCTATAGTCGTCCGCGTCGTTCTGCTTTCTGGGTTTCCACCAAATCGATTCATCTTCCCATAAATCTTATCGCAGTGGAAGTTTATTACTATAGACATTTTATGTTCAACGTGTTTCTTTTTTACTTTGTTTGCTTTCACGAAACTTTGAAAAAATCACATAAAAATAGGGTTTCTCGCGATTTCGAAATTTCTACCATGTTAGGTCTGAAAATTCCGGTTGATCTTGTAGAAAGGTGCAATTCGGGATATCGGAACAATCGGAATCACCTGACACAGCCGTGGCATGTAAAAAAAGAATGTTAAATACACAGAAAATATTATAAGTATTATCCGGCCGCGAGGTAATCGGCATAGCAGTTAATCTGGTGGAGCACGCACAGTCGGTACTGATATTAATAAATCCTAGTAGGGTAGATATGTATCTAGCGCGGTTGAAACGAGCAGGGAGGGCGAGAAAGTGACCGCGGTTCTGATGACCCTCGCGGGAATTAACTTTGATACTTTAACGCGTTACGTGGAGCGAGAGCTAGAGAGAGAGAAAGAGGTGGGAGGGACAGAGAGAAAGCTGTATTCGCGGTAGCAGTTGCGCATCGAATTAAATTTAATTACGAACGAGCATTACCCTTCTGGCTGGTACAATATATCATCGAATGTTTCCCCGGGGACCACTGCTTCAACGCCGATTTAACGCTCCGGGTATTAAATTAAACAATTGTTATTAATAGTAAAAGCACAGATGCGTGCGACCGACCGAGTCGAAATTTCATCGCGCATTGGCTTATACAAGCTGCGCGGCGATACTTCCCGTTGTCGACGGTGAGTTTGTTTGTATGTGTGTCCTTCGCAAATATCTGCAGGCTACCCACTCTTGGTGTGTGGGTATACATGGGCGTCGTTGAAAAAAAAAGGAGAAACAAAATCACTTTGACGACTCTTGTGTTACAGTTCCGCCATGGGCGGTCGAAGAAAGAGGGTACACAGCGCTAGGTGTAATAACAGAAAACACAGGATTATTGGCACGGAGAAAGGCCACTGCCCAGAAGGACAATTGTAGGTTGCGCTGAAGGTCGCCAATGGTCATACCACTGAGAGCTTTCAGTTTGTTTTTTTTTTCTCTTTTTTTCGTCTCTTTCCCTCGGTCTTACCTACCTTTGGCTATCTAGGTCTTTCCTTTTTATCTTTATTACCACTGCATTGCCCAAAGCCGGCGGTAAGGGAGCTGCGCGAGCGTAAAACACGAAGAAGCGACAAAACATGAAACCCTCAATGGTACACGGACCGAATTTTATACCTTGAAAAATATAATCTTTACTTTTTCTTTTATTAATACTTTTATTAATACTTCGACAGTGATGAAACCTTCGACGCAGCCCCAACTCAATGCAGACTTTTTTTTACTGCCATTCAAACTAGCTGCAAAAAAAACTATAAAAAACGAAAGAGCAATGCGTAAACTTTGTGCTCGTCTTAGACAGGATAAAATCTCGTTGGATTAGCTCGTTCGGATGTGTGAAATTTTACAGAGTCGATGCAGTATGCTCACTTGACACTTTTCGCCACTTTACGTCTTCGCTATCGCTCTTTAAAGACGTTTTCTCACGTCCGCGAGGACGCGAACGTTTCTCGCGGACACCTTCCGGCAATTTCGCTAAATTTCCCGAGGGCTCCCGTACGTTCGCTGCGAGGTCTCTTTCGACGGACAAGTCGACAAGTCCGGCTGAAGGTGTTTTCACGTTGGAATATTCGTATATATACGACTTGACCCGTATTACATATTCCAGTACTTTGAATTTCAGTCTCTGACTCCGCGTCTGGTATTATATTTACCGTTTGCTTCGTCTGTCCGGAAACTTTATAAGTCTGGGCATACACGAGCTACAACATATATACGTATACACGTGCAATGCATGCATATACATATATGCGCATAATATGAATAGTCATGGCCAACTCGGGGAACTTCGTCGTACCTTTTTCCCTCGGGCTCCTTCGTACGACTTCCTCTTTACACCCCGCATATCCGTGCGTATAGTGCTTCAAGCTGGGGTTATGGCTAATGTAGGGTATACCATCGGGAATTACGAAACGTAATCTGCGATAATTCGTTGGTTTTATCGTTGGGCTCGGTCGCTCGGTCTGGGGCACTCCATCATCGCGCTGATCCGTTCACCTAATCGGATTCGAGAGCCCCCTACAGTGCGAGGCTGCGTACTACTACGACGCTGCTGTTGCTGCTGCTGGTGCTGCCGCTGCTCCTGCTGCTGCTGCTGCTAGAGCAGGCCGACCAATGACTGAACATTTAAGCCGATGATTGAACACTTGGTTTCTAATTTTTGTTTCGTAAGCTTTCCAATAGTAGGAGTTGAACTAATATATAAGAGAACGGTGTTTAATATTAATGGGAGACCAAACAAGGCTTTGTTTCGATGTATTAGTTCATACATATAAGGACATATATCAAATATCATATTCTGTTCATTCATTGGTAGGTGTGCATGCATTGGCCCGTCTACCTTACTATTTGTAGTACTACTAGCTGTATAGTAGTGGCAACAGCAGTGGCGCTACAATGCAGCGCCCAATATGAGAGCAAGCTCCAACGAGCGCGCGAGCCAGCTCGTCGACTCGCGCGCTTGTCCTTCTCGGCCTCGCGAGAGCCAGCGAGAAATACCGCTTGCTCGCCACTCTGATCCTCGAAGCGAAATTAATCGTTCGTGTAGCTCTCGAGACAGCGACCGGAAAGGCTCGTTCATCACGACCAATCCGAGCACGAGGCCTCGCGGGTCCCGCGCCCGCGCGCGCAGGTTTCATCGGCCCGCACTTCTGCCGTCCAGAGCCCCCTCGGCTTATATCTCCCGCGCCATTAATTAGATCCCACACTGATCTCGCGCAGCGAGTCCTTAATTACGACCGCGTTTTTCGGAATTTTCTTGTACCCTCGCTCAGCGCGCGCTTTTTTCTTTCTCTCTGTTTCAATTAATCCGGATTTGTAGGTTATGCTTTATCTTGCGAATTGGCTCGACGAGTTTTTTTTCTTATTTCGAGGCAAGAGGCGATAAATCTTTTTGAGAGGAATGTTCGCGAATCGTTGGAGGGCAACTTTAACGTTGCATTTTACAGGTTCTTTTGGGAGTCGTTATTAATTAGTAATTTTTGGAACAGGACTGATTACTTTTGAAACAAATTTTATCATGTTGGGAAATTTGTTCGGAATTCCTGTTTGTGTGTGGTCAGTTAATACGCGCATAGCCGAGCTTTAGAGATCAGATAAAGTTGTGGTAGGGATTTGGTAAAATAAAATACAACAATCACTATACACACAGTCGAAAACTGAAGCAATAACCCAATCATCCGCCTTCGACGGAAATAAAGGGCTTCCTTTAGCCGGGTGAAACGCCGGAAGGCGGAAGCCAACTCCGTTCGGATATCCATGTGGGATTTGAGCGAACGAATTCAGAGCGGTACCAGGTATATAATATATAGGTGTTTATGTACTGGAAGTCGAGCTATATTGTATAGCCGGCCTGCTGCGACTCTGCTAACTTCGTCGACTAAATACCCGCCGGCATCCAGGCGAATTCTGCACTGTAAATCCAAGGGTATCACGATGTGATTTAATTCCCTGACCCTTCAATCGCTTATGAATTCGATTAGATAATCGTAATGTCCACGTATTGTATCTTCGGACATCCGCAAATATAATTGCAGTATCAAAAATCAGATCGAACCGTGGAGTGAACACAATTGTGCGACGAAAAAAATTCAACAATTATTATTATCATGCGATACGAGAGCTGACAATTGATACCAGGAAAATACGTTATTAATCTCCGAGATCAGATCTCGAGTAGTTTTGCGAGCGACGAGTTCGCAATAACGAGCCGAGATTCATTAAAAAAGTTTTTTCTGCAAAATCAGAGAGAGCGAGTCCGTACGGTTTGTAAGATATAGTAGCGGATGAGGAAAAGCGTCGGGGCCCCGGGTTCTGAAACTTCTCGCCTCTTATCCGAGCGAGCGATAAGATAAGAAAATAGGCTCAACTAAAATTAACTTTCGTCGACGGAGAATAATTGAGGATTAGAGGAGAAGCAGTGAGACGATAGATAGCGAGAGGTGAATGAGTTGAAGCTAAGTGGAGGAGGAGAAGAACGAGGAGGATGAGTATCGTTCTTTTCGTCGTTCTTGAGAATGACGAGCCGCGAAGGAGCGTCTATACTATCATTCGCGGACGCAAAGTAAATGGCGCGAGCGACTCGTGGAAAAGTGGAAAACGCGAGAACGCCAGACCAACCGGAAAAGTCGAATCTCTTACGCGTCGACGGACAAGACGAGCGAGCGCGTAGCACCTACACATTACACGTCTGACATCAACTCCCGAGTCGCCGAGTGGCTGTGTAAAATGGCGTACGACTTGTTTTAATTGCGCCAGAGGGAGCTGCGAGACATAGCCACGTCAAAATGACGTACTAAAACGGCCGAAGTACCTGCGCACTCGAAAAGCTCCCTTGCGCCATCGAGAAAACTGGTTAGAGAGACTGCCTGAAATGCCGTGTTTGCCTTGGGATACTTTTTCCTTTCGCCTTTCGCATAACCATAACAAATCTTGGGCAAGTAAGCAATTTTTTGATTATTTAATTAAAATAGATTTCATAAATATTTTACTTTGCTGGTATTGCCTATTATTAGGTCAATACTGTGTAGTTATCAAGACATTTTTATTAAGACAATCGAATGTAGGTGTTTTAATTGACACCGATAAAAGCAGTTATTAGTCAACTTCAATGACGGTTGAAGATCCCAATTTCCACGCCTCGTGAAAAAAGTACTACAATTTAATAATTACGGGACTGTGGCAAGAATATAATCACCCCCAGTCGGCCTATATTGCTAACCGCGAAGTACCCTCAAGATTCTTTTTGTAGAGCCGTCTTCTTGTTGCATTAATGCCGCACAGCTTTCAGTCTCCGCGTACGGAATTTCCACTCAAAAAGGTCTGCGCGCGGAAATGGTAAGCGAAGAAACAGCTTGCTTCGTTTAAATGCAGCTCATCTTCCTTCTTCCGACGCTTCTTACGTCCTACCTCAACTGTTGGTGTTGAAACTCGTCTCTCGGAAGTTTATTCTCTCACTTTAATCGCAGGGCACGGCTTAAGTTGACGACAAGATATCTAACGTCATTCTTCACTTTCACACTGTCATTCACTGTTCCTTTAAAACAATAAGTTATGATAATCCGGATCGCATAAGAACTAAATCCGCAGAACAGTTTGAGAAAAAAATACCGGAACCAAAAAAACTGTGATAGTATGAAATTATCGCCATTTTTTGTTAAGTATTTCACATTGTAAGACATTCCACATGAGATTTTTTGCGTCGTGTCTGGTTTTCGGAAGGCGACACACGACGAAGATAAAGACACCGATGACAAAACTTCACCAATGCTTTGACGCTGAGAATCAGAAACTACACCTGGCACTGAACATCATCGCTTCATGGCTTGCGGGGAATAAAAATGGGAGGGAAAGAAAGACCTGCTATCCATGTGTGACATAAAAAAAAATCCGGTACTATACAATCCAACGTTGCTATCTTCCTTATGGGGCTTAATATCACGTCGGGCGCGATCCTAACGTTTCTCCGCGCTACGCGGGTGAAGCATAAAGAATAAACCACATTCCGAATATGAAGTCGTTCGGTGTACCCTCGCCAATCACATTCTCAGCCGTCCCATATAGACGGCACCCCATCGTGAAGAAGTGGGGCTTCAAGATAGGCAAACGTCGGTCGCATATTCGGAGAAGAGGGGGAGGGCTAAGGATACTCATCTCGACATCAGACAAGGGTGAAAGGAGTGCAAGAAACTCCCCGAACCACCGACAGCAGCCTTGAGATACTTTTTCCTTCGCCGGCACGGCTTAAATTAGCTTGTCCTTGACGAAATCTGGCGTGATTCATGAATGCAGACCTCCTGCTACTGACATCGAATACTCTGCGTCTTTCTATCTGCGTATGGAGAAACCCTGGGCGAACGTGGGAGATAACAGTGAGCTACGTATGATAAAAACAACCCTGCAAAGTGATATCCCCAAAAGACGTCGTCCAGTTGTGACTCAGGATGACTTGTCTCCCGGCTGCAAAGGGGGATAAAGCGAAATTGTGCCCACGGCCCCGCGCGACCTTACCCTGCCCTTTATCATCGTCCCCTTCCCCCTTCGACAAGAGATTAAGCGTATCCTACACACATATGCACAAAAAAATGTTGCTGTCGTGTACGACACTGAGGGGCGTTGAGACGAGGAGGAATAAACGTAAGAGTCCAGATTACATCTGCAATGTAAGGGGACACGAATGTGAAGAGCAGCTTTAAAATCTGTAGCCAGTCACTCTTACCCTGTCGCGCTGCAGAATTTTGCATATGCGAAATAGCTTTTAATAACAGTCTAGTCGACAGAAATCAAAAGACGATCTAACCGAATTCTAGTTTTTTATTATGTACATTCGCACCCCTCAACAATATGCAATTGTTTGATAACCCATTTACAAAATTAAAGTGCGTGTATTCCCTCGCCTATTTTTTTACAGATTGCCCAATGTCTGACAAGAACAATTTTTCGATACAGTCGAATGGGAATTGTTAACAGTTCAATTATGTTGCCCACCGGTGTCACTAGTATGCTCTGTGTGCATTGGAGAGTAGTGTCCATCAGCGGTACTACCAGTGCCTGACACGTAATTCGTTAGACATAACTTCATATGCCTTTTGTCCGAACGTGATGCGCGAACAAATGTGGTTTGATTGCGCATTTCGAAGCGGACAGCGTTCATCGACACGCTAGAGACACTACATGCGTGTGTATCTCAAATATAGGAATTTCAGTATACACCCCCAGCCTGATGAAACACCCTTCCAATCTCCATATCCGAAATCAATCACCCAACGTGGCTTCGATTAATGCAAATGAGAAATCATCAATACAGGTATGATTACCAAGATAGCCAGAGACTAACAAGCCTGTCTGTAATTGTGAACACTGTTGAGAAAGCAGGGGAACTTCCGAGAGTGGACCTTGTATCTTGCTGATAATTTCTGTAGAAGGAATTAATTCATTATCATTGCCGGCCACTCCAGATTGTGTACCCAACTGAAATCAACCTGGGAATGCTTTTAGTTTTGTTTGGACGACGTCCGCAGATCAAAATCTACGAGCGTGACCTTCCGACGTGTGGCCGGGGTAACATAACAAAGTTCCGACATTCGCTACTTCCCTCCGGGCTTGGTAACGCGCAGGTTACCGCGCACAACGGTGTTATGCATGAAAGACACTCCCGTTTTGAGGGCGGAAAGCGAGCGGTGTAGGATACCGCGGGAAGTCTGGAGGCTCGACACGTCTGGTCGGCACAGCGGTACTTACGAGTTAATTAGCGTTTTGCGCTCAGGGGTACGTTGGCTCTCCGGGCGGCATCGCCAAGTTTCTATGCTTGATAATACCGGTGAGACAGGGATTTAGACGTTCGCTATACCTGAACCTTAGAATCGTAGTAGTCTCGTCAAACATCTTCCAGCTAATCCGTGCGTTGAGGTGTAGTTATGGTTCCGGCATGTTTCTTAGCAGGATGTAAAGATTAAGAAACACTTAAACATTTATGGACTCATTAAAGTTGGCCATCATAATCGTAACATCCATTTGGTTTCGTGAAGGATTCGAGTCTGCTGCCAAAGCGGAAAAAGGATATTCATCAGGGAAAGGTTCTTTCAAATCTTTAATTAGAATTACTGTATGATGCGATCAACCTTAAACAAGGACAACTTTTAAATATAAAATGAAAACAGGGTTTTAATTTAAATTTAACTTTCTAATTAAAACCTAGCAGGAACGTTTGACCTTATCACTCGTAATGCTGGCTATTACGACTGACATTTAACTTTTTGATTTAAACCCGATGGCCATGTATGATTATCCGACTCTCCATAGTCATTGTCGACCTCCCAGGGGAATGCTTATTGGAGATTAACATGGATTTATCTAGCCCTGCATCGCTGCTTCCAGTTCTCACTCGAAATATCCCCGATGCCTAATATGTTGCGTCCACACCGACAGAATCATATCACGGAGGCCTCGGGAGGGTATATGATATACCAGGGCAAGCCTGTCTCCAAGCGGCATGTAGTTAGGCAATTATCAACGAAGTGACAAGCGTGACGGTCGACAAGTCGACGCGGTATATCGCTGTTGGAATTTCCTCAAGAACACCAGTTACCTGCAAGACTTAAACTGGTGAACGATTAAGTCGACTAAGGGCAGCACTAGGGGTTCGTGAGCAGCGTCATCTACCGAAAAAAACAGACTTTGTTACAGGTTTGAGGTTGCGAAATTAACCGAGCGCTGCAAGCAACCCTCTCTGGCATCTCTCGCATAGATGGCGAAGCATATGGAAGTTTCATGGCGTGTAGTATATGGCGGGTTATAATATGATTTTAGACTGTTTAATTGCGAAAGAGGAAACGAGGACGGAAAAAAGACGAAATTATGGTTCTCTAAAATATCATACCAGTAAACCTTCGCTTTCCTTTTTTCTACTTTTTAGATCTCAGTTTTGAAATTAAGCAGACCCCGAAAAGCGACCGAGGGCATGTGAAACACCCTATGTAGCTTGCATGCTATATGTGCTATAATGCAAAGCCACAGCAGGATCATATCCTTGTATTACGAGCGCGAGGCAACACCGCGTAACGCTCTGACAGTTAATTAACGCGAGCTGACGCACGGGTACCCCGAGATGTCTAGACGACCTCAAGGATTTTCTTTGATAAGCGATGGAGGATGCGAAATTCCCGAGGTAAATTTGAATTTCGGCGCTGTTCCGATAAAAACATTCCAGCACAGAGTTAATATAATTAATCACCTTTTGATTAATTATTTATACAATAAAATCTTCAGTGATAATAGAATCGCACAAGCGATTAAATAATTCACGCCCAAAGCTCGTAAAAGTGTTGAGAATTCGGTCATAACGACGAAATGACCAGACGGTCAGAGATATGGAAAATGTACAATTATTAACGAGAAACTGGATGGTTTCGGAGTTCAATAACAATCCTTGTCTGATAGCCGTGACGGGTTAATACTCGAGCAATTAGCCAACCAGGCAATTAGTTCGGATGCGCGATAGTGCTGCGCTGGTCTGGTATTGTTTCGGGGGCTGCGCGGTATATTGTTATCATTGAGGGAGGCTGCAATAGGGCGAGGGTGAAAATCTATTGGACGGATGGGTTGAAGGGAACTTGAATCAATTAGCGAAAATTTGTGACACTTTGCAGCACATTTACATTGTAATTAGCAGCTTCGCCCGCTCCATCAATACCCAAATACATACGCGTATAACCCGCATGTGTCACAATGTCTTTCTTTGAATCCTCAGCGCAGTTGTCCTTCATGATTGAAGTGATGCGTAACATATGGAGGCCTCAGTCACAGGTCTAGATGGCGTTTCAAATATACGAGAGAGATACACTTTGGGGTGTGTTTTACATTATCATAAGGTATGTTGTATAAGATATAAGATACGGATAGATATGGTGATATTTCACGCTTGGCATTACACTTTAAGCCTACTTTTTCAGGCTTGCTGAGGGTATCTGGATGAAAGCATATTATGCATTTGTAACTTATCGATTTTATCCGCAGTAAAGCTCAATGGGCGCTTTATTCTAATCAATACAGAAAGCTATGGCAGGACAAGTGTGAAAATCCATTCGATGGATATATTGAATTGAAAAGAAGTCGAATTAATCATCAAAAGTTTCTGAAACTTTTGATGTCATTTACATAACTCGCAGACAACTCTATTTCGCTCCTTCAAACAAACAATACCGAACAGAACACAGCACATTGCGTCGCAGCTGTTGTAACGTCTTTTTAAAAATGTTTCTTGGCTCAGTTTTCCCTCACGGTTACGATTTACCGAGAGTTTTGCCGAGGCACCTGGGGCGTATATATATATTTGCCCAGGGCCATCCCACGTTCTCGCACTTGCTGCTGGGCTTGCTAATATTTAACGACATTTTAATGGCGAGCCACGGTGTAAAAGCGACGACGACGGCGACGACGGCGACGACGGCAGCGAAGAAGACGACGATGGCGACGATGTCGGCACGACGATGCTTAGAAGCTGGTGCTACTGCTGCTGCTACGGATCCTGCTCGCTATATGAGCTGAATCTGCAGCTGGGCTGCTATACTCGTTCCAACGTCAGCACACATTCGCGCGCTTATACGGGGTGTCTGCCGTCTCCGCCGGCGCGATACAACCACTTTTCCTAAAATCCCCTCAGCATCGGTTAGGCATCTCCTCAGCGATTCGCCACCACCTACCCCACGTTACCTGTTCCCTCAAACACCTACTTTGTATTTGGTTATCATATTTCATGGCACGCAGGCGTTCGTTGTAAAGATTTAATATCACACCCCGAGCACTTTACGAGAGCTTTTCCGCGTGATGGAAACATTTTTCACCGGAGCCGTCATCGCCTGGCGTCTGGGGCGATTGTACACGAGGCAGCAGCTTCTATATATGTCGTCAATCTTGAGTGACGCACCCCTCAACGCTCGCTCCTCGTACGCCGAGCAGTCATCTCACGGCAAAGTATTCGCCGCGGGAAGCGTTTATGGGATCCGGTATTTAAACGCGAGCCGAGCGAATTTAATTTTATTTGTAACCCAGTGGTGCTATAACGAAGGCACCCGCTGGGGAATCTCTGTCGCTTAACTCAGTTAGGAAACAGACGTGCAAAACTCACGTAGCGCTCCTTCAACTCGGTGCATTTAGTACAAGCTGGGTAGTTGGCCTGATAGACACCGTTGGACGATTTACGGTCATTGGCCTTTATTTTTTTAATGAAATGTTAGACATTTTTCAGCAATAATGAAGTAACAATTTCGTACAGATCAAGTCTGAATTGAATTAAGACACTCATTCATATTCTTGTATCAGTTGAATTTCATTGCATATCGAAACCCAGCTCAAATTAATATTTTATCAAGTATTTCCTTTTTTAAGCAGTACGCGCAAAATTTAATAATCTAACCAACTCGATCTCTCATATTCATCTCCGAATAGCTGTCCCTATTTTGTTTTTCCGCGAAGACAAGTTGCGGAAAAGTTGATGGATATTTCATCCTGTCAACCGAAAATTCGGAATGCAGCTATTCGGATTACAGTATAGACGAAATAACTCGTGGCTTTCAAGAAACTCGGCGCTGTTCTCAGTTTCACGTGGAAACGAAGTTTCCGGCCGTGCACTGTATGTCAGCTGTGGTCTGACAAATCGTTGCATTTCCGGAAACGGAGCTTGCGCACGCTTGCGGTGTATGGCTGTTGGGACTGGAGTTCGTAATATGCGGAGTTGTGGAGGGGGAATAGAGAGGAGCGAGGGGGAGAGAGAGAAGCAAAACTTTTACCATAACCATCGCTCATTCGGAAGACGTGGCCTAAAAAGTCGTACCCGTTGTTTATATTTTCCCGAGCATCGCATTCTCCTTTACTTGTCATGCGGAGCCTCTCTGCTTTCCGCGTATCTTTCTTCACAGTTCCGCAATCGTATTTTTCCGAAGAGTCGAAGTTTCGTCGCGTTAAAAAATGAAACTGCGAAATCCATCGAGCGACGAGTATTATTTGCCATATCTGTTACGATATTACTTATACGAGGAAAATGTGCATCGAACGCGGAAGCGCGAGCTGCAGATTTATGCGAGGGGTACACAACCGAGCCGAAGCACAACACAATGGATATTCGGTAATAGCTACCTTTGCGCAAACAATGCAGATTGTTAAAGCGCGCTTCCAATTATTTATATATTTCCGGAACGCCCGAAGTAATTTCGACAATCGAGAGATTTACATTGAATAATATAACGTTTGGACTGGTGGGCCGTGCCGATGTTGAACGAGCACACATCAATAATTCAGTTTTTATGTTTACACGTGCGTTTATATCGAAGCACCCGTCACTTGGACTGGGTGCGGCTTAAATTTCATCGCTGCACATTTGAATGTCTAACCCTCATATATTGGTAATGCTTAAGCGTGGCGATAATTACTATAGCAATCAACATGTGAATATCTGTATATCTAAATCATCGATTTTACTTCATTTGCATTGAAGATATGAATTTCTATCTTTTTTCACATCTTTTTCCGGGTTCATGAACAACAGCAAAAAGTTGTGATGTTAACACCCGCCTGGCGCTTTTGACACGTGCACGTTTTTAGCGTTGCGTTTGACGTTATCTTTTTAGCGAAGATCCAGGGAAGTGCTTTTTTCCTTTTCTTTTTTCTTTTTTTTTTTTTTTCTTTTTTTCGCACGTGAAAAAACGGAAACGAGAACGACACTGATTTTGAAAGACATATTGCATATCATGGAAACTTCCGAGGGTGTCCCTAAGCATTCTACAAATTCAGAACCGCCCTTCTCTCATTTCACGTCCCTTCACGATTCTCGCTGCTCTCAAGTTCGTGTACGCGCAAGTACAAATCTGTATGTTCGTGTGCGTTTGTGTCTGTGTGCGCGGTACGTGCATCTGACAGGTGAATCCACGAATGGTGTAGGCGCGGCTGTACGGCGAAGCGGGAGCCGCCTCGCGGCAACCGCAATTTTAGCCGCGCGCGCGCTTCGAGTACCGCACGTGGAGCTTTCGGGCTTTCCGGTAGAGTGAGAGTTCACCGGCGCATTCGAGCTCTCGTCGCGAAGTTAAAATGCGAGGAAACATTCGGGACTCCGAGCCGCGTAAAAAACATCGTGGTGCCTTGGAAATATTACATCAAATCCACACAACTTTCGGTCCGGAAGTCATATATAAGGGCGAATAAAATAACCCGGATAACAATTTAAACATAATTCGCATACCTTGGGGACTCGAGATAAACCACGTTTTTTCCGTGTAAAACGCATCACTGACCGAATTTTTTTCGGTGTCGTGCTCTTTTTTAACAAGTAAAGTCATGTACCCGTGAAAAATTGTAACTCAGAATCCACGTGTTGTAATAAAATAAGTCTGCTGGACTTGATTTATGAAATGTATCCTAAAGTTTACTCAAAGAAATATTTGTGTAAACTTACAGTTATTAATATGGATACTTCCTCTCCAAACAGAAACCAATAATAAATCAACATATTGAAAACAAACTGAAATAAATATTAACTATCAACACATTTATGTTTGGAACCCGAACATTAGCCAAATTTACTAAAGTAAGCGCAATGGTAAAACACGGATATTCCAATGTGACGTCCGGGTCGCCTGATGGTGAAAGCGACATTTTCGATTCGCACACGCATACACCGCGAACATCTCGTCAGAAGGATCCTCGTTTTCCGCGGTAACACGGGAGAGCCCTCGAGGTTTTAGGTAGCTTTCGGCGTGAGTTCCTCCATGTTGCGCGTGTTATGTCGTTGCAAGGGGCCGAGCATAAAGCTCCGGGTGCGCGCGGCTTATGATGAATCGTCTCGACAATGCCGGCGGTGCCCGGCCACAAGGCGCACACACTGGCCATAAATAGCCCGTAGGTGGCTACGGGCTTCAGTTGTACGTGGCGGACCTCGGCTCCTCTACACGCGCGCGACACGTGCATCCCGCGCGCCATCTACGTGCACATCCTCGTAACTAACACGCACGCGCCCCTCGCGCGTCGCGGACTAATATTGCACCGAGAGCGATATCGCTGCAGGACGAGGCAGTAAAAGCGCACGACACCGCAACGTTGAAAACCGGAGAACATCCTATATGTTCGGGCATACGGCATACGTAGTGCCGGTAAGTGGCTGCTGATGCATACTATACAAATGCCGCAATGAACACTGCGGACGACTGTGCGCACGCACATAAGCAGACGGTGAGTGCGCGCGGAGCTGCGCCACTATGATATTGCACTTGTGCTCCTGTATACCTAGAGATATGTGTCTGCGTACAGGACATTCACGGCGAAAAGGATCGTGACCTGCGTACATTTTGTTTTAGGTTCTCCATCGGTAGTAGCGATTGAGTTACCTGTGTAACGCATGGTTGGGTTATTGTTATATATAGGTTAGGTTAGTTTGTGATATGATGGAAGAGCGTGCGCTACGAAAATGTTATTTTCCCGACGAAAAAGCTGGAAGCACATTATTTCGTTACAGCTAGCGATAAAAAAGTAAAATGAAGATACAACAATAGTGCACTCAGGAGGTGATTCAATATTTTACAAGTATTTTGTAGAGAAGTGGAACAAGCTATCTACCAAAATATGGTTTTTGTTTCGAAAAAGACTCGTTCTTCGTTTGTTATAGAATTGAATTTTGCGACTTCTGTGGGTGCTACCAATGAGTAAAGAAGTCACGTAAAAAGCTGCAAAACCTTGTGACTTAAGTGCTTCAATTAATTGCGGTACTACCTGCGGTTTTTGAAATTTCCTCAGCCTCGTCGACTTGGCTTGGAATGTCTGATACACGCGTGGTTATGTAGCACATACAAGAAGAGGAGGGGAGATGCTGCAAGTAGAGACAGGTCATAGTGTCGGAAACGAGAAGCAACGGAGAAATGGGGAGGATGAGTAACCAATACACGAGACGTTGTATGTACAATCACGACTATTTTGCATAATGCATAACATCAACAGACGGAGAATGTTATATTCAAATGTATCGAGGAAGTTGCCGCGTGTGCGAGGACGTACGAACACACGGGTAGCGCTGGTGGTTGCTGCAGGCTATAGTGATAACGAGATGGATGGTAAGAAGTCCTGCGTGCATCGTGTTCGAGATTCCATATTAGATTCAAGACGGTTTTATGAAGTGTACGGGTTACTATTGCTACAAAAAGAAGGAATTCCGGTCCCGTTGCCAGGGATGCAGGAATGATAAAAATGGAAGCCAACAAATGGAGTATTTTTCACGGAGACAATAGTAAATTGTGCAATAAAACACTAGAAAAATGATCGATGCGATAATAAATACACTTTAATAAAAATACTTTAACTATTTGCACGATTCATCCAGCTTAAGGGCTATTTTCAGTATCCAGCTACTTAATTCGACCCATCGCTCTATGGGGTTATATACCCTTGCTCTACGCTAAATAGTCGGAACAGTGGTATGGCCGCCACGAGATCTTTGCTGGATGAACCGCTTTCGATCCGTGGGTGGCAACTGGGCGAGAGAGAGAGGGAAGGACGCAGATGTTTTGGATTCCAGGGTTATCCCAGGCATATTCCCTGGAGACGTAGTGTCGAATGAAGGGGTGAAGGGTGAGACTGGTTACACCGCCAATGGTACCACTGGCCCTTCAAGGACGCTGTGTTATCGGAGCCTAATGACGGTTCTTGTCGAAATGAGGGTAGAGGGACAGCAGGGCGTGTATTTGCTCAAGTCCCCCCCGGCCATCATACCCAAATACCCATTCCCAAAACGTCTCGTTGCATCCGCAGTACCCAACCTGACTTTAGTTTGCTCGGGTCAAAACCGTTCCGATCGACGAGAAATGAAAAAATAAAATAAAAAAATTGAAACGGGATATACACCGTTTCCTGAAAAAGGAGAACAAATAAAATGCACCCAACAAAATTGAAGTCCCCGACTGTTTTTTCTCCTTCGCAGTGACGCGAACGGAAGGGAGAACTCCGGAGCGGATGATAAAAGTGGATGAAAAGGGAGAACCCAAGAAAAACGAATAAGTCAGGTGGGCTCTCCGCTGGTTATTCTGTAATAACGAATGCGTTATTGCTGGTACTCGAGAAACGAATGGAAGCGTATTCTCTCCCTTTCGTAACTTTGTTTCGAATAAACTGATTTAATGAGTTTGTTGTACGTACGTCTGCGGTAGTGATTACATGCATTCGAGAAAAAAATGACTGCATTATTTCTGGGGAGACGAAAGGCAAGCTGCATTTGAGCTCTCTGCACTTCACGACCCAACAGAATCGATATTGAAGTGATGTGTATAGAAACGCAAAAGTTCAATGCCATGCGAAGAGTGTGAAAACTATTCAGTTCCAAATTCTTAATACCTCGTGCAATAAAACGTGTAATAAATGTTTTTCTTTTCGTCAGAAATCCTTAAACCAAAACGAACTGCCCCCATTCGCCTATCGATTTTCTCTGCGAAACTCGAATTTCCATAGACAATGGGAAATTTGTATTTTCTCGTAAACAAAAAAAAACAAGACCATCAAAGCGAATCACGAGAGAATGAGGGATATACATATATACGTACACAACGATTCACAACCGGTGAGACACGAGAATTTTTTCCTGAGCCAGCAGCCGAAGCCCGAATTCATGCGTTGCGAATTTCCACTTGAAAACTGCTGACAACGTGGAAACTGATTTCATCACTCGAGATTCACTGTGCGATGGTTCTGCCGCATACAGTGCCACGCTAGCTTTTTCATACATTCGTTTATAAAATTGGCTACCGTATGGCCGACGGCGAGATCTACCACCGGACCATTTTCCCTGGGAATAAAAACTTCCGGAAGGTTCCCGTACATTTACATTGTTTGCTCTGTCGTCGACGAAGCAGTCGTCGAACAGCACGTGCCGGAATCCCTCAAGAAACAGAACGGTGGAAAGCGGAAAGAAAGCGAGTGAAATGGAAGACTGCGGTGCGTGTGGAAAATATCCACGATTTTCCTGATCAACTTTAAGCCCTCCGACAGTCGTTTTCTCACGAAGGTGCTTTGCGATCTCGCGAAAAACAGTATTGGCGAGGACTCGAAGACGTCGCGAGATCACGTAACAGTCAACGTGGACAACAGCGACACTAAAGAAAGAGAAATTTCAATGTAAGAAGAAAGACGTTCCGTGGAGACAAACAACTTTGGCTGAAATTCACTGATGGCCATTTTGGTTAGAAAAGTCTTTGTTGAAGTCTGTTCAGGCCAAACCCTAATTGGGTTGGGATCCAACCTCGAAAAAGGAGCTGTTATAATTTCAGGGAAAGCCACACGCAGTTCCCATTCCAGGCTGATTAAATTGCAGCTCGGTTGGAAGAAGCTTGCGAACTACAATGCGTATCCATCTCAGACCTTTCTCATCTGTGCAACGTTCTGGGCTCATAAATATATATTTTTATGGTATACATCATCCGTTCACATCCGCACAGAAAACATCATCACGGTCCGGTTGCGTGCGAACTTTCAACCCCACCAAATGGCCTCACGCTCTCCGCCGTTTTACCGTCTACCTCATATACACATTACAGTAAATTTACGCACACACAGACCATTCACCCATACGACCGTATGTTCGATACAGTGCGTACGTCGATTCAGGAGAAGATTGGATTTGTGTCGAATTGGCCGTAAAACCCCGCTATTCGGATTGAAGGGCTTCAGGTCGAGAGATGAACGCATAAATGTAGTGCCTGTAACCATGCAATTCTCGATCTCCCAACGCTTCTCTTTTCTTCGCCCACGGCATGTTCGTTATGGGCTCGTTCTTTGTTTCCTTTTTTTCACACGGGAAAAAAAGTAATTGAAGCCCAGAGATTGAATAAAAAGAGACATTTGATCACTGTGTACCTTTCTGATGATACCCATTGAACCTTCTGTATGCTGCAGAACAGAATAACGAAGCAAGTATAAATGAAATAAAAATAATCTGTATAGTTAACAAAAAAACGTGTTTAACAAGCAAAATGATACTTTGTGAGTTCAACATTATTTTTAACGAACTTAATAATAATAACATCGTTAGAATTTTTTTTTACGAATGTCACGTTTTAAGCCTGATTTTCGATCGACCTCATGCATAAACCGATTTCCAGTAAATGTATGCAAATCGCAAAAACGGTTGGAAATTTCCGTCCAAAGATAAACATTTAGTCACTGAATTAAGTCACCGCGCTTGCGTTTCGAATCGACATTATCAGGATATACGTAACGGTTCTTGCGACTTCTCGCAGAATAGTGTGTAAGACCGTTTCTCCAGCAGGACAAGTCTAGCGAGGAGTTATCTTATCTGCAGATCAGGCAGCTCCGAGGTTCGCGGTATAGAATAACACCTGGCATATCGCAAGAAGCGCTTGCGGCGAGTTTGCAGCGTGCCACTACAGCCCCTTGCCTTGGGTATAGCGTCGAAGGAGAAACGAAGCATTGATCGCTTCAGAGGGCGTGGATAGTTTGAGCGGCACCGTACTTCTCTTCCACTACTCAGCGGGGCATTTTAACTATACATATATATTGTAACAATAAATTGCTAGCGCGTTCGTCGAGAAGTCTGGCCACCTGAGGGGTGGTGGAATTAATTTGAAGCGAAATCAGGCGAAACCGAATTAGATAACGCGCCTAAAGACTAAAATATACTTGGCTTTAATCTCCCGAAGCTTAAGCTTGAGTTTCCTATGTTTTACCGCAGTCAACCGACGTAGACATTATGCTAAGTCTAAGCGGAAGTCACCAGCGACTAGCCTGCGGACGATTCACGGCTACTGAGACAGAGGTAAGTGGCAAGAATGCGGGCAGAGGGACCAATCAAGAACGCAAACCCCTGAGGGAAGACCTGGAACCACTCAATTCACCTGCCACCCTGGTGGAAGGTGCGGGGGTCGTCGGTGTGAGTGCATTTCGTGTCGCACGGGTTAACCTCAAAGCCCGTACAACAATAAACGGTATGTAGTTTCCCCCAACAGCCACTCGGATGAACTCACACGGAAATACACGATCTGTTCTGATTCCTGGCTTCTGCAGTTCGCGTTATCCTGCGCGGAAAAAAAGCTGGTGATCTGCTGAGATGGAAAATGGACACATTCCGTCAAATGTGTAAACGCTGTCTTCTTTTCCTTGTTTTTTATTCATTGGTTATGAGTCTTGGCCAAGCAAGAGTCTCGCTGATAGTGATGAGGATGAGTAGATAATTTTTCTTTTTTTTTTTTTTTCAAAACGGTGTCTTTGTTAATTATACAATTCTTTTCTGTTTCAACCCAGAAAACAACCTCCGCTGCCTGTTCAGAAAACATTCACTGGTGGCAGCCATGTTACCCATCGGCGCCACTGCTACCACCGAGACCTGCACGCTTGCCAACTTGCTACTCCGTAGCACACTAACAGCAAAAGGAACTGTGATCGATAGTCGATCGACGACAATGACCCCACAATCCGGTCGAAGGAAGAAGAAGACGACCAGCATTTCCGAACTTCAAGCGACGCAGCGGCTCTGTGGTCGGGTGTTCGAAAGTACCCAACCAAAGCTTGAGAACCCAAACCAAAAGTCAAACTCATCCTTCTTCTTCATCAAATCGAGCCGGTTGCGAAGCCCTTCTGACATTAGCTTTGTACTGAGTTTCCTCTGTTAAATTCGATTATACGTTCAATAAAGCATTGTTATTTACGTGCACCATTATTTTTTCCTTTCCGTAATCTGTTGTTGACCTCCTTTCCAGCCGAACATATAGAGGAGACTGCCGAAAAATATCGGTGCACAGACCTGAACAATAGCCGTACGTAGCGCCACCGTGCGAAGTAAAGGCAAAAGCACGATGACCGTAGTAACACCAGCGGGTGGAGTCCATGCCGGTCCGCATTGGACCGCGAACATATTTCAGGCGCACCGCGCGACGCTATCTCCACTCTCGAAACTGCACAATTCGTGCGTCGATATAGACGGGAAATTATTGGGGGTGAGCTCGTAAATTTTCCCTCGGATCACGTGAGTTATCAGGTCCACTCGTGCATCGCGCGCGTTATAACGCGCGGATATAATTTGCTCGGCCAACAGTGTTCGTACTTCATACACAGCGACTGGAGGACGTCGTTGGAGTGCGACTCTATATACAACGTCGTCCCTATATACATTGACCACCGAAGTCCCGGCTGAATGGGACTTGAGGAGAAACACCGCAAAGTTTATTCAATCCCAGTACTCGAAACACCCGAAGTCTGTTCATTTGATATACAAAAATTGTACTAGTATATAAGTGAATTTATTGAAAAGTTTCATCAATTTGTCGAAATAAAAATAGTCAATACTTATGTTTATATAGACTTATTGGTGATGTTTGTGTAGACCTTTTACGTTACAATAAAAAAAAAAATAGTGTTTCCATAGTGACACATTTTTTTCTTGTTAGAGTGGGACGTACTGTTAAATCGAATAACGTCATCTCGGTTCCGGAATAACCAAACGCTACACGAGCTTTCACACACCGATTTTTCCTGCACGCACGGAATTCGCGCGACAAAGTTGTACGTGACACGACCTCAAGAGGACGAAACTTCGCAGACAGACATTTGGTAGCGGGGTGACAGCCTAAACGTGCCACGCAACTGCACGGTTTGCCGGAATTAACAGAGCGATGCGAGCTTTCGCATAAACCTGTCTTATGACGGGACAGCGTGTCGTGTTATCGCGACGCCGCCGGTAGAATCTCATTGGTCGTACGCAAAGTTATGCCACGGTACGCTAGTTCGGCATCACAATGCCGGGTTTCTGGGAGTTTAGATATAATGACACCATGGTGTGCTAATTGCTCCACATCGTGGCACTGGGTGCCTGAACTATGCGTAATAAACTGTCAGCGCAGTATTTTTGTTTTTAACATTTCAGATGACAATTCCAACATAATTACAGCGATGACAGCAGAAGACATTTCGCGATCGTTTAATGCCCGAAATAGGAGATGACGCTGCCACTGTCTTCGCTTAACTCGACAATATTTTATTTTTAAATCGATAATTTTTTTTCTGCATCCATTTCAATTGATCATCGCAGGGCCATGGCAAGTGTGGAGCAATGGTTGACTGACGCTTGCGAAATTTCTGCATTGTTAATACCGGTGACCTAGGAGCGTAAATCCCTCGTTACGAGGGTCCGGAACGGCTGCTAAAGCTCGAGTGTGGCGCAGCCGAAACCAAAGACCGACACCAGTAGACACTGCAGTCGAGGGTCACGCGGTGAGTGTTTGTGAGCCCGGTAGGTATACCGTAAACCTCGTAGAAAATAGGTTTATCGCTGGACAGGCAACAATGGTAGTGCGCTTTGGCTACAGCGGTTGTGGTTACCGATGCTGCTCATTAAATCTTGAATTTTCATGTTTCGAGTTGCTGGACGAGACGAAGAAACTTAAAGAAACATTGACTTCCTCGTCTCTCGCTAAATTATCGCTAATATCACCTGGCTTCACAACGCACGTTATCACCGACAGTTTGATTATCAAAGTCAGCCGTACCGGTCATGGAACGCTGAGCCACTAATGGTCCGTGCATGTTTTGTCTGCTAGCCACAATCCACACTGCGTTATAATATAAATGTCCATTAGCCGTTCAGCGTCCGCGACTGCTAGAACTATATTACAGTAAACTGCTGCAGCACTGTAAACCCCAAAGGTAATTCGCGTTCTCTGTCGTTGCGACCGTGCGATGAACAGCATAAAAAAGTAACTCGACCTCCAATGACAACCATCAGAACATTTTAGTGGCTCCATATAAACAGTAGATATAAACAGACGCAACGCCACGCGTAGCATGAACGGAGCGTAGAATTTTATTTTACTATTGTAATAACGCGGGCGACAACTAAACCGGAAAGCAAGATAAGGAGTGGGGGGAACGTCAAACGACAAATCTCCGCACGTACTAAACTTCACTGCCAATTTCAGGGGACAATTTTCAAGCATTCCACACACGCGCATCATTGAAGTTCACAGTTGGAACGATCGTGATTACTTTTCTCGTGTGGACGACCTTTCGTTTTCTTTTTTTTTTTGTACCGCTGTTATGATTCTCATCTGTGCAGCATTTATGTACAGGTGGGTATATACATATGTATGCCACATAGGCCTGACCCGACGCCGTTTTGCAACGGCCGCAAATGCATCCCTCGCGATTGCTGCAGTCAGTGCAGGGAGCGCGTTTCCGACGAGGCAATCATTCGATGATGACAACGGGAAGCCGGGCATCGATTGATACGTTATGGACCACAGGGCAGATTTTTCATCAGGGAGGTGATAAAAAAAACAGTTTTTGCGAGTTGACACGTCGAAAGTGGAAAGGGTTTCCGCGTATTGTGCACTTCTGATACTTTTATTGCGATTTTTTTTCAGGGACAATGGAAATAGGCAATAAAACAGGATGATTTTTTTATTGCCAAAATCTTTTGTTGAAAATTATGAATATCCTTCCGATTGAAGTTTCTACATCGGTTTGGCAGTATAAATTCTTGTTTAGAAAACCTAGTGACCGCCCTTACACAATCAAACAGTTGGCCAAACTCTTTTTATATTGGATGTTTATTCGCAACCCATTTTTCACTCTACTAAAAATCCATGGAATTTATTTTAAACGCATAAATGTTTACGAAACCGATATTCTGCATCGATGGGACTAGTGTAAATCGCGTTTTGACGATTTTTACCGTTTATCTGCTTTGACGCGATTATTATTGAGCTGTGTACTCACCACATCGATGAGCTGCGAGAGCTTGAGCTTGATGCACACGCGAAGCACGTCCGAGGTATTGACAACCGGGCGAACGAGTTTGTTGTAGTTCGACAGTAAATCGTCGTACAGTCGTTTTGCGTCCGGATTACCGGCAACGGCGCCGTGTACCACCAACGCGGACAATAACCATACGCGAAGAGTCTCGCCGATTATGGGGGGCATCGTGGAGCCCGTACTCTACCCCCACTGCATGTGCCCCCGACACCCGTTCGACACACCAAACAAAACGATATCAAACCCCCCACCCGTTAACGCACCGTTTCTCGAGCGCACGACGACCAATCACCGACGTCTGCGGACGTAAATAACATTAGGTTAGACATAGACAAACCCAACATATTGGCAAGGATTTTGGTGCATTTTCTCACTCGACCCGCCAGCACCGCACTCAAATCCGATATAAAAACGAAGATAAAATAATAACGAAGGCAAAATGAAGATATTTTAACGATAGAGTAAAAATTTCAACGCAAGGCGATTCGATGAAATTTCGTTTTCAGATGACTCAATGAAATTGTATTCCACTGATTTTTTTAAAGCAGCATTAACGAGTTTCCAAATTTCTCTTTTATAGTCACATTTTATTGCGCACATTTTACGTGAATTTTTTATTATCGCTTTACGTAACCAGCGCTTCGGGTGCACCGAGCGCGTGACAATATTTTGATGCCCATGTGGAATGTGCGATGATGAATAAATTATTGAAATAAAATTACGCCCGGGGCCTGGTCGTTGGGTCGCGACAGGGACGACCTTCGGAGTCGTAAAAGCTCATTGGCCAATGAAGTCGCTGGAAGGAAGTTCGCCGGACTAAAGCGTGGCTGCTGCTACTGGTAGCGCCAGAAACAGCGTGACATCGACGAGGAGTCCCAACAGTGCTGTCGAATCACCTGAACGCACTGAACAACCCCCGGGTGAATCGTTCCCGACCTTCCCGAAATCGACGAACCGTGTCTATCCCGTTACCCGAAGCAGCACATAGACCAATAAATTTACGAGGCTCGTGACGCAACTCAGACCCGACTGTGCGCTCTGCGCCTCTGGCCTCCGGGCTCCGAGCGTCGAGTATTTGGCTTCTGAGTATTACCAACTCCCTTTATGCTTTGTATCGTTGGAATTACCCCGTTCTGTGTTCCGTTCGCTTCAACCTCTTAGCTCGGGCTCTGTTTCGACGCGACAAACAAAGCTTACTTCGCCCAAAGTCTTTGGCATGTCAACCTCAAATAAGTAACGCATATCGAGTCGATGAATAGCTTTGCAAAGGCAGATCAACGACTTGTCACAATTGTCTTCTGATTTTGTGAAGTCACTTATGTATCACTTATGTGAAAACTCAGCCATTTTTATCAACATTTTATAATTTTATAACATAATTTTTTTCATGGTTTTTATCGACATTTGACGTGAAACAATTATTGTTCTTAATCGCTGAGAGATTGAATTAAGTACTGCCACAAAAAACTGGAATCTCATGAATCGCTTATTTCGAGGTCAGAAATATTTCCGAGCCAACGCGTTTTGTTAAATAATGTTATTATCACCGTAAATATGCGAGCTCTTTAGGACATAAAGAGAGTTCGTGACTAGCAGCCAAAGCACCCGGGACGCCCTGGCACCACGTATTTCCTATTCCTGGACTGTAATTACACAGTCTCCGACAATAATTTTCTAGCTCGTGATAACGAGTTCCGCGGAAAATTAGCAATCAGAATCTCTCTTAATATTTCTCGCGGGTATTTTAAGATTGGAAAGTTCACGCTGCACTATGTATGGAATCGTTGAATATCGCACGGGACGTATAACCGGGTTATCCGATACGGCGAAAACTCCGACACTGATGAGCGATAAGAATAAACTTCGGGACCTCCGCGCACCGGATTCCCGAACAGTCGGACGGCGAGAGCGAAGAGTATCGGCAAAGTTGCACCGGAGATTAACGAGTATCGAAAAGACTGCGACTGCTAAAATCAAACTCCGACGTTCCTCGTGCTGCATCTCAGTTTTCTACTTTGTCGAACGGAATATAAGACATTTCCACGAATCTGCCACTATCCGCCTTCGACCCAAGCAAAAAATACTCATACGCCACAATAAAAAATATGTCGACACCCAAATTTACGCTGATTCCACTACGTTACTAAATTAAGAACTCAAAAATGAACTGGTATAAAATTAACTCCACTGGTGGCAAAAATCAACTATAATTATTCGTGACTATTAATCGATTTTCCAAAATTACAAAAATCGTCAACACAGAATAGGCACCACTTAACAGTTGCCATTTTATAATTTCTCCTTTTATCCACCAGTCGCAAAAATAGTTTTCGAAAATCCTAGGTGCATCATGTGCAGTAACAAAGTAGTCAAAAATGTATCTTGCAAAAATGTATCTCACGACTCCAAAACGAACTTCGAATTTTTTCGATGACTGCGGTGCGAAATGGAAATGTTTGTATAATTTGCGCGGGAGTATCCGAGCGATCGTTGACGCGAATACGCGCCGAATATCTCGTGCGTGCATAGCCAGCAGTCGAATTCGCGGGGATTATGCGAAAGGGATCCAATTCTGTGTGCGCGCGCGCGAGCTGGTAAACTGGCTCGTATTTCAAGTGGCGGTGGCGCGGCGTTGTCACTCCAGCGAGAAGCCAGGGGAGCCCGCGTCCAAGCGCGTAGCGATCCATGAATCCGTATGTATTAGTTGCACCAGTTGTGTGTACATCACCGAAGGAGAATGGCGCACATCAGGTGCACACGCGTATATCGTCGCCTCTACGCGCGGACTCATCGATTCGTAAAATCGTAGTCGATTCTACACGGTTAAGCGGATTCACGATCGGGTCGAGTTCCTTTCCGGTAATCACTCATTCACACTTCGGGGCACCTGGGATTTTGCAATTTTATTTTATTCTATTTTATTTTATTTTACTTTAATTTATTTTTATTTAATTTATTTTTCGTCATTGCCACTGGTGACGACACGAGAGGCAAAAATTGGACCTCGAGGACCAGCGAGCGAATTTCGCCGACTCAGTGACTCATTATTTTTGGGGTCTCTTTGGGTCGAGATTTCGCGTTTACTTGACGAAGTGTCGACCCTCGCGTCGTGTCCCTCGCATCCGCGCATTGAAGGTGTCGATGGAGAGACGCGAGAGAATTTTAATTAAATTAATCAGCACTTCGGAGAGGCCCGCGGTGAAAAATATGATTTCCACGCTACGGTTTTGTCTCGACGCTCCTTTCACAACGCGCGACGTGTCGCAACCGTGAATGAGTTTTTTTTTTTTCTTTTTTTTTTAATTATACTAATTTCAAGTCCTCTGGTCTTCTCGATGAAAATTACAATTCTCGTCGGCGCGCGCGAGGCTGGTCCACGGAAATCCGGTCGCGGATATCGCGCAGCGTCGGAAAAAGTCACTTTTCGTGTAAATCAGATGAATTTTAAGAAATCGAATACTCGAGGCGCGAAATTTGCTCCGGTACACGAGTCTTGTTAGCGTGAAATGCAGGTTCAATTCAGAAAGAAAATACAAATGTGTCATATGCATCGTTTCTCCAATCATCCCACACAGACGCGACAAATTTTTCCATTTTCCATTCTCAAATAAATAAAAGTCGCAAACTAAACATGAAAAATAAAAGCAACTGCAACGCCAAATTAAATGCATCCGCGTCCATAAATTTTTCGTCGATAAACGTCGACGAGTCATTTCGGCTATTTTATTTTTACTTTACAATTTGAATCCACCAGAGAATAATTTCTAGTAGGAGGGGGGAAGGGGTGGGGGAGGTGGTGGCGATAGTTGAGCCGAGCGAGACGAGTCCAAAATCCTTTTTGTCGCCAAAAGCAACGGCAGCTTCCCCGTGCATATGCGACGATGGGTATACACGTTAAATAATAAACGTGTATGATAACGAGCTGGTAAGCTGCAATGTGGGCCGGTCGCTTTGAAGCGAAGCCCTAATGAGCCGTACGCAGTGCTTCACGCGACGAGGGCGAGACAGACACTGACCTAACCCCACGCACTCCCCAATCCACGCCGTTCTCGAAGCAGCAGCTCTCGTGACTGCTGCTCTCGCGCACGCACTTCACCCACGACTGACGGCGAAGCCTCGAAACTCACCCACCGCCACCCCTGGCGATGCCTCCCGTGGTTTTCCCTCGCGAGAAGGCGCCACTGTGCTGCCAGCCCCACGAGCACCGGAGGAGGGGGAGGGGGAGGAGGAGGAAGAGGAGGGGGAGGGGGAGGAGGAAGAGGAAGAGGAGAAGGAGGAGGAGGAGGAGGAGGAGGAGGAGGAGGAGGAGGAGGAGGAGGAGGAGGAGGAGGAGGAGGAGAAGAAGAAGGAGGAGGAGGATGAGGAGGTGGAGGAGGAAGAGGAGGAGGAGGGGGATGTGGAGAGGGATGGGGAGGAGGGGTGGTGGAGGAAGAGGAGGAGGAGGGGGTAGAAGAAGAAGGAGGAAGAGAAAGAGGATGAGGAGGAGGAGGAGACGCTAGGGTAGTGCGACCGAGCGATAGATTGTAATGAAGAGCAATAATGAAACCCGATGGATATACCGACCGAAGGCGGAAAAGGGTGCCACACGCAAAGGAAAAAAAAGAGTTGAAAGGAAAAAAAAATTGCGACAAAAAATTTAACGACGAATAATAAATAGAGCAGAGAGTGAGAGAGAGTAGAAGAGGGAGCCGGAGGGAGAGAGAGAGAAGTGACGTAAAAAATGTTACTGGGCGTGGGGAATAATGGGTGGGAAAGGGTTAAACAGGATCTGGACCACCCCCCACGGCGGCCTCGTGGCTCGGGCGCGCGCGCAATTGACGCGGTTGTCCGCGTATAACGCGCGAGGCACCGAGGAGGAAAAATAGAAGCACCGCGAAGGTGCGGCAAGCGCGCGCAAAGGTGTCGCCGCCGGTCTCGTCCACCCCCCTCGCCCGCCCCGCACAATCGCAGAGCGCGGGGGTGCGGCGAACTCGTAAATCAATCGATCATTTCGCGCCGGGCCATTAATCCTTTGATTTGCGCGATGCAAAAAGCTCGGACCGATTAATAAACGCGCGCGGGTTCGGTGTATCCGCGACGGCGGATACGACCGAGTCATCCTCGTTCGCATCTTTCGCTGTCGATCTCTCGGACTGTTGTTTTTGCCTCGCGGGGAGGAAAAATTGTTTCGCCGCATCGCGAGTGAACGAGCATCGGGACTCGGAGAAGTATTTTTTTTTTGGCGGGGGAGATTTTTGACGGGTATGAGCGCATCGATGGGTTTCGATTCTGTGACGTTCGAGTGCGAGGAGGATTTTCGTTGAGATTGGGACGGATGAGAGGCGAACGAGGCGACTGATACCCGATACACACCGAGAAAAAAATTATTTCAAATAAATTGAACAGTAATAATAATTCTACTGAGGGGGATGATTTTATTTTTGACCTAATAATGTTTATGTAGAGAATATTTTTCTCTAGGGTGATCAATGAAATGCTGGACCCCGATCGACTCATTTCTAATCAGAAATAATTTTTTTTTATTATAGCACCGAATGCAGTTTTATTAAATTTTGAATATTGAATTACGCGTGCGCCGTTACTTTTTAAAATTTATGGTCCGACTGCTGATTAGTAAGTAACAATTACTGTAAAAATGGGCAAACTTTTTAATTGATAAGAACCAGTGACGATTCAGGACTTCAATTAGCTTTCTTGTACTTTCTTTATCCAACTTGCGACTAACCTGTAGATCTCATTTTTTTACCGCCGTCGATACTCACGAAACGTCACGAGGGGCAAATACTCATTAGCTCCTCTTTGTCGAGAACAACAGTCACCAGTGATTCAAGTCCCTTCCACGAAACTGGCAGTCGATCTTTTATTCCTCCCGATCTCCCTGCTCCCTTCACCTTTTTTATTTCCATCGCCGACAAAGGGCGGAGGACTTCGCAAAACTATTCCTGTGGACCGCCCGTCGGCCCGCACTGTGATTAATCGAAGTTTTTCTCCAGTTCGCGCGGCTTGGCAAGAAAAATTCCGTCTGCTCGAAGCCGCCGCGCGTTATTTCTGCGGAGGACATTAATTTCGCGGGTTAATCGTATCTCGATGAAAAATTAAACGTGGCCGCCGCCGAAAGAGAAATCGTTCCGGCGTCGTTTCCAGCAGTGGCCGATTATTACGGAAAAATCTGCAGTGTAGCCATCTGATTGGTGTCTCTCATCGAATGCAGAGAAATCGACCTGGCGACCATTTCATCGTTGTAGTATCGTCAATAAAAATAAAAAAACGAAGGATTTCGTTTTTTACTCCAATTCGACAAAAAATAAAAATAGCCAAATTGAAGCTAACGAAGATCGTCGTCGTAAACGGCTAATGGTTATTTTCGGGCCATTCTCAGGCGCGTTACAGTCGCTTGTGGGTCAAGCCGGAGCGTTGAACAGCGTCCAAATATCCGGAATAGGTCAGACACCTCGGAGGACCTCAGGTTGTCCCCAGCGGAAAAGACACTTTCACATCAGGCGCATGGAGAACGATGGCAGACGCGTCGAGAAGGATTTGCTGCATTTCTTTCGTTGGCGAAGGTTGGTTGAACGTCGCGGCGCGCGTTTCTGCAGTGATTCGGCAATCCTCGAGAACTGCGGCCCTTTCGGTCGGTCGGCCCGCTGCTGGGTGGGGCCGCGACTGCTGTTCAGGTGCCAAGTGGTGGCATCTCGAACAAATTGCCCCAGTAAGGCCGTAGCGGATCTCCCAACCCGAGGACGTAGCGCCCGGTGCGAAATTTACGAATTCACGGTAAGTGCCAACCCGAGTCCCGAGACACCGCTGGGACATTTCGAACGAGCCGCATGCGTCCCCCGTACGTGCACTCGGAGTCCTCGACACCCCCGCGACTTTCGTCGCGCGACGCGAACTTTGACAAATCGTCGCCGGAGGAGGGCGGCTCGAATAATTCATACGCGTGTGGCGTTTAGTTACGAATTATTGCTTGTTCTATATTGGGCTTATGATGCTTATTGTACAATTCATATTATTTATATTGTTTACATTTTATCTACATTTGCAAATTTATAATAATATTGTTGAGGTTACGATTTTTCATTTGCAGTTAAATTAACATAAATGTCATCAAGTTGCTTCAATAACAAAATATTGGGCACAAACTTAGGTAGCGTTTGTATCTGCGAAATCTGGAAAACTATACATTTTTTTAAAGATTCGTTTTGGAAAATGTAAAAAAAAAAAATTTAATTATAATTGATAGACCTTTGTGTCAGCATTATGAGAATAAAAGGTTATTAAGAAATTAACTTTTCCCAAATTCATTGCGGAAAACAGGCAGTAAAACCTATCGACTCGACGCTGAGATCGTAAACACATTTTATTAATTGTTATTGAAAGAGACGAACGACCAACTGGAGGGCACTCGAGTTCCACGCGGCTACTTGGAAGAGCTCCGATAAATTTCTTTTCCGCCTTAGTTGAGAATAAAAATTCTCGAGTATGTATACACCGGGGCATAGGGAGCAACGGCACGTTTATACGAGCCAGGGCTGAGGTCTGCGGAATAATTCATAGCCACTCATTCCGGAGTTTTCGCGATTACGAGCCACGGGATATCCTCCTCCGCGGCCCCGAGAGATCGTCCCCTGGGACACGACGAGGCACTCGACCTGGGCTTACCTGACGCCGGGACTGCACGAAAAATTTCGTCTGTGAAAACTGTTCAACAGAATCGAACATTCAAGTGAAAAATGATTTTACAATTATAATAAAAAGAATTTAAAAACTGCAACATTTTTTAGAGTTACCATGAATAATTGCAATTTTGAGATACTCTAATCTTTTAACAATATTTTACAGTCGATGAAAAGCCTTCTACTTAAAACTTGTGGGTTCCATTTCGGAAGATAATTTATTAATGCAACTCCAAATAAACGCAGCTGCATCTCAAAGTGAAAACAATACTTTTTGGCAAAAATGATTCTTATCTATGAAGCAAATGATAAAATTGCTTACCGATGAGCCGGTAGCATTAAAAATCTGTGGTGCATTTGCAGCAGTTTTGCGAAATAGGGATATATAGTTGTATATCTGTTGGAGGTACAAAAATCTGCAGATGATAAGACCGAAATCTTCTTCTCCGACTAAACGTTGTAGACCTGCAATGAAGAAATTCTTTTTATCATCTACAGCTCACAACGAGTCCTTCTTATCAACTCGGATCCATAGATCCCTGTTGGATTCCGAGTTTCAAGGCGGAAATAAGACCGCGATAAATTAGGTCACGAGATTGCGAAATATCAAAACAATCTCCCTCCTCGAAAAGCACAACGCGTGCAATGCTTTGTACAATTAAATTCGATGGAAATATATATCGATAACAAAATGTGATTTGTGCACCTTCCACACTGTTAAAAAATTACGTTTATTTTTATCACTCAACATTTATTTATGTACAGTGCTTATTCAATATATAAATGCTGCTTCTCTGATTGTATGAATTATTGAATTAAATGAATATTTGTGAGATACAAATTGTCGTATGATACTTTTTTCCGACTCGCAATCCACAAAATGATCGTTAAACTTATAGGAATAAAATTATTTATAACAAGCTATAATTACGTTTCTCTGCCGTTCTCTCGTAACAGCTTTGCCTATAGTCCCTGTACCGCGTTTCGCATTCAGGGAACCGCTCGCAACTGTTGCAGGTAAATAAATGTCTTCATAAGACTGTAAAAGGTAAACATGATGTCAAAGTTACGCATTTCGTCGTAGTTCTATAGGTAATCGATTTGGGGAATGACATGACTTAATGCACGTGAATTTTGTTTAGGAAGTACCACCGGGTCACGTTCTAACCTCAAAAACCGCTGTTTCACAGGTTATTTTATCATTGCAGCTACGAAAAAATGTCGAATATTCAGATGGAGAATGGTCAGCCAACTATATGGGATCCCATGAATGTACTGAGTTTATCTGAAAACTACAAATATGCTGTGATCGTGCTCAACAGGCCAATTCAGTTATCGAAAAGAATATTGTTGCCCATGTGGGAAAAAGGTTTGTTTCCTTCGCAACATCAACTGGCTCAAGGAATGGTAAAATGAAGTTAAAATGCTATCGGAGCACCATCAAGTTACTCATCCTTGCCATTTATAATTGGGATTCAAAAAAAAAACAATAAAAACAAATACAAAGTGCGCAAGCTTTTTCTTCGAGTATTATATACGATTTTACTTTAAATACATTTTTTTATTTATAATTTATTTGTTTAGCTCAAGTCACAATCACTGTGGACGGAGGAACAGATCAATGGATGCAATACTTGGGCAGTTTGGCAGACAGTGTGTACACAGGAGAAAACAGCACCTACGCGCCGACAATGGTTACAGGAGATATGGATAGTATTTCATTAGAAACGCGGAAGAAGCTTGGAAAGATTGGTGTGAAAGTGATATGGACGCCAGATCAGGACAAGACTGATTACACCAAATCGCTGATAGAATTAAAGAAATACTGTGAATCTCTAAGCATAAAAGTAAACGATCATATTGCACCAACAATTTAATTCTGAATACGGTCCTAATAATTACGTTGATTTTCCCGCTCCAGCTGGACGGAATTTACGTGATTGTCGATTCATCGGGAAGATTCGACCACATTATCGGAAACGTGAACACGCTTTACAAAAGTCCAAAAATCGTTGGGGATGCCCAGGTATTCATTTATTGCTTTTTTGAATAAAAAGAAGCATTTAAAATGTTTTATAAATCCAGTCCTCTAATCAATGTATTAATATTTTACAAGTCTTGTCCTTTCAGGTGATCCAAGTCGCGAGCGATTCGTTGACGTGGTTCCTCACGCCTGGAAAGCATCGAATAATCATAGATGAGGCGCTGATCAAAGCGAAAGCATGGTGCGGAATTGTCCCGTTCGGAAATCGTGCGAATAAAATATCGACGACTGGTTTGAAGTGGAACTTAGGTATTTCTACTTTATACGATTAGATCCATTCGTTGATGCACGTTTCAAACGATTATTTCAGATATATTTTCAGATAACTTGGCGATGGAGTTCGGTAGCCTGATAAGCACTTCGAATACTTACGACGAGAATTGTACGGAGGTGACGCTCGACGTTAACGAAGGATTGGTCTGGACGATGGGTATCGAGCCGCTCATAAATCGCTTATTATCGTCGTAAGAACGCATTTTCCCTCCATCTCTGAGTCAACCGTGAACGTACTTAATTGCAAGTGTTCGTTATGTTATTGCGTTCGAAAAGGAAACAGCTCTCGACTGTCGCGTCGTTACGCACTATCGACACAAATCTATCATTCCCCATCAATAGGTGCCACTCAATGCCCATTTCACGAATGCTCGGCAAGGCGATAAACGAAAGCTGATAATGTTGATAAATCTCTCTTTTTTCTTTGTTTTGACGTACTATTTTCCGAAATTAATTCGTTGGCTTGTACAGAGGATGCAGCGATACTTAATTACTCGTAGTACAAAAGAGCAGCTCAATTTTTCTCTCATAAAAAGAAGATACTTTTATTTACTCCATAGTATTATTTATTAGGCTCTCTGTGTGTTTTTTTTTTCGTTTTTATAGTCTCTTATAATTCTGACTGAAGCATCGGACGGCTAATACGTTGGTGGAGTGGTGTTAATTTCTGTTTATTCTCGATTTTTATTTTATTAATTTGCACAATTGTACAGCACATCCTATCCAAAGAAAAAAAGGTACCTTAGTGATAGAGAATACCAAAATCTGGATATTAATCCTGGGTATAAATCATTCCACTTAGTTTCTCATTCTCCCCAAGTCCTTCTTATCTTTTCCCCCCGGATAAGCCAAACCCAAGGGATCCCTCCCCGTAGGATTCATTGTCTATGCAATCGCATAGTCGAAACTTCGCTGACATGCTGTGTAAATATTGTTAATATGCGTGTTAACCCGAAAGACGATATAAATTGAGGAAGCGTCAAGCACAAAACCTAGAAATTCGTCATTTGTACTTAGCGCTTGAAAAAAAAGTGTGTACAGTGTATACAAATATATGAATGAATTCTACGAATGTTCAAAGCGACTGTTGACTTATTCTTACAAACAACCATTACAGAATTGTTGAATCACGGGACGTCGCGGTTGTTTTTGCAATGCAAATTGCGGGAAAATCGGTCGACCGGTTTTTCCGCAGAGAAGATAAATCGCGGGAAAAGGGAGCAAAGCATTGCGCGCATTGGCAAAAGAAATCGATTGATAATATAGTTGGCCGGATCGATCGATAAATCAGTCGACGTCGCGCGGCATTGAGAGCGGCTAAGCCAAGTGAGCGCGCGCTCGCTGCTCGAGGGACAAGCGAGAAGTCGGAATCGTAGTAACGAAGTCGGATCAGCTGTCGTACTGTTTACATTCGCCGGCAACGCGACCAAACTCCTCTCGTAGTGGGGCTGGCGGGCTCTTGAGGCCGCAGTCTTTTACGGCTCGTCGACCGGTTGCAATCGCCACGCGCTTCAGCTCCGCTTGCGCGCGCGCGCGCTCACTCCACAGGCGGCAGCCAGCAGCGCGCTCATTCCGCACTGTATTCCGCACCGCGGAAGTGAACCCGCCAGACCCCGAGAGTGCAACAGGTCGCCCAAATGACACGTTGTCCGTGAAAAATCGATTTTCGCGAAAAAAAAAGATCGTACAACTGTGCGAACGGCGAATATATAGTGTGAGAAAAAAAAAGAGTGTGATGGAAATCGACGAGTGACTGAAGTTGGGATCCACGTGCTGTCAAAAAATTAAAAAAAAAGTTTCCTCGCAGTTTCACCGAACAAAAAAAAAGGAAAAAAATGCCAAAATGTGATTAGAAAAACGTGACGGAAATATCGAGAACGTCACATAATTTTCCTTCTTGTCACGCGTCACTGTGAGTAAAAATTCATTTATTTTTATTTTTATTTCTATTTTTTTCGCACCGTTGGCGATCGAGAATTTCGCGATTGTTGAGTTTTTCGCGGGGGATTTTTAATTTCTTTTTTATTTCGACGTTTCGTGCGCTTGGATTTTTAACCCGCGGCGACTGTCGTCGGTCGTCGTGTGCGGCACTGGTCACCTCGGTCTCATGGGCTCGGTATATAAATATACGGTGACGAGTATCGATTCAGCTCGGGGTAGAAGGGAGCGGAGTCTAAGGGTCGCCGTCCGCGAGATTCCAGTCGATACTGTTATCGAAGGCTCGTCGGGCTGCGTGTGTAACGTGCGCTTGTGTATATATATACATATGTATATAGCACACAGTATGTGTACATAGTACTCGCGGCACTAGAAATGCGCTATACGCACCGGCCAACCAGACCACAACACGCTCGGACCGGTTCTAAGAATTCTTTCGTTAAATTCTACTGATACGCGACTCGTGGATCGCGCGTGGATTTCGAATCGAATCGTCCGGCGACGGACGAGGAGGGTCGGAGCGCTTCGACGCCGGTCGAAACGGCGCGAATGATCTTGCAAACTTTTCTGTTTGCAAAATCTTTTCGACAGTTTCTAAGATATTTTCGACAGTAGCGGCGATTGATATTTTACAGTATTAACGTTGATTGGCGGAAATGACTTTATTTTGCGATCACTCTTATAATTTGTTGACAGTTTCGTGGATTTATTAATTCCTGATCAACATGTTCCTAAAAGATCACTTGTAAATCATTATTTTTCGCTGCGTAAAACAGACCTAAGATAAAGTTTTTTTTTTCGAAAATTTCGCAACGCTCGAAGTTTCGAATTTTTTTTATATTCACACGTGGATCAATCGATCCCGAATTCCTCGATCATCGGCGGATCGATCGACGCGTGCGAAATCTCGAAACCGACGAAACGTTTCGACTTTGACTTCTAACGCGAAGCGATCGAAGCGCCTTGAAACTTCTTCGTTTTTTTTATTCGATGCATAATGTATGACTTTGAATTTCGCAAGGGTCGAGATTTCTGGCAGTTTGCGGCGCGTAGACGTCGTGCGAGAGGAATCGGCGAGTCGTGAACCCTGATGGGAAGCCGAAGAGACGAAGACGCGCGCGGGTTACAGCGTCTCGCAAGAACATAATCGTCGTATTGCTCTTTGCATACCGACGAGCATTATGCAACGGCCTCGATAGCCCCTCGTGAATCACTGTCGTCGTCGATACGATACAACGGGTCGTTTCGTTTTACGTAAGATCGTCTAAGCCGGCTGTGCCGGCGTCGGTTATATAGAAAGAGTCGTGGCTGCGGGGGCAACGAGCACCAGCAGCAGCAGCAGCAGCGACAGCAGCACGCGGAGAAAACGAGGGTCTTAGGGTGTAGCGATTAGTGCCAGAATTTGTGAGCTCGGTGCTGGCCAACATAACAATTTACAACGTGTTTCGATTTTTTCATGCACCGATCAAAAATGTCATTCATTCAATGAAATTTCATTGTAAGCTCAACCTATGAAAATGTTCATTGAAATCAATGAAATAATACTCAAGATGATATTATTTTTTCATTGAGTCAACACTGAAAAAAATTAGTAGTTGCGTTTACCAATCATTGGTTCGATCTACCAAAATATTGGTTGCAGTTACTAAAATATTGGTAGCTCTGACCAACGATTGGTAATCACAACTATTAATTTTCTTTAGTGAAAGAGACTGTTTCCTTGAAACAATGATCTTGAAAATTGATCGTAGTGATTAATCAAATGTCTCTTTGAAATTCAAAGAAAACATTTAATCAACGAAAAAAATTGAATACACCTATTTCATTGAGTCAATGAAACTTTTTCTCGTTTCGATGTACTTTTTGTACTTATTGTCATACGCGTAGGAATTGTCTTACTTTAATATTTATTTACAAACTGTTGATTTCAAACGAGTATAGTATTGTTTGTCACCCGAGCCCCGTTTTCTAAGTGCAGCAGTAGCGACAGCAACGGCAGCAGCAGCAGCAGCAGCACATGTGACTCAGACCGGTCGTAGCGTATTAGTATTAGTCGTTTGAAGCAACGCGTGAAAGAATTCTCGAACGGGCGGGAAGACAGCTCCTCGTTGTATATGTTATAACACACCGAGGGGTAAAACCATTGCCGGAGCAACGAGCGTTAGACGGCGAGATGCGGACGGGAAAAAAAATGGTAAACCGGTCCCCGGACCTCTAGGTCACACTCGCTCTCCCCGCGAGCGCGCGCTCGCCGTGCGCCGAAGATTATTGTAAGTGGGTACCGAGTCGTAATGGGATTCATTACCAGCGTCCGACGCCGAGCGCGATAACAGATTGATAGCGCGTCACGTGCGGCAGAGGACGAGCTCTTTTTTTTAGCCGGCGAGAAGAAATATTTCGCCGGGACCAGAAATAGACTGCTGGGGGTTTTTGCCACAACGATTTTTTTTCCACCGCATGGGAATTGAGACGATTTTGAGATGAACATTTTATTTTATTCTATAAATATTGTCCGGAGCCGGTTTTTTTTAAATTGCGTAGGAATTTAGACGTTTTTTTTTTAATTGAGATAAAAATGACGTGGACAAAAAAAAATGAGAAGCATCTTATTTTATTTCTATAATTATTATCTGGCGCCGTTTTTTTTTTTCTCTTTTTTCGTGAATGCCAGCTGCGTTTGCAGAGGGAGAGGGAAATGAATGTGTGCGCTGTGTCGGGTTACTGGAATGTCCGTTAATGAAGGAAGTTGTCGCATCTGCCGGGCTCGAAGATTAAAAGACAATTTCGAGCGTCCCACAAACCTCTGGGTCAACTCTCGTCGCCCGCCGCTGAATTGAAGATTATGAGCCCGGCGGTTCGTCACGACTCTCGTCACGGGTACTCGTATGATAATATTTTGATAGACCGTCATGTGGGGTAAAATTTGTTTTATTGCCTCGGTGTAACATGCTCAAAGCATGTTATGAAATGTAGTCAGACCTTTTTGAGTACTTTATCAACGTCGCTTTTTCACGTGCTTTGAAATTTATAGATTCACGAAAATGTTCCGAAAATTAATTCACTTGCAGCTAAATTGAAACCTTTACCTTCCGTTATCAATCTCTTAAAAAACGCGTCGTCAAAGTCCAAAGGATTTAATAATAATAATGACGATAATAATAATAAGTTTGCGATCAAATATTACAAGTATATGTATCACATTTTTTTTCCAGTTGATGCAATACTGATGTCTTATTATTAAAGAAAACTGATAAAACTATTTACGTCATGAATCGTCAGCTCCACCGAAAGCGTATTAAATAATCCGAAAGCGAAATCCCGGATATGTTGATTCGACCAAAAATATAATTAATTCGAATTTTTATTTAAATCTCGGAGAAATTTGTTTCGCGCGATAATCCATAAAATTTGGTATCCGCAAAAATAGCTGCGGGAGTGACTCATTGATTCGGCCGAGTCGACTGTCTGCCCCGTGCGGCCGGCGCTGCATAGTACACAAGAGAAATTAACGCTCGAGTATAGTTAGATAAGGCGAGTTTATTAATAAGCACGAGGAGCGACAAAGTATGCCGACGCGGTAGCGAGTTTCGTGTTGGCGCGCTCGAGCGGCTAAGCGCCCCGCGTACCAGAATCTCCCCCGTCGTCTTCGTCCTCTGCCGCGCGCCCGACGTTCCCGAAAACTTCAGACGACGCGGAACGTCCCCCGCGATCTCCGCGTGTCGCTGCTTCTCGGCCGATCGCCGCTCGTGAGAGTCCCGCGCGCGCGCGCCTCTCGAATTAACGAGACCCGATAGACCCGCGGATGGGGCGACGGGTATTATTAGCGTATTAGGCGCGACGACGACGGTTCCTAAGATCGTAAATCGTCCACCAACTCGAGAACTCGGCGCCGGTTTAGGCTGCAAGGTGCGACGCGCGCCGCACCTGTTGCCACGTGACTCGCATCGTCACGCAAATTGACTCTGAAAAAAAAAAAAGAGAAGAGAACAGACTCAGGTTCAAAGACACTGCACGCACTTGGATTATGTGCGATTTTTAATCGGCGCATTTAATTGAGAATAAGATTAATAGTATTTAATCTGTTTGTGCAAAAGTCTGAAGAGGCCGGGACTGAAATGTTGAGGCGTGCAGCTTATAAACATTTTTTTGTTGAATCAAATGTATCGATTTCCTTTGCAACTATTTATAAATAAATAAAAATATAAATTCATATTACTCGCGTATATTTATTTTTATAAAAAATAAATATTTAACTTTTACAAAAATATTTTATCCGAAGTCTACGGCGACTTCTCCGAAACTGAGAAATTCTATTCACGAACCAATCGAGAGACAGACGAGTCAGCTCGAACGACACGAACGTTGCACTCGCGCCGTCATATATATGTATATACTTTTTTTTTTTCTTACTCTCGTTTCGTTTTTGACATACGATGACCGCCGTATCACGAGTATCGTCATCCGAGATCTGTTGACGCGCGCGAGGGTCGCCGCAAGACTGCAAGACGACTTTGTAAGCGTTTCGGGCCAGCAGCAAACAAAGCGCCGGCTGTTTATCAGCAAACTCTTTCTCTCGTTCGCCCAATTTGGGTCTCGCGCAGCGGCGCGTGGAATCGTTTGTTCCGCGCCAATCCGCGCCTAAGAGGATACGAGAAAATGCGCGCTGTACACTATACAACCGCTGTGTGTGTATTCTGTATCGCCGGTGACGTCACGGTCTGATAAAGCCGAGCAAAGTTTAGTTGTGTGCATAAAAGCTAGCTTTACCCGGCGCAAACGTGATGCAAGCTCGGAAACGAGGCTTTGTCATTACCCACGCCCTTAGTTCCTGGCCCATTGGACAATGTTCCAATGACCGGACGGACGTAATACCGAGTGCGGATTTTTTTTTATTCCATCCGCGTGGCGCTCAGGGAACTTTGACCTTTGTCTCACGTTCAAATCTTTTTCGATTCAACAGCTTCTGCGGCTCGAGTGGTTGGGTTTTTTCACCTCGAGATACTCGAATTCCAGATTTAAGGAGCGACATTTTTTTATCGGTGAAATATATCAAATTAAAAAATATATATTTGATAGTCATATCAGTATTTTAATTGAAATCATGTCCGATTGCGAAAGCAGAAAATATCTGATAAATTCGAAAATTAAATTTCGTATATAGTTGGTTAGGTAACGTTTCAGGGGTTCTCGCTAACGATAAAACACACTTTTCCCCTTTCGTGTTGGTGGACCCTGTTTAGGATTTTATCTGACAGGAAATTATTATTCACTGATTACGAATCTGACAGTCATTTGATGGTATCTCGTAGTACGTTAGGGATGGAAGAGTCCAAAGTGATATATTATTGGGAGGAGGGGAGATGACATTTTTATTTTACATGGATCACAAATATGTGCCCAGGTGAAAAAAATACTGTCATACATTTTGTACAGAATACCTAAATACTATCAACTTAGGTGTCACCTTTGTTATCGCATTTCTCCATTCTTTGATATTACAACAAACGACTTTACTTTCCAAATTACAATACGACTGAACGCACGAGGAATGCTCGAGACGAACAAACACTGAATGGAACGACGCCGGGACAATGAAGAAAATGAGAGGCGCAGGTAGTTGAGGAATGCGAGCTCGACGTCGGGAAAGAAAGTTCGATGGCCTCTTGCGTGGCGCGATCGAAGAATCTTGATCGTTCCTATAAGAAGCAGTGTGCAAGACGAGCAAGAAGAACGCGTCACTGTTGCTTCGGTGACGTGCGGCGCTTGAACTTTCCAAGCTCCGTGTGACTTAACTCGTGGAATTTAAATTCAATTATCCGCCTATTTCAATTAATCTCGCTGCGTCTACAGAATCTTTTAGTTTACAAATCCATTACTTTCTTCACGAATTGCATTTACTTTCTAAGACGTTATTACAATGAAGATCAACGCTATAGAATCGACAAATTGAATTAATCTCTGATCCTCAGAATCACAGCTGCAAGTCAGTAATTTTCTATAAAACTGGTTTTGCAATTAGGATATTTTTTCTATACAATAAACAACTTTACTTTCGACTTTGTTTTTTATAAAAGTAACAGTGTCCAATGAAAAAATGAATAAAAATTCCCAGGCCATGTTTTTTCATAGAACATTTTTTTTCCAATACCTCGAAAAGTAGTGGGAGGTTGGAGTCACCCCGAAATTCGTTTCCCACGACATTGGAACGTTTCGTTGCCGAATATAGACTTCGTTATACGAGCATTCCCGGCATCGTTATACATCCCCACCCCTTTCCCATCACCCTCTCCCCCTCCCTGTCCGTGGTACCGTCGGCCGGTTGATTTATTTTCTCGCGCTACGCTTCCTGTTCGTTCGCGCCGGCATCTCGCCCGGCAACGAACCGAGCGGCAACGAACGCGTCGGGGAGGACGAGAGCGAAGATACACGGAAGCGTATGGACCGAGAGAACCGTGCCACTACACAGCTTACGCTGTACGTAGCACCGACGTAGGCATCGACGTGTTTATTTATCGATGAAAAGTTATTTTATTGCCCGCGCGGGTCTCCGCGTATAACAAATACGACCGCACCTCGTAATACTTTGCGATAAATCGGCGAACGTGCTCTGGCGTTTCATATACATATATATATCTCCGTGGCACGAACGTGAAATTTGTTTACATACTATTTTACGGGTATATATGAAGCAGCGACTTCTGAGAGCGATAGTAGCACGCGCGTCGAGTACTCAAAGCAAAATTGGCAGCGACGTCTTACTGTCTTTCGCGCGCTTTTCTCTTAGCGCCGGTTTTCCCGCTCCTCCCGTCCCGCTGCTGCTCCATTTATCGTCGGAATACTGGGACACTGAGATCGTTGACCGTGACTCGCAACTATTCCGGCGCCTCGAGACAATTCGTTAAAATTCCTTCTGACATGCGTCATGCATTATTAATTTTCATTTTTATTTTCTTGTTGTTTTGAAAATTGAAGCTGACGATTCTTTATCAGTAGAAGGGTCTTCCTCGGTCTTACTAATGGGAATTTAATATTTTAGAAAAATATTGAAGTTCAAGTATTTTTTCTAACACTCTCGTGGTCTGAGTTAGAAAATAACTTTTTGTGTTTTTCTATGCGAAAAAAATTCTAGCTCATGGTCAGTTTAATCGCGAAAAAAGTCGTTATGACTTATGACAGATGCTTCACAAAATGAGTGCTTGATTTTCATCATAGAAAAAAAATGCAATCCAAAGAATTTATAACGTGCGAAATTTTTCACTGGTCGACGTTGGTTCATTGATAGCAGCCGAAATATTTCACTACGAAAGCAGTCAAGAATCTCTTCGACAATATTAATTATCCAGAATGAAGCAAAGGGAATGCGAGGAAAAATGTAATTCCGTTTGGTGACGGCGAGTGTAACGCTGAACGGCCGCGCGAAATGCCGAAGCGCAGAGCACAGAGGACGCCGGGGCAGCTGTCGGCGCGGTTATTAGGGTCACTCAGTCGTTGATTGGTGTCCAAGGTTCTTGCTGTTTAGGCATTTCGTGCGAGCGCGCGGCCGGCTCGTGTGCTCCGCGTGGGCCGTGCGCCAATGCGGCTCGAGCGTCGGGCTCCGCGACTCTGAGTCGAGCCGCGTCGCTGCTTCTTCGTTTCACTTGCTCAACTCATCTTTACGTGCTCGAGCCGTCGTGATCGCCGTGTGCCATCGGCAGCCGGAGAATCGGAGATGCAGCGGATAAACGTCGAAGGGGGCGACGAAAGCGCATTGAGAGAATCGTCACGATCGTCCGTCGACCGACACCTCGAGAGCCCGTGCGAAATCTTCGACTTTGCGTGACCTCGAATCGCCAGCGGCGAAACTGATTAGATAAATTCAGTCAAGATGCAGATCTGAAAAAGAAATGATATCGAGTGCGAATGATAACGCATCGATAAGAGTGATTCCTCCTTTTTTTACATTACGACAAGTGTCAGACGAGTTTATTGATGACAAATAATAAAACGGTAATATACAAAGCGCCGAATGTAAAAGATGTTTTTTGATAAAACTAACTTTTGCGCTGCTGCGCTCTTATAAAACTTTAAAAGGGTAAATCGCAACTAAAAAACTCACGTTTAGTTGATCTAAAAAAATAAAAAATTTGTCGTTTTGCTTGTCAGAAATCGTAGATCTGGCCGCCGGGCCGAAAACCGCCCAAATCGAGGTCACGAAATTTATTTTTTCAAAATATCGACTTTTAACCTATACCATCGTTCTCAAGTCGCATATTCTACCCCTGAAAACACTGGTTACAACCCTTTTTTAGTTGATTTTGAAAAAAAAAAATTTTGGCCGAACAGTTTGTCAGAAATCGTAGATCTGGCCGCCGGGCCGAAAACCGCCCAAATCGGGGTCACGAAATTTATTTTTTCAAAATATCGACTTTTAACCTATACCATCGTTCTCAAGTCGCATATTCTACCCCTGAAAACACTGGTTACAACCCTTTTTTAGTTGATTTTGAAAAAAAAATTTTTGGCCGAACAGTTTGTCAGAAATCGTAGATCTGGCCGCCCGGCCGAAAACCGCCCAAATCGGGGTCACGAAATTTATTTTTTTTTAATATTGACTTTTAACCTATACCATCGTTCTCAAGTCGCATATTCTACCCCTGAAAACACTGGTTACAACCCTTTTTTAGTTGATTTTGAAAAAAAAAATGTTTGGCCGAACAGTTTGTCAGAAATCGTAGATCTGGCCGCCGGGCCGAAAACCGCCCAAATCGAGGTCACGAAATTTATTTTTTCAAAATATTGACCTTTAACCTATACCATCGTTCTCAAGTCGCATATTCTACCCCTGAAAACACTGGTTACAACCCTTTTTTAGTTGATTTTGAAAAAAAAAATTTGTGGCCGAACAGTTTGTCAGAAATCGTAGATCTGGCCGCCGGGCCGAAAACCGCCCAAATCGGGGTCACGAAATTTATTTTTCAAAATATCGACTTTTAACCTATACCATCGTTCTCAAGTCGCATATTCTACCCCTGAAAACACTGGTTACAACCCTTTTTTAGTTGATTTTGAAAAAAAAAATTTTGGCCGAACAGTTTGTCAGAAATTGTAGATCTGGCCGCCGGGCCGAAAACCGCCCAAATCGGGGTCACGAAATTTATTTTTTCAAAATATTGTCTTTTAACCTATACCATCGTTCTCAAGTCGCATATTCTACCCCTGAAAACACTGGTTACAACCCTTTTTTAGTTGATTTTGAAAAAAAAAAAAATTTGGCGGAACAGTTTGTCAGAAATCGTAGATCTGGCCGCCGGGCCGAAAACCGCCCAAATCGGGGTCACGAAATTTATTTTTTCAAAATATCGACTTTTAACCTATACCATCGTTCTCAAGTCGCATATTCTACCCCTAAAAACACTGGTTACAACCCTTTTTTAGTTGATTTTGAAAAAAAAAAAATGTTTGGCCGAACAGTTTGTCAGAAATCGTAGATCTGGCCGCCGGGCCGAAAACCGACCAAATCAGGGTCACCGTAGGTTAAACAGTGCTGCAGCGCTCATTACGACAAACTGTCAAATCTCGCGCTGTTAAACAAAAACTGTCGGTCGCCACGGCCCTCGACAAATCAGAGGCCGAGTTGTACCGACAACAATGGTTGCTCACGCACATTTTAATAGAGAATGAGCCGCAATGAAAAAAATAAAAACATCCTGACGACAAATAAGGTTGAGTGATTTATGTAGTCAAAATATTACGAGAATTTGCAAAAACAAAATAATAACAGCATTACCTGAGGATCTGAACAATAATTCATCCCCTATCCGAATCGCACCGTTTTTATGATTCATGCGGGTAGTCAGAACGTTATACCCGTTTTTCCATTCGTTGTTTATTTAATAGAAAGTTATTGTTTAAAATTTCAGTAAAAAATGTTTGTTACATTTTGTTTACATGCAGCATCAAAAGACCATTTTTTTCAATTTACCATACGCAGAATCATGAATATATCGGTGGTTCAATAACAAAAAGGTACCTGGGGCTACGTTAATACACGAGCTATATCGCCTTTCGATTCCCAGATAGAAATGCACCGCGAGCGAAAAAAATGTGATCGTGGCCAGTCCTGTTACTCACTCCACTCGCTCCACGATGCCTGAAATTGAATATATATTTATACGGAACGAAATTAACCGTTGGATAAAACGTATTTTATTTTCACATTTTCGTATGGAATTTTTTTTATTCCCTCTGCCTTTTCATTTTTTTCTGGAATTCAATGTGATAAGGGAGTGAAATATGTCGTAATATATCGAACTCGTAAACATGTCGATGGTCTAATAGTCGTACAGTGTAGTTTACTGCTTATCTGTGTCAGGTGTCGGTGGTCTATTATCACAAAAGCATGTGATATTAGTTGCGCCTCGTGAACGAGCCTTGTGCCCTTTTCACTTGAGGCAAACTATCTTCTTACATCATAAACGTGCATAGACTGAGCTGAGCGAAGATTTTAAAGGTGATCCTGACTCGTACTCCGGGCCATCAGTGACATTTCAATTTTTTTTGTGCGCTCCACCGCACGAACCCCTTTGAATTATAATGAGGAAAGGGTATTTTTTACATATAAAATGTCTGCATAATCAAATTCAAATAATAAAAAGGGAAAAAGCTTAGCACGACGCAGTGGATGGAACATTTCAAAAAAATTGCTAGGCACAGAAACGGAGTCGAGGGAAGAGGGACAACAAAGGTGAAATGAACCCTCGCAGTATGAAAAGTCGGATGCGACAATAGAAAAGGCAGAATTGCTGAAGGCACAGAGGGGAAAAAAACAAAGAGGCACCTGAACAGAGCGGACTGACAGTGGAGTTCATAAAAAGCCGCGCCGAGGGGAAGGATAGACGAAACTTGAGGAAATAATTAATATCGCGATTTGGAAGAGAGGAAAATTGGTACAAAACTGAGCAATCTTTGCAATTAATTCGTCCAACGTCCTCGAAGAAATTACACGTCTCATCCCCTCTCAAAATCGCTCACAGAATTCTGGAGCATGCCTGAAAAAAAACCGCGGAAAAAAACAACCTTCTCAGAGCAGAATGTTAATTATTCAATATTTTCTTAACCCCGCAACAATCAGTGTTTCCCAAGTTTGAAAAACATGGCAATCATCCTCGACCGTCGTAATTTAATGGCTAAAACCTTTGCGGAATCCGTGACAAAAATGTCCATAACACATTGACTAGCACGTCTAAGTCGAGATCTCCTTAAGCGGAAAGCATCGTGACAGTTCACAGTAGCTGCGAGTGTCGCGTTCGACGAATCGAGGGTATCTGTGTCATGAAATGAGTTTCAGGGCCGCTGCGATAGCGAACAAGAGCGCGTTGGTAAAAAAGGATTAGCGCGCGAGCTCCTCAAGAGCCAATCTGACGGTCGACGACGCCTCGATATCCCCGAAGCGGCAGCGCGGGACAATATCGGTTGGCACGAGGCGCGTTCTATCGGCTGCCAGCAGCGCCACCCGAGCGCACAACATTGTTTCTTCGCATCGATTCTTCGCATTGTTGCACGCGACAGCCGTAAACGGTGTCAATAAACGCTCGCCCGACGCTCCGGCACCTTCGCGGAAGGAGCGAAGGACCCGACGGCGCTCGCCGAGATTGCGCTGCTGTTGCTATTGCTGCTGCTCTCCTCGGACCTTCCAGCGCTCGGCCGAGCTTCGTAGCGATACCGTCGCACTATGCGAGCCCACGATACAAGACACAACACGCCATACCAGACCCAAGAGCACTGAGACTCACTCGACCGAGACGCTTATTTTGTATGAATTACCGTTCGGAATGTCCTCCACTTCCAGAAACGGAATTACGAGCGTTCACCGCTGATTTCACAGGCGATGGTTTTGTTGGCATGCGTTTTTGGTACTTTGGTTTCTCATAGAGGATTTTTTTTCTATTTTGATTCAATTTGTCTTGCTCTGATGATTTTTTCTTTTAATGAATTTTTTTAATTGTATGATATATGGCTGTTGTGCCTTTGGAAGAAAAATTGAGGCTGTTTCCACCGAGACTTTTATCAAATATTAAATTACCAGTGGGAATGTCCAATACTTCCACAGAAATTCCGAACTGCCGGGGGTTTTTAACTCTGCCACTGACGTACGAGCATTCTCCACTAATTAGTTCTGCTTTTTCTTTCTCTCTTTCTCTCTCTCGATGTGCTTCTACCGTAGAAAAATGAAGCTCACATTGGACGAAATTAATTTTGACGCAGTTAAGAATGCACTCGGCGAGCATTTCTCATTTCTACTTTCAGTTACATCGAGCTGCCGCTTTATCTTTCCATCCAGTTACGTGATTTTATTCCGGGTACATTTCTACGATCGGGAAAGAGTCGCGGATGGAAAAAGTGCAAGCAGTGATAGCGATTTGTTTAGAAAACACTTTGTATATATCTGTATATATATATATATTTTTTTTTAATACTTGGCTTGAAATCACCACCGCGTCGACTACTGTTCCACGAGAAAGTACATTGAAAATATTGAATCTCCTTGACCACCGGTATTATTTAAAATAATTATTCAAAACTTATAATATTTCACTAATATGCCAATTACTTAAAAAATTAATTTAACGCTTTGAAACCATTATCTTGACATCATTCATTTTGTATACATTATATAAAACAATCGACTCACATAATCAAAAAGCAACCAGAATACCAATTCACTTATGTCTCACATAACCAAACAACATCCGGCAGAAAAGAAATTACCATCACAACGACAGCGGCCGATAAGGATCGACCCAAAGTTTGAAAACAATGTTATGTCTTCTTGCCATCACTCCTCGACGTTCAGACGTTAGTCACCGTGCGTCCTGGGAGTCGCAGGCAGCCTGTTTGTCTCGTTTGCATGGCCAGATAAGCGGATTACGGAAAATCTTATCTCCTATACCTAGTCACACGGCTTAAAAGCCCCGCGGAGCCTGAAACCTCAGACCGCGCGACTGTTTTGTCGTTTGAGGCGCCTCTTATCGCTCGCTCTGCTTGGACGCGTTCCCTGGGCTTTCTCCTCCTGCATTATCATTTTTTGCGCCGCGACAGCGCGATATTTTCGCGGAGAGAAAACTCTGCTTCGCGCGGCCGGGGAGAGTGAGTCGTTAAATATAGTGGGTCCATCGCGGAGCGGCGCGTGTAGCGCGATGGGACGAACGCCAGTTGAACCGAGTTGACCGAGTATAGCGCAATAGAGCCGCGAGTTATACCGTCGGCGCGGCTGACCAGCAGTCGCGCTTTATCTCCGTGCGAACAGACCACGCGGTTATTCGTTCTGCGTCCTACTGCGTATATATGTGTATATACATGTATACATAGATTCATATGTACCACGCGTGCGATGCGAGCTCGCTGAAACTTACACACGCAGACCACACAGAGACGGAAATTCACGTGCGAACGGACGAGCGTAATACGCACGTCGAGAAATTTCGTGTGCGTGTGTTGGGGGCTTTGTGTGTGAGACACCCTGAAAACCACGAAACGGAAATTGCTACGTCGACCCACATACGAGGAGCGAGAGAAAAATCGAGATCTCTCAGTCCTCTGTATTTTCCTCGCGCTCTCGACTCGCGGGATAGTCAAGTTTGCCCCGGCTCACGCGTTACACGCGCATTGTGCAACACTTCGCGAACCGCCGGCGATTATCACGCATTGCTGTTTGCCCGTTCCCGCGTCACGGACACGCGGCCGGTCCGTTCGTCGTGTCTAATCGACAAATTTTTAATAATCCACCCGGACCGGCGAGTCACGGTTGATCGGAACTCGCCGCAGCAGCAGCAGTTGCCGGGTTTGCGGGAGCGGAAAAAGCGGAAAGAATGCCGCGCGCGTGCTGATCGATGGAGCGACGGAGCGGCAGTTGCGAGTCAATTTAAACTCGCGGCTATTTGACATCGCGATTTGCTTCGTTCTTGGGGTTATTAACGAGACTTCTAGTTTTTTTGCTTATGTAAGGTCGCTGTCCTTATGTTGTTGGTCACTTTCAAAAATAATTATCATGAAAACTACATTTAATTTTATTATATCAGGAGTCGCTGTATAAAAAGAAGCCTCGAATTGATCAATGTCTATTAAAATGTATTCTTATGGATCTTTTTTATCTCGATTAATTTAGAATATTTTTTCAACACGTCATTAATTTTTTGTTTAATTGTAATGAAAGATTAATATTGAAAAGACCAATCTCGACTTTTTTATTTTGTAAGTAAATTTATCTATTTTTCAAAGCCTCTTGTTAAGTAAAGAGGCTCACAAAAATTGCATCACGCGCACCTGTTAAGGTTATACGGATGCGGTTAAACGTTTATAATGGGTTTCAGCATCAGTATCCTCACTAGACGATCATTGTATACTATGCTCCCCAAAGACAAGGACCGCGAGAGGGGAGACGATGCTCGTACTTGTAGTCGCGTGCGCTCCGCTCCGCTTGCGAGAAACGTAGCCATCTGTTGGCGAGCATTGGAACTGACCCGCTTGACGGGCGATCGGGCTACGACGATGCATTTTTTTTCTAACAGCACGTGGATATGCAAACACGTTAGAAATAAATTGACCGTATATTCCAGTTTTATCTGATCTTCCGGCAGTATTGCCAATTATGTCCTTTTGCCGATTGCAAATTCATGGTAATCCATTAACGAACACGTCCAATGGACAACACTTTTTTCTCTCATTCTCAAAGCTGGAAACTCATTTCAATTACGTGACTCACTGTCCAGTCCACGCCTTATTAATGAATTTCTCGAAAACAGATCAATCTATCTATCAGACCTTTTCTTGTGGAAATTTCAATCAATTGCAAATAAAATCGAAGTTCAAATCGATCGACTTTATGCCTCCTAATACATAACGATGCAATATCTACGTTAAAATGAATGTTGTCATCCATTTCTTTCAACCTAAACATGATTTTCGTGATTTTTTATAAAAATTATATTTCCTTTCGCCCACTGTAATTAATAAAACATTTTTCTTACGAAATAATAACATTATCAATTGTAAGACCAAAATTATTCGTCATAAGACTCAATAAGATAAACTCAATGTTGTCGGGTTGCGCAACCGGCATTGAAATGTCATTGAAACAATTTATTCTTTCACGACTAATCAAATTTTTTAATTCGAAAAAAAAAAAAAAAAACGAGCATGCGCCGGGTATAACGAGAGCAACTCTCGTGACTCGTCGCGAGTTGCTCGTCGTGGCCCGAAGCTCGGGACTCGTATCCTTCGCTCGAGACGCATCAATGCCGCGCGCCGCTCGCGCGCGTCTAGCGCGCACACAGGATTATAAACGACATGAACGATTTCCTCGTGACAGCGATCGTGGCCGTTCCGTGGCAGACGACCTCGTCGGTTTGATGAGGTCATACTCAATTCAATAATTCAACTGCAGTCGCGCTGCAGGAATCTCGCCATATGTACATATATATAATACATATAATGCATACGATTATATATACGCACACAGACTCGCGTGGCACTTCCCTTTCCGCACAAATTTGACGAGCGCGCGTACGACGCGATTTTCTTCGAACTGCACTTCAGCGATTCTTCGCGTAATAACACGCCGTTTGTTTAACGTCCGTCGCGTTGCAAAATATATTTTCTAGCGACGATGGTAAACGCGAAATCTGGATCACCGCCAGATTGCGAAAGATAAAAGCCGTCGCGTTATCGCCGACCGTCGCGGAATCGACGTCAACAGCTAAATGCCAGCGTTTTTTTTTTCTCTCGCACCTGCAACGAGTGTGAGTCCTGCTACTACCGCGGCGGTGATACGCGATGAGATCGCGCGAGACACACGTAACAGGTGGACTAGATAAACCCTCCCCCCCCCCCCCCGCGCTGTTACCGATCCCGCACCGTGCAACCGGTTGCAATTAAATTTTCCCAAACGAGATTCGGAGCCTTGGACAAAATTCTGCGTACGTCGTTTTGCCACAGTGTTTTTTTTTATCTGATCCAAGGATTTTTTTCATGTCACGTCCTGTCCGGTAATTCGATGACAAAATCGCCGTAAGGTCATCGCAACGTGATTCACGTTTAGCTTCCAGCGCGAAACATTAGGAATGCATAGTAAAAGTGGCCTTTTTATTCCATTACCGATTATTTATCTTATAAAAAAAACTAATTCCCAATATTTTAGCCCGAACATGCACAGTTTTTGCTTCCATTTCTTATCAAATATTATAATCCCCAACCCTTTCCCCGTAAAATTAATCTTCGCACAGTTTATCGTCCCACAGTGTCAACCCTTCTCGTCGTTTGCCTGCGAAAGCGTAAAAGGCGCGCGCCTGCACCTGCGGAATTATTTTATTTCGCAATGAACATTCCGACGGCAGCTAAGTAGGTACCCGGACGACGTTATCACCGCGGCGTTATCACGAGAGAAAATGGAGGAAAAAAAAAACCAGAGAAAAAAAAGAGCTGTACGTCAGAGCTGTAAAGTCGGAGAGCGTTGCGCGGGAGTGAGGAGAGCCTCGGTGCTCTCGGTGTTGAGGTCTCGCGATCCCTCTCGGTTCGCTCTCCCCGTGGCCCGCGGTGTAATTGCTTCGAGATATGCCCCACTTTTTAACGATAGTCGAGGCGCAAGGTAATCGTCGTCGTCTCTCGTTGGAGCGAGGCAAGATGAGCCTCGGGGATATATCCGAATGGTGCGGCGGCGGCGGTGCACGACTCGTGACTCGTGACTCTTTTGCTCGGCACGCATTGGCCGGCGTTGAGTTTACCTGTCGCCGTGGGATATCGTCGGATGGAGCCCGCGGTTACATATCGAGGCTCGTGGGAGTAAACAGTATCCAGCTCTCGCGCCGCTCGGGCCTGCTGAGAGGAATTCCGTCGCTCGAAAAATCTCGGCCAGTGGAAAAGAGCCGGAAGAAAACGGAAACGTACGTGCGGGGTAACAACGCGTTGATTTGGACGACGCGTTTTGGAGCGTCTGTGCGGATTGATTTATTATATATAAAAAAGGATATTTAGTGTTTACGTGTATGTACGTATATATGTTTTTCCAAGCTCTGATCGGAAAATCAGAGCTTAAATTGGGTGTTGGATTGGGTTGAATTATTCCGCGAGTGGAGCTCGGAGGTTTTTCGACTCATAAGATCGTGAGTTTCTTTTCGTGAGCGTCGTCGGTATCGTGTACTTTCGCAATTGTTTTAATTAAATTTCAACAATTAATTTTTATTTATATTTATTATATTAAAACAATTAATTTTTATTCATATTTATATATCGCACGTTCGGATCGGAAAATCACGACTGAAAATCGTTTATATCGCGAGTGGAGCTCGGGCTTTGACGTCTAGGATCGTCGATCGCGAGTTTCGTCTTCGTCGGGTATCTTGCGCACTTTTGCAATCACATCACGAAGCTCTCGCAGTGCCGGGCGGAACGAGAGTTCTTGCGTGGCCCGGAGCCTCGCGCGGCACATACGAGATCCGCACGTACGGACGGAGATTGCTTAAGGGGTTTCGAGTTACCTCAGAAATTGCGCGAGGGAGAGTTTTCGATTTTGGCGATGACTCAGCTCGCCTGTCTGTTTTTTTGTGGATCGACAGGGTTCGACGGAGTTGATTTGTATTTGAGTGCCGAGCGCAGTTATCGATTAAAAAGTGGCGAGGGGAAACAATGAAATATTCGTTTGTCGACACTTTTGGGTTCGAAAATAAATTGAACCGAAATTTAGGCTCAATCTGTTTTTAAACTTGGCTACGGGGGCGATTAAGTTTATTTTTTTAAGTTGCAGTTATTTTTCAACGTTACAACTGTCGATTATTATGGAAAGGAAATTGCTTATTGTACCTTTTTAATTGATTAGGATACTCATTAATTTAATTGATGTGTATCGAAGATATTTTCTGATTTTTATTTTTCAACTCCTGATGCTATTTTCGATATCAGTCGTGTGTGATTCCGACGTGTATCATCCTTTGTAGCTTTTAGCGTTATGAAAGGAAGAAAGAGAAATAGTCAACACCGAAGGGTTAACATTTTTTAATTAAGTTCTGTTTACGCTCCAATGCTCTTTGCGTGATTATAAATTCAGTCTGTTTACGGTCATACAAATACTCATGCGGGAGTGGCGGACGCGCGGACGAGAAGCCAACAGCGGCGACTCTAATATGCAAAACGGGGGCTGACATGCAAATGCGCGTGCACGGGGATTTTCTAACGGTGGAAAAATAATTACAATATTCATCGTCGACCGTGATGCGTATTTTGCAATATTACGGACCGGAAGCGAGAACGGATAATATCCCGCGAAATACACGCGGCGATTAAACGACACGATCGCGCCACAAAGTATCAAAAGTGGAGGGGAAACACGACTTCGTCCGCAGTTTCGAGCATTCACTTCGCGAATGCTCGAAATTCAATGCAACGGAGGGACACACAATAGTCCATTCGGTGTCATTTATGTGACAATCATCAAAATTGTCTCCCCACAAGTCGCATTAACGAGAATGAAGCGAGCAAAACAGGTGATAAATGTATGCAAAACGTGTTTACATCGCATTCGTCGTCGCTGGTTTCCGATATAGCGGAAACTTTCCCCGCGGTGATGATTCACGAGTCGTGCGACGTCGAACTAGACGCACGAAATTCCAGCGGGGAACGTCACGTGGCTTTTGTGTTACGCTTCGTGTTGCGCTGGTCATTCTCGCCCCGGAGAAAATTGAAAAACTGCGACCGCGTTCGACGTCGGAAAATTGATGCGTATCGCGTAATTGAGACTCGCGCTGCATTTGCGCCTACGCATTTTGTACACACGCAACGCGTGTTATTACACGGCATTGTCCTCGATAATTGTGCGGAATTACGGAATTCCCGTCGACTCCATTGCGTTCCATTGGGTTCTCGACAGCATTTTTTTTCTCATTCTATTCATTATATTACTCGATCTTCTCGTCGTTTTATGCTCCTCATAATTGATCATTAACGCAGCTCGCGAAGCAAAACAGTACAAAGCCTTGAAGACAAAACCACGAGGTTAAAAAATTTGACAAAACATCAAATTATTCGCGGCAGCCAACGATGAAGGTTTTTTGTCTGCAGAAAAAGAACGATTTTTAAAGAACTATTTACTTTGCGTGTTGTAAAGTGCAGACGGACCTTGTAAATATTCCCAAATACATGCAGCTAAAAAATTCTACAAAACATCGAATTATTCGAGGCAGTCAACGATAAAGTTTTTTTTTTATCTGCAGAAAAATAAGAACGATTATTTAAGAACTATTTACTTTGCGTGTTGTGAAGTGTAGACGAACCTTGTAAATATTCCTGAATACCTGCAGCTCCGTGGCTGCCGGTTTTTAAGAATATTTGGTACTGTCAAATATTTGACGACCCTGGACTTGCGGTCGACTTTATCTGCCGTTTCGTCAGTTGCGATAACCAGAAGATCCCAATTTATCCTTTTCAGAAAATTCTCTTGTCCTTCTTCCTCAAAGCAGTTTATTTTCCTCGCGCGTTTTTAGGAAATTTACGTGACTGTAAATTGTGAATAAATCGTTCACGATAAGTTGACGAAAAATCGTTTCCAGGATTTAGAGTCTTCGATTGTACCAATAGGAATAATTTTATATTCCGACCATAAGTTGACGTTACCAATGGATTTATCTCCGTGCTCGTTGATCAACCTTAAACATTTTTTTGGTCGGGTCAACCGCAGCATTTACCTTAATTAATTTATCGTGAAGTCACGTCCAATTTTCTATTCGATTCGTTCAATAAGTTGATTACATCGGTCGTAACCGAATGATAATAATTCGGAGCTAATTTTTTTTTATCTTAACAAGTTGTTACCTGTCACGACCTTCTTGTTCTCTCGCACATCTACGCACACCTCGAACCGGTCACGTTTATTACACGCGCCTGTTTACCCGAGGCGAAACGTCGTCGTCGTCGCGTTATCAGAATTTCTACGCCGCGAGGCGAGTACTTAGTCGCCGTGGAAACGTCTTGACTGCCTACCAATAATAAAAGGAGAAACGAACGTTTCAACGTGAATTTCGGAGATAAGAGACCAGCGGCTCGAAAGGAGGTGAGCTAGCTGGTTAGCATCATTAGGCTTACACCGCAACCAGTCCGCTCGTCGCTCTCGACTAAGCACTCACCTTTTTTTTCTCACCGCGCTGCTTCGAAACTTCGGAAAAATCGCTGCCGACCGATTCGTGAAATTTGTTCGTCGTACATCCGACCTCAACCGGAAGTGAGGTCGATACCGTCGGTTAGTTCATTTTAGTTTAATTTTTTTTGTTTTTTTTTTTATTACATAAAATATTAATTATCTCAGTATTAATTTACCTCAATTATAATTTTTATAGTATTCAAACAGACATACGCGATTTGTACTCTGTGAAAATTGGTGAAAAAACGATGTTCCGGAAACCCGAAATTACGGTCGACGATGTAACAAAAATCCCTCGCGAAACGAAACAACGATTCGCGAATCCAGGAAAACCTGTTTCGCACAACCTTGATGCGTATCGCAAAGCAATTTTCCTTCGAGTTAAAAAAACAAGAACAAGAACGGATTGCGTACCATTACGTAATTTCGCGGCACAATTTTCCGCGCTATCTCGAACTCGTGGCTCGACGATGAGGCGCGTGACTTAAACTTGCGGCTTCGGTCCGGTGCATCTCGAGCGAGCGAGGGAAAACGCGCGTCCGCGCTCTTCGGTCTTTACCTTCGTTCAGTTTGCTCGCTGGTATCGGGAGGACATCGGCTGCGCTCTTATCAATGATCGAATTCCGCGTTAGACAGGAAACTGCCGCGAGATCGTGTCTAACATTGTGATTGTGTAAAGTTTCGATACCAGTCGGTTTCGTCGACGAACTACGAACAAAAAAAATTCCGATACTTTCGATCCGGTTGGACGCTCTCAAAAATCGTTATTTCATTTTTTTTGTTGCAGGCGGAAGAAAGTGATTAAACATGGGGAGCATGTTCAGGAGCGAGGAGATGGCCCTCTGCCAGCTGTTCATTCAGCCAGAGTCGGCCTATCTCTCGGTCTCGGAACTCGGCGAGACGGGAACCGTTCAATTTCGTGATGTGAGTGCACATTCCTATTTATCTAAGTTACTTGCTTGCATCGTACATCATTCGAGTCATGGAAGCGCGATCGAGTTATGTGAAGTCGGAATTCGCCGCAGGACCAGGTCATTTCGTGATTAAAGAAAAAAGAAAAAAGCAATTTTTACTTATTAATTACAAATATCAGTACATTAAATAACTTGAATTAAATGGACAGAAAGGAAATAATTTGTTTTGAATTAATGTAAAAAGTGAGCGATAATATTTTCACTGCAACGAGGAAAAATGTTCCGTTAAAGAAAGGAACAGAAATGAGACATTTGAAGATAAATATTTAAGAGCATTTTTGCCCGCAGAACATTTAGAGCCATTAAGCCGTTAACTCTTCTCGTTTATAAACTGCGCGATAAATCATTTAAATATATTCCAAAAGCACTCGGATCACACGAGAGAGACAGAGAAAGAGAAGGAGAACGAAAATATCGTAAAATCGATTGTATCGTCTCCGACGAATTTTATTGGCACTTTGTGCTATCGATAAGTCTCGGGTGATCAAGTGAGTCTGAGCTTAATTTATTAACGGCAGTAAAAAAAATGTACGGCTCTCGCTGTTTTTATTTGTTATTTTTCGTTTCATTTTTCAACGTTTTATCTTTCCTCATTATTTTCCCGCGAGCAGCTGAACGGTGACGTGAATTATTTCCAACGTAAATTCGTCAACGAGGTGCGACGATGCGACGAGATGGAGAGGAAGCTTCGTTACATCGAAGCGGAGGTGAAGAAGGATGGCGTCGAGATATCGGAGGACCTTACGGAATTGCCGCGAGCGCCTAATCCTCGAGAGGTCATTGACCTCGAGGTACGTAGAAACATAACACGTGACCGGTGCACTCGTTCCGCATCGAGGGTCTTTTCAGAGAGAAAAAGTTTCATTGATTCAATGAAATATATGTGTTGCATTTTTTTCATTGATTCCAACGAAATGTTAAAAAACTTAAGATTTCAGTAAAAATTCATTGAATCGTGAAATCGTTTTTCTCTCGGTGCACCGAGTCTTTCCGAAAGACCAGGATTCAATGCGTCGGGACAATTTCAATTGTCGGGACACGCGAGTCGCGTTAATAGAAAACGTCAGCATTGTCGCATTTGTTTGCTGCTTTCAGGCTCACATCGAGAAGACGGAGAACGACATACTCGAGCTCAGTCACAACGCTGTGAATCTCAAGAGCAATTATCTCGAGCTCACGGAACTGCGTCACGTGCTCGAGAAGACGCAGGTCTTCTTCACCGAGGTAACTAACCAGCCTGACAGCCGCACACGTGGCGATCGAACCATTGTTGTAATCGATACTACCGTTTAGTCGAAGAATCAAGGTTCTTTTCCGCTTATGCATCAACAGGAAGAGGCGAATGACTCGATAACCAGAGCGCTCATAACCGAGGAGACCCCTCAGTACCAGGGCGCCACGGGCCGTGGGCGTCTCGAGTAAGTACTTACTTACAACCGGCAAGACCGGTTTTAATTTCATTCTTTATAGTCGTAATTGATTGACTCATCGCGACCGACGAGCAACAAGACCGAAAACGCCCTGGATCACGCTCGTCGTATGTACGAAAAAAATAATTCGATGAACGCGTCTAGGTCGACAAAAATATTTCGTTACATTTTTTATTTTGGTGATCGAGGACCTTAGAAAATAAAAAGAATATTGATACTTTTGCGAAGAACTCATTTTTGACGATTAAACTATTTTGAATAACTGACTGCAAAATGTTCGCACTTATTGCGAGGGTATAATTACTGCATATTTTTTTTAGTGTAAAGCCTGCCAAGTTTTGCTCGGACTAGATCTTGGTGATGAATTGATTTCCAAATTTTTGGAAAGGTTGTCCATTTTAATAATCGCAGAAAGCGACATTTATGTGGCAGATGCATCTTGGCAGAAGCAAACTTGTCGACCGGGGTAGTCAGTCCTGGCGGTGGCTTCGACAAATCTAATAAATCACCGTACTTTCTAAAACCGGACGACGCTCGTTCTCAAACGTGTTAAAATTTGTTGACAGACATCTTGCCCCGCGTCTGACTAAATGACGGGTCTATAATTATTCGCCTGTCATGACGTTTACCACAGAAATTGAAGCATTCCGGTTGCAACAGCAATGAACTGTCTCCTAACTGTTAAAACGATAAAACAACTTGTCCAATTCAAAAGTCGTTTCTCCAACAGTAAACCTTCAAAGTTTGCAAAGCTCAGTATCGCCAAAGCCATCCCATCGAAAATACTCCATTCCTTAATTTTCCAAAAGTCCATCAAGGTCGTTGACAGCCCACAGTGCGCTCGGTACACCCGAGAGGCTTTCAATTAAACTCAAACCGGTATAATATCGTCGAACTTTATTTACACCGAAATTCAACGCTCGTCGCTTGAAGCATCGGAAATTTCGCTCGACCCCGGGCCGCTTGAGTTCAGTGTTCTCGGGGTCGAGCTGTGCAAAACGCTTGTCAGAATGCGCGGAGTACTTGAGAACTGCTCTTCAGATTCGTGGCCGGAGTAATCAATCGTGAACGAGTTCCAGCCTTCGAGCGGATGCTATGGCGAATTTCCCGTGGCAACGTTTTCCTCCGTCAGGCCGAGCTTGACAGCCCGCTGGAAGATCCCAACACGGTGAGATCCTGTTTTCTTCTTGCGTTTCTTGCAATGTCTTTTTTTATCCCATGTTTTTTTTTGTTCCTCCTCCTTCCGTCTATCCTGTTTCTCGTATTCTTTTCAATCCACTCCATGCCCGTTGGTCGTCTATCGCTCGTAACAGCTGCCAGACCGGATAATCCTCGTGCGTGAGACGTCGCATGGAATTTGTGTTTGTGTGTGTTGTTTTTGTGTGTGGGTTAAAGAGGAGCGCGACCAGTCTGCGAGAGACACATAAACGCCGCGGCGAATCAGTCGGCGAACGTTTCGCTAATGAGAAATCGATGATTGCTGCAGGGGAACGAGATATACAAGACCGTCTTCGTAGCCTTCTTCCAGGGCGAACAGCTCAAGAGCCGCATTAAAAAAGTCTGCAGCGGTTTTCACGCCTCTCTGTATCCATGTCCGAACAGCCACAGCGAGAGACTGGAAATGGTCAAAGGCGTTCGCACGCGTCTCGAGGATCTGAACCTGGTGAGTCTTGCAAGTCCGTCAAGTTATAAAATAATATAAAAAACGGATATTGTATTTTTTAAAAATTCTTATCAATGTCCACTGTATTTTCTTAATCTCGTTATAAGATTAAAGATAAGTCCATGGAAAATCCGCTTTAGTTGTGTGTTTCTGACTTCTTTAACGAGTATGTTTTACGACAAGTCTAACGAGTGAGATCATCCTTTTGCGGCCTTATCGGAAAGATGATAAAATCAGAGCCTGGAGTCTAGTTTCTCTCATATTCAATACCAAACACGCTGACTCATTGCGTTAATAGTGCGCCAAATTGGTTGTCAGTCAAAGTTCTACTCGATTGGCAGTGACTACGGACTTTCTAATTAGCACCTTAGTACGCGCGTGATTGTAACTGCTTTCTACCAATGTCATTTACCCGTTTTTTACACCATTCGGATGCAGCAGAATGTTCTCATTGAGATCTGGAGAAATATCCTTAGCGAGGAAGTCATCGTCAGATATGTCAAAGTTAAATTAGAGAGTGTGTTCTTACCGACGATTTGTCTTTCCGTAGGTCCTCAATCAAACGCAGGATCATCGCCAACGAGTCCTGCACAACGTGGCCAAGGAGCTGCCCAATTGGACGATCATGGTGAGAAAGATGAAGGCGATTTATCACACGATGAATTTGTTCAACATGGACGTGTCCAAGAAGTGTCTGATCGGCGAGTGCTGGGTTCCTATGGCGGATCTTGTGATCGTTCAAAATTGCCTTACGGAAGGATCGGTCAGTACAATCAATTGCATCTGTCAAAATATATTTGCATTCGAATCTGTTTTGACTGGAATTCTGTCGATTGCAGCGTTTATGCGGAAGCTCGATACCTTCCTTCCTGAACGTCATTCACTCGGACGAGGAGCCACCGACGTTCAACAGGACTAACAAGTTCACCAGAGGCTTCCAGAACTTGATTGACGCCTACGGAGTGGCATCTTATCGCGAAGCCAATCCTGCACTTTACACAATCGTTACATTCCCGTTTCTCTTCGCAATTATGTTCGGCGATGCTGGACACGGTGAGTTGACGACATGACATTGTTCAATCTTACTTTAGGATGAAAAGCTTGGTGCTCTATGGCTATTTGAAAAGTACTGGACTTTATTACCACGCAGATTGTTGACGGTCTTCTTAATCCAATAATTTTGAATGCAAGAGGTTTTTCTAAATGAATGTATCTTCGTTGCAGGCATCATACTGACACTCTTCGCCGGGTGGATGGTGATCTGGGAAAAGAGGTTGTCGCAGGGAAAGAGCGGTGGCGAAATATGGAACATCTTCTTCGGTGGTCGTTACATAATGCTCCTCATGGGTATTTTCTCCATCTACACGGGCGTCATTTATAACGACGTCTTCTCCAAGTCCGTGAACATCTTTGGATCCAGTTGGAGAGCTGGAAAACTGCCCGAAGGGGCGATTGGAAATAACAGTGACATGACATTGGACCCCGCCAAGGAAGAATACTTCCAGACGCCGTATCCATTGGGTTTGGATCCCGCCTGGGCTATGGCCGAGAACAAAATTATATTTCTCAACACGTACAAGATGAAGTTGTCGATTATATTCGGCGTTGTGCACATGATGTTCGGTGTCTGCGTCAGCGTCGTCAATATTGTGTAAGTTTCAATTCATTAGAGATTACTATTGTCTTACATCTAATTAAACGTGTGAATTTCTTTGAATATCACTCGCCATATTTTATATACTTTTTTTTTTATATACGTCATAATAATTTAGCCTTTATTCCAATTTTTGAATAATTCACACAAGTTTTTATTCACTCATTACTGATGTGGCAACGAAAATTTTCCACACGTTTGCTGAATTCGCTTAAAAATACCGGTTTTTTTGCAGACACTTCAAGAAGTACTCCAGTCTGGTGTTCGAATTTGTGCCGCAATTGCTGTTCCTTGTTCTTCTGTTCGCTTACATGGCGATGCTGATGTTCATCAAGTGGGTCATTTATGCCGCTGGAAATCGTAAGGACGTTTGAAAGCACACAGCAAATATTGTATAGCACTTGAAAGACAAGTGTCCATTGCCATTAGTGCTGTATGAAAAAATCAGCAAAAATTGTCCGGGTACTGAGAATCTCTTTTTATTGCAGCATTCGGGACATCACCAACCTGCGCTCCGTCGGTTCTCATCACATTCATCAACATGATGCTCTCGAACCCGGCCAATCCACCAACCGGCTGCTCAGAGTTCATGTTCGAAGGCCAGGATATTCTTCAACAGGTCTGCAAATATCTCGCAGTGCTTTGCATTCCCGTGATGCTCCTTGGCAAACCTCTTTACACCCTTTTCACAAAGCGAAAGCCAAAGAGCAGTCAAGTAAGTACAACTTTCATTCTCTCGTGGGGAAATGTTTTTTTTTTATTAAATTTGGGATTTGAAAATTCCTCAATTCCATTATCGAGTCGAAAATTGAAACTGCAATTATAACTTTATCTAAAAAAATATTATTTTTACATTTAAATAGTGCACTTTAAAAATGCTATACAAATATGAGGATAAACGATTATGAAGTAACACAAAATAATTATATCGGCGCACAATTGAAAAAATGTTTGAATCAGCAATTGCAGTCAATTCGAATCCTGTGTCTACGTCCTCAATGTTTAATGTAAATTTAAGCACGCGAACGGCTCGGCTTCTCAGGACATCGAGTTGCAAGGTGAAGCCCTGCCGACTCCCTCGCCGAGCGACGGTCACGATGGTCACGGCGACGAGGGAGGTTTCGGCGAGGTCATAATCATCTCGGCTATTCACACGATCGAGTACATTCTGTCGACGGTGTCTCACACTGCGTCGTACCTTCGTCTTTGGGCCTTGTCGCTGGCCCATTCGCAGCTTTCGGAAGTACTCTGGAAGCGCGTGCTCTTCATGGGCATGGGCGCCGATGAAGGAAACTATGTTTGGAGCGTCGCCCTCTTCGTCGCATTCGGTGCCTGGGCTTTCTTCACCATAGCCATTCTCGTTATGATGGAGGGACTTTCGGCTTTCCTTCACACACTTCGACTTCATTGGTGAGTGCAGGAAAATTGTAATAATAACTTTTTTTCAAAATGAACACAGAGTTATCAATAAATTTAAAAATTCGGTAAAAAATGCATTTCTTCGTACCGAATGTATTGAAATATCTGACGGGCGATAAAAAAATGAACGTAAATGTATAAAAATAATTGAACGAGACGATGATATTTTCGCAGTAGTAACATTATTTCTTTGTCTTCAGGGTCGAGTTCATGAGCAAGTTCTACCAAGGGCAGGGTCATTTGTTCCAACCGTTCTGCTTCAAGACCATCATGGACGCGGAGGATCTCGAGGATTAGAAACTTTATTCGAAAAAGAAATAATCAAAAGACTCCCCTTAAGGTTCTGCAATAAATAAAAAATATTTCGTTTTTAACATCGATGTAAGTAGATCGTTGGATTAGTCAATTGGATAGCCGAATGGCCACGAGACGAACCGATATTTTTAGGTACTTTTTCGTTCCTTCGAAAAGCAGTTGAGAAAAAACATAGAGTTTGAAGTTCACGTTCAGCCAAATGTAATCTGATCCTACTCAGAGTTGATTTTATTCTTTTAGATAATGCACGTACGGGTTTTTTCAGCCATGCAGTCAGCATTTTTGCGGTATATGTGTCCAAATCGTAAAACGTACATTCGGCCAGTAATAACAAATGCCCATCGAACGAAAAAAAAGAAAATATCAGCGTGCGATTTCCGCTTATGACTAACGTCAATTTTATTTTATCCTTTGTGTCCGCGAGCGGCAATATATTTTGCTATTATTGGTCTGTTATCGTGTCGCGCTCGCGATAATAATGTATTTCTAAAAAATGTGAATAGAACACGAACTTCGAAGTCGGCGTCAAGGCTGAAACCTGCCTCTTGCACAATGTATTCATTCCAGTGATAATCAAATCCTTAGAGATAGGACAAACGATACGGGAGAGACATCGATCGATAGATTTATCGGCCGTGTTGGCCGGGTCACTCACGCCTAAAATCAACTACATTACATTGTTCGCTCCTCGAGAAACACCAAATACTGGGAAACCTAAAATTCTCGCCCTTTTAATTGTCAGTTCAACAATGTTTCACGAGGTGAACAAACCATTCAGGAATTGTTATTGAAATAGTTTTTCGTAAATACTTTTAAGCAGTTTATTATCTCAACGACAAAAAACGTCGCTGTAAGCGCGCATTTTTTTCGATTGCACCACTGTAACTTTTTACTTCAATTTTTGTATGGGAAAGTGAAATCAGTAAAGAGAAACTGGGAACAAAAATTTATCAACGGTTCCAAAAAAAAATCGTCACTTTCGACACAACAGGTTAACACGAAAAAGCGTCTCAAAATACTCGCAGCGAATTTTTTTTACTACAAACGTGAGTGACACGAAAAAATGTATTTTACTATAGCATCGAGAATCTAAAAAAATAAAAAACCAAAAACAAAAAAACATACAGTATAAAAATCTTAGCTTCGCTCTTAATTCACGCCAACCTCCGAAACATCCGATCCATCTGCTCCGGGATCCTGACGGATGCGACGTCGCCGCGGCCTAATTATTCAATTAGAATTCCCCGGCTCTCGCGTTTAATGGAAAACGCGAGAAGCTGCGCGCTCGACTAGACAGCCCGTTCAGCGGTTGTTCCTCGCCTCGTCGTCGTCGTCGTCGTCGTCGTCGCCGTCGTCGTCGTTGCATCCCCGAACTAATACACACGCGGCGGGCAGAGGCGAAGCTTCGTTGCGGATTAAGCTTAACGCCGGAACTAAACTCAAACACAATTATCTCCCCGGCCTGTTTTGCATATCTCGAGGACGACGACGCGATGCGCGTTTGGCCTGCGGGCGGTAATAGTAGTAACCCGCTGTCCTGCGCATCGCGCGCGGCACGTATACCGCTCGGCATGTATATTTATACTCGTTGCATATACTACGTATATATACACTCGTGGCCACGGATTCTACACGTTTACGTCGCTACGTACCCGCATTACAACGCTCCGGCTGTAGGTCGCGGCGCTCGGTGGTCGGCGTCGACGACAGCGCGGATTTAGCTGGTTATACGAAAACACGTGCCGGCTCTCTCGCCGCACCGTTCGAACGCACCGAGTTATTCGACGCTGAAACTGCGGGGCTTTGGCAATGGATTTTCCCGCCCGACTCTGTGTGTGCGCACACGCATCGAAAGCATTAACCCTTGCGTCTCACGCACCGCGTTACTATCCGATACGCCGCTAACTACGTGACTAACGGCGTAATCGTCGGCATTTAAGGGTCGTCGAGGGTTTCAGGACAGTTTCAAATAATAAAAAGGGAAAATGCAAACGTGAATCTGCGAATGTGATATTTCTTATTGGCAGATAGTGAGAGATTAATTTTCGTCTGAAAAGGAAAAACTGAAATATTACTTTCTGATAAGTAGGTAGTTAACGCAAAATTAGGATTTTTGACTAGCCTGAAACGCTAGGAAAATAAAGGAGAAACAAATTATTTGATGCAGTTTTTTTTAATTAAAAAAAACATCTGGTTAAGATTTTTACTCTCGAAGTTTTCGCTTGATTATATGGTTGCAATGTGGTTGCAATTAGATGGTTATAATACGGACGCAACAAATTTCAAGTGCATCGGAAATCGGATCAATCCATCGATTAGTCACTTTTCAACAAAGATTTGTTTGCCAATCAAAATCCTGTGCGTTAGCCGATAATCGTATCGCGAAGCCAATAACCGAGCCGTGTTTTCCCGCCGTGCGTTTATTAGCACCGTGATAATGTTTAGTCTTGTGTGAGAGAACGATCGGATGATTACAGCGCGGGGCGCGTCGAAATGCCATACGGGCTGCCGTATCGCTTGGGCGACGCGATGCGCTCCCTGTTATTTACTCATCGATCGCGTCCGGTTCGGTATTTATCTCTCTAAAATACGTCGGTGATGTAGAAAGAATGCAAAGTTTGCTCGGTGCATCATCGAACGTGTTTGCCACGTGTAACGCGGTGCTGGCACAAATTTGCGGCGCTCTCGGATCTGCGGGTTGAGTTGTGACAGCCGTTTGAGCGGCAGCGGCGGCGAATGTTATGCAATTAGAGTTAATTGCAATCGTTGGAATGCGCGCGAGGGAGAAGGACGAAATGTACAGAGATCGAACGAGAGGACGAAATGTACCAGCTTTACATTTCGATTCGACGATGGTTAATCAAATTACGCGTATTAGCGGGATCACGGGTTTTGGGTCGTTTCGTCCCCGCTGAAAGTTTCTAATGAAAATTCGTCGTCTCCCGCCGGTTTTCTTCGCTTCAATCTTTTCACCCCATATACATTTGCGTTTCTTCGATCGGCCGAGCGACCCCGAAGGCTCGGCGTCTTTTTTTTTACGCAATCCGCTCGACTCTCGGGCGACATGCTAATGAAAGTGCAGACGCGTCGCGACGCGCGACGAATCCTTCGATGAAGAAAAAAAACAGAGTTGACGGAGAATGAAGCCGCTGCGAGTTTAAGTCCGATTCGCGATCTGTGATAAATGATAAAATACATAAACGATTTTTTCGCAATTTTTATCCTAAAAAAGACACAGAAGAGAAAAAAATTCTAAGACGTTAATTAAGTAGTAAGAAGCTTCGCACTTATCAACATTTTACATTCGATAAAACTCTCAATAATCACAGAAATTATTAGTCGATTAAAGCTCACGCAATAAAAAAAAAAGTTTCCACATTAAATCCCTCGTATATCGCGAAAATTCGATAATTAATGTGGAGAGCAATTAAAAAAGCAATGAAAATCTCCGGAGCGTAATAAAAATGTTTAAATTACCCACGAAATTCGAGGGAGAATGAAAAATAGCCGCGTCGCGAAGTACGGATTTTTTACTTCTCTCCGCAACGAAACTTCCTCTTTCTTTCTTCTCTTTTTTTTTTCACCGCAAAATTTTATATTCTTTTATTCGAGTTATAATCGCTTCAGTTTCTCGGCTTCGGTCTCCGCGGAGTTTTCCTTTTATGCCGCGCGGAGCTCGGCGGCCCCGAGAGCAACCGGGGACGCGTGAGGACGTGAATAGGGAAGCCGGGAGGGAGGCGAAGCAGCGCGCGCGATTCTTGCACAGTGCAGCACAGGATTTTCTTCCACCCCCTGAGGGAGCGACGCACGCGCGCTGCTCGAGAGTTTCACCTCCAGCGCGCGCGCGCGGCGCATCCTTCCTGTCCTCCTTTATTCCCTATGAGTTGTGGGGTCAAAAGTTAATGGTCCAGTAAATAAGAATCGTTAAACTTCCCGCGAGAGCGAGAAGAGTGGCGAGCGAAGAGCGAGGAGAGTTCGCCACGTGATTTTTTTTCGCCTCTCGTTTCGCGAGACAGCCACGAAATTAAGCTTCAATCCGAGGAAAATTCTCGAGCTCGGGAAATTGTCCTCCGCTTCAAAATTGTCATACCCGCGCTCGCCCATTATTTTCTCCCATCGTTCTCGCGGAGCATCACGAATAACCGCACAGACCCCACGACGCGGCTAAGCATATAATATCCATCGCGTATAATCGCTTCGTCCCCGCGACTGTTTCGATAATGGAAAAACTTTGGCTCTCTCCGCGGTATCCAGCTCGTCGATAATCACTCGGGTTTCAGCGGGAAATACAGCGTTCTCGACGATTTACCGCCGAGTTCCGAAACTTCAGTCTCGATAATAATTCCGCTCGGGGGAAATTTTTCCGTCACGGATTCGCCGGAGATGAAAAATGAAATCGTAACGAGTCTCTGATGGTTTTCCCGCAATTTTGGGGGTCTTGAGGAATATTTTAATACGCTTTTACTGACTATTAAAATTAAAGGTAATGTCGAAGTTATGACAGAAAAAAATGCATGGGATGAGTTTAATTATGACTGACAGAGTTACTGCGTTTGAATCTAACCTTTGACCTTTGTGGTTGTACTTTTTTTAATTATCTGACCCGATTCCGTAATTCATCGCTCGTCTCGCTGCCCTTTTCATCTTTCAAGTTGCTTTTGTACCATATCGAAATAATGGACTATGCATTGAAAATTGGTGATCACTTACATGTCTTACATGTTTACAAAGCGTCTACAGCGTTTTCTTGACACTGTTAAAGGAACATATATGTTCCTTTATTAACAGTGTCAAGAAAACGCAAGTTGCGCGAATTAATTCATTCTCACCGAATGAGCCCTACAAACAGTCGATAATAGCTGAATTAACCTCCTGCTTTGTCTGCGCTCGAATTCAATTGAAAACAAACGCACAAGGGGAGAGTCTGTGAGGAAGGGGTGGAGGGGGGGGGGGGGGGGGGGTGATTGGGAGGCTACAATGTACCTCGTGTTTCGAACAGGTTCATTGTTTCAGACGCGCCGTGCATCGGAGATGCCGCCTTGACGGGCGCCGCCGAGGCCACTGTCTACGTCTGGAATAAAAGGGCTTTCTTTCATGAATGAAAATCGATATATTGGTAACATGGACTTCCAGGCTCCACGCGTTATGAGCCTAGAGAGAGTTTCTGCCAATGACGCATTGTACAAAAAAAAACCATAATGATTGAAATTGAATGCACCACAAAAAGCGTCCTCATTGGACCACTTAGTAAAAAATAGAGCACAAAGTCTCGGTTCTTTGAATTGTTACGATTATTTTACGATTATTTTACATTTTTTTTCAAGCAACTCTAAAAATGTTTCCATCGGATTTTTCTTCTGTGTTCCTGGTTACATTTAACTTCATGCTCTGAAGTATTTTGTAAAATGTCATTTACATATAAATTTCATTACAAAACGTCAGTGAGACTCAAATTTCGTTACAAAATGTCAGTGAAACACAAATTTCATTATAAAGCGCCACTGACACAAAAATGTCATTACTAGATGTCAGTGAAATACAAATTTTATTATAAAACGTCACGAACATTTCTGTAGAATCCATCTAGGTATATTTATCGCCACATTTTTTTTTCTGCTCGTGTCTCTGAAATAAAAGCATGACATTTTTTTCAAAATGTCCTCAGCGATGAAGCAAGAATCATTCGATCCGTAACGAGATTGATCGCTGGCAACGAAACACAGGGAATGATTGATTACGTCAGGCGTGCTGGCTGAATGAAATCCCTGTGTACGAGTGCAGGTAGTGCAACGGAGTACTATGGCGTCGGAGAACGAGTTCAATATCCAATGAGTATAATCAGTGGATTCGCACCCCCTCGTCTCTGCGCTTCGCGCTTGTGTAACGAGAACCGTCCGCACGACGAGGGCAGTACACATATTGGCATTGGATTCGCGCAGGTTCAGCGCAAGGCGGTTCGATTGCAAATGAAGCCTCAGCCGCACATCCCATGCGCCCATCGCTCTGGTACTTGGAAAATTAGTGGCTTTACATTTGCGCTTCGCGGTAATTGTGATCCGTTCCGGTGGTAATTTCTACTTTACTTCGCCCGGATCATTATCGAGCCGACTACGTTGCGTTAGCGGGGTTCCGCCCTCAACGTTAACAAACAGCCGCGAGAAGGGGATGGAAATTCACCGATCAACGTCGAGTGCCATATCGAATATCGTCCGGATATAACTCACCGGATGGCGCATCAATCAAACGACGGACGAGCGGCGCAAATTAAAGCGAGACAACGTATTCATTACCGGCGCCTAAACTCGATATTCGCCTCGTCGCAATTCTCGGTTCGCAATTCGAGAAACCAAAATGCGAAAATACCGCATATATTTCGGGTAAAAAATTCCGCGGGAGATTAAATACATTTTTGATAAACTTTTTCAGTGAATTGTAATACGAGATTGTAATGTGATATATTTTCGGGAATTGTCCTCTCTTGATAATATAAATTCTACCTTTTCATTTGGCTCAATGATTATGTGTCGATGTGTTGGATACAAACATTTGTGTGGCGCAAACGCTTTTACTGTTGGTGAAAATCACATCCCAAAAGTGTCAAACATTTTTCTGTGCCACAAGCAGGAATTGTATTTTTTGCCATTCTTACAACTTTACTATTCGTTACCTCCAAACATAAAAATCTCGCTCTAGCCCAAAATCAATTATCGACGGAACAGCCAGAATATCCCCGAGTTGATCAGGGTATCCCCGATGGTACGGTGATTGCTTGGGGGTCGCTCGTCGATGTGCAACCGAGCCGAGGGTAATCGCATGAACGACACTTTGCGTTATCGCGCCGAGTTGGCCTGCGTGTCACCCCTTCGTTCATTGTTTGCCCAAGACCCGTTAAGTTCGTTCTATCTCCCCCTACCCCAATCCCAGGGTCCTCCAATACGAGGGAAAATTTACACAAGGGGAGGGGGTGGCAGGGGGCAGAAGGTATACGACACACATGCGAGGGATCGACATAAAGATGGGTCATCCAGCTCTTTCCGGGCCAACAGTTGTGATCGAGCACACGCGTTGGCCAAGTGTCGGCCCGGGAGAAAAAATACGCGAGGGGGGGAAAAAAAGACATAAACGCCAGGGCGAAGCGCAACGAAGACGAGGAGAGGCGGGTGGACGGGACAGCGATGTGCACAGACGGATATACAGAAGGAGTGTGTTGTGTCCTTCCGGCGCACATGCGCGGTCGTCCCTCACCTCCCCCCCCCCCTCCCTCCCACCTCACCCCCGCGCTGGGCGGGCGGGGGCGAACACCTGCAGCGAAGAGGAAGGTGAAGCGAGGAACTCCAGCAGTGGTCGGCATTGCTCCGGCTGCGCCGGGACGACGCCGATTATTTGAGACTTGCGCGCGCGCGCGCGCTCCGCTCGCTTCGCTCGCTCGCGGCTTCGGGGGTTTTAAAGCGCCGTTTTAACCGGTGGCCAGCACGCTCGGGTTCAGTTGACGCCGCGCGCTCGTGCTCGTCGCAGCGACACCCGAACGAACGGACGGCGACGACGACACCATAAGGAGGAACGCGGTGCGCGCTCGACGACCCGGACGACACTCGACGAGGACGCATGGCCGGACGTGTGACCACAGTTGCACAGGTGAGATAGTTAGTAAACATCGCGAGCAACTCCCTCGCGCCGCTTAACACGTGCTACGCGCGCAGCACTGCTCACCCGAGGCGCGGAGCCTCGTTCAAGGTCGCGTCGCCTTATCGCGCGCTTTGGGTTTGTACAGTTGTTTTTAGTGCGCTCGCGTCAATAGACAAAGATAAGTCGGTGGCATTAGGACGTTTGCGAATGCACGGTTTTTTATCTTGTCAACGTTGGATTCGTTTTTCGTGATGATTGGAATGTTTGGGATTCACGTAAGATTCGGGAGATTGGAACGTAAGACACGTGAGTGTCTTAAAATGGTTTGTACGTAAATGGTTTGTTTGTGTCATGATTTGCAAGCTTGAAATTTAGGAATGATTTCGAGATTTGAATTCAGACACTTGAGAATTGAGAGATTGTCGTTGACTGCGGTTTCAACAATTTTGGTGCCAAGAAAATAAACACGGTTCGTCAACTTTTTTTTCTGACATCATTGCATTTGTTTTGGGTGACCAACTGAGTGGCTGAGATTTTTTTTTTAATTTGGGTCAAGGGGAGTGTAAATAGAAAACTGATACTGCATATTTTTTTATTGATGAAAAGTTCATCGAATGGTTAAAATTATCTTATTGCCATTTGAAGAGATTTGGTATTCAATATGGAAAAAGAATTGCTGTTTACCATACCAACTGCGACGAGAGTGAGAAGAGTCTTGCGAGAAAAATGTTAAGCTGGACTCGTTTGGTCGCTCGCAATCGCCGATGCATAACCACGTGTCATCTGCGGGATAACGAAAAAAATGTGCGGGCGGTTGCGTCACGAGGATGTCTTTTTTTTCTTTCCGCGCGTTACGCGTCGATTCCGAGATTCTAGGGTATAAAGGAGGACGCGTCCATGGACTTGTTTTTTTCCCGTCAGCGCAGGATTCCAATCAGTGTGCACGCGTAGAAAAAAAATCTTTTGAATCCTTTGACGCCGGTTATCGGCCGACTTTTTTTTTCTCTCGTTGATTCCGCAATCGGAAAAATGCTGCGCGTTATGCAACCGGGAAATATAAACATAAAATTTGTGGCAACGCGGAAAACGAGAACCGGTGAATAACTCTGCTACTAGACGAACTTATCAGCGAACTGCGTACATGGCTTTTCAGAAAATACTAAAACTTTTAAAGCTGTTCATGAACCTTGAGTTTTTTTCAAATCCTCTTTGTAATAAAATAGAGATTGTCGGTAAAAACAACAAAAATTAAAGGAAGAAAAATTAATTATAAGCCCTGTAATTTAAAAAAACACCGCACTCGACGTTGAAAGAACAATTCACGTTTTTCGCCTCACGATTATGCAATACGAGCTGGGTTATTAAATACTGAAAATCAGAGAATTATATTAAAACCCTGGGGCACATTGCAAAATAATAATGAGAACTAAGCTGAAATCGAGTACTCATACTAATATTAAAGTTTTACTTAAAGAAAAAACTCCATTCGGAATTAACTGAATTCATTTTTATTTCTGCTCTACACGATAAATTACCCAAGTTCTTTTATTGCAGTGAGGATATTAGTAAGGCGATAAATTTACGGCCTATCTGGATTTTCGTAATTACCGAGTAATTGGCAGATTTTGGTGCAACCAGTAAGTCGCTGCGGACGGGAAAACAGCGGGGGTGTCGGGCAGCAATGTCGCGGGCACACGCACAGCGAATCGAGTGAACGTGTATATATATGTATATCTATATGACGGTGGTCCCGAGACCGCGTACTCCACCGCGGTACAATTGAAAAGGTCCTTACGCCACTCGCGTGACAATCTCGTAATTGGATGGCAAGCGTGGTTAACATCAATTTTATTACTTCACGAGAAACTGAACTGGTGTAGGTACTCGTTGTTTCAACGCTGGACCACGCGCGTTCTTCCGTAATAGGTTCAGTATTCCACATGTAATAAGTTTATTAGCATCAAATCTACACGCGTCTCAATTTACGAGTGAGATCTTACACCATGCCAGAAAATACACAAACAGAATAATGTTCGAAGGCGTGGTCAGTTATTAAATGACGATTATGAATAATTAGAGAGTAGCTTCATAGTCATAATTACAACAGGTACATTGCAACTTTATTTAGTTGAAACTATTGAGCTGATTTAACTGCAATTAATCAAAATAAAAATAAGATTATGATATACAAGTACAACCTGAATTCTATATAGACAAAAAAATGTGACATCGTTGATTTGAGATACAGAAAAAATGCACTCTCCTCACTGTTTCGTATTGTTTTTATCAAGTTCGAAAATTTCGTAACATTTGCCGATCGAAACATCCACAAGGTCCACCTTGTATCGAATCCCGAGTATGCGGATGAAAAATAATACAAAAATACATGGCCCGCAGGGCCTAACGGTATCGCGAACCGCCGGAACGAGTTTCTCATGCTAATTTATTTTGCTCACCTCGCCGGAAGATATTTATATATACTTTTTTTTCCCCGAATTCGGTGTCCCTTTCTGCGCGAGGCTTTTTGGTCGTTAAATTTTATCTGGATACTCGAGGGATCAACGGTACTTGAATTTACTAAATATACCACCGGTAAAATACTGCTTCGTGTACACCAATGCGGAGACTCGAAAAGGGACTCCAGGCAGGTCAAAGGCACGAAAATTACATTTTTTATAACTCCTGCTGCGCTGAAAAAGTCGCTGCATCACGAGAGTTCGTCTTTTGAGAATAAAAACAAAAGTTTACCGCCCTCCCGCACTAATTTAATTAGCCGGCAAAAGCATTTTATATATTTTTTCACTTTTCATCTTTGCCCGTTGAATTTAGGGGTTGTCGATCAATCAAATTAACTTCGGGAAGTCTTGATCGCTGTTGGATAATAAACTGCGCAGACCCGAGCGATTTTTTAATTGTTTCTGTCGTTTCTGAAGTATCGATTGAAAAATTCAATTAAGTCCGAAAGAATTTTTTTGTTTTACGGTACCTCACAATTTTCCATGGATAACATAATTGTTGATCGGATCCTGATTCTGCATGAATTCTGAATTCAGAAACAAAACCTGATGAGTCCAATGCAGCAACCAAGCCAGAAAAAATTACTTTCGTATACGGTTTCACTTTTACTCATTTCATATTCCAAGACGACTGATAATACCAAAGTACGTGATAAACATTATTGCAACTAAAGGAGTTTCTCACGGCTGGCTTAAAGCTGACACCTTTTACGCCTCCAGTGAGCGCTGCCCAAATCTAGTAACCAACACCAGACCACAGTTCAATACAGTAACAGCCAGAGGTTGGCAGACATCACTGGACCAAAACACCAGCGGTCGTCGTCGACCGTACCATGTACATAATTTTACGCAAAGCGCATTATTCAAATCCACCCAAAGCGCCGGCTCTCGGTGTTTTATTTTTCAATAACTCGCGCTCGCGCTAGCAAACTGCGCCGCATCGCCGGGGATATATTTCAAAGCATCGGAGAAACGTGAATTTCAATCGACGAATATTTGCATCGTGTACCGCGCGCGCGCGCGCGAAAATCCTTCGTGTGCTCAATTCCCAATTTGCTTTCTGGCACGGGACTCCTCGCTGCCTCGCCGCGCGTTTTATCCTCGACATATCCACGAGAGCGACGACGCGCGCGCGCGCGACAATCCATGAATAGGAAAAGTGACGGCAAGGGTGTATGCGAGTTGGCAGTGCAGAGAGCGCGCGTTGCCTCGGCCAACCCCGCGCAGTTCCCGCCGAGTACTCCGACGGTTTCTCCCCGCGTTACTCTCCCCGAGCCCTCGACGTGTGGGCAACTTTATGATTGGAAAAACGTGAGGTCACGGGGTAAGGCGACCAACTTTTTCCATTAGCCGTCGCTGAGAGTCGCCGCCGCGCCGATCGTCAGTGCTTTCCCATCGCTCGCGCGACTCCTCTCCGCGACTCCGCGTGAGCGAAGTGGAGCAGAGCGCGAAGTTCCTCGGGCCCGACTCCACCCGCTGAATCTAGCCCCCCCCCCCCCTCCCCCGCGGAATTGCGTTACGGCGATTAAGGTCATACGTGCGCTTTAAAGCTTTCCGGTCTTTTCTAACCTACTCGGGTACTTCGATTCCGAGTCCGCCGCTCGTTCGGTAAGGCAGTTCGACGCACATGTCGATAAGTAGATGTAGCTTTGCCGCTCCTTTCGGGGGTTTGAATCGGGGATGGGCTTTCTGTTGGCCCTTTGAATTCTTTTTTCTATTTGGTCCAGAAGACCAAATTGCAAACAGCGAAATGTCGGAAAGCTAAATTTCGTGTAATTGTTAGCAAATGATTTCGTATTTCATTCGGGGCAATTAAATGCTATTTGGGTCAACTCACATTTATTAATGATAAATGAATATTTATTTTGCGATAATTAACCAGAGAATTATCAATAGTCGGCAAACTCTTTGTTGAATTTATAACAATGAGGTATTCAATACGCGAGGTCGAGCTCTAAACGAGAAACAATTTTGCTCGCGCTCGCATCCACAGACAAGAAATGCAAACCACCGTTGTAAAATAAAATGGAAAAAATATTCCGTAAGCAAAGTTTTTTCATTAGAAAACTTGAGCAGCAATTTGAGAGTGGCTGAAAAAAAGTCCACCGGGAAAAGTAGGAAAAGTGGCGCAGCGCCTCGGTGTTAGCGGATCCGCGTGACGTCCTAAGGAGGTTTTAATACTTTTATTCTTTTATAAATACTTGGACAGCGAAAATGCGTAGACCGATTTTCGCCACGAGCCGTCGGGGAATAATCGAAAGAAGGTGCAGGAAATAAATAATTTTCTAGAACTGTCAAAGAGTATTAAAAAAAAAATCTATCGACTGGATCAGTCCGTCAAGGCGGAGGGTATATAACGTTGCAATTAAAGCGAGCTTGACGATCGGATACTTTTCTCGGCTGCCGGGTAAAGTATCCGAAGGGCAGACGATATATAGTCACAACAAGGGCGGGAAAATACCTGGTTTTTCATCCCAGTTGTGAAGGATTAACGACGCAATATTTCACCTGCCCCAGTGCGGACGACGCGGAGCGCCAGGACGTTCCTCCCTCCGGTTACATAATTATAACTGACGGTTGAGGCGCTGGAACGCCAACGGGAGGTGGTTGGAAAATGAAAAGTTGCAGCGTAGAAAAAATATGACGTTCCGACTGTATTTTCTTTTCCTTCCCTTTCCTCGTTTACATTCTGTCGGACATATATAGATTCGTATTAAAAATAGGTTGACAGTTAAGGCATATTTATCCTACACATTCCGACTGTATTTTCTTCACCTTCTCTTTCGTCCCGTTCACATTCTTTCGGACATGTAGATTCGTATTAAAAATAGGTTGACAGTTTTACGGTGTATTTTATCCTATACATTCACGGTGAGATATCGTCCCGGTGATTTGTCGTCCGATATATAGTATTCAATAACGAAGTATATCGTGTCAGGTACTACTAATTGATTCATTAATTAGCAGCGCGCTTTCGATAAACTCTCATCGTCTGCTTCTGTGTTCGATTCGATTGTATTTAAAACTAGATATATTTACATGTCAAGCCGATGTCTGTACGTATAGGCTGAAAAAAAAATTACGTAATCTTATATTACTTCTTGAGATGATCGCATCTTTTTTTTTTTTGCGAAATTGATTCTTCGTGTCAAGAATGTCTCAAGTGGCCCGCGGCTTCAGCCCTCGCGCTGATGTCGCTGCCGCTGACGCGAGCGAAACTTTCGTGGCCTTAATTAACGACGACGGCCTCGTCCGCGAAAATTATTTGTATCTCTTGGCGAACGTTGGGCGTTGTTTTTTGCTCGCAAGAAAAACAAAATAGTCCTCGTCGGCAAATGTTATTGCGCCGCTACTCAACGTGTTTACTGACGTGTTAAAGAGACTCGGGTTGACCCACTCCACCCGATGAAATGAGACTTGTCGGCAAAGCCAACGCGAAATGCGCTTTAACGTCAAGTTTCGAGAAAGAAAACAACTATTTTCTTACGCTCTGTAAACGGTAATTTACATTCTTCTTGGAGAACTCGCGACCTCGAGCCTTCGATATAGAACATGTTTTGAGTCAGACAAAGACGACGTTAAAATAAAATTTATTAAAATATTTTGCAAACCTTTTTTTCCACTAAAAAACTGATTTGTCTTGGGAAAGTTTGATATTTAAGGGTCCAAGGATCCTGAAATAACTCAACGCGGCTGCGGGATCAAAAATAAAAAATTCCGATACACATTCGAGTGTAAAATTTCCCAAAAATAATTCCTTCTTCCACACGACGTGAATGATAAAATCCCTCGAGTGTTCCGCATCGAAATATCCCCGACGAAAAATATCCTACATTCGTCACGAAGCAGTAAAAATCTTTTCACGTTCCACGCGGCAGGAACATTTTTCCCGGCTCTGAATATCCGTCCGGGTCAAAATGGCTTTTTAAATCATTCCAACTTTGTATCGCGTTCTAACTTAAGCGCCGTTTGTCCCGTCGACCCAGCTTCGAAGTCGTGCGGCGAACAAAGCGAGTCAGTCGCGTACAGACAGCGAAAAGCGCTCGAAGCAATAAAAAAGACGGTTATTCCGAGCGATAAGAGTCCAGCTGCATCGAACCACCTTCCATACGAATGCGAATAAAAAGTATCCAGGTTGTTGGATTACAGCGCAGGCGCTTCGGACTCTACGACACGTGTCAGTCGCAAGCAGCAATAGCAGCAGCAAGGTCAGTGCTCTCTCGGCGTGGAACAAGAGTGCGTCCCCGAGTTTCCCGGTGACGAGTCGCCGTCCCGTCGTTAAATCACAATGAGTCGCGTGGTCGAGCTTATCGATTGCCCGAGTCTTGCGCGGGAAAACCTACATTACGTTACGAACTTTGTACTCGCGATTATTCCAAAGGCACTTGTGTCATTTCTCGTAAAACTCAACACTAGTATCGTAGCCATTCCAAACGCTACGCAAAAGTTCGTTGACCTCCTTTGACGACAAATCCATCGATCTGTCTTCTTATCTCAGACCGGACGAGAAAGTCAATGATCGGCACCTCATTGATCCTGAGTTCGCTGTCCTTTCCGTCCTCGTCAACCTGCTCAAGAGCGATGTCATAGCTTGGCCCGTCGATCGTTCTTCTTATCTCGGAGCCGACGAAGATAGTGCGCGACTCCCTCAAGCAACGTCGTTGGCCTTCTCAATGATCGGAGCCTCATTGGTCCTGAGTTCGCTGTCCTTACCGTTCTCGTCGACCTGCTTAAGAGCTATGTCATAGCTAGCCCTTCGATTATTCTTCCGTCGTCCCAGGCAGGTGGTGAAGCACGTGTCGCCCAATCCAAACTTCTCGCCGTCCTCCAGAGTCTCCGGCATCGGTTGACCCGCCGTTTCCGGCAGATAAAGCGACAGGAAACCCGAAAGCAGCGCGATGAGCCCGAAGGTCGTGGCGGGCACTCTTGGATTCAAAAAATCCAGGAGCATTATCAGCGGCGTCAAGGCGCCACTGAGACGGGCGCACATGGAGCCGATACCAAGAGCCGTGTTTCTCAGCACCGTGGGAAACAGCTCGGCCGTGTAATTGTAGATAACGGCGAAGCTGATAGCGATGCAGGATTTGCCGAACAGGGCGATTACGACAATGGCCGTTTTGGCGGATTCCATGCCGGGCGGGAAGGACGTTGCGCCGATGCAGCAGATGCCGCCGATGAGCATGAAGGTGCTGACGAGGCAACGACGACCAACCCTATCCATGGTCAGGGTGGCGAACACGTAGCTGGGCACCTCAACGAGACCGCTGAGGAAGAGCATGAGATAGGGATTGCCGTCGATGAGGCTTCCGCTGCTGAGCGACAGACCATAGTACACGATGGAGTTGGCGAACCAGTTGAGACAGACGTTGAGAGATTTCTTCCGCAAGTTCGGCGTCTTGAAGAGGTCGCCCGCGCTGTAGGATCCGGTGTCCTGGCGGGAGGCCTGACGGGCCTTGTTCCGCGAAACGTACTTGGCCTTGTCCAATTCAACATCACTCTTGTTCATCTTCAAGGCCCGTTGCACTATTTCCACGGCCTCGAGGGCACGACCCTGGGCCCAAAGCCACCTGGGCGACTCGTCCATGAGCCACCAGTGTCCTATGAGGAGGCCCCCGTGAAGACCGTATACGATCTGCAGCCACATGCGATCCTTGATGACGGCGCCCCAGGCGGCGACAACCATGAAGCCGCAGGCAAACGCCAACTGGAACATCATCCCGCAAACAGTCCTCTTGGAAGGTCCAACCAGTTCCATCGTCAGCACGAATCCAGTTATGTAAGCACCGGCCGAGCCGAAGACACCGTACAGGAATCTAACCACCAGGAAGCTGTAGAACTCCGGGACAAAGGCGACCAGGACACCGAGGACGAGTTGCGCGGTCGCCGAGACGCAGAAGATTATCTTGCGGCCGTAGGTGTCGGCCATGGTGCCGAGGGTGACGGCACCGGCGAACACGCCGAACATGTAGGACGACTGGGCTACGGCTTTCATCCATCGACGCGAACAGACGAAGTTCCATTCCATGCCACGCGACGACTCGTAGTAGGTCGTGTCGTAGATCCACTCGGTGCACTCCTTGGTGACGTTGTCCTTGAAATCCACATAGCTACACTCGTCCAGGCTCATGGGTATGTCAAGCGGGACCGTGGAACCGTTTATCGCCAACGCGGGCGCCTCATTAGCACCTGGTACCTGGTGCCACGTGAGTTGATAGTCCGGATTTGGCTGATCGAGGGCATCGCGAAGACCCGGCACGACGCATTTGTGACTCGGCACAGCCGCGACCGTCAGCAGGGTCAACATGTGCAGACCCGCGGTCAGACCGGCCACGATGTGGAGGGAATACTGCCAGCCCTGGTAGCGCCCGAATTCACCGAGATGCGCCATCATCTCCTCAAGATCCGTGTCGACACTCGCCATCTCGTCTGTTGTTGCCCACAGACACTACGAATAGTCCAACGCGAACGATCTACCGAACAGTGCACCTTTCACTCGAGAGTTCGCAATTCCTGCGCCGAACGTGTCTCTCGTCTTCAGCCGGCAACTGGATTCGACGGACTGCGACTGAGGCCGACGCGGCGATAGGTTTTACCGCGGCGCGGCGGACACGTTGACGCGCTATCGCTCGCTAATCGAATAAAGCCTGGAGCACGGAGCGCGTGCTGTCAGACTGGGAGACTAGCGACGTAGCCGCAGGCGATGATCCGGGCTCTGCGTTCGCCGCAGAGGTGAAGGAGGTGTGTCTGATGCTCGCGTTGATGACGTTTTTTTTATTTTTTCCCGCTTCGCGGCTGAAGACGTAAAAAGTGCTCTTTGATGACTTTTTTCAAAATGCTTCTCCGCTTCGAGGTTACAAACGTTCTCCGAGGGAGACACCGCGATTGTGGAAGGCGATGCGGATGACTGTGGGTTGGCGACCTCGTCAGCGTCGAACCGAATACTGGCAACGACTGGCCAAGTGAATCAGCCGCGAATGCGTCGGCTCTTTATCTTCCTCTTCGTTTTCGTTTTTTTTCCGCTTCCCCAGTCCAAACGCCCACGCGCGCGGTGTATACACAACGTCGGGCCACGTACGGTAGTCCCACGCTTTCTCGCTTCTTCTGCGTCTGGCCTCCTCGTCTCCCTCTCGGCGAAGCCGCCGCGGCGTCTGTTTCTTGCTGCTAACGTGTGCCCGCGCGCCTCCCGCGTGGTCCGCGTCACGCGCCGCAACGACAAATGTTCTATTTTCTCGTCGACCCGCGAACCGAGACGGCGACGACGACGACGATGCCGCGAGATTTCGACTCTGCAGCTCTCTGTACCTTCAGGCAGCCTCCACGTTGGAATTTCCACGAGTCGAGATGGAAGCGCGCGGTAAATAACGACACGGGGAGTTTGCGCTTCGGGGAAAATGATCAACCCTGTCGATTTCTCGGTCCTCCTGGTCCCCTGCAAACATCAAGAGACGTGGTGTTTGAGTTCGGTGAACACGGTAGAAGAGACACGAGACGTCATAGGAAATAGGGAATGTCGATGGAAATGCTTCGCCTGGGAATCGTGATTGATAGTTCGATAGTTGGGTTGAAAAAAAGAAAGAATTGAATCAATTTTTTCGGTAGAAAAATGCGACAGATTCTTTATTAAATTTTTGGGAATTTGAGAATATGTTAAGAAATGTTCACGTTGAGAAGTGCAGCTGAATATTTCAGAATTTACAGTGAAGTATTTACAGAAAAAATGAAACTGCAATGAAATTATTATTTTTTATTTTAAATATTATATTATTCTCAAATGTCTAAAACGTTTTATGTGATGGTTTCTGCACTTTAAGGGGGGGGTAGGGTATTTTCAGCGAAAAAAAGGCATAAATTTGAGAATTTTTTGTGGCGATATAAATAGTGATAATCAATTAAATCTTTTTCCACATAATAGTGGCACATTTCAAGAATATTCTGTAAAATTTTTATGGAAAAAAATAAATAATCAAGTGATCGGCAGAGAATCTCCGGAGGCGTCTCGAAAAAAAGTTGATTTGCGGTGCACACGATTTCTCGAAGTAGGATTGCCCGAATCCAAAAATTCAAACGGCATTTATTAGAGGAGATGTTTCTCGAGGTAACGCCGAAGAGTTTTTTTTTTTTTTACCATTTTTGAATTTTTGGCATCACTTTGAAGTCAAAAACGCGATTTTTGCTGGAAAAATCAGCCTATTTGTTATTGTAAAATTGATAATTTTAATAAAAATCGAAAAACGCCTTCGGCGTTACCTGACGAATTATATGGAGAAGCACTGTGCCAAATTTCAGAACGATCGGCCAATTAGTTTTTGAGTAATCGTGTGCACCGACTTTTAAAATGATGATTTTCAGGAGAACGCTTTAAAGTCGCGCTCGGGCCGGGCGGTACAGCAATCCGCGAGTATAAAAATATTTATAACGTCGCCAATTTTGCTCCGATTGACTTGAAAATTTGACACAATATTCTTGAGGTATTATGCATTCAGTAAAAAATATAAAATAAAAATGCAAAAAAAAAAATTTTAATACCCTACCCCCCCCTTAAACATGGGTTGAACTGTACTCGATTGATACGTTGTCGCCTTCAGTCGCCGACTCTCGGTCGACGTTTCTTATCAATATCAACTCAACATTGCCACTGGAATTCAATTTGCGATGGTTTCGAAAACTACTCTATCGTTTGAGGAGCTGAAGTGTTTACAGGAGATTGCGTGAAATCTTGAGTGTACAGAGATAGGAGAAACGATTGTTTAGCAGAAAAAAACAAGGTAGTTTATACGTGCCACTTTAGTGAGAGACAGGATCGGCGCCAGCCAAGTACATAAACTCGCAGGCACCGATCGGAGACCGTCGACGGCTCGTTTGAAAGTGAAATTTACCGTCTCTATTTTTGAGGCTCTTGCGATTATCGAGACAAGCAAATATTTTTTTTATACAGCTGCGCATAATGATTTCTCGATACATAATCATGCCAACCACGACTCTATACTTAAGAGCCTTTAATTCGCTGTCGTCGCGATAAATTGATGCTCGAACGCGTCAATGTACTTACTATACGTGCGCACGTAATTCGAGAATACATCAGGTATTCATCGATGAAGATAGGAAGTTGAGAAAAAAATTAATTGTTCTGCGCATAGGTCAACTGATTAATGTTACGAGGAAACTTCTTGCAATGTTCATTATCGGCTATCAATAATGATAAAAAATCCTTGAACAGGCAAAAACAATGTTTGCAGCGATGCAAACGCGATATAAGAGTGCGGCTGAATTTCTGCAGTTATTGTGCACTCCAACATGAATAAATATTAAAGACTTTATTGCAACTAAACAAAAAATGTATTGCCTGGTTATCTATATTTTATATTAAGAAATGCTGATTATTTGACAACATTTGTACACAAAGTGACAACAGCTGTCGGCAGTGAATCACTTCAACGCATTTTCTCCTTTTGTATTCATTGAGAATTATTAAAATTATTAATGTATCCATTACGCCGACATTATTAATGCAGGCAATAATTCATCCGACCGAAAATTGATTAATGAGTCAACAACTCGTAAATCCACTGAACAACGCGTACCCAAGTGTAAAAAAAAACGTTTTTACGCAAAAGCGTAAAATTTGTGCAGCTTATTTTAATCGTGCCTATATCGTTTAGAGCGCCCCAGAAAAGCTCAATTTGATAAACACATGTTGCGCTGACGCGCGTTATCTCAATGTAGCCCGTTCCCCTTGGAAACTTTACCTTATTTGACCTCCATGCAGACCCGTTGGTCAAAGCATATAATACTGACGTTAAAATATCTGCGTAAAAAAAAACCGACTCAGCCTTACATGCATCTTCGTCATTGTTAAAAATTTGATAACCCTCAGCAACAACAGCGGCAACATTAGTGAAATGAACTATGAGCAAAATATGTTAGTTTCGACGCCAGACTGGAACGAAGAAGATGGATCCATGCTTATGTATTTTTATACACAGATATTATATTATATACACATACATATAAATTCACTTATGTACAAGTTAGGTCTACATTTATGTACGCCAAGGCGCTCGCACTGCACTAGGTTTATCGCTCTTTGATAGTGTCCAATACACGTTTCTCACTACTTTTGTAGTCAACACAAGTGAGATAGAATGAAAAAGACTGATACGTCTTGGGAGCCAGAGAGACAGAGAGAGAACGACGAACGCGAACGAATAGAAAAAGCAATATCATCAGGGAACAGCTGCTTCCGCTCAGTAATCGCCAACACCATAAGACGCCGGAGCGTTTTACTTTCCTCCTTCGAGCTACGTCATGCATTATTGAAATAATACTTTTACGAATTTCTCATAAAACCCGATACCGATGAATATTTTATCTCGATTTTTACTGCATCGATACGCGTACTATTGGCGATAAGTTTATTTTTACAATCGGAAATAGCCGCGGAAAGCGATAGTGAAACTCACAGTTGCGAAATATTTAACCCTGCTGTTCCACTTGAGCACACATTATACATTTGATTCGTTTCATAATGGCACAATCTGATAATGATAACGGAATATTGTTTTCCCGCGCGGATGGTGGAAATTTTGTAGAAACTTTTGAAAGTCTCGCGATCAGCACGTGAATTTAACAAAAACTTTTAGAAACTCTGTGATCAAAAACGAGAAATCGTAAGATCTGGCTGTGAGAATGAGCAGACTAAAAATGTCGTATTTAACGTCAGTGATTTTCTCTTCTGAGCAAATTGATGTTAAACAATATTAACAGGATTTATCTCACAAGAATTTAACGTAAGTGACATAAAAAGTAACTTTGAATACAAATTTATTTGGGAATAACACTGAACAAATAGCGGAGATTAAATTCTCAGCTTGCAAAATATCTATCCACCTTCACAGAAAAATATATTTTATCGTTAAATGGATACCGTTAATACATTTTGTTTTTTGTAAACTCGTAACTTGTGTGTTTCTCCGGTGATAAGCGCGGTTAATGGATAAATCCAATAAAGCGAAACGGGATTTCGTTGTACTGGCACGTCTGACACTGACTTACATTATTCTCGGTGGAAGCGCGAGGCCAAACTGCCGGACAAGTCGATCGACGATGTCGACTGGTAGCCCGCGGTTCGGCACGTGCGGTGGTAGTGGTGGATGTATGACAAACATGCAGCGGGAGGTAACGCTGCGCTTCCAAATCGAATCAATCATCGCGCGGCATCAGTCGCTTTGTCGATGTCTTCGGCTTCCATCTCCTTCCCACCTTGTAACCCACTGTAAAATAACGACACAAAAATTTGAGTGGTGTATTTTAATTGTATAAAAAACATTCGTCAAATTAAAAACTAAAACGAAACATATAAAAAAATCGACAATTTTTTTTCCATACTTCCAGTGATAATATTTTCAAACGACGGTACTATTTATTAAAATAAAACCAAACATGACTAAAAAAATCGCTTCTTTTCATTTCAATTTTATTCCAATAAACGACATTTATTTCATTTGAAAAAAGTTATGTCGGAGCTATTGGAAAAAAATATGCCATTCACATCAGTAATTTTTTTTCCTCCGTGAAGCATTCGCTATATAGAATTATCGGATAGGCGGGTATAGTGTGCGATTTCAGCGGAATTTTTGGCACCGCGCGACCACCAGCTGCTCGCGTATCGATAACGCTGTCTCGTTTCGTTACACGGTTTCATTTCGTTGTGCGAATCTCCTGGTGCGTCGATTGTGCGCTTATGCTCACGATTAGCAAGTCTGGCACTCGGTGCGACCGCACGAGTGACGACGACGTGTCGTCTCACGCGTGAAAAAAAAAAAAAAATACTCACGTATTTGCAAAAGCATCGTCATCTTCGCCACAAAGAACTGGTTGTATTGCAGTTGCGGTGGTCTCGAGTCTCGATTCGCGATTCCTTTCCCCGTTCATTCGTCCGGCAGTCGTCAGCCGACCGCGAACGATAGTAACACACGATATTCCGCACGTGCGCCACGCTTGACCTCAGACCGCGCGCGCTCGTGCGCGCTCCTTTGGCGTCTCGCAATTTCGGACGTTTGTCTCTAATTAATGCGAGACGCTGCAGATCGCGCAGGCAAATGCGCACGGCACTGGGCTTCCGTTTCGTCCGATCGTTCCGGCCTTGAACGCGTATCGAGTTTCTTCTCCTCTCGAGCTTCGTCGCGTCGATCCGCCGGTAAATTGCCGCAGGGCGCTGCGCGACGGATCCATAGATGCAGACGGGAAAGCGTCACCCTTTGAAATATGGTTACGATGAAAGGTGGAGCCAATGCGATTGACACGTGCAACGAGATTATCCGCGCGGCGCAATCGATTGTGCACGGGGAATGATTGACCTGATTTGAACCTCGCGGATTTCGTTGTCGCAATATTTATTTATGCGCGTATTTTATATTTAATATTGATAGATTGAGCTCGAAAATATTGTGTCGATGGTTGAGAGAACGGGAAGGAAGTCAAATGGTGCGTGTAGTCGTGAATTGCAGCATTGTATAGGTTTTACTATTTTTATTCGCGAGAACAGTTTTATGCTTTTTAATGCGTTAGTCAAAGTTTTTGCTTTTTTGGAACTATTTAATCGGGGAAAATAATGTGGTCTCACATAAAAACTCGAAGTAAACGAAATTTTGGATCACTCGTCACAATTTGAGAATTCGTACGGCCAGAGATAATCACAAATTTTACGCCGACTTAAAATGTGCCTGACTTTTTCTTGAAATATAAAAAAAAAAACTCCTAGAAGGAAAAATACGAAAAACCTACTTTGTTGCATCACATTCCATTCAAAGCACTTGGAATGTCGAAACTTTGTTGAAAAATCATTTATTTACAAAAGTCGATCGAAACGCTAAAAAAAATAGTGTTCTAGACATTCGACATCTATTGATCGCCCGAAACGGCGTCTGGGTACAGATACCCGAGCCGAGTTGAGGTCATAGAATCACGAAAGAAATCTGGAGCACGAGGGCCAATGAGATGGAAACCGATGGAAGTAGACGCAACAAAAAAAAATTAACGAAATCAACTCTCGCGCTCTGGTCCGGATTAGCGTTTGTCAGGAATTGTATTCTCCAAACTCGGTCAATTCAATATAACGCCCGCCCGGGACGTGTTTAACTTTGTTTTCACGCGGCCGAATAGCGTAATACGATATTCCATCGCGCGTGACTAAATGGTCCAATCAATTCGAAAACTTCGCCTCATCGGCGACTACAAAACAGACCTTGAGCCACCGCTGAGCCGTTTCCTACGGACAATAACGAGCATAAATATTACGCCACTGGTTATAAACCGCCGGAATCGCGTGCAAATTGCAACTGATAATCACCGTTGTATGGATTAAGGTCGCTCGGCTGCGTTGCAATAAATACAACTCGCCGCTCCGGACACCGGACGCGATCATTAAAAAAACGTCGATGAATCACGAATTATTGCGTGTGTGACGATAGTCGCGACGATTTTGCATAGCAAAAATGTATTTTTAACTTTGTCGGTATTTCCGATCCGTTCGAAACACGTTCGAACTTTATATAGGCGACTGAACGATTATTATCAACAGTTTTGTTTTTATTTACGATAGTTGCGAAGATTTTGCATAGTATTTGCGGCAAGACGTATTATTAATTTTGTATTTCCGATCCGATTAAAACTAGTTCAAACTTTATGGGCGACTCAATGGTTATTATTAACAGTTTTTTTTTAATCGTGAGACGTTTAATGGCTCGTCGAAGGCCAGCGACTGTCGAGAATCAAATCCTTTACGCAGTGATTTACGCGTGTACCGAGGCTACAATTTTCTTCGGGTACTCGTGACGAATTTACGAGTGCGCAAACTGTCAACTTTAAAGCAATTTTCATACTGGATAATCTCACGGCGAACGATGAATTAAATACTCTCGACACAACATGCGCTCCAATTTACAAACGTTTCAGCTACATCAATTTCATCGTCTTCGCGGAAAAGTAATTTAAGTTATAAGATTTTCCGTTTGCACGCAGCGACGAAAGAAAATTGGTTATCGTTGTGCAAAGACGCAGTTTTATCATTTCGCGGAATGTTTCACCGTCGAGTCTACGATAAAAAGTGTCCAGCAAGCTGATATTTCATGACTTGTTCGCCAAACGAGAGAAAGTCGCAATAAAACATTATTAAGATTACACAATAAAATCAACAAAAATATTATTCCATGCATGTTTAGAAAAAATTTGCAAAAAAAGTGTGCCAAATATTTCGTGTCTAAAAAAAGAGGAATCCACATCACTGCATCTCACTGCTGACCTACAATTCGACTTCAACCACAGACGCAGCCCGATCCCCGGGGTCACAAGTCTCACCAGATATTTCATCGGGTTCTGTCCGGGCCTGAAATCCTCGAGGCTCACGCACTTTGCCGTCACTCGTCTCTCTTGCATGTCGTGAAACGTGCTACGTTGCCGCGAAATAAATGCCGCTGGGCCATCGCGGGGGACACAACGACGACGACGACGACGACGCGTTTCAAGAGCCGGCGGTACAAAAGAGTATCTACTTTTTAATGAAAAGCGTCGAGCGTCGAGACGGCATTCTCTCGAGATGTCGTAAGCCGCACAGCGCGCTCGCGTTTGTCTCTCTTATTTTTCACTGTTGCAGCCAGCGCGCTCGTTTTCTCCGCGCCGGGGATATATACGGGGCGCCGAGAGCGACGAAAAATTGTTGCCTCGAGGGGGCCACGCGCAGTGTTTGCACTCGCAAATCTCCGTTTCGTCGTTCGTCCGCTCACAATTTTCCTCGCCTCCTCGCGGCAAGAATATTAAATTTCCCGAACGCGATATTACACTCTGCGTATATGGATATTTTGCTCGCCGGGGGAAAATTTAGCAAGGGTATAAAGTGCGTTGCACGAGCGTTAATGAGTCGTCCCACGCGCCGCCCGCGCGACCCTCGCCGCACGCTCGAAACCGCGGAAATATTGCATTCTGTGCGCGCGCCGCGCACGCCGATCGTTCGCTCGGTCTCTGTGTGTCTATTGGGCTGTTTAGAGCAGCGCACAGTATTTTCCACCCTCTCTCGGTTACCATCAAACTACCCCCCGACGAGAGTCCAACTACACGCTCGAATGATCCAATATGCTTAAGTGGATTTCGTCGGACCGTCCTAGAGCCTCCGGGGCACCCGGGTAATTTGCCCGGCGGACGCTTTTTTTATCCCCGATAGACGAGCGCTGCTGTCGTACCGCGATGTGGATCCTTGTCGCCCGTCGAGCGATGGCAATGCTGAGAGTAAGATTTAACAATGAATCGTGAGAATATAAAACGAAATAGAAGGCAATTTAAGAGAAACAATTTTTTTTATGTGGTCCATGCTAATTCTGACTAATCTATATTTTCGCGAATCAGTTTGTTTGTCTCCCAATAATTTTTTTGTATACTTATCATACTATACTAGATCATAAATCAAATTATTACGAATACGAATCCTGCTGAGATTCAAGAAAAATTGCTATGAAATTTAATAAGTTATAATACTATTGCTAAAACCAATTTTATTTATTTTTCATTCATTAATTCGGAAGATCGATGTTAAAAAATGTGGGTGCATTAATCGAGAATGTTTGTAAACTTTTCTATTTTCTTGTCAATCTGTACGTTGAACCAATAATGTATATCGAGAGCCTCGCCATGAGGTCGGGACAAGATAAATCACTTTTTGTCATAGCTATAGCTCATTTGCCGCGGTGAAAGTGTTGCCGTCGCCGCAAGTACCCGAGTCCTTTAGAGGTTGATAATGACCGAGTTATTCGCGGCTGAGCACGTGCTGGAACCCATAATGACAGGCGTTTATCTATAATATAAACCGAGCGCGGTGGTTTCTCCGTTGAACTTTCCTTTTGTCCGTGCGGTAGGGGAGTCACCGCGACGCAGATGACGATGAGTTAAGATTTAAGATCCATCGCCTTCCACGCTCCCAAGTTGGCTATCGCCGAGAACTGAAGTTACTCCGGGGTAGAAATTCCGCTGCGGTCTCTGATATCGTTGGATAATCTTGTAGTCGGGGAAAACTGGGAAACTGTAACATTTTCTCAATTAAATGAAACTTATGGAAGCAATGGACCTTCCAGAGATGAAATCGTGCTCTCTTCGAGAATCTGCCAGAAATTAGAAACTGCAGTTTGATTTTATTAATAAGAAAATACTTTTTGGGAATATATTTTACTTGGAGATTACGGATTATTATTCATTAAAGAGACACAACTTGAAGTTTTTATTGATTCAATGAAACAGGTGTATTGAATATTTTTTCATTAGCTCCAATGAAATGTATTCTTGTATATCAAAAAGATATTTCATTGAATCAATGAAATTTTGTATCTCGGTGTACCTCAATGTTGAACGACTGTAAAAAGAGCTTTAAGCTTCAGTTTAAGTGACGCAACTCTGTAATCCCTTTCGGTAATGATCAAAACAACAAGTTCCATCCACCCGGCCCTAGTGTAGCCTGCAGTTTATCAGCCATCGCGGGTCGCTTGACGACGTCATCGAGCAAGAAGTGACGACACGCGAGCGGCGGCAATCGCAAAAACAGAATACGATAGGCACGGTTGTCGCATCGGCTTATCAAGAGTTATGAAACTGCAGAGATTTAAGCTAGAGTTCAACGCAATTGTGAAACCTTTTAGTAATTAAAAAATCATTTCCATTCATCCGTCTCCGGAGTAGTCTGACGTCATCGTCGATAGGAGGAAATGACGAAAAGCGGGCGCCGGCAATCGCAAAAACAGAAATGCGGTGGTTACGGGTATCGCATCGGCTTATCACGAGATATGGAACTGCAGAGCTTTAAGCTTTAAGCTTTAAGCTTTAAGCTTTAGATTAACCTGGTGAAGCCGTCAAGAATCATGAATTCAAGAAATTTCTCGACAAGACAAGAAAAATCTTGTTTTAACCCACCTGTGAAACCATTTTGTAATAAAAAAATCATTTCCATTCGTCCGTCTTTGGAGCAGATCGCAGCAAACGACGACAAACGAGTGGCGGCAATCGCCAAAAGTGAATGCGGTAGCCACGGGTATCGCGTCGGCTTATCGCGAGTTATGGAACCGCAAGAGGGGGATGTTCGACTTACGTGAACCTACGTGCGAGCCGCTCGCCTTACCTCCTCTTCCGCACTCGTTATCCGATTATCCGATTTAGTTTACGAGCGTGTGGAGGCACCCGCGACGCTGAAGTGGGTGGCGGAGCGTGGATCCCTATGGCTACAAGTGAATAATGACTCTTACTGCACATTGCCACGTTGCATACGGACAACTGGTTTACCCGTTTACCCTGTGTTCCGCTATATACCAACACACCTATACGTATATTCCCTCGCGGTTCCTCTTGCTCGGTATCGGCCGGTTGATACTGACCTTACCCAATAAACGTCATCCACACTTTGATCTGAAAATAGTGGACTTTATCTTCGTTGACACGTGTCGAATTTTGCACACAGTTTTCGCACCAACCATTCGCGAGATTGTGGTCACTCGAGCATTGTCTTTTAAATAAAATACTTGTTTTAATCATTCCAATACAAATATCATTGCAATTAATTTAGCGTAGAGAAGAATCTAAGGAACGAGCATTAAATCAGACCTCAGGATGCTCAATATTAATGAGCAAATCTACAGGTCGTTTAGCGGCTAATTAATAACTCGATTTAACAACAACAAAAATTTACTTAAAAATTAATAAACTGGTACTAAAAGATACATTAATATGGCCTTAGTCATAATTTCCTGATTAAGACGCAATTCTTATTTTACCCAACGTACGCTCTTTTTCATCTACTACGAAATTATAATTTGAAACATCGGAGACACGTCTCGAGTCGCCAAATATAAACTAATACTTTTTATTTATTTTTAAATTCCAACATAAAGCAGCGTCTGCGCTTAAATTCCTAAGACTACTTGCTGCAAGTCGATATCCGTCTACGATAAACCCTCGGGCCCTCGGGCCTCGAGACTGTCTGCTGCAGGACTTTGGAAGGAGCGATTTCCGAGCGGAAGAAGCCTGCAAGATTCTGTCGCGAGCGGGACGACGCGATAAGAGACGGGAATATACGACCGGTAGCAGGAGACACAGGACGACAACACCATTCTGTCCCGTGCATACTACACATATAGGCATTCCACAATATCCTATGTGCTTCGCACATCAATATGTATATTGTGTATATATATGTCGAAGCATGTGCCGATGGTTTGCCAGGTCGTAGATGGTATATCCTGTTCCTGTAACTCAATACGACATCGACGTAACCTTAGCTGTCCAACCGGGCGTATATTATATATTGTATATACATATATATACACACGCATCCCATGCGTACCTGAGCGTCAAGGACCGGTGTCCGCACGCCCAGCGACGCTCCGCATATTGCAAACGTCCCCCTCCCCCTCCCCCCCCTCCCCCACCACGTCGCGCCTCGCTCGCTGCGACGATCGAATTACTCGCGGTTCTCCGGATTTTCAAGTTGATCGTCCTGCCCCCATATCCCTTGAATGTATTTTGTATCGCGGGCCACTCGAGACCCGCGGAAGAAATTCGAGGTCACAAGTGCCCCGAAGAAATTCGATTACCCACACACCGGTGAATCCCCCGGGTGTTGTCTCTCGCGCTCCGGGAAAAATGAAACGAGATAGGAGGCCAACGGTAACGACGGGGAAACAAACACTGGTTAATTGACTATCGACTGTTTATGCATGCGCGAAGGAATATTGGGAGAAACGTAGATTTTTTACGGTATTTGATACATGTGATGTGTATTTCAAGATACGCGGTGGCGTCTCGATGAAAAGCAATTACTTTACGTTCAATTGAAGGGCAATCAATTGGATCGATCCATATTTGATTAATCTACGTGCTAATTGGGCCTGGCCGTGTGCATGAAATGAACGCTATTCGATGCTTCGCTTTGGGACACATTTTGGGTACGCTGAGTATGTCAGACAATTTGTGGCAGTGATAATGAATTCGCCATGTGAAGTGTTTAATTTTCTTCTAAGTCTGATGAGTTATTGATGATCCTTCCACCTCACTATTACTCTTGTACGAAAATTACATCAAAATTAAACTAAAAAAATTAATAAAATCTCCTGTTCCAAATGTGTCCTAAAATGGCACTTAATACTTTATGACATGGCCTTTTTCTCTCGTCGTCCTATCTGGGCTGGAAAAAGTACCAGATTAAAAAAACACGTGTCGCGCGCTTAAAGCACTTAGCCCGTGTGCCGTTCCGCCTTAAGTGTGTGTTGTGACGTTCCGAAGCGCGAAGCAGCGCGACGACGCCTGTCGAAGGCTTTGTGTCAAATCGTAGTTGATTGTTAACGACCAATATGAATTAAGAGCGAAGTGACTATCGTCTTGCCGAGGGTGAACGGTGTACCGGCAATTTTGTAATATACTTGAGGTGGCAGCCCGTGCATAGTAGAACACACAGTTCACCTATATAGTAGAACGACTATACGTGCATATATGTACGTGTATACCATACAGGGATCTATACAAAAATTGCTGCGGAAGAGAAAGTGTTCAATCGATTTTTTGACGAAAATTGAACCTTTATACATAAATTTGCTTAGAAAATTAATAATGAGCACATGCAACAAAACATCAGGTCAGGCAATAAACATATATATAACTGTAGCGGAAAATATCTTAGCGCAATTTTTAGACACTTCTGCAATCGGCCTTTTTACGGACATTTTTCCATTGGCCTTTTTTCCGTAGGCCGTTTTTTTCCTGATCCCATACTACGCAATACGTATAGTACATTCGCAGCGCCGGTTAACACGTTCGAAGGAAACAGAATGAACTTGACACGAAATATTGTATTGTTTGTTTTTTTTTTTTTTCTTTTATCTCGTTGCTAATTCCGATCACGTAACGGTAAATCGAGGAAACACCGCGTCGTCGGGTGTCTCGCGCGCCGAAGGACAACCCCGATGGAATTAGCGTGTCTTTCCGAGCTGCGGGACGTCCACCGGGAATATAAATAGTTATTTTTTCGCGCGTTGACATTGGCGCCGTGTCCCGCGTAGGCGGCCGCGTTGCGCAATTGCAGCGTCGTAAATCATTGCGAGCTGTCGCGAAAACTCGAAAGAAGGCAACCGCGATGGAGTCGCTGCTCCCTCGATTTTGACGCGTCAGCCGCAGGTAACGCAATGTTTTCCGTCGACTTTTCTGCGTCACTATACTGACGGAAATTCAGAGCTACGAGACGTCGAATCAGCCGCGCGGTGCACTATGCGCGATGCACTTTCGCGCGATTGAATTGTCGACGCGCGCGGGTCGGTGACAGATGGTGCACTGTGAAACATTATTTCGTAGAATCGGAGTGCGAGTCTTCGTCAGTAATAAACCTGATGATTCATTTGATAGCACTTTTAAAAAAATTAAATTGGCGATATCATAGAATGAATTTATATCTGTCGAACAATAATTTTGTGCCGACAGATATTTTATGAAACGGAAATACGTTTTTTTTGCTAACAAAGCTTCTTTCGATACTTTTAGTACATTTTTTTATGGAATTGGAAGTAAATGCGTTTGTTTTTTTTTATCTGATTTGATCTGAAAAACACGTCATAGTGCAGTCTCAATCAATTGCTCTGCTTTAAGAAATTCAATATTTCCAGTAATTACGTTACGACAAGTGGAAATAGTTAATCGATTATTGACGTTGCATGGGAATCTTCGTCCCGAGATGCGATCACGAAGAGATGCAGTTGATCTTTGATGCCGCGTAATGCGCGAAACGCCTTAACACGTTTATCCAATTCAATGGAGAATCATGTGATCGGAACGAGAAGGTTCGTCTGCTTGATGTGGTGACTCACACTATGACTATATTCCTGAGTATTCTGCGGCAACTCCAGGAACCTGCGGCGTGCGTACTCCTTCTATAGTATATAGATATATACATTTACAATAACTACTTACCAACCAACGCCCACCGAACCCCGACACCAACTATGAAGGAATATCCTGTAGACGTCTAATTGGCGTCTGACTCAACTCTCTTAATACTTACGGGATGCGTAAGGAAACAATTATTAACTATTTTTTGTATGTCCGGCCAAAGTGACACGTCGTCTGCCACGAGAGACAAAATAATATAAACTCAATAAAAAAATTGTCGGTTCATGAATTTATTATTTTGCAATATGAACTCGCTTGAATATACGATTTGCCTGATATCGCCATCTGCGGCAAAATTTGGAAATCTACAAGTGAGACATAATAATGACATTGTGCTATCTCGGTAATACCGTTTGTATTTATTTACTTCTTAATCCGACCATTCGCACGATTTGCTTTCGTTCCGATCAGTTAGTCGGTGGATTCGCCTCTGATCAGTCTGTCGGTTTCTCCGTGCGCCAAGAAACAGGCGTTACGTGCGTCTTCGGTCGTTTAATATTCGGCAACGAGGCCCCGCGCTCGAGTTGACTTCGTGAAAGTTTTATCAAATGTGCGATAGCCGCGGGTGAACATCATGCGTGCCACTGGAAATTATGCGCGCGATCCCAAGTGAGTACACAACGATATTGGGAACCTTGTTCGAGAATTCCGTTAACCGTACCATTTTTGCAACTGATTTATCTTGTCCGTAACAGAGAAATGTTTTTCGGGATCATTTCACAATTCGCATGTCTAGGAATAAAAAATAAAAAAATACAACTAAACCAAACAAGAGATTGACGGAGCTCATGATTCACGTTGTCTGAGTAAAAAAAAAGAAAACAAATCTTGCGTCTGACGAGTCTGATCGGCGGTGGGTTTTCGAGCTTCCCCACTTCCGGCACATCCGATACCGGAAGCCTTGGCAGGAGGGGTCGATGTCGCCGCGTCCTCGGGTTGGCAGGAAATCGTCGGCGAAGCCCACGACGAAGGAGGCGGCGGTGGTTGCCTCATGCTCCAAGTTGGCTCCAGCTCCAGCGTCTCGTCACAGTTGCGTTGCGACCGTCCGACCGAGTGGACGCCCCGATTCGCGACGTTCCCGAACGTCCCCCCCCAAAGTGTACATTGGATTTTAATCCTCGTCGCAACTTCCTGCAAGTAGTACAAGCGTCGAGTGATCGGACGAGCTTTCGACGAGCAAACGGACGTCGCGTATGAATAGCACAGTGAGTCGAAGTGACTATTGACTCTCGAGGTCGCGATTGTAAACATCGATAGGACGCGAAACTTAATTATAGGCAAAGTTGATCCAATGGATAATTTGTTATAGCAACAGGTTGACGATGCCGTCCGAGTGATTTTTATTACATTTGCATCGCAACGAACACGCGTTTTCCGTTGGCACTGACAGTTTATGCGTTCGATCAGAAGTCGAAGATTTTAGGAAAGATAAAATTGTGCATATTCATGCGATCGGCGATCGGAAAATGCGTCGAGAACACCGAGTTTAAGTGACGGGAAGCTGCGAAGTGGCAGAACGAGTTTTCTTCATTTACTTGTCATCCGGTGTATGTGTGTGTCTTACACCTGCGAGCTGCCCATTACTTTCTAAACTATTTCTACCGGAGTGCAACTTCCAACGAGCCGGCGTGGCGGATTTGCGCGACCGGCTTTCGATCGGTGCCCGCCTTTTCTTTCTGCTTCGTCTCGCTTTTTTTTCTCGCTCTGTCGCTCCGTCTCATTCTTCGGAAATGATTTACACGCGGCGGCTCGGTTGACGTAGCGTCCGAAGGATATTATTACAGATGATTGAACTATTATTTTTACGGTCCGTCTTCCGTCGAGAATGTATTAGCTTCCGGCGACAGTGTGTTGATTTGTTCGATAAGAAAAACTCGAGAAATCCAGCTACAACGAAATCGGTTTTACGTCAAATTCTAATGTCACAATATTTTTATTCCTACATTTTTCTCAATTTTACGTACGTCTGACTATAGTCAAATTGACAGTTTTAACATCGATAAAAATTAGATCTACCGCAATTGCACTTCATAGTTCACCATAGTCGACCATAATTTAAAAAAACTGAAATCCATTTACACGTTTTGTGAGAAATGCGTCGAAATATACTGTTAAACATCTTTGAACAGCCGTTTTTTTTACCAATTAGGTTGGGATTCTCGGATCTCATTGGGAGTTTTCTAATATTCTTTTTCAACAACGCGATGTTTTCCTTTTTTGGAGTGAGTCATTGCCTAATATGCGTGATTGGTTATTATTTCGTCGATACACGACGAGTCAACGACATGCTATGTGGAAATGGTCGAAGTATATACAGGATAGGACATTATCTTCCTCTCGACGAGCACGTTGTAATTTTTTCGTGCCACTTCGTGCCACTCGTCATCACTCGAGCGTACGTATCACGCGAATGAGTGAGCAACGGCTGGCGTGCTACCTGCCATCGAACAGAAGTTGAAGGTTCCAGTTTCCCCTATTGTAATTACGAGTGGCACCGGTTAATTGTTTAGCTGCTCGATAAGGACAGTTCGTACCTGAACACCTCGACGACGCGGTGGGCGCACGTTGACCGCGCGTAGCCTTGACACGCTCCCTCGCTCCAGACGTCGTATCAGTAATTTTAATAACCGTCACCGTCACCTTCGCGCACCGTGGATGTAATGAAGAAAAATTGCCGCGCCGTTTGCTCAATCTTACGTGGACGGAAAGTGATCAAATTGTCGTGAAATAAAAAATAAAAAAAACTTTACAGAAATACACTGCTTTTTTTAGTGTTAAATTTAATTTGAAGTCGTATTTTTTTCGTACATATTGGTTAATCAGATTTATTTATGCTGTCCATTAATGGCTTATAACATATTATAACATATTAATAAAATAATTACATTATTTTGTTTTATTTGTTGATAGGTTTATCCATGATATGACCCAGTCTCGCGAGGTTCTGGCTATGATGGACCCCCACACGACGACGTTTGGTCGAAAACAGGGATGCAGAATATCGAGATGCGGTGCATTCCTGCTGAGCGCTCTATTTCTGCTGTCCCTCGTCGCGACTGGATTGCTGGTGTATCACTTCGCGCCTTGCTTGGAGGGCAAACCCGTGAGGACTCTCGACGAGTTCGGTGAAAGTGCGGTACTGCAATCGGCTCGTAGCTTTGCCACTGCGACGTCCAACAAGAAGAAGATCGACGTCCGTCTGCCAAGATCCGTTGTACCCGATTCTTATGAAATCACTTTAGTGCCTTTCATATGGGAAGGAAATTTCACTTTCAATGGCGAGGTAAATTATTTTCGCACCTCTTGAACCGATATTTGTTTTAAGTCTTAACAAATCTCGAACACTCCTTAAAAATGTCTGTTACGTCAGGTGAATATTCTCGTCAATGTGACGCAAGACACGAAAAACATTACTCTCCACGCTACCAGCCTGAAAATCGACCTGGGCGCCACCACCGTGGGCGAGCATTTCTTCAGCGGCAACAGCAGCAAAACCAGGAACATCAAGATCGTCGATCAGCTCAACGACACCGCGCGACAATTCCACGTCATCAGATTGTCCGAGACGCTGAAAGCCGGCAAACAGTATCTCGTGCATATGAAATACTTGGGCTATCTGAACGACTATCTCGAAGGCTTCTACAGAAGTTCCTACGTTGCTGGAAATCAAACGAGGTAGGAAAACATAGTAGCTCTTGATGATGTCGCAATTTTAAATAGCGTTTCTTTTTTGAACGGACGTTCTGAAATTTTAATCCAATCAATCGATTCGGTTTATCACCAAGAGCTCAAATCAATTCCGACTGACCCACACGGAACGTTAATTCAAATGCATCCAACCGACTAGTCAATTGACCCAAGCGAGCAAATTGCCAAGAGCTGGTCCAAGCTCCGAGACGATATTCGTCGACGTCTCCGTGCATACGATATTACCACTTTGCACTTCATCGCGAAGAAACATTGTTCTTGCGCTGTTGAAAAACTTTCGCGGAACTTCAGACGATTAAAGTAACGTGGGGCCACGTAAGACGATAACGAAGATGAAAGCCGCACTCGCAAGAGTGTCAAAGCCCGCTGTTTGCGATCGAGCTATTTGCACCCCCCGAGCGCAACCGAGAGAGGTTTACTTCGCCGCTCTCGAGTTAACCAGCGTTGCGCTTAGCCACGTGCAAGCCACTGGGATGATTGTTGTTTACTGAACGTTACCCTTATGCATTATAGATGGATAGCGACGACGCAGTTTCAGCCTACGGACGCCAGACGGGCTTTCCCCTGCTTCGACGAGCCCGCACTCAAAGCCACCTTCCAGATCAGCATCGCACGACCTAACAACATGACCTCGATATCGAATATGCCCAGGAAGGGTGAGCCCCAACCAGCGTGAGTTTGTTCGTAGATAGTTTTAACCACAGAGACTCGCTGTGGGTTTTCTCGAACGGCTGAGACTGGAATTTTCAATCACCTGCTATTCGAACCCTCGTCAGTCCCTTTCCCAGGAGAAAAACAGATTGTTCTCCAATTTTAGAAACTTTGGATCAAAATAGTTAAAAATAGCTCTAGTGAAAAAAACAATGAAAAGTTTTGCACTTGGATGCGTTTAGTTTTCATGGAAAATGTTCCAAAACACTTTTAATTGAGATTGAAAACTCTTTTAGGAATAGATTTTAGTTTGACGCATTAAATGTGTCACATTTGTCAGCTGAAGGTTCAAGCAATATACTTCATTACCAGGTTTTTTTACTCTGTACGAAACTGATGTTACTGATAAAAAGCTGAGTTAAGGATGATCATCTTCCACAGATCTGGAATACCAAATTACATGTGGGATCATTACGAGCGATCGGTACCAATGTCAACGTACTTGGTCGCCTTTCTCGTCACGGATTTCGAGGTCCTGAAGTCACCGGACGGAAAGTTCGGCGTCTGGGCGCGTCACTCGGCCATTAACCAATCGCGCTACAGCCTGGACATTGGGCCCAGGATTCTGAAGTACTACGAGAATTACTTCCAGATCAAATTCCCACTGCCCAAAATGGACATGGTGGCGATACCGGATTTCTCGGCTGGTGCTATGGAGAACTGGGGCCTGATAACTTACAGGTTTGTGCATTTGTTTTATTGTCTTCATTTGTGCAAATCGTCGATTTGGAATTTAGTTCTGATCGATTGTTGCTTATTTAGGGAAACTGCTATGCTGTACCAGCAAGGAGTATCCACAAGTAGCAGCCAAAACCGAGTTGCGACGGTCGTTGCCCATGAACTGGCACATCAGTGGTTTGGAAACTTGGTCACTCCAAGTTGGTGGACGGATCTTTGGCTGAACGAGGGTTTCGCCAGCTACGTTGAATACATCGGAATGGATTCGGTGAGTTGATGTCAGATGAGATTTCCAAATGCCCCTGAATCGTTAGATCCTCCCAATGATGATAAAACGAGGTCACTTTTCTGGTTATTCACTAAAACAGGTCGAGCCAGAGTGGAGGGTTCTCGAACAGTTCGTCGTTGACGAGTTGCAAAACGTGCTCGGACTGGACGCGTTGGAATCGTCACATCCGATTTCCGTCGAAGTTGATCATCCGGAAGAAATCAACGAGATATTCGACAGAATTTCCTACGGAAAAGGTAGAACTCATTTTCTGCGCTTCGCTGCATGTTGATCCACGAACTCAGATATTGCACAAGATATTGATGGACGATTCTGGTTTTCAGGCGCCTCGATCATTCGTATGATGGATCACTTTTTGACTACGAAAGTTTTCAAACAGGGCCTGACCAATTACTTGAATTCAAAGTACGTAGATATACAATCATTGAAAGAAGACAATTACTTATTTAGCGTCATCAGAATAATTATAACAAGAAGGGATTGCGTTATTCGTGCATTCATTAGTTGATGAATGAACGATTTAATGGCAGAAATGTTAATATCTTCATTATAACCGGCTGAATTTCGATACAGAGCTTACCGCAGTGCTGAGCAAAATGATCTGTGGGATGCATTGACCAAGCAGGCCCGCATAGATCGTGTACTCAGTCGTGACGTAACTGTGAAACAGATTATGGATACGTGGACTCTTCAGACCGGATATCCAGTGATTACGGTCACGAGGGACTACGAGAAAAGGGAGGCCTATGTAACGCAAGTGAGTTTTCAACTTAATTACTGTTTTTATCTTTTTTTTATTTAAATGATCCATCTATCACCATCTGAATCTTAATTTGACGTACACTTTATAGGAATTATTCACCATTCGAAACTCGACCGTAGAAAATGGGGAGAAACCGCTCTGGTACGTGCCGATAACTTACACGTCTGAAGGTAATCGAGACTTTAATCAGACGAAACCTTCCAAATGGCTGAGGGCGCAACCCTCGATGACTTTGTCGAAAATCGAAGCAAGCAGCTCTCAGTGGGTCATCTTTAATGTTCAACAAACTGGTACGTTAAAGTAATTAAAATTCCCTCATCCACCAGTCCACTAGGAGCACAAAAAATAAATGCAAACTAGGCTCATCACACGCGCTAGTTCACGTGCCCGAGATACTTTTGCGCTGCTGCGCTCTTATAAAGCTTTAAAAGGATAAATCGCAATAAAAAACCCTTGTTCAGTTACTTTAGAAAAAAAAAAAAGAAAAGAAATTTGTCGTTTTGCTTGTCAGAAATCGTAGATCTGGCCGCCGGGCCGAAAACCGCCCAAATCGGGGTCACGAAATTCATTTTTTCAAAATATCGACTTTTAACCTATACCATCGTTCTCAAGTCGCATATTCTACCCCTGAAAACAGTGGTTACGACCCTTTTTTAGTTGATTTTGAAAAAAAAAATTTTTGGCCGAACAGTTTGTCAGAAATCGTAGATCTGGCCGCCGGGCCGAAAACCGCCCAAATCGGGGTCACGAAATTTATTTTTTCAAAATATCGACTTTTAACCTATACCATCGTTCTCAAGTCGCATATTCTACCCCTGAAAACAGTGGTTACGACCCTTTTTTAGTTGATTTTGAAAAAAAAAATTTTTGGCCGAACAGTTTGTCAGAAATCGTAGATCTGGCCGCCGGGCCGAAAACCGCCCAAATCGGGGTCACGAAATTTATTTTTTCAAAATATCGACTTTTAACCTATACCATCGTTCTCAAGTCGCATATTCTACCCCTGAAAACAGTGGTTACGACCCTTTTTTAGTTGATTTTGAAAAAAAAAATTTTTGGCCGAACAGTTTGTCAGAAATCGTAGATCTGGCCGCCGGGCCGAAAACCGCCCAAATCGGGGTCACGAAATTTATTTTTTCAAAATATCGACTTTTAACCTATACCATCGTTCTCAAGTCGCATATTCTACCCCTGAAAACACTGGTTACAACCCTTTTTTAGTTGGTTTTGAAAAAAAATATTTTGGTCGAACAGTTTGTCAGAAATCGTAGATCTGGCCGCCGGGCCAAAAACAGCCCAAATCGGGGTCACGAAATTTATATTTTCAAAATATCGACTTCTAACCTATACCATCGTTCTCAAGTCGCATATTCTACCCCTGAAAACACTGGTTACAACCCTTTTTTAGTTGGTTTTGAAAACAAATATTTTGGTCGAACAGTTTGTCAGAAATCGTAGATCTGGCCGCCGGGCCGAAAACCGCTCAAATCGGGGTCACGAAATTTTTTTTATATCACTGCGGGCGGAAATGGCTGCTTTTACGCCCGCTTCGCGGGCGTAAAACCGCCATTTTCGCACCTTGTGATATAAAATTTCGTACATCCCTCGTGCGAAACACTTTTTCTAACTCGTGTGAATGCAGCACTCGCCTTCGGCTCGTGCAGCAAACTCACACTCGTTAGAAAAAAATGTTTCGCCCTCGTGGAGTAATGTACTATTTTAAATATCGACTTTTAACCTATACCATCGTTCTTAAGTCGCATATTCTACCCCTGAAAACAATGGTTACGACCCTTTTTTAGTTGATTAAAAAAAAATACGATATTTGACAGAACTGTCAAAGTTATCAAGGACAAATGAACTTGGATTTGGTCAGAGACTCCCAGCCAATCACAGCTCGAATAGTTTGCTAACAATGCTTTCCGTTACCCATGAACTTTTTAAAAGAGGGATATGCCGCAGAGTTTCGTTATAGCATTTGTTTTGTCTATTTGATTTTGAATACAAGTTGGTAAAATTAGGATTAAGCTGAATGAAAATATTCCTTGCTGAAAATACAATTTTTACCTGAAGATGGAGTTTTGTTCGTTCTGTTTTCGAACTCCACGTTTTATTTTAACTTCGACCCTTTATGCCTATACAATGCCATTAAAACATTGAAAAGATTGGCTGAGCTTACTTTAATTTCAAGGATTCTACCGTGTCAACTACGACAACACGAACTGGCAGCTCATCATCAGGCACCTGAAGAGCCCGAATTTCAAGGAAATCTCAACGGTAAATCGCGGTCAACTAATCGACGATGCGATGAATTTGGCGAAGGCAGGAAGGCTCGACTACGCCACCGCAATGGACGTGACTTCGTACTTGATTCAGGAGACCGAATACGTTCCATGGAAATCGGCCTTCACGAATCTGGGCTACCTAGACACGATGCTAAGCAAATTACCAGACTATGATAAATTCCGGGTACATAATCTTGAAACCGTTATTTTTAACTACCATCAATTTTTCAACTCTAACTCTGAACGAGTGACTGATTTTTTTGTTTTTTTTTTTTCTAGGCATATGTTTTGAAACAGTTGAGCAGAATTTACGACAGAATCGGATTCAGAGATGAACTTCACGATCCTCAATTGACTGTCTTCACGCGTATGGACGTTCTCAACTGGGCGTGCATCTACGGACACAATGACTGTGTTCGAAATGCTTCAAAGCAATTTCAAGATTGGAGATATTCGCCCGATCCCGATAAGGATAATCCGTAAGTGTTGCACAGTTTCTACAGATATTAATTTATTTCATACATCAGCAATCCTTTTATAGTTACATTTTTAATATCTGTAATTGGATAAAAATTTCTTACGTGACTAATCATTTTTCTCTTTAATAATTAATTCTCGTCAGGATCTCACCGAATTTGAAAGGTGTCGTCTACTGCACGGCCATTCGCGTCGGTGGTCAATCCGACTGGGATTTCATCTGGGAACGATATTTGAAGACCAACGTAGGCTCGGAAAAGGATTTGCTTCTCAACGCCATGGGATGCACCAGAGAAACATGGATTCTTAACCGGTATCTCGAACGTGCTGTGACGGAAAATTCGGCCATTAGGAAGCAAGATATGCCGCGTGTATTTAATGCTGTTGCTAATAACGTCATCGGTCGTTCGCTAGTCTTCAACTTCCTCAGGAATAATTGGGACCGCCTGAATCGCCAGTGAGTATCAAATATCATTTTGCTTCTATCATAGTCAGTTTCTAAGATATATCCTCAAAGTTTCAGTTTTTATTTTAACAGAAGAGAATGATCGATTTTCTTAAAACATTAATTTGCAATTGCAATTTTTTCTGGCATCGCCTCTATGCAAATAATGAATCAAAATTAATATGAAAACTGCACTTTAAGCATATTTGCGGTATTTCGAAACGTAGGTTGTGTAACTCACAAAGATTCTATTTGTAGTGAGAATGTGATTACTCAATCTATTCTTTACAGCTGCGGCACGTCCCTGATGATGATGACCAGTATCGTGAGATACGCCACGAAGAAAATCACTACTAAGTACGAGTTGAAAGACGTAAGTGTTTGTACATGCTTGTGATATTAAATCTCGTCGCGGTTTGAATAATTGCTCACTGAAATTTGTACTTCTTCACAGTTATTGGAGTTTGCTAAGGAGCGAAGTGCAGAGCTTGGAAGTTCAACGCGCACGATATTACAGTCCGTGGAACAGGCTGAAAGCAGCATCCGATGGCTGGATAGAAATGCTGCGACGATCGGCGAGTGGTTGCGGAAAAATGCCGCGTGAATTATCAGGAGTGATCCAATTAAGTGATGAATTTAAAAAAAAAACGATTAATAGGTGAATCTAAGAATTGCGGATGCGCGAGGCCAAAGTACTCGATACGCCGGTTAATGAGTGAATGTTCTATCGTCACTCGTAAATGTCTTTAAAATTTCAGTATATTCGAAAAGAAAGAGTTGCCAAATGCGCTGTCTACGTGCTCGGTTATTGAGTGTTTTCGTAACGGTTATTCAGTGTTTTCTTATGTATGTAATTGTAAATAATGATACGAGCGACATTAATATATGAAATGAATTCCAGTGTGAAGTAGCTAAAGAAAGCGAGGACATAAAAAAAAGTAAAATTTAGGCGTACTTGGGTTTATCGCGACCAGGAGTCTCGATCATTCACCAATGAAAGCCACTCGATTCTTTGTTCCCAACACCAATGAGAAAAGGAAAATGAATACAATAATTTCAACGAACGTCCGATCGCACAATATTGTATTTTTATATCCGTATTATATTATTTTCACCGGGTGTATAGTGACAGTATTCAATTTCATCGTGCATTTATTGTGCTCCCGCGGTACATGCACGCAGAAGATGGTGTTAGATATAATTTTTACACTTTCGTTCATGTTCACGGTAAATTATATCACACACTGATGCGATAATAAAGTTGCATGAATTTGTATATGATATGTGAAGTATAGTGTTAACATTCTCTGTTGCCCATTAATCCACGGATCCTCATACCACTTAAATTCCAAATGGGAGCACATTGAAGCAAAAACAGGATGTGCATTAATGCCAATGCAGGGGATAATTTGACATATTGTCGTAATATTGCTAGGAATTAGTATATTACGATACGAGGCCGAAAAAGCGTTTTCTCAGCTCGTGTGAGTTTACGCACGAGCCGAAGGCGAATGGCGTAATCACACGAGTTGAGAAAACATTTTTCCGCCGAGTATCATACACAATTTTGCTTCACAAGGCGCGAAAATGGGGTTACACGCACGCGAAGCGTGCGTGAAACCGCGTTTCTCGCACCGAGTGATGTAAAAATAATTATTCGGAAGTTATAACTTTTTGTACGAAGTCTATTTACAGAACGTTTTACATTATCGTAATATAACGTGTAAAAACAAATTTGAGTCTTGATAATCATAGGTTTTTTTCATTACTACTATCTGAGTCTAGTGATGCGTTGAGAGAATCATTGTGGAGCCATTCGCCAAATATCGATGCGTTATCGTCGCTCCAGCGAATTTTCATCGTTTGCCTGGCCAAGATGTCTTCCATCGCTGGCTGTGGCGGCCGTATTGCCGGGTCCAATGTTTGATATGTCTGAAACAAATAATGAGTTATTCTTCATTGCCCGTCATATTTAACTACTAACGACTTCTTACCGTGTTGAATCTCGTTATCTGGTCGATTGTGCGCGTTCGCAAAATGTACTCGTTCAGTATCAACGTTAGGTAAGTCGTTGCATTGTATGAGTATCTTTCCTCTCGCATGCCTTTTTCCAAGCTGTGGAGTAAACCATAATGTCAATTAATGGCAGACCTGCCAGAAGTGGAATTAATCGGTTGAATAGTAAAAAAAAAAGTGTTCCTTCTCGAACAGTGATTAAGGGAAACAATGAAGAAGCAAAAGCAAAACGTTTGATTAATTAAAAAAATTAAGATTATAAAAACTTACTATGTGTGTATCATTGTGTAATTATCCAATACATAGTTTACAGCGTCGCTTAAATTTTCCTGGCTGTCCTCGCAGAGATATCCCAAGGCCGTTCGCGTTTGTTTCACCGTCGCATTCACTTTGCCAGCGAAAATGTCGTCGAGGTAATTTCTGATGACTGTCTTGTTGGGCGAACAGCCGAGATAACCCAGGTATTTTATGTCGGAACCGTTGACACTTCTCAACAACTCCACCTCGGAACCCGCAGCTCCGTGACAGTTCACCCAGCTTACAAGGTCAGCGGAGATTCTGAAATAAAATTGTCGTTTGTCATTCGCATTTGTTTCATCCAATCTACCGAGAATACCGACATCACCGACGCTTTTGCTTCTGATTTATTTCGGTTTTAACTAAAGGTCTCGATAATTTTGTGCTTCTTAAGAAAGATAGAAAACGGAAGGACACATTTTCTTGTAGATGAAACTCACGGATTTTCGGTTGCGTTTTCGAGATTAGCTCGCAGTTGAGTCCTGGCCGATTCCAAGCACAAGGTGTGACCGAGAATGCAAGCGTATGACAGAAACTTAGCCCTGAGCCGTCTCGGCAGAAAATCCTCACTCTTGTAGTTCATCTTCTCGAGTGTTTCCTCAGTCGGCACGCACTTCTGTAAATTCATAAAATCTTGTGTAAAAATCAGAGTTACCCTCAAGAAGATGTTTTTATCGAACATCTCACCTTCGTTGTGTTGTCCAATTCCTCGTACATTGGCTTGTATTTCTTCAACCAGTCGTATTTGCTACGATCTTCGAACCCGATCTTATCAATGACTTTTGCCATGAGACGAAGATAGAACTCCTGTGGACCCAACAAAATTGAAATCGATTATCGAGAATTTCGCTGGCAATCACTGAACCCCCGATGCAGGCGCCGAAAATTACCTTCAGTCCTTTGTCAACGTCGTCATTGTACATCGTTCGTCTCAACTTCGTTATAGCGAGAAACGTCGGCAGCCAGGGCTGATAGTCATCCTCGCGAACGAGGTACCTGCAGAGGTCCAAGAAGGTCGTGTAGTTCTGACGATGATTATACGCCATGTAATACAGATCGTTGATCAACTGTGCGCGATTTCGAACGTGAATCTTCGTATAATTTTCGCTGTTCATGTACTCGGAGATTCGCTTCCAATTGGTCGGATCGTAGTCAACTCGATAGTATCCTGGCGAATTAAAAATACATGTGTACAAGTTTCTTCACAACTATTCCTACCAAATTGATCACATCTGCGTTACCATCCATAAAAAATATACTTAAAGGGCTCGAAAAAAATGGAAAGCTTTTTTTTTTTACCGGATTGTTGAATATTGACGATGATCCAGTCGTCCTTGTCAACGCCATCGATGATCAAACTTTCGTCATCGGGTCTCAGCCAGTGAGATGGTGTCGTTGTCGTGAAGTCCGGATTGGATCTGGTCGCAAAGTTGATGGGGACCCACCAGCGGTTGGCCCTTTGAGTTTCAAGGTTACCCTCCTGCTTTATGACGATCTGGCCGGTTTCGTAATCCCTTGTCACGTTTATCACGGGGTAGCCTTGCTGCTCGACCCACGGCTTCATCACGTCTTCTATCGACAGACTGCTAGTGGTATTCGATTGCTCCTTACTCTCTATGTAAGCCGATTGCATAGCACTCCAAAGATCGGCTGACGTGAAGAGGCCGTAGGCACTGCGTATATAAAGCGAAAAATATGAAGACACTTTGAAAATGTGCTTCCGAAATATAATTTTGGAATTTTCCTGTATTGTCGATTAGATGATAATGTTACTTACTGTTGTTTCACGAATTTAACGACTCCTGCTTTGAACACCGGTTCGCTCAGAATGTTGAACATCATGTGGAAAATGGCAGCTCCTGAAGTAAACGGAAATCAGTATGACGGATGGTAGGATATCATATATTAATTCTTTTTTCGATATGCGATTAGCAAATTAGTTAAATACAAACCCTTGTTGTAAATTTGGGCCGAAAATTTGATGCGTATGTTCGCCGGGTTACTGCAATACCACTCGAGGTGTTTGTAGTAATCATTTTTGTCATATCTAAATGCGGCATCTTGAATGACTCGTGTCACGAACATGTCCATCTCTCTCCAATCTGGATATAACTGAAAATCATGGACAAGAGTAGCGATTATTATTGCTGAAGCTCATGTTTTTTAATATATTATTATATTATATGTAATATAATTTGCTACAATTTCGGTGGTGCATTAAAACCCATACCTTGTCAACAATGTAATACTGGAGGAATGTTGGCAATCCTTCCTTGATCCAGGAATATTTCCAAGACGCCGGAGTCGCGTAATTGCCGATCCACTGATGAGCCAATTCGTGGGTTATGGTCATGGCGATTGCTTCCTTCGCCGAGATTGGATGAACGAATGGTTCGTACGCGAACGATGACTCGCTTGAATGATTCGTATGTGTAAATAACAGTTATTGAATAAATAAATAAAATAATTTGGTTTCTATTGTAAATATGAGTTGATCGTATCATACTGCTAGCGTTACGTAATACATTTTACTGTTTTCTTTACGCTTATTACCGATATATGATCAGTCCCCAATTTTCCGTGGCTCCAGTTGTAGCGTCCGGAACAGCGTATTGCGACAATTTCGGCAAAGCGTACTTCGAGTCAAAGTATTTTTCCAACAGGGCGAGTGCGCGTTCGCTAACGTCTCGCGAATGTTTCAGATACGGCAACACGTCTTTTCTGCCGCAAACGTAGAACTCGTTGGGCCTGGTGTACAAGCAATCGAAGTCGGATACCACGAACGCCACAGTATCGGTTGACATGTGAGGTGTTACTTTGAAGTTGGTCCATACTTTGCCATCAGAATCGTTGTACGTCTTGTGAGGTATCATGTTCGATTCCGCGGTATAATTGGGAAAGTGTTTTATGGACAAGTTGAAGGTCGCTTTCAAATGGGGCTCGTCCCAGCATGGAAATGCGCGACGGGCGTGAATCTGTGTAAATTTCGTCGCTACCAGCCATCTACATGAAAATTAATTCTTGTTAAGATTATTTACAGATCGCCAGTATCGTTATTAATTAATTATTGCCGACAAATTGAGAGAATAATTAGAATAAGGTCACAGTGTAATTCACTGACTCATAAACAGATTCACGAAAAAGGTACAAAATATCTATGTAACAAACGGATTAATAAAGTTGCCGGGAATGTAAATTTACGAGCATTTTCAACAATGCACGATTTAATATTTGTATCGTTAGTAATTCAAGCTTCTCAACTGAGCAGACACAATTAAAAGCAATTATTCACGTACACTCTCTCGCCGTTGTCCTTCACGTAGGAACTGTTGTAAATTCCCTCGGGCACGTTAGTCATGTTACCAGAGTACTTGAGGCTCAACATGTAATTGGCACCAGGCATAATTGGCGGATCGAATTCAATTACCAGAAAATTAGTCGCGTTAATGTACGAGTGTTTCGTTGGTTTCCGCTCGACGCCGCTTGCGTCGAGGAGACTCGTGAAATTTTCGTCAATTCGGAGATCCTTGCTGTGAAGCGTCACGTTTGACGTTTCCTCGAGAATTCTCACAGCTATTCGGGATTCGCCTTGAAACGTGAAATTGCCCTCGACGATTTCGGGAATCAATTTGATCTCGTACGACTCCGGTATCGTTACGTTCGGCAGCAGATAGTCGATCGTCTTGTTTTTCTCCAATTTGTTTTCCGTCGTTGCCGATGCCTTGTTGTGCAGCAGCAGCACACACAGAATCACAAGAAGGGTGATACACCTCGGATTCGTTGAACTCCACATCCTACAAATTGACGAGGAAAATAAAGTTTACGGTCGAAGTGGTCCGTGACCTACGAGACCCAATTTACCACGGAGGTCGAAGCAATATGCACGCTCAATAGGACCGGATGTCTATGAATAGGAAGGAACGTTTACCGCTTCAACGGCGTTTCTTATACGAGCTTACGACAAGCTCCTGATTTATTTAAATCTCTTTTTTCATACGGCATGAAAGTCACTGCTTTTTCAAGCTCTTAAAATTCATTTAAAACACTCGAATTTATGTACATTCAACATATAATTTGGTGGGCATAATAATGAGTGATTGATATTATTATCACTTTGTGTATGACGTTTAAGTCCGTTCAATGGACGTTAAAAAATAGATTACAAAAATTGCTTGGTCTACCTGGAAAAATCTCGACAGTTCTTCTTGGCTCTGATCCTAGCACTATCAACTGCAACACTGGTGTGCTCATTCATATGTTCAAACCTTATAAGCTTCCTACGCCCTCACGTTTGACGCGTAACTTTCAATTTAGAATACCTATCTAGAGGACTCGCGGATTAAGCAATTACTTTGACAACTCGGCTTGATTGCAGCGGGCATTCAGTCGCTCTCTTGCAAATACGCCTATAAACGACAAACGGAGGTGCAACGTTTTGTGATTACAGTCGATATAAAAGAAACAACGAGAATTTGCATATAAACGTAGATTTATTTCTTATTTCGTTGTAATTACATATCGTGTGTCTAAAAGCCAATCGGCGTATCCGCTGTGTATAAGCATAGAGCTTCCGCCTGATTTGAGACACGTGATATATATTCGCTATATACAGTAATACAACTAACTGACGAGTTATTTTTCAGAGTCACTTATTACATTATCAGCTGATAATTGCTTATTCCACAAATTAAAAAATGGATCCGTGGTAGCTTCGATGCTAATCACTTGTGACTTGGCCGACGCCGACAACTGCGTTACGGGGATTTTTGGGTCTTCAATGAGAGCCTTCAATTGCATAATCTGTTCGAACTGCAAGAAATAATTGGGATCTTGTGAATAACGCCGAGGTTTAAGATTTTCGATAAATAATATTAAAACATTTGTAACGAAGTTTTAGCTGCGGTAAAATATATTTCCAGCAATTACCTTTTCCAATCGAGCTCTCGTATTGACCACTTCAAGAATATCGGCCACCATGTCTGGTATATAGGTCCATTCGTAATCGCTGGAAAAATGAACTATTTATAAGACACCAACGTTGATATCGTAATTCTTTGAAAGATCGAAATAATTACGAGTTATTAAAAGCTCGATGATTATCCAGGAAGAAATCAACTGCAAAATTGAAGTTTTCGTCGGTGCTTGTCACTAAGAATGTGAACAATCTGTACGGTTCGTCCAAATTCGTCGTATCTTCCGCTAACATAATTTCGAAAATATTCTTGTGAATTTCGTGATTCTCCGTGCAATACACATTCGCGATGAACAAATCTCTTGCATTTTCGTAAGCCCACTTGACAAACTGTATCGCTTCTGTATCCTTAAGTCCTCTCAATCCCGCACAGTACATAAAATTTACGGTGTCTGGATGCAACCTTTTTTAAAAAAAAAAAAAAAAACAAAACAAAACAAAGTAAAAATATTTTCGGAAAATAATTAATAATATTTAATTCTATTAATACATTTGAGACGCAGGTTATTTATGCATTTTTGTATACATATTTTAACTGTTTGTAATTAAATATTAAATATTTCAAGGTTTACCGATTATCCACTGGGTTTGCTGCGAGCTTTATTAGTTTTTGAGCCGCGTGCTCTGCGCACCCAGTATGGCCAAATCTGCAGGCTAATTGGACTACATCTATTCTCGACAGTTTCGTGAAGTGATCATCGGTTTGCTGCACCTCGAAACCAACTTTATCAACGTAGCTGTGCATCAACTTACAGATGTATTTCTGTAAAAAGTAAAATAAAGTAAAAAGTTTTCATAGCAAAATATATTATTTTGTTGTATCATATCAAACTTTCAAGTTATCCAACCAAATGTTTGCGAATAACAAAATTCGACTTTTCGTCTCATCCTATACACGCAGCCTTCAGCAATGATATGTTTCGTCTTCCGTAAAATCTTACCACAAACATCTTGTGCACCTCGGTGTTGCGCAGTATCCCTTCAATTTGTATAATAGCATAATAAGCAGAGCGCCAGGGCAGGTAGTCGACTTCGCGCGACAGATACTCGGTGAGTCTGTAAAAAGTTTTGAAATACCGGTTCGGTTCACGTTGGACGAGATAGAAGGCGTCGCTGATCAGCTGAGCCCGATTCAGGACATGAATATTCCGATAATCGTCGGTATTCAGATATTCCGCGAGCTTCTTCCAATTTTCGTCGTCGTAGTTAATCCTATAGTATCCTAAAAAAAATGCTCACCAACGTGAAATCAAATATTCTTCATTTATTTTTGGTCTATCATCGGTTCAAGGTCTGGCTAAAGATCTACACTGACCACTGGCCTGAACGTTCAGAATGATCCAGTCGTCTTTGTTGATTCCATCGATCTTCACGTGATCCTCTTTATCACTGATCCAGCGGCTCGGTAGAGTTGAAGCGAAATTCGGATTCGACTTTGTTGCATAAGTCAACGGTATCCACCATTTATTGGAACTGTCGATGATGGTACTTTTTTGCGACACTTCCGTGTCTCCCGTGGTGTAATTACGGATAACATTGATCATAGGATATCCATTCTGAACCAACCACGGTGTCATGGCCTCTCTCAAATCCAAAGGCTTTATTTTGTTGGAATCCTCGTCATAGGCTTCTTGAAATGCGGCCATCAAGTCCTCGGCCGTCGCTGCCGCAAATGAGCTACATGGTAAAACCAGCTCAGAGTAAAATATTGGCATTGACTCTTTAAGCGAAACTTTAATTGTGTATAAGAGAGTTGTGTAATGTAAAAGCAGTTGGCATATTAACTGACAAAATATAAACACTACAGACGATTTAGAATTACACTCACTGGTTAGCCATATATTTCTGAATACCAGCTCGAAAGGCGTTATCACCAAGCCCGTTGCGGAACATGTGAAGAATCGCAGCCCCTTAAAAAAAATGTAACGAGAAATTATCAGGAAATCTTGAAATACGTACGTACGTAACGTCTTGAGTCGTTAATCATAACTATAGCTTACCCTTCGCATACACCATTGGACCGAACATTTTTGCTATCTCAGCATTAGTTATTGGCGTCCATCTCACAGGGCTGCTTGCATCGTTATCGTTAGGGAAAGCACTTTCTTGATTGATACTCACGACAAACAGGTCTACAGCTCTCCAGTTTTCATCGACCTTCGATTCGAGTTCAGAAAGTATGTATTGTGTAAATACAGAGTGTATATATATCTCTAAGTAATTATTACCTGGTCCATTATATAGTATTGGAAGTAAGTAGCAAATGCTTCGTTCAGCCAAAGATCGTTCCACCAAAGAGGCGTGACCCGATTCCCGAACCACGAATGGGACAATTCGTGTGCGATCAGAGTGTTGGCAAAATCTTGCTGCTTAATTGTATCGGTGGTTGGGTTGAACCTAATCATCGACTCGCTTCCAATCGAGTCAACAGACAAGACAATGTAATAAAATACTTGAACGTCATATTATTCAAAAACAGTTTTATTAAAAATAACGCAATAAGGATATAGGCACATTCAAGTACTATATCTGTCCTGAAATAACTTCGTGGTTAAGCCTGAAATGTCAATTTATAAATAGAAGGTTTAATTTAAGTCACCTATAAGACACCAAACCCCAGTGTTCGGTAGCAGGGGTACTATATACTGGCAATAGCACCGACCCAACCCTCGGAACACCGAATGGGAATCCTGTGTAGGACTCCATGACCTTAACTACCTGCGGGCTAAGATCCAGCAAGTGCATAGCCTCCTTCAACGCCTGTTTTGAAGTATGTAGACTCACGTTTCGATGCTCGTTAAAGGCGGTTTCATAGTCGGAGATCACAAAGGTCAATAAGTAAGTCGACATGATTGGGGTTGTGTCAAAAATCGTCAAAATCTTGCCATCCGAAAATTCGACGCGTTCGATTTCCGGCATATTCGAGATTGCCGTGTAATTTGAAAAATGTTTGATCGTTAGGCGAAAACGAGCTTTCAAGCCAGGCTCGTCCCAACAAGGAAACGCACGACGTGCCGTCGTCGCTTCAAAATGGGTTCCCGCGATTTTTCTGAAACAATGGACCGAGGTCGTCAGCAAGATATCATTCGCTTCTTTGTGAACAACATTAGAACGCGTCTTTGATCCTCTTTGCATTGCGCACTTACTTACACCTACTTACTTACTTAGTGTTGGTATTTTGTGAAATCCTGTGGAACCCAGTAAGTATCCTTTTAACCTGATTTCCAACGAACTCCACTCCAGATAAATCCGAAGAATCTTTGGATTCATCGTCAGTATCCATCGTTTCTTCACCCCTGTACTCGAGATTCAGTGTGTATTTTCCAACGGAAATTTCATGATCAAATTCTAACTTCAAAAATTCGACTTCGTCGTCACGATTGTGCTTAACCGGTGTCAATGTAATCCCATTGATATCTATAAGATTCGTGACGTTTTCGTAAAACACAAGGTTTTTGTACGCATGAAGAGTGAGTACGGAAGTCAAATCTATGACTTCAATGTCGATACTGATCTTTCCGCTCCACGTGAAATTCGCGTCATCCATGTTGGGCTCGATTTGGATGTCGTAAACTCGGGGCATCGTATTGTTCGGTAGGCGATACCGAATCATTTTGTCTTCTTTTGTTTCAGATGGTTCCTCCGAGCTTCCCATGTCGTTTGGAGAATATTCGATCGTCAGGCGAACATGAGCCTCTAGTTCGGACTCATCCCAACAGGGCAGAACGGAACGTTCCTGGGAGATATGCATAATGTCTTTGAATTTATCGTTGGTATCCATCGTTTCTGCGTCCTTGTATTTTAGATTCAGGCTGTACTTTCCATCAGGATTGTCTTGATCAAATCCTAACCTTAAGGACACGCCGTCGTCATCGTCGTGTCCAGACCGTATCAACTTTGTCTCATTCGAAACAAGTTTTGTCAAGTTTTTGCAAAGCACAACATTTTTTTCGGCATACTGAGTAAGTGGCGGAGGTGGATTCGTGATATCAATCATTTTTCCAGCAGACGTGCCATTAATGTCATCCATGCTTGGCTCGATATTTATATTGTGCAGTCGAAGTATCGTACTGTTGGCTGAAGGGTGTTCGGTCATTTTGTCTTTACTGGCTTCTGTCGTAGTTGCTGCGTAATTTGGAATTCGCTCCATGGACACACAAACACGAGTCTTTAAATCGGGCTTGTTCCAACAGGATAATACGGGTTGTGTATCGTGAGTTTTCATAACCCCATTGGATTTATCATAAGTATCTACGTTTTCTGCATCCTTATAATTATAACTAAGACTGTAGTTTGTATCGGAATGATCATGATAAAGTTTTAATTTTAAATGCACTACTTCGTCGTCATCATCGTGCCTTCCAGCTGATAGCTTTTTCTCATTGGGATTAATGAATTTTGTTGAATTTTCGCAGGTCACATGACGTTTCTCATTATGCTTGCTGCCATTTCCTGACGCCGTTAAAATACTGTAATTCATACCGGGCTCAATGTTGTCATTGTACAACTGACGATATTGAGTCATCTCGCGTTTCGTCAATTTGGGAATTTCTGTCGAGTTATTATGTACGACGGGATGTAGTGTTGATAAAGTTATCAGCGTCGCGAGTATCACCACACATTTCACTGCTTCACTTTCAAACCCCATTTTTTCGACGATTCACAGTCATGAATCTATTCCAATTTTTGCGCCGAAGACGAGATCTTGCAGATACTATAAATGCTGTTTCACTGACATGAACATTGCAATAAAACTACAGGTTTTACTTTCCTATTCAGACTGAAACGATTAATGGACCGACGAGAATTCATTGCGCGTGGCCTGAGCTTTCGTGGTACGTGAATGAAGCAGATTTCAGAAAGTTACGCAAAACATGGCTACGAGCGCTGGCGTAAAGTTGATAAGACTTTTTTTTCCCCAAAACGTTTATTTCCAGTTGTGTCAGACTTACATCGGAAGCACGATTCAAATAATTCGAGCAAGCGTCGGTTCACACGTTACTGAATTTGCATAACAATATTTTTGTCGCATAAATAATACTCGGAGCTATCGCAGTTCTGCTTATGAGCCATTTATCAAATTGTTGACGGTCAATGGTTTATTCCATGACTTCAGAAATAGAGCAGCTGAAGCATCGCATTTAGCAATCTCTCTTTCGACCATGGCTATTACCGATGCTTGGGGAATTTCCGGATTTTTCAAAACTGCAGTCAATCGCAAGACCTCCTTAAACTGTCACAAAGAAGCAGATAGTTTATGATGACGCTCACATATTGCATATTCTCAATGCATTGATAATAATTTGTTTATTCTGAGATGGGGTAATATTTCTCGCTGTTACCTTTTCCAATCGAGCTTTCGTCTTGACGTGATCAGCAATATGCGACACTATACGACGAACTATAGATGACAATCCAAGCATACCAAAACTGAAAAAATAAACAATGTTAACTCAAACGTCGTTATAATTTTGATGATTGGTTGGAAGAAAAATATAAATAATCACGTTTTATGCATAGATTGGTGATTTTCCAAAAAGTAATCGACTGTGAAATTGAAATTTTCGTCGGTACTCGTCAGCAACTTTTGAATCGCTCTGTATGCAATGAACATTTCGAAATTAGGTTTTTCCGATAGCGAACTGTTTAGAACGTTTCTATGGATGTCATGGTTTTCCGTACAATCCACGACCTGGATAAATATCTGGTCGCTTATGTACCGCAACGATTTTTCATTCTCGTAAGCCCAGTTCGCAAAATTTACAGCCGCCGTGTCATTGAGTCCTCTCAATCCAGCGCAGTACGTCCAAATTACGGTATCGGGATGTAAACTTTTGGGAACAGAGAACAGTTAAAAACATTAAAATTGAATAAAAAAAACATTAAACCATGTTATTGTTTCAACTATGAATATTATAACCAATTGATTGAAATGGTGCAATCAACATTTTAAGACCCACCGATTTTCCACTGGATTTTCCATAAGCTTGATGAGTTTTTGTGCGGCATACTCGGAGCACTTGAAGTGACCGGACATACAGGCCCACTCGATTACATCCGTTCTCGACAATTTCGTAAAATGATCGTCGTTTTCACGTACCTCGAATCCAACTTTCTCGATGAAACTGTTCATCAGCTCCACCACGTAGCTCTGCAAAATTCTGGTCTCATTTGGCAGAAATAATAAGCATTTCCTGGGTTGGAATACTTTCTTTAGAGGACTTAAATTTTGTAGTCACTTGTAACCTTACCCGAAATGTCTTATGCACTTCGGTGCCACTCAATGACTCGTCGATGCGCTTTATAGCGTAATGAGCAGAGCGCCACGGCAGATATTGAATTTCTCGTGCCAGGTACTTGGTAAGATTGTAGAAATTACTGAAATACCGGTTCGGTTCACGATGCGCAAGATAGAAGGCGTCGCTGATCATCTGGGCGCGATTCAGCACGTGAATACTTTCGTAATTATCGCTGTTCAAATAATCCGCAAGCCTTTTCCAGTTTTCGTCGTCGTAGTTGACCCGGTAGTAGCCTGAAAAATGTGCGATTAAGCTACAAAAAGTCGATTATTATTTCAGGCTCAAGTTTATTGATTGCCTGAACAAGCTCAACCCTGACCACTAGCTCGAATATTCAGTACGACCCAGTCGTCCTTGTCGATTCCAGCGATATTTGTAGAATCCTCTTTATCACTAATCCAACTCGTCGGTATAGTCAATGAGAAATTTGGTCTCGATTTCGTCGCATAAGTCAGTGGGATCCACCATTTGTTGGAACCCATTACATCGATTAGGATAGTGCTTTTTTGAGACACTTCGGTATCCCCCGTAGTGTAATTTCGCGTGACGTTTACTACAGGATATCCTTTTTGATCCAACCACGGAATCATAATGTTTTTCAAGTTCAAGGGCTTCACTTTTTCGGGACCTTCATTGTAGGCTTCTTGAAATACGTTCATCAAGTCGTCCGTCACTACCGCCTTGAACGAGCTATACAGAAAATTGAAAGCACAATGAACTAATGGTCCTACTAGTATTCCACGAAGAACATTTTTTTTACACAGGAAAGTATATAATGTTATATTGAGAGGGGATAATTGTGATGTATTGTACATTGAAGAAATAGAAAAATTCTAAATGTACTCACTGCCTGGCCATCAATTTCTGTATTCCCGCTCGGAAAACGTTGTCACCGAGGACGTTGCGAAACATGTGAATCACCGCAGAACCTTTTGATAAAAGTTCAACAAACAATAATCTGGGAATTTCGTAATTCGGTGTTTCAATTTACAACTTACCTTTTGCATACGTAATTGCTCCAAACATGAGACTTATCTCTTTATTTGTGATCGGCATAGATCTGATAGACCTTGCTGCTTCGTTGTCTATATGATACGCTCCTTCCTGGTTGTTAGATACGATAAACAGTTCTAAGCCACCCCAATTCTGGTCGATCTTCGATTATATGTCACAAAGATTCGTGTAAGAAAAATTAATATTATCTCAATTTTAGCTGACACGTTTCATAAGTTTCACTGGAACGTATATATTATTATTAAGCTATTTACCTCATCCATTACGTAGTACTGAAAATAAGAAGCGAAGGCTTCATTAATCCAAATGTCGTTCCACCAAAGAGACGTGACCCGGTTGCCAAACCACGAATGGACCAGTTCGTGGGCGATCAACAAATCAATACCAGTCTTTCGGGAAGTCTTAACCAAGCTTGCATTCACTTTGACATACTTTTCACTTTCGAGAATTAAGATATATAAATGTATAAGTTACTACAAAGCACAGAAACTTGAAATTTGCAGTTTTAAGTGGCGGAAATAGGCGTAACTTAAAAATGGAATATTGAAGTCGCCTTCCAGTACTAAACTTTTCATTTCAATCACCTATACGATACCAGACCCCATTGTTCCATAGCGGCAGGATAATATAGCGGTATGACCACCGATCCAATCCTGGGCATACCAAATGGAAATCCCGTGTAAGACTCCATGACCTCAATGACCTTGGGGCTAAAATCCAGCAAGTGACTGACATCCATGCCCATTGGGGTATGAAGACTTATATTCCGATGTTCATTAAAGACAGTCTGATAATTAGCGACTACAAAGACAAGCAGATAAGTGGACATTATCGGTGTTGTGTCGAAGGTCGTGAGGATCTTGCCATCGAAAGTTTGGACGTGTTCGATTTCCGGCATGTTAGATACAGCCGTGTAATTTGGAAAATGCTTGATGGCCACGCGGAATTGGGCTTTCAAACCAGGCTCATCCCAACAGGGAAGTGCGCGTCGTGTTGTCGTTGGTTGGAAGTAAGAACCCGCTACATTCCTAAACATGGACCAACATAGTTAATGAAAGTCATCTCCAATCCAATTAGGACATAAGATCAGCTGCCATAACTCATTTGCGAATTGCAGTGTTTGTGATTGATTACTCACGTGCCTGAAACCCTGTATGAGGCTTTGTAAAACCCAAACATATCCAAAGTGTCTTGGCCAACATAGTTCAGACTCAGGCTGTAGTTTCCAACAGGGACTTGATGATCAAAATGTAACCTCAAGAATTCCAGTTCATCGTCACGATCGTGCTTAACCGGTGTCATCCTTGTTCCATCAACACCCACAAGATTCGTTGAGTTTTCGTCAATCACAAGATTCTTGTAAGCATGAAGAGTGAGCACTGGAGTTGCGTCCACTACTTCGACGCTGATGCTGATATTTCCAGTCCACGTCAAATTTACGTCATCCATGTTAGGCTCGATGAGGATATCGTACCGATGTGGTATCGTGTTATTCGGTAGACGATATCGGGCCATTTTATGTTCCCTCGTTTCGTTGACTTCCGACGTAATCGTCGTGTCATTCTTGGCAATGAGAAATGGCACTGATTGACCTATCAGAATCACCAGCAATACTGCACACTTCACAGCTTTTATTCTAAATCCCATTGTTCAATCTTTCACGATATTCAAAGACGCTTCGATTGTTGCGACGAAGATGAGACGCAGTAGGCATCACGACCATCGTTGATCTGCATTCTGATGATGATAATGAAGTGGCGTTTTCTCCACTCTATTTTACCACAAGTACATTTGATGCTGATTAGTTCACGAATGAACGAGAACAAACATTATTCGCGGGATAAGCACTCGTGGTTCATAGACCAGCACAGACTTCAGAAGATTATGCATATCAGCACTACTCGCACTGGCGTATGCCGATAAGATTTTTTTAATGAACTAATTCTTTTCATTATGATTTTTTTTTAAATAATCGTAGTCGCACTTAACGTAGTGTATTTATCAACAAGTTTCATCACCCAAACGCTTGAACAGTGCATTCCTTATATAATAAGTAATCCAGCACCGCATACTCCGTATATGTAATGCAAGTAACTGTACTTCATGATTTTATTTGTCATGTATTTACACAGCAGTAACTTTGGCATTTTAACACTACAAATCATTAACGAGGATCTATTTTTGCACCACTTATAGAATTGTCACCCGACAATAGTTCATCCCACAACTTTACCAACGTATCATCGACCTCCTTGGGTCTGATCGCGTTCGCTTCTGCATAAGTTAAAGTTTCTGTTACGGAGATCATCGGATTACCAGCAACGGTGTCCAGTTGCAGGACGGCTTTGAACTGTAAAATATAATTTCAATTCAAGATCAATTTGAAAATTCGACTTTTTGTATAAAACTAAACGTGTACGTCTCATTATATTTTGTGTTATTACCTTTTCGAGTCGAGCGCTGCTGTCCACTGCATCACAAATGACGCTCACAATATGTAAAACTGTTACTGGCGAATTACTAGAAAAATAAAAAAACACATTTTAACTTCCGCTCCGACAAACTTATAGTTCATCGGAAAAAAAAAAATAGTTACGAATTATTTATAGCTTGGTGTTTTTCCAGGAAAATATCTACAGCAGTGTTGAAATTTTCTTCGGAGGCCGCGATAAATTGTCTTAACACGAAATCCACGGTGTATACCTCAGTAATATTTTCCGTGAGATGTTTGTTCAAAGCACTTCGTTGAACCGCGTTGTTCTTAATACACGGTATATTAGAGATGAGCTCGGTTTTATAATGATCCCAAGCCCATTCGACAAATTGTAGCCCTGCCGTTTCGTTGAGTCCTCTCAATCCGGCACAGAATGTCCAATCTTTCGTGTCTGGGTGTAATCTTGTGTGAAGGAAATGAGGAATTAAGGAAAAAATTATTTTTATCATATAAATAAAATAAAATAAGATAAGACCGATAGAATAGAATTAATTTTACTTCTAATTCCGAATATGTTATTCTTTCTCGTTGAATAACATATTCGTCAATCAATCGTTATTTCAAGGTCTTACTTCGTTGAATTGTTCGCCAGTTCGATAAGTTTTGCAGCTCCGTACTCTGCGCACCCAGAGTGACCGGATCTACAGATCCAATCGATAACGTCCGTCCTCGCTAGTTTCGTGAAATGATCGTCGGTGTCCCGTACCTCAAAACCAACTTTCTCGACGAACTTTTGGGCCAACTTCACGAAGTGTCGCTGCAAATATTTTCTTTTCGTATTTGGTATCACTCTCGATCCACAAAATACGAGCATTTCGTGAATCCGGATAATAAATCCACCGTTTGATTGAACAAAATGTCAATAAAATAAATAACGAATTTTTGAATGCTCAATATTTTGTTTCTCTTCCCACAAGACGCATTCGTCAAGACAAGACTTCGCACATTCGTCTATATTAAGTTTATGCCACTTTCACAAGAAGACGAACAAAAATGACGAAGAATTTTGTCTTACCGTGAAGTCAACGTCCAGCCTCCTATCAAGTAAATCCATAATACCCCGACGACTTGCATAACGGACAACGCGCCAAGGCGGGTACTCGTCTTCGCGCGCCAGGTACTTGGTGAGTTTGTAAAAGTGTCTCATATACCGGCGAGGTTCACGTTCGGCAAGGTAGAAGGCGTCACTGAGTAGCTGAGCACGATTCAGAACGTGAATATTTTTATAATCATCGGTATTCAGATAATTCGCGAGTCTGCTCCAATTCTCGTCATCGTAGTTGACTCGATAGAAGCCTGAAAAAAAAAATGTTCGCCAACGTAAAGAAAAAATGTCTTCGCGATTTTTTGTGTAACGCTCGTTGCTTGTCCGCCAATGAGCTCAACACTGACCATAAGCTTGAACGTTCAGAAGGATCCAATCGTCTTTGTCGATTCCATCGATCTTAACGTGATCCTCCTTGTCGCTGATCCAACGGGTCGGTATAGTCGACGTAACATTCGGTCCCGATTTTGTCGCATAAGTCAACGGCACCCACCATTTGTTGGGACTGTCGACGATGATGCTTTTTTGCGACACCGTCGTTTCTCCCGTCGCGTAGTTTCGCGTAACATTAACAACCGGATGTCCTTTCTGAACCAGCCAGGACATCATCGTCGTTTTCACATCTAGAGGTCTTTCTTTGTCGGGACCCTCGTTGTAAGCTTCTTGAAGCGCGGCCATCAAATCTTCCGCTTCCGCCGCCTTGAACGAACTACATTGAACAACCCAATCGGAGTAAAAAAAATAGTCTGACACATTAAGTGAAATACTCATTTTTATGAAATAAAAATTGTTATTCGTTGTCGTTCACCTATGAGATTATTACAGTGGATTTTTCACTGACTAAAATTCAATACATATAATTATGAGTATGTAATAAACAAATAACAAAAAGTTAGTGTTCCAATTGTAACTTTGTATAGTAGTTTGACATCACACACAAATTTTGAATATACTAGGCTAATCACACGCGCTTGCGCGCGTGCCCGAGATATCTTTGCGCTGCTGCGCTCTTATAAACCTTTAAAAGGGTAAATTGCAACTAAAAACCCTTGTTTAGTTGATTAAAAAAAAAATGTTGTCGAACAGTTTGTCAGAAATCGTAGATCTGGCCGCCGGGCCGAAAACCGCCCAAATCGGGGTCACGAAATTTATTTTTTCAAAATATCGACTTTTAACCTATACCATCATTCTCAAGTCGCATATTCTACCCCTGAAAACACTGGTTACGACCCTTTTTTAGTTGATTTTGAAAAAAAAAAATTTTTGCCGAACAGTTTGTCAGAAATCGTAGATCTGGCCGCCGGGCCGAAAACCGCCCAAATCGAGGTCACGAAATTTATTTTTTTAAAATATCGACTTTTAACCTATACCATCGTTCTCAAGTCGCATATTCTACCCCTGAAAACACTGGTTACGACCCTTTTTTAGTTGATTTTGAAAAAAAAACATTTTTGCCGAACAGTTTGTCAGAAATCGTAGATCTGGCCGCCGGGCCGAAAACCGCCCAAATCGGGGTCACGAAATTTATTTTTTCAAAATATCGACTTTTAACCTATACCATCATTCTCAAGTCGCATATTCTACCCCTGAAAACACTGGTTACGACCCTTTTTTAGTTGATTTTGAAAAAAAAAAATTTTTGCCGAACAGTTTGTCAGAAATCGTAGATCTGGCCGCCGGGCCGAAAACCGCCCAAATCGAGGTCACGAAATTTATTTTTTTAAAATATCGACTTTTAACCTATACCATCGTTCTCAAGTCGCATATTCTACCCCTGAAAACACTGGTTACGACCCTTTTTTAGTTGATTTTGAAAAAAAAACATTTTTGCCGAACAGTTTGTCAGAAATCGTAGATCTGGCCGCCGGGCCGAAAACCGCCCAAATCGGGGTCACGAAATTTATTTTTTCAAAATATCGACTTTTAACCTATACCATCATTCTCAAGTCGCATATTCTACCCCTGAAAACACTGGTTACGACCCTTTTTTAGTTGATTTTGAAAAAAAAATTTTTGGCCGAACAGTTTGTCAGAAATCGTAGATCTGGCCGCCGGGCCGAAAACCGCCCAAATCGGGGCCACGAAATTTATTTTTTCAAAATATCGACTTTTAACCTATACCATCGTTCTCAAGTCGCATATTCTACCCCTGAAAACACTGGTTACGACCCTTTTTTAGTTGATTTTGAAAAAAAAAATTTTTGGCCGAACAGTTTGTCAGAAATCGTAGATCTGGCCGCCGGGCCGAAAACCGCCCAAATCGGGGCCACGAAATTTATTTTTTCAAAATATCGACTTTTAACCTATACCATCGTTCTCAAGTCGCATATTCTACCCCTGAAAACACTGGTTACGACCCTTTTTTAGTTGATTTTGAAAAAAAAAAATTTTTGCCGAACAGTTTGTCAGAAATCGTAGATCTGGCCGCCGGGCCGAAAACCGCCCAAATCGGGGTCACGAAATTTATTTTTTCAAAATATCGACTTTTAACCTATATCATCATTCTCAAGTCGCATATTCTACCCCTGAAAACACTGGTTACGACCCTTTTTTAGTTGATTTTGAAAAAAAAAATTTTTGGCCGAACAGTTTGTCAGAAATCGTAGATCTGGCCGCCGGGCCGAAAACCGCCCAAATCGGGGTCACGAAATTTATTTTTTCAAAATATCGACTTTTAACCTATACCATCGTTCTCAAGTCGCATATTCTACCCCTGAAAACACTGGTTACGACCCTTTTGTAGTTGATTTTGAAAAAAAAAATTTTTTGCCGAACAATTTGTCAGAAATCGTAGATCTGGCCGCCGGGCCAAAAACCACCCAAATCGGGGTCACCGTAGGTTAAACAGTGCTGCAGTGCTCATCACGACAAACTGTCAAATCTCGCGCTGTTAAACAAAAACTGTCGGCCATCACGGCCCTCGACCAATCAGAGGCCGAGTTATACCGACAACAATGGTCACGTTGGCGCGAATTACGCACTTTTTAGTAGTAGACTCACTATCTAGCCATGTATTTCTGTAGACCAGCCCGAAAAGCAGCATCACCGATGACGTTGCGGAACATGTGAACAATCGAAGAACCTTTCGACAAAAGGATAACGAATGATAACATAAGTAATAAAAATGTCCGAACGATACTACCCGTGAATTATGTGCGTCACAGTTTTTGCTTACCCTTTCGATATGTCGATGCTCCGAACACATATCGTATTTCAGTGGTGTCAACCGGTAACCATTTGGTGGATACCATCGGATCCTCATCCTGATAGAACGCACTTTCGTGATTGTTACGCAAGATGAAGAGATCCACGCCACGCCAATTTTCGTAAATCTTAAAACACACATTAGCGAAAGATTAAAACAATAAGTTTCATTGAAGCATTTTTTTACTTTCCATCAAGGAAGCCTAACACTTTTTTCGTGTTTGGCTTCCAGGACAAGAATCCACATCCACTTAAATGTTTGAAGACAAGACTTTTCAATGATTTGTTACCTTTTGGCAATATCAACAATAAAATATCACAAAGCCCTCTAAACGAAAAAGGGAAACCATTTGATCTACCATCCGCCGGAATGCATATTATCGCTAATCAATTCACCTCGTCCATTATGTAATATTGGAAGTAGGCAGCAAAGCCTTCGTTGAGCCAAAGGTCATCCCACCAGAGTGGCGTGACTCGGTTGCCGAACCAAGAATGGGCTAATTCGTGAGCGATCAGCATTTGGGTTCTATCCGCCTCCGCAGTTCCACCCGTTGTTCTATCGTATCCTATGGCTCTATCGCTGATAATCGAGAAAACAATATGAGATGTATCACAAGAATACTTCACAGTCTGGAAATTTTACGTCGGAAAAAATCTCGCCGTAACATTTGTCAATAAAAACATGACTTCGGGACGATGAAAAGATGTCTTCGGGGTAATAAATAGTATAGTTTTCGATACAAGTGCGTTTAAACTTTTTCGAAACGTGTGCGAGTTTGCAGCACGAGCTGAAGACGAGATGGGATAAGATTTCTTGGACATTTCCGGATTATTCTTTCAGATTTTCCAGACGCGTTCCCAAAATAAGAACTTAATTTGCACTTACAAATAAGAGACCAGACCCCAGTGTTCAGTAGCGGCAGCGGAGTATCGCGGTAACACAACCGATCCAATCCTGGGCATACCGTACGAAAGTCCCGTGTAGGATTCCATGGCCCGCACGACCTCGGGGCTGACATCCAAAATGTGCCTGAATTGCTCCAAGTTGTGCTCCGGGGCGTGCAGACTCACGTTTCGATTCTCGTTGTAGACGCTCTGATAATTGGCGATCACGAATGTCAACAGATAAGTCGACATGATCGGCGTCGTGTCGAAGGTCGTCAGGATCTTGCCGCTCGAAGTCTCCACGCGTTCGATCTCCGGCATGTTCGAGACCACCGTGTAATTTGAAAAATGTTTCACGGACAGGCGAAAACGCGCCTTCAAAGCGGGCTCGTCCCAACAGGGAAACGCGCGTCGCGCTGTTGTCGCCTCGAAATGAGTCCCGGCGACCGTCCTGATTCAGAGACGGAAGACGTTGATTGAAAAAGGTTCTTCGATTACAGACTAAAGCAAAATCAAGGACCACATCCAAGTTAAAAAAAATTAAAAAAAAAATTAATTGCTGTGGTATAACTAAAATGGAAAAAGATATTTGAATATTAAAAAATAAATGTAGATATACTTTGTTTTTTTTAACGACTGGTGAATCTATGCAATGATTTTTCTTAGACTATCGGAAAATATATCTGGATTACCGCAGGTCAACTCGACCAAGGTCTGACCCTCACCTCTTCCAATTTCAATTCTATTAGCACTGAATATTCTTTCCAGCTAAAATATCATTCCTGCTTTTTTCATCTATGATCATCCTTTACCAATCGAAACTTCTGAATTGACGATGTTAAGGAAATTATCAACGAGTCACAGTCATGATTAGTAGTCTTACATATTTTCGTGGACTTGGTCCGCAGCCTTGTAAAATCCAATAAAGCCCGTTCTGTCTACTCCCTCGAACTTGAGCCTCAGGCTGTGATTGCCAATAGGAATTTCGCGATCGAATTTTATCTTCAAAAACTCCACTTCTTTGTCGCGACTGTGTTGGACGGGCGTCAAGTTTGTCCCGTTAACGTCGACGAGTGTCGTGAAGCTTTCGTCAATCACAAGATTCTGGTAAGCATGAAGAGTCATCACTGTAGTTGGAGCCACAACTTCGACTTCGATGCTGGTCTTTCCGGTCCACGTGAAGTTCTCGTCCTCCATATTCGGCTCGAGGTTGATGTTGTAAAGCCGAGGTATCGTATTATTCGGCAGACGATAACGAGTCATTTTATCGGTTCGCGTTTCGTTCGCGTCGTCGATTGGAGCCGATGCCGACAATGCAATCAGCATCGACAGTAATAAAACACATTTCATAGTTTTCTTTCTGAACCCCATTTTTCACCTTCGCACGATTTCACGACTTCCAGTTGTCTTGAGGAAGATAAAAACCACCACAGTTGGAGCCGTTCGCCTACCTCGAAGATGGTCAGAGTGTGACTGTTTTTCTTACTCGGTTTGGAAGCGCAATAAATATTTATTAGTTCGATAATGAATGACCGGTCGACGGGGACTTTATTATTCACGACCTCAGCATTCGTGGTTCATGAACGAAGCTGACTTAAAAAGCTAATCAAATAATCCACTCGGACCACGATCGACGTTTTCTAATGAGATATTGTCAGTACAGCTGATTTTACATCGGATACGCGATTAAAATAATTTGCATTTTTTATTTCCTGCAAAAGTTTTTTGTTTGTTAACACTCGCTCGGTGATATTGCGACATTCATTGAGGGATTGAGGGGTTGTATCCTCAAGATGTGTTGAGGGCGTTTCCCGCGTAAAAGATCCACGTCTTCGTGGTTTTTATATTGGGATAGATATGGAATAGATGAGACACTTTAGTTTGACGCCCAAATTTACTTAAATGTAATAATAAAACGTTCTTGGGTCAATAAATTATTAAAAGTAAAAATGCTTTATTCTATCAATCCTTGTATCCTAACATTATTTGCACTCAACGCAATACTTATTTTCCATGCTTTGAACTGTAGCACTTAACACCGTTTACCATCGAAGGTCTTGCATATTTCGTTAACAGAGCGTTTACGTCCGCAGTTCGTGTAACACATCGCCTGAAAGAGAAACAAATACATGATGACACGATGACCCGATAGTTTCATCAATCAGTAAAAATATGGGAACTCACGAAATATAAGGTGTTATTTCATCGACCGTCCATTTCTCTTTCACTTTGAACAATTCGTTCAGTCTCTGCATAATGTTGTCCGGGAGATTCGACTCTGGATACGATATAACTTCCTTTTTCATTTTTTGATTGTTCCACTTGATCAATGCAATGCCACTCAAGTATTTTTCTTTCGGTATCAGTTCTATATTTTGTATGAAAAATCGTAATTTAGTTGGATATTACCTAGAAGATATTTCGATAATTAAAAATCATCTCACTTTCAGGTCCTCCTACTTTCCAGGCTTCCATGAACACTTTGTACTCGGTAACCGGCGAAGCAGCCAACAATATTTGAGCGAGCACTTTACAAGTTTTATCCTCCAAGAACCTGAAAATAGAGGTGGGATTTTGTAAAAAAAAAAAAAAATCGTTGACGGTGGAGGAAAATATCAATCGATTACTTGTAAAGCGGTGCACCGCTCTTCGTGGTCTTTTCACTCGGTTCTGTGTATTTGTCGAAAATAAAATCAAAAATTTCCGTCGGTATAAGTTCCTTTAACGATTCGCGGGTCGCGTCTTTGTCAACCTCATCCAGCTCCCAGGAATTCTCATCCAAAAAATCCAACATCAGCGTCAGTGCTCGTGCTTCGAATTCAAAGGAAACCAGACGAAAATATCCTGAATAGAAATAATATATATTGAAAGCTAATTGTGTGATCTATTGCCGAATCTCTTATGGATATAATATGTGCGCCTACCTTTATAATTAACAATCAGATGAGCGGCAAGAGCTTCTCTCAATTCACCCGGGCTGGCTTGAATATTTCTCTGAAGCCTTTCCCAATCGTACAAAGTACTGGGATCCAAATTCTTCTCGTACTCCGCTCCTTTGAAAGACGAGGGCAGCAACAGAGAGATCAATTCGCTCAACCTGGGCTTGTATTCTCTCAGCTGCAAACAAATCAGCTCAAATTGTTACACAGAAATTATAATCAAGAGTACTACACTTTAAACAGGCTACTGTTATTTTTCTATTTGTCCATCAGCCAATTGCAAGCTCACCTCATAATAAGTATGAAATTCTCCTATGATGTTCAAGGTTTCGATGATCCTGTCTTCGGGATCCTGGCAGACACCATTGATATTGTTGCTGAACCTCAAATTTGGAACTATAAGTAAAGTATTCGAGGTCTCAGCCTCCTTTATCTGATAGGTTTGGTCCTCCGTACAAAGAACCGCCGAGTTGTTCTTTTTGCCCCTGAACGATAGACTGTTGAAAAAAAGGACCAGATTTTTAAATTGTAAAATCAGCAAAACTCACAATTGAACTTTATTAAAAAATCCTTCTTACCTGCTTCCTTTGTTTAGTACTTCCAAAAGTTTATCGTCCAGTTCCATCAACCTGTAGGTTCTACCATTGTCCGCCGGAGCTGGAAGCAGGACTTGGCTCACTACTTTTAACTCTGATTCCTCTATGTTTGCCAATTTTATCGTGTCGTTCACGTCCTCCTGATTTCTCACGTAGCTATTGACACAAACATTTTGTGAGCTTTCGTGTTATAAACTAATGAAGAAAATGTTAATAAAAATTTCTCGACACTCGATACTCACACGTTGTCGACTTCCATTCTGTAATTAATAGAATGTTGCTCCGATTCTTGTAGCAGGAGGAGTCGCGAGGAGGCAGAATTTATTTTTCTTTTTAGACTTGGTGTCTAAAACTCTCAGCTTGTTTTTCATAACACCGGTAAGTAAACAATGCAATTGCGCGACAGGTTACAGGCGGGCTCGAACCGGGTGGCCACGTGACTTTTCCCGCCTTCGAGCTGCGAAATGAACTCTCATTGGTGCTCGCGCTATGCCTCACAGACTCCACATCAGAGGTCGACAGCTGATAACACGATCCGGTTGTCCCCGCGCTGGCGCGTCGCGTCCGAAAGCAACGGTGAACGAATTTCAGTTTGTTGTGAAACTTTTTCAAACTTGGAGTGCAAAGATAATAAGATCAGCGGAGGATTTTTGTGATGCTGTGAAATAAAAAGTTGGAGGATCGACTAATAATCGGAGCTAAGATGTCCATTCGTGAGTACAAAACCATGAACACAATTTACCGATTCGGAGTAATTCTGACATTGGAGGTTATGTACAACAGTCGTAAGCATATTTCGTAAATATCGCTTGTTATCACATAAACTGTGTTTCACGAGGTATTAAATCGAAGACTCCGTATTTTTCCGACCTTCTGATCATTAAACTTTTTTTTTTCATCTATCGTGTAGCCTTGAGTGTTCGTCGTCGGCTGTCCAGCGTCATAAAGAAGTTTCGATTTGAGGAATTGGAGTCAGCGGTTCTACCGAGTTTCCCGGAGACAACATGGAACCGTCTAAGGTCGAGGCTGGTAAAACATCACGAAGGTTTCACAGTGCTGAATGCACTTAAAATTATAGAGCAGACAATAAACGTAAGTTTTTATTTCCACTTGTAAGGAAAACTGTGATAAAATTGTAAACTTGTAATTTATCAGAATTTGCTTTTATTGCAGGATGCAAAAGTGAGTGACAAAGCGCTCAAAGATAGATTAGCTACATTGGAGTTGCTCGGTAAAATTTTTAATATCTTTGAAAGAATTTAAAAAATAAGCGTAAAAGGATTTTGACATTTTAATGTTGTCCTTTTTTCTTGCAGCTGTTAGCAGGCATCACACAAAGAAAGTATGGTACGCGTTCATGATGAAGGGAGAAAACGCGGAGTCGCAAAATTTTCTCCCGCATCGCGAGATGCAGGCAAAAATAGTGCAAACCTTTCGGATTCATCAAATGGAAATGGACGTGAGAATATCGTCGCACGATAATATAACTTTTGTTTCGATAACTCACAAGCCGAGGGGCAAAGAAGCGAGGCGAATGACTCCCGTGTTCTTCGCCTTCTTCGCCGGACAGCAATATCTCTTCTGCTCCCAAAAGAGCGTGACCAAGGAATGCATTACCGTTCTGGTGGACAGTTTGGGCTACGCGGGTGCCAAGAAACTCAAGCTTATGGGCAGAGACCTGAAGTCGCTTATGAAAATGTTGTGGATGAAGAATCAGGGCGCGGTGGACAGTCACGAACCTTGCGAACCTTTGAATTCCGCGAAAGCCAAACCCGTTTTCAAGTAACATTACATGCATTCTAATCTATAGACAGTAATTAATCAATGAAAAAAAAAAAAAAAAAAAAACACATTGCGATTCGTTTTCATTTTTATTTAATTAAGATTGTATTCATTTGCAGAAGAACAGGCATCGATTTCCGACAAAACAAACAACGTCGTGAATACGCGGAGCGATGTTTCGGTGAAGACCCGCCGACGTTGGAGTCACTGGCAGCCGTGGGACCCGAAGAGACATGGAAGGACGAGGACGTGGCGTCCCAGTTACCGAAAGAAAAAGTGCGAATGAGGTAAGATTGAGTTGTCTAACTAGGAACAGTGACGCGCGCGGACAGGGCTTACCCATCGTGGGATGAACCTTGCCGGTTTTTTGGCGAAAAAGAATAGTCGATTTAACGAAGTTTTAAAACCCTATCCGATGGAAAATTTCCCCGCTGATTCCAATTTTGGCACTTTACTAAAATCGGTTTAATTTTTCGTTGGATCAATATAATCGGGATTTTCATTTTGCATTCGAAAGAAGACTCTCCAACGAAGACAATGCCGCCAGGCGGAACGCGTGACCTCGATTTTTCGATGTTTTGCAGATTTTTAAAGTTGACTCTAAGAAATCTCAACTTTTTGGAAGGGTACCCTTTGCGTTTTTTTGTTCGAAAAAAAAAAAAAAATCGATTTCGCCAAGTTAAAAATCCCTATGCGATGGCAAATTTCCCGCTGATTCCAAAAACGACAGGTATTTGTCCGAAAAATCGAAAATTCGAGGAGAATAACGCGAAAAACGATTCTTTTTTTTTTACAAACTGCCAAATTTCGCGATATTAAACACCAAACTGCTGCCGGTTTCCCAACGATCAATCAGATGCTGAATAAATCGATAACAATGATTGCTCACGGACTTTTTAATAGGAGGATTTATTATTTCAGGTGGGAATTCCGAAGCCATAACATTGCCGCGGCTTTAACGAAACTAACGGAGCACCGAGTATTAGTAACCCCGTTGCCGCCTTACATTGAAAGTTTTATGAAAGCAGGAAAAAACGAATTGAGAATCCAATAGATCTCATGATAAAAGTTCGACGGAAGCATCGCTTCAACGCGTCATAATGACGATTGGAAACGATTGCACTAGTCGGCAATTTTTACCAATGTTTGATGACCAGACGCAGGGTCCATTCTAAGTTTAATGAAACTAAAATATTAATTTCACGCGCGTAGCGCACACCAGTGGCAGTAGAACTGTTAAGATCATAATGGTATGGATCCTTTTTTTCACCACAACAACGCTTATCGAATTTGCATTTGGACAATGTTCAAGTTAATTACCACGTCATTAACATAAAATTCTGTTATATACACATAATATTGATTATTACTGACTAATTAACGAGGAACTGAAATTACCGTAGTTAGGAACGAATCTTTCTTTTTTATAACTCTGTACAGTTGTATAAAGTAACGTGACCGGTGGTAGCATCTGTTTAGTTAGTCATTTTCTCGAAATCGCTCGAATGTAAATTGTAAATGTACTAATAAGATAACTGTGAATAGTTGTAATCATTTAATAACGTGGTCAACTCTCTATCGATCGAGAAAAAATGACACAATAATTTATATTTTTATACTTCTTTGTAGAATAAGAGAGTTGACCAACTTCAGGTAGAAAAATTGTTTATCCGCCTGAAATCGGTGAAGCCCTATTAGGACAATTTTTATTCTTATACTCACGTTTATGAGGATGATCCTTAGGATATTTTTCATCAATGTTGACATTTTTTTGTTACTCAAAAGACTTTTCTTGAGGTGACGTGAAACCCGCAAGTTCTTTTGTATTTTATCTAATAACTTAACTTTTGTCGATAGAGCTTAGAAAAATTTTCGCATTACAGTTTTTGTTACCGAACGCACAGTATCACATCACCTTAATAAATGTCGACGCGCCTTCTCGATATCCAAATGTATAGCATCAATGAAATAAACAAATATCATCAAAATGTTCAGTAATTTTATTCTTTGAACGTTATAAATGCAGTTTAGTGGAGTAGCAGCGTTATTGGTATCGTGATTTCCATTTTCGAAGGAACTCGGCACGACAAGCGAATACTCAGTCCGACATGTCTACCTCGGAAATTCCGCCCTCTTCCTCGTCCGACGTAACGTCCGGATCTTTCGCCTGAGCCTGGCATTTCTCGCATCGGCAGACGAAGAGGTAGAGCGAGCTCAGCGCCTTCTGTCGCGAATGTCTGCTGCGCTCCAGCTGACACTCGTCCAAGTACCCTATGCATATCTCCTCGCCGGGCAGAATATCCCGCGTCGCTGTTACCACCAGGGTACTGTTCGAGTAGGGAAACTCTACCATTGCGTTCGGCGAGCAGCTGTGGTTTATTGTTGATTGCAATGCATAGAGGCCCGAACCTTCGTTGTTTAGGAATGTTCCAACGACTGCGTCAAAGTAAAAGAAAAATCAATAAATGACATCTCAATGCATAATCAAACTTATAATTATCATTTTGCACCAATGATCCGTAGATGTAACAAATTAATCACTATTCAGTTCAGCAAAGATTAGAAACACTTTAATTTGAATGCTATTCAAAATAAAGTTATTCTTTTAACTAGCTTAATAACCGAAATTCAGAGCTTGGAATTAAATTCGAGATGAATACCTTCGTCCATTTCGTCGTACAATCGATCGATGTATTTGTCAATCTGAATCCTTCTATCGTCGGGCAATTCCAGGGCAGAAACGTGTTTGACCCAACGTCCGAAAGCGCTGGAGCCTATGCCTTGTCCATTGGTGCCTACCAAAGCCAGTAAGCTCCTGAAACCTTCTGGAGTAAACCACTAGAAGCAAAAAAGAAACGTGAGTTAGGGATCTCAACAATGTAAGAATTGTATAATTCATAATATTGAAATAAAGGATACACCTGGGAAAGAAACTTACGTGCGGAGCAAATTCTGCACTGAGTGCGTTTTCCATTGCCTGCCGTAAAACGTCTATCTGCTCTACGAATTTTTCACCCAGAAGATTGTGAGCGATTTCCTGCGCTTCGTTCACGGTTCTGTGACAGAATTGAGAGAAGGTGGCTAGAGCGGCAGCCTTGTCCGTCGATTGGTTGACGAATGCTACCATCCTCGCGAGTAGCATGATCGACGCTGTTTCCGGCGGATAATACATCTGTTTCCATGTTTCCTTGAGCTGCACGAGCGGATGACTATCGTTGCTGTCCCGCGACCCAAGACACAACGTCTTGTGATACTTCTGGACGGCCTCCTCCAGGCATTCGTTGCTGCAGTACTTGATCCCGCACGCGGGACACTCGACCGCGTTTTCCTTCTTCGTCTCGCAACAATCGCTATACGGCAGTATGATGTCCGTTTTTCCAGTCAGACGACGAACATTCTCCTCCGCCGTTTCGAGTGGCATCATGCAATTGTCGCATGACGAGTATCCATAATCGGTGTTCCAGGAAAATTGGCAGCAGACGATAGGTTTCTCAGTCAATATGAGGTCGCCCTCTTTAAATTGGCGGAGGGCAAAGAGGCCCTTTCCCTGAAATGGTGCAGAACTTTGCGTCAGAGCTTACGACAATTCTTATAGTATCTACGATTTAAATAAAATGACAGCTCCTTATTATTACAGTAGAGCTTCGATTATCCGAACTAATTGGGACCGACCATCGTTCGGATAAACGAAAATTCGGATGACCGAACATCAATATTTTCTGAAGGGGCAGGGAGGAACTGAAGCGCTTAAAATATTAGAATATGTATGTTTTTATCAAAAATTAATATTTTGAATATCACATTGTTAGTTATTATATATTGTGATAAAATTGCCAAATTCTATATAATAAGCTATTTTCTTGGGAAAAAATCGAGCATTTTCTTCTGTTTCATGGCTGAAACTCTTTTTTGTGCTGCCAAATCATGCAATAGTTAGAGGAGAAGTAGTTGCGTTGGGGTTTTCCCAAAGACATTGTCGTTCGGAAAACCAAAAACTCGGATAAACCGAATCGCTGTTCGGATGATTGACGATTCGCATAAACCAAATCATCGTTCGGATGATTGACATTTCGAATAATTGACATTCGGATAATCGACGCTCTACTGTACAACACTTTTTAAAGAACCAAACGTGAAAGTATCCGGTAGTTACAATTATCAGACTCTTTTTTATTTGTTAGTTTTTTTATGTCATTTTGACAGTTATATTTAATGAAAGAAAGTTGTTATAATTGCTAGGGGAGCATAAAATAATTTTATATTCATTTTCCTATTTGTGCCAAATCTATTGAAACCTGTTTCTGCTGTAAATCTCCAAAAATTACTATTACTATATCGCAATAAAAAATCTGCAAAAGCGTGAGAATTATCATCCCTGTTCGCGGAGGCTGAGACGGCCTCGACGCGAATGAAAGTGCCGACCGACGTTTAGCCGAATCGCACATTTTCGATTCGAACGTGCCGGACGTCGGAGCTCGGATGTTCGAGCAAGTAACGAAACAATCGAATGCAAAAGTCTCACCTTCTCGTCGTCGATGACGCGCACCTCGAATCCATCGTCGTCTTCCATCGTTAGTATCGGAGTATTTGTGCGAAAAAGCGTAATCGGCGAATTCAAAGCCCTAGCCTAAAAACACATGTTTTGTCAGTTCCATATTACCGACGGAGTCAAGTGCGCGTCCGACATGTCGCAAAAGTCACTTTTTTTTCTCGCGAACGCGAACGAAAGTATAAAATAAGAGGGGATAAGAAAAATCCTTTTATTAATCGACGAATTCTTCTTGATGAAAGAATTCAGTTCTACTTGAGGTTACGATTGTTGTCGAGGATTTCGAGGTTTAGTCGCTTCATTGAGCTAAGCCGGAAACGAAGCGGCGCGTCGACTTCCGGAAAGAACGGGAATTGGCCGCCGCTTGTGGATGTGCAAAGTATAGTCGCTCGGGACACTCGTTTGCCGTGTGTCGAGTGCTGAAAATCGTCTATAATTTAACGAGCGCACAGAGTTGTTTCTCCTTCGGTTGGATTCGACGGGACAATGAACGGTACAATGGCGATGGTGAGTCGCGCGTTCTCCATTTAACTCTTCGTCCTTTTTTTTCGGGGCGCCGAAAGTTGCTCCGAAAAGCTTTCGGAAAGATTAATCTCCGACGCATCATGGCGCAAACGTTTTGCACCGTATACACAACACAAATGATTATTTCTATGCGCGAAAGCCGATCCACTGTCCGCATCGACGGGCGAACTTTTTTTGCCTATGAATTCCGAGGGCACTCGAGATTCTAACGTTTCCCGTCGGTCGTTGATCTTTCGATATTGAGGTTATTGATTTTTTATTGACATTAATGTATTACGCCCTTTTGACTTCTTCTCAAGTCTTTTTTTTTTTTTATCGGAAAATCGGGTATAGACGTTCGATAACGCGCATGACGCGAGCGAAAACAGGATTTGTGTACTTATTCGCGGTACTACAAAAATCATAGGATTCATTACAGGAATTGTGCACTTCAATTGATTAATATTGAGTATTTTGTTTGTCACCATTTTTTTCATCTCAACTTTATCTAAAGTCAAAATGTTTCAACTGAAAGTTCTGATAACTTTTTAGAATACACTTTTGGAGTTTGAAGTTTTTTTGCAGTTGTAATATTAATAATTTTATAGTTGTAAGTCTATAAAATTATATAATTGAATATATGAATAAAGAAAATAAAATTATTTCAGGCACCACCAACGTCAAACAGCTCGGAGCCACCGACAAAGAAAGTTCGGGTCGAAGGTACATTGCTAACGTAGCCAGATGCTCGTATATACTTGTCTACCAGTAAGAAACGTTTGTAGTATGCTAACGAGCATACGAGAAGTATACGCAGACACAAACCTCAACAAGTGCATATTATATATGTATATTTATATATATAAAAGTATAATAAACATTAAGGAAATGAAAGTCAAAGAAGTCAGGGGAATATAGGAGCCTAGCTTTTGTTGTTGGCCAAGACTGTATGGCGAATGGCCCATCTACGATACTTCAGAATATTAAAGAACGTTTTTTGTTTTATTTTTGTATCCGTTAGGCTTAGGCTGAATACAGGCTCTTCGTGATGGCCTTTAACAAAACTAATGTATGGTTGTCCTTCTGTTCTGAGATGTTACAGCGGAGAGACAGTACAGAATCTGTGGCCTTCGACTGAGCTGTGATCATGAGCGTGCGCCAAACAATCAAAGAGAACGCTACATACGTTGAACAGAAACAAATACTGAGAGTTTTTGATAAAACTCTTGACCTGATACAGCGTATATTGCGCTACAGAGCACCTATTATCACGATGCTCCTTGTTTTTAGATAGGTCAGCATTTAGGGTAGTGCATTATCTACTTTTATTCTAATTATGAGTCTCGTCCCTTTATTTACTTTACTTAATTTTCTTTACCTTCCAAACTGTCGATTCCACTATACAGTCATAAAAAAACTTGCATTTTTTTGTTTAAAAAAATCCTACTCTAAGTTGATCATTTTTATTTACATTACTATTTCACAGGATGCCACGTAAATGTTGTTTCAGAGACTCATAATCAGAAGAGGCAGTGGCGACAAATATTCATAAATGCTTCAATGTAAAAACGATTCCTTGTACGTTTTTTTTCTTCGTATTTTTTTTTTTGTTTTTTTTTTTTTTATTATTTTCGTTGTACGTGTCAAATCATTCAAAAATTATGCGGTGAAACCGCGACATTGAGATTGTTCGTTTCGGGATCGCCATTGCTTGATAGCATTCGTCAGGGTGTAGCTCGGTGGATAGGTTGGAGAAGGCAAAACCAACATGAATGGCGCAGAAAATGCACTGAGCCTGTTCTCCTTTGCTTTGTGCTTACAGATTTCTGCGTCTCCTCAGTCTCTCTCGGACATTTTGTGCGCGCAACCTTCATTGCTCAGCCCCGAACACGGTTAGCCGTTAAACGAGTCGATAGAAAATATTTAAAATTGAAGAAAAAAAAGAATAAAATTAAAACCGTCCTTGTTCGTTCATTCGGAAAGTTCTAATTGCAAAAAATGAACAACACCTTACAAAGAACAGAGGAATCTTTAAAATACGTTTCAATCAACGTGTTCTGATTTCTGTTCCAGAGACTAGCAGTACTCAATCGGTCATGATCATTTAAGAACACATTGTGTTAATCATTCAAAATACCCTACACGTAAATCTTCAAACGTCGATGTTTAGAGTCGTCACGAAGGCTCATTTTTTATTATCTCCACATATTTCATGCTCCATCACATGATTTGCTATTGTTACAAAAGATATAAGTCTCCTATCTCGTTTTGTCGACTCTGTGAACAAAGTTTCATAAATTTGTGTATCGGTATACAAAGTTTTTGCGTATAGTGTGACTGTATTTAATTTCTTACTTCTTGATAATTCTATGTTACGCCTTGTGTAGCAGTATATACATAAGAAACTTTTTATACCGTTATATTAAATTTCTATACATCCTTAATGGTGGATACGCCGCGGACCGTGAAGCATGCGCATCGTTATCGATGCGTAATGCAACTGTGGTTCAGGAGCGAGAATTCTGTTTCTCCTCTGCATATCCGCGACTGTGTACGTACTCGAGATTCCGTGATAACAGAAAATGACTATTTTTTGATAATTATTTCATGGCCTGTCTGCCTCGACTGTTTTAATTTCTTTGAACTTACAGTTTGGCGGAAGATCCAGCTTTGGGGAGCTGCTCCACGGCACCGTTACTATATTCAACCCTTTATCTAAAGTCACTTCGTCAGCTTCCCACAAAAGAATCCACTGTTTGGTCGTTATTGGGAATAAAAAAAAATGAAATATTCGATTCATTTCCTCTGGCCGAACCTTTTGAATTTCGATTACCTCTCAACTGGCAATTTCCTTCAGAATCCTTTCCTAATGACGAAAAAACGATGTCGCGCCTCCCAAATTCTTCCGTCGTACATCCTCGGATTGCTGCGATTTTGTATCATGACACGATGTTTCTTTGCCAACTAATATTTCGACCATCACAAAGGCAATTGGTTGTAATGCTAAGAAATCAGAAAACAAAAGCAAATTGCTAATTAGACGCAAATGCAGCGTCGTGTGGTGGTGGAGATATTGATGGTCGGACGCTGTTATAGAACGGAACGTCTAATTCGTTATTTCTTCGTAGGCAATGCATCGGACTTCTTGCCAGGACCGATTTATGATCTCAATCAGACAGGGCAGGTCGTCGCCGGTGAGTAACATAACATTTGTAATTAATCCCAATATTTAATCAATTATTTGAAACATATATAAAATGATGTACATTTTTTGTCGTGACAATTTTTATTTGTTGAGACACTTCGTCTAAAGTTCTATCGATTTGTCTCCAATTTTTGTGAGCGTTTGCTGATAAGATCTGATATTTTCCAATTAAAATCAATCGTCTCGAACACATTGTTAGCATGAATCTTTATACGATGTTTTTTTTGTCTTTGAACAGGCCCTGGCGCAAAGTATCTCACTTTGCCAGGAATTCTTGGCGGTGGCTTGCCTAAAATTTCGTCCGAACAGCAAGACACGGTCAACAGGGCGAAGAAGTATGCAATGGAGCAAAGCATTAAGATGGTCCTGATGAAGCAAACATTGGCCCATCAGCAACAGGTATGATTTGCCTACTTAAAATCTATTTCAAGCAACGGTTACGAACAAAATTACTGTGACTTTCTCCATATCGAGAAATCATCCCAGTAAATGTGTTAAATAGTCACGTCACATCTTCGCGTTTAACAAAACTAATCTCAATGTTCAATTATAAAAAAAAATCTTTTACGCGTTTTCTTAGATGAGAGTTAGTCGCGTCGGAAAAAAATGCATGTAGGCAACGTGTTCTGGAAAAGAATTAGGACAATTAAATCTGATTAGTTCATATTTTTCTTCCTGCAGAAGAATAAGTTGGTCCTGCGGCAGCAAGTTTTACTGCTAATGTGCAGGTTAGTGTCAAGCCAAGCGAAGAAAGAAAAACACATAGAAGAATAAAAGCGAAAAAGCCTCGGGAATTGATATTACGTGCTTCTAAATTACCGAATATCCGAAACAAGCGGATATTTGTAGCCACTTTTGCGATGTATTTTTGGCGGTTGCGGAGCTGCGACAGTTCGTGAAGGGAACAAATTAAACGCGCACGACAGACTAGAACACCAGAAGACCCTGGCAAGGAAAGATGTTTACAGCTAGAACACTATACCTTTTTATTGTTTACCATAATCGATTTTCCCGAGAAAAATAGATGGTCTTTTAGATTCGAAGACACAATTGGCCCCCTTTTGAAGAAGAACTTCATTCGAACGAAAAAGTAAACCGAGAAAAATTAAGATGTGAACGAGACGTGATATTTTTCATAATTATTTTTGTAAAGCGGAAAACATACCAATGGAATCCCTATGGACCTTTGTGTTGCAGCAAATGGCTAGTCAACGGAATCAGGTGCAGAGACAGCAGGCTCTTGCTCTCATGTGCAGGTTTGTTTGTTCTTTTCCTTAGACGAAAAAGAAGATAAATCGCCCGGAATCGTCAGCTGCGCTCACTGACAATTATTTCCATAACGGATATTCGTCGCATGTTGAATATTCTTGTAAATTTGATACTTTGCCAAAGCTGAAGCAGCAAATGTCGGAGAAAATAGGCTAAGGAATCTAAAGGCTTAAGGATCTCGAAGATTTCCGATGAGAGGCTCGAAATAATTTTAAAAAAATATGAATAACGAGTAAGTAGACAAGCTCCGAGCGCGTAATTGGAATTCTTTGCTTCTCGAACAGAGTCTACGTGGGAAGTATAAGCTTCGAGCTTAAGGAGGACACGATAAGACAGGCGTTCTTGCCGTTCGGACCAATAAAGTCTATCAACATGTCGTGGGATCCCGTCACCCAAAAACACAAGGGTTTCGCGTTTGTCGAGTACGAGATACCCGAGGCTGCACAATTAGCCCTCGAACAGATGAACGGTGTCATGATTGGTGGACGAAACATCAAGGTAGCGGGGCGTACCTATATAACCAATTTCCCGTCCCCGCGCAATCCCACTGTCTCGCCGGAGGTCGGCAAATTTTTATTCAGCTTATTCTTGTAATAATATACGTCTTCTGCTTTCGTTCCATTAGCGCTGTTTCAAAGATGAGCATCATTTGAACAAATAACTATAAAAACCTCTTCATTTGACGATAATTATCGCGACATAAATGATTCCACATTCAAAGAAAATTAATAATTTTACCTTGTTTTGTTAGAACAACCGACCAAGTAGTTTTTATTTTGAGTGATGCTTATTCCTGTCTCATTTCATCTGCCATGTGGCAATTTCAAAACTCATTTGTATAACAATCATGAGAGAGTTTTTATTTAGGATAGTAAAAAAATCACTCACGTTTAAGGCATCTGGATTAATGGTAATCCATTACAAAGCATCAACGACAAACCTGTTTTGCACCGTCGACACCGTGCGCATCCTTTCCTTCACATTTATCCCTCTCATTGACCCAATGTCTTGCACGAGTCTGATACTTCCTTCTAATTTAACTTGCTCTTTAACCAAGAATCCCAACGAGTTTTAAGGGTTTGCTTTGATTTTAGGTCGTCGGACGACCGTCCAATATGCCGCAAGCACAATCGGTTATCGACGAAATAACCGAGGAGAGTAAACACTACAATCGCATTTATATCGCGTCGATACATCAGGATCTAACGGAGGAGGATATAAAATCGGTGTTCGAGGCTTTCGGGCCTATAACGTATTGCAAATTAGCACAAGGCAGCTCTCCGCATAGACACAAAGGCTACGGGTTCATCGAGTACGAAACTATGCAGTCCGCCCTTGAGGCCATCGCCTCGATGAATCTGTTCGATCTCGGTGGCCAATATTTGAGAGTCGGACGAGCTATAACGCCGCCCAACGCGCTCATGGGACCACCCACTGGTACTAGCATGATGCCTACCGCCGCTGCCGTAGCTGCCGCCGCCGCGACCGCCAAAATACAAGCTATGGACGCTGTGGCGAGCAACGCTGTCGCGCTCGGACTCACTAAACTCGGAGGCACAACGCCGCCACTTCTTAACCCCGGTAAGTAGATTTATCAGTGATACGTTTTCGTCTCTGGCAAATTCGCTATCAGGCGACCAATAGACGAAGTTTAATCCTCCGAAAACATTTAACAAAGTGGCATCTGTGAGGATTACAAATTTTTGTATTTGCAGTCCATTATTGTTTAGAAGGTCAGAAGGCTCATTGCAGAGTAAGAGAAAGGAATAAGCCGTACAAAAAAAAGAAAATGTGATTTTCAGATGCAAGAGAGATAAAACACTTGTTTCAAATACAAATTTTTTGCAATGTGTAAAGTTACGAAATTAAGTTGCAAATACTTCTGATAAAGTTCTAACTATTTTTTTCCATAAAATTGAGATATATTTTAGAAAATCAATAGTACAATGGAAAAGTAAACTGTGAGAATTGATGATCGTTGCGGATGAGTTTAATCATGAAAAACACTTGCGTTAGCAGCACTACCTGGAATCGTTCGACCAACCACACCCGCTGCGATACTTGCACCTCCGACGGTCGCGAGTGTTGCTCCAGTGATTCCTCCGCCGGGCATAGCTATACCACAAACGCTAACGAGACCGCCAGCGATAATTCAGCCGATTCCCGGACAACCGGTGATTATTCCTCCTCCGGCGGTAGTCGCGCCAACGGTGGTAGGTGCCGCAGTGGTCAGTATACAATTACGAAGTTCACTTCGCGAAAACAGAAAAAAATAAAACAAAAAGCATCGCGATAAAATTAACATTAATTGCATTGCAGATGCCGGTGACGACGACAGCGGCCGGTACAGAAATAATTAGGCGAGCGCACGAGCAAGCGGCCCATCAAAAGCAGCAAGAAGAGTTGCAGAAGAAATTGCTCGAGGAAACGGAACCGCAGACGCTGCAGCAGCAGGAAAGTATGTCGATAAAAGGACAGAGCGCGCGGCACTTGGTGATGCAAAAATTGATGCGAAAAGTCGACACGCGAGTCGTTATTCTGCGAAACATGGTTGCCCCGGAAGACGTGGACGAGACGCTGCAGGAGGAGATACAGGACGAGTGCTCCAAATTCGGTGTCGTTGAGCGCGTGATTATTTATAACGAACGTCAGTCAGAGGACGACGAGGACGCTGAGGTGATCGTCAAGATTTTCGTCGAATTTTCACAGATGAGCGGTAAGAAGTCCTGGTTTATTCATTTTTCTTTTATTTTTTTAATCGTACAAACCGTCATCCGTTGCTTATTCGGGGATTTTCATTTCAGAGGCGGAAAGAGCGAAGGATTCCCTCAATGGACGATACTTCGGTGGTCGTCTTGTGAAAGGCGAGCTTTACGATCAAGCGCTCTTCGACAACAGCGATTTCTCCGGTTGAACGAGGCGAGATATCGTCGAAACCCGCCGACTGGAACAAAGTCGGAAAAATTGTTTTTCCTATGGAAGAATTCCTAAATCTGTTGTTCAACGGACACGAGAATTATTGTCGGTTGTGGGCGGAGCGCGTGAATGTGCAAAAGAAAAAAAATTCGATCTGCGGTACATGGTTGTCTGGTGAAAATGACTGACGAACACGAGTGCGAATCGATCGCACGACCTCGCGTGCCACGTTGTGAACCTCGAGAATTATTATAGTCGAGACGCCGTCGCGTCTCTTGATATCATTACCATTGCGTCCGTAGCGCGACCTGGCAGACAATTCTAAAATTAATGCTGTTAACTTCGCTGAATCTACGAGATTTTGTGTTAACGTGCATCTTTCGATAATATACGAAGGGGCTCGCGCGTAATTTTACGAAATAATTCGCGTGTTGCGTACCTCGAAGTGTGTATTTTTTATTCGTGTCTACTGAAAAGCGCGAGGAGAGGCGCCGGATTGATTTTTCGTCGCGAATGAACCCAAGTAACCGATTGCCTCGTTACGACTACGACGACCACCACGATGATATCGATGAATGTTTATCTATAGCGGTGACAAAAATAAATTCGTTTTACATATGAGACATCCATGACTCTTTTCTCTTCATACATAAGAAAAAATAGTAAATCCAAAAGTGTTTGCTCTTATCGTTGACAACATTATTATTAAGTTTACAAGTATTTACAGACTTCGACGGTTATTCTCACTTACCTAGACAGAGTCGGGTGCAAATTGTTTAATCTGTGGTCATGTAAAAGTTTCTCCTACTCGAAATATTTTTTCTGATGTGGTATTAGAAGCCATTCAAAAAAAATATATATATATCGTCGACACCTATACAATTTCTGTGGTAGATGAAAGTTACAGGACTGTAATTAACGGGTCTTAAGTAATTGTCGCATTTTGCCTATTAGATGAGATTAAACAAAAGTGCCCAACTCCGTAATTATGTAACCTAATAATCGACTAGAAATTTATTTATCCCGGCCATCGTTTTTCCCAAATCGTTCGTATTCCTTGTAGACGGGGAAATTAGAACTGGCGTGCTGTTCGCCTCGTATTTTGAGGGCTGTCGTGTCTCTCTGAGCTGCGTATTCCGCATCGAGCTTGGCGGCGTTCTCACGCTTAGTCAATATCATTTTATAATTGATTTCTATCTCCTCTTTCGTCGGTGGCTCGGATCTGCGGTATCGCAACCAGGCCTCCCACTCGGCTGGCATTTCCTGTTCAAAATCGTCCTTGTTGACTGGCTCGAAGTATCGTCCACGCGTCTTCCGTCCCGATGACTCCGGCGGCTCTTCGAAATACTTTGTGCCATGGAAATCTTCGCCCATCAATTTTGGTTTGATCCTTGGCCTCATACCCCCAAATATACTCTTGATGAGTATTTGAAAAACACCGCGAGTTTTTTGAGCCATTTTTTTGCTGTACTTCAATCTGCAAAAATTATTAATATTATTATTTTATCTTTCTTGTAAATTATTCAGTATAAAAGTGGGATATCGGTTTATTTTTAATGTCCAATTTGGTACAAAATTGTTTATCAAAAAATGTAATGTATTTACTTTTTTAAAAACAATTTATCGCCTTATTTATCAGAATTTGATATCAAATTATTGGATATTACATTGCCAATGATGAAAACTAATAAACGGATTTAAAAAGAGAGTGAAATGAGTCTGTGATGATCCGTCTGTTAAAAAACAAAAGATTTGTATATTTGAAAACGAAATGAAACAGTTACGAGAGTGCGAATTTCATTGTCAGACAAAGGCGCGATCGATCCGACGATAGAAGTCAAAGACACGAGAGGCAAAGTATCACTACGTAAGAGGATTACAGCGAGACGCGTGGGGCTTCGCAAGCCGCAGTCGCGACTGAACCAATTTTCCAATTCGATCGTCGCCGCGCGATGCGACGTCGAGGCACCGAGTGCACATTCGCGCCGAAGGAAAAACTCTCGCTCGCGCATTCGTACGTGTGAAAATTACGAAATTTTCTCATGACTCTATCAACAATACGCAGAGTGGAACGCAGCGGCGATGCAGAAACTCGCGAGTGATCGAGTGGGCGGCTCGTGATGGATCGAACGTCGCCGACCCCGATCGACAACACTTCACTCGTCGTCATTTGTCCGTCCTCTGCACTCGATGTCTCGATCGGTCTTCGGAAACGAGTGAATTAACGACAGAAGCAAAAAGCACTGAACACGTCTTATCGTCCCATCGTAAGTCAAGCTGTGCTAGCAATTAAATATCGCATGTCGCAACAATTCTACTATTTCCTACTTTATTCCATTTCTCACCCTGCAAATAGTTTAATTGTAATTTATTAAAAATAAAAGAAGTCTTCGTCATGACATTTTTAAAAGCCATAAAAATCGAAATAAGTATTCTTTCTCTACTCCTTATTTCACAATTTCGTAAAATTGTTCTCGACGTGGAACATTTTTATTTTTATCAAATATTCAAATTTCCTCACCAAAATAACAATAATAACAACAACAACACAAACGACAAGAAATCTAAATGAAACCAAAACAAAGTTCGACAATCACGCCGTCGGCATGCCGATCGCAACTGCATTTCGCAGTCCGTTCTCATCTAAAAATTGTCGTTCGACCTTCTGTCCCACGCGGCACATCGGCCCGACCTTTCTCCCAGAGCTCGACGCACGTCGAGCGCGCCGCTATCAACCACACACCACACACACATGCAAACCGAACGAACGATGCTGTACTGACCAGCACCGATTAGCGCACGCGACCGATCGATCGGTCGCTCGATCGCTCCCGCTGAATGAACACGCTGACGCCTGGTTTTACAGGGACGATGTAATTGCAGGAACTGTCGTCCTGAGGTTCACGCGTGCCAATAAACACACGGGTACTCCGTACGAGCAGCAGCAGCCTCCGGCGATCGCCGACTGCGTGCAACACTACCACACGGCCCGCGGCATTAGGCACGAGCGGCACGAGTTCTCGAGTGTCTGGGATACCGGCCCTCGCGCCCGCACGGATCTGCTAGGATTACGTCACTTCCAGGCGTGGTGTCGTCGTCGTAGTCGTCGTAGCCGTCGTAGTCCGCCGCAGCCGTGTGTGTGTGTGTGTGTGTGTGCTGCGAGGGTATGTATGTGTGCGCGCGCCCAGTGTGCGTGCGTGCGCGCTGAAAATGGCCGTGCGCATCGAGACAGACCGAGCTCGCTGCTGACGAGCGCTCTCCGCGTATCGCAGTTCGCAGTTGTGGTCCGCGCGGCGGCTTCCGAACTCCGCGGCGTTATCGGTGTGTCGTGCTGCTTGCTGCTGCTGCTGGTGGTGTTCGCGAGTCCGGATGTTCCGCGATCGAGGCGTCGGCTCGGCTGTTCGCTAATTACGCAGAGGGAGAAAGACAGAGACGGGGAGAGAGAGCAGGAGCGAGGGAGAGAGAGAGAGAGAGGGAAAGTAGTGCGTGTGCCAAGTGAATTTCGGTCGGTGCCCGAGACCCTCGGCAAACCCGACGAAACTAGCCGCGAGTGCATCAACGTCGTCCAACCCGAGTACGTACTACAACTGCTAGTACAACGCGAGATAGTAATACATATATCTGTATATACACTCACACACACACACACGAGTTACGTACACATTTGCTCATATACACACACACTCGCCATATACCGCAAGCACTCGCGACTTACACCTTGCGCGCGATGAGCCTTTCACTCGCAACGTGAATTTACGGGAAACAGAGAGACGGGTGCGCAGGGAGAGAGGACAGACGAAAAAAAAAAAAAGAGGAGGAACGCCGATGTTTGGAATTTAGTGTCAAGTGGTTGGAGATAACACGCACAGTGCTCGAGGGAGTCACGGGCGGCATTGGCGGGGTGGGCAGGAGAATAATCCGCGGCAGCGGGATCGCCGAGAGGCCGATCCGCAATTTCCGAAGCTCCCGGAGGTTCGTTTCGCAGCCGCCGTTTTTTTTTTCCGCCTCTCTTCATTCACCCGAGCGTAGCAGCCGCGACGAATGTGTGTATGTGTGTGTGTCTGTGTGTGTGTGTGCAGCTTCTCGCCGTGCGTGTGTGTCGCGCGAACGTCACGACCGTCTCGGAAACGCGAACGGCGACGATTGTCGCACGCGCGTCTCGCACGGGGAATCCGGGTGGTGAAAAATCGGGCGAGAAGTCAGCCGATGGAAGTCGGGAACCGCGCGTTGCGGCCGTTTCGCGGCGGTGAATTCGCATCTGCGATCGCCACCCGACGAGGTATAGTCATGGCCCGGGGCTGAGGGGGCCAGAGGCTGTAGCGAAAGAGTATGGCGTCCACAGATGCGAAGGAAAGGACGTGTGCTTGTCAAAATTGTGTCAATCCGTCGCTCCAACGAATCCTATTCCCCCCCCTCCCTCCCCTTGCCCCCCACCCCCGCGGCCGACCGTTCGTGCCGCCCGCCCGCCCCTCCCCCGCTGGCACCTGTCGATTTGTTTTCACGTACTCGCCATACGCGCCACCCGCCGTCGCCGCACTCTCGCTAATCACGTTTTACCACTTTTACCGTCTTAATCCGACGTCGCTTTTTACATCCCCCGACGACGACGACGACGAACGCTCGTCGCCGCTTCTTGGGTTTCTCCGGCTGATATAGAGATTTTCCGGACTTTCCAATCGCGGCTATTGCACTTTTATCTCGGGACACGTTGTGTGTGTGTTTTTTTTATCGTGGGCTTCACCGACGAAATCGGTTTTGGGGGTTTCGTGGGCGGAGTTGAGTTCAGGGAGACGTAATTGTCAGGGGGGCTATGATCGGGGCGTTCTGAGGCGGAGGTGAGTGTGACGATTGTTGTGACTTCATGCACCGTAATTCTGTGTGAATCACCTGTGGAATGTTGTCTTCCGATGTTTGATTTGCGCGTTTGGTCGAAGCGACTTATGGGAAAGCTTCGCAACGGTATTTGAATACATGGGTGCGACTGTGTCGGGTTAAATGAGTTTGTTGTATGAGTTTATAGGTTTATGATACTCGGAGATGCTTGCGACTGACCTTGAGACATAGTCATGTATTTGTCGAACAGACACGACAAAATTTGGCAGCTTTCCTGCTTGCTGGCTGAGCGTTCTTGATTCTCGGCTGAGAGGAGGAAGTGGGATTTCTCTTTGACTAAATTTATTTCACACACGAGTATCTTACCAGGCAGAATGTTTAATTAATCAGCGCTGTGATCGATATTGAGTCATGATCAAGTTTGATTGAATTTATCTCTGGACGACACGTGCAATCAGGCTCAGCATCAAAATAGTGGTACGCCTTTGCTGGCAACTTATTTCACAATACTATTTTATCTTTCGGTTTCTTATCAGTGTAATAAACTTGTTATCTACTGATATCATGCTGGAATTGTGGATTTTGGCGTCAGAGAAAAAAAAGGGTTTGATCATTTACTATTTCCACTGTCCTAGTTGTATACATAATTATAGAAATAGTATCGTACCATAGCAAAAGCTTTGGTGAATTTATTTGCGATAGTCAGACGCATTATTCCAAAGCTTTTCGAAGTCTGTGAAATAAAAAATGAAGCGTTGAATGACGAGGAGTAATAATGGTGCAAACAGATTTATTAGCGCACTATTTGCTTGAAAAGATTTTATCTTTAGTGGTATAAATTCAAGCTGGACTAAAGGGGCATTATTATGTCACTTACAGCAAATGGTTATCAACTGATATCACACTGAGATTGAGGTTTGCTCCAACATAAAAAAAAGCATTTGGATCAATAGTTCTGTGGTCCTAATTAGATTAAACAGTATCAAATTTGGAATATTTGGGACAAGTCATTTACCTTTTATTTTACTTTGGATTTAAATTTAATAATAAATTCTTAATGCTATAAAGTAAACACGATTCAAAAAATAATGTAATGTGATGCAGAAAACAGTTCGTGCCAATATGATGAAGAATTAATGTTTATTTGGCATGAAACAATCTTAGCCAGTATAGCACCAGAGAGGCTCTATGGGGTATCCTCTATTGGAATGTCGTTCTGCCAGCCATGTCCCAGTTTTCTCTAGCAGGAGAATTTCAATACTGGCATGGTGCTGCAGAGTCGTCCGTAGTCAAATATACACGTCGCCGTGTTCCGCCGTTTATCTCTGCTTTTTTTTTAGACTCTGAATTTCGAGCAACCTAATCGATCGCACTTGAAGCAGGATGAAAATAGAATAATGATTAATTGGCACGATCGATACGGCATTCGTAGGGTCCTGACATTCCACAAATATAGAAAGTTCTGTTATCAGTGAAATCACACGTTGCCTCACACGAGGTGAATGTGAGAGGGATCCGTGCTTATCCGTTATTTCACGCTGTTTCGTTCACCAATACGATAATTATTATTAATATAACTGATAACAAAAATAATAACAATAATGATAATTTTTTCTGTTTGTTTTTTTACATCACAGGACGTTCGGGTGACTCATCGTCGGATCATCATTACTCATAGAGAAATGGGCCTTGATTCAGCTGTCTGCATTTACAAGTTCGGCAAACCGAGCGATTGAAAGAAAAAAAGGCTACACACTAACGGGCAAGATGCGGGAGCGATGCGGCGCGATCCCCTGGCGGCCAGCGGGGATCTGAATTAATAATTTAAGTTTCGGAACGCACTTTCTTCCTCTCAAATGTGAAATATCGAGGCTCACATTGATGCGGCAGTCGAATAAATTCAGCTGGCAGCATATTCTGTTTGTTTCCTTTTTTCACTCGAGGACTGTGTAAAAGGAATAAGTGGAAGAGGAAAAAATCAAGAAACAACGTGGACGCGTTGTTGTAAACTTTTTTTTTTCCGCGGGTGTTGAAAAAATATCCTCGACTTCCACGATGTCGTTCCTCTCGAATCTTAAGAAGGCGTTCCACTTCGGTGGGAACGATGCCAAGAAGAAGAAAATTTATAACAACATCAAGATCGACTGCGATCCCGAAGAGTTTTGGGAGATGATCGGCGAACTCGGGGACGGAGCTTTCGGCAAAGTTTACAAGGTGAGAAAAATAACGCGCTTTTGTTGCTAACGTACGAAAGCTCGATGATAAATTTCGACTCTAAAATGTAATCAATACGTTCGCTGGTGTAATACCAGTTGTACAAAGTTATCGGTGGGGCTTCTTAATCCAATGAAGTACATTCGGAGCAATGTATCATTTCTTCCGGGTGGGGATAAAAGCATTTTAAATACGTTTTTCAAGCGTATCACACCTGCGACTTACTATTATTCATTTTAATAATTATCGTTAAAGCATGAGAACTTATGTCAGCATAAAAATCAGTCATTGTGAAAAATATATACACATAAAATTCGTGTTCATTCTTCATCCTTAGTTCTAGCTTGTCGCTTGATTAATTACAAGACATCGATGTAACATTATATATTCATGAATTCAGGCGCAACACAAGCAGACAAATGCGTTGGCTGCTGCGAAAATGTGCGCGCTCGAGGGAGAGGACGATCTCAGCGATTTTATGATTGAAATTGACATCCTTTCGGAATTCAAGCATCCGAACGTCGTCGAACTTCACGAGGCGTACTTCAAGGAAGGCAAATTATGGGTAAGTTTTTTTTTCAAAGAATAGTTGCGTAACTTAACGTCATATTCGTAATGTTTGTCTTAATGATACATTTTTTGTACGCAGATGCTGATCGAATACTGCGATGGCGGTGCTGTCGATTCGATAATGGTGGAGCTCGAGAAAGCTCTCACGGAGTCACAGATATCATACGTTTGTCAGCAAATGTCCAAGGGCCTCGCATTTTTACACAAGTCGAGGGTCATACACAGGGATCTCAAAGCCGGCAATGTCTTACTCACGATGGCCGGCGGTGTAAAGTTAGGTAAAGTTCGCTTTTATATTCGCGTGAACAACCTTCGTCTGTATTATAATTGTATGTTTCCTTAACACGAGTTGTCATTATTTCAGCTGACTTTGGTGTTTCCGCAAAGAACAAGCATACTTTGCAAAAGCACGACACGTTTATCGGTACACCGTACTGGATGGCGCCCGAAGTTGTATTATGCGAAACCTTCAGGGATAATCCGTACGATTTCAAAGTTAGTAGTTCCAAAATTACGGTTTTAGCGTTTGAAGATTTTGCGTAGATTCGATGCAGTTTAATATCTCTATTATGTTCGCTTCATTAAAAATATAACATTTATTTTTTAACTGTGCAGGTCGACATTTGGTCGTTGGGAATAACGTTGATAGAATTGGCGCAAATGGAGCCGCCGAATCACGAAATGTCGCCGATGCGAGTCTTACTGAAGATACAGAAGAGCGATCCACCGAAGCTCGATCAGCCGGGAAAGTGGAGCAAAGAGTTCAACGATTTTATTGCCAAAGCCCTGATAAAGGATCCGTCGTCGCGACCCACGGCCGACGAGCTGCTCAAACATCCGTTTATAAACCGCACACTGGATTCAAAGCCGATAAGAGATCTGCTTTTGGAGTACAAGGCCGACGTCGTGGAGGAGGAACTCGTCGACGAGGAGGCCGAGGTGAGTCCTATCGCACCACCTCTCCGTATTTATTCTCTTCTTTTTTAACTCTTTCGATCGGCAGCATTACTAACGAACAATCAGTGAATCATATATCGCTGTGTTGTCAGTGTCGAGAATAGAATAGTGCTAAAGAATAATCCCTCACGACTGCGGGACATTATGATAGCCCCCCTGAAATAAATTCTGCAAGATATTCCGATCCTCGCACGTTATGTAACTGGGATTTCTGACGATACAGCCGTGGAAAACCGCGTATCGTCATTCATCCGGTACGCACTTAGGCAACATGCGTTATGTTCATGTCCCCATCCTACTCATCAACGTATCTAGCTAAAGAAATTACGACTCGTTTAGCACGCTAGGATTACAAAGTACAAAACAAAAAAGACATACGATATTTTAAACAATCGCATAGCTCTAGGCTCGATACGTGGATTTAATACATACGTCCGTTGTTACACGCTTGCACTACAATAGAAGGCCAAAAAGGCGAAAAAGCACAGAGAACAGTATCAGCGGATTGGTAAGCTGCTCCCGTGTGAAAACAACTTCCTAGTTCATTTCTGCCCTTTAAATATTGTCATGCATTGCCTGATAATCGTTCGTCGACGATCGAACAAAAAATGTTGCTCGAAGTAATTAAGTGTTGCTCGCGACCAGACGTTGGAGACCTTTGCAAAAACTCTTCGATCGTAGTTTAGTAATTCATTGGTATTGCTCATTGATTAATTATCGTATCGCCCTCCCCCCCTTTTATCGTGTAAATCGGTAATGAATTTGTGTAATGCGATGCCTTAATGAATGTGCTGTTGTAACTTCGAAATTTGGCTGTGCATGCGGCTCTCCTGGGCCTCGCCAGCCCCATCACCCGTGCGACTGCCAGGTCAGTAGCTTCTGCTAATCGAAGCGTTTAAATAGTTCTCTTGTTACGTTTTTTCGATTAATTTCATTTGGATTCGTGCGACTTTGAGAATCATCCTGGAGGATCGATAAATACGAACGCGAACGGCGCTTATTAATTATTGCTCAAAATACATTTCTTACGGTTTATCCGATGTACCGACAGCCTCACAGCCTATTTATTTTCGTAGATAGTGAATTGGATTATTTTTATGTACCACTCGGTAACGGACCAAAACCTTTTTATTTTACCTTTAGAATTTAAAAATTTCATTTTTGCTAATACCAACTGGTACATTCCAGGAGCAGCGCACGTCACAGCTTCCCCTGGAGCTGGACCAACTCGGAGATGACTCTACATCTATGCGCAGCGACACTGATGTTAAAGGTACGAACGACGCTCGTTCGCGAAATAAATCGTCATTTTGTTTCAGAGAAACGAAAAATCGAATTTTGCTAGACGTAGAAAATCAATGAGCGTTAATTAATAATAAATGAATGATTTACCGCAATTTCAGTCACGGAGAAGGAAGGTGTTGCTGCCGAGCCAGCAAAGAGGGAGGAGAGTCACAAGCGTGAGATCAATCGGGATGGCGAGAAAGAGGAAAAGAACAAGAAACTGCGCAAAGCTGACTCTAAAGAGAGCATTCCGCTGTCGGTTGAGAAGAAGCCGGTAAGTTGGCCTTACGGAATTAATGGAACATCGCCGTATCAATAATAGTAGTTTTTTTTTATTTGTGCATAAACGTGTTAAATTATTTCAGGCGCCGAAGCCTCCAGTCGCGGGAGACACTAGCGAGCGTCGAGCATCGCGCGACAAGGGTCCGGCTCCTCCACCCCCGGCAGTTCGACAGAATAGCAAGGGCGAGGATAAGGAGAATGTTCCGAAAGCCGCCGACAAGTCCAGCGACATGGAACTGTCGGATTTACCACCGCCCAGCGATGAAAAGCCACAGCAGGACAAGCCTTTGCTTGAAAATCATGCGAGTGTCGCGCAGCAGAGTCTCAATGGCGAGGAACGAAAGAAAAACCTCGACAAAACACAGCCCGAAGTTAGTGCGGAGGATAATCGCGTCGCGTCGGAGAAAAAACGGGATCCAGCGGAGAACAACAAGAGCGTTGACATGAGACAAAAGCCAGCGGACGGCAAGAGATCGTCGGGCCCCAAGAGTCAAGCCAGCTTGGAGGAAAAGAGGAAATCAGCGCCCGTGCAGCCGGAATCGTCGGAACTTTGGAAAAAGCCAGTGTTCAACAAGCAGAGCTCCTTGGAAGAAAAGATAGGGTGAGAATTTCGTATTGAATGACTTTTCAGCTTTCTTAAGATATTGATCATAATAAAAATAGTTGACTGTGCTAAGAAACACTATATTACGGTGCAATTTTTGTTCACAGTCGCGATGGAAAGTCGGCGGAGGAACGGCCGCGATACGAGAAGCAGGTGTCGTTGCAAGAGGGTCGCCAGAGTCTGGACGAGAAGCGAAAGTCGGTGGAGGACAAGTTGAACGCAGTGCTCGAGAAACGAATATCAATGGAAGCCGGCAAACGTATGTCGGACGCGTCGGTCGAGACGCTGAAACGCAGCCCCGAGACGAGCAGCGATACGTCGTTGTACTCGGATAAGGGCGGCATTCGAGCCAGCTCGACCGAGGACATCAAGACCGCTGACTTCGGTGTATCTAAGACTGAAAGCGCATCGAAGAGCCGAAGCGCCGGCTCCTCGCGTACAGACTCGCTCGAGAACTTCGATGACGAGTTCGAGGGCAAGAAAAAGAACAATCGAAGAAACGAGGACGCGGTCGATCGCAGCGGAAACCAAGAGCGAAGGGGATCAGGAATCAACGTTTCGGTTATCACATCGACGCCCATAAGAAGCAAAAGCTTGTCGAGGACAGGAAGCGGAGATAACGTCGTTGTTATTACCGGTAAGAAAATAACTCACGTTAAATTGCAATTCAGACGACGAAAAAACGAATTGTTATATTTGCATATTTTTTATATATTTTATATTTTTATATACGATTTTTATATACGATTACGATTTTTTTATATACGAATAACGCGTTGCTCTTCGCTTGCAGGAAAATCGCAATCCGAGGCCGATCCCCGCTCGAACACTTCGACGACGGTGCGCATAACAGCGGACTCTCCGGATCCTTCGAACAGTCTCGCGAGTAACATAAGCCAGGTGACGGTGGTGACGACGCATCCGCCGGTTCTCATAGACGCGGCGTCGACACCGCCGCCGCGGCGGCAATCGCCGACGTCCGAGGTCGTGATAGTCGCCAACGAGACGAACAAGACTCAGGTGAACGAGAGTTCGACCGACGACGACGGCTTCACGAGCCTCGACAGTCTCGAGTACACGCCGCAAGAGCAGCCGATCGTGATAACCGACACGACGAAGCGAATCGGCAAGAAATTGGACGAGTCCGAGGTCGTTATAGTCAGTCCGATAGTCGAGGACGATTTGCAGCAGCAACAACAGGATACTAGTCACGTGTCGGTGGTAACTGTGGGCGACGAGCGCGAGCAGGTCAAGGATTCGTCGATGAACGTCGGTAACAAGCGAAACGCGGTGAGAACCGGTTCGTCGCACAGCGATCTGAGTTCCAGCGAGCGTTTCAGCACGAAGAGCGACAGCGGCGACGAGATAACGAAGGGCGCGATGATAGTCGCTGGCACGACTGTGGAATCGACGGACGTCGACGATATCGCCGATGGAAAGATGCGCAAGCTGAACGGTCAAGTTAGAAACGACAGATCGTCGCGCAATCGCGACGACCGACCGTCCGGCGGAAAATTGCCGAAGGAGAACGTTAAGCAATCCTCGAAGGAAAAACGAATATCGCCGGACTCGTACGAAGGTTCGAGGTCCCACAGCGACTCGGGCTCGACGCGATCGCACACGCCGAACAAGAGTATCGATCGCTCGGACGCCGAGTCGATATCCACGACCATCAGCCAGGACAGCCGCGGATCGAACAAGGAGAACAATCACGCGGGCCGGGAGACTCGGCAATCCTCGGAACCCGACGAAGAAGTCGTGCTGCGACAGAAGCCGGACTACAATCGCGATCCGCCGCGACCGACGAGAACGAAAGAGGATATCCAGATGATGAATCTTAAGAAGAAGACGCGAAAGCGCACGCGCAAATTTGAGATCGACGGCGTTGTCGTCACGACGACGACTTCGAAGGTGATTTACGGCGACGACGAGAACGGCCGCACGTACGACGATCAGATATTCCGCAAGCAGGAACTTCGAGAACTCAAGATGCTGCAGAAAATGGAGCAGAAGCAGTTCCAGGATCTTACGCAAAAAGCGCAGTTCAACAAAGATCAACAGGAGCGTAGATTCGAGCAGGAACGTCAATTATTGGAGCGCGGAGCGGAAAGTGAGCTGGACAGCCTCGCGAGACAGCAGCGACAGCAGATCGAACGGGCGGAAGCGCAGCAGGAGGCGGATTTGAGGCTCGCGTCGAAGAAAATACGGGGAGAGCAGGAACGAGATTTGAAACAGTTTCGCGAGGGTCTCAAGCAGGAGCTTCGGTTGCTGAAACAGGAGGTCGACCTCATGCCAAAGGAAAGGAGGAAGAGCGCGTTCAAGACGAGAAAGGAGAAGCTCGAGGCCGAGCACGAAGAACGGGAGAAGCTTTTCCTCGAGAAATTGAACGAGAGCCACGAAATGTCGTTGCGACGACTTTCCGACAGTCATCGGGAGAAGATCGCGCTTATGGAGCGACAATTTTTGCAACAGAAGCAACAGCTCATGAGAGCTCGGGAGTCGGCGATCTGGGAGCTCGAGGAACGGCAGATTCACGAACGGCAACAGTTACTCAAACGACAGTTGAAGGATATATTCTTCCTTCAGCGACACCAGATGCTCATACGTCACGAGAAGGAGCTCGAGCAGATGAAGCGGATGAATCAGCGCAAGGAGGAGGAACTGATTAAACGGCAGACGGTCGAGCGTCGGAATCTTCCGAAGAGAATTCGCAACGAGATGAAAGCGCGCGAAATGATGTTCCGCGAATCCTTGAGAATATCGATATCCGCGGCGCTATCCACCGATCCCGCCGACGCCGATCGCGAGAGATTGAAGAAGTTTCAGGAGAACGAGAAGAAGCGATATCGCGCGGAACAGCAGAGATTCGAGCTCAAGCACGCGAGACAGTTGGAGGAGGTCAGAGCGCAGAGCGACGCGACTATCAAGGAGCTCGAGCAGCTGCAGAATGAGAAGAGAAAGATGCTGATGGAGCACGAGACGATGAAGCTCAAGGAGCAGGAGGAGGCTTACACGAAGGAGCTCAGAGAGTGGAAGGCGCAGCTGAAACCTCGCAAGCAGGTGAGTCTCGCTGAAAATGACGGTAGCAAGGAAATAACTTCCGAAATATTCGTAGATGTGTTGAATTAGGAGGGAAAACACTGTAATTTGCTGGCCAAGTAGAGGTTATTTCCGGATTTTATTTTCAATTGCAAATTAATCAATTTGTTACTGATTATGGTTAATGTGTACATATCGAAGAGTGTAAATAAAATATTTCAGTCATATTCATCTATCTGTTTCCGGTATACCCTTCGTCGAGGTATCTGCTCTTGTCAAATTTTTTTTTTGTCGTTGTCAGTGATTAAACCGTGTGGCTAATTTCAAATACATAAAGAGAGAAACATTTAGAAATTTTACAACTAACTTTAAGTTGTTTTCGCCTGTTACAACACGTCCAAAAATGTAATATTTTAATATCTACCGAGATACAGAATGGATGGCGAAATATTTTTTTCTTCCAATGAGACGGAACAAATTGTTTATTAGTGATATCCCTAAAACTATCATCCATAACACTTATGTCTTGCAGTGTTTTCCCCCGTAAGGAAAATTGAAAACACCGGCTAACTATGTTACTGTAAGAGAGATCTACATTGTTCATAAATTTCGTGCGCTATTTTTATAAAAATTAATTAGCGATATTTACATGCGACGACTGCGGCGGTATTTCATATGCCTTGAGTCGCCGATTGGTGATTATTAGGATACATTTCAAATGCGCGACGAACTCTTAGATTGAAATAGAGGCTAAAGGAAAAAGAAATCGCCACAGGTTTTTGTAAACATGCATTTAAATGATGGATTATTGCATTTCGTTTCTGTACTGTATCTGAAAGTGCTCTGTCGATGTCCCTGCGATATTCGCTTTGTAAAGTCGCAAAAGTGATCCTCGCTACAGGGCAACAAGACAAAACTTCGATCCGCGCGCTTTCGACATCTATTTTACGTTTATTTTTCGTATACTTTATTTTATAGAGAATAGAGGCTGAACTGGCGTCTGAAATGGAAGCGTTGGAGGCCCGCTACCGAGATTGTATGCCCTCCCGTTTGTCCACTCTATCTTTCGCCGCATTTACCTTTGCCGCGGCTTCTATAACCAACGTCTCTCCTCGATTACCTCGCTCCATGCCGAATTCACCTACTCCCTTCAGCATTCCGAGAGTCAGCTTGAAAGGCAGCGGCTCGGACGCTGGTTCCGTTAACGGTACTCTACCAAGGCCCAATCATCGTTCTCCCGAATCCCGTAGATAGATTTCCACGTTGTTGTTGCGTTTTTGTGGGTTTTCGATCCTTATCCTTTAATTTCGACATTTACCTTTCTCACATATCGAGCGCCATTCAGTCGTCATCATTGAAATGTCGTTGTCTCGTTATTCGTCTCGTCCGCTTCACCACATTTAATTAAGACAAACTGGTTCATCGTGGCTCCACAAATCACAATTTCGTGGGCTCCATTTGTCGCACAGGGCGTTTAATGTTTCTACGTCGTAACGCACATTCCGATTCTGCGCACCGTTAAACATGTACTTATATACTCAGGGTAAAAACAATCGGCATTCGCTTGATTATTAGTTTAATTGCAAAACCATTGGTCACGTGCGCTCACATCGCATTGTCGCAAGTTCGTCGTCTGGTCGTCCAACTGCTTCTATCCCCATGTCCGTCAACCTTTAAGATCTGTTTTTATGTTTGTGTGTTCTATACTATTAGCCCATGGTTCAAAGATCATTTAGTCAATTAGTGTCTTACGCATACTTTCGTTAAATCACAAAATCACAAAAAACTGGGGTACGCTTCTTGTCAATCGAAACAAAATTATAAAAATTGGCCCCGTGAAAGTATTCCTCGGAAAAATCGATCTGGCGCGAGACCAGAATTTGGCTGGAAGGGACGCATGCTAAGATTTCAGAAGGTTAGTTATTGAATATTACTTAACAGCGTACATTTGGGTTTGACTTGACGGGTGGAAACAATCGCCGAGTTTATCGGTGATAGGAAAACAGCAAGCTAGTGTGGCTACTTGCAGAGTGAATGAGCGATCCAAGTAGGAACAAATCGACATCTTTTGAGATCGATGTTTGTCCAACAAACTATTTGCTCTTTTCAACGAATGCCAAAACAATGCAACACTGACAAATTTTCTAATTTGACTATTTGTGTAACGTTACAGAGGCTCGAGGAGCAGTTCGCGATGCAGTTGGAGGAGCAAGAAGCGATTTATGGTCCGAGTGCGATACCGCTTTGCCTTCCGCCGGATCTTCCCGACTTGACGCATCACACCGCCGGCTCGACACGCAGTTCTCTATCCTCAGTAAGCGAGGGCTGACAAGCGTCATTCCAAGAGCCCTCACTGTGTCCGCCAATAATATAACTTATGATAATCTAACACACATGAAAAACACATGCGAACAGACAGACTCTTCCTCCCCGTACACGTTTTGTCGGCTCGGAGGTACACGCAGTTTTACTTTCTTCTCTTTACTTTCTGTACAGCGTTATTCGACAGTTAATTAACTGTAATCAATATATATTCAATTATAAGACTGCACGTTCGCGCTTACGCAATAATCAGCGCGACGAGTGTAACGACGCTGTGGTAGAGCGAAAAAAAAAAACAAGTTGGACGATACATAGCGCGTGATCTTTTTTCCGTCTATACGACAAACAAACACACACACACGCACTTCGCCGATATTTGTACTGCGCAGACGAAGAGAAAAAGTAACGAGTAGGAGAAAAGATTTTTGTATATAGAGCGCCAATGTTTCTTACGATGCTTACAAAGAGGAAAGTATAATTATTGGTACAATCCGTTGTAATCCGCCCGATAAATGTTCAGGACGTCGCTAGCGACTTGTATACTACGTGTTTTTCGTTCTTTTTCTCGCGTACGCAATGCACCTACATGAATATAACACGAAAATATCATGTACGCTGTATTATCCACATGCCTTGTATACGATATAGAAAGAGGAAACATAAAAATAGAGTAAAATCTGTACGATTGTCAATTCTCACGGAATTGAATGTCCTTTACGGACAAAGTTTCGCTTTTTTTCCACATTACGACGTTTTTTCGGGTATCACGAAAACGCCGTTTTTATATTTGTACAATGCGCATGTTGATACGGCTGATCGAAACGACTTAGCGGGCAGGAGACGAAGGAAGAATTATATATTTTGAAAACTTCGGCGGGACAGTAGCGAGCGATATTTCAGCGACAAAAGCCGATTCGCGGCATCGCGGTTTAGGAAACAATATTTACGATAACTTTTTAGGTAAAACGAGAGATTCCTGCGGTAATTAATGTTGAGAAAAAAAAGAAAGTAGCACAAGTCTTAGCACGTTTGACGTAATTCAAATTGGGATCCAATGTACACGAAGTAATAATAACGTCCAAATAATAGGTAATATTAACAAGAAAAATGAAAAATAACGAAACTGCTAGCCAAACGTCCAGTCTAGCTGTACCGATTTATGAGAGATATGCCAGCCACGTTTCAAATGACATCACAGATTTTTTTTTCTCGAAATACACATTTGCATATATTTTAATAAATATACAAAAACGAACAACGCGGTAGGAATCAAATCACAACACCAAATATAATGCTATTAATCACGTTCGTCGCGTGCGACGTGATAGAATCTCGCGCGATGCACATAAGTGCGCTTTCACGGGCGTGAATGGCTTCCTGTAGAATATACAAAAGTGCACGGGAAAGAAAGTTGTACGTGCGTCGGAAGAATGGCTTTTTGTTTTTTTAATGGATTTTGCGACGTCATTCTTCCACTCGGATCATTCACGAGCATACTTAACGACTTTACGAAAATACGAAGAAAGGAAAATTTGTATATACTATAAAACGAGAGGAAAAGGATTTCCGCTTTTCCTTAAAATTCGGGGCAAACTGGGCTTCGATTTACTTTGTATACCTTCAACTTTCTCAACGATCCGATGGGAACAGTATATTCCTGAGGATGTCGAGTTCACAACTTCGCGAAGATTACGCTCTGTAATTTTCAACTGTCTCATTATTTTCTTTACTGCTTTTCTCACGAATGAAAAGCAAATCTGTAACGACCAAAGTTTTGTTTCGCTATCTTCCGAAGCGTCTGGTGCGGCGGCGAATAAATCTTTCGGTCGTATGAAAGAGAGTGTGTGAGAGAGTGAGAGAGAGAGAGAGTGGCAAGGAGGATGTCACTTTCAAAGTTCTTTTCGTTAAGGCCCCACAAGGCACGAACCTCCACCAAATGGCATTACTTTCGAATTGATTTTCTCAGCGCATTACCTCGGTAACACATTTATAGTTAAAAGATAAACGACAAAGGAAAAGAAAGAAAAAAACAAGTTTGACAACGTCAGAGAGTCCAATATTATTTCCATTCCAATGCGACACGCTCTGCTCACCTCCTGATCGTGAAAATCGTCTGACTCAGTAATCACTAGCGAACGAAAAATCGCCGTGGGAGGTGCCCAGAGCGTCTCCCTCTTCTTGTCTTATGCATATCATTTCGCGAGCTTAAACATTATTAGCGTTACGTTCTTTTTTTTCTATTCTTATTTGTACATTAATTTCCACTAATTAACTCGTAACACGCTTTGCCCCCCGCTCCTTCGTAGATTAAGCTTAATTGTTTTGTATATTTATAGCGTCGTGGGTCAACTGTTGATTATTTACTGTTAATTATTCGGTTACTAGTGATAGATTGTCGCTAGACGAGAGAACAATTTCGTCTCTGAAGATACGCTTCCAGCTGCTTTCTTTTTCCCTGTCATTGAATTTCGAAATGTTGCAAATTCAATTTTCTTTTTTTGTTCGATTAACTGTACGTTGAAAAGAACGAGATACAGTAAACTTTTTCCTAGTGTCGTCACTCGTTATGCACCTATGTAAGCTCTACATAGTTTAACAGTATTTTGCGGTATTTGGATAACAGCTGTACAGCGATAACAGGGACAGAACAAGTGAGATGTTATTGGAATGATTTGAAAATGGATGATAGACGAGAAACAGAAAGTACTTGCCCGTGGTTTCCGCTTGTGTAAATCGTCGGAAAAATTATAATTATTATTAATATTATTATGCATATCGATAAATTGTAATTAATGAAGAATGAAAAATCACTACGCTTCGAAATATGGTTATTGAGTTTGTTGTTGGAAATACTGTTGACAGAGCAGGCAAAGAAAAGAGATCGAGCGAAATCGTAATTCGAGACAAGTTCACTGTAACATAGATTCTATTATAATTATTGCTATTATTATTATTATTATTATTATTATTATTATATTATTGCTCAGAACTGGATACGATTAAGTTCATCATTAATTATCAATATCATTTGTCATTGCGATGAATTTCTTATTAATTAGGTAATGTGTTATTAAGAAACAAGTAATAAATATTTTAATGCTACATTTTCATTTATTTATTTACGCGTCGACGGAAATCACGATTTTGCAAACAGAAACGTTAGATGTTGTAAATAGATCTGAATGTCACAGACTGCATGAATTGTCTACAATCAGTGATAAGATACTATTCGTGTATGTGATAGTGTATCTTCCCGGTTTGCTATAATACACGGGCAGTGCGCGTCTTATACGCAATGCGAAACGTGTCCTGAAATAAAATTGATCGTGGGTTCACATCGCAGTGCAGCATGGGGCCGCGACTCTAGCGTCAATTCATTCGATCGAATATGTTTTGACGGAAATCCGCGCGTTGCGCTAGCGTGAAAAATTAAAGCCGATATTATCTAGTGGTTTTCATATTTTTCTTTGTGGTTTCCTGATTTTTGCGGGGTATAAAAAAGGTCTCAGTTGCGAGAACTAGTTAGTAAGGATCCGTGTGTGAACATTGATATAACGGATTTTTACTGATTCAGAACCGTTAAAATTGTTCGCAGTTACTGCGTTTCGCTGGAAATAATTTATTCGCGCATAGATCAATCCTTTCACAGATGGCTGACAGGGAGGGTACAACCAGACGTCGAGTCTGCGTTATCGGAGCAGGAGCCGCTGGACTTTGCGCCGTGAGACATTTGGCACGTGATCTGGACAACTTCGAGCCCGCGGCTTTCGAACAATCCAACGATGTCGGCGGCACTTGGGTTTACACCGAAAGAACAGGAGTCGATGAGTACGGATATCCTATACATTCCAGTATGTACGAAAATCTCAGGTGAGCTTCAATCAATATGTACGTCAATATAAGATATTACTGGTGAAATTTATTTATTTATATTTATTTATTTATCTGCAAATCTACGATTTCAGAACGAATTTACCGGTGAAGTTAATGAATTTTCCGGATTATACCACTATGGGAACGAGTGACATTTCTTGCGGTACTCACAGGGAGGTACTGAACTATCTTAAAGAATACACCGAACATTTTCAACTCCGACAGTATATTCAGGTAAATTCAAAAGACAATCCTATTAAATAATTGATTTTAACACGTGTGTTATTAAATGGCGTATCTTTCAGTTTAACACGAGAGTGGAGTGCGTTCGACCGGTCGTAAACGTGACAGATTGGAAGCAGACGACTTGGAAAGTTCCGGTGCGCAACATAAAAACGAATGTAACGGAGGAAAAAGATTTCGATGCTGTTATGGTTTGCAACGGGTATTTACAAAACTAATTGATTACTCAAAAAAAAAAAAAATCTTTTTATAAATAGACGACAAGTAATCCTTTTTATTTTCAATTTCAGCCATAACTTCGACCCGAACGTTCCAAACATTCCAGGCCTTGAGAATTTTTCAGGAGACGTGAGTCACAGTCACGATTACAGGAAACCGGAAAAATGGGCAGGCAAACGAGTTGTCGTGTTGGGAGCATCGTCGTCGGGTGTCGATATTGGGTTGGAATTGACGAAAGTCGCGAGTCACGTGTACCTGAGCCACAATCATGACAGGTATTGCTTACCCATTATAATCTGTTAACTCGTTTAAATATAGGAAAAAATAATGCTCTCTTTATCGGTAAACTAATTAACGGTGTCCAGTAGTCGTAAAATCCAATCATACGTTTTATTTTCGTTACGGAACAAAATCGATAATTAATATTTGTCCACGAGCGCGGGTTCCTCGCTACCTGCAGCGGAAAATCGTGTGTGCAGAGCTCGTTAATTCAATTTTCGTCCGGGAAAGTTTACACGTGTAGTCATATTTTTATAAAATCTACAGTATCGTTTATGTCGTTAATCTCGTCTCGCGTGTGTTTCAGATTGAATGACGATCTGCCAAGCAACATGACTCAGGTCGCAGGGGTGGAAAGAGTCAACGGTAGCGAATTCGTTCTCCGGGACGGCACTACCGTCACCGCCGATTCGTTCATTTATTGCACCGGATATAGGCTTGTTTTTCCGTTTTTGGATAACAGCTGCGGCATACGAGTCGACGAGAATTACGTATCTCCGCTCTACAAGCATTTGATAAACGTCGAACATCCATCGATGTCCATTGTGGGAATTGTGATGACCGTTATACCATTCGCCATATTTCACATGCAGGTACGTTCGAATTTAATAACTTATTTTCGACAAAGTACCTAAGATAATATTAAAACCAGGGTTGGGACGGAATCCGAATAAGACATTTAAATTACACTGAGATAAAAGTCGGTCAGAATTTGCGGAATTAGCGGGAATAAAATATTTACTTGTTTTATATTAAATGTAACAAATATTGTGCAGGTGCAATATCATCTGGCTGTTCTGAAAGGCCGAGCGATTCTGCCAACGAAGGCTGAAATGCTGGAAGACGCGAAGCTAAAAACGCCGAAGAAGCGACACGCTCACGTGCTGGCTAATAAGCAGTTTGATTATAACGACGATTTAGCAGCCTCCGGTGGATTCGAGCCGCTTCTGCCATATTACAGAAACGGATACTTCGCCTGGAGCGCGGCTAGATCTGGGAATCTGCTGCACTACAAAGATAGCAAGTTTTTGATAGCGCCGGACAACAGTACCGTGTCGATAATACCACTGGCTGCACAGAATTCGGAAACAACAACAGTATAGTTTAATTTTCATGGAAAATATGTACAAGATTATACATAAAACAATATTTTCGATATGCTATTCTCGAGTACTACTAGTTCGCCTTAAGAAAGAAATAAAGTGTCAGAGACGACTTCGAACTCCTGTTGTATCGGCGATCCAATCGAGCATCAGAAAAACCGTTGTGTATACGCCTGGCGAATCTTTGCCAGCGCAATCCTCGCCCCAAGAAATTATACCAATTATTATTTTATCTTCTGTATAAAGTGGTCCGCCGGAGTCGCCCTTTTAGTATGATAAGATTAGCCATGATTAAAAAAATAAGAAGTCAAATTATTTGTATTAAGCGCGAAAATTGATTTTTTTTTTAACAACCTTGCAAGAGTCCACGCCGATCTGACGGTATCCGTAGCATACTTGACGTGCTGTCACCACGTAACGTCCGGAATAATCATTGGCGCACTCATTTCTGTCAACCTTCGGCACTTCAGCATATCTGAGATACTCCGAAAGTACATTTCCTGGGTACTGATTACATGATAAGAATCAATACAACATTCTTAAATGTTTTTGCAACATACATTTTTGACACCCTCCAAAAATAGATCATTTTTTGTGTCAATAGGATAGATAATTCTCATTAGGATTATGACTGACCATGTAATATCCCCAGCCAGCGATAAAGGCCCAGTCGTCCTCGATGTAGTCTGCCCCCGGCAAATCAATCGGCCGGGTTTTTTTATTGTAGGGAAAGCGTGGATTGACTTTCAGGACAGCAATATCGAAGTCACTATTCGAATCGTTGTAGCGATCGTGATAAATCATCTGGGTAATCTTGTGAAGTTTACCCCCTTTATCTTTGTAAGTTGAGCCGCTGCGGATACTGTAATTCGAGGCCGGTGCATCGTAGCTTTGATGGGAAGGAGGGAGAAAAATAAATGATCGATAAATTTGAATTGCATTAAAAATATTCGCGTAACAAGTTTAGAAAAACGGAGAACCCAGAGTCTGCGATGGAACTTACGTAGTCACGCAATGCGCAGCCGTCAATGCCCAGTCTTTACTAATGATCGCGGCGCCGCAAATGTGGCTATCATCTAATCTGAGAGAAAGCTACAACCGGAAAATCATGTAGTTTCTATAGATCGATAAAGCAGAAGGTACAAAAAAAAATGTAAAATCTTGTTAAACTCACCATAAAGGGAACTTCGGTGATGTCAATTTGCGAGCCACCCACGATTCTCGTATCAATCGACGCCGAGAGGCCTTAAATTTGTCATTTTATTCCACGTCAGAACTAATAAATTTGTAATAAAATTGAAAACCAAGATCTTTAATTCAGCAGGGCACTTTACTCACGAAACAGGAGGCAGAGAACCGTTACTAATGACAGGATGGAAAAGTGCAGACGCGGGGGATTCATTCTGCAGTGTTATAGATAAATAAACGAATAATTATCTTGAGGGGCGGTAAAGATCCAATTTTTGGTCTCGTTCTCGACCAACGCAGCCAAGTCACTCCTATGGTACAAGAATGCGGGAATACCAGCGGGTATTCTCGGCTCATTGCTTCCTATCGATAATGTGGGGGATAATATAGGCCTCGCCGACACTTTCCGGGTAACATGGCCACGAGCGTCAGCTCTTTTTGCACCTTATTGTTATCGTTAGTCACTTCCGCGCGTGTCACGAGACACGTTTGACGTTGTTAAGCCAACTCCTCCTGTCATTACCGTCTTTGCTCGTTGCTCCCTGCGTATCAACGCGCTCTCTCGCTAAATTGTTGACTCTGTTTCGCGATAAGAACATTCTTCGCACGAATGTCGAAAAGCAAGCTTTAGCGCATACTTAAATTGGCTAAAAGTGAGGTGGCAAATAAACAAGACGGCGTCTTGTTTATTTTAGCCTCGCCGTGCTAATCATGTCGCTTTCTTGTGATTTTTTTTTTCAGTGGAAATCTGATTTCAATCTGTTAAAAAAAAAAACTTTCTGTGGAAAACAATATGCAAATGCATTTTTTTTAGGAAGCACAATTCATGTGTATAAGGTGCGTTTGAGATGCTTCCGAGGCAGCTGAGAGGAAAATCGAGCAAACACTCGAAAAAGCATCGACGCTGCGAGGATGAAATTTCGAGAATTCGGATCAGAGGGCCAAGAACCGCGCGAGCTCGTTAAATCTCAGTCGCGGTGCGTACGCGGCTCTCTCGGCGGTTCTATATAGAATAGCGTTAAAGGTCGTGTGCGCGCGGGTCTTGCACACGAGACCCCGAGAGACCGAGAGAGCAGCCGCTCAGTAGTCGTTCGTGAGCTCTATCGAAATCGTCGCCGTTGGCATTGTAAGGCCGCGGCGATGGATTGATAGAGAGGGATAGCGCGCCTCAGTGGTTACGGCCGGTTATCGTCAGACGGCGTCTCGAGAAACGCGACGCGCGCGCGGCTCGACTCACCTGAACGTTCGGCGACGAAAACAGTCAGCGCTCGTTGGCGGCGCATTAAAAGCTCGAGAACAAAAAAAACATCGTGGCAGTGGTTACGGTCGGTTATGACCGGACGGAGGTAAATTAGATTGCAAAATTTAATGATAATTATGACCTGAAATTCCACAAATAAACGTTAAAAAATTGTTAAAGTGGAACTGCAGAGGATATGCAGAGGCATTTTCTATCAAATGACCGTTGTATTGTTAGCTCTGGCTCAGTGTTTCATTGTCACTGGCAGCGGCCACGAAATAAAAATAAATTCGTCAGTGGTTAGTGTCAACAGTGGTCAGACACAGCCTCGAAGTCTTTGATCCGCCTCGGATGATCAAGCAAAGTTTGCAATTAAATTACAACTAACGGAGACCAGTGATATGTATAAAAATCGCACAAACACAATACCAAAAAATAATAATAATAACTATAAACGTTAAAAATGAACAAAGAAACGAAAAAAAAATTGTTTCAAGCACAAACGTGTCATAATGTTTTGCATTCTATCAACAACAGCTAAATCATTGACAAGTGCTTCAACGATAAATTCTCAATGTCATCGGCGACACCACGACGAATAAATAAAAGTCGCCAGGGATCACTGCCAAAGTGGTCAGACAGTATCTCGCAGCCTCTGCCTCTGCCTCCAAGTTTCACTTTACCGGCGTAAAACCGTCCAAAACAAATCGACTCGAGAAAAAAATCGCAAGAATAACGAGAATAAAAATCCGTCAGTCAGTGGCCGGAAAATCATCGTCGAAAGTGTCGCGATTGTGTTTGTCTCCTTTTGGTTGGTCCGTCTCCTCGGCGACTGCTTTTCACGAGTTTCGCGCCACCCTCCTCGCACAATCTTCCCGTCATCGTCCACTTTCTCTCCCGTGCCACCCTCACCCTCTTCCGTGCCCCACCCCTTTCCACCCCTGTTGCCACTAGACGAGAGGCGGTCGTCTCCCTCGTTGACTGCGTCGCGGGTGTCGCGAGATTTCAAAAGCTCAAACAAGCCAATCACTTTGTGAAACAATAGGGGATCGAGAGCCGTGTGCGGGTAGTGAGTTAGAGCGTCGAGGGGTGGCGGTGGTGTAGTGCCACCGGAGAAACTACCCCTCAGTGTGATACTTGCCGCGAACCCTCTCGCTTCATACTCTCGTCCGTTCTGTCCGTTCTGCGGCGACCGCTGTTTTCAACCCACCCCCCGGTCACGTATATTCGGTGTACGTATCCAGTGCATCGCCGTTAGCCCGCCGTATTAGACCCCCAGACGCAAACGGGGGGAAAACCGTCTGCCGCAGTTATTTTCTCACGCTCGTTCCTCGACCCTCCGGCGAAACTCGCGAGCCGCCAGTTGTACTCGTACCTTCCGCGCTAACTCGCGGATATTCCGTACCTTTCGGCATTCTTTCCTCGCCCAATTGACTCTCGCGGGTCGCGTAGATCTCTTCACGGATTAAAACGCAAATACGAAAAAAAGAAACAACTGTGTGATCGGAGTTCGCCGTGTACAGCACTCGCCGGGCTCTCTTGGATCAGTTTTCTCACTGGCGGCATCGGTAAGTTTGACATTTTTTGCTGGAAGATGAACGCAATTTTTGATTGTCTGTTGTTTTTACTAAAAAAAAAAGACAGTTCAGTGTTTTAGCGAAAAATTAACAGAAATATTATATTTAGTGGTTTAGCGATTCGATTAATTATGACGCGTGTTGAAAAAATGTACATTCTAATTTTGTTACTATATTGAAGTCCAAGTTGTTGAAGGGTCGAATGGTATTGAAAGGGTTGACTAGAACGCGTAAAATGTATTGAATTTTGGGTATTTAATTGTGCGTCCTGCAGATGTAATTAAATTAAATGCCGGTATAGTTTGTCGTGAAAATGACGCGTTGGTATTGAAATAAGTAGCTCAGTGGTTACGGAAATATCGTGTCAGACTGCTTAACCGCCTTGTAAACAGTTTGCCTTGGGGGTTTACGTTTATTTTTTTTTATTGCGACAAAATGTGAGTATAGAAAATTCGGTTTGCTTTCAACGGCGTTGAATATAGTTCAAGGGTTGAATGGTGTATTGAGCGTGGTTGAGTACTAAAGGGATGATCCCGCGGTGGTATTGAAACGGCCGAGGAGCGAGCTAAGCAGACTCTGTGTCACATTCTCGTCCGGGTATCTGGGTTAAAGCATAATACCCCGACGTTACACCAGAGCGAAGTCGTAAACTCGGTGTAGCATTCCCCCGGCCATCAAAGGAGCCTCGCGATAACTTCCCACGGATGTATAAATCTCGTTATTGTGCGATTGTCGGAAGTGTCCGCGGTATTATCAATGCCCGAGGAGTCTCGGAATTCCTCGGGAATGTTGCGGGTCGATCGGTCGACTCAACCAGCAAAAAGTTTTGAAACTCAGTCATCTGTGAGACAAAAATAATTTTTGTAATTTTTTTCTTTTTTTTTTTCACGTCATTTTTTTGACATTCGATTTGAGGGAAACGCGTGTGATATCCATCGGTGTGTGGTGCGCGATTTTAGAAATGCCCGAGTCTATATGCGACTCGGGTAGCGGGTCACACGGTTGGCCTTTGACGTCTACGTCGCAGTCGCGGAAGACTCGAGACTCTTTGACCACTTGCCAGCACTGATTAGGGACTCCGATTCGCCGCTGCTCTTGTGCGAAGCTGACATTTCACGGGTGGGGAAGCTCGGCAATGTCGTGGCTGTCGATCGACACTGACTGACTGCTTTTCCCTCTCCGCTAGATTGAACGCTGCAATTTTGTAAAAAGAGAAAACGACGACATTCCAGGTTAAATTATTTTTAACAATTAATACGGTAGAAAATAAATGTAATTTTACAATCAGAAAATACCGAGTGGTAAAAAAATGGTCTTTTTAAATATAAGAAAATATTAAATATAAAGTAAAATCGTTATCAGGAACATAAAATAAAAAATCGATGCAATACGAACATGATCTGTGTATCGAAAATGAAAATTGAGGTTTACAAGACAGATCCTGTAAATAAAATAGTTTTCACGGTTGAATTAATGATCACACGATATCAATTCACCACGAATCTACCGAAATAAATAGTCTCGTTAAAATACCTCGAGAAAAGCCGAAGAAAATAATGATAAAAACCGGAGAAGCGGAAAACAGTGTCAAGGCGTTAAAGGAGTGTGTCGTTAGTGCATTTTTAATATGGCAATTACGAGATGGAGGGGTTGGAGGGGAGGAGGGAGGGGGCGAGTGAGTCGCGGAATGGAAGAATAATATATGCGCAGCGAGTGGGAAGCGATTTCGAGGGTAACATGGGCAGTGCGGTCGAGTCCATCGTTAATGGGGCGCCTGGTTCTCGTGTCTCGCTGGGTGTGACGCACACTCACACACACACACAAACACACACGCTCCGGGTGCCGCTCGCGCGTTGTGTACACGCCGAGACGCGGACAAACTGCGCTCGCACGAATCTCGTAGTGTCCGCCAGTCGCTGAGTCTCGTTCGTCCGAATCTCCGGCCGCGCGAGCAGCGCGGGTTAAGCGATTCGAGCGAGTTCAGCCGGTTGAAAACTGCTAACTCACCACCGACGCTCGGAACGTCCGGAAAAACTCGAGCAACGCGAAACAGAGAGTTTATACGAGACGGGGCCGATGCGCTCTAGGACTTCTGATCACGAGACGGATTTTTCTCCCCCGAGACGTCGAGACAACACAGTCGTTTCGTTTCCTGATTTTCCGTCTGCTTTTATCGAGAAATATGATGTTTCCGTGTCTTCGTTCGGCTTCTGTTTTCGCACGTAACGAGGAAAATGATAACAATCATAACAGCGTGGGAAGAGGAAACGTGAAAATATGGGAGTGATAAGGGTAACGGAAAATAATTGAAATTGTTTTTAGTGTTTTGGATGATATAATAAGACAATTTAAAATGAAGTATAAATAAATCAATAAATAACTAAAGGAAAACGTAAGAATATAGATGAAATTAAATTAGCAATTTTATGTGACACGAAACGTTAACCATTCTTTTTTCAAACTGATAGTAAAAAAAGAGACAAGGGTTTTTAATAAAAAGTAATGAATAAATAATAAAAAAAAAAAAATAGCGACGAAGATATATTCGGATTATTTATTTTTGCGACGTTTCCGTCCTTTATACAATCCTTTTTTCTGCTCGTATAATCCGTACATACTTACGGACCTCTTGTGCACTCTGCTCGGAAGATCCCGGAACTTGTTCCGTTAAGTCTCCGTGCAGCAACGGATTTTCCGCTGTCTCGAGGACGCGCGCGCGCGCGATGCTGTTTTCACGGGGATGGATGGACGGTACGTGAGCGTCCTCGACAAATTACGGCTCCGTAGCACTTCGTCTTCGTTGGTCCTCGTCCGGCGCGGCTCCGGAAGACTTTTTCGTCGTCGCGAATTGTCGTCCTACCGGCAAATCGCGGGGGCTCACCGACGAACTGTGTTACCACAAAAATTGCGAAGTCCCACGGCTTCGAAAATTGCCCTCCCGTCGTAGACCGACTTGTTTACGCGAAGATGAACTCGAAGAAATACGAAATTACACTCACGACGGCCCGGAAAACGTCGGGGTTTTGCCTTCCGAAATTCATATTTTTACGCTCGTTGAACTTCCAGCAACTTTGGCCAAACTCTGAGCCTCTGGAAAATCGAGGATTTCCGGAGGTTTATTTGTTCATATTTTTCCTACTTTTTCTTCCGGCGAATTTTTCGTAAAATTATTATTAAATGCAGGGGATTCAGGTTCGAGACCATAGTACGAAAAGCTCGGAAATTATTCGTGGACCACAATCCGTTTTGATATAGTTTATTATTATCATTATTATTGTTATTATGATTTTGTTTATTTTGATTGCCAGTGTCCAAACAAGAAAAATGTATATCATCAGATGACTCATGTTGAGTTATTGGGTTATTTAGGGGCCAATTTGTTGCTCGCGACCGAAAAGCGATGCGAATATTTCTGGCGAGCCAGAAAAACGAGCCGATTGGCTGCAACTGTTGCGGTTCCATAGCGGTTCGGTGAATTGATGGAAGCTGGGCATCCAAGCGGCGAGGGATACCGAGACTCTTTTCCCGATATTTCCGTCGAATTGTCGCTATCCCCGGATGCGTTCGCGCGCGCGCGCCCGCGTGACCCGATAGAACCGGTCTAATTGATTTGCGATTCGCAAGCTCGGTGGATGGAAAAATAAAAGGACGGGCGAATGCCCCGTAAACGGACGAGGTCGTTAAATGGTCGCAGTCCATGGAGGCAGGTGACGATGGGTTTTGACGATGGAACCGTCGGTTCGATGATTTTCATCGCTGGATCTCTCAGAACGCCAGAAAATAAAAAAGAGAAAATTCAATCAATCAAAATTTACCAAAAGGTCAAACGACCGATTTTCATATTTGGAGCCACGTGGCTTGAGCTCTTTTATGGCTCCGCGAAATACGAGATTTCGCGCTTTTATCCCGAAACGACAAAACCCAATTCGAACGTGACAAAAGAGGAGCCGACAACGCGCGAAATACCCGCGCGAAATACGACTTTTGATCCGGCTGCGTGAAACGAAAATTGATAAAACGCAGCGTCGACGAATCGACGCTCGTTTCCGGAAAATCTGTGATGCTCGAACACTACTTCGTTTACGCACCACTTTTCGGCTCTGTTCATTATATTTTCGGACGCGTTCGGTGCAGCTATTTTTACGGCTTCAAAGAGATTTCATTTTTTTTCTTTTTTTTATTAAGTACCGGGACCTTTTACCTCTTTATTAAGAGACTCTTGACGCTTTGGAATCATAAAACGGGACCAGTTATTGCCGGGCTCTTTCGACGATCTTGCTAATCCAAATAGAGAATTGATTGGTGCGTTCATGCCGAAAGTGGATGTGGAGGCGATAAAATGATTTTTCAGTTCCGCACTCGCTGTTGTCCATTTCTACTTTGGTACGATCCCATGGACGCAAATGGAAACAGAAAAAGAAAAAAAAACGAAATTGTCGTGGAGAAACTGCTGTATGGCTTTAAATGAATGCAGCAGGGCGTGCGGAATCGGGTCAGCCATGGCACGTTTGCTTGTACGAGTTTTTTTTCGCAAACGAATAACATCACATTTGGTTTCATTGCTCAATTAAACCGCTTTGCATTCAGTGGCTAAATAACACTAATTAAACCGCATTTTTCTCATACACGGGTTTCGTACTTTAAGACTGCCGGATTATATGTATTCATTTTCCTAACATTTAGAATCGCGGGTTCATTCAGCCGAATGCAGTGAAAAATAAAAATAAAATCTTCCGTTAGTCTTTTTAACATTCGGTGCAGCGTCTTCAACATGTCTGAAAGTAACAAAAAAATTATTACCCTCTTGAAATTTCACGAATGACAATTGTAATCTTTTAAGTTTCTCAAAAATCGGCGATTGATGCATTAAAAGGTTCGCAATACAAATATAAATATGCCAACAAATATGAAACCATATAAAAACGCAAAGAACATCGATACAATAAATCGACTACTAGAAGTCGATCTTTCCAACGAGTCCATTAGCCCAATTTCAGTGAATAGTCTCTATATGATAAACCCGCACCGCTCGATTGGCGACATGCGTTGGGAAACGACGCATTGACCCTGGGTGACCAGGGTGTCAGTGGGTGGGCGGGTGGAACGGTGAGCAACCCTCGCCAGTACCGCGGCCCGTGGATGCAGTCACGAGGAACATAATCTACTTCCATTAGCAATAATTATGCGGTTTCATTATGCCGACATTAAGGGTTCCCAGCTATCACCCTCTATCTAAGATAGCGCCGACAAATTGCTGATATACCGAGAACAGATACAATCATTTTATAAATAAACTTTTCTGAAGAAATATTCTTGTTGGCCTTACAAATGGTAAAGGTCCGCTGAACCGAATATCAGAGAAACCGAAAATTTCCGTTGCTCTGATTGAAAATTTGACAGTAAAATTTAACAGATTTATGTGACAATATATTTTCAGGAAATTCCAAAAAATATTTGTCAAAAAATCTTGATATCTCGCATCTATTAGAAGATACCAAAATATTCTGCATCAATTTTTTTTTACGTCATGCCAGTTATCCTTCTGAGTATTATTTTGTTATTCAAACCAATCCATTTCGTTTCTCATTACAACAAACCGCATGGATTAATGTACCATGTGGTTCATGCGTATATTTAAACTATATCCAAATATATATTCAAGATAACAAACTCTGCCTCTATACGCAATTACGCATGACATACATACGTCAAGTGCACTTTACTTCCATGGGGACAGCCAGCCAACCGCAATCCAGCTTTGCTCTAGTCGCGACTCGGCCGATACATTTTTAATTCAAAAGTCAAACATGACTGTTATAATTGTAATCCGTGTAAATATTAGAGGTAAGCCGCAAATTCTCATACGCTGAAGAGGCTGTGTGAAGGGTTAGATGAAGGGGTGGGGGTGGGAAGTGCATAACGGGCAAAAGTAGGGGAGCGGAGGGGGTTGTGCGAGCATCAAAGAAACTTGAGCGGTGATTCTCGAGTTGGCCCCGCAGGTGCTGGTTTTGCTCACCCCTCCCCCCCCCCTAGCCTCGCGGGGGAGAGGCGACCCGAGCAAATCTCACCCACTCACTCGAATATTTAACGCTCTCTCACGTGTGTAAGTTTCTCCTATGAATTTAATTAGATTTTCGCAGGTGAGGAAGTGCGCACGGCGGGACGACGACGACGGCGGCGAGAGACTCGAGTTTCGGTCCAACGCCGGAAGACATTGCGCGCGTTACATGCATATTCATACGCATGCGCGTGCACTCTCGCGGTCTCTCCGCGATATAATGCATAATGCACACCGCACGGGCTATAATATTCATCGGATTATCCGGGCACTCTGTTCCTCGTCGGACGTTACAACGCCGGCCGACCGAGTCGAGTATCGATATAATATCGTCTAAACCACAAAATTTTGCAGAATTTTCGATCCCGAGATGCAATTTCGATATCGCGACGCCGAGTAAGTGGTTACGGCTGTGATGGACGGACGGACGGATAGATGGACGGATGGACGGATGGACGGACGGACGGATGTCCTCTCGGCGGCGGCTGCGGAGCCAGAAAATGCACGGTTGATAAGAAAATAAGTCGGGGGGAGGGGTCGAACATCCGACCTCGGGTCTTTTCTCGATTTCGCGCCCCACGAGGACCGAGGCGAAAAATCGATGACGACAAAGTGGAGGAGGAATATACGGAGAATTCGACGTCCCGTGGAAATATTTTATTAGGGTCTGATGAAAACTCGCGAAGGTGTACCTTGCATCCCCTGAGAAACGGCTGGTTGCGAACCTTCTTATGTGATTTGAAAAAAAAAAGTTTTTTTTTTTTTCAATCAGTCCCGTGATATTTTTTTCGTTTCGAAGATATCAGAAATTTTGATCCATATCCTAGTTCACAAATTGTGCATTGAACTCCAACTGCACCCGGAAAACACTGGTATGACATTTTACGAGTGGTTAAAAAAATAAATCAAATAAAAATAAAATACGACGCTTGGGTCAATATTCGTAAATTTTGACTAAATAATTCATGAAGGTCCTCGGCCCGTTTTTCTCGAATTATTTCGTTCGCTCTAACAGAAACAACGAAGTCAAGGACGGATCCGTGAATTTATCGGCCGAAGTGCATTATATTCGGCGTGATTGCTAAATCGTGCTCGAAGCCTCGCGGAGATCCCGCGGCTGATATGAATCAAGAGGCGAACGCGACAGCGAACGTACGAGAGTACAGAACACCGGGCGGATACTCAGCTCGCTGAACCGACGACTAACGCGCGCCGAATCCCCGGAGCTAGACTTGGCAGGAATCCGAAAAATTTGGCTTCTGGCAATTGCCTCGAAAATCCACTGACCCTCCGTCTCTCTCTTTCTCCCGTCCAAGTGAACTGCATTTACCTTTTTCCAAACGGTTTCTCACCCGTGCTTTTTCTCCGATGAACTTTGGACTGACTGGATCGAAGTTTGAACCGTCGTCTCGAGTTTTCCTGCGCTCGGGCCGACCGTCGTCTCGTCTTTCACTCGATGTGTTCGATGAAAAAAAATTATTAAAAAATGTATTATTCAGGCAATTTAATTCAACACTTAAAAGTTGATATTGAGGACATTTAATTAGGGATAGCAAGAATAATGATTCAATTTTGTGATATTCAAAATTAATTATATCCTAATCAACATATCAACATATACATAGATATCCTTCATAAATCGCTGTATATCGAAAACTACTAACAATTGACTCGCACATAAATCGCAAACTAAATCATCAAACCACCGCGAAATTTCGACCGCAACCTTCCTTCCACCACCACAAAATATCGAAAAACGAAGCTCGCAATCTTCGCCTCTCGATCGCATGTAAATATCGCTACATAAAATCGTCAGTCGCGTTGAAACCGCCGGTGTAATTACACCGGAGGCTTCGATCGATCTCGTCGAGGGGAAAATCTCAGAAAGGCATCGATCGGTCGTTGCATTCGTATTTTTAGTCGTTTCCCACCGGTAATCACGGTGCACATGTTGCATCGCTAAGGAGCCGGGATGATTATACTCGAGTCGCGTATGTACGACCTCCGCGTCGATCGTTCGTTGACGAGCCTATCGATCGCCCCCGTTTGCGCCCCGTCCGAAAGTCAATATTTCACGTGTACACGCGGCCGCGTGTAGCTGCGGCGGCGGCCTAAAAATATACGGCTATATTATCGATTTGACTTCGTCCGTTTGCGCGCGGAGACTGGGGAAACGGGATGAAACACGCGACCGACGGTTAGTGGTATATTAGGTTACACAGCAGTTAGCAAACCAGCGAAACAGGAAGCTCGGGTGGCAGGGGTCAAGGGGCGGAGGGGCAGGGGGTGGGGATGGGGGGCGGCTTCGGGTGCCGGGGAATCCCCGACTGTTTGTTTAATCGGTTAGCGGTTCATCGAACCCTCTTCTCGACATTAATCGTGACCCACTGTTGTATCCCGCTGCGAAATGCTACCTGCCGCGCACGGACGTCCGACCACAGCGCACGATTTATATCGTGTAGTGAGGAAGCGTCGCGGTTACACCAGACGGTCGGCGATAGACGCGGAGAAAAATAGTTCGCGGTACTTATGATTTATTGACTCCTGGAGATCGGGACGGGCGACACGCGATTTCCGATTTGCATCGACTGCCTCTCGGCTCACGCGGAGCCGCCGTGACATCGAGACGCTCGCGGAGCTTCAAGGAGACAATTAAAATCGATACAGCCAAAGTTATCGTCGAAACCACCATAAAAAATCGCCGAGGAAAAAATGGCCGGGGAAGAAATGGCCGTGTCTTCCCCACACAAACATTTCATTTAAATGAAGTCATTTTTTCCGAGCGATTTATTCATAGATTCAGAAGATCAATTGCTCGACTTTTGAATGAAAAATAAAGTTTAAACGTTTAGAAAAAAAAAAAAAAACAACGATACATTTTTTAAAACAGCAAAAACAAACAGAGAAAAGTGGGGGTGGTAAGTGCTACATGTCCGTCTGTATACACACCACGATTTATCGCGTACCAAAGCGAGGGAGCATCGCGATACACCAGACGGCCGTTCGCGATAGACGCGGAGAAAAACGATTCGCAGTACTTATGATTTATTGGCTCCTAGAGGCGACACGCGATTTCCGATTTGCATCGACTCGCCTCGGCTCTCTCGCGGAGCGCGACATCGGGACCTCGAGGAGCTTCTCGAGGGAGCGAACCCTCGTCGAGCGCCGTCACAACTTGTCAGACGTATTTTTCGCCCCCCTCCCCCCACCTCCCCTTCTCGCCGAACCCCCCTCTCTTTATCCTCAGCGACGAGTGGCCTCTCGACGCAGCTTTCAGACCGGCGGGGACCAGGTGTATGGTAATCTTCTAAGTGACTTGTGTCGCGGCTACTTAGTCCCGACGCTAAAGACGACTGACGCAAACACAGAAAATTATCACCGTCTCGTGTTTGCCGAAGAAATATTTTCTGCAAATAACTCGAGCGCGAAGTTGTTGACAGAAATGCAAGCCGGAAACTGAGTCGAATAAACGAATAAGTAACGTCGAAGAAGATTTCGTTTATATCGACGAGTTTGCAAATACTTTGCCGATCGATTTCAGGAAAATTCGATATCGATTTCCAGCACATTTGATTTAATAAAATTGTAAATAATAGGGTAAACGATTTTTTTTTCGCACTATAAATTTTATGATTGGTATTAATGTGGCTAAGTGTAAGATTGGAAAGTCAATATCTTGGGTTTACTTATTTCGTGCTGAGGAATTTCACGTTGACCGATAGTCTCGATAACGATTGAGACTCCGAATCCACAATCGTCGGACATGAGCGAGAACTGATCGTCGATTCGGTTGTGGCGTTGGACAGTTTGATGGCCCCATCAAAACCGGCTCTAGCTGAGCCAGCATTGTTTTATGATCGGAACGAACGACCCGCTGAATCGGAACCGTGCAGACCGACAGTCTTCCCGAAGTAGTTGGAAAATAAGGAAGTCAGTTCGAAGCGTCTGCGATAAATCATCGTCTCCTAATCCCCGGTTATTTTGTACTCAAATGCTCGGCTGAACGACGTTTCAAGTCCATATCGACCAGAGCGTCTCTAAAGTCGAAAGAAAATATTCAGAGTCGTCTTCAAATACGAAAATTTAAATGCTGCCGGGAAAGGTCCGGGAAAAGTAAGAGCAAAGCGGTCCTTGAAAAGTAAACTCGTTCTAAGGCCACTTAATCTTTTTTTTTTAATGCTCGTCGTAGTCGTCGTCCAAAGCCACCTACTTTTCTCGATATAAACGCTCAAACGCGACGTAGTTAAATCAACGTTAAAACTTTTTTTTTTTCGCCGTCATCGAAGACTCTAAAAGTTGATCAGGTTTCTCTCGAAGGCCAACGAAAATTCCCACACGCGACTTCTCCACATTTTCGTCCGCGTCCTCGTTCAGCTCCGCTAAGATTAACGACACCGTCGTTGGACGGGGAAAAAAATTCGTTTCCTGGAAGAATACGGCTTCATTATTGGTTTCATTCGTCACGCCGAGGTCGCTTCCTCATCATCATCCCCCGCAGTGCTACGTCGTTATTTTCCCAAAAAAAAATAAAAGTATTCGACCTCAGCTGTTTCGGCGTGTTCGAGAAAAATAACCAAAATAACAATGGAAACGAAAGACGAATCGTGCATAATTCAAGATCCGCTGGGATCGCCAAAATTTCAGTATGAGTCGCGTTTGGCTTCATCATTGGATTCATTCTTCACACTGAGGTCGTTTCCTCATCATCCCCGTAGTGCCACGTCTTTATATTTTCCCCAAAAAATAAAAGTACTCGGCCTCAGCTGTTTTGGCGCGTCTGGACGAAAATAACAATAATAATAATGCAAACGGAAAGACGACAGATCGTGCATAATTCAAGATCCGTCGGGATCGTCAAAATTCCAGCGGGATCGATCTCGAGATTCGTCAGAATTTCCGCGCGGAGTATTCGGACGTCGTCGTTGGCCGAGTTCCAGGATGCTTCGCGGGGGCCTCGGATGGTATAAGTCAAACGTGGCGAAGCAGCAGCAGCAGCAGCAGCAGTAACGTCTCTCGATCTCGGCGTGTCAGGCATTTTCACGGCGATACGTGAGTTCGGCGCGGCGGCTCTCTCGGCGCACGTGCGCAACGCCTACGTCACGTGACGGTGCGACGAAGCTTATTGGTCGACTAACCCTGCTGTCTCGGCGACGTCGGTTGGTGGGAAAACGCTACACAGAATCTCGCGACGAGCTTTTCACCGAGCGGGACGATGCACACGTTGCCCCTTTGCGAGCCGACGATGCTTCATCCGACTTATATCGCGCACGTCGTTGCTGCTGCTGCTGCTGCTGCTGCTGCTGCTGCTGCTGCTGCTGCTGCTGCTGCTGCTGCTGCTGCTGCTGCTGCTGCTGCTGCTGCTACTGCTGCAATAACTACCGAGTGCAACACCTGGTGTCACCGGATAGGCGAACGCAACCGGAGCGCCGAAGTCACGTTGCCAAACACGAGCTTTCTGAGTCGAAAGCATCCCGACATTCTCTTTTCCCGGCGTCGACGACGTTTTGCTGATCGGGGGAAATCGTGATTTACCGATTTTATATCGACAACAATACAACAATACGATGACACGGCGAGAAAAATTTGAGGTGCACCCTTCGACTAGTTTATCAGGCGGAAGTCATGGGGAAATTCCGGGGCTTGGGTCTGAAATTTGCTCGAGCATTCGAGTGCCTTATTCATTATTTTAATTACACTAGGCTAATCACACGCGTTGCTGGCGCGCGTGCCCGAGATATCTTTGCGCTGCTGCGCTCTTGTAAAGCTTTAAAAGGGTAAACCGCAACGAAAGCGCAACTTTTTTAGTTGGTTTTGAAAAAAATATTTTGGTCGAACAGTTTGTCAGAAATCGTAGATCTGGCCACCGGGCCGAAAACCGCCCAAATCGGGGTCACGAAATTTATTTTTTCAATATATCGACTTCTAACCTATACCATTGTTCTTAAGTCGCATATTCTACCCCTGAAAACACTGGTTACAACCCTTTTTTAGTTGGTTTGGAAAAAAAATATTTTGGTCGAACAGTTTGTCAGAAATCGTAGATCTGGCCGCCGGGCCGAAAACCGCCCAAATCGGGGTCACGAAATTTATTTTTTCAATATATCGACTTCGAACCTATACCATCGTTCTCAAGTCGCATATTCTACCCCTGAAAACACTGGTTACAACCCTTTTTTAGTTGGTTTTGAAAAAAAAAAAGTTTGTCGAACAGTTTGTCAGAAATCGTAGATCTGGCCGCCGGGCCGAAAACCGCCCAAATCGGGGTCACGAAATTTATTTTTTCAATATATCGACTTCTAACCTATAGCATCGTTCCCAAGTCGCATATTCTACCCCTGAAAACACTGGTTACAACCCTTTTTTAGTTGGTTTTGAAAAAAAATATTTTGGTCGAACAGTTTGTCAGAAATCGTAGATCTGGCCACCGGGCCGAAAACCGCCCAAATCGGGGTCACGAAATTTATTTTTTCAATATATCGACTTCTAACCTATACCATCGTTCCCAAGTCGCATATTCTACCCCTGAAAACACTGGTTACAACCCTTTTTTAGTTGGTTTTGAAAAAAAATATTTTGGTCGAACAGTTTGTCAGAAATCGTACATCTGGCCACCGGGCCGAAAACCGCCCAAATCGGGGTCACGAAATTTATTTTTTCAATATATCGACTTCTAACCTATACCATTGTTCTCAAGTCGCATATTCTACCCCTGAAAACACTGGTTACAACCCTTTTTTAGTTGGTTTTGAAAAAAAATATTTTGGTCGAACAGTTTGTCAGAAATCGTAGATCTGGCCGCCGGGCCGAAAACCGCCCAAATCGGGGTCACGAAATTTATTTTTTCAATATATCGACTTCTAACCTATACCATCTTTCTCAAGTCGCATATTCTACCCCTGAAAACACTGGTTACAACCCTTTTTTAGTTGGTTTTGAAAAAAAATATTTTGGTCGAACAGTTTGTCAGAAATCGTACATCTGGCCACCGGGCCGAAAACCGCCCAAATCGGGGTCACGAAATTTATTTTTTCAATATATCGACTTCTAACCTATACCATTGTTCTCAAGTCGCATATTCTACCCCTGAAAACACTGGTTACAACCCTTTTTTAGTTGGTTTTGAAAAAAAATATTTTGGTCGAACAGTTTGTCAGAAATCGTAGATCTGGCCGCCGGGCCGAAAACCGCCCAAATCGGGGTCACGAAATTTATTTTTTCAATATATCGACTTCTAACCTATACCATCTTTCTCAAGTCGCATATTCTACCCCTGAAAACACTGGTTACAACCCTTTTTTAGTTGGTTTTGAAAAAAAAAAAAGTTTGTCGAACAGTTTGTCAGAAATCGTAGATCTGGCCACCGGGCTGAAAACCGCCCAAATCGGGGTCACGAAATTTATTTTTTCAATATATCGACTTCTAACCTATACCATTGTTCTCAAGTCGCATATTCTACCCCTGAAAACACTGGTTACAACCCTTTTTTAGTTGGTTTTGAAAAAAAAAAAGTTTGTCGAACAGTTTGTCAGAAATCGTAGATCTGGCCGCCGGGCCGAAAACCGCCCAAATCGGGGTCACGAAATTTATTTTTTCAATATATCGACTTCTAACCTATACCATCGTTCTCAAGTCGCATATTCTACCCCTGAAAACACTGGTTACATCCCTTTTTTAGTTGGTTTTGAAAAAAAAAAAGTTTGTCGAACAGTTTGTCAGAAATCGTAGATCTGGCCGCCGGGCCGAAAACCGCCCAAATCGGGGTCACGAAATTTATTTTTTCAATATATCGACTTCTAACCTATACCATCGTTCCCAAGTCGCATATTTTACCCCTGAAAACACTGGTTACAACCCTTTTTTAGTTGGTTTTGAAAAAAAAAAAGTTTGTCGAACAGTTTGTCAGAAATCGTAGATCTGGCCGCCGGGCCGAAAACCGCCCAAATCGGGGTCACGAAATTTATTTTTTCAATATATCGACTTCTAACCTATACCATCGTTCTCAAGTCGCATATTCTACCCCTGAAAACACTGGTTACAACCCTTTTTTAGTTAATTTTGAAAAAAATACGATATGTGACAGAACTGTCAAAGTTATCAAGGACAAATGAACTTGGACTCGGTCTGAGGGTTCCAGCCAATCACAGCTCCAATAGTTTGCTAACAATGCTTTCCGTTACTCATGAACTTTTTAAAAGAGGAATTTTTTGTGGGATTTTTTTGGGTCATTATTATGATTAACTAATAAATAAAAAAACAAATATAATGTTGTGACCATTTATACGATATTTTTACGATTTTCCGGATGTGAAAGTATGAAATTTAAAACATTTCAATTATCTATATTTATTTTTCCAACTGATGCACTTATTCTCCAAACCATTTTCGCTTTTTTGGCACCGGACAGTGAAGAATTTATTCCAGTTCCACGTTGTTCTAAGCTCGCTTTGTTAACTGACAAGGACCAAATTTTCTCAGCTGCGCGGCCATCGATCGTCCCGCCGTTGGTGCACTTCTCTCGCCATTGTTCCAGAAATACCGTGGTAACGCGCGCACACGACATTCGGCTGCTCTTTTTTCTCCCACACTCCTTTCTTTTCCGCGACTGGCTTAATTAACTTATTCTATTAGTTTGCCGTACACTCGACGGACGGGCCCCAGCGTCCCTTTTATTTTCCGACACCGCGGAAAATCCGAGCTATCGATTCGTGTGCCACCATTTCACGAGCGGGATCCGGGATCTCGTTTCAGCCCGGAGGACGAACGTTCGGGTCCTCTCGAAGAGCTTCGTTAATTTCTGATTGCCAATCACTCGGATTGCCGATAAATGAGTATATTCTGAGAATTGTTTTTCCACCATTGAGAACTTCGTCGTAGATAATGCGAAATGATCTCATCATTCAATTCTAACAGAGTATTAAAGCCAGTTTGGGGGGGGGGGGAAGGTTTTCTACTTACGCGAATTTTGTCACAAGCTCCACTCGGCCAAAACCAAAAAAAAATAAAACGTGAACTTAAGAAAGGAGTTTGCGTTTGTATGCAAAGAAAATAAGACACCACGAGCCTATTTATGTACCAAAAAACATGGACTTTCTCTTTGGCCTGCGGTGTTTCCTGGCGTCTCGAGGTAAAAATACGGCTTTCTTAGCCTCCTCACTCGTGGCAGCTAAAGTTTTCTTGTCTCCTGGCGTTTTCCGGCGTCTTGCCGGTCGTTGAAAGTTTCCGGGCTGCTGTAAAGTCCGTATAGGAAAAAAGAGCGTGAGCCTGAGTGAGACAGGGGAAAGGAGAGACAGAGAGAGGGAGAGGGAGAAGTGCACCGTTCACTTTCAGAGGCATAGAGCACCCGACCAATGGTAAAAAACGTGAAAAAGCTCTCTCTGAACTTCAGGAGCAGCCGGGGGAAGCCTCTGTCGTATATTGCGTTGCTACGTTTGCCGAGAGACAGAGAAGCAACGGTCGAAATCGAGATCACTTCCGGTTGGACTGGCTACTTTCCTGCCAATATTCTCTCTGTGCAGGTTGAACTCGACTAACTCCCATCTACCTCTATTCGGCCCTTTCGATCTCCTGCAAATTCACCGATTCTGGAGCGAACAATAGATTCCCGTCAATCACTGCTTATCTCGATTTCACTCTCTCAATGGTAACAAATCTATCTTGAAAATTTGATCAGGAAAAAATGTTCACGAAACTTTTCAGGAATACAACAACAAAAAATATTCGGAGCTACGAATTCTCAGATTAGAAGTATCGAAAAATAATGACTTTTTTAACACAGCAATAAGAATTTTTCTCCGAAATTTTTCCGTGAGCCAATTTGTTCTCGCCGAAATCTATTATACATTTTCCTGTCGGTCGGGTTGAAACTCCTCGTCCGCTACCCGCGTTCGTCAAACAGTTTACCGATTCCCGTGAAATTGAACGCCCCGTGCGTCGAACTTCCGGCCGCACCACTTCGGAAACTCGTGAGACTGCGCCTTGTTACGTAATTCCTTGCGAAACGAGGCAGCTAAACTTCGACGATTAGATTGGTCACGCTCGTTCATTGCTGCACTGGGCTCGAAATGATCGTCTATGGATCGACGCTTCCGACACCGGTGCCGTTCCCTTGTAGTCTTACGGCAGCGTGGAGCTTCATAAATTATCAGGTGGTTGCGTGAATAAAAGATGCGCCACTTAGGAGGCAGAGCGGTTTACTGGTTGCAAGCGCAAGCCTTTAGTTATGCCACACAGTAAACTCAACTCATTCTCTCATCTCCGAGATTTTTTTAGCTGAGCAAGTTTGTAATAAAAATGCAGGTGTCAGTTCTGCTGAGATAAATAAAAAAAAATCCAATTATAATAACTAATAAAATAATTCACCAAAACAGTTGAGTGAATTGTTTCAGTGAGTGAATAATAGTTGGACCAACAATTTCGTTGGATGCCCCAACGATTTTGCTGGTCGACCAAACTTCTGCTAATTGTCCATCCTGCAAACTATTTTAGTCGTTGGGCCAACCGATCGATTTCATTGTAACTGCTATCGCGTCAACTAACTATTAGTCAAGTCTGAACATTGACAATAAACAGACAGTTGTAAGAACAAGTTTACTCTCAAGCTGTAAATAATTAGTGGAATTGTATCACTGAATACCAGGGATGCCCGAAATAGACTAGAAGCACAACCGGGAAATCCCGGATTAAAACGCTTGCCTGTTTCATTCGCTTTACCAATTAATCTACTCTTCTTCTCGTGCAATTTGCGAAAAGCCCTCGCGCTTTCCTGCGATTGGATCGCGGCAGCGATCTGTACGTGGGTCGCGGGGTTCGGGGGTCGGGGCAGCTGTTCCGTTGCCGCCACCGCTCGACGAACAACTTCCGTTGATCGGGGCTGCTGGTTCCGCGAAACTTCTCGTCGATATTGTAGTTGCACTTACGACGAAGTTCCGAGCCAGCTATAACACTTGTAATCTAGGAGGAAGTGTTCTTCGATAAGTTTAAATATACCCTTTGAAGCCCTCTCGACAAAACTGATCGACAATCCATCTTATCGTAACAAGACAACACCAGCATTGTAATGTCAACAATGTTATTTTATTCATATGTATAATTACACCAAACGGTCATTGATAAAAAAAAAACCATAGAAAAAGAACAAGAAAAACAAACAAAAACAGAAGTCAGTAACACAGACGGAAGCTCGTCTGATGTTTCAAGAACGAAATTGAAATCAGTCGTTGCAAGTCGTAGTGTCCGTGGTCGTCGAAGGAAAACAGCCTCGTCCGATGGTGCAAAGTGGCGGAATCTTGAAAACGAATCTTGAAGATTGATCGTCCCACACCGAACGATCGATTTTCCAAAAGCGGCGAGTCGGGGATTACAGTCCGGTCGTCTTGAGGATCCAATCCTGGAAGGAGGCGACCTCGGTGTAGACACCGGGATAACCACGTCTCGCGCACCCGTTGCCCCAGGAAACGATGCCGGCGAGACGTCCGCCGATGGTGAGCGGACCGCCGGAGTCACCCTGACAGGCGTCCTTACCGCCCTGAGGATGAGCAGCGCAGATCTGCCCGGCCGGAACGCCGCCGAACGAGGAGTAAGCGTCGCTGCAGGCGCGCTTCGTGACAATCGGGACACTGACGGTCTGGAGGAGCTCGCTGGTGCTGCCGCCTTCGTAGAGGGCGCCCCAACCGGTGATGACGGCGGCGCTGCCGGCGACCGCTTCCTCGTTCATCTCGAAGAGCTCGATCGGCTGTCGCTTCGAGTCGAACTTGATGGCCGACTTGAGCTTGACGACGGCGACGTCGTTTATGGGAATTCCGTACATGTTGGTCGTGTACTTCTCGTGCTGAATGAAACGCTCGACCTCGTGGACGCTGCCGCCGCTCGTCATCTCGTGGGTACCGGCGCGAATGGTGACCATGCTCGGCGAGTAGACCGCGCAATGAGCCGCCGTGAGGACCCACTCCTCGCCGATTATAGTGCCGCCGCAGAAGCCAAAGCCGAACGCCTGCAGCGACACCTGGTGAGGCGCCTCCTCGATGGTCACCGGCTTGCCGCCGACTATACGACCGGTTGGCGTGAAGGGATTCAAAAGATTGAAGTCCCTCGGCAGCAGGTCACCTGGAAATCGAAAGTAGAGTCAGGAATATGAAGGACCCATATGGTGCACGTGAACAATTTGGTTATGATGAGTGCAAAGTGGACAACTGTCTTGTGTAATTATGTTAACTACGAAACAGCTCATAGCTGTAAGTATAGTCAGGCTACTTATGGATATATGTATATAGAATTGTATGGATTTAAAACTTGTGGTTGTTATTTTAGTCAGTAGGATTGCAATGAATTTCTTGAGTGTTCGTCTTTGCATTAGACATTACAACACTGTTGCATTGTATTATAAAAACGAGGGAAATAATTTTTTTTTATCAAGACAAATTAGCAGTTGCTTTAATCGTTGTTTTAATGTACAAAGCGTAGTAGTTACCTAAGGCGACCGTCGCCACTGCTGCGATTATTAGTAACTTGAACATCTTTCGAACTCGCTGTGTTACTGACTGATTTAGCATCGAATTGGGCTCAATATTTATACGAAATGCATTGTCCTGCGCGGCGCCACGAAGCACCTCGGCGATACGACGTTCGCGAGATTCGCGGCCGCGATACGTGGTTCGCATTCAAGCGCCAAACGCGTCCTGGCTTTGTCCGGCTTACAACGATGTATACCGGTCGGCGATAAGACGATCGATACGCGAGATGAGATTCCACCTGCGGACATGCAGGTAATCTGCCGTTAAGATTCACGGAGGATTTGCCCTCTGCATCGATCTTCATTTGCGGGAACGTGTCAGGCTAAATCTCCTTCCGCAGCTATTGATAAATCATCAAACAATTTTTCGCGATCCCTATCGCATCTTGCGGTAGTCATTTTCTGAGTAAGCCGAGTTTATCGGAAGACCGTAAATGCGTAGTATTTATTTATTACTGCGCAAAAAGATTTTTTTTTGCCATCCTTAATTTCTTATGAAAATAAATGTATAAAAAGAAAATAAAATTATATTTATTTTTTTACGTTCACTTATACTCGAGGGTGGAAGATGACATTTATATTTTTTGACTGATGTCTTCCCGAACAAGATTGACGACTTCCTGTTGGTACTCGTAATTATGAACAGAACATTTATCGCCTTGTTGATTTTACCAAAAATTACAATTAAAACAGAAGAGACTACGTAACCTTTATCGATTGTCATCAACCACTTCCTATAGGAGGAGCAAGCGTAAATCAATTTCCGTCCCGACAGAAAAATCTGAGATCCCAATCACCGGTGACAGCTTGAAACGTGACTGGAAGAAAAATGAATCGATAATGCCAGTCTCGCCGAATATCACGAGATCTCACACGGGATTATGGGGCTTATGCACCCGAGAGTAATCTCCACGTCTCCGTCATCCCCGAATCTATCCTCGAAGGCAGAGATAGCAATTGCAGATCGTCTGCGAGTGACGCCGCAAGAAGCCGACTGAATCAATACAACACCGTTCGCACCCTAATCGGACAAAATGTGGCTTACGAGTTGAACAAACGATTCGAACTCCAGCATTTTATCTGTCATTTTTCTCGGACTTTAAAAACCCTGGTCATCTCGAAAAATCGACAAGTCCCTCGGCGAACCACACGCAGGCATCATGTTGTCGTTTTCCGTCCTGCCACTTGTGGCCGTCATCGTTGCCGTTGGTGAGCTGAAAACACTGAATTTTCCACCACAACGCAGTGAAAACACTATTTTCCCTATTCCAAGCTGCGATAAATTCACGCAAAACGTTCGCGATTTTCCGGCCCAAACCAATGTCACGCGTAATTTTCCCCGACGAGGCGTGCTCTATTCTCCGGGCAAACCTCGGGCCAATAATAATTTCATGAGCTATTTCCGGGTCACGTAACCACTCGCGAATTCATTCCCTCGCGACATAGCGCCATTCCCCGTTTTGCCATTCCGCGAGTATCCTATACACAATACCCAACGTCCCGGTAATAACGCACTTTGCAATGCGGTATTATTGGGTGTGAACTTGTGCCTTGAGGGTGTCTTCCTGTTTGGTGACAGTCGCGAGGGCATACGCATTCACACACATTCATCTACACATTTACCCAAGTACATAACTTACACATTCACATATAGCGTACACGTTCACACATGCACATAACATCGACTTCCGCACACGTACGTGCCATACATTTTCACACTATAGTACGTGACGTGCAGCACATATCCAAAACCGCCGGTGTCGAGGAACGTGGGTATGTACGAAACTGACGTATTTCACGATTCCAGCGGACGCGAGCAGCCTGGTGCGTCCAGCATTCGCGGCGAACTCGCCGAACGGCCGTATAGTGGGCGGAGAGGCCGCGACGATCGAGGAACATCCCTGGCAGGCGTCCCTTCAGATTTACGGTTTCGGTTATTGCGGCGCCAGCATCGTCGCCGAGGAATGGGTCGTCACAGCAGCTCACTGCACGAGTTATCCCGTCTCGTCGGTCACGGTCAAAGTCGGCTCGGCGATGAAGAATCAGGGTGGCTCGAGTCATCCGGCGGCCGCTGTAATCAGGCACGAGGACTACAAGACCAACAGATATGGAATTCCCGAGAACGATGTGGCGCTCATTCGCGTCAGCACTCCCTTCAAGCTGGACGCGACTCGTCAACCGGTCGAGCTGTTCGACTATCAGCAGGAGGCCGTGCACGGCGTCATGAGCGTCATCACCGGATGGGGCGCCGTTCGCGAGGGCGGTAGCACCTCCGAAGTGCTTCAGAAGGTTCGCGTTCCCATTGTCGCGAAGCCCACGTGCAGCGAGGCCTACTCGTCGTTCGGCGGCGTTCCCGCTGGACAGATTTGCGCGGCTTATCCTCAGGGTGGAAAGGACGCGTGTCAGGGCGACTCCGGTGGTCCGCTCACCATCGGCGGACGCCTCGCCGGCATCGTCTCTTGGGGCAACGGATGCGCCAGACCTGGATATCCTGGTGTCTATACCGAGGTTGCCACCTACCGCAATTGGATCGCCGAGAAGATTAACGTATGAGCCGTTTCTTTCGGCTCTTCTTAATTGTGGATCGTGGACGGTGTTATGTTAAATCTGAACGATCCAATGTGGTCCTTTTGTCGGTTGCATCTGGTCTACTATACATAAACAAATTGCATGCGAAAATACTGCATTGTTTTATTTCAAGCGAAGATGTCATTCACAACTAGATTGTCTTGACTTGTTCTGTCGAGTTGCGTTGAGTCTCCTTGCAATTTTCTACTTGCGGATCTAGGGTTAATCGAACAGTGAATGCATATTCAGCAGATGACAAAACCCAGTGACTGATAATTTTTATACACGTTATCTTATGGAAAGTGCTCTTTCACTCGTCACTCTCGGTTCAAGTAGGCAATGTTCGCGAGTATCCATAAAAAAGAGCGAATAAAAGTGCATTAATATAAAGTTCATTTATTCAAAACAATGTATGTACAATTAACAATAACGGTGTGTTAGCATTAATGAAGAATGATAAATGGTAGAGGAAGACACATCAAGGTGGTATCCGAAAGAAGATCAAGTTCCGCAGCCGCCACGAGGAGCATGTAGAGTATTTGCGTGGCTGCTCAAAGGTACAGCATTTCAGTAGCCAAAGTCGCGCAGACGATCGCCGTCAGTGTCAGCGAACTGTAGCTCAGTGCAGAAGGCACCGACGACGATGACCTCTATGCTCTCATGACGTCTGTGATCCATTCACGGAAGTAGGCGACTTCGGTATAGACGCCGGGATTGCCAGGGCGGGCGCAACCGTTGCCCCAAGAAACGATACCAGCGAGGCGTCCGTTGATGACAAGGGGACCGCCGGAGTCACCTTGGCAGGCGTCCTTGCCTCCCTTCGGGTATGCGGCGCAGATCTGGCCGGGATTGACGGCGGTGAAGCTCGCGTAAGCCTTTTTGCATTCGGCCTTGGTGATCATCGGAACGCTGACGGTCTGCAGGATGTGCGGTGCCACCTGGTTGTACGGGCTGACAGTTCCCCAACCGGTGATTACGGCGTACGATCCGCTTCGGCTTTCCTCGTTCTTGCGGTAGAGCTCGATGGGTTGACGGGACTTGTCCATTACGATCGGCGTGGCCAGACGGAAGAGAGCGATGTCGTTCGATGGAACTCCATACTCATCGGTGGTGTATTTCCTGTGATACGTGACCTGGGATACCCTGTGCATTGAACCGCCACTGTTACTGTGAGACGAACCGGCACGGATGGTGTAGTATTTGGCCGGCAGTGTGGCGCAGTGAGCTGCCGTCAGGATCCAGTCCTTGCTGACGATGCTACCGCCGCAGTAGTGTTGACCCTGAACGCTGATGCTGATCTGGTAGGGAACCTTCTCGATGGTGGTGTCTTCCCCACCGATTATACGTCCCTCGGGGAAACCAGATCTTGCCATGCCATTAGGAATGGGTTCGGCTGTTAGGAAAAAATAGACAATGTATATGATTCTTTCATTGAATTCCATTGAATTTATGTTGGATAATGTTTATAGTTTGTAAGTTGTTACTGGGTGACTTACCGATTGCAACGCCGACCAGGGCTACGATTGCTAGGAACTTGATCATCTTTGCTCTTCCTCTACCAAAGGCTTACTGAATACCGTGGAGATTACTACCGTCATTTATACCTGAGTCAAGAGCACTTGAGTTCGTTCAACGGCAACCCTTATCGATTGATAATGGAGGACAATGTACTACATATTCACCGTACTTTCGAAGTTTTAATTTAATTTCTGCTAAATCGTCATGATTATCTCGCTGGGTTTTTGCACACCGGAAATTCCCGTGAATAATGCGGCTATCAGCTTCAAGAGCTTGAAAAACCCAGATTTTATTCGGCGCACATGCAGATAAACCAATCTAGATAAGACAACATTTATTTTAGTCCATTACGCGATATCGACGCTGCTTTATCGGTCGTTCGTCCAATGATACTAATAAAAATATAAATTCATAATATTTGTGTATCGCGAAATCCAAGCTTTTTCAATGCACATTCCTTTTTTCAATTCTATGTACGTTGCCTGCTAAAGTATTTGCATCGTACGGGATGCGTGATTGCAACATGACTGAAAATAAGTATCGAGCGATGGGAAGGGCTGCCCGGTCTGGAACCTTTGGGGAATTGCTAGTTTTGATACCTTGTCTACTGACAGAGGTCTATGGTCTATGTTTTCGAAGTGTCCTCGCAGAAGGTCCAAAAAAATACAGCGCATTTTTTTGCACAGCTGACGCTTGAGGTAGGAGGTATAAGAACGGTGAACTGAGTTGCGCAATTCCACAGTTCGTCGCGTTATCGTGTTTTATCGACGAGATCTACCGCCGCGGAGAACTTTGCGATAAGAAAATTTAGAATTTCGCTATCTTTTGCGCACTTACAGCAATGCCAGAGGGACAGACAGCACAGTCTTACACGAAGAAAGCTGATCGTTGTCGGGACTGTCCCTTTATGTAATAACTAATACCTGGGCGGTTATGACATAGATGTATCGATGCTTGGAGATACTCGAACATACTTATAAACGCTCACGTAGGTGTAGAACCACACACATAATACTCATTTGTAGAATTTCAAAGCGAGATTTTGAGTCAGGCGATTCGTGCTTAACTGTAGTGTATAAAATGAATGGAATTATGGAGTTAATATTGTTAAAGTTCGGATTTTACGCTTGTTCTTTAACCTTCGAAAATCTTGCAACCTTAGCATCTAATCTATTTCTCGTAACGATTCATGACAGGCATAATTGGCCTTGTAAAAAGGTATTGTAAGGATCTCTGCAGATATATAGTATATCGACCCTGAATCCCAAAACACAATAGTAATGTGAGAGCAGGTGCGTCAGAGGTATATTGGATCCAGTCATGCACAGACGCATGTTCCCGAAACTAAACACTGCGTTTCGAGTGAACATAGGCCCAGGTCAGGCATAACAGGATTATAGCCGTAGGCAAGTGGGGTCATCAGACGCCTGAGACAAAACCCAGCAATCTGTTTTGGACACATCCTGATAATTCACTGTAGGCGCGCGTGGGAGGGGGCCAGATCAGAGCGGCCTATTCCAAATAAGACCGCACAAGGCCGTTCACTGCATTCAATGAATAAAGCGCTAACTGAGCTCAAGGGTTATCGAATTGAGACGCCACCCGAGGCACGTAGACCAACGATTTCAGAGCGGACGAAACGGTGGTCTGAATGTGACCGTCGGTACCGCAAGGTCATGCACGTACTTAATTACCTCGCGTTGAACAACATTTGTAATGTTGGGGTGATTAATAGGATCAGTTTTCTGCGCTAAAATTCTTGTCACGGGAACTGATTTTTTGGTTTTAACTCGGTTACTAACTCGTCATAACATATGCCAAGTGAACTGCGTTCACGACGAGAGACGTCGAGGGTGTGCGGGGAAAAATTGGCCTGCGTGCGTGTAACAGGTTGTCATTTGTGCATGGAGGAGAGGGAGGGACAGGCAATATTGATTTAGAAGCCAAATTACCTTAGGGAAATAGTCAATACACAGTAACCAGTTCTGTTTGCAGCCGATGTTTAACTTTTGACTGTAGATGCCTGTATGGGTAATGTGAAATATCTAATCAAACGGCATGCAACGTTGATTGCTTTCGTACATACTATTTATTCGAGAATGAGAATTTCATTTACAAGATGAGTTTTCATTTAAAGAGAAAGCGAGCACTCGTAACAAATGACCGGCATGAAAGCCGAGCAGTTTAGTACAGTACTGCTGTTCTCTATTCGATGTTCACGAAGAGTCGTGGTCAGTAGAATTAAACACTGGCGACACTGGCGATCCAGTCGCGGAAGTAAGCGACTTCGGTGTAGACACCGGGATGTCCAGCCTCGGCGCAGCCCTCGCCCCACGACACGATACCGGCGAGACGTCCGTCCACGCTGAGGGGACCACCGGAGTCACCTTGGCAAGCGTCCTTGCCTCCCTTTTCGTACGCGGCGCAGATCTGTCCAGCGGGAACTCCGCCCGAGTGAGCGTACAGTTCGCTGCAGTGTTCCTTAGAGATTATGGGCACCTCGACGAGGTTGAGAACCTGGGGCGAGTACGATCCGGTGGTTCCCCAGCCGGTGATGACGGAAACCGATCCCGCGGGAGTCTCCTCGTCCTTGTTGAAGAGCTCGATGGGCTGACGTTTGTCGTCGAACTCGAAGGGCTCGAAAACGTGGAGGAGGGCAACATCGTTGACGAGAGTTCCGTACTTGCTCACGGTGAAGTGAGGATGGTTGATGATTCCATCGACGGTGTGAACCGAACCGGTGGTCTTCTCGTCGAATCTGTCGTTGCTACCGGCAAGGATGGTGTAGTGATCTAGGATACCGCCGAGACAGTGCGCGGCCGTGAGAACCCAGTACTTGGAGATGATGCTGCCGCCGCAGTAGTGACCGTTGTCGTAGCGGATGCTGACCTGATGGGGATTCTTCTCGATGGTCGTCTCCTCGCCGTTGATGATCTTGCCGCTCAAACGAGCGCCAAGCGGCCATCTGTTGAACTTCGGCAGGGTGCCAGCTGAAACACGAACCAACATTATTATTACACTGAAATATGACAGTTATGATGGTATCGCGTGAACAAGATTTCATGTTACGACAAATATTGCGAAATTTTTGTAATACTTGTAATTGTCGTTGCAGGCTATTTGAATAGATGCTTACTATGCGAACAAGTCATCAAAGTAATATACGTTAATGAATTTAAAAGTAAGTATAATAATTAAACGTGTATATCTTACCGGATGCGACCGCGGCCACTAGAGCTACAACTGCGAGGAGTTTGAACATCGTTGGTTTTTCTTCTAGTTGTTGACTGCATGTTCGTACTGTCTTATATACCCGAATGTCTAGATAATCTCTACCCACTACAACGATGACGATTAAAGATCTGCTTATCTACAATTATTTAATTCTAATTATAATCGGATACTTGATATCCAATACACCTGATGCTCACAAACGTAAGCATGGGGGGGGGGGGGGGGGGGGTCGACTACAGTAAAAGGAAACTTTGGAAGATCAAAGCACCCTGAAGTGGAAGATAACGCATTATCGATTGTCTTGCAGTCGATAGCACTATCGGTGTGTGAAAAACCCATGAGGTACACTTTACAAGTGTTTACTAAACTCATTTAACTATAATTGATCTTCGCGGGGATTTTTAAATGTATGACATTCGACAGCCTAAAGAAAGTGTTGTCTTTAATATGCACATTTCTTGACTTTTTTCGGCAATGTTATATTTCGATGCTAGGAGTAGACAAGGCGTTATTATGTCAGTCGAGCAATCAAAGATCAATCAAATATTTTATTAAATTCTCTGGTCTCGCAACATATATTTATTTTATTAATTATTCAAGCTTCAATGTTGGTTTTAAAATGACGTAATTATAATGAGGTTTTAAGTTTTTTCACATTTCTTATCATCGATGCAACAGCATTTCGTTTTTGGTCGTGCGTCTGCAATTTTATTCGAAGGTCTAGTGCCTAACCCACTCAGCTACGATCAATGTGCCATCTTTCTAGGAAAAACCCCATCATCAAGTGGGGGTTTTTTCAAGCCGGTTTAGCCATCCTCGAGAGATTTAAATCGCGCTCAATTTAATCAATACATACAGAACAAGGTCAATATATCTAAGTTATATTTTTTTTTATCGAGGCTACACTTTTGATTAGAGATATTCATGTTGGCAAAATGTGACATCGTTTATTGAAATAACATAATTTTATGTTATATAAATTATTCATTTAGAAATGGGAGATGTAATAAATGGAGATAAGAAGATTCCGTAGGTATCTGCCGGCGTATGAACCGCATAATTTAAAAAACCCAACTGCATTTTTTGTTCCATATACGCGCATTCATACTGAGGTTCCGAAGACAATTAAAGTTTGGCAGTGATCCAGATCTAATTGCAGTAGTCAGCAATGCCAGTGTCGACATCGGAGCGCGTCCATACAACCATCCCATGAGACAATACCAATGTCTTTTAGTTTCTTTTTATATATGTCCATATTGCCTTCCTCAAATAGCGTGTGAATTGTAGAAATAGCACAGACGATATTGCATAGGCGACAAATCTACACATTTCGTGCTATTCACACATATGGGCAATGCTCAATATATCGCATATGAGCAATGCTTAATAGAAATCAGTAATAACATGTCCTCAAAAAATGTATATCATACAAAATAGAGTGAATGTATTTTATTTAGACATTAAGCTTCAAATTCACTACAGGAAGACACACTTGATATTCTTATTACTCTAACTCTACATCAGGGATTACGTTTACTACGGCATTGGAATTGGCGTTGGCGGCACTTCTAACAATCTTTAAACACCAGAATGCTTCATGATCCAATTACGGTGGAAACCGACCGCGGCATAGAGTCCGGGAATTTTATCTGAAGTGCAATACCCGTAGATGTCTTGATAACCCCTGGAGACGACACCTGCGAGACGTCCGTCAATAGTGAGCGGGCCACCAGAGTCACCAGCACAGGCGTCTTTACCAGTTTCGTGATGTCCAGCACAGATCACCCCGGCATGGAATCCATTGGCCTGGCTGTAAGCTTCATTACATTTGTTTTTGGAGATGATGTATACTGCTAAGTAGTTCACAATAAACTTGTTTTTGGATCCCCGACCCCAACCACTGACGATCGCACGAGTTCCCTCGCTAATCTCTTCATCTTGCGCATAAAGTGTCACGGGTTGACGAGTCGAGTCGAATTTAAAGGGTTCGGCGACGCGAATCAGTGCAATATCGTTGGAACGACTCAAGCTATATTCATCATGGCTGATGATTTCGACAACCCGATGAACCGTGCCACCTTTGGCGCGGTGTGTACTACCAGCACGAATGGTGTATGTTCCGATTATCTGTACGCAGTGTGCAGCGGTGAGAACCCAGTATTCTGAAATAATGCTACCGCCGCAAGTATGGCTGCCGGATCTTGCGAGGCTAACCAGATATGGAAATTCTGTGATGATCGTTTGTTCACCGCCAAAAACTCTTCGCGTTGACCCACCTCTAATGATTGGCAAGCTTGCGTTTCCATGTACGGGCAAACTGCCAGCTGAACAAAGAAGAAAAATAAACATTAACATATTTCCATGATTATATATTACAATACTTTTATAATTAAATGCTGCAATACAACATAAGAATATGTATTTTGATGACTGCTTCTGCAATATAGATCGAGTGCGAAAACTTAATATTTGCGAAAATCATTAAAGGATTTAAGGGAAGATCGAAGAATAAAAAATTACGATTTTGGAAAAGAAGTATGACGGATTTCCGAGAATTTCTTTAATTGAATAGGAATTGATTAAAATGATTATATCGTTATTTAACTTTTTATAAGATTTCTGTTTATATACTTGTTTAAATTCTGTTATTGAGTTTATGGATTGAGAATAGTATAAAAAATAGTACATCTACCTGGCACTACAACGATAAATGGAGCCAATACTGCGAGGAACTTCAACATCTTAAAAAACTGCAAGCGTCAGTTCTTATCGGTCTTCTACTATACTTGATCTCCTCTTCGAGAATCAATCGTTTGGTATGTTCGAATTAGTCGGCGTTTCTATAAATGAAACATATTGTAAGTACGCTGAATTAATTGCGCGGCAAATTTGGTTTTCAAGACTCGAGTTAAACTCAATGTTAAAAATCATGCGTAAAAATCATACTTATTTTTTTTTTGTTATAGCTTGAGATTTTCGTGTATTTTGCGATCATCCATCCAATGTTGCTCCAGGCAGTATTTTGATTTTTACTGTTTTTGCCTCACTGGACAAACGAAAAGTGTCTGGCAGTGTGGAGTCTTCCTCGCTCTGTGAACCTGCTGTAGAAGAACTAATTTTCAATAGGCACTATGGCGCTTATATACGATTTTTGTCTCATACGCGTGTTATTAGAAAATACATGTTGGAGAGAATACTGAAAAATAGGCTAATAAACATTATTAAAGTAAAGTGAGCGCCGTTGCTTTTCGGTAACGACGACATAAACTCGAATGACGGATGAGTGACGTGACGGCTTATGGATCTCCGGTAAAAGATAAAGCCTGATGCTAACACTCACAGGTGCGAGGCCGCTAGACACCGACGACGTTCTTCAGATACAAGAGAAACGTTGGCCTTGGGAAATGTTATAGTTGCTTGCTAATAATTTCGGCTTTTTTAATAAATAAAGAAAACGTACACTCTGCATTCAGTCAATACATACAATTAATTTATTAAAAACATCAGTTACGAACAGCGTGAAATTCGATAAGTTTCTGCCTCATAGATTTTTACACAAAGTCAACTTGACTAGCGTCTAGCGACAATATTAAACAACGGTACATGAGTATTAAGCGCGATTAATTTAGATTTAGATGCCGGAGTTAAGTTGGATCCACGAGCGGAAGTAAGCGACCTCGGTGTAAGCACCGGGCTGTCCGGCAACGGCGCATCCATTGCCCCAGGAGACGACACCGGCGAGACGTCCGTTGATGGCGAGAGGGCCACCGGAGTCACCTTGGCAGGCGTCCTTGCCACCCTGGGGGAAGGCGGCGCAGATCTGGCCGACGGGAAGTCCGCCCCACTTGCTGTACGCGGCGCTGCAGCTTTTCTTGCTGATGATCGGCACGCTGACGGTCTGGAGAACCGTGGGAAGACCCCAACCGCCGGTGGTGCCCCATCCGGTGATGACGGAGACTGCGCCGACCTTGGACTCCTCGTTGTTGGCGAAGAGGTCGATGGGCTGACGAGTCGCGTCGAACTCGAAGGGCTCGTTGACGCGAATCAAAGCGATGTCATTGAACGGAATGCCGTAAGAGTTGGCGCCGTAGTTCTCGTGACGAATGACCGCGGCGACGGAGTGCAGGGAACCTCCTTGCGTGCGGTAAGTCGTACCGGCGAGGATCTTGTAGTCCGAGAGGCTTCCACCGACGCAGTGACCGGCCGTGAGAACGTAGTTTTTGGAAATGATGCTACCGCCACAGCTGTGACTACCGTACACCCGAATGCTGACCTGGTAAGGCACCTCCTCGATGGTGGTGTCCTCGCCGCCCACGATACGACCCGACGGCGACCACGGGAAACCGCGCGGCACTTCCCTCGAGATTGAAGCGGCTGCGCAAATCGTAGAGAAGAACATTTAGTTACGCTACACACGATTATATCGATAGATCAACATTTGCGTCCGTGTCGACAGTTGCAGTGGGAGAAAATTCGGGTGTCAATAGTGACATTGTTGGCATTGAAAAAACTAGATTTTTTTTTAAGGATCATTTATAATGTGTTCAAGGTATATTTTGATCGAAAGCGATTTGAATGGATCATGACAGACGTTTGTAGGTATCGACTTGGTCTGCATTGTTGTTCTAATTATGTATGGGATTTATTATGAAAACAATTGACTTACCAGATGCCGCCGCGGCTAGGGCTACCAGCACCAGAAGCTTGAACATGTTGCTGATCGGATGTCTTCGGGTACGGTGTGAAGTTCCGTTTCCTGGGACCGCTTATATACTTGTCGGATGCCGTCTATCTCTCTAATCTAACTTAGATGATCCCATACACTATCGCACTAGTTCCGATATGGCCTATCATCGATGGCATTTTTCTCAGTGAAACTATATTCGCACGCTGATGTCTAACGACTCTTGGAGGCCTTCAGATGGCATCCCACGATGTCTCAGTAATCCTTATCGAAATCGTGTTTCAATCTCGCTATATTAGACGCCATTGATTGACAGACATAATTTTCCACACGTTTCAACGTTTAGTATTGCCAAAAATTATGCATAATTTTGGGTCTGATTCGTGGACATCGAAAGCTCCACGCATTACATTACGGGACGTGCAGTGAATTCTCATCAGCTTACTTGCACTTTTTTGTTGCAGACGCAATTACAACCTCATATAACACGTTATAATCCGGGCTGATAATAATCCGACGATTTACCGCGCCTCAGATACGGCTTTAAAAAGCCTTCGCATTAGGGAGCTGTGCACGTGCGGTGTAATGCGTGCTATAAAAAAGTTTGCGGTTAATTACGAAATACCGTAACTATGAAAAACTGCTCCAGGGTATTACAAACATTGCGTTCTACTGCCTAACGAAAATTTGTTGATGAGGTGTAACTTTGATATAAACTAAGCTTGCTTCGGTAACTATTTGTTGTAATTATAGTTAATATATTTATTACAATTATTATTGTTATTTTATTTCATTCAGTAGTGTCTAGACGAATTGATAACGATTAGAAGGTGGAAGTAGTATATACGCAATAAAATAAGTGTCACGTTCTTCTACCGAGAGATTAGAATGGCCAAAGTCTGATTGATAGTAAATCAATCCTACGCAACTCGTCTTACAATTATCAGGACCGGTGATTTCGCCTATTCTAGGTAAATCTTGATTGGAGCTTATCGAACTCGTGGCGTCGATATCATATCAAACTGAATTTGATGTCATCATTGCCTTCCGTCATCGTCAATATTTTTATTGTCATTTGCCATTAATGCTAAACACAGTGAACTGTTGCCCCGCTATCTGTGTGTTGATTTTCACTTAAGCATCGCCCATGCAATCCTAGCAACTGCAAGTTAAGTTAGGTATTGTTTCCTTTTACTAAATTTATATTTTTATTTTACTTTGCAGTATACGCTACATCTGTATTGACATTCCATAATGTCAATACATACAGTAATAAACTTATTTTTTTAAATCTCGATTATAATACAAAATAAATATGTATAAAAGCAAAAATAGAAATAAAGGTTTTTGTCAAAATCTCAATATTCCAATGGAATGCAAATAATAATCTTGGATCCCAGTTTTTTCATTGTGACGAATAAAATTCTCGACGTTCTTCTCCGCACGATAGTCGATGGTTTTCAGCGTGGAGTGAGCTTTTCTATAGAGAAAAATGTAGAAATCCTGTGAGAATTCAGTAGCTCCTGAATATTATGCCGGTGTCTCAGGGCTCCGAGCTTTATGGTCCTGTATACTTGGCACGTTGAAGCAACATTCCGGATCCCGGGATATGCGAGCTGGGAAGTAGACGGGATATTGAGGAATTTCTGGGTCCTAGGTGAATCGACATTGTATTGAAATCTGTCACGCTATCAAAACTCTTTCTCAACTGTGTCATCGCGTATGATATTCATCAGTGATAACGCGTTTTGATTTGGAACACGACGTTTTCTTATCGACGTCGCGACGATTAATTAACTTACCACGCGGAATGTCACGTATCAATCTTCAGTATTTCGATAGCCAGTGAAGACGAGTGGCGATCACCTCCGGCATTGCAGTCTGCGGAAATGAAACATTTTTTTATTATTATTTTTTTTTCAAATGCCCTGGAAGAATTACTTTTCTTACGTGAACCTCTCAATATAATTAAATCTAGCCAGGTCCCCTCAGTAATACAGTTTAAATCCATGTCAATATTTTCGCTGGGTATTAATACTATTATTATTTCGAGAGCAAGCTGAGAATCGCAATTTGACTGTGGCATAGTTAAAATGCACGAGTTTCACGTCGGCTTAAGCGCGTAGCCCACATCCCTCTCAGTATGGAAGATTGCGAACGTCGTTTCTGGCTCACCTTGTCGACGCCCCGTCAATGTTATACAGCCAATACTGGCTGCTGACACGAGACTCGGTAATAGTTGCAAATTTATGGACGCAACCTCTGTGTACCAGCTGTGTGTACCACTCACGTCTCGACAAACCTAATTCGCTTACTACGTAATATTATATAAATTCCCAACGGCACCGGGGCTCGCGAGAGGTTTTGCCCTGCGTGCGCGCTCGTGGCGCGTTCATAGGATTCCGTGTAACGTAATTTTGAATGCGCCGAGTATGAGGGTGAGAATTTAGAGATGGAAATTAACGGAGGTAAACAAGAAAGCAGATACGCCTGGGTGCAGCAAGATTTACGCAAATATGATACTAGCATTTTTTACATAGCATAGCATTTTCAGCGTCACTCGCGGATTATCAAAACTCGTCGAGTGCAAATTTTACCATGGGCAGCATATTTTACCATAAGCAGAGCATCTAAAAATCGTAAAAATAAAAAAATACTTTTGCAAAAACTCTTGCGATCGATCTTACAACGACGATTATCTGACGATTATTTATTGATCGATACTTATTGAGCAAATACGGTTAGTTTCGATCGTTATTGAGCAATATATTTATACGAATATTTATTGAGCAATACGGTTAATGAGCAATACGGTTAGTTTCGATCGTATCGATTTGAATTTCATTATAACTCGGTCATTAATTAACTATTTTGGCGATTAAAGCGCCCGAGGGTAACGAGCGCTGTTCGAAGGGGTAAATTAGCGACTTGACCAGGAGTGAAAAGTATATTATCACGCCAGTGCAACAAGCCCCTTGGCGATGTTGCCGCAGCCGATGGGCATCGTCCTGGGTTAACCGGGTTAGCAAGGCAACGCGATTCCCGAGTTTTCTTCCGTGCGGAAAACGAAAACAAAAAAAGGAGGAAGGAAGCTGCCACCGGGCTTGCACCAGTGGCAGGCTGAGCACGCGGAGCGCGCGCGATGCTTGTAACGCTCCGAACTCAGAGCCTCCGGCTACGCGTCCCCTTCACAGAGCGAAAATGCACGTACACCCCCGCTGGTATGTCTATAGCTGCATTGTAGTAGCGTCGACACGTGAACATCCCGGACGTATATACACACACTTGCCACTCGCTCTCCGGTATGTTTCACGTCGTCGCTGCATTTTCCATCGAGTTTATACGACTTTCCCCGAGAAAATACCCCGCCACTATGATCCCACGGCTATATCCATGAAAATGCACCTCGCCAATTCTCACGATGCAATATTTATGTACTTTCATTCGTGCAACACTGTTGCCGCATTCTGATGGACTGTAAAAATTCTCGGAAGTATGTTTAATTTGTTTAGTAATACAAATACTAGTTGCATATGGTCATCTTCTATATATCTAAAAAAAAAATTAAACTTGTTCATTCTGTTCACCTTATCGCGTTTTTCGCAAAAAATGTATCACATTGTATCTCCCACGTGTAACTGATTGGGCATTATCAGTCGTACTTCAAAAACTAATGGATCTTTATCAGTCAGCATCGAGTGACCGCTTGCTCCAGATTTCTATATCAGTTGGATTTTCCAGGCACGATCTTTCTTTAGAATGCCCTAATATTCTTTGCACGTGCTTCCCAGATAGCTTTTTCCACGATTCTGTCTTATTTTCAGTGGAAGGTCAGGTCTCTTCCCTAATTACGCTAAAAATATCGCTAATTTTTCTCGCATCAATCTGATCCTCGTTATACGATCTGGCTATCCCACCAGATCGTCCAAACGACATCCAGAGACCATTCTCGGCTGGGACGATCAATACATTCCAATCTGTTTCTCATCGTGCCAAGGGGCATCCACCAGGTACAGTCAATGTCATCAAAACAACGCACGCCATATGTGAAATATAAATATTCATTTTTATTTCTTGCTCATCAACATTTTGACATTTAATGAAAAGTCATTGCATAATAAATTAATAATTCGACGGATGTCCATAGGAACTTGTGCCTCCTTCGTAGACGGTCCTTTCGTCCCATCGCGAATGAGGCACATGGCCCAGGTGACAAATACCGTTGGAACACAGCGACAATTGTGATATTCACGAATAGCAGTTTCGACAAAGGTACATGAGTATTCAGCGCAGCAAAATCGGTGGCTCTTAAACGCCGGAGTTGGCTCTGACCCACGCGCGGAAGGAGGCGACCTCGGTGTAGGCACCGGGGTATCCAGCGACGGCGCATCCGTTGCCCCAGGAGACGACACCGGCGAGACGTCCGTCGACGGCGAGGGGACCGCCGGAGTCACCTTGGCAGGCGTCCTTGCCGCCCTCGGGATAAGCTGCGCAGATCTGGCCAGCCGGAAGACCTCCCATGGTTTTGTAAGCCTTGTCGCAGCTCTCCTTGGTGATTATGGGCACGCTGACGGTCTGGAGAACCGAGGGAGTGCCGTATCCGGTGCTGCCCCATCCGGTGATGACCGAGAAAGCTCCGGCGGCCGTCTCCTCGTCTTCGTTGAAGAGTTCGATCGGCTGACGAGTCTCGTCGAACTCGAAGGCCTCGTTCACGCGAATCAGGGCAATGTCGTTGTACGGAACACCGTGGTTGTTGGTGTTGTAAGACTCGTGGCGGACAATCGCGGCGACCGAGTGCTGAGAACCACCGGACGTGCGGTAGGTGCTACCGGCGTTTATGGTGTAGGTCGAGAGACTGGCACCGACGCAGTGACCGGCGGTCACCACCCAGTATTTCGAGATGATGCTGCCGCCGCAGTTGTGGCGTCCGTAAGCCCGGATGCTGACTTGGTAGGGGACCTCCTCGATCGTCGTGTCTTCGCCTCCTACGATGCGACCCGCCGGTGACCTCGGGAAACCTTGGGGCACTTCCCTCGTGATTGTGGCGGCTGTGCAAATCAAGGAAGATCGTGGTATTATTTAATGGTGGTTAAGGGGTTAGATTTGATGGTAAAGCGAATCACTACGGTGACGTCAAAGCTATTTTCTTGATGATCTTGGTGGTAACAAGCTTGAGGGAGCCAATTATGACATTGATGATGTCGTGATGGTTATTGGAATATTATTTATTGATCAATTTATATTTTATGTTAATTCAAACAGTTGTAGTGGGATTGGAATGATTGTGTTATAAGTTTCAGTGGACATTCAATTAGTACAGATGAAATAGACTTACCAGATGCCACCGCGGCTAAGGCGACCAGTACGAGGAGCTTGAACATCTTGCCGATCGAATGTCTTCGGTTACAGTGTGAAGTTCCGTTTCGGAACTAGTCTTATATACTGCCGGACTCGGTCCGTCGTTGTAATTTATCACGGATAATCCTGCCTGTGATCGCGTATCCGATTGGGGTCCTTATCAATAAAATTTTTCACAATATTAACATTCGCCGGCGAATCTAACGACTGCACGCGGGGATCGCCGACATCATGAGGGCTTTAGTTTCGAGTGCCTCCTTATCAACGTTGACACTCAATCTCGCTGGGATTAGACGGAATTGATTGCCGAACGCGATTATCGATCGTTCGACGCACCCGAGCGCCACGTTTCAGTCCCTATTAACATAGGAAACGCGCAATTTCAGACTCCACACGAACAAGCCACGTGTTACGCGGCGCCGGACGCCTAATGATAATCATCGGTTTCCTCAGCCATTGACGCTATCAATCTAACTATAATGCGGCGTAGAAAGTCTATCACTTCTCTATCAATTAATGTTGGACCAATCGGAATATTTTTTCTTTTTTCTAATTCAAATTGCTATTCTCCACTTCTTTATGCAAAAAAAATTATCTACCATCCTACTTCTATCGGCAACGAACGAAACAAAATTTGCCAATTTCTAAGATACTATTTTTATGCATTTCTTATTTCCACAAAACGATGTTGCATTTAATGTCGACACTCGACTCAACATGGGCTGGCAATGCCAGCTTATGTTGGTCGGCAGTCGCCACTGGGACGCCGATGGTACTCGTCCACGGTCTCGTTTCGCAAATTGGAGTAGGCACCTCCAATCTGTGACTCGTCATGCGGCACGAACCACTCGAGGTTCGAATTAACTCCGCGCGGTGTTTCCCCGTCGCGGGCTCTCGCGATGATGCTGCGCCTGTCGTGCGTTAACTGTTTACGTCATCGGGCTGTCGTCAGTGTTTCTCTGCTCTCATGAAAGTCATGTAGACACAGAGAGACTCGTGTGGAGCGGAGGAGTCACGACCGCACAGTCCCGGAGATTCTGTGGTGAGGCGAGTACACCGACAAACTTGATCATAGACGTCGAGTTCATTTGGCTATGAATCTACTGCTGGAATTCGTATCGACATTAGCAGACCATTATGCAATAATGGGACTAAATGGTTTTTCACTAAAAATGTACACGGACAAAATGAGGACGGGATAGCGATTAAGTAAAGTATAGTATTTGTTACTCATCGCCCGAGCTTCATTTTCTCAGTATTTTTCACTTTTAATAACATTTTATTCAAAGAGATATCCCAAAAGAATTCAATTAAGCCATGCGAAAGCTTTCATCTTGTATAGCTTTTTACAGATTCGTTAAACTCAGCGTTAAATGAAATTCGACTGAGAGTCCATTTTCAGGTAATACGAATCGACGAGTCGTTTGTTAACTGGCATCGCGCGCAAAGTGCAGCGAAAAATTTCACGAGGGATCAGCCGGGATTTCCGGAATACATGGAAATCCTCTATGCATGGTAAATGAAAAACTAAATGGAATCTACGGCCGCTTCGTTTCTACTGTATTTCTCGTTCCCGCTTTGCGAGGAAGAAGTGAGCAACGTTGCAGAATACAGAGAAACAGGTCGGTCTTTTCGGAGCTGCTGTGTGTCCTGTGTGTATTACTGATTTCCACGCATGCAGCGCGCACACTTTGAGCGTTGCTATTTGGCAATGGAGACATATGGCTGAATCAACATTGCGAATCGTTTATGTAAACTACCAGTGTCGACGGGACTCGAGGGTCAATGTGTAGGTTCGTTTAGTTCGCGGCTCGCGACCTCGATACAGAGACCACCAGGGTGTCCTGTAGCTATCGGACTTGGCGTTATACGGACTATCGGAACCGGGACCCCCATTGAACCAATTAATTAGCCGACGGTGAGTAACCATCGCGGTATATCCATCGCCGTGACCACTGCGACCGCATGAGCCGCAACCGAAGTTTCGAATGTAGTGGATGCTTAATTGTCACGTGGAAAAACGTAAAAAATAAAATGCAACGAATCGACGTATATATTTATTAAATACCATACATTTCCGGTTGATCAGGATTTTTTAAAATACCAATAAAGGTGATAGTTTGAATGGTCTAGAATTGAGTTTCGCACATAAATGTTTCGTCTGGTACGTAACTCGACTTGACCAATCTCGACGAGCAGTGCGAGAGGAAATAATCCGTTGGAACTCGCTGTTTACTGTCGTTGATTTTTATTTTAATCCGCAAGTCATGATTTCCGATGAGTGGCGACGGCGCCGCCAAGTCCTGAAGTGATTTCCCCCGCTCGGGGACAAAAGTCTCATCGCGGCGGCAGAACCGGAAACGCCATTCTCGGACGCCCGCGTTAAAGCTTGACAGCTTTTGATAAAACTTTCATTTCTGTCGTCTGCCCGGGGAAAACAAAGACTGAGGACTCGGCATTATAGCGCCGCATAGTGCGCTGTTTTGTTGACTGCGCGTTATGGGTTCCACCCAGGGCGAACAGTACTTGACACTGTGTGTATGTGCTCGGGGAAGGAGAAAAAAAAGTACAATGGTCGTTAAGGCACTCGAGAATTAAAATTAAAGAAATACTCGCGAAAGTAGATTAACATAAATTGTGGTAATTGCTTATGACTAAGACCAATTAACTAATTATCATCGTTATAGCAACTTTAATAAGCACCCATCGACATTAAATAATATTAGGCTAATCACACGCGCTGGGGCGCGTGCCCGAAATAAAGCTTTAAAAGGGTTAATCGCAACTAAAAAACCCTTGTTTAGTTGATTATGAAAAAAAAAAATTTGGTCGAATAGTTTGTCAGAAATCGTAGATCTGGCCGTCGGGCCGAAAACCGCCCAATCGGGGTCACGAAATGTATTTTTTGAAAATATCGACTTTTCATATACCATTGTTCTCAAGTCGCATATTCTACTCCGAAGACACTGTTATTAACCTTCCTTTTGTGGATTAAAAAGAACGATATTTGACAGAACTGTCAAAGTTAACAAGGACAAATGAATTTGGTCTAGGTCTGAGAGTCTCGGCCAATCACAGCACGAATAAACTGCTCACAATGCTTTCCGTTACCCATGAACTTTTTAAAAGGGAGACTTCTCAATCATACAAAAATCCTATTCCCAATAACAATAATTTTTTAATCAACCTTCAACAGTTTTTAAAATTCTGAGCTGTAAATTATTTTCGATAAAAGGAGAAATCCATGTTTTGATTTTCATCGCGTCTTTAATGCAGTTAGTAAGAGTGGTGGGGGTTGCTGGGGGCGTCGCGGGATCTAGGGGGTTCTTCTCTGGCGGGGCTTTTCCATGGCCGCAACAAAATCGCTAGTAATGGGGTCAAAGCGGGAGCCTGGCTTCACTTACCCTCCATTTAGGTGCCCAGAGGAGCGCGGGCGCGGAAGCTTATAGCACTGTGACGTCATGCGACGAGCCATTCCAGGAGTTGCCGTTGTGTTATGCATATATATGTGCGCGCGTATGTGGTTCTAACGAGAAGGCGCTTTCGGGGTCGTACGGGGTCACTGTAACAGCTCCGCAAATCCAGTCGAAGGGGAATTGCACCATTTCAGACGATGCAAGTTATGGGAGATCCTATTGTTTTAAAACTTATTAAGCTAACTGATGAGCGAATCTGCAATGAAATTCCAAAAATCGTCCGTTATCAAAAATCATACAAACATACGAAAATTAATTCCAAATTATTTTTTTTTATCGAAATTTTGCATAATTTTGTGATCTTCGCCGCGAGAGCCTTGAAATAGATTTTTCTTTTCTTTTTGCGAAGAATAATTCATTCATGAGGAAGTGAGAGGAAAAAATATGGGGAAGCTCGGTGAAAAACGAAAAAGAGGCGAAATTGGAACCCAGAAGTACTATAGAAAGGTGGGAATGAGGTCTGTCTGAACGTGTCTGGCGCTCCGAGAGACCCGAATATAACTTTTCTGGCATTCGCGGAAAGATATAGAGCCGCGCCTAACTGCCCCTCCGTCGCTGGGACGAGACGCTCGAATTCTCTCCCGGTTACTGCCGCCGCCGGTTCGGCTGGCGCACTACTTTCGGTTGCCCAAATCGCCCGGGACTTCGACCCCGAGAAAACACACGAAAGCACCAATTCGCTTATACGCCGGGCGGAGATATAGATATTCCACGGACTCGTAAATATTCCCGCTCGTGAAATGGCTTTCCGGATTCCGAATTTTAGTTTCCATCGCTATGTATACCTATACACTTTTCGGGACGATAAATAGTGTCGTGTCGATTGGCCATTTTTACCTGTTTCAATAGTTACGAAGGATCGAGACGTGAACGTGATTTTAGAAAAACATTTTTATCGCAATCTCGCGCATCTTATTGATCTGTAAGACGCTATTTGTTACAGTATATAGTAATAATAACAGAGACTATTGGTATACAATATACCAGGATTCGTCGTAAATTTTCTGTTGCTCCCGCGGTCCCTGAAAAATTGTTATCGTACGCGATATTTATTGAAGCCAATCGCACGTTTTATTGGATATTCGTTTTCAAAGTTGGACATGTCGTTCGCTAAGTCCAGTAGTCACAATTCTACGTCATCGATTACTCGATCACTTTTCGAAGAGTCAGCAACATTATAAATATGTGAAACCTTTTTTTGCTGTTTGAACTTAAAAATAATTCGTAATTCCTGTTAGAAAAAATCAGACGTGAATGCAACGGGAGTATTTTTCTATTTTTATTATTAGTCTCGTCCCGTTGGCGTTGAATGAGACACTGCATTGAAGTTTAATGAATCGTCGTCGAATTTAACGAGCGAACAATTCGTGTAATAATGCGAAAGTTCTCGTTAGTCGAATTGAGTTTCGATGAACGAGTTGATTGTCGAAGCGAGCGTAATTCGAGATGGAGGTATTTTCCTTCGTTCCCACCAGCCGCCGCTCTCTCGTTTCCTCCTGGAGTCTACGAAGATCCGGTATTCTCCTGGTCCTGTGTCACGTGACGCAGCCGGCGATTTCCCCCTCCCACCGTTATCCGTTTTCACTGGCGCGTTCCACTCGTCCTCCGGAAACCGACGTTTTCATCAATTCCACTCCCGTACCGTCTGCCTCGCGATCCTTATACTTATTCCTTTGAAATGTCCGTAACCCACTTTACAACACTGAAGTAGTTTCCACGCCAAGAATATTTTTTTTTATTTACTGCTCCGCATTTACATCTTACACGGAGATCAAAAATTGTTCCCACGACAAAAACGTTACAGTATAGTAAAAGTAAAGTAAATATACAGTAAAAATTTGCACAGACTACGATTTAATAGGTGCTGGGACAATCAATATTTTTCTAGGACACTGCAAAATTAGCTAATAATTACATAGATTTTTGGTGAACCAACTAACCTTTATTTTCAGTGTACGCGAAACTGCGATAAGAGTTATGCACTTTGCAAAAAAAAAAAACATAATATAGATAAAGCTGCGTAAAATATTGCAGAGTGAAACGGCGCCGCTTAAAACTTTGCTGCGGCGATACATTGAAATATTTCCGAAGTGATTTACCACGCTTTCTTAGACCGCTCGTAAAAACCTTGCACTTGAATTACGACATTCTCACGACATAACGGTCAGCCGTACGCACCGCGTGAAAAATTGCCGAGCGCCGTTTACTGCGTAGCGACATGCGATATCGACGTCGACGATATCGCCGAGACCGAGTTTCCTCAAAGTCCGTCCATCCGGAAAGCCCTCGATCACACCCACATCAACCGTATCGCATTTCCTGCCACTTTTGTTTCGTGAGCTAAAATAACTTCATCAAAAACACATCAATCATAATCAAACAATTTTCCCATTGAAAATTTTCACCGCGTAAAACTCTCTCAAAGTTGTTGACTTTCTACAATATTTCCCATGGCCTCGGAATTAACGATACTGGAAAACGAGGCTAGAATCAACGTATCTTGTCGTCGTCGCGTGTTGACATTAGTTATTCATCGTTTTCCCTCCCCCTGACAAAAAAAGGTCGTCCGTCCTTCGAGGGCGAGAGTGTCGCGTGGCCCTTCAGCCGGGGTGAATTTATTATTTTACACGAAGAGGTCCGTGGGTCTTCGTGAAAGATGGACGAAGGGGAGAAATACCAAAGGTCCGATTGGATGACAGTATTTACGGGGGGAAAAATCGGAGAAGGAAAGAGAAGTTTTTACCACGATTCCTGCCGTGCGATTCCAGGGTTGTCTGACCTTCGCGGAACGTTACCACTGAGACTAGAGACTCGGCAGTCCTGCGAATCGACGCGTCGCCCGGCATGCGGCGGCTGGGCGAATGGGGGCCAGGAGGTGAGCACCCGACACACTGGCAGACGTTTGGCTGGCACGAGAAGACACGACCGTGTCACGGTCACGAGAAAGCACCGACGATCTATAACGACTCTCGGGCTTCTTGGTGAATACCGCGTGCTGCTGCTGCTACTAACTTAGGATTCCTGCGTATCAGCTGTTTCGCTGTGGGTTAATGGTTAGTGGCACACGACATTTTCTGGGCCAACTGACGACGGAAAGCATGAAGACCTGTGCGTGTGCCAATGCGTATCACACAAAGTCTACCGACATGGAATGACATAAGACTTACTAAATGCTGATATGAACAGCCTGAGAACTGGCTAAATCTGCTGACGTGAAAATCTCTAAAAAAAACATATTTTCGTGAAAACAAAGCTTCCCCTAAGAGGGAGCAAAAGAGGGTCATTTTTCCCCTATTTTATTGCCACAGGGGGAGCATGAAGTGGATATAACGTTATAACAACCCGGAATACCTGTGTCTCAGTTATTCTTCCGTAACTTAATGCACCCCATGGGAACCCTTCGCACGACATCATCAAAGACGCGTAACATTACTAAATATTAAGAGAGTTTTATGGGATACCCATTGAATTTATTCGAGCCAATAAAAAAAAGGTGTCGATTCTTCTATTCTTTATAGGCTAAGGGAAGCCTTGCAAGTAGATTAAACCGATCGATAATTTTTCAACGGACATTAATTGACCTTCTCTTAAGACCGTTTCCTCTGCCGTCCGAGGAGATTCGATAAAACGTATTGGCTGGAATTTCTAGTGGCGAAAAGCTCGAAACCAACGGGCTCGGTGCCTTCTGCGAGGAGTATTAAACCGAGCCAATAAAAAAGGTGACAATTCTTCTATTTTTTATAAGCTGAGGGAAACCTCGCAAGTAGATTCAGTCGGTCGATAATTTTTCAACGGACATTAATTGCCCTTCTCTTAAGAGCGTTTTCGCTGCTGTCTGAGGAGATTCAATAAAACGTATTGGCCGGAATTTGTAGCGGTGAAAAGCTCGAATTGGGTACGAAACCAATGGGCTTGGTGTCTTCTGGGACGAGTATTAAACCCGCACTGGCGAGATGCCTATCGGAAGAAATCTTGGTTTCCTCGCGTCTCATTCGAATAACAAATGAGTCGATGTATAGATATAGACAAAAGACTCTCGAGTCTGATGATCATGATGAGTAGGATGTTCAGTTCTCCCTTTTTATTTCCCTCTGGTTTGGACAGAATACGACTCAGACCCCAGAGACTCGATCTCACTGCTTCTCTTACAATATATACGTACATACATATACATACTGATGCTTCTTCCACTTTGTGTGCTTTTTTCGTTCATCTTCGCGTCCAACCCCTCTTTTACTGCGGCCGCATTCGTTCTCAGACTGTGTTTCAGACCCTCTCGTCTCGATCCACTTCGCAGTGGCGGATGAGTCGCGACGCCCACGAGTCGACCTTAAGCTCTTTCCAGCTCTCGAGTCTCGTAAGCGTTTTTACGGTGCTGCTGCTGCTTTCACGGCGGAGTTTTTCCGCTGTAAAGGATTTTCAGCGCGACGACTGGGCGAAGCCGATGCTCGGGATTCCCCGGAACGGACGTTGAGGTTGATGTTTGGCTTTATCTGGACACCTGTATGAAACACCTTAACGTCTGTAAGCTTAAGCCCCGTAGGCTGTGTGAAGGAAAAATCCGTAAGCCGCAGAATTCCCTTTTGTACCGTATTTCATTTTTCACTGCCACGCCCGTTCCGACCCTCTCATCCCTTTCCGCAGTCGGACGAACGTTTGAGAAACTTTATCGCCTTTTAGCTTTTTTACTTTTATTTTACGTCGGCAAACGTGCAAGCGGCTATTGTACAGTTCGCGTTTGAAGCTTTCGGTATTGCACGAAATATGGCTACATTCGTTTTATTCCGTTACTTTGTTTGTCTTGTTTCGTCACTTATTGTCAGTAAACGCTGTGACCAAGATTATTTAGCAATAATCTAGATCACGTATTTGATCGTTGAGTTAACCCTTAACGCACTACAAATTATTATATTACACTTTTGCTAAAAAATGGATGAAACGCGAATAAATGTCAAAACGCAATCATTTTTACTCACCTTTTTTATTTTTGTTGTTTTAAGGTCGCTATATTCACATAAAGAGGTGTCGTATATCGGAATCGTTTAAGCAAGGTACTTCCATTTATCATCTGTCGAAGTGTCGTCTGAACTGCCACATCGCTTTGAGGTTTTACGACGCCCAAGTAGTCCACATCGACTTAGAAATGCATTTCGATCAAAGGACCAAAACGATCAAATACCCTTTCGACGCACACTCGCGTGTGCGGCCCGACCCTTCGGCTCCTTCACATCGTCGATACATTCGAGCGGTCCATCATAAGCTTAGGAACCTTTCGATTCAAGCGCTTTCCCCGCGACGTGCCACACACAACGTCTATCGCTTTGTCATGTCTAGAGACGCACCGTGTATCGATAGCCTCGGGATTTCCCCGGCCTCTCGTACTCCATCTCTCTTCAAGTATACATAGTGCGCAACTTATCGAGGACGCGTTTATCAATGAAAGAAGCTTGAGAGCCAAGAAGCGCAAACATTTTATTTAAGGAGCTGACAAAGTCGATAAAAACGGAAATCGTGATGATAAGCTTGACAAGTGCTTCGTACTTTTTCGTATCTCAACAACAAGGAAATAACTATTTCTCGCATAAAATAAAAAATTAAAAATCGCTAAAAATATACCTGATTATATCGACCAAGCAAACTTTAGATATCGCTCCGCCAATTCACATTTCACGTTCCATAAATAAAAAAGCTCGCGAAATTTACAAGCATGTTTATCAATAAACCAAACTCGAGTGTCAAGAGCCTCGGGAATTCCATATCAGAGCTGCAGGTAATACGCGCGTCGATGAAACTTATCACGAACCGGATATCGGGATCGCGAGTTAGACGAGCGCTTCCCACTTTGGCGCAGCTCGAGAGAGATTATTGAGATTCGTGCAGCGCGTAATGTCACTGGGTAAAACCCGAATGAAATTTGCGTCGCAGTAGCCTCCATCGAGCATTGCGATAAAACACGATATAACAATAATAATAACAGTAACAATAATAATAATAATGCTTCGCGTGACCAAGTCAATTCGGGGACGTTAACTGCGCTCAGCTTAGCTGATAACAGTGATAACTGTATGATCGAAATTCGAGATTCGATGCACTAATCGAGAGACATGGCAGCGTCTCGATGCCAAGTGCTTAATACGTCCCACGTTGGGCTGTTCCGTTTCCAAACGCGGTGATCGATGTGTCGAAGTGGGAGCGTGTCAAATATAGGCAGACAGACAAACTGCGAGAGGGGAGATCGATTCGACGTTTTTTGACTTCGTCGAGCCGGACTGATAACACAGTACGTGATTCCCCGTTCGATTAGATAAAACCCGGAATCAGAGCCGATTCTTTGACTGATCGATAGCCATACTGCGTTTGAATGATTTTATCATTCGGTCCAATTAAAACAACGATATTTCAGTCCGTCGCGCCGTTTGCATTTGTCGCGTTCGCGATTATTTTGGAATCCATTGAAGCCAGAAGTTACGCGTATTAAGCCGTGCGGCGATATCACGGGTCGTAATACGTGTGGATTAATGAAATGATTTCTTGTAATTCAAGACCAAGCGAAGCCTCGAGGAATTTTGCCACGGTCATATCGCGGTCAAACCGAATTAAATTTATGGACAGATAAAAAATAAATAAATAATGAAGCATATTAAAACATCATTAAATGCATCATAATTTTAAAGCCCAAATCAAAAACAAACAATGGCTGACCAATTTGTCATCATCCTGACTATTATTTGCCACAAGACAATGTGTCAAAAATCTTCGGTAAGCCGCGGGAGCTCGAGCTTGCAGGTTGCGGTAACGAGCAGGCGTTTCGGGTCCCAAGACTGCAGATGGCGAGCCGTCGTCGACCTATACTTGGTTTCCCATTGCGTCCGCCCGTCGCGCTCGCAATTCTCGATACTTCCGGCGCCTAAGTGCCACTGGGTGAAGGTTGCGGCCTAGTCGTGATTACAGCGGAGAGAGGCTTATTCCCCTCTGCTAAAGCCCGCGCGGCGCTGCCGGCGATCGATTTTGTCGGGGGTGGCTCTAGACGCGAGGAAAACAAATGCCACACACGAATCCTCTCTTACACTTCGCCACCTCTCCTGCACTTTGCCTCCCCCGCGTCGACGCTTAACAGTGGCGTGCACAACGTTTCACGTTCATTTTGCCCACCTTCCCCCTCCCCTCTACTCGGCCCCGCTGAATCGTTCCCTCTCCCCCGCTGTCTCGCTGCCACCATCGCGTCGCACGTGTTTGTTTGTATTTACAATGCGACCATTGTGGAAACGCGGACGTCGCGGTGAAACACGACCGACCTCGACCACGGAGAAGAAGCAGATGGCTGAACGTTCACGACTAATTAGCCTCTGCGGTCGATTCGAATGCGCCTTATCGATAATTCACTCGAGGGCTCCCGGCAGGGTTGGGTGGGGGTCGCGGGGGTGGCGTTGGTGGTAACGGAGGCAGCAGCCTTAATCGAAAACTACGGAATCGATCGCTCGCTTCCCTGAAGTCTCTTTGTATGTTGCATATCGGGACACACGTTATTCACGCAAACTTGATGAGTCGACGCGATGCGAAATTGGACGCAAAGTTGACACTTTGGTTGCTGAAGGTTGGTGGGTAAATTTGTCTAATTGCTGCGAGAAGTGATAAGCGATGTAGTCTGATGATAATTACAGTTGGTCTGTAAAACTGGCGAACAATATTGCGAAGAAAGGGACAATATTTATCGAAACTTGCTCAGCAGAAATTGACTATATTCTTAGAAAAATGTATGTTCGACTTTGATGTATGAAATAGTTGCCTGAGAGGACAACAATGCTTTTATGGTTCCCGTGAAAATCATTAGTCTAACCAGGTAACAAATTATGGTCCGACTATTCATACTGTAAAACTCACTATATTCACTATATTGTCCCATAGATCTTTCTCAGTGCTGTGATTTGCTATCCATTCCTTTAGATTTTTTTTTCGTTCGTTATTCGTCGATAGGAAAAATTGATTTTAGCTGTAAAGAAATGTCACACGCGTGGCAGGCGCGTGAGACAAATGGCTATAGAATTCGCGAGAGTCGCGGGACGGGCGCGGCGGGCGAATGCAGTGAGAAATTGTCACAGCTGGTGGTAAACCGAGCGGATTTATGTTCCGACATAACTTCGACGAAGCCCCCGCTTTTTCTCTGCTTTTCTTCGTTCGGGCTTCGCGCGGGGTCTGTCGATCGTTTCACGGGCTCCGCGACAAGTTCCATTCGCACCGACGCGGTTTTCCTCCGCGCGAAATGTGGTTCGGATAGCTATTTTGTTCTCCGACGCAACGACAATGCATCGCTAGGTCCGATACGTTTTATTTTTACCAAAAAAAAATAAAAATATTACGTGGGGTACAAAAGCAGTTAAGTGCATTGCATTGTTCGTAAATTGAGCGAGTTACGGTCTTGAATAGGCATAGGCAATTTCTACTCAAACCGGGTTTTCCTTCCTGCGAAAAATGGGTCGGATAGTTATTTTACTCTTCGCCACACAATACGTCGTGAATTCTGATATTTTGTATTTTCAGCAGAAAAGAAAATCTAGCAAAGTGAGGTACAAAAGGAGTTAAGTATATTTATTTGCGTTGCATTGTTCGTCAATTGAGCTTGTTACGGTCTTCGATATGCAAAGAGCCCCGACGAGGAGGCTGAGAGAGCCGGCAAATCTCTCGCCTCAAACGGTGTTCTCGGCTCTGTGCTCCGCGGGATCGCAAGAGCTTTCACTGCACGAGCACTTATACCATAGCAATGGAGTCGGAGGCAAAGCGGGGGACACGAGGCGAAAGGCATCGTCGTCGTCGACGCCGTCGTCTTCAGAAGTCCAGATACCGTGAAACAATGCCAAGGTGCAACCGAGTGCGGCAGTTCAGACGCATTCCTCGTCTCTATTATACCTTCGTTCCTCATCGTTCTCGCTTCGCGCGTTTGCGCGTTAATTTAATTGTAAATACGCGTGGACGCGGGCGTGACTCAACGAGGCCTCGACGCGAGCCTCGCCGAGTGCCGTTTACGTGAGAATGAAAAACTATTACTCATGACACTTCAATTCAACGTCATGATTTTTTTATAAGAACATTTTTTTATTCGGAAATTTACTATAATTTAATTGAGAGAAATTTAATAATCAAGTGTCAGACGAACGAGTCCGTAATTCGACGTAGTCGTAGCAAAATTTATCAATTTTTCGTTGAAAAACAATTTATTCGCGAAATTATTAATAAAATTTTAATTCGACATCATGATTTTTTGGTAATAAATTTTTTTCTAATAACACTTTTTAATTAAGAGATTTTTTCGATCTGTTTTAATTGAACTTTTAAATTCGTGTAGTAATTAGAACAATAGCGATGGAAAATTTGACATGCAAATTTAATATCGCACGGTATTACACGGAGGCTACCGAGTATTGCGCGAGCAAGTCATTAAATCGTCGCAGTCGCGGCGAAATTGATTCGGTGACAGCCGAACCGTGTTCAATTAATTCATGGGAAAAATTGCGAATAAAGCTTCGGGCACGCGGGATATTGAACGACGCGGGTAAATCTAGGGATAATCGATGTACGCTCCGCGCGAAAAACAATCGCTGACCCAGGTCAATAGAAAATCAGGAGAGGAGGTCGTAAAGCAGAATTTATCCGAGATTATTCGAGGTGCGGCGCTCAGACTCCCCTGATCGTTTTTACACTGATTGCCAGTACATCGAGTAGAAAATTTCTCGTTCACGTTCAATCGAATCCCTCGACTATATACACACGTGCTATGTATTCTCGTCGTTTCTGCACGTATCTATACGCGGTCATACTTATCTATCGATCGATCTGAGAACAATTTCTTTATTCCAAGCCGCGTCGTTTTATGACTCGATGTAGCAGTGTTTACTGCGCGGGTCGAGTTCGCGCCGAGGGGCAGAATGGGTGTCGCAGTTCGATATCAAATAAAATTTTGCACAATGTACACAAAAATTGATCGTTTTCTAGCGGTTATAAAAATACGAATAATAATGTTGTCAGAAATTCTTATCTCAAGCACGAATATTTTTGTCACCGTTTGCAATTAGCGTTGTATCAAATGACGCAGAACGTAAAGAATTTTCGAAATTATGATTTCCATTTACTCGTACATCTATCATGAATATACATAACCGCAGGCTGAACTGAAAGAGCGATACGAATCAACGTCTGCTCCCACAATTTACATAGGCAAATGGACCATTTAGTTGAGCCGCCATGTAGGCAATTTATGGTAATTGCTAACGTAAAAAGAAAGTTGGATGGAAAAAATGTCAGATACTGGCGAACGAATATTCATCGAGGAAGAAAAACTCATTTTTTCGTATTCGAAGAAATAAAAGTTCGATTCCAATTACGCATCTGAGATTTTGCAACTGTAATTTAAAAAAAAATCACCCAACCGTAAAAAATTGTTAAAATCCAACCAAAAAATGTCCACAGTCTAAACCTGAACTACCAAATACGATTCGGAAACGTCGAAATTTCGTACGTCGCTTGGTTACGAGCTTCGTACATTGCGAGCCACTCGGGAATCCGTAAATTAGCATAAAGTCGTTAAATTGCCGGGAAATATAGGTCAGCACGTGAATGAGTGGCTCGTGTATACATATATCTCGCGCGAGAGCAAAGATCAAGGTGCAGCACCGGGTAGACACGTCTGCTTCTCGGGTCTGCAGTTTCCGAATTGCTTATTTCTGGCCTCTCCGCGGCTCCCGGTGCAAAAACTCGCGGCGCCCAGACACGTTGGTTTGCTTTTGTGCTGCGGGGCGAACGAGGAGGGATCTATGGATTTTTTTCATATATGAAAAAATGGTCGGGTGAAAATGACCGAGGAAAAAAGGCCAACAGAAAAAATGGTCGCGAAAAAACAGCTTTTTCGGAAACGGCCTTCTTTTCTGCGGCCATTTTTTTTTTTCATCGGCCATTTTATCCTCAACCATTTTTTCTGATCCCAATGAAAAGTCACCTCGCGTCGATTGAGAGCGGTCGTCGCGTTCGTCGCACACGTCGCGCCCGAGAAACGAAAGCGCAAGGCGTCGACAGTGCGACACAGTCGCAGTGTCACCGAGCGAGTCACTCTATTATTTTCGCTCTTATGCAAACAGGCCAGACGCAAAAATAGCAGAACGATCGATGGCCGCGCGCGGTGAGCCGCGACCTTCTTCTCACACGCACCGAACGTCTCGTATCACCCTCCGTTCGCCGTTAAAACCAGACCGTCCGACGTACTGCGGCTCCGCCGTCGTCGTCAGACGTACGAAGATCCCTTTGGGAGCTCCGCAGGGATGTAGGAGAAGCTTTCAGGGAGAGAGAGAGCTTTTTCTCGCGTAATCAAGCAATCAAGCTTTTTCTATGCCGCTTCCTACAATTTTCTGTTCCCTTTGATGCGCGGAGCTTCGAAAATGGCTCATTCCTCACAAATTCCGTGTCCTGGAATTCGTTTTCAGCCTTTTTACCTACTGATCAGGATCAGGATCTTCGTGGAATTGTGCAATACTCGCCAATCGAAATTCGTTTCGGCAGATCGGTGCCAAGTTCATTATGTCTGTCGGCAAAGAGACCCAAGTGCGATTTAAATTAAGAACAAGTCATTTTTTAATAACTAAAAAAAAATGTTATTGTAATATTTGATGTCAATTTGAGTTTCGTTAATTTCATTGACACGTTGGAGTGTCAAGTGCGATTTCATAGCCGAAAATTAAGCGGTTTGCTTCGGCCATTTGCGGTAAATTTATTCGGGCGGTCATCACCATATGGAAATGGCGATGCTGCGGCTTCGCTGGGTGCACTGCAAATTCTGTCAATTTGGAATTCACACAATGGAGGTCACGGAAATATCTTCATCAAGACTTAATGCCCGGGCTCGGTGACGAATTGCCGGAGCAGTCGTGCTTCGTGTGCATCGAGTTGCTCGAGTGTGAATCCTCTTGGCACAAACTTTGCTGCTGAATACCCTTATCTTGTCGCCAGTGTCTGCTGAGCGACTGGAATGTCGAATCACGTGGGGATTAGTTACTCCGTGTTCTACGTCGACGTGTCTACTCAATTGCTAATGCGCTTTTGCTTGCGCGCACTATGAACACCATTCTGTGGAGTCGTAATGACTTGGATATTTGTTATCGATTATTAAACATCAACGTGATGGATTAATCGTACTGCTTTTTGAAAACCGAAAAACTTCAACTTTTCTTCAAATCCACAATAATTTTTAGAAATTGTTGATGAAAAATGTGAAGATGTTTGTGTTGACGGCAACACAAAAAAGCAAACGCTTCGCAAATGGAAGAACGTACTTCTCCACTGCGAAAAATAAATGTACTGCATATTTATATTCCTTCATCCCTGCTTGGTATAAAATTCAACGTCCGTCTGTCTCTCTGGTGTTCGTGCCGCAAGCTCGACAGCGGCTCAACGGATTTACATGCGGTTTTCGCCAATGGAATCTGACATACCTCAAGAAGATTTCAAAATATATGTTAAATTCCGCTAACACGAATGAAGCATCACCAGTGTCGAAGTATATCTATATATTCGTTAGGATAGATACAGTTCTACACCGAGAGAATAGACTCGTTGGCGCAACTTAATCCAGTGCATGCCGGCTGTCAAATAAATGTTTATTCGAACCAACGAACAGAGTGATAAAACATTATTTTCGTACTAAACTAAACGTTTATATCAAACACCTGTTCGTCGAATAAAGTATAGAACGACCCAATCACTTTCCACTCTTTCACGAAAAAATACATTTGTTAAACAATTTTTTTTATCTGTAAATAAAAATTTCTGCCTGACCATAAAAAATGTCATAAACCTGTTTATAATACTTCAGAATTACTGGTACCGAGGATGACACCAATGACCCCGGTCACCCGGGTCAATGGGCAAAAAAGAGATAAGAATATTCGGTATCGCATCCGCAAGGATTAACGAGCCAAGGTACAATGTTATTTTGTGTACACAGAATGGGTGGGATGGGATAAGGGGGGTGTAGGAGGAAGGGGGTAGGAACATGCACGAATAGCGAGGCCGGTGACCCCCTTGGCGCGGCAACTCGAGTAAGCCTCCAATTACAATGGAGAAGTTTACAGCCTTGCGGCGATGAGGGTGCCAGCCAGCGAGAGACGGAGAACACGATGCGGGGCGAACGGACGAAAGAGAACGAGAGAACGAGAGCGCGAGTTAGGGAAAGCGAGGGGAGGAGGGGGGGCGGGTAGATCGGCGTCGTACTCGCGACGAGACCCTGAGAACCCAACCGGTACTCTTGTCTCCGCCGACTCTTCTCTCGTTTCGTCATCCCAACCCCGAGCTCAACTGCGTCCTCGCAACGAGAGCCCGTTACAAACTCGTGAAACTGATTATTCAATCTTTACCACCGTCGCCGTCCTCCAGTGGATATATTTACAGAACCATTGAAACAGACACCTGTAAGTCGACGATTCTATTTATATTTAAAAAGATTACGTTTTGAGGTTGGATGGTAAATTTTATTTTTCGAGACGAAAATAGTTACAATTTTGTTTATAGGGTAAAAGTGGTGAATATGGATCGATTTATATTCTCGTTGATTTACGCACCGGATTGGTCACTATTCGTCACTTTTGTCCCACGCATTTTAATGGGTTACAAATCTCCCGATTATTTCGCTAATTTTGCGGTATAATTTATCGCGAGTTTACGAGGTACGAATTACACGCGACATTTATATACTCGCCAAACGGGTGGGTCATTAGGGGGTTCGATATATCACATGAGCGTCGAGACCTCGTGACTGCGAACTCACGCAATTTTGTTCCCGCGCGTTACACAGACGTGCGAGTTGCAGTCACGTCGATTCTATACGTTGCAAAATGAGCTCCGAACAATTCGCTAACGCGCTACTCGGTTTGAGATTTTTTTTCGCCACGACGAAAGTTTAGCGATAAATTGTCTCGCGATCCTCGTGCGAGAATCCAGGCCAATGGGTGTTTATTTTGCTCGTATTTATCGGCGAAGCTGCGCGAGAGATTCTCGTCCCCCATGCGAGCACAACCACGCGACTATATTAACGCGGTAAATTTTGTTCTGGAAATTTTGCGCGCTCGAGGTTTAATCGCTTTCGTCTGATAGCTTTTCTAATCCTTTTTACATGCCACGAGGATCGAGGGGGGATAATAAAATAACGGGATATACGATGCAAGCAAAGCGAAAGCTCCGCGAGAGCGGAAGGAGAAACGCCGCGACGATCAGCAACGCGAATTGAGGGTCAGACTGCAACACCGACCACGGCTGATCGACTCGCGTTCCGCCAGTCGTAATACTGTCGCAGTCCTCGCTCGGCGGCAAAAAGGGTGAGACACGTCGCGCGGTCGGTGCTGCAGCGCGGAGGGAAGTCGCCGGATAGGCTCGCCAAATGAAACGAATATTGGATCCACCGTGCATCGATCGGCAAGATCCTAAAATAGGTTACGAAAAGCCGCGTTGGGACGGCCGAATTGGACGAGAGCACGGATATCGGCTCGATACGTTCACAGCGTATGACAGCGGTGTCCACACACGCGCGCCGCGAATAAAACAATGAAGCTCTCTCGCCATGAAAGCTCTCCGGTCTCGGCCAGGAGACAAACTGGAGTAGCCGGTGTATTTATAACCGGTTTAACGCGACGGAACGAGAGAAACGGACAGACACTGTCAATTGTTAATTTGGATATCAGTCGCTGTGATTCGAATTTTTTTTGCGCTGTTTTTTTTTCTGACTTCAAGTTTTATCTATTATTACCATAGATTCGACTTTCGCGGTTCGAGAGATTTCAGCTTTTATTAAGACACATTCGAGGTCTGACAGAATCGACACGTCGCTTTTTTAGAACAACATCAATTTTTCTCGATACTGAAAAAAGATTCTGACGCCGACTAGAAAAATCGAGGAGGGCAGAAATACTGACCGAGCCAAAAACATTGGACCCTTAGAATACCCCCATGTCCTGAATATTCTAGTCCTTCAAAACCTTCCTGACTCCACAGATAAATAAATTATGAAAATAATAATAAAACAGGGGAGATATTTTCATGATATATAAGACACACTCGTAGATTGGCGCCCATAACGCGGAGCCCTCTTCCCCTCCTCCCCTCTGACCCCCTGGTATTACTATAATTGTACACCCGCAAATACGAAAATACCTTTAATATTTTACGACGAAATGACGTGCAGGAATGCAAGGGTGAGTGTGACTCACGAAACGTGACTCGCAAAAGACCGGGGGTTGCGGGTTCGGACTTCCCACAGAGTTTCGCCAGTGAGTTCCAAAGGCAGTCAGTATGGCCGGAGTGTAAGAGGGGAAAAGACGAGCGTGCAGCTTTGGTGAACTTCTCGTGAGTTGCACTCGCCCTTTCACCCTTGTCTAGAGCATAAAGACATAAGCGCTGTAGGGTGGTAGCAGCAGCAGCAGGGGGTGTTCACGTGCGCATAGCAGCGCTGCTGCTGCTGCTGCGTCGTGCACGAATCGTGTCACGAGGCCAAGGCTGTCACATTGCTGCCGCTACTACTGCCGGTTGTAGCGGGTCAACCACAGTGCTGTACGTCACAAACAGGGCGAAACGATGCCCTAATGTTTGTCTCGGTCATTCTCGTTCTCCTCCCCCCCCCCCCCCCATTCTCGGAGTCGTCCCTTCTGCACGGTATTTGACATGCGCGACACGACAATCGTCAGACGGCATCGGGTCGTCATAGTGTAACGACAACTCTGCGACGAATGCCGAGCTCACTGCCAACCCAAAGGAGAATTATACAGGAGGGTCTAAAATCTTATTATCGTTCCTCGTAATAAAATATTTCGAAAGATGCATAATTTATGCACCGTCACGAATAGTGGCAAAAAGCTCTGTAGGGCTTATGTATTTTTTTTTTTTTTAATAAGTTTTATGCATTCGGTCCGAATTTGCGAGCCTTTGGTAGAACGGTTTTTACGAGGGATGTGTCAGGATTTTATGACCCAATAACCATTGATTGCTATGGCAAAATTTTGTTTTCGTGGTATATTTTTGTAGTATTTCAAGAGATTTTTTTTTTCTATTAGAAAAAAAATTGTGCGAAGGGTGAAAATAGCAGTTTTGGTAGAGTCGGTATAACGCTGTTCACACAGAAAGGTGGGACTATATTTCTGCTGGCTGTACTACACACGTGGCTGTGAAAACATCGCTTCACTCTGTGACGCAGATTATAAATAACACCCGGGCACACGTTCCACAATGCCAGCGACGCGGTGCTACACACTACTGTTGATACTCGCTCGTTCTCGGATGCACGGTTACTGTCGCGCGTTCACGATGGTCGCGGCGTTTGTGCAGGTGCGGTGTACCTTATCCTCGACCCGTAATACAATCCCCAATCACCTATACCTGATACTCTGTACTACTTTTCAGGGGAGTAAAATTGTAAAATTGTACAATTGTTACACGATGCAGTTCCTCAGTGTTTCTTATGCAATAAAAAACTACAGTGATTACAGGGTTCATATATTTACCACTTTTACCTTATATCAAAGCGGTCAAAAAGAGAACATTTTATTTTGTAAGTTAACAATACGAATAACCGATTATATTTTCTTCAAAAATATAAATTCGACTTGTCTTCTATTCGAAATTTCGACGTCTTGACTCCAACACTCCATTCGAATGAAAAATCATTTGCCGTCAGCCCCGATCCAATTCGATCTCCTCAGTCCGATATACAACGTACGAGACAACCGAGATCCAATACGGATTTAGATAAGTGCCGAGCGGCATTGAGTACAATGAGCACGTCGAACGCCAAGCTCGGTGAATAGACTTTCCGCACGATGTACGAAAAGAAAGGCGCGCGGCGCACATGGGACTTCGGCATCGATTGATCGATCTATTACAGCGGCAGGTCGCACGGTTCATAGAATTCGGAAATCCGACTCGGGTCAATTATTTCGAATGGCTTTTTCGATTCCATTCAGGTTCGTCAAATGTCAAGGGCCGAGCGCGGGAGGCAAACGCGGAAATAATCGTTTGCCCCCACGAGGATTTTCGTCGAGTAAGTTTTTGTCGACGGTGAAACACAGGAGAATAAGCAGAGAGAGCTGTTTTCGAGACGGATTCCCCCGGGGCGAAGAGAAAACGTGCGCTTGAAACGCATCCAGCGCGCCCCGCGGGCTGTTAGCTCGCTCGAGTCTCGCGCTGCTCGATTCTCGCTGCTTCTCTCGGTGCTTCTGATACCGTTTATCCCGCGGAAGGTTACGGGTATTGCCTTTTACCTCGCCGCAATGACATCGAACAGACGCGGTCTTTTTCTCTATCCCGATGGATTTAACCGCGGGACAAACCAGAGCGATACGGAACCATCGAGCATTGGTCGACGCTGCGCGTTCGCTCGTTCGGATAATACCGAGGTAATCCGAGAGCGGCCAGCAGCCGGCCTGCTGCGCTTTGACTCGCGACCTGACTTTGACCGATTTCAACCGGGACCAACGACACGAGATATCCGCGTGTCAATTTCAACGGTCCTGTTTCCACCTCGCAGCGATATCGCCTCGCCCGCATATATCTTTTTTTTTGTCCTCGGTCACGGGTTTTCGCACTTATCTGGCCTTGGCTATAAAATGGATACGGTTGTATTTGAAACTCGAAACTGTTTCTGGCGAATGAGGGCTTTTTGATGACGTTTCTGATCACGTCAACGGGGCTGTCTTGTGAAACGGGTGAGGATGGACGGATCCGATTAGGCTGGTCCATATTCACCACTTTTAATATATTTATTTGATGTATTTATTATCTGTAACTAAATGCAACGCATTGTTCGAATCGAATAAATTTAACGAAAGAAATTAATTTATATGTTTCAGGAGTGACAAGTGAGAATCGAGTGGTCATTAGTGAAGTGTCGGAGATCAGGTGCGATGAGGGACTGAAGTGCGACAAGTCTCAGTGAGAAAGTCCCGCCGAGGGCAGAGAGGAAGGAGGCGAAAGGCGAAAGTAGCTGACGAATAAAGGGAACGATAGCGGAGATGAGAGGGTGCGAAAGTTGAAGGAGCATAGAACAACGAACAGCAGCAACCTGCCTCGTCCATTGCGACCAGCCACACTTATCACGCTAAGGTAAACAATAAATATTAATCCGCCGGAGTGTTATAAGTCAATGACGAGCTTTTCGAAAGCTATTCGTAATTAGTAGGACCTTTTATTGATACCTTTTTTTTTACTGTTATTGATAGAGAAAGCCCTCGGCATTTTTTCAAACCCTTAACCAGTTAAGGCCAATTGGAAAACCTTCCAATTGGCCTTCCTATACGAAATTCTCATCTTGTGGGTTGCCGAATAGTTTACGGGGTTAGAAATTCACCTCGGTACCTACCAATGAACTTTCGCTCGTAGGTGCCACGTGGAGGTTCCTCCGCGTGTCGACGGGACTGATCAATATATTATGCAGTATGGCAATCGGATGTGGGATTGCTTGCGGGACGTGCCCGAATACATGTATTGGCTATATTCGATACCCTCTATTTGCCCTTCACGGACCTATGCAGCACCACCAACCCCAATGTTGCTTATCTCGATTCCACTCGCCTAAGTTAACTATCGTATTCTCCTCGAGCCTTCTGAATCCTTCAGGTTTTTTCTCGTCTGCTGCTGCTGCTGCTACTGCTTCTAGCTGTATCTCTGTATGATCCACGCGAGCGTTGAATGCGAGAGGGTTTTTTGAATTTTAAATCCTTCACTTCCGTCGAACGACGGGGTTGAGATTGGTGAGAGGAAAACTACACTGAAGAGCTTCGAAGCTGGGGCGGAGGTCGAGGGTATGAGACCACAGACTAGAGGGCAGCGAGGGAAAGTGTGTATGACTGGAGAGTCATCCTGGAGAGCGAGAGTTAGTTTGAAAAGTTGAAGGACGAGATGGAAATTCAAGTTTACAGAGGCCGTGGGAAATGTCTCGAATCACGAAATATGGAAATTGTTGAAATAAAAGTAAAATTGAAATTTTCAGAGATGAAACTATTTTTTTCTTTTATTTTTATGAGACGGTGACATTGAGAACAGTTGGTTCATTCCGCATCAAGAATAAGTCCTCTTAAAATTTGCATCAAAGATTCCAAACGTGCATTTTTAGATTCCTAAGTTAAGCCTTCATTTAATTTTAGGCTGTGTTCCAAATTAAGAATTCTAAAACTGGGCTCCAAAAATCCTCGGCTTGCCAGAGCTTTGTCATTCTTTCCCTGCCCCTCAAGCAACGAAAAACGACAAAGCGCCTCTTCAGGGAGCGTCAACTGTGCTCGAGAATATAATGGCAACTTATACTGCTTCTTTTTCGCGACCTCAACCATTTTTATTCCCGCTCGTCGCGCGTCGCTTTTGCACGAAAAGCTTTTCTTTATCGATTAATTTACACCCAAGTTAACTGGAGCAGGCCGTTCGCCTTGGAGAGCGTCGGTGCGTGTAATTTGCGTCGAGTCGTACGACAGAGATTCAACGACGTCGGCTCGCACACGCGACACACAAAGACACAATACATGCGTGCAAGTTTGTGCACCGACAAAAGGCTTTTAATTGTGTAAACGAGACACACACACGGCGGACTCGTGGCCTGTGTTCCAGCCTGGTAGCAGAGGGAACGTTGCGATAGCGGAAACTGAGCAATTATTAAACCAAGGTCGTTCATAAATACTCGTTGAAATCTGTCGCTGAAACGATCGTCTTTCTTCATCGAGATCCGTTTCAAGATCTGATCGACTGGCAATGCCGATAAATCTGTCAATTAGCCAAAGAACCCTACGTTTGGTTCGTCAGAACGTCTACACCAATCATCGCTGATTATGGTTTAGCTGTTTTCGTTATTTTAATTATCCAAATCCTTTTAATACAAGCTAATATAAATATAATTAGAAATTAAGGATGTGAATATTATGAAAATTGACTGTACACACAGAACCAGCCAAGTTATCACGTCTCCTTGATATTGGATGAAATCCCTGTGCAGACGAGAATTCCACCCTTGCAGACTCCTAACCTACCTTAACTACACGCAAGCGGATACCTATCGCCCCGTCGCGGTCCCGCGCGCGCGAAGCCTCTGATCCCTTCAGGCTGCACGCCTTAACCCCGAAGATCAGCAGCTTTCAGTCTGCTCGACGCTCACCAGCACAATCTTACCCCGGTAAGCCCTGATTTCCGGAGTGTTGCCATCCTCCAGCGTCACACAGGTCAGGATTCCGTGACACTCGCCCTTCCCTATTTTTTCCTAATCTTTCGTGGCTGACGTCACTTATCATTCCTCTATTAACAAGTCCATGAGCAACCATTGTTGTCGATTTATCTGTGCCTAAAATTTCTTTCTTCCAATCAGTAGTTCATTAGCAGCAATTCGCGACGAATTTTCATTCGAAATATGTATCAGCGTCGAGTTTCCCTTTATCGCCGGGTGCGATATCACCGAGTTTTTGACAAACGATCGGAAAGCACTGTTCGAACGAAAATAGAGGTCGGCGTTGCATGGTGGGACGGGGGGGGGGGGGGGGGGAGAGAAGCGAGTTCGACGAGCCTGATCGTACCACGTTCTTCCTCACAGCCACGTCATATTTATGTTGCGGCGCGCTGTTATATCTATAGTCACAACTGGGTCACAGTGCAGGTTCCCTTCCCGGAAGAGGTCATAAATTCCGTGTCTCTCGCTTGCTCGCACTTTCTCGCTGAGCCGGGCGCAAAGCGAGCGGGTGAAAATTTTTCAACCACCGGTAACCCTTCTGTTTTCCCTCGCCCCCTCTGGAGCTTCGCTCGTGTCTGGCATGAAGCAGACCGCGCGCGCGGTAAAACGGAGAAGGGCGCGAAACGTAAGCGAGCGATGTGTATGAGCGAGAGTGGGCGAAAGATGGAAATATACGAGGGGTGCGCGAACGGCGCGAATGAAAATTCCGGGTGATTTCAACACCCCGAGTATTCCGAGTTCGCATTCGCTATTTGCCCAACGGCCGACGGGGCGCGCGAATTCTCGTACGTCCTGTGTAGGCAAATACGGACTCGTTCGAACCCATCGGGAATACCGCAGCGAAATATGTCGTGAAATTAGTCGTTTAAAATTAAAAGAAAAAAAAACACACACACACACATTTTTAATTGACCGACAACGAACGAAAGTCCGAAAAACCAGCGAGGGGCAAAATCGGTCCGAGCTTCTGCGGGTTTTTTTTTTTTACAGGCCGTTTTTTCCTGATATCAGAACGGTTCATTTGCTCTGCTCTAAAAACATAGATTTGATAATGTGAACATTTTTAATAAACGCGAAATAAATGTAAAAAAAATGTATTTCAGTTTTTTTAGTTATCATATCCTATATTTAATATCGTTAATTCGAATAATGTTATTCGCAATATTAAGCGCGCAGGGATAAACATCGTCTGCCCTTAACCTAGGACATAGAATCCAGCTGTTGTGCGGATTAAAAAAGCTCAGTGCTTTTGTCGCGCGCTGGCTTTTGAGGTAATTGCCGGGTCGAATGGGAACGCGGTGGCTCAATTATGGAAATTAATTTGGCGAAGGGCTGTATAGTGTTTGCGCACGTGTGCTGAAGCCGCCCTCGAGAATCCGCATTTTTGCGCTCGAAGAGACATAAAAATAGTCTCGGGTCCTTTGAGAGTGAACTGATGGATGGATATGCATATAGCATTTATGGACATATATACAGAGCGTCCAGTGGGGATACCCTGGCATTTGAGATTATAATACATCGATAACAGTGTCTACATCGACGACGCAGCACAACGTGCGTGTTGTAGCCAAACGTAACAGTGGCGATCGTCGCATTATGATAATTCTCGGCTTAGACCCCGCATAGCCTCCTTCCGCGACTCTGCGTGGATATTGACTCGGCCTGGATTATAGCGAAGTGGCGCACAAAGCAGGCGGAATAAACAAAAACAACGGCGCGTTGAACGAGGGACGAGGGCCACTTGAGCAGACAAGTGGAGGGGCCGAGTACAAAAAAAAGTCAATCACTTGTCTGCGGGAAAAATGAAACGCGATACTTGGAGCGAAAAAATGCTGCTTCAGAAAATTGCTGTAAATAGCCGAAAAATGTTTTGGTATTTCCTATCCAAAACGTTTTTGCAAAATCACTTTCCCGGTCCCTCGTATTATTTTCCAGCGCAAACAGCTTAAAAGATTAGAAGGTAAATAATTTGCAGTGATTCGCATGCGAGTGGAGAGCTAGAAGTAGTTTTTAGAGATTCGAGCAAGTGAGCTACACTCGTGCAGATTTCTTTTTATCTCTTCTTTATCGTTCTCCACTATCCCTGTTCCTCGTCCTCCTATCCTCTGTCTCTCCTTCTCGCTTCCTCTCGAAGTAGGAAAAAAAGAGTCGAAAAAAAGACAGGTAAACGACGGGAGGTATAACGGCAGTAGAGTTTCGTGGGAGCAGATAACAGCGCGGTCGTTATAACCATACGAATGGCACCCTGCGGAGAGCTTTCCGCATCCGGCGTGCAGCGATGCCCCTTGCCCTCACCTCCCCCCACCACACCCCTTGTCCCACCACCTTCGTCTCATTTTCCTACTTCCGGCGTGGACGAGGCTGTGCATCCAACGTGTGGACCCTATATGACTGGCTATCTGGGCACTCTACGTCCATTCTCCTCTTACCCCTCCCTCCCCCTCCTTTTTTTTCGCTTTCCTCCAGAAAGCACACGGGGTATATACACGAGGTATAACAGAGGTGGGATCGCTGGCTGGACACGCGGGAGCTGACCTCGGACCCGGCGAACACGCCGCGGAAAAAATTTCATTACCCCGGCACCGTGGCGTCTGCACACAGCGCCCTCCTCCCCCCGAGTTCCCTCCTTCACGCCATTTACCTTCCTTCATTTCCCACCCTTCGTTCTCATCAACGCGCGTGCACTCCAAACTCCTGTGCGGCGAACCTTCGATTCGGCGAGAGAGCGAACTGAGCTCCGAGAGCTTTTCAGAATTTCCCGTAAATCATCACATGGCGCCTTCCCCCTCCCCCCCCCCCCCTCCCCAACCCCCGTTGATTCTGCGAAGAAAATTAAATCTCGCCTTTTCTTAATTAAATCTCTCCTTCCTTTCAACGACGGAGCGGAGGGCTTTTAGGACCTAAAAATAGATTAAAGCGAAAATATAAGTTGGACAAACTTCGGGGCATGAAAAATTGTTAATTGTGGATTTACGTCGGGGTGTGCTCGTGATTTTTCATGACAAAATCACATAAAGTTACGACTTTGTTTAATTTTGTCATTTTTACAAAGTCTTAAACTTCGCAAGAATTATTTATCGCTTTTTAGAAAGCGAATTCCACTTTTCAAAATGTGAGGTCAAACGGGTTAGTGTGCAAACATTCTACTATGTTTGAGAGAGTGGAATAGAAAAAGGGGGAAAAACAGTGTCTAATGGCAGGACATTCGAGCAAGAACGTAAAACTTCTGGCCAACACTGTAATAATCAAAGCTGAAACATTAACGCTGGGTGGCGTTGCCAACAGCAGTAGTGGTGTGTGAAGCGCAGGATTGGCCCTCGTGCTGGTAACGCGAGCGGCGGTTGTGAAACGCATAAGAGTTGTTGTTGGTAAAGTAGCATTTGTAGTATTAGCAGCAGCAGCGGCAGCGACGCGCGTAGTGGTACAAGAGACGCGGAGCAGTGGGAAGAGCGCCGGGAGCCACGTTCCCAGTGGCAAAGGCGAGTTGTAGTCAGGCAATGCTACCAACCGTACAGCTGATGTTCGTCCGATCAATACGGGGCGTTGCGGCATGATACGCTATATATAACCAGTCACGTGGCTTAGCCGCCGTTCCGTTCCACGAGTTCTTCTCCTCTGCCTTTGGTCCTCCCGTCCGTAGGCCTCTCTGCCCACTTAAGACTACCGCCCCTCGTGTATACGGGCATTTAACATGTGTGCCAAGTTGTCTCTGCTGACTGACGGAAAATCTCGTATCGGTTACGTGGAAGTGATAATTATCAATTCTCGATAATTACTATTTTTTAATGCCACGAGACTTTATGTCACGGTAATTACGGTACAATAGTATGATTACAGTAAACATATGAGAATTATACATTCACTAGCCTAATCACACGCGCTGGCGCGCATGCCCGAGATACTTTTGCGCTGCTGCGCTCTTATAAAGCTTTAAAAGGGTAAATCGCAACTAAAAAGCCCTTTTTCAGTTACTTTTGAAAAAAATAAATACATAAGTTTGTCGTTTTGCTTGTCAGAAATCGTAGATCTGGCCGCCGGGCCGAAAACGGCCCAAATCGGGGTCACGAAATTTATTTTTTCAAAATATCGACTTTTAACCTATACCATCGTTCTCAAGTCGCATATTCTACCCCTGAAAACAATGGTTTCGACCCTTTTTTAGTTAATTTTGAAAAAAAAAAAATTTGGTCGAACGGTTTGTCAGAAATCGTAGATCTGGCCGCCGGGCCGAAAACGGCCCAAATCGGGGTCACGAAATTTATTTTTTTTAAATATCGACTTTTAACCTATACCATCGTTCTCAAGTCGCATATTCTACCCCTGAAAACAATGGTTTCGACCTTTTTTTAGTTAATTTTGAAAAAAAAAATTTTGGTCGAACAGTTTGTCAGAAATCGTAGATCTGGCCGCCGGGCCGAAAACGGTCCAAATCGGGGTCACGAAATTTATTTTTTCAAAATATCGACTTTTAACCTATACCATCGTTCTCAAGTCGCATATTCTACCCCTGAAAACAATGGTTTCGACCCTTTTTTAGTTAATTTTGAAAAAAAAAATTTTGGTCGAACAGTTTGTCAGAAATCGTAGATCTGGCCGCCGGGCCGAAAACGGTCCAAATCGGGGTCACGAAATTTATTTTTTCAAAATATCGACTTTTAACCTATACCATCGTTCTCAAGTCGCATATTCTACCCCGGAAAACAATGGTTACGACCCTTTTTTAGTTAATTTTGAAAAAAAAAAAATTTGGTCGAACATTTTGTCAGAAATCGTAGATCTGGCCGCCGGGCCGAAAACGGTCCAAATCGGGGTCACGAAATTTATTTTTTCAAAATATCGACTTTTAACCTATACCATCGTTCTCAAGTCGCATATTCTACCCCTGAAAACAATGGTTACGACCCTTTTTTAGTTAATTTTGAAAAAAACAATTTTGGTCGAACAGTTTGTCAGAAATCGTAGATCTGGCCGCCGGGCCGAAAACGGCCCAAATCGGGGTCACGAAATTTATTTTTTCAAAATATCGACTTTTAACCTATACCATCGTTCTCAAGTCGCATATTCTACCCCTGAAAACACTGCTACCAACCTTTTTTTAGTGGATTAAAAAAACATACGATCTTTGACAGAACTGTCAAAGTCATCAAGGACAAATGAACTTGGACTCGGTCTGAGAGTCCCAGCCAATCACAGCTCGAATAGTTTGCTAACAATGCTTTCCGTTACTTATGAACTTTTTAAAAAAGGGTTTACTGTCACTCTTTAATTTTATTTCGTAATGGTCTCAGCGTTAATGTTTCAGCTTTCATTATGACACTGCCGGAGTAGTCAGAAGTTTTACTTTTTTGAAAGTCCTGCCATTAGAAACTGATCTTTCTCTTTTCCTTTTCTGCCCTTTCAAATATAAGAGTACACTGACGCGTTTGATCCCACATTTTGCAGTAAAAGTGGAATACGCTTTCTAACAAGCGATAAATAATTCCTCCGTTTTCCAAGTTTAAGACGTTGAACTTCGATTTAAGGTTAAATTTTACTTCGTAATGGTCTCACTTAGGGGGGGGGGGGCATCGTAATGTCGCTCCTGATAAGGAGCGACTCGCTAAACACCCGGTGTAGATACGTGCGGATCTCGTTAGCGATATGCTGATATGACTATAGCTGCGAGTTTAACGTTTTTACTCAAATATTCCGTGAGCGAGCTCGATTTTTTTGCCTCTCTGCTCCTCATCCTGCCCGCAAAGTATGTAGCTTCTGCGCTAACGACTGTGACCTCACATGTTACGCTGAAATTTCAACAGAAATTTCACTGAAGCGCAATTTTCAACAAAATTCACTCAATAGTCAATAATTCCCACATTATTTTACTTCACTTTGTAATTACTTTGAATTAACATATTTCGCTTTGATTTCTCCAATTTCTGAATTGTCCAATAATCGAAGTGAAATTTAATTCCGGTAATGCGAGTTTTGTAATGATTCACTAATTCTGCGAGAGCCGCTCAACACCAAATGTACGCTATGTACGCGGTTCTTCGTTGGCGATACACGCAGATACGACTATCAAGCTACAGGTCAAACCCGAGGGCAGGCCGGATACGCCTGGTTTACGACAGCTCGGGGTAACCCGGACGGTTGCCCGAGTGACCTCCGAGCGCCAGACGCAGTTACCGCTGCCAGATCTACTGGCACTAACGGGCTGCCCGTAGCCTCACTCTTTTCACTGGCGCGGCGCCGCCGGCCGCGTGAATCCAGATGCCTCCGGCTGTCTGACTAACGCTCCGCCTTTTCTACTCGATTTGCATCGTTGCCGCTCGCCGCGGCCACTCCGACGAGTGTACATTCAGTATATATCTCGTTACACCCTGAGCCGGCGTCGAGGAGCCGGTAATGCGTCGGAAAACTTGCCTCGAAACTCTCGAATATCGAACAACGCTTGACCCACGTCGCGTCTGACTACTCACCCGCCCTCTCTACTTGCGAGCTCGCGATTTGTATTCATTGGCACCGGCGCAAAAATATCGATATACTTGTTATTCGTAATCTGCGTTTTCGTATTTTATCGCTGGCGTTTGTCAACAAAGATTTCGTTTATTTTTACAAGTTTTTTTATTTATTCATTCCCTGGATTTTTTACAAACATTTTGTGGGGTATGGCAAAATTAAGTTCAAATAAGATATTGGGGTATGTTCAAATAAGAAATTGTAATCTTTGGTTTGTACCAAATGCTTTAATATTTTATTAAAATTAGATTTAATGTGGCAATTAATATTAATTGAATAAATATCTATCTCGCTATAATCTACAAAATATTTGTCAACACTTAAGCTCTTTTCTCAGTGCAGCTGAGCCGACTCTGGGTGCGTCGTAATTCCGTTTGAGTTTTCGCTCTCGCTGAATTCTCTAACTACACAAAAAACTCGCTAATTATCCCGACGTTAATCTCTCTCTCCCTCATCCACCCCTTCCACTTTTTCTTTTAATTTACTCATTTTCTTTCATACCGAAAACAGTTCACCGGACCGAGCAGCTGGAAATTCTCCCCTCTCCCCTCTACGACTCGGTATATATCTCGGGCGCCTTAATTAACAATCGTTTCCATCGCTGGTTCCTCGGAGAATTCCTTTGAATGCTCATTTACCGCAGGCCTCTCGCCGCTTTTTTTTTTCTTGTCCTTTCTATTTACGCACGAGCGGAGCGTCCCGAGTGAACAAATTCTCCTGTCCTGGCGTTACGCAGCAGCCGCAACTTACCTGGCATTTTAATTTCCTGCCGCTGGCTGTGTTACACGCTTCCATTGTCAGCCGACACCTGGCGTAGGTCACCGACGCTTTTTACCCATGCTCTCTCGCTCTTTTGTGCACACACAGCACGCGGCTTGCAAAATGCAAAAAATAAAAAATAAATAAAACTCGTGTATTCGTGGAAATATGAAACGACACCGTATTCCGGCGCAAAGAGGAAAATCGATTTTATAACGTGTATGCACGGTAGCAGAGCGGAAATGTTTGCTCGACGAAGCGACCAACGGAATAAACGAAGGATTTTTATATGAAAACAGGAGCGACGTCGGCGACGGCGGCGGCAGCGTCGGTGTGTTTCAGAAAAAGCAAACAGTCAGCCGGAGTCGAGGCTAAAAAAAAAAGCGGCGTGTTATCGCCTGGTTCTCGGGGGAGTAACCGCGTCTCTCTCGGCTCGCAGCAGCCGCAGCAGCCGCTCTGGATCTTCTGTATGCATTGCCGGAAGCTCCGCGCTAAGCCGCCGGCTCAATGGGACGATTCATAAAACGCGCCGGGACAGAAAGACGAGTGTAACTAGAGGTGAGAGAGAAATGGGGAAGGGATGAGAGAAGAGAGAGGGAGAGAAAAAAAGCCGGCGACCGAATGCGGAGGTCGCGACACGGTCGACCTGATGAATGCAGTCGCCGCGGGCGAAAGTTCGGTTAATTATCAATTTTTAATGTAGCGCTCCGAACGCGAATAGCGAAAAACAGTTCGTTAAAATATGCAGCCGAATATGGTGACTCGGGAGACCGAACGAAATGTTTTAATTGAAAGTTCGGAGGTGAGCAGTCTGGGTAAATTATTAAATTTGATTTTGGGTTAATCAAATGGTTCGTGAAATAGTGTTTGGTCGGTTTCAATCAAGCAAGTATTGATTTCATTTGGCTAATTATTTCGTTGGTTATCGGCGAGAGCAGATATAATTTTTAAACTAGGTTTGGTGTTGATTGAAACGATAGTTAATTCGATAAGTCAGAATTATGAAGAGGATTAATTATCTCATTGGAAAACGTTTTACAAATGGATTTGATAATTTTTCAATCCTAAATAACTTTAAAAAAGCGTAATTAATGTTGAAATAGTTTTCTCGCGAGCTGCCAAGAATCCTCGAAAGACACATAAAAAAATCTCACCATCAGCGAAGAAGTTTCCAAACGGTAATTTAATCCCTTGGGCGTAAATGACAAACGATCGTTCGAGCAAACATTTATTTGACCCGGAGGGAACTCGCTCGGAGCAGTGGAAATATCCAGTGAAAATCAGACTCACTTACTTCGTCATTTTCTTTTTAGCAGTTGAGACAATTGGTAAAAAAAAAAAAGATAAATGTTACCTGTTCTGTAAAAGGCGTCTCGGAACCCCACGGGGCATCGGGACAGGAGGGGAAAGTATCAAGAGATCAGGGTAGGAGGAGGATGGAAAGGCAAAGCGAAGAGCGCGCTGTTTATGCCCGGAGGGCACGATTCCCGCTGGCACTGCTGCTGCTTCTGCTGCCGCTTCTGCTTTTGCCGCCGCCGCTGCGTCGAGATCAGCGGTGGATTCACGTTGCGGAAGGGGCTGAGCTGCCGGAATTGCAAACATAGTGGGTTCACCCTCCGGTTCGTCGTTGGCTCGCTCGGTCGAGCAACCCCTTCGGGCTACGGGCTTAAAGTGCCCGAACGTGTGACCCGCGGTGGATGGTCGGGGGGGGGGGGGGGAGGGAGAAATTAACATGGGCTGAAGGTGTTTAAAGAGCTGGCAAAGGCTGTGCTTGCAGCTATCACCTTGATTGCCCCGTGTGTTTAAATGACTGCGAGGAGTGGGAAAGGGGAAGGCCGAATATAAAGGCAAAAGGGGGATGACATGATAAAAGCACTTTCGAGACTCGCGGTTCGCTCGCTCGTTTGTTCTGCGCCGCGTGGGACACATCGATTCGGATAGTCATTGACCTCAGGGGCTTCGCCGATCGAACGATGGCATTTGATAACATTCGTGGGGCCGGAACGCTCTGATGAATTCGCGGAATACTCGATAGTCGTGTGGGCTCGTTATAAGCGTCAAGGTAACTTCGCGGATATGCTAACTTTTTTGTTGTCTTTGCCTTTTTCACGCGAATCCAGGAGGGAGACTGTTGAGAATAGTCAATGACGGTGTTTTCTGTTTCTGTTTTTTTTCTGGATTACGTGAATAAGAAAAAGTAAATTAATTAGAATACAATTTTATGTTAAAATTTCAGAATTTGTTTATAGTTTTATTTTAACAGTGAATAACATTAACTGTATATCTCGCTATCAGCGGTGAAGCTTCCGAACAATAATTTTATCGTGTCAATTGACCGCGAGAAATGTATACAATTAATATTCACCCGAGGTCTGTGGGGCTCCACAGAGGCGACTGGATCGTGTGGTGAATTATACATATATCTACCGGGATTATGGAAGCTCTTTGAAGCATTTCCCGCGATCGCGTAGGCAAGTGACTCGGCATGCAAATTGCAAGGTGCGGGCTTCCCTCGTCGCTGAAGATGACCACGTCGGTCGCCTTCCTCGCGGGTTCGCTCGGCGCGCGCTCGTCTCGAGGGCATTAAAGCTTTGCATACCCTATCGAGCACGATCGTCAACTTAGAATAAACATCGGATTAGAAACCTCGCGTTGTTGCGGGCACGCCAATTGCTTGCATACCGACGCGGTAGCGAAGAAAAACACGGCCGGGTATAAGCAACGAACATAAACCGTTGAGAATCATGATGGTAACAGTCGGCAAAAAAAAAGCGACACACGGAGAGAGAGAGGAGAATTCACCGCGAAACGAGTCCATTGCCAAACGAAATTACGTTAATCCGTTTCCAACGAATTAGGGTCATTCACGTTTGTCATTTCCTGCGTTGTATGGACGAAGAAACTAAGCATCGAAAGAAAGTAAAAATGTTGAAAGTATTTTTCGTATTCTAAAATTGTACTTCTGTTTTTTTTTTTTTTTTTTTTTTTGTAATTATTTTTTCTGTCTCTCTTTCGTTATTATTTTTGCTTACATGCGCGTGGATGGCAAGGGAGACGTACGAAAGCTTCGCGCTCACTTCTCTCTCCGCTGGGAACCGAGTGGAATTTGGTAGCTCGCTTAATTAAATTCATCCGGAGTACCTCCCAGCCTCTCGATGCGCACTGCTCCCCCTCTCGACCGCCTCACCTGCGCGCTCCCGCTTTTTATTAATGAATGGTAAGTCAAGAATGAACATGGCCGCGCCGTGCTCGCGCGCTCTCGGTAGACCAGGTCAACTTTTCAGTATCGGCCGAACCTGCTTCCGAGCTTCCAGTATAACTTTTCCAGACCTACGCAGCGTAAACTGCTGCCTTTTCTGGCGATGAATTCTACATGATTTTTTGTCATGCTCGAAGTGAAACGAAAAAGTTAGAAGAATTAAAGTACCATTTGAAGTACATTTTAAATAAATCTTCAGGAGTCAAATTTTATTTTTATTTTCTAATTACAGTTTGTAACTCTTAGGTTGCACTTTCAGACACAATTAGTTTTGCAAACTTCTGTTCGAATGGTCTTTGAATTGTTACACTCTGTTAAAGAGAGCGTTCAAACTGAGTGTAACAATTTCCATTTCAAGTTCTCTCGTAGAAAATATTCTTGCGTCTTACTTTTCGTTATGCAACATTTCTCAACCTTTCTTCCTTCGTAACTTCAGCGTTGGGGAAATGAAAATGTATAAATGTGGACTTCTATATTCGCACCAGTTCGAGTCGTCATTAAAAATATAATAGGCGTTGTAAATCCGGTGATGCAACCTGTGATTAATTAATGACGATTCGCAAAAAATGTGTAACGATGATCTCAGCTATAAAAATCGTTCTATTTTCTGAATTTCCAGCATTGCTTCTTATATGTAGAAATTTTCCAAATGTTGACACAAGTCTATTTACGTTTTATGATTTAAAAGTGACGTCGACCTTTTAAGTTTACTTTGTGGTTCAGCTATTCGGAATATTTGGTTTTTAAAGTGAAGCTTTCAGTAATATAAACAAATACGAAAAAAGTAGAGGGCCAACAATACAGCGCACTGCCTGTTACCAGTCGGCTTTTAACCGCACATTTTCACGAAAAATAACGCGAAGCGTATCGAGAGATCGAGCAAAATTGACGTGATGCTTCATCGCCTCAATTTCCCTCGTATATTCGAGGGTCCCCTAAGCCCCTCCCATTTCTCTCCGTCACCGCTGCATCCCACGTTAAAGCGAAACTGTGCAAAAACATTTTCACAGTGCGCTGAAATTGCCGCGAAGAGCTCGGTAAAAAATATAGCGGAAAAACCCACGTTCCTTCCCATCGAGTCGCAGAATTATAAACGATCGCGACGTTGACAATGGTGGATGGAACCTTTTTTCAGGTCGTGCTATAATGTAAGCTTCGTCGTACTCCAAATCCTATTTATTCTATCAAAAACCTGGTAAAAAAATTCTATAAAGCTTTTGAAAAAAAACAAACCAGCGTGTAAAAAAACGTTCATTCAACTATTACAATTTTAACGAAAATAAGGAAAAGAAATATGAAAGAAAATTCCTAATAAAAAAGATTCCCAATAAAATAACTTATCCATAAACTATAATTCTTCGTACAAAACTTCGTACATTTGGGTAAACAACAATATAATACCCTGCAAGTTTTTTCCAGGATAAAAAACTCGCTAGAAACTCTCTGAAAACAGTTTTGTTTTCGTTAAACCAAGAGTTGGAATATGTACGAAGAAGTTCCCAGGCCAAATAATTCGCCATCGTCGGTGTATTTGAATTATGTTTATCGTGAGATAACCCAAGCGCCGGGGTAGAACGGAAGATAGAGGTTGTCCGGGAGAATTAACGTTGCAGCGACACGAGAACGGCGGAGAAGCTCGAGTGGATGGAGTGAAAAGGACGCGAGGATACAGAAGCAGCTTAAGCGGGACGATGTGGCAAATTGTTCGCAGGGGCGTCGGGACGCCAAGCGTCAACGGGTTCGTGCATATAGTCTACCTACCCTAACCCTTTCCCTTTTCCATACGTTATTTACGACTCGGGTTATATCGCCCGTATCCCGGGTATCCACGATATTCCCGGGGTCGATATCGAGCCCGAAACTTCAACGGTTAAACTCGATAGGCAAGAGTTTCAGGTCGTTGGATTAATCCACGCGCGTAAACCAACTGGATGGCAGGCCTGTAGCATGTATGTATACCGGTTCCCTATCAGCTATCTGTTCGCTTGGTTACATGCAACCGAACCGCAGTGTAAATACCAATAATGAGACAGAACCTATTAAGTTGAATCCACGCAGCACGTACGCGGCTCTCTCGATCTCGAGGCAGCTGCGAAATTAGTTCGGTGGTATAGACGATCCAACATGGCATGTTGCATCGTCTGCAACGGTTCGTCCGCAGCGGTTTCGATCGCTTTTTTATGCGATACATCATGAACACATTAGTGCCTTAAGTCAATTAAAAATTCCACTTTTTATTATCCGCAAAGCCGATAATTTTTCAGTTTTGGTTATCCTTACAAACTAGCATAATTCGAATCAAAACGATTTTCTAATCACAAATACATCCTCGAGCTGATATCTTTTGATGACAACAATAACGATAACCCCACCGGCTAATAAAAAATCATCCAAGAGATTTAGCTGTAGCCACAATGACAAAGTTTACAGCCGACCTTAATGACAGCTAGTCATGATCCGCGATTGTCTCCAGATTCACACAAAAGAGAACGATAAACTTCATCCGCACTGTGAAGATGCATATAGCTCGCGGCATCCGCAGCGCAGGTCACAGGGTGAACTTAGCACCACCGCAGAGTCTGGTTCTCATCTATGGAATCAGGACTCGAGGATCGCGGCCCCGGAAAGTCTGGGATATCTCAGCGAAATTAAATCGTGCGAGGAGGCTGAGTAAAATGCCCACCCCCCCCCCCCCCATCCGCCACCTCGCACTCGCATTTGGGAGTCTAATGGGCTCTTCTCTAATCACATCGTTTATTCGTTTCGCGTCGAGAAAAGGGAAGTCACTCGCTCGTATATATTCCCGACGCTTTCGCTCTCTCTCTCTCTCTCTCTCTCTTTCGCCGACATCTTGCCACGTCATTCCTCTTCCCGTTCCATCGTCCGCGTTTTTATGCCGCTATCCACTTCCGCCTCTCTGCAACCGACGTCGGTTGCACCTTTGGGAAATTGTGCGGGAATAATTAATTCTCGCGTGGCCTTCGTGGTAGACAACAGCAATGAACGACTGTTCGTTAATTACCATCGTCGAATGGAGACTCATTGTCATTATAATTTTCAGGAAATCGTTTCCAACTCCTCATCCCCCACTCCTTCCCTCTACCTGCCTCAAGGACTCGTGTTATCTGCGCCGAAAAGTCCGTAAAAAACGTTGGACTACCGAAAACTCGACGATGCAATTAAAGCTTTATTGTCGCAGTCTGAAAGACTTCAGGGCGGTGCGATTGAAGTTGTCGCGAAAGCTCGTCGGGAAGTTAACTGGCTTCGTTGCCGAAAAGGCTGCTGACCGAGAGAAGGAATTCGGGTGGAAGCGATTTTCTCGTTCTGTTTGACTGTCTTCCACCAAGACGAATTATTCGGTAATGGCAACGACGATATAGCTGTCAGTAATTTTGCCAATAAAGAAGATATACAGGGTAAAAGTTGTGAACGTAGACTGACCCGATTAGTACGTAAATCAATGAAATACGGACCGGTTCTTATTCCCCACTTTTGTCGTATATGTCGATTCTCGGAGCAATAAAATCTCCGCCGATTCCATCGAAGACTATTTCACGTCGCTACGAACGTAGAATCACTGGGTGGAAATTCCGGTGATTATAATTTTGCTTTATGAGGTCAACGTACCGATGGAGCTTCGCCAAAAATAAGAGGGACAGCCCGGGTTAATGATTGAATGTTGCTTTATGTTTCAGATGACATAGAATGGGTTGGGTGGCGCTAGGGCGGCGTGCGGGTGGTGGCGGCCGCCTCTCACCCATCCTCTCGCTGTCTCTCGCCTCCCTCGCAAGCTCCCTTATCCTCACCACCCTCTGCGTCCTCACCCTGGCCCTCACCCTAGCCACATTCGTGCGCGCCGACGACATGTACGTATTCATCTTATAACCTACTTGACAGATCCACGATTAGAATTATCGAGGTTCGAGCTATAGTCAACTTTTGTCATTTGCGGAGCCAAATTTATAAATTGAGAATTTTGCATAGATTTATTCGCATGTCGGTTCGAGGCTGAGGGCTTGTTCAAATTTACGACCTACACTTGAAAAAAAAAGTCATTGTAATTAATAACGAATTAATAGTGGAGTCGATGAATAAATTGTCCAGCGTCGAGTCGACTGCCATTCAAGTAGAAATTATTCCGAGTAAAGACGAATCTTTTGATCTACCGACTGTACCATTTGAAGATCTAGCTACTCGAGTTATAGCAGCTGAGATAATAAGCATACGGTATTTACTCTTATATACATTATACACATATATAATTAGTGCTCGCAAGCGTTGCCAATGCTCTTTTTAAATCGCAATTAGTGAGTCTGTGAGGACCATTTACTAGATGACTGATTAGACGATTAGAGGTTATACATCGCGATTTTTCAGCCGAATCAATTATCGATCTACGAAAATTGCCGGTTATCTGCGATGAGGCCGGAAATAAATCGACGACAAAGGAAGATACGAATATTGAGAAAGAGAAAAATGAAAATCGATCGATAGAAAACTGCAAGGAAAAGAGTGATGTACGATTAAAGAAAGTATTGTTACAGCTTCGAGGAGGGCAAGTCGGACAAGGAGATCCTGGACAACCTGCTGCTGTCGACGCGGTACGACAAGCGGCTTCTGCCTCCGGTCCAAGGTACACTGAGGCCCCCGCCCCACACCCGCCAAGATGACTACACCCCTGACCTCGAACCCAATGACCCCGACAACCCCGAGCACCTCAAACATCATCGGCACCAAAACCATCACACCAAAGCACCACACAACCACAGTTCACTGCTCAATTCTCGTCGAAAGGGTATTCATCAACAAGAGTTACGACGAACTTCGAGCGTTCTAACGTCAAAACGTTTATCCACAGACAGAAAGTATTATATTATGTAACGATATAATACCAATCAGAGTCTGCCGATATAATGCAGCAGCTGCCGCTAAAGTATCTTATCATAGTTGGTCGAGCCAGACATGCGCAGCACCGCGAGACAACCGAAAACTCCTGACGATTTCATGTTTAGTCAATCTGACTTATCTTTTTTTTAGTTTTGTCGGAAGTAAATATTACATATTGTAGGTTACGCAGTCTAACGGACTGTGTGTTAATTAATTTTTTTTAGTTTCATCTTTGTTTTTATAATTCATTTACCTTTCCCACCCTTCGGTCTTGTAGCAGTTTCTGAAACTGCCGAGTCCTCGGTTACTGAGTCAAGTAGTTTTTTTTTGCGTCAAACGATTTTGTAGAAAATATTTTGAAATATTTATTTTGTTCGATTTTTGTACTCAAACTTTAATTTCTTTAAATGCATTTTCGTCAACCGAAATGGTAATAAAAATATCAATATCTGTAGTCTTGCACTGAACCAAATTTTATTTGTAGCGCGTAGATATCTGTACATATTTGTACAAACCTGGTTTTGTCACAGGCTATTAATAATTCGCTGGAGGAAAAATAGTGAAGCTTGAAAATTCACTTTAAACTTCCCAGAGGGCAATCGTGTTCCAAATTTGATAAAAATTTTACAAATTAAAAAAATTGGCTTGTGCGCGAAAACTCTGCAAACATTTAATGACAAATTCCGGTCGACACATCTATTTAATTAAAAAAAGTTGTTATACCGAATACATTTATGATCGTTGAAAAAAAATGGAAAAGTAGCAAAAAGCTTAGTCAACGCTAAAAAAAAGGTGACAGTCATCGTCGGCGGTGCTCCAGGATTTAGCAATTTTCTTAACTCCCCCACGAGATCGTCCGGAAGTTTTCGGCTGGCGCATTACACTTTGCACTTTGTTAAGGATAATCCCGACCCTCACTGAGCTTCGCCTGCTCTACGAGGCTTGTTGTTCGAATTTTGTCGGATTATCGAAGACCCGCGCGAAGCACCGCAGTAAAGAGCCTGCTAACAGCTGCTTGTAGATTATTGAGCGCGCAGTTAGCGTGTAAAACGCTATTAAATTTATCATAACCAGATGGAATATCGCAATGGTCCGTACTTGCGGTTTAATCGTGGACGGGAAATGTGGCATATGTTTTCTGCTGGAGAATGGGAACACTCTAGTCGTCGTTTTTTATTTTTTGTTTTTTCTTATCTATCGATTACAAAGCGCTTTACTAAATCGTAAAAAAACCTTTTTTAACTAAATTGTTAAAACCAGAATAAAACAATTTGATTAAACCTCCTTTAATTCAATTGTTTTATTCTGGTTGAGTTTAATTTAAGTTTTAGTGATAACCAAACAGAGTACGAAATGAAAGGCATGCACTGGCAGTCTTATCTAGTCTCGTGACTCGCGATCTCGAGAATATAACAGCAGACGTCAAAAACGATGGCTACGGTTAATTACGCCATATTTCCTGTGTGCTTTGACTTTTCGTAATTAAACCGAGGCTTCAATTTATTCCCGAGCACGAACGAAGCTCGTGTCTAGGTATTGCTCGGTGTTATTATAGGAATATCATTGTCTTCCTTCTAAAATAGGATGATACTCGCGCCGTGCTCAACTAACCGTCCTCCGCGATCGTCTCATCTACATTAAAATCCAATTAGTACCTTGGTACAGTGTCTCTAGAACGGTAGATAATAAAAAAGATGTAATAACGTCGTCTCAAAGAACCCAGAGACTCGAAGAATGTTACAACAGTCGAGCTTCCCCAACTTTATTCGAAGAAAAGCTCAATGAATTTTGTCCCGGTTTTCAGTTACAGAATAAAAATCCAGATAAAAGCTCAGAAAAAAAATATCTTTATAAATACTGCCGATATTTTATTTCATTTCAACTCAGGATATTCCATTTCATTTTTGTTCTAATGAAACCATTGAGCACGTTGATCGTTTGTTTTTACGGTTTTGAAAATGGAAAAAAATTAATTCACCAAGACAACAAGAGTGTTCCAGTTCCAGCAGCAAATGGAAACGATATTCTCAAACGGTATTAAAAGAAAATAAAAAAAATACTGAAGAAAGACAACGGGGAGGGCACTTTCCATATTTTGATTAGTACAAGCAGAATCGTCCATTGATAAAATATTTAAGTAACCATTGGAGTATTGAATAAAAAAACATGAAGCAGACACTATCGGTTTGAGGAATAGCGACGAGGCGGTGTTCATCCATTATCCCGATTCGAATGTTTCCTTCAGTTATATTTCAAGGCAAACTTCGCTCGAGTCTTCCGTACATTAGAATGAGAACCGGTATTCGGTGATGGAGATACGAATTTTCTCGTGATAAAACTCCGAGTTGTTCGTAGGAAAAATAAAAGGACGAGTCTCCGGAGATTCTGGTATCCTCCACTGGGATGCTCAGAGCACAAAGGACTCCATCAGTGTCCGACGTTTCTTTTGTCGTGTGACTATAATATCACGAGGAAGAATTTCACTCGGCAAAGAGTATTTCGTATATTATGCATAACTTTGCCGTCATACTCCGCAAAAGTCCCCGGAGGACCAATTGACAATTCTCGGCTGAAAATTCGAAAGCATTTTGCTTAAGGCAATGTAAAATATTGATGGTGGAAACAGACCTGATTTTGGTGTTTTAAATTACGATTATCTCTCACAATAACTGTAGGTCATGTAGCGGACACTCGTGCGGCATTGTCCATTGACGTCGCATGCGAAACGAAGCGGAAAAGAAAACGAAAGATACGAAAAGTAGAAAAAAGAAAACAAAAAAGACTGTTCACAAAAACTAAGAGGGCAAGCGGATAACGGTCGCGGAGGAAGCTGCATAATTCAAAGTTCATTACCCAGAATGCGGGGCGCAGTCGTCGACGTGAACGGGCCGGCTTTTAACATTCAAATAGTACGTCGTCGCCGCCTACCGTTCAGGCCGACCCATTTTTTTTTTCAAGCTCGAAACTCCTTTGCTTCCTCCTCGCGATCCTCCCCCAAAGCGGGAGCTAAAAGATTCGAAACGCTGTTACACGTCGCTGGCTCGTAGTGGCTTCAGCCGCACAGTTATAAATTTAACAACTGTGACGTATCCGTCGAGCACCTCCGTGGAGACCCTGGATTATCGTCAAAGAGCCGCTCCGACGAGCGGAGGAATATAAAATGGAAGTGGGAGAGCCGAAAACCTAACTGGCTGAAAGGAAAACGACGTCATACAACGCGCGACCAGGTTGTCGAAATTCCGATTAACTCTTCAAAGATCACTCTAAAAAAATCGTTAAGATTCACCTCCTTAACGATCGATTAGGAGAAAATTCTGAATTACGTTTTTACGATTTGATATGAACAATGATTGTCTTATCAGGCCTAAAATATATACGTGAAGACACATTCGACCTATTTTCATCCCCTCGAAGATCGAATTTCGAAAAATCCCTTGTCGTTGGATATGGCTTACGTCATGGAAACAATATACTCCCCGAATTTTGTGTTTCTGGGTTAAGGGCTTCTTGGTTTTGGCTGCCCCTTGAGGAGTCCAGTCAGTATCTCGGGCCACGTGTTTCTTTTTATACGTGTAGATACATAGATTGATAAGAAAATAGAAGACGGAGGATACAGTAGATATATATAGACAGCGAGGATTAGGTCTGCTGTTCTTTTCTCCCCATTCTTTTCCCATATCTATACGCGTATATTTACGTTTCTATATTTACCCTGCCCCCTTCTTTTCTTTTCTGATTTGAGTCCAGCAGGCTGCTCGCCTGACCTCGGTACCTGCCTCGTCGACTCACCCTCTCGTTTGCTCTATAAATTATAAATAAATTCACCCCAGGGAGAAGAAAAATACACGCTTGTAGTGCCCCTCCCCGTTGGCCTCGGCAGCGAGAATCGATGCTTCGCACTCGCCGTGCCAACAGTTCCCTCAGGATGAAGCGCGTCGTTTGTATGTCGTTAGCGACAATAAAAAAAAATCGAAAAAACGAGACAAAGCTATAGTCGATAAATTTTCCTGTTCGGGAACTTCCCCGCTGTCATTTAAGATAATTAGATAATCATACCAGCGATTCATTCCACATAACCAAAAATTAAAAGCTCCCCTGGCATCTCAAATGCAATTCATAACAACGTCCAACTGCCGATTATTCTAAGCATCGGTATTGCACACTGTTTCATTCACACTCATCCGACCGAAATCGCAACACACACACATACACAACGTGATACACGCACTGACCGATTTGAGCCCACAAGAAAAAATTGAAATTTGAAAAAATTATTGCTTTGACGATCACTCGCTTCGTGATTCCTCGAGTGTGCCATTGAGCATATTCGAATCCACATTTGAGTCCACACCACTGACGCAAAACCGTATCAGCATATCAGTCGGTAAATTTATTTTATACCACTTTATTTTATCGTCAATTTCAATGAATTCCAAGGCAATAATTACTAATTTACTAATATAACGATATACAAAATCGTCAAATGTGTTTTCATTCGAAGCAAATAAAAATTGTCGAGCCATCTCTCGATCATCTGTCCAGTGTCCTCCACCATCCAACGTTTTTTTTTCTCTCACCGTAGTAGACTTGTGTATATATATATATAACGTGCACAAAAGCTTGATATAGAATCTCGGATAAAGCGGCAATGTGCATCTTGGTAATAACGTCGGATGCGCACCGAGCCGAGTCGGGGCAATTAATTAGTTAATGGAACGCCGACGTGTGGAGTTGGCCCGTCGAGAAGGAGGGATTAGCTTGATGCCCGGGCCGGATTGAGAGTGAAGAGCGGAGTAAAAGCTCCGCCCGGTCTGTTGCCGGTAAATAGGTTGATGGGGTGGTCGCAAATCCGAGGAAAACTGATGCCAGACGTATAATGCACTCGAGGAAACGAACGAGGCGAGTGACGCGAAAAAAAAATACAGTGAACGAAAACAAAAAAAAAAGATATAATCAGTTCAAACACGGGAAGGGTTAAACGGGCTAGAGGTCAAGAATTTTTGTTTGAGGATGAGACGTGCGGCAAGGGGCTATTGGGTGTTACAGATGCGGATTTCTGCTGCGGATTGCGATGGCCTGGTGACACCACCGGCCTGACTAACCGGTCGCCGACCCCTAACGACCCCAAGAACCAGAACAAGAACCAGAACAATAACCACTACACGCCGCACCAACACCTTCGCACTCACCTTCGCGGTCCGTCCCGATGTTAACATTTTTTTGGTTTCTATTACGACGAAAGCATAAAAATAATAAACAAAAAACAAATGCAAAGACAAAATACGCAGATAAAAAGCTGATCACGGAAAACAAAAATACAACGCTATTCAGACAGACAGGGATGTGAACGTTGTCGCATTTTTTGCCGATACGCGAACGAGCACACGATCAAACACACCGAAACACTGTTAAAAAAAAATGCATAGAAAATTATAGCGCGGGTTTGGATTTTTTTTTGCAAACTGGTAAATTTATGTGCAACGAAGGTACAAGTGCAAAAATTGGTGACTAGATTGAAATCTTAAATAAATAACATTTTGAGAATTGGCAAAACTGGCGAAATCTTGAGTGTTAAATTCAACGCGCACCAGTTTACGAATAAAACCGTCCAATGTTCGAGCGTTACTTTTCCAAGCGCGTTTTAACGGTGTTTCAACACTCACACACGCTCACGCTCACGCCAGACGCAGTTCGTTCGGCGGTCGCCAGGTTGTCTGACCTATAGCGCGCTTTTACTACTTGCTATTCCTGCGGAACTACATTTTACCGCGTGGTATCGATTAAACCACGTCGCACGATGTTTGCGCTAAAAAAAAAGAAAAATATTCGTTCGAACTCGACGAACGGGAATTCGCACACGTGCGAGTATGAATTTTCGCTGGAATGCGTCTCCCACGTTCACGTGACGAATGTTCACTTGTCTTCTGCTCTTTCACAACGTTTACATGCTGCAATATTCGATGTACTTTTTTCCCTCGCACCGAGAATTCGTTCGTGGCGATGTTCGCACTGCATCGACAGCTGAAAACTTCTTCCTTTTTTACTCTTTTTCTTCTTTCATTCTCTTCTATCCTCTTCGCATCCAAAATCGCACGAGACGACAGCGCCGAATTAGCACATGCAACGTGTGTGTACACAGCGTCGTCGCGTTGTTTAATATTCACGAAAGGGATTTGCTTCGATTCGCGGTTGTTCAACGGCGTCGGAAAAGTTTCGCCGCAACTCCGAACGAACTGCGTGAAGTATCGATCTTAGGGTCGTGAGGTTAAGAGGTCGATCGATGGGAATGTAAAAAGCGGATCGCGCCGCGGCATCTATGTGTCGTTTCGTATATCGTGTTTGTGCGTCTGTGTCGTCTGTGTGTCCGTGTGTGCGTCGCGTACTTTTTTGTCGCATACTCGAGCACTGCAAACACGTGCGACTCAATGCGGTGCGTTCGGCGAAGGAGATGATGACGCCGGTCGGGCGCGTGAATAAGGCTGAAGAGTCGAAGCTCGGTGAAGTGTTGAATCACCGGTGTTTTTGTTATTCGAGCTGCGGATTCAATCTTGAACGATGTTTACTCGCGTTTTTTTTGCTTTTCAGCGAAAGGAAAATCCTGTGTTCTTTTGTTGAAATATGCTGTTAGTTTTGAATCTATTCTACTTGTTTGTATTACGAATAATTGAATATTGTTTTTTGTTTCGAGTGCATTGTGTTTTAAGTGGTTTCGTCTGAAAATTCGATGAAAATAAGGCTAGAGGGAAAATTGGCACCTCACCGACTTTATCCATCGATAGAAATTTCAAAAAAATATTTGCATTCATTGTTTTCATCATCGATCACTCAAGCGTAAAAAAGTTGTTCAACGAGATTGTCATTCCAAAAAAAAGATCGAAGTTTCGTTACATTCTGCGAAGAACTATTTTCGCGAAACCTTTGATGGAAAATATACGACACAGGTAAAAAATTCATGAATATGAAAATTGGGACCGTAAACTGTGCTATCAGCGGATATCGACTGACATCGTTCGGCCTCTTAACTGCATCAAGAGACGCGGCAGCGTCTCTTATTATTTCCTCGATGAAAATAATGAAAGCACACACACATACACACGAATAACACTTTCCGCGTACACAAATAGATACGAATATAAAAAAGTAATAACAGTACTCGACGCGAAAGTGCACAAATTATTCTGTTTGTTAAAAGTTGAGATGCTCTATTTACAATTTTTTTTTGTTCATCACATGCGCAAACCCGTAAAGGGATTGCGAGACTCTACATATTTATTACTTTCTGAAAGTTTTGTGTTAGTAAACTTTATACTAGCTCTATATATATATGTGGCCTGCCTGCGGCGACGGTCTCTCCGCCTCCTATACCCACTTTGTATCGATTGTCAAAGCGCCACACAAAGTTCATCATTTGCGATGCAGGTCAAGCAATATTCTCGCATTTCCGTTCTTTATTCTCTAATTACTCGTTCAATTAATCTTTCTCATCAGTTTCGCTCTATCGGCCGCGCGTTTCCCGGATCAATTTGATCGCGATGCAACGTTATTCGCGTGTCGCCCCCTCTGTTCACTACATTTTATCGAGGGATTAAACTTCGACCCGTCGGTGAAAATAAATAAAAAAAACTCTTTCTTCACGCGAATGCGCATTCGTGACGCAGTCGTTAAACAGTGCGTTTTGCTTCGATATTAAGAGGACTTGACTCGCCTGAGTCCATGAAAAAAAAAAAAAAAAAAAAAAAAAAATGAAATTAATTGAGAGCTTGCAATTAAATTCAAACTCAGCTGATAATTGATACTCAAACCTAAATTGCACGTCAACTCTATAAAATAAAGAAAAAAAAAAATTATTTGCCCCGAGGCGACAATTTATCCAATCACCGTTTAAAAAATGTAAAAATCGTAGATCTTGTCAATCGCCTGAGGAATGTTTGAGACTCGTTAAGGTAATCGCCTCTTTGCAAAAGGCTCGACCATAGAGCCAAGTCTCCTTAATCCTGTGGGGCATGACCGGTCAACCACGTGTACATACGATATTCTCGCGAAATATGCGCAGACGAGATCGCAGCTAGTGAGTAAAGACGATAATAAACGAACTGTACGTGTTTCTCGCGTTAAAAAAAATTACGTGCCGCGCAGCAATATAGAGAGAAAAAACATTTCTCGGTGCTCCCGCGTCTTATCGCGCTATAACTTCTGCGCTTTCGTGTTACATGCATCGATCGACGAATGTGTGTTGCTCACTTTACCTCGCGAAAATGGCGTCACATCTCTTTTCTTCCACGTCCCTCCAAAGTCATCGCTGTTGTCGTTGCTTTTCCACTTTCTTTTTTCAATACTTTATCGAGACACCCGGATGAGCATGTGAGCCGACTCGCATCGACGGAGATCATAAACAAGGGACATGTGTTACTCACTTTGAGAGGCAGTGGTACTTCCCTCCCATTCTCGCATCACATTGTTTTTTTTTCTTCTTCTTCCACGTCCCTTCGAAGTCATCGCTGTTGTTGCTTTTTCATTTTTTTTTTTTTTTTAACACTTTATCGAGACATCGGGATTAGCATGTAACACTGTCGACTCACATCGTCAGAGATCATAAACAAGAGACAAATACGAGCGCGATAATAAATAACGAAGAAGAGGAGGCGACGAGCTACGCGACGCGGAGAGAAGGAAACGTTGTGTGCCCACCTGAATTTGTATATTCACGAGTCTGAGTTTGTCGAGGCTCGCTCGCTGTATTTATCGTTCAATATTTACCTGCACGTTTCGTTCCCCTCGTGCACTAGTTTCGTCTTCACCAAATACGAATTGCACTCGATATATATATATAAACGTTTCCACCAACCCCCGAATGCTAGAATCACCCTCTCGTTTGACGCCAACGGAATCGAGGAAAGAAAAAGAAACTACGACAAACCTTTGCCTCTCACTCCGCCGAATTTTTCTCAGGTTGCGCCGCAGATTTCGAAATGCTATAAAATAAAAAAAAAAAACAGTAAAAAAAAGCTAAAAAAATCGACGTCGTTAGAGCGTGACGAGATTTCGCAACGAGCCCGCTGTAATCTCGATGAGACTCGGTGCCGATCGTGGAAAACCGCGCGTCTTACTCGCCCGCACCACAAAAGTACTTTGTGCCGAGAGCCTTCCGCAGCATGTGCACAGCATGGCCTTGGGATCGTGATTCCGCCGATGTAGCCAATTAGTTTGGAGGAGAAAAAGAGAAGAAAAAACGACAAAGCGCGCGAGAAACGAAACGCGAACATATCGCGAGGCCCCCGAGGGCGCTGATGACGTTGAGTCCGCGTGCGCGAATGAGACCGACCCGAATGACGTTTGCTGAAGCAAGCATAACGCTAGATATCGCAAGAAAATAAAAAAAATAAATAAAAGTTTTTCCTTTTCTTTCTATCCACCGTCGCGAGTCTCGCTACCGAAATATGGAAATAAAGTATACACAAGGTATAAAATTATATACAATATCAGCAAAAAGTTCTATATCCGCTGTACATATTTTATTTATCCACCGGATATATTTTAACGAGATATATCTTGAATACATAAAAATATGTCCATAATATATTTCACGACAAAAAGTTGTATATTTCTTATATATTTTCAAATATGCTTTATCTCCATGTGGAACGACTGCATAATACATAGCGAAAAATAAACGTATGGAAAACTCGGAATCGCCAGCACGCTCGCACGAAAAGATTGTGGCCACCGTTCTCGCTGTATACAATATATATGTAATATATACAGTATATAAATAATTATATACTGTATTACATGTTTATGAACAACACAGCAACGCGCTGCCTGCACGTAATGTGTAATTTGTTTGCTTGTGAAGGTTACGTGGGCGTTCAATGTTTATTAGAACATTATACACATAATATACGTGACACATATATATGTATTTATTTGAGCGGGAAAGCGTTGATTGTGAGTGACAGCGCTTTCCGCAAATCGAATAAATCACAAGCTTGCCAATAACGCGCGAGGCGAAAAAAAGGGAAAAAAGGAGGAACATTGTAGCTGAACATATACGTTGCATAAATAAATAGTCCGCGCACGTAACCGCATCGTGCAAAGGTCACTTCGATCATTCTGTCGATAAAACCGTTGAAATTATCGATCATTCACACGACGATGTCTATGAAAGATTTATTGAAAATAATTTTTGAAATAAGGGTAAATAAGAAAGAAAAGATAAAAAAATAAAATAAAAATAAAAATTAGCAGGATCGAAGTACTCTTTGAAAGCCGCTTTGCTGAAAATGCCGTTGTTGTTTGGTAGCGGCAAGAGAATTGACGTTAAAATGCGCTCGTTTCATTGTTTAGAGCTGCTGTTGGGCGGTAAGACAGAGGAGAGGTACTAATGGATTTCATCATTGCCCTGTTTCAGGAACCTTAACCGTCAACGTGAGCGTGTTGCTGTTAAGTCTGGCTTCACCGGACGAGTCCAGTCTGGTAATTCCACGTCGACGCACAAACAGTACATTTGTCAGACACCATATTTTCGTTTTGTCACACTCGTCCGTCCACAATTTGTCTTAATTATCGCTGACGGCGGGTGGCTGAATTTCACAACGGCCACCTCGCCATTCGCGAATTAGAGATATAATGGGATAAAATTGTGGCTGCACGGCCGACAGCGAGACTTGAGTTTAAGGAGGTTGGCGCGGTACGTTTTGATTAGGGCGATAAGCGTAAAGTTTTTTTTTTTTATTTTGTCACGAGAAATTCAAATGTCGGGGTCAACAAAGCTACAGCTTACTAAAATGCTCGTAAACGTTACTGTAAAACCCAACAGGAGCTTTCCTGCAATTTGACAAAAAGAAACCCAACATTCCCAGTTCCTCCCATGTTTCTCCCAGTTAAAAAAAAAGAGTTTATATCACTGCGGGCGGAAATGGCTGCTTTTACGCCCGCTTCGCGGGCGTAAAACCGCCATTTTCGCACCTTGTGATATAAAATTTCGTACATCCCTCGTGCGAAACACTTTTTCTAACTCGTGTGAATGCAGCACTCGCCTTCGGCTCGTGCAGCAAACTCACACTCGTTAGAAAAAAATGTTTCGCCCTCGTGGAGTAATGTACTATTATAAACCAAGGGTTTATAAACATCAAGTAGCCAACGCTGTCCAAGTTTTCACGATACCAAACCAGTTTCCTTCATTTTATCTTTTAACGGTGCAGGATTTGGTTAGCAAGTGCCGCTCTAACTTCCTTAATAAAGTGAGAAGCGATAAAACTTTGAGTGAGAATATTCGCGCACTACAAGGCCCACTTTCTTATTCCTCGTATTCTTCTTTTTTTTTCTTCTTAATCCCACAGAAATATGAGGTCGAATTCCTCCTGCAGCAGCAATGGTACGATCCCCGTCTGCGGTACAGTAATCGATCGCGTTACGAGTTTCTCAACGCGATTCACCATCACAATGACATCTGGCTACCGGACACATACTTCATCATGCACGGTGACTTCAAGGATCCCCTCATACCGGTCCACTTCGCGCTGCGGATATATCGCAACGGCACCGTCAACTACCTTATGCGGTATTTCCACCCGACGACCCCCCTGACCGGGCGCTCTCCCCGTCGTTCCAGCCGAACCTCGACGCTTGCTGCGTCTTGAATTAATCCTCAGTCGAAGCACGCGACAAATTACCAACCCAACGAGGATAAGAATCTCTATTTTATTTTTTTTTCCTTCAAGAACCTTGTCCCAGTCCTCGTTCGCGTTTAGACCTTTCCAGTCCAATTGACTGCGTTACACGTCACTTTTTCCATCAACCCAATGTTCATATTTCTTTTATTCTTCGATCCCACTTGCTTGCCTTTTTATAATCCAATGTCGAGTCGAAGAATAGAAGCGAATGGAAATCTCGAATGAGGGACTGGGTACGATTCTATTTGGGAAGAATTGAATTCCAAAGAACGTGAACGAGGCCTCGGAAAATCATCTATTGGCTTTTTCGTGGCCTCCCTTCTCGTAGCTACCCCCTTCGCCTACCCCTTCAATTTCTATCCCCAAAGAGCACCATTGCATTCATTTTAGAAGAATTCACGTCACGTTCTATTGAACTTTCTTGTTCTTTTTCAGACGGCATCTCATCCTCTCGTGCCAGGGTAGACTTAATATATTTCCCTTCGACGACCCGCAGTGTTCATTCGCTATCGAGAGCAGTGAGTATTAAAAAAATAGTAACATGTATTAATATCGTAGTGTATATTAAATCTCAAGGGCTCGAAATCGCCTCAGCAATTTTTCACCAACCTAAGAAAAAAAAGTAACATTTTTATTTTCCACCGAATCATTAGTCACGGTGTCGAAAATTGGCGTTGGGAAACTTTTCACTAGAAAATTGAGGCGAAAGAAGAGTTTCCCTCCGGGCTGTCGGGCGGGTCAGCAACTTATTTTCTCGAGTAACGTTAAAAGATTAAGAGAGTTTACACAGAGGGCGTACGGGGGGGGGGTAGAGACAGTTGTGAAACTCGCCGCGAGAGGGAGAGAGATAGAGGCAGCGTAGTTGGAGAAGTTCGCTTAAGTATATTTACGTTAAGAGCAGAGATATAAATTCCCTGTTTCGCGAATAGACATTATAGAAGAGTCGAGCGGGAGTGTAACGACTGTATCGAACGGCCACTCGAGTCGTCGTCGTTTCGAGTCCGCTCCGCCGATTTGATACTCGTGGAACTCGAAGCGTGGTGCGGCATCGAAAATGAATTAACGCGCGCCGAGGGGATAAACGTGGCAGTCGGTGCACATACACAGCGACGATCGCGACTCTTCGCTCCCCCGAAACACACGCGTCGTGACCTGGAAAGATACGAATTCCGCGGTCGTACGCCAACCAAGCAACTTCTCGCTCCGGCGTTGCGCGCATAAGTGCGATGTGTATAGTCTGTTGCGCATAATGTATACAGCTAACCGTGTGTAAATCGCGCGCATACACGAGAATGCCTTAATGTACATGGCTCATAACGCAAATAACGTGTATCGCGCTATGCCACCGCGCTAAGGTCTCTTCGTAACTAAAATAACGTCGTTAACACGTGGGCCGATATCGGAGGAAGAGTGGAGCACAAGAGGGAGTGAGCGAGAGATAGGTCGACTAGCTATACCTTTATTATTATGCAGGTTATTATATTAATTGAATGTTAAGGCTGAAGGAGAGGAAACATATTTTGCTTTTAACCTACTTTCAATATTGGAGATTTAGTATAAATCAAATCCATATTTATTATAACCATGAAAATGAAAAAATAAAATTAAGCGTAAAAGAATAAAATAATATAAAAACGTAATTCTTGTTACAGTATCGTATGAGCAAACGGCGATTACGTACGTTTGGAAGAACGACGAGGCAACGTTACGCAAGAGTCCGAGTCTGACAACTTTGAACGCATACCTCATCCGGAACCAGACAATCACTTGTCCGATAAAAGCCAGCTGGCGAGGTGAGTACTTCGAGTCGAAAACTTTGGGCTTTCTTTGCCACCTCGTATCAGCCCCTACCCCCCCCCCCCCCTTCCCCCCAAGCCACCGCCAAAACGAAAAACCCCTTTTTGCCCTTCGATATTAACAATAATAACTTCGTTATAATCCTTTCTAACCTTTCTACGGGAATCGTGTTACTCTTTCCCCTTTTAAACTCTCATCCCTCTCGTCACTCGATGCTGTAATGTTAAGTATCAATATGATGCAATTAATACCGTATTTCGAAGATTCAATTTTACCGAGCACAACGGGCGTACACGGTTGTATAATAGTTGTATTAATATTAATATTAATACCGAATTACGCCCAGCTTTTTATTGCACTTTGACGATTAATTTGTTTGATCATTATTATACAAAACATCACGCTAACAAGTACAGCTTTAGTCATGGTTTTTCTTACGGCTAGTTTCGAGATTGCATTTTCTAAATTGTCGATAAGTCACTGTTGATTCGGTCTCGAGGTTATTCTTAGGGTTATTTCAATTTTTCTTTTTGTGGCCAGTAAAACGTCTGCGTAGGAGATTTTTTTAATGAATATCGAATGAATGCAGTCAACGTGTCACGAATTTTTTTCCTCGAGACAAGATTTCGTTGACTTACCCAAAAGCGTTTGAAACGAGCTGAAGTCACACGAATGTTCAGTCAGACCGACGAAATTGTCAGTTTCTTCGTCGTTCGGTTCGCCAAACCCGAAACACGTTCGGGGGCGACGAAAAATGTTGCGCTGACTGAAAATTTATTTGATAGCCCGTTGCGTCCGACGGGTTTTGGTTTGAGCCAACCAATCTCTTCGCCGAGTGCACCGGCCCGGATCAATACGACACTGTGCAAGGGGCGGAAAAACCAGGCGAATTTGAATTCGCAACGGCACTCGCGAATACGTAGCGCGCGCGTGATCGCGGCTCCGGTTCGCGCCGTGCGCGGTCGTCCTCCGCCGTTCGAGCCGGGAGAGGGAAAAAAAAAGAGAGGACGGGTGATATCGTCGACGCGGCCGACATCCATACGTTTCGGTTGATGACCGCACGCGCGCGAGCGCGAGAGCTTTTTGTTTTCCCGAAAATGCAAATCCCAACGTATGTCGCGCAGCAAAGCCGAATAACTTCCTGGAACTGTTGCCGTCTTCGAAAATGCCGCGCGAGGAAACGAACGGTTTAACCCGACACTTGAGTCCTGCGCAAAATTCCGTTTGATGCACCTAAAAAAAAAACCTCAAAATTCTCTTCTCAGGTAAGTTAAAAAAATACAAAAAAAACAATTTAGGGCAATTGGACTGAAGTAAAAAAATATATATTAGGCAATAAAAGAAAAAATGCTGTACGTGAAAAATATACGTTACATTCGATGATGCATTATGATGCATTTCACATCCGAACTGTATTATAATGCAGTATACGACTGTACATATACCATTACTATTATTAAGTTCGCGAGCAAAGTCCTAATTACGTAATGCACAGCGGAAATGTAACAGCAGCACTTGTATTTCATACTCTATATTATTCAGCAAACACGCGGCATCCAGCATCCGTCACAATGCCAGAAATGCTTGTGATATTCTGCTATGCAACACGATCCATAAAAAAATAATAATTCTGCATATGTAATCCGTTACATCCACAGCGCTATCGTACTTCCGATTAATTAATCGGAATACCGCGAGCTCATCATCATTACTATTATTATTATTATGTCAAGCCACGTCATAATGGAACGGTGAAGCTGCACTGTGCGAAACTCGATTTGATCGGAATTTCTCTGCGCACCGACAGCCAATGGCACAAGAAAGGGTGACATGTAATATAACGCGGACTGATCCGCGGATAATTTTCTGCAAATTCGATAGCCAATTATTCACGTGTCGACCTAATAACAAGAACAACTCATATGTTCCACATAATTCCACATTTCACAAATCACTTCAAATAAAAAATAACAAACATTAGCGATATAAAGAATAAAAAACCAAAATTCGACACATCTGCTTGAGCTCGGCGATGATAAGCGGACTAATCAATGTTGCACGCCACCGATGCACGTGAATGCGTGTGCTAATGCAGATATAGAGCAGCAAGCAAAAATTAATAAATAACAAGCATATAATTTACATATACATATATATGTGAATATTATATAGTGAAATGACCCACGTCCCTATGAGTCCGGTGAATGTCGAGAATGCGGGTTGTGTGCACGTTGTCATTATCCACACACAAATAAATATCTGTTTTCCGTACTATATATACGTCATATAGTATCTAGAGGGCTGTGCAAGTGTGTTAACGGTGTTTTTTGGTTGTTGTTGTTTAGAGCGTCTAGAGTGTTTGCCGTAGTTGCGTCCCCCTTTTGTCGGTTAGAGGTTTCATGGCAATCTTGGTTCCTGTCTCGCTTTTTCAACCGGAACGTCGTGGTTTGCTTCGGTGATAGTTTTTCGCGACAATTATTTCTGCGGAATCAAATTCCGCACGAGAAAACTGCGGCTGAGAGAGGTCGAAAAAAAAAGAAGATGTACTATTTTCTTTGCGCCCTGTAACACAGTCGGTACTTTATTCTGCTTCCACATCGATCTGACCTTTTGAACACACCATAGCGAGCATAATTATTAGGGTGGAAGGGAAGTGCATATAAAGGTCAGTGGAGAAATCGAGCCGGTTGTCTGGACTTCGACGATCGACGTCGCTGTTGCCATGCGACGAAGTCGAGTAGTTTCATTGGAAACATTATTTTTTTCACCCGTCGATCCTGAAGTTCAATGAAAAAAAAAATCACCCGGAACGAACCACGTCGGGTGTCTGGTACGCTTGGTCTAGTTACGGCGCGGGACGACAGGACAGGAAAACAAGACAGTGACAAAAACATTACAACAAGAAAAACTAGTGAACAATTTTTTTTCTTAGCTTATTTAGATCAGGTGACAATTTTGACAATTTGGAGCCGAGAATGAAAAAAAAAGTATCGACATGCGTACTGAGAAGGTGGGGAATGGGACTCGGTTAGGCGTTGAACCGGGAGATGAGTATAGTAGTCACTGGGTTCGCAAGATCGGGGCTGTTCTGTTGCAGCTGGAGGACAACTGATCGTCGACTACGAGGACGAGTTCGACGAATTCGGGGACTCTAAGTGTTCGCTGTGCCAGCGCAGGTTTGAGGAGCAAGGTAAAATAATAAAAAAAAGCGTTCGTCGAAAATCGCGAGGTCGCGTTTTTCTTTTACGAAAATGTTGTCCGAAAGCCGTCGGGAGATTGCGAGTGAATGTGAGAGAAAGTAGCGAAGACAGAGAAAGAGAAAGCAAGAGAGGGAGAGAGAGAAAGTGCGAGCGAGAGAAAAAGAGTCGAGATATTTGAGAGACAGGACCAAGCTTACCAACTGATCCACGAATGAACATTAATTATACACCTTGAATAAAAAAACCCAGCCCCCCACCTGAAAGTAGCTTCGATGTCGCTTGTTAGCTCGATGTTCACCGGAATCTTGACATTTTTTTTATATATATACTTTACAATGCAACTACACCACGTACTTGTGCAAAATACAGTCACAAATAAACTGTCAGGTCGGACGTAACACACTGGGGCTACGTATCCACTGTCAGGGCGATGGTAGACCTTTTTTTTCCTTTTCGACTGATGCATTTTTTTTAGGAACCACAAAAAAATTGGCAAATAATTGAACTTTATTTACACATTGGTTGATTTCGACATTAGGAAAATATGGCCGGGAAAAAACGTCCGGTTTTCATCGGACGTTTTTTCCTAGATCCGTTGGCTGCAGATGCTTCTTCAGCAAGAATTACAGATTACATTGACGACTGCCATTTGCAGTTATTTTGAGACAATTTTGCAGTGAATACGCAACCCCCAAGACTGAAACTGTACGTCAAGCTGGGATACGTAAAAATTCGTTCACGCACGCGTTCACACGTTGTTTCGTGCTTATGAATGTTTGTCTAATTAATTAAGGGAATTGGTCTCGTGCTCGTGATGCGACTGTCTCGCTGGATGAGAGAACCCCGTGACAGATTGTAATACTGTAATGATAAAATTGCTCAACGTCCTTTCGCACCGGACGAACGATTCTTCCAGATCCTTTCTTTTTTTTTCTAGGCAATGTACGAAGCGCTTTGTATTATTTGAAACGCGATGAGAGTTTGATTGTTATCGATGCATTTTGGAAATGTCTATTGCAGGATATGTTTTCGTAGCAACAGAATTCCCTCATCCTTTGAAATAAAAAAAAAAACACATCTTTGGATTTCATTCGCAAAAAAATTGCCTTTATCGATCCAAATCCTTTTCATCGTTTTTATTTATTTTTCTTCATACCATTTATCACTTTACATGCTGAATAATGATTCGATTCTTCATTTTTAGGGCAAACGGATACCGCGTAGAAGATTATATTATGCAATTTTGAAACGCAGCAAAAATACATTATTTTTGGGCAGCTTTTCCCAGATTAGTATCCTTAAAGTCCTGCAAGTTACCGTAGTGATTCTCGACACTCTTGCTACTACCTCGAGGTGTTTAAAAAATGAAGACTACGACGTTATTATACTGAGAGAAAAAATCAAGTATCAACAGAATTAACAACTTTTGGTCCATACAGACATCTTTTTTTCAATAAGTGCCTCAAGTAACATATAATTATTTAACTTTTTATAAAATAATGATAGCGATAGAAACAGCAGAATAATTATTCGAATTATTACAAGTAAAATTAGGTGTCGGAAACTGCCGTAATTATGAAAAACATTCGGAAGGAAAAACCGATGTCGCAATTACCGGAATTGCCACGATCCGACTGCACCGACGAAATTTCTCGCGAGATCGACGACCCGTCTCGAGTATAATTCCACTCGGTTCGTTACTTTATTTCCGACTGAATCCACAGCCTCCCCGACGCCTTCGACTCTTGTTTCCGCAGTTAATCCGGTCGAGCGCCCCGTTATCCGTCGACGTATTATCGATCGCACGCCGGGATCGGGCGGCGGAAGGTATCATTCGATTATTTACGAAATTTGGTACGTATACACGTGACGTGACGGGGTATGCCGGGTACGGCGCACGACCCGGGAGCACCGAGAACCGGTGGAATTCGAGCGCGCGGCGTTAAAGGGGACGAGGCATCAAAGGGCGATAAGCAAACAGCGGCAGTAATGCCGGTAACTCGAGGGGGCAATCGAACGCGTTCGAGTGCACTTGGCTAGTGGAATCAGTCGGGCATCCGGAGCTCAGATTTTTTTTTCATTCGGTCGAACGGGTCGAAATAAAAAGTCGCGTTTAACCAATTTTGCGTCAATATTTTGTAATTCAAATAAAAATCACATCGACGAGTCAACGAGAAATTTATCGCACTAGAGACTAGAGATGCGACTAGGAAACGCGAAGATGGTGACGGAGGACGAAAATCGTGTCGGCCCCGGAGCTATGCTAAAAAATTGGTATTTTTATTCTGTTGTCGCGGCGCAGGTAACTACAGCTGCCTTAAGGTGGATCTCATCTTCACGAGAGATCGCGCCTTCTACTTCACCACAGTCTTCATTCCGGGAATAATACTCGTCACGAGCTCGTTCATCACGTTCTGGCTCGAGTGGAACGCCGTGCCAGCCAGAGTCATGATTGGTGAGTGTAAAAAAAAGCTGACATTTTTTTTATCATCTAACTTTTTTCCCAAATAAAGTGTGAAAATATGTTTTCTTATCACCGCGTTCGCGCTGTGATAAAATGTCGCGGAAATGAGGCCGCGAAGGATCGGATCGGTCTGACGGAAATAAAATTTCAGGCGTGACGACGATGCTCAATTTCTTCACGACGTCAAACGGCTTCCGGTCGACGCTTCCGGTTGTCTCGAACCTGACTGCCATGAACGTCTGGGACGGCGTGTGCATGTGCTTCATCTATGCGAGCCTTCTCGAGTTCGTGTGCGTCAATTACGTCGGACGTAAACGGCCGCTCCACAACGTCGTCTATCGTCCCGGCGAGAATCCCGTCACCCAGGTACTTTGCCATCCAGGCTTATTACCCCACTACGTAAGCTCTTTCTCGATCGAAAGTATTTTTCGCGCGTGAGTCGTCGCCCTTTCCGTCTCATCTCTCTCTGTCTCTCTCTCTCGCTGTCAAACCTCGTTCCATTTTTTTTCTCGGCCAAGGAAAAGAGTGATCGAGAATTTTATTCGGGAAAATGATAACATTATCGTCGCGAATATGGGACAAGATTCTTTCTTTCCATTGATTCCTCTAGATACTTTTTACGGGAAAAAAATTGATAATGAAAATGATAAAAAATGCAAATAATTTGGGAATAACCAGAAGTGGGTTGAATTAATACTGGTTAATTCTTCCCCCCATTCGGAAACATCGAAGAAGCAAAACGCCGAGAGAGAATCGCAAATAACACAAGTTCAGGGATGGAGGGGAAGGGGTGCAAAACCCCTGCGAAGGTTTATCTGTATACGAAGAACTTGTCAGTGGCGCTGAAGTGGCCCGTGTACCTTAGCAAACTCTCGAGAGTCACATACAATTCGTAATTGCATAATTGGGTGAAAGTTTGAAACTCAGTTCGCTCTTCGTTCTCGGACGAGTATAACGAAGTGGCTCAAGAAGGGACCGCGAGGGTTGCGTTTGCCATGAGAGAGAAGAGAGAGAGAGAGAGGGGAAGTGAAATAAGAACAGACGGACGGAGAGAGACGTTCTCGCATCGACTTCCGGTCCCGTCGAGAATTCGTCGGCAGAACGTGCTTCGCGATTCGTCGACTTCAGCGACTCGCGTTGACATATATATAGTATATTTTATACATGTATACAGGGTGATTCAGAATGTTTTTTCCACCCATGGGTATTTGGTAGATAATCGTCTCCTGAGCAAAGTTACTTAAGCGTTTTTCGAAATTCGCAATATTTATTTATAAACAAGCATTAACGAGTTTGAATAACTGAACCAATCGGAGCAGCAGAATTTGGCGCGCACGAATGTTCGATATCGACTGAAGTTGCCGAATCTCCGTAAAACAATATCAATTGATACCAAACACTCGAGCGCGCCAAATTCTACTGCTCCGATTGGTCCAGTTATTCAAACTCGTTAATGCTTGTTTATAAATAAATATTGCGAATTTCGAAAAACGCCTAAGTAACTTTGCTCAGGAGACGATTATCTACCAAATACTAATGGGTGGAGAAAACATTCTGAATCACCCTGTATATAGTTACCGCGACGTCGCCGCGCGGGGGGAGGGGGTGAGAAAGCAGAAACTAAGCTGATATTCGACTCGAGAATAACAAACAACCAGGACACGACGCCTCGGGCGATCAAAGATTTCCGCGACGGCGGCGGCAGCAGCCGCCTCGGTGCCGTAAAACGAAAATGCGCTGCATCTCGAGAAGCACCCAGGGCGAGACGTCGCCGCGGCCACGTAGAACGTGAACGTGTTTAAAACCGCAGGCCCCATTTGAATAATTCTTCGTGGTGGAAATGGGCTGGAGATCTGTGCCGTTAAACATATCGAAGATAAGGCATGAAAAAGAAAAAAAAGCATCGCTGTACGAAAGAGAGAAGGAATTTTCCACACGATTTTCCTTTTATTTCTAACCGCCGAATGTATTAAAAAAATAGTACAGCAATAACTGCGAGAAGCTTAGACTCCTATTTTACCGACTGTTTTTTAAGATGGATCAGGTAAATGTAATTAAAAAAGCGTAAAATCATGCCTCACATCACGTCTCATCTGTGCCCCGTAACCCGTCATCGATGTCGACGCGATAAAGGTCGAAGTGTTTTTTTTTTTTTTTTATGAGAATGCACCGGTGTTTTGTTTTTGTACTGTTTTCATTTTATTTTATTATCGTTTTTTTTTTTTTTTTTTTTTTTTTTTCGTTTTTCGGTGTCTGATTATCGAGGGACGTTTCCACTTGCGACCGGTTTCCCTCGACGCGATTTAACGGTCACCACGGTTTATCGTTGGGTAAACTTTTATCGCGTTTGCATCGTGCACCTGTGAACTTGTTGGCGTGACATTGCACAAACACGTATGACTTGGTTATTTTATATTATATTATACTACTACTACTACTATTACTACTATATTGTTATATGAAATCGCTGTATCGAGAGATTTCGGCATCGCATATAAATAGGTATATTATCATACATATTATTGCTGCTACTACTACATTATTCTCTGAATATTATGATTGTTGGAAAGTGAGCATAACATATTAGTCCGCCAGAATTTATACCCACTTCTATTTTTATTATTATCATTATTATTCCTTTTTTACATTTGCTCCTCTTTCGAAACCGACCTACACTTCTTGTCTGATCTTTTCTTCCGTTTCTCCTCCGAGGATTAGAAGCAAAAAAAGATCTCGGCATGCTCCTATTTTTACTGTATCTCATTCAGTATTTTTCTATAATAATTTTATTTTTTTGTCTTTCGATCAACCTGTCTGTGTTGGAACCTTTTTTCGAAAAAATTCAGTTTGTCTCGTACTTTTGCCCCTCCACAAAAACTCCTCGTATCTTGGAGCCTTTTTCGAACGATACTAGTTACCAAAATTCCGATGCACATCATCCAAAATCGTTTACTGCGTTAAAATCTCGGAGGCAATTTTTTCGGTTCGATATTTTCGAGACGATTTACTTTCTTCAATCGTCACCGATAGATCTATCCATGAACAGTTAACGCCACGATATTTATTGTCATATTAAACATACGAATCACCATTGCAACTATAGTATACTAAAATAATTACTACGGGTAGTGATGCCGAATCGTGTTTATGTTGCATGAATGAATTTCTATCATTGTCGTACGACACTATAAAGAAAAAAATGTCGTTCGTGGCAACATCATTCTAGAAAGTCAACCAAAATACATTTTTAACATTTCCTCAGAGGGAACGTGTCCTCAAAGACAAAAAAAACAACCATTCCTACTCTGGGCCAAAAATCAATTATTACTCACACCCCTCAATAATAATTGAGCAATACTCAAATGTTAAAAAATCTTAAAAAAAAAAAAGAAAAAGGCCGGCGACTCGGGACTCACGCTTGAGATTATTCTGTAAATAATTACAATTTTTTTTCTTCTTGTAGAGCTTGAACAAAAATAATTTCGATAGATTGAAATGATTTATTTCGTAATTGCAATGACTTAGCTAAGCAAATATATAATATCGAGGTCGAAATTAACGATATAAACCGGGGCTAGAGTATCGTCTGTCCGCCGCCCTCCCTGTCCGATCGATCGGTCGCGAAATCGATTAGTAAGTTTGGTTGGTGGAATGTTGCGGTGAGTAAGTCTCTTTGTTTGGTGTCTGTGATGTTGCAGCGGCTTCCAGCGGTGCTCAGCAGGATAGGGATTATATTGGCCAGCCCCTTGGTAAGATCCCCCTTCGCCTTGGGGCGCGATACGAAATCACGTGAATCTCGGCGACGTCCGCATTTCGAAAAAATTGATAAAATCGTTGTTACGGTTTTTTACGAGGAAATAACGAACTAATGGCTTTCGCAAAATCGCGAGAGATCGCGAGTTTAACACTTATCCTTTGCAGAACGACTTGCGAGACGCACGTGGTCGCGATCGTCCCTTGACACTTACACTTTGACCTCCGGGCCTTAAGCCCCGTATGAATTCATTGTCTGTCGGTATGTTTTTTTTCCTCTTGTTGACTTACACACGGCATGACACCCGTCGCATTTTACAACACACGGCTTATTTATTATCATTATTATATATAAATGTACTGAGTCCAGTAATTCATTTCCTCTGTTTGTCAATTTTTTTAATGGGTACACGACGTTTGGGCCTTGAAAGAGTTTACGACAATTTTTTAAAAACGTTTTCTGTAAAAGGAGCAAGAAATAAATTATGCAGCTTGCGAGTTCGTAAAGTAAAATTGATAAGAAAAAAAGTGATTTTTCAAGGCTTTGAGGGTCGAGTATCCTCTTAATATTTTATTCACTCACCACGTGGATCTACGAAAAACGTAGTTGCTTCAATAACTAACAAATCGTTGCATTTGTTAATTTTCGATTTTTCTTTGAACGAATCGTCAAGAAAAAAAATATGATTTTCCGTAGATCCAGGAATAGATACAAACGCCAATTACTTCACGCACGTGAATACTAAATGTCCCATGGGCCGGAAGAAACGAGATGTATCGTCCGCTAATGTTTTCCAATGAGAATTAACGACATGCGACACGAGTAATGTGCCCGATAACGCATAGTGGCATGATGAGTAAAATATCTTTGTACGTTTTTGCTCGGTGTGCAATTTTCCGGCGATGAGTTTACGTGTCTGGCAGCTGCGGCGCAATCGCAGCGATATTCGCGTGATTCTTGACGAACTGTGACGCGATTCTTCGATACTTTTCGCATCGCCGGAGCTGCACAAAAACGACTTGAAAAAATATATATTTTTTTTACTCGCTCCTGATTCTGTACAAATGCATCGCGGCGGAAAAGTTAAATGAAGCATTTTTTTCTCTCTCTCTCTTTTCAATTTTTACGCCCGTTGGTCGTTGGCGAAACTGGGAAAAAACGGCCGATGAATAAATGGCCGGAGATAAAACGGCTGGGAAAAAATGTCCAGTGGAAACAATGGCAAGGAAAAAAATAGCCGGAGAAAAGAATTTTCCCGGCCATTATTTCTACCGGTCGTTTTTCCAAGCCGTTTTTTCCCGGCCATTTTCTGCTCAGCCATTTTTTCCTGATACCGGTCGTTGGCATGCACACCAAAACTCTGCCCCCGCTTACAGACACCACGAAACGCTGCTGCTTTTGCGTCCGTAATGATTTTACACTCACGCACAGCTTTCATCACGAATCGAATCATTCAAACTAAAAAAAATTGTCTAAAATAATTTAGCAAAAAAAAAAGAAAAGAAAAAAGAAAGAAGCGAGCAGCAGAGACGAAAGAAACGACGACGAGGTGGAAAACCACCTCGAGGACTTTTCAATTTTTGAGTTGGAATGAGAAGAATCGCGAGAGCTTGAGGTGCTATGCGCGTCGTATATACACGGCCAAGTAATAACGCCGGTACATATATAATAACGCTGTCGGCTTTTAGGTAGACCATTAGTTCGAAAGTCTTGGAAAATCTGACCATTAACGAGTATCCGAGAGACTCCGAAGGGTCTCGAGTGTAAGGAAAAAAAAAATTCGACTCCAAGACGAAAACAAAATTCATTTCCCAATAAACCCTCACGTTGAAGCTTTTATTTGTAGAATAAGCTAGAACTTTCTTTTCCAAATTGAATGCGGTATATTATAGTGTTGGAAAAAAATAAAGCAAAAATTAATTTTTTTTCTGCGCAAAATCGACACCATGGGTTCGAACATACAAACGCGTGACGAACACGCAGGGTCGTCTCGAAAATCGTAGACAAAAGTGAAAAAAAAAAAAAAATGATTGAGAAAAATTTAAAGCGTCTCGAGGAAATGTGAAAGTCCCGCTTTAATAAATCTCTCGAAGGGATCTTTTTGTTTTCGTGCGAATCGTCATAAAAATTGATGATCATTAAATTTTATCGCGGCGAAGCGTTGGAAGAGACCTTTACATCGCCTTGAGTCCTCGACCGTAGATAAACTATTATTACAGCATGTAAAACGTAAATACGAGGCATGAAAAAGAATCGTTGATTGATAATTATGCGAAGAGGAGGAGGCCGAAGGATCCGCTTTTTCTTCACTGGACGACGTTTATAATTACTCGACGGGCCCGTCGAGTCCGCCTTGACTCGACTTTGGTCGTCACGAAATTCAGCGAGTGCGTCGGAATTTAGCGAAACGTACAAAACGTACGCCTTATGCAGTCCTAAAAAAATCGACGATGATAACGGGGGAAAAAGTGGATCGCTTCAGGAGGAATTTTGTCGTGTATAAGTTTTCTGCTACGGAGACCCTGTCGTAGGGTAAAAAGAAGCGGGAGGGCGGCCAAACGACCGGGACCGGACCCGGGGCGAACGAGATCATCGCCTGCACGAACTGCGGTCCGAATCCCTGCACGCACACCGCGACCAATGGATGTGCCGCCGAGGTATGTACGAACCCTTAACGAAGGAGTTCTTCAGTATCACTGGGCATGAATGGAATATTTAGGCGTTGTGAGTGCGAGTGTTGCGAATTTAGATTTTATTTCCTATTCTTTTATTTTTTTTAGATAAAATTATCAAGACTTTTTTTTTAAATACAGACTTTCTTTTTTGTCAACTCAGCTTGTGGATTGTTATTTCACTTATTTTCAAAAGAATATATTTTTCAATTGTTAGAGCGTTCCAGTGGCTTCAGAGCAAGTTCGAGGCTTCCCGATGCATCGTTAGAGAGATATTTGTGTATAGTTTTTTTTTTAATTTCCCCGCGGATCGAGTATCGTTTCGTTAGCTGGCGAAATGTATTAAGTGTGTTGATGCATGCATGGGTGCAACCCCGTAATGACCCTGAGTAGTGCTGCTTTGTGCAGGTACGGAAGAAAGAGCCGCCTCATCCGATTCGAGTGGCTAAGACGATCGACGTTATCGCGAGGATCACGTTTCCGGTCGCCTACTTCGTGTTCCTCACCTTCTTCTTCATACACTACAAGGGAGTCTCGTAGATCGAGCGATGCTGTCGCGGTCTCGTCGTCGTCGTCGTCGTCGTCGTCGCCCTCGTCATCGTCGTCGTCGTTATCGCCGCGAAGAATCGACTAATCCGCGAGAAGCATCGCGACCTGATCGAAGTAATATTAAGAAAATATAATAATAATATTAATATTAATATAAATACAATGTTATTCGTTTGAGACGATAGTCTTTTGTTTCTCGTGCACTCGCATCCCTTCAAGATAAAGAAGACGACGAAGGAAAAGAATAAAGAATTAATAAAGGGGAGGAAGGTGCTTTTAAGGAGAGCCAAAAGAGGACAATTCGCCAGAGCGAAGGGAAAAAACACTGTTGGAACTCGTAATGTGATTGTAATTCATTCGAAGGAGCTGTTTGTGCGACGATTAAGAGGGAAAAAAAAACTAAAAAAATTCAAGCGAAAAAGATAACAATGATAAGAAGCTTCGACGCGTAATGAAATGCTTAGCCTAGTTAACGAATCAAATTTCACTCACGTAATTATAGTTCAACTAGACGAGAGAAGGAAAAAAAAAACACGAGGATCGCGACGTATGGTTCATTCGTTTTTCGATGTACTTTTATTTTTATTTTGTCCTTGTTACACGAGCGAACTCAGCGAATTCGCGTATAGCCGACGGTTTCTCGACGCGGCTACTTTGCAATAAATTAAATGACACGCAAAAAAAAGATCGACCGAAACTCCGAAGTTTCGATTGTGCGACAACCGAGTTTGGGAAGGGGCTGAAAACGAAGCGGAACGAAACTGACGATTGAATTGCGCGACGAACGTTGTGATTGCTGTGACGAAAACGATTAATTATTTCACTTCAATCTCGTTATAAGGAATATGAAAGTAATACACGTGGTGCTTTTCGGGAACGCTGGAAATTTTACAACGGATTAACGTGAACAACATGATAAAAGGAAAAAAAAAGTTGAAACACAACACAACTTGAATGAATCAAATGTAATTATTTATGAAAACTCATTAATTAATAATTACATCCGTATATATAAATACATATATTATAATATCTCCGTAGAAAAAAAAAATTCTAGGTACGTAAAACGCTACCCATTACGCTACACCATTATTAATTACTATTATTATTATTACCCGCTACTTGTACATTACAAATATACCTATTACCTATTATTGATATACCGTTAACGCCATTATTACGATTATCAAATTATATGAAGAAAAAAGAAACACAATTTGAGGGATAAAAACTTCGTAAGATTTACGCGAGCGAACGGCAATGATGCTGCGTACTAATTGTGCCCGATAAGTATTCAGCAATATTTACAGACCAATCTATAGTTAGCGTAATAACGACCGAAGCGCGGCGACGATTGAAGCGATAATCGCGATTGCCCGGAGGATTAACATTTCAACGTAATCACCTAAAAAGTAGATTTAGAAGTGTCAGACGCGAAAATATCTCTCGAGTCGCCGTACGAAGAAGAAGAGAGAGGAAAGAAAAAAAAAAAGTGATTTCCGCAGTGGAACGAGAACCGAAAAAATGATTTTAAAAAATAGGGGGTGATGAGTGATTAATACGCGTTACGACGTCCTACCACAAAAATCACATACGTACGCGAGTCTCGAATGACGCAAGCAATTTTAACGGGTATTTTGTGCGAGTATTTAGGGAAAAAATATAAAATAATTAAATTCAACTAAAAAAAAAGAAATAACAAATAACCGCGAGTTACATCACTGCGTACGTTAATCCACTAAACTATCTCTATATATATCTCTCTCTTACACACTTCAGATCTCATCTGAAACTGACTGCCAAAAATTCAGTAGATGAGGCGCACTTTTTTTACGTAAAGAAAAAAATACCTACGATATTTATTATTAATTGTAATTGACACGAGTAATTCGCGGTCGCGATGCCGCGACGATTGTAACGGTGGCGAGGCGAGGTGGTTGACAAAAAAAAAATAGAAAAAAAGTGGATAACGCGTTGCACGTGCGTTTTCTATAATGAGAATGATGTTGCAAATGAGAAATGTGTACTATATACGTGAAATAATCCAGACGTCCATTCGATAGTAGAACATACGACGAATCGGCACGAAATTTTGCAGACGACGTTGACCGGATTGTGAGAGTAGAAAAAACACAAACACATACACACATTCACACACAGAGGACGAAACCAGTAGTTGGAATGTGGGACGGAATGAATTTTTCGCCTCGTAGAGGCTCGACGAGCGACACAGCTTTTTTATGCACCGGTTACGCGGTATCCGTAGTTCACTAGGTAGTACGATAGTTTATTAATGAATTTAATGAAGAGATGAAAATGATAAGCGAGAACAAAAAACATTCGCGAGGAAAAAATAACAAAACGTTGAACAAAAATTGTGAAAATAATTGCGAACAAGATCATGCTAAATGATGCGTTTTTTAAAAATAAAACGCAATTACGAGTAAATACTATATATATATTACTATTATGTATGTCGCCTCGGTAGGGAAGATGATATCCACCATAAACATTATTGCAAATTGTCTATATAAATTTTGTACACTATTACGTCCATCCAAATGACACCTCTGCGAAGCTTCTATTTTGTCGGTGCGGTGGCAGCGATCCCTGGGTTTATAGAAATGTTATTATAATTTCATTATTAGTATTTTACATTAAAAAGTGGAATTCCCACTTTTTTTTGTGGTCAGTATCCCAATAAAAATAATAATTCCATGTAATTTTTTTACCACTTTTTCTGGTACAAAACCAAACAGTTTGTTTTGCTTAATTTTTGTTTTTAGTACAGCCTAATAATTTCTATTCGATGAAAAAAATTGAGGAAACTCCGAATAGGCGAAGCGAAGGATATGCGAACGCGAAAGCAGAGGTGTCCACTGTAAATTGTTCATTCTAGTCACGTAATTTGTCATACACTAATATGATAAACCAATACTACTGCAATGGCATTAGCGCGTTAATATTCCTCGACAGCCGCGTGCAATGTTTCTCGAAATTAATCGGTGATCACACAGCGCGCAATCAGTGTAGAATTATTAATTTTTATATAATATTTTTTTTCTAATCGTGCACCTACACTCCGAGATTCCTCGCACCGATGGCCAACATTATAATTTCCTCTATTATCGACTTCTGCCAAGAAAGAAAAAAGTGAAACATTATTATCGAAAAAAAAAAAAATAACGCGCGCCAATAATCTCGAAGCAAACCGAGAAGCGTTCACACAAGACCAGCCGCAAATTGTACAGTTTTTTGCGACAAACACAACGAATAATGCATAGAGAACGAGAGAGCGAACGAGGTAAAGCGGGAAAATTGAGATTATCAGAACAGTGAAAAAGAAAATGTAGTAAATTCAAAAACGAAAATGCGAAGAAAAATAAAACCCACACGTTATTACCTAATTCGTATAGCTGCTGGGTCGAAACTCCACATTAATCAAGCACAGGCAAATAAGAATAAATTTTACAAAAAAGAAAGAAAATTACACACAAAAACAAAAAGAAATACGGAACCACGGAAAGAAAACGTAAAATCTAAACGACTACTGCAAACTTTGTATACCTCGAATGCTGATGTCGAATGAAAAATATCCATAGTGTCTATATATAGATATATATAACGCTACGATATGATTAAAGATATGTTCATTATTATTGATAAAGTTTAATGCTCCACGGACCAAGAAAAAAAACCACGTAATCCTATGAGAAGAAAAAAAATGAAAATCTTTATTCGTCGTATTAGCTGCACTTACTAGGCTGTGGCCCATATGTGAAACCCGCATAACTTACATGCTTTCACGTTGCGCATCGTTATCAATAATATAATAATATATTTATTACCCAACCAGCAGTACCTAATAACGTAATGCTAATAATAATAATAACATTAACATAATAATACGTAAATTACTATAATAATAATAAATACTAACTAAAATAGTGTATCCAAATACACGCGAAATAAACACGACACATGCGTCGATCGATTAGGTTTTAATTATCTTTGATTGTGGAAAAAAATTACCTAATGAACAAAAACGCGCGTGAAAAACGCGTTTTTTCGAGGGTTGACGCCGGCACCGAGTGGGGAATTTTCGTTTCAATCCGCGTCGTAATTCTGTCGCTTTAAACAGGAGAAGTCGTTCCACTTGAGTTTGTTACCTCTGCTGGGCAGTTGATTGTTGATTGTAGGATTAAAAGAAGAAGAAAAAAAAGCGAACACACACGTACACACAATGTGATAAATACTTCGATTCGCCGTTAAAGCTCACTGGCTGAGGGTGAAGGAAAAAAGCTGATATGCTAAGGAAAAAAATAAAAATAATAATATTAAATGAAAAAAAAAATTTGACGAAAGGTCAAGAAGCCTCGAGGAGCCTCGAGGAGCGTTATTGCGTCTGCACCGAAGTTCTGCGTGTATTATCCCTCAATTATAATAACTACGTCGTTATGTAATTTACCACGTCGATATCGATGAGAACGCGATTGATGAACAGACCAGCTAGAGATTATAAAGAAGATAAAAAAAACGAACAAACGAAAACAATTGGATTATCATATTGCACATAAAGTCTGGCTCCCTTTACACGCTGCTTTTAACACAATAATTCTAATAAGCGTTTCGCAAATTGAACGGAAGACACGAGAGAGTCCGAGCGTTCCGAGGAAAATTCGCCGCGATGTCGTCTCGTGGATTCTCGCGAAACTCCACTCGACGCGCGCTTGAATCACCCGAAGGTTCGATCGCGCAGTAGTGGATTGCGCGAGAAACGCCGAAAATTGTGATCAACGCCGAGCAAAAGCGCAGGCTGCGGATCAAGTGAGGGATAAGTGCGACAAAAAAAATTGTAAAAAATCATCTCGAAGACTTTTTCCGGGAGTTTTCGGGGCAAACGATCGAGACAAGCTCGGTCACGAGACTCACGAGGCGTTCCTCACTCTGTCCTCGCAAGCGCCACAGCTGAATGTGTCTATACTATTTATTGTCCAGTCGCCAATTCTATTCTTGTTATTTTTGTACCTTTTCACCGCTTCGGCAACAACAAAAAAAAGACATCTGATGCGCGTTTACCATTAGAAAAAAAAAGCGGGTGGAACGCGTGGTATCAGCCGAAGTTTTTGAATTTGCGTTGAACTGTAATAGAGCGCGAAGAGCGAATGTTCGATTATCGGTAAGGAAAAGTTTTGAAAAATAAGAAGTGGAAGAAATTGAAGTACCATCTTGAGCGTAAATTTGGTTGAATTTTGAAACATTCCATAAAATGAAAATTGTCATTGCAGTATGTATTGTAAAGAAAAAAAAAAAAAAATTCGACGGAATTCGGATTCCTTCGTCTGAAATCGCGCGACCGCTAAATTGGAATCGCCTACATTTATACATATGTACATAATAAGAGAAGTGGAAGAAAAGGGAGAAGCGAGAGAGCGAGAGAGAGCGAGCGAGAGAGAGAATAAAATATAAGAATATAAATGGGTGGATGCGAGGAGTTTGTCGGAAAGAGCCTTATAAAATATATTAATTACTATATAGGCAGCAATCGATATTATTACGCGTATTAAAAAGAATTTTACAATACTATATATTATTGTTATCGTATTATTAGTTTTTATTCCTCGTTATTAGCTCATACGAAAAAAAAAAAATGAAAAAATGAACAGACCCATATTCGTGATTACAATTCAGTAAATATTAATAACGAAAGAAAAATAATCTGCACTTATCAACGCCCAATGAGTTCGTCGAATGATTCCCGAGCAAAGAAAGTGTGGACACACAAAAACCTGTGATTAACTAAGCCGAGACGCGGCGCGGTGTGCCGTTACTATTTTTCGCTAAAATGCAAATTAATGGAAAAGAAGAATAATAACAAAATAAACAAAACGCTAATTTTTTTTTCGTCGTCCGCGATGGAGCTTTGCGAGACAAAATATTATAGTATAATATGATATAAATATGTATACATTTACTCACACCGTCACATGACATATACAGACACAGACACAAAAACACACACGACATACACAATAAAAAATACACGAATGCATAAGTGCGGATTTCACGCTGCGTTTACGCGAAATACCGAGCGATCTTGAATCACCACAATGCATAATACTTATACATTGATAAATTATGTTTAACCATAAGCGAATTTATTGATTAATGTATCGTAACGATGATTGATTATCTGATTTCTCGGCTGTGTTTGTAATGTACGTGATTACATAATAAATTGTCGATTAAAATAGCGACAGAATTATCTCGTTAATCATCCAAGCCTCTCTACTTTATAGCAATGCTATAACTAAGCAAAGATGTACTGCATTAACACATATTTTTATTGGGTATACAATTTTTTGCACGGCAAAAATAAAATAGATTACATTCAAATGTTATACTGCAATCTTGTTAGCATTATTTTCTACTGCTGCACGAATGAGCAATGCAAGACTTGCTGCTGCAACACCGGATGCGTGATTGTCACATCCGTAGTCCATCAACGATGTGGATCGCCTACCTCGACGATTCTTTCCACCGTGAAACCTGCAGAATTGCAAACGTTAATTCAACTCAGTATGTATTATTATCAGTCTAAGTAATCAATCTTTTGGTTAAGTGATATACCCTTAAAGAACCTTTTTTCGTACCCGAGAGCAGAATAACAGCCGTGCGAGTTAGGCCAGCTGGCGATCATTTTTGCATAATGCATATTGGCAAACTCAAGATATCCCTCCATTCCACACAAAAGTACTGTAAATTTGTCATGGATTTATTTTACGAATTCATTGGAAATTCGATTTTTAGAACATTCTAACTTGCTTTGTTCCATCGCAAGATCAGTCGAAGGGGGCGGGAAATTCGTAGCTTCTAGATCAACCAAGTCTTGAAGTATAGCTGCACAATAATCCCATTTGAGTTTTCCAAAAGACGTATCTGAGTGTTCCGTGCAGCGCAGCTATGAAGAATGAAGTTTCGCTGGATTTATTGAGTCAAGATTAATGAATTTAATGTCGAAATTTTTTTGTAACAAAAAAAATGAGTTGAAAGTTTTATCTTTAAGGGACAGAGAAACCGTCTGAAGACCCACTGCAATTGCCGTCTGGATATAGAGCAGCCTGTGTGTCAGAGGATATCCCCGAGGCGTATCGTTTCGTACAAGCATTTCTGCACAATCCTTGGAAACAGCACACCCAAAATCCTCAGTTCCTTTCACTAATTCTTCGAGGCATCGAGAACTCTCAGTTTCTTTCGGTGTTCCTTGATGAATTATAAACATGGTTTTGGCTCTGGTGACACCTGGGCTGGCCGTACGGCGAAATCCGCCATAATTCCATAATATCGTGTGATTCCAAATTTCCGGTCGAATCATTTTCTCAAAAGCTGTGAAAACACTTTTTTTTCACAAAATCGATAGAAATGAAGTCTCACTTAAATATTTGAAAATATCGCGTCTCACCACTCATTGACAGCACTGTTTGGCCATTGTCTCTGATTATCTTACATAGCTTCGATATTTCATACAGAATTCTTCGATTTTCTTGGCTCAGAAGAACGGTATTTTTGTGTTGAAGCAGAGAAGTTGTATGTGCTATTTTTCAAATACTAGTACATTTTTTGACAATAGTTATTGCCTTGAAGAAAATATTTCTCTGACGTTTAAAAAAATCGCCAGTAGTTTCCACCACTGATTAAAAAAAAAATCTGTCGCTTTACGGTCGAATTGCGTTACGAGAAAGGTCAGAAACCACCGGTGGTCTTTTCAGTCATTTTTGTGGTGGAGAAATCCACTGGGGTAAACATTTTCAGAGAAGTAATTTCCCCAGGGTAATATAGATGTAGTTCAGGATGATTTTAACAAGATACCTTCAACAAAATTTACACCAAAAATAGCATCCACGTTTAACTGCATGGGTCTTTCATACATAAATCTAACATTCTTGTCAAGTGTGAGAGTGATAATATCTGGAAAAAAGTTACTTGTCTTTATACATATTTAATCACTGATTAACTTACAGCAAACTCTTTTAACACTTTTAAATAGCACACAGCCTCACCAAACATCGAACTGTTCATAAAACAATGTCCTGTCTCACAGTTCCAGCATAAAACGATTATTGCGATAAAAACCGAACGACATTTTCGAAGGATTCCCATGGCTGGTGTTACGGCGATTTCTAGTTCGAAACAGAAGCGAAACCGAAGTCTTTCCAGTCTATATAAACCACTCCCCCACCGGCGAGTCGTTCGACCCTCTCAACGGACCACATAAATCGAGTGATTTTCTAATGAAATCTCGACGTATATTGAACGTGGCGAATCATTTAAGAGCATCTACACTCGGCAGTCTATTGGTAGAACACCGCAGGAACTCACGTACCCAGCACACAGCACGGTAATTGTAAAAAATAGGGTAAACCGTGCAAACGGGGGAGTACATAGATAAACTACGCAAGACAAGATTACTTTGATCTCTGAGTAACATTCATCAATATGTCCATTCGGGAGGTGAGCTGAATCCAGCGCGGTGGCTCTACAGTTTCGATCCGGATTGCAGACACGGCGCGCCGGACCTGCGTTGACAAAGACATAACTCAACGCGTCATGCTGGCTGCATTTTTTAACCACAGCGAATAGCCCCAGCGTTTTATTTCTCACTAGGATAATCACACGCGCTGGCGCGCGTGCCCGAGATGCCTTTGCGCTGCTGCACTCTTATAAAGCTTTAAAAGGGTAAATCGTAACTAAAAAACCCTTGTTTAGTTGATTAAAAAAAAAAGAAATTTGTCGTTTTGCTTGTCAGAAATCGTAGATCTGGCCGCCAGGCCGAAAACCGCCCAAAACGGGGTCACCGTAGGTTAAACAGTGGTGCAGCGCTCATTACGACAACCTGTTAAATCTCGCGCTGTTAAACAACGAACGGCCGATCTTGACGGTCTACACGACCGATCAGCGGCCGAGTTATATTGACAACAATGGTTGCTCATGCACTTTTTAATAGAGGACTAGGCTAATCACACGCGCTGGCGCGCGTGCCCGAGTTACCTTTGCGCTGCTGCGCTCTTATAAAGCTTTAAAAGGGTAAATCGCAACTAAAAATCTCTTGTTTAGTTGATGTAAACAAAAAAAGAAATTTGTCGAACAGTTTGTCAGAAATCGTAGATCTGGCCACCGGGCCGAAAACCGCCCAAATCGGGGTCACGAAATTTATTTTTTCAATATATCGACTTCTAACCTATACCATCGTTCTCAAGTCGCATATTCTACCCCTGAAAACACTGGTTACAACCCTTTTTTAGTTGATTTTGAAAAAAAAAAAAATTTTGGTCGAACAGTTTGTCAGAAATCGTAGATCTGGCCACCGGGTCGAAAACGGTCCAAATCGGGGTCACGAAATTTATTTTTTCAAAATATCGACTTTTAACCTATACCATCGTTCTCAAGTCGCATATTCTACCCCTGAAAACAATGGTTACGACCCTTTTTTAGTTAATTTTGGAAAAAAAAATGTTGGTCGAACAGTTTGTCAGAAATCGTAGATCTGGCCACCGGGCCGAAAACGGTCCAAATCGGGGTCACGAAATTTATTTTTTCAAAATATCGACTTTTAACCTATACCATCGTTCTCAAGTCGCATATTCTACCCCTGAAAACAATGGTTTCGACCCTTTTTTAGTTAATTTTGAAAAAAAAAATTTTGGTCGAACAGTTTGTCAGAAATCGTAGATCTGGCCGCCGGGCCGAAAACGGCCCAAATCGGGGTCACGAAATTTATTTTTTCAGAATATCGACTTCTAACCTATACCATCGTTTTCAAGTCGCATATTTTACCCCTGAAAACACTGGTTACAACCATTTTTTAGTTGATTTTGAAAAAAAAAAATTTTGGTCGAACAGTTTGTCAGAAATCGTAGATCTGGCCACCGGGCCGAAAACCTCCCAAATCGGGATCACAGTAGGTTAAACAGTGCTGCAGCGCTCATTACGACAAACTGTCAAATCTCGCGCTGTTAAACAAAAACTTTCGGTCGTCACGGCCCTCGACCAATCAGAGGCCGAGTTATACCGACAACAATGGTCACGTTGGCGCGAATTACGCACTTTTTAGTAGTAGACTAGGAAGCAAATACGCGCGCTTACGCGCGCGACCGGAGGTTAAGCAGCGCTGCAGCGCTCATTACGACAAACTGTCAAATCTCGGGCTGTTAAACAAAAACTGTCGGTCGTCACGGCCCTCGACCAATCAGAGGCCGAGTTATACCGACAACAATGGTCACGTTGGCGCGAATTACGCACTTTTTAGTAGTAGATTAGGAAGGGTTCAACGAATAAAAACTACATATTATAGTTGTATATTTATATTATCGATTACTTCTATATAACAAACTTAACATTAAAGATCAAATTTAATGGCTAAACAATATTTCAACGAGACGTAATAAGCACAATATCATCAGACATAAATTATAGATACAGCGAGAAAACATTTCTCTTAGTAGTAAATAAGTTGATTTGTTTCTTCACTCGAATTTATTTTTTTCCGCCAGTTGTTGCGGTTCCACCGCCTAAGCTCAAAAACCTGAGCCGCAAACTAAAGTTGCGTTTTTTTAAATGATTATCAATCACGCGTTTGCATGATTATTATCGTCGTTTCCGATATCCAAATCAACCTCGAGTTGCATCCTGATGTCCATCGCAACGAATGCCACGGCGATCAGTAAGGGTAAACGAAATCTTGATTTCCAGCCGAGTTTCAGCATGAACATCAGAGCACGATGAAACATCCCGCCACTTCCAAGGAATATACCGACAGCTGGCATCCCACGCATTTCTGTGGCTGCTGGCTCGTCCGTCGAGGGCGGCGCTCTTTTTTCTTCGGCGGTCGGTAACCAGAGATTGTGACGTTCCGGATGGCAACTTAACCTCCAATACACCAGTCGAGAGTCATCGCTCCTCGCGATCGCGACAAAATCAGCTATTAACGCGATAACAGTACTGCTACCTGCGCAATTACACTGACCGATAGTTGACGCTCGCGATTAAAAGACTCCCATTAATGACGTCACGAACGATACCTCAAGACATTTTCCACGTTACTTTCTTCTGACGTTGCGTCGTGACGTGTATACATATCTCGCCCACTGTTATTTTCACTGCTTTACCAGCTAGGTGATCCAGTCGCGCTCCCTGGATACTTACGAAAAATCCCACACCGAAGATTGAGTATGTCAACGCCTCCGTCAAATTCCCCCTCCATCCCACCATCTCTCCATCCCTGTCAAACCACGGCGCGAAAGAGAAGGTTTTAAACTCGTTGACAGTTGCCGCTAAAAAACATTATTCTTCACCGATGCGGTTATATATAAGCTTTGTTAAACGCCTTGTTTGCTTTTCTCGTAAAATAGAATTACAACACTAAAACAATAATTTCAAGCATTTTTTTGCTAAGCATCTATTTACTTTATTAGAGAGAATACATCAACCTGTTGCAAACATAGAATGCCTCAATAACAAACATACTGTTTTTTTGCTCTCGAGTGTTTACTACTTTATCAGCTGTAGGTAGGTAGGTCATTGGTGGGATTTTGCTTATTGGCACAAATCGACCGGTCGTATGACGGTCGCAGACGGTTCACGATCTGCCAACGATACAGAGATTATGAAAATGTTTTATCGCTACCGTTCTCAGAAGCGTAACTAATTTACATTTACGTTGAACTATCTCGTCTCTTATGTTTGTAGAAATTCCCGTTTTTCTACAGTCTTTATCTTTATCAGGAATATGTGCACATTTCTTTAAGTGCCATTAGATCAATCCCCTCCCCAACAAGCTCTGTCAAGTATTTATAATGTTCTCGTGTTGCTTGCACGAACGAACGGCAGTCAGATTTAACGCGCAGTGACAAGTGACTATCAGCAATCAAAACGATATACGCTATGAACATCTCATTTGAAGGAAAACGCATTCTCGTCACCGGCGCTGACAGAGGTGACTTTATTATTTTTAGAAAAGCCTCGTTAACTTTAATTTTTCAGTTCACTATTTGTCTTATTACTCTTGAATTATATTAAGAGCAGTTTTTTATATCCCGAATGTATCAGGATTTATTTTGCACCTTCATAAACGACTTTGATTATTGCGATACATATATATTCCAACCACCTCCGCTTCTTGAAAACAAACAGTAAAATAACATAGATTCAAAATGATAATCAATTGGCTTATTCACAACTAGTTGTTTGTTGCAGGCATCGGTCGAGAGCTTGCGTTACGATTGTCAAAATACAAGGCCACAGTGATAGGACTGTCGAGAACCAAGGAGAATCTTGATAATTTAAGAAATCTGGATCCAAGAATTCAAACTGTAGTAGCTGATCTCACAAATTGGGAGGCTACTAAAAAAGCTGTGGAAAGTGTTTTGCCAATTGATATGTTGGTAAACAACGCTGGGGTTGCCTGTCTCGCACCTTTTCTGGAGTTAGACGAATCACAATTCAACCTAACATTTGACGTTAACGTGCGAGCAGTGTTCAATGTCTCGCAGATCGTTGCCAGAGATTTAATTCAACGGAAGATGGGTGGTAGCATTGTTAATTTGTCTTCTCAAGCTAGTAAGGCAGCTTTGAAAGATCATGCTGCATACTGCGCTTCAAAAGGAGCTGTAGATGCACTTACAAGGTGCTGGATCATTTTTATCTTTGAATTATCATTACAGAGAAAAAATGTATTAATAATTCCCAGATTCAAATTCTAGGACTAATCCATGTACTTTTGCAGGACCCAGGCCTATGTAACTGGGAGTCGTGTAAAAATATCTATGTGAATGAAACCCTGACTATACATTTGATTTACAATTACTACTACACGACTGGGAACTATTACTATATTTTTTTGAGCAAACTACGCGTCAATGTAAAGCTGAGCATTTATAGTTCACCCGCGATAAACGTAGATAAGCGTTTGTCAAAGTACATGAAAGCCGTTTTATATTGCGCGCCTTCCATGTAATGGTGATATACTTCTTTATACATGCACATTTTTTAAATATAGAGCGATGGCCCTGGAACTCGGGCCACACAATATTCGAGTGAACAGCGTGAATCCTACAGTCGTGCTAACAGACATGGGAAAACTCGGCTGGAGCGATCCCGTTAAAGCAAAAGGCATGCTCGACAAGATACCACTTGGCCGATTCGCCGGTAAGAGGTTATCGTCGAGTAAAAAAAAAATAAAAATAAAATAAGACGTAATAGCAGGGGTTCACTCAATAATCTCTGATCCGTCGGAGACTCGCGCGATGTCTCTAAAGCCAAATAGAGATTGCTTTACTTATTTACACAAGAATCTAACGCGTTCTAAAAATAATTGGTGCGCTACAAAAAAAGCACACTTCGCAATACGATCCAAATAATCGAAATCGTTATTACCAAGCTCTAAAAAACGCGCGGATCTTTGGAAAAAAAAACACGATTGCGAAATATTAGCCACTTGATTTACTTTGGAATACAACAACGTGCTTACACTCGGTGAGTTATATGTTCATTCGGCTGTGGTCCCTGCTCGCGTTTTTGCTTTCAGAGTGCGACGAAGTCGTGGATGCCGTTGTTTTTCTACTCAGCGATCGAAGTTCCATGATACACGGAGCTTGTTTGCCGATCGACGGCGGTTTTCTAGCTGCCTGAATGATCCTGAACCAACAACATCCATCCAACTTCCGCTGCGTTGCAATTAGCGGATGCATTTTTTTACAGGGAAAAGGCAATGAATCAATAATTTACAACACTAGTTAGAAGATGGCATTTTCGACGACAGTCTCGTTAATTCGAGCTGCGACGATGTGTTCTTTATGTAATTTATTTTGACATCGATTTCGAAGGCGTTTGTGTTTGTTTCTTCTTTTCGGTGAATAAATTTCGCATGAAAATAAATGTACACGAATTACAATTACGTTTTTTTTTGTCCACTAACGCGTACACGTCACACTCCTCTTAGATTCTTGTTCACATTCGTCTTTTGAATCCCACATTTGTATTATAGACGCGCGAATACTCGGAGAGTCAGAAATAAAACAGTAACAATTATCACCCAAGCAACAATACTGTCAAAAAGACACCTATACGATATCCGTTATAGGTTGCCTTTTAGATATGTCTGAATGATAGCTGTAATGTGACTTCAAATGTATGTCCATATGGACGTTGACTTAATGACTCCATTTTTAAGTTACCGTAAATGTTCTCAATATAAGTCGTCCAAAAGGCATCATATGACTTTGTCTGATGGATATCCATTTCAGGACATCAAAAAGTTGCCCAAATATCGGTAACAAATATGGATCCAAAATACGTAATCGTAAAGACGTCTATTTTATGTCATTTTAAAGACACTCCTTAAAAGTTGTCCTAAAGCGATCATTTTACTTTGTTCGATAGATGACCATTACAAAGGCACCAAATAGTTATCTATTTATTGATATCAAATGGACATATAAAATAAGATACCTTATTTAATATCTCCATATGGATATCGATAAACAGGTAACTATTTGGTGCCTTTGTAATGGTTATCCATCGAACAAAGTTAAATGACCGCTTTAAGTCATCTTTTTGTATTTCGCGCGCTTTACCGATATGTTGACTGTAAGTCGTCTTTTTATTCCGTGACGGGAATATAATATAAGGTTATCCGAAAGGTATCGTATCGATGTCTTTTGGATTTTCCTTGTTCAGCCATATCGCAGCCCGCGTGTGCGCGACGATCGAGCCGGCACATCGAAGAGTGCGAAGAGACACACGCCACGTGCATCGAAGAGACGACGATTTTCATTAGTATTACGGCGAGAGTAATCGTTCGTCATCGGGAGAATTTTGGTAAGTACACAGGATACATAGAATGTCCTTTTAGTAATAATTCACGTGGTACAATAATGAGGGATTATATACGAGCGTACATAACCCTTCGCCTCGCACGTGCATAACCAAAAAAAAAAAAAAAAATATCGTGACAATATTTGTCGGGTTACTTCGTACCAATTTCATTGTAATATTTTTTCGGGTCAGGTCGCGCCAGGCTGTCTCAGGAGCTGAGTCGAGAGCTGTCAGGAGCTGAGTCGAGAACTGTCTCAGAAGCTGCAAATCGAGAGCTGTGTCAGGAGCTCAGTCGAGTCGAGCTGTCCGAGGAGCTCAGTCGAGTCGAGCTGTGTCAGGAGCTCAGTCGAGTCGAGCTGTCCAAGGAGCTCAGTCGAGTCGAGCTGTCCAAGGAGCTCAGTCGAGTCGAGCTGTCCAAGGAGCCAAGTCGAGTCGAGCTGTCCAAGGAGCCAAGTCGAGACCTGTCCGAGGAGCCAAGTCAAGAGCTGTCTCAGGCGGTGAGAGGAAGTAAGGAGGCTATTGGCGAATTCCTGTATATAGAAGGTAAATATTAATTTATAATAAATTATAACTTCATTTGATCATGGGGCCACCGCTTAAGCCCTTTGATGAACTTTGTACGCGACAAAAAAGGAGGCGGATAACTCAGTCCATACAAGATCATAGCACGATTCATCTAATCGAACCAATTGTTAACAACGAAAATGTAGAAACCGTAAACGCTGTAACATCTCCTCCCAGTAATACTTCAGATGATGAATCCGGCTCCTTTGATGCCCTGCTTAACCTCTCAAACGATGCACCTCACAATGCACCGTCTGAGGATCCTGTCGATGCTTGCAATATCCAAATCACTGAAGATCAACCGCTGCTTGCTACTCGCACTGACAGTTCTTTCGACCTGTCCACTTTTCTTGCACATTGGGGTACTAAAAATAAGATTTCGCATACCGCTATAAGTGAGCTTCTGATAGGGTTGCAACAATCTGGTCACACTGACCTACCATCCGACGCAAGAACATTGTTCCGAACCCCAACATCCATTGAGATGCAGCCTCTTTCTTCTGGCTGTTACGCTCATTACGGCTTAGAGAGAGCCCTTCGAGAGCAACTTCGACACGTGTACGCAATGATGGTTCCAGAAATCCTCCAGATCGACATCAGTACCGATGGACTTCCATTATCAAAAAGCTCAAAAAGTGATCTGTGGCCAATTTTGGGCAGAATTACAGGAATCGGGTTTGATTCACCATTTCTCATTGGAGCGTTTCATGGGAGTGGAAAACCGTCCTCCGCTGCGGAATTCTTAGACCGATTTATTCAAGAATATTTGATATTGAAGAGCGACGGATTTGTACACGAAAATCGTCGGTATTACGTGAACATCCGCGCAATAATCGCCGACACTCCTGCACGGAATTTTGTAACCTGCTTTCCTGCTCACAACAGTCGATGTGCCAAGTGCATTCAAGAAGGAAAAACGGTTAACGGACGGCGGCTTTTCCTTGATACAAATCCTACTTTGAGAACCAACGCGACTTTTAGAGAAGGATTGCCTACTGCATTTGAACTCATCGCATCCCCGTTTGAAACGTTGGATATAGACATGGTGAATCAATTCCCGCTTGACTACATGCACCTTCTGTGCTTAGGTGTCATGAAAAAACTGCTCTTGCTCTGGATTAGCAATTACGGAAAATCAAAAGCATCGTTGGCAAGAATTTCCGCGTTGAACGATCTATATAGTAGCTTCGTTAATTCCATTCCGGTAGAATTCGCGAGAAAACCACGGTCCTTTGATGAAGTCGCTCGGTGGAAAGCGACGGAGTTCCGACTCTTTTTATTGTATTTAGGCCCAATTGTCCTTCCGACGTTCCTTAGTAAACCGCAGGTAATTCATTTCAACACTTTAAATTGTGCAGTTCGAATTCTTTGCGACCCGAAACAGTGCGTACGCAATAATCGCTACGCTCATGATCTTATGATCTACTTCGTGGAAACGATGAAAGTCTTGTACGACGAAGAGTCAATTGTCTTCAACGTTCACAACATCATTCACCTTCCGGCTGACGTTCTCAATTTTGGACCACTTGATTCCTTTAGTTGTTTCCCGTTCGAGAATTTTTTGCACTCAATAAAACAGACGGTCAAAAGTGGGGCCAACCCTTTGGCGCAAGTCATGAATCGTATAACGGAACGTTCGCGAAATCTGATACCAACGAGTAAATGCAAAACCGGTTACAGCCTGCTCAAGAGAAAACGGCCGGGAGGTGAACTTTTCGGCGGATACACGAAGACTTATGGAGAAATCGAATTTCCTGATTTCCTAATAACTGACAAGTCGCCTAACAATTGCTGTTATCTGTTAGATAAGAGCGTTGTTCTCGTAGAGGGTATCAGCTCTGGCGATGGAACTCCAATCATATTTGGTCGGAAATGCGTAAATGTTCAATCAATCGATGATTATCCGATCGATTCTCGGACTATTGGCATTTACAAAGCGCAAACTTTTTCTGAAATCCAAACGTGGACCGTCGATCAAATCGTTCGAAAGGGTTTTCCCCTTCCGCACGGGGATTCTTTGTACACTCTCCCTCTTATTCACAGTGATTAGGTCTCGCGTTCCATTTTAAATCTTAAATATTCCATCAATCTATACAGCGATGTTCTATTCTAACTTTTCCAGCACTTCATTCTGACTACGACGACACTCTCAGCCAATTATTGCTTTGCACGTGCGATTTTTGTTCGTTGGGCTATTTGTGGAATAACGATACATACATATTTATAATCTTAAAATCCGTTTTCAGATGTACCACACAAAGATGAGGCGTTGTCGCAGCATTCGCCGGAGGCGCTTTCGCATATCATCCGTTTTTTTTAGATTTCCATGGAGCTCCACTATCGGATTCGATGATCTTGAACAACTATTAGTACGTAATAAATGCACGAATTCAGTCGAATGTGGAAGGAACTGGTTTGATAGCGAATAATGTATTGCATTTCTCATTGTTTCGGCGGTGCATTGTGATGTGTGGCGTTTTGTTCTGTTATAATTAGTTTATTTTTTGTTGGTACTGTTTTGTGGTCTTGTTCGTCTCTGGCGCAGTTGCAATTTGATTTTTCACAGACTTGGATATCGCTTTTATTCCTTGCACGGTGCAGATAATGGCTACCAAAAAGGGCCAGGCCATGAAGCGTAAAGCGACGCAACCTTCGCCGTCAGTTTCACTGCGTAAGTTAAAATCTATATTTTATGATGAGCTTTGTTTAATTTCACGTAGTAATTATTTTCGGAATCCACAGCTGTCGTAAAGTTGATGAACATGCCACCCGCCGCATTATTCCAAGGTAATGAACCTCTAGTGTTATCGCAATTACATTCAATGTAAGTATATGTTGTCTTATTTTACAGCTGACGACTCGCCGAGTTTGGACGAAAACGAAAACCTCGACGACCTCGAGTATCTCGCTTTATTGCGTGCGGAGAAAATGCGCCGAAAGCGACAGAAGACGGGAAGCCGGGAGACGGATGCTCTCGACGACGATTTCATAATGGAAGGTAAACGGAATATACAAATATAAAACAATTGTAGAATATATAACGGACATATTTATGCCGGGTGTTAGATTATCTCGACGAGGAAGAAATTGCTAATGCGTCCGACAACGACGAGCTGCCCAACGACAGCGCACCCTCGCGCAGTCCCATCATTCTACTTCCAGAACCACAGGATCGCGCGCACAACCATGCAGTATGTTGCCGTACGTATAGCGATGGATTTTTAGTATTAATTGATTGTTTATGTTGTTTTTTTAAGCAATAATCAGTATAATCGTCACTTCTGTTTCAGCCGAGTGTAGAAGAGAACGACAAGAAGACCATCAAACCGTGCTCCGCCTTCTGCACGAGATCCTACTAACGGCGAGGAGTGATCACCCACGCAGACAAGAGGACAATTATCATCTTCTACCCGCGATGCCGTTCGAGGATTTGGAGCAGCTGAAGCAGTTCGACCAGGAGTTAAAGGAAAACGCCGAGATGAAACAGCAATTCGTAAGTACTCAAAAATAATAAAAATGAAAATTATGCATGCACGGCTCGGCAATAACATTGGTTATGTTTTTAGATCGCGAAACTATCTGCCATTGGTGGAAAAAATGCCCTGAAGACGATCAAATTTGCGATGGAGGCAGTCATGAGCGACGTCCTCACACAAAAAGTGGTGTGGGTGCTGGGGCCTCCAGAAAAACCAAAGCTGTCCACGTTTACGTTTCCAGGATTAATCGTTCGTAAGTATATTAATTTACTTACATGAATCACATTATTTTTAACCGGACGCCATGTTAAAGTTATGGTTTTTATTATGTGTACAGAAATCGTACGGGCTTCGCATCACGACACGAAAATAAAGTTCGTCCAGGAGAAGATAGCGGAGTGGCTTCGTCGCGGAGGCGACAGAATCAAAGCGTCAACGACAGCGGCAACGAAGAAACGCCATCAGGACGATCGCGAAGCCGAATGATATATATATATATATATAGAAAAAGTCTCGAAGCTGTGCCTATAAGAAAAATAAATTTTCACTTTTGCTATTTTCCATAAAATACATGGACTTTACTGTTTGAAACCATCCGATTATATACATATTAATTAATTAATAATTGTTAATATGTATATATATCGGTGGCAGTCCTCTGGGAAATGTAAAGTGATAAACTTATTTTTATTTTTAGTCCATACGCCTATTGTTATATTTCATTATCTTTTTCTATTGGTACCATGAGAACTTTTAATTGTGACTAATTGAAAGTGTTACGGTAAAAACTGCGAGAAAGGTATTGTTAATATAACAATATGCGTATTATGGACTAACAATAAAAATAGTTTGTCACTATGCATTTTCCAGGGTATACCACCGATATATAAATGTGAAAAAGGATATCCTTTGGATTCGTCCAGTGGATACCATTAAAAAGGTGCCATTACGTCGCCGTTTATATGTCGTCTATAAGTGACCATTAAGGTAACTGGTTGCATCCTTTTTGCCGACAAATACTGGTTAGCAACATGACATCATTGCGATATCAGTTATCCGTTAACAAAAAGTTAACGTTTTGATCACCATAAGATCGTGTCCTGTACGTAACATTTTTAATGATGTCGGTCAGATATGCCCGTAAGATGACATTAAGTTGTCTTTTCGGTCACCGATAACAGTTCGAAATATGATGCCATTTTGACAACAGTTTTACGTCATCAAAAAGTCATAATTCCGTTACGCCACAGTTACCTTTCTGGCGGACATAAGTGATACTATTTGGTTTACAAAAAGACGCCTTTTCACTGAGAAAAAAAGATGTCCCTAACTTTCGTGTGTCATCATTTCGATGCCTTTTGGATGACTTAATGTTGCTTGGGCAATGTCAACGCCAAACCGTAACTTATGATTATTTTCTTTTTTTTTTGTCTTTTTTTTTAACACGTAAAGTTTTTAATCGCGATTTCGCGGCAAAGCATCGAACTTAAACACTCACATATTTACGCCATTACACTTGTATGATTAAAGCAAACTTGCACTTAAATAAAGCAATTATTTTTCTTCTTCAACTTGTGGTAGTTACAACCTCATCAACGTTTTTTCTCCTTTTTTCACGGTACACAAAGCGTTTACAATTTTGTGGTACTGAAAACCCTTTTTTTCGTCAGCCGTTCATTCGTTCACGCACTAAAACTTTCGCTCCTAATTGTTACATTCATTATTCACATACCTTATTGCAAACAATCCACGTACACCAGCAATCTCCTTAACGCATTAACGTCTTAAAGTGGGTTATTGTAGTAAATTGTATATAATATATACAAACCGTTTGATTCGTTACACCGGTTATATATTAAAAACGTGTTAATGCCATTGCCACTATTGCGAACGCACATTTTTTTTTAATAAAAAAGAAAAAACATCTGAATTGCAAATTAATTTATTTCTTTTGTTTAACTATCATTCTGGTATTCTAAGAGTCTCCCTATAGGCCGCGGAAGGCTCACAACACCTTTATCGCCCATCCGGGGCGCAAGTCGAAGCAAACTTACTCTTCCATTACATCAGTTCAATCGAAGATCAAATAGAATGCTCAGGAATGATCAATGCTTCAGAATTCGCACAAAAATTATTCTCTTTTCCGATGAAATGCATTGTTCTTGCATAGACATATCTAAAATAGTGAAATCGAAGCGGCTTTGTCGTGTTTAGATTCCTCGCAGCTACCATCATCCATAATCTTTCCTTCTAAAAAAAATCTACGTTTTTCTTTTACAAAATAAAATCGTCTCGCACGCTGTTGTCTATCGTTCGTTCGCAAATAAATTCATGTTGGCCACCGTGCATGAAGAGTTAACAGTATTGAGAGCGGTGAATCGCGAAGAGATCTACAGCGCGGCGCGCATTGGTGACGCTGGCAGTGTTTTTTAACGAAATGCTTTGTTAACATTTCCGATATCGGGAGAAAAAAAAACTAAGACAAAGGGTTTAGAAGAGTAACTAATGAAAAGTAACGGAAAAAAGTTCATGCGAAGTGGAATTTTGCTGAAATAAACGAGTAACAAAGGTCCGGTCTCTAAGTACACGTCGAAGTTACATTATTACATTATACAATACAACATATAATGTAGGAATAATATTGAAATCGGTAGAGTACTATCGGCGTACAATAGCGGTATTACAATAGTGATAGGGAAAAGGGCCCGTTTACTGATGGATCAAAAACATTGCTGAAATAATATGAACAACCGAGGCAAAATAAACAAACTGTGCTTGGAAAAAAAACACGTTTCGGTGTGAAGTATATATGTATATATATATATGTGTGTGTATTTTTTGTTGTAATCTTGGGATGTATTTTTTGTTGTTGTCTTGGGACAATATGATAGAGCCCTCCAGAATTTTTTGGAGTAACTTGGAGTAATTTTGTTGACACAAATTTCTGAAACGATTAGTAAAAATTCTAGAAGGCTTTTTCTCATTTCCCCACAATATGCAAAAAGGACAAAAATACGAGGGTCACGACCCCAACGATAAGCCGTGGAATTTCCCATATACAACTTTTTTCATTTTTCCGCCCTTGCTGATATTTCTTTTATGTGCAATGCGTCATTAATTAACTATGTAAGACGATCCTTTGCATTTTTTAATTTACAAAAAAAAATCTTCCCACGCAGTTGCACGCTAGAGGCTTCCCCGCGGAAACATATGTAAGTGAAATAATGTACGGAATACATGTCAAAAACATGACTTTTGCGCATGAAATACGTGTTGCATATGTCTTCCATACAAGTATATTTGTTATATACTTATTATAAATTTTACTATATGCTACATATAAAATATATCTTCCGCGCCAAAATCTTCCATATCGCACACATACTTTTCGCCTATATATTTCCACATGCATACATTTCCGCGCAAGAGGAAAGAGTAAAGAAGATCTCACGAGTCCGTTACTTGTCTTGTCTCGCTGGTCATGAAAAATAATTTTGCTAATGTAGGAAAATAAAAATGGCCTGTAGGACGAAAAAGCAGATATACGGGTTTGCCTCTTCGCTCTCCCGCGATTATCACGCGTATAAAGGTATGGACGTGTGATAACCGCCAAAAAGGAGAAAACTCCACAGCCGCTCTCGTTCGTATGATTGGGCACACACGCGGGTCCACGATTGTAACTAGAGGGGCGTCAGTGGTGTAATGTTAGTGAAACGGCGCTTACGTACACGTACAAAACAGACACGTTTAAAAGGGTACGTTCAATATAATATTATTATTATCATCAATACTAATACTAATAATAATAATAATACTAATAATAATTAATAATAATAATAATAATAATAATAGAAATAGAAATAATAATAATACGCAATATGTCTATTGTTATTTATAATATTCACACGCACGATTTGCGCACGTTGGCGCGCACAAACATAGACTCATACACATTCGCACGCACGCACACATACCGATGCATCTGCACGTGACTATTGACGTTTAACAAGCTCTCGTTCACAATATCGGTAATAATCGTTGTATAAAAAAGAAGGGAACGAGGTTGTGTGGTTGGTAAGCTCCGCTCAAAGGACCTTACTCGTCATTTTTGTCATTGTTCTCCACGTGTTTCGTCGCTATTCTCGTGTGATCCGTTATTTGCTATTCCTGCGTCCCGCTCGACATATATATATCCATAAATGCACTCGCACACTCGCAGTCTTCATTGGTATTCAATTAACGCGCGTTCTCGCTCCCTTTTTTTACGAACCCGTTTCCCTTTCGAACGGAAATACCAATCTATTTCCATGTCTCCACTGGCGCCTCCTTGGATGTTTCGCGTTTGTTCTCTTCGATTACCATTGAACCGCCAGACGTGAAAAACTATTTGCGATTCTGACTTCCGCCGGGCAGGGAAAACGAGTGTTGATTAACCAGGGCAGTATGTTGATTAGCTTCCTGATTCACTTGTTGTGTTGAACGCTTGCCCGCCTGGCCACCTGAATCGGCGGCCCCATTACAGTCGCATTGGCGCTTCCAAAACAAAAGAGACACAAGCAACAACATTAGGCGCGTCACCGTCACACTCACCACCGCACGTTTCGCGTCTCGCCGGTTGGCCGAAAAATTGCAGTGTCGCGGAATCATAGAGTTTCTCGTCTCTTGTTTCTCATCCTGTATCTCTGGTATCTTTCGGGCTCTTGTTTTTTTTTTTTTTTTATTTAACCGTACAAAACGGACGGCAAGGTGGCGCAGTGGAAGTGAGCCTCCCTCTTCCTCTCCCTCCTCGCGCGGATACTGTATTGGCATAGTATTGGCAATTCCAATAACACGAACCCGAGAGAAAGAGGAATTTCACGCGAGGCTCCTTCCACATCTTCCTGTCTCGATCCCAACTGCGAGAGACTGCGCGCGTTCTATGTCCCGGAAAAGTGAGTGCCTGTCGTCTGTACCGTGACACAGGGAACCACGCGTCTTTTCCCTTTCTCTTTCCATTGACCTGCTTCTATTTTTGTCTTTCCTTGTTTTTTTGTTTGTTTGTTATGTTTTGTTTCTTTCTGTTCCTAAAAACGCCATCATAGTCTTTGCACTACGCACGCGTTTATATTTTCTTTGTGTCTTGATTCGTACTAGATTACAGTTTTCCTAGCGTTCGGTCTACCTGGAAAAGAATCAAGGAAGAACACAAATGTGGAAATTTTAACAGATGTCTTCTCAGAAAGCCACAAATTCAGTACTACTATTTTTTTTTCAATTCACATTTTCTGTATGTAGACATGGTGAAGAATTTGGAAACACAGTTAGAGATAAAAAAAATTCAGTCCGTAATTTCTGCATGCAATTACCAATTAATATTCTGCGTCATTCGATGACGAGATTCCGTGTGACGAGCCCAAATCACCAAAGATAACGAAAGCCCAGCCATAACCATGCCACGGTACAGAGCGACAAACAGCGTAGTTTTTAAATTACGTGTGCTATAAGACTTGAGATATATGCAGAAGGCGAAGGAAGATCTTAAGGTCCGGCTTATCTATTTTAACCGAAATTCATGCGCTATTTACGGTCGACTAATTACAACGGCCCATAGTAGAGGTGTTCGGATTGAAATACTGTTTAAATTACTCTTGTAACAAAATAATTACGCAGAAAAATGCTTAACATTTTTTTGTTATAATTGAAAATTAAAAAAAAAACCGTTGTCAATGTCATTATCATGACTAATTATTAATGAGTAATAGAATATTTCTTCTCTACGAATATTGATTTGATTTTTGATATTGAAAGAAGAATTTAGTTTTATTTTATTTTGTTCAGTAGCCTGCTGAATGGTTTTTCTAATGATCGATAACCATCCTTTGTCTACAAGATTTCATCACAAATCATAATACTATCCACGGGTCAGCGTGCCCTATAATTAATTAGTCGTCTATTTCATACCGTTCAATAGATATTTCTTAAATTGATAGATCAGAAGAAAGCTGCGATGCAACTCACTTGGTTTTAGGCTGCATCTCGCCCGCAGTTGCAGCGGCAGCGCTCCGTGGCAACCTAGTAATGCTGACCCTTCGTCTCTCGTGGGCATCCGTTCCCGTACCTGAAAGACGTCAGATCCATAAAATCACGAGAAAAACAATTACCGATACGCTAGGGATACAACAAAAAAAGAGAAAAACGAAAAAGGTCAAAAAGATAGAAAAACGAAAAAAGCAGAGTAAGGGCGCGCATGGTCACGTGTCTCATATACAAATGGCCTTAGGGTGGTGACTCTTTGTCTGGCACTTTCTCGAATCCGGCAATAAAGCACATAGCAGCAGTACGAACGTGTCCATGCGTTCTTCTCTGATAATCACGCCTTGCAGTTTTTTTTTCTCGTATTCACAATCGTTGCAACGCTTTTTTCGTCTGCGGAGAGTTTTGCACACAAGGGAATCATTTGACTGTTGATAGAAGACTGAAAACACGATGGGCTTTTTAGTTCTCAAACACAGTGGCCCGCCACAAAATGGCGGTTTTCGGTTTCTTTTCCACAATATTCCAGACGATAACATTCTCTTGACGATACATTACACGAATATCACAGCTCTCACTTGCGTTACCATTGGCTAATGTACTCGTTTTCATGGTCCTGCGATCAAGAACAATGTACACATATACCCACCGATTCTTTCCCATTCATTATTCTTCCAATGTATTAAATGTCTACTGATAAGCCTTTCGAACGCCGATATAACGAGATATCTACACCGAATGAATAATCCATACGTTGCTCGAAGAGTCGTCTTGCGGTTGCACGAATACGTTGATCCTCTTCCCCATCGCAGACGCAAATAACATTAATTTTATTACGGCGCAATTACGATAAAACCAATCATGCAGCACGATAGAAGTATTTCACGCTTGGCCGATTAAATGGAAAAATGTTTTGATGACGTACTTTCCGCGATTGAAAGTTAAAGATCAATGTCGATGCTTTACAATAAACATATATGAAGCGTCCTTGTGAAGATGATTCGACATAGACTGTGTAAAATGATATAAAGTAATACCAAAAGCTTTGCAATACGTCGAGTGATCTTTCATCCCCTCGCGCAATGAATTAAAAAAAAATATATCTTAGCAATTAATAACGATAAAATAGCCTTCGATAATTGCAAGAATTTTGATACTTAATATGAAGCAAGGGGTTTTTCCATTCAAGCCAAGTGAGAAGATCAACTTTTAACAAGGATTAATGATTAAAAACAAACGTGTGGTGTGCGAGTGAGATAAATAAAAAGAGACCAGTCCTTGAATGGAAAAACATTTATTTCTACTTTCTTCCGATTCATCATTTTTAAAAACAGGCTGTATACAATAAGTGACACAAAGATTAATAAAGAAATCAAAGAATGAAGAGAGAAAGGAAGAGTGAAAGATCGACAGATTGTGCGAATGTGTGTCTGCGTGTGAAAAAAAAAGAAAAAAAAACGATAACGACATATGATTAACGGTAGTAATGCGCTGAGGCGTGACGTCGATGATTCGATAAATGATAATCGTGCAAGTAGATTAATAACAAATGGTTCTATCAATGAACGCTAATTGGGATAAAAAACGGCAGTGCATGAGCTCCTATACCTATTGGTACATTCCACGCATTAGGAAGACATTATAACGAATACAAATTTGAAATAAGTAGAAAAGAAAAATGTCCTATGTGAGATCTCGTGATAGACATAGTCGACCGGCTAATAGTCCTAATTAAGTTTTAACTATAAAAATAATTGTTTCGAGCCAATAGGCGGCTTCGCCGGTAAGTCCATAAAAATACCTCGTTATTTTTAAAGACGATACTTTGTTTTGTATAAAAGTTTGTTTTGCGTATAAAAAGTGTATAAAAATTTAGAAAACCCTTCCGCGGTTTTTCAGCTACAGATATAAAAAGTTATCAATAGGCGCGAAACTCTCGAGTCTCGAGCTGAGTCTTTTTTTTATTCTAACGGATCAGTCCATGTTAATATCATTGAGAGAGATGCACGATTGTGTATTGTGTCGATTGTGCACACATTACCATGTACGAGTAAGTGAACAGCCTCTTAAAATTGCAAGATAAGAATTTCTGACGTCTGAGATTAACATTGTTCTTAAATTTGACGATTGTCGATTGCTATCTGTATTCATTTTATCACAGCAAATTCCCTCGAAAAGTACAGGGCAGATTATCCGGTTGATATTTCTTTAGTTACTTTATGATTCTGATTCGGGAATCACTGTTTTGCGTAAAAATCTCATACTCGTTAATCGCTATAACTGTTCATTTACCGGTGGATACCCTATATTTTCGTGCGAGTAAAAGATATTGAATCTACAGAATTCGCGAGACACAATTCTTTCTTCAACAATGTACTCATTCATCTCTTCAAATCACAGCAGTGACTGGTTACGCGGATCGACGAGCGTCGTCGATTTTCATTCATCATCCGTTGACTCCGTACAATATTTATGTACATGAGGGATTTTAATTAACGGTTAATTAATTCGATAACTACGTCGTGGTTTGGTATGTGGCTCGCGTACACAAGTCGCGATTAACCTAAGAAAATAACATACAAAAAGTAATCGGATGAGGAGGCAAGCAGAAGTGCGTCTTCGAATTGAACGAATTTTCTCGGAGAAGAGGGTAAAGAACCTCGCTCGCCGGCAAATCGGCAGGGTAACAGTTTTGCCGTAATGATTAACACCACGAAAAGCTAATATTTATAAGTGTGTGTATATGTACGTATATATGCGGGTATATATATGTATATATAAATATATATGTATATCTATAGTAGAAATAATATTAATAATAATAATAATAATAGTCATATTATTATTGTTATTAATAGCAATAGTAACTATCGATAGTATTAATTATAATCGAGAAGAAATAAAGCGATCGGTCAAAGGTATAAGCGGGCACATTGTAAAATGGACCTGACTACCTGACTAAGAATGAGGTCTGCGAAGTTAAGTCAATGATGTGCTCGTCGTGGCTACGTAATGTCACACAGTTAATATTCGTAACTAAGTTATCATCCAATAACAAGGAAATACGGTGTAGAGACTATCGGCAAAAATAATCTAGTTGTCTTAACAATTTGTTTTTCTCTGTGAAAAGAACTGCACAAAGGATCCCATAATCCTGCACTGAACTGCAGGATTATGAGAAGAGTGGAGTAATTTACGTTTTTATCCGAATGACAAAATAGTGACGGAGAAATATGCATTACAGTTTTTATCTTTAACCGAGAGGTGGTATATCACTTTAAGTACACGGAGATAAAAATAAATTTGGAGCATTCGCGAATTCACCCGCCAACTGAACGAGAATCGAACTGAGAGTAGTCTCGTTGTACAATGCTAACGAGGAAGGATCGCACAATTGCACGTATTGCGAGATGACGAACAATCGATCGAAGAATGCGAGATCATAGCCAGTCAGCTGGAATTCTAGATGCATATGCATACGAAAAGATCCAGTAGGATTCCTTTGATAATGTCGAGGTTCCCTTGGGGTTTGGCGCGTCCGAGCGTGTCGGTGGAGTTGGTTCGATGACTTACCGCGTCCAAATCCTCGCGAGCAATCCAATCGAGATAACGATCCCGTTTTTCACGCTCGGGCATATCTGCCGCTGCATTCCTCAGTGCCTCGGTATGACTGGCAGCATTCTGCAAATTCTGTAAATAAAATCTGCCGTGCTGGCTTATCGAGTAGCCGATCTCGAGGCTGTCCTTGTTACCGCTCATCGTCTCGTGCGTGTCGACGCTCGTGCTTGCGTCTCGCAGTCCGATTTCCCGTTTCTCGGTGTCGTCACCGCGCGTAAGGCCCTCGTTTTCGTCGCCGACGCTCAGTGTCTTCGAATCCGCCGCTTCATTTCTATCAACATCCGCGCTTTCCAATTCCATCGAAAATACAGGGTGATGTTCAGCGCCGAGAAACGCCGCAGCAGCAGCGCCGTTGTTCGTTCCTTCGTCCCTCTCGAATTCCCACTGCCTCTCGTAGTTATTCGTGCCAGTGTAATTTCGACAGTCCGATATCGAAGTCTCGCGCTTCGACAGGCGCTTGTCAAAAAAATGAACCTCCGGCAGTGGTAATTCGGACGCTGCTGGCGCAGCTGGACCGCTGGACGTGGGTTCAAAAAAAGCGATGTTCTTCCTGTGTCGTAAAAAATACTCGCACTTTTCCTGATCTGTCTGCGGATAATCCGCGACCGGGGCGGGCTCCTCGCGCATCAATAGGTCCTGACAACGTTCACGTTCCCGTGGCAAAAAGTGCAGACTACGTCCGACGCGCTGAAAGAAACCAGGTCGCTTTCGCGGTTTCGTCAGTGACGAATCCGCGGACTTTTTCGATTTTTGCGACGAATCCAGACTGCGCTGTTTGCCGTGAAAGAACATTGGCGGCGGCCCCGCTTCGTCCGGCAGATTGTCGAGGCTCTTGGCGTCGATGCCGGCATAATCGCCGCTGCGTTGCAGAGACTCCAGACTCCGATGAGTCTTTTCCTTGGTGCAAAATGAAAAGTTGCGTCTTCCGCTCGAGGTCGGAACGGCGGCGGCGGCTTCGAGTAACTCGTTGCTAGTTTTCCGAAAAATCTCGCCCTCTCTCTCAGTGAACTCAACGTTACCGGAGTCGCGGCGCGACTCGTGAATGACCTTTCGGCTTGTCAGTGTCGAATTTTTTTGCCCACCCTTTCGATCTCCGTATTCCGGGACGCTACCTCCGCTGTCCCTGTCGACGACTGTCCCGAAGCAACTCATAGCCGTCGCTGTCGCGGATGACACGATATTGACGACGTTCTTCGACGCGCCGTCGTCGGTCTCGCGAGAAATCCCGATCCCGAGATCGTCGTCAGTGGCTATTCGCGCGGCCAACGCGAGATGTTCCTCGAGCATCGTCACCTCGCGATCTACGTTTTTCTCAGTCTTATGCCCATGAAAAAAATAACTCTGCTTGTCGAGTCTGCGAGACTCCGCGTCGGGACTGAGCTCGCGGAGTCTCGCGACTGTTTGATAATAATCGCGATTACGGTCGCCTCTCAGTTCGTTTCTATTGCGCGACAAATCGCGATGTCCGATCCCGAGACTGCCGAGATCCAGGCTCTCCGGGTCTGGGCTCGCGGCAGCGGCAGCAGCAGCAGCAGCGGCAGCAGCAGCTGCACGTCCAGTTCCGGACTTGAACGTGCTGAACCTGCAGGCGCTCGGAGGAGCAGCAGCAGCAGCAGCAGCAGCAGGCTTTCCCTCGCGTTCGACAGACGACTTGGTATTATTGCCGATAACCGGTGCTGCCGACGACGTTGCCGAGGGCGTTGCACCGGCGGCCGCAGCCGCGCGGCGCTGCTGCTCGGCCACCGCCTGCTGTTGGCTAGCGCAGAACTTTTGGTAGAATTGTATTTTACCTTGGAGGTCGCTCTTCTCCTGTTCCTCCTGGTCGCCGCCCCCCCGGGCGTCTATCGCCTCGTGTCTGTGTCGGCGACTCGACGTTCCTACCGCTGGACCAACCGCGGTCGACGCGTTCGCCAGGCACTGGCGCGTGTAAAGTCTGAAACTCACAATCAGAAACAAGTTCAAGTGCATTCACGGTGCATCGTCTCTGTATTATCTTATTCCACGTGCTGAGTTTTCGCGCAATCCCTACGTTATCGGAATTCAAGGATTTGTCAAGGGTGCCGTTTCTCCAAATAAGCCATTAAAAAGTGTAGGATTATAATTCATTGTGTCTGCTGTAGCTATGTAACAAATACACATATAATTGAACCTGATACGCATATTAAAAAATATTCATGTGTGTCTTCCCTTTTTGTTTGTTTTCTTTTTTTTTTTTTTCTGAAAAGAAAAATGGACCAATGGGTTTTTTTAAGTGACCCGGGGCACCCTTAAGGATCTCAACGTCACGCCGAGCACCTAGAGATCTTTGATACACAAACTTTCCTAAATCATTGACCCAACCGACGAGAATAGAGTCCGAGTATATGGCGCGAAGGGAGAACAAGATGGCTGTCGTTTATTAATAGATCAGACACGATCGTCCGAGACCGTCGAGAATCCTTAACTGCGAGTGCGCTCCCTTCTGCCGAATCGTTTCTTTTTTTATTTTCTTTTCTTTTTAAATGGGAAAAGATCTGCTGCCCCGACAATTAGGTACAGCACGGAGGACGTTGACGCGCTGTATCATTGATCGAAGTGAGACAAGATACTGACCTCGACGGATGTTCCTGCTCGTTATTGGTCCCCGAGGAGAGCGGCACATTCGGCGGCTGCGAGTGCGTCGGCACCTGCTGTGCCGCGGGTAAAGCAGCTTGCCTCGCGTTACCGAACTTCAACATGTTCCAATCGAACACGTAGTCGTAGGTGAAGGTCTCGTGGTGGAAGAGGGTCCGAAATAGCTGTCTGAGATACGAGTAATCGGGTCTTTCCTCGAAGCGTATCTGCCGGCAGTACCTTAAATACTTGGCGAATTCGACTATCGAAAAAAAAAAGCAAAACATAGTTTTCAACACGTACACACACACGCGAATAAACGTATGCGAAAGTAAGTAAGCAATGTGGTAAATGTTAATAATTACTCGGGTAGCCAGTGCAAAGTACGTCGATCGAGGTGGACATTTTCATTTCGGATATGCGCTCGTACTTTTGCCTTTTGGTTGCAGCCTTGAGACCTTGCCAGGGCAAACTGCCTATGTTGAAGTACATGAAAACGTAACCTAGTGACTCGAGATCGTCTCTCCGCGACTGCTCGATTCCCATGTGTGTGTTTATGCTCGCGTATCTGTGAAAAAAGACAACGGATAAACAACGTCAGTTTGAAATCGGATAATCGATTAATGGATATAAACCTCGCGACAAGCTTGCACAGATTAGTCAAATCGCTGCGCAATATTGTCGGAAGTAGCGAAAGATATGGATTTTCAGACCTGGCTGTGCCCGTGAGATTCTTGTTTTCTCGGTAAGGTATGTGCCTGTGAGTACGGCTGTCCCGATACTTTTTCGCCAGTCCAAAGTCTATAATGTACACTAGGTTACCCTTCTTTCCCAATCCCATGAGGAAATTGTCCGGTTTTATGTCGCGATGTATGAAGTGACGACTGTGAATGAAGTCCGTTCTACTTATCTGCAAAAAGTAATTGACTATGTAAATGCATATGATGTGAATTACCTAAAGTATATTCAACGATTGCTACAATCGTTCAATCTACTTTAGTCAACACAAACATCGTTAAAAAAGTTTAATAATTTTGCTCGTTAATATTAATTGATTTGAATGATCAGCGAATCTAAGAATCGGATATGATGACACAGCTGCAAATTCATGATCGATTTTGCATACAAGGGTCGACGAAATCTCTATGTGTTTCATTGAGTCACTCGTTCGACAAAACGGTGAAATTGGTGATTCACGAAAATCTTTCATTGCGGAGTTCCACAACTTGGCTATTATTTCGTGTAGAATTTGCCGTCTATCGGAGAAGAGAACGAAAAAGAAACGCGGTAATGCTAACGACCTTCCGCATCGAGTCGACGGAGCAGTTGGCCTCGGAGAAAATAAAGCGTGACGAGGATTGTTCGCCGAGACCAACGCGTGGCGAACTTTGATCTCTCTTTGCCTCGTAGCAGAGCGCGACGGAGGGCATCGCGAGTTTTTCCGAGAATCGCGTGAAGCCGGACCTAACCGAGAACCATGTTGAAGAAACGATTAATCTTACTCACCCGCGCACCGGTCTCGGGGGTCGTCGAGAAATCAAGTCCCTCGCGAGAGAGTTCGACTGCCTCTTATCGCGGTCTCTTGTGCACCGCGAAACTTTCTGCCTCGCATAAACGTGAGACACGCAGAGACATTATGCAACGAAAGCGAAAAGAGTGCAAGAAATGACATAACGAACAACGAACAGTCTTGCAGTTTGCTGAAAAGGCTTTGCTTCACATTTTAGCGCGCGCGTGTTTATTATTACCGCATAACGTAATTGTAATTAATACTTCAGTAATTTTTGATGTAGGAATTGTCAATTCCGGAAAAATAATTATCGAAGAATAAATATAATGCAATTGAATATATAGAAGCGATATATTGATCTTTCCGCAACAACGAATAAAATAATTCGGGTGATGTCGCGACGCGTAGACCGCGGCACCCGTCTCGAAGGAAAGGAAGTCGTCCTTAATGACCAGTGGCCGAGCAGAACTAGTAGCTGACCCACTTTGTGCTGAGATTAAGTGGAGCAGAAAACTCGCGGCTCAGCAAAGAGCAGTTTGTCAGTGAAAGCTTTTGGCCCTGTGCATGGTCAGGTAATTTATAAAATTTCACCAATCCATTTCATAATCCACTTGTACGTCCCTTTTTTCGATCGTTCCTTTATATGTTTTATTTTATTGCTAATATTATTTTTTAAATCCCCCTCTATTTCCTACATTGAAGTATGGATGAATCGAAGGGCACCTAAAAATACTCACCATCTGATCGGCGAGTAGTAAAACGGTTTTTAATGTGAACCTCCGTGAACAGAAGTTGAAAAGGTCTTCCAGTGAGGGACCCAGTAGCTCCATAACCATGACATTGTAGTCACCTTCCGAGCCGCACCATTTTATCGTAGGGATACCAACTGTAATTGGAACATCGATAGTAACTTAGTCTTAATACCGAGCGATTGGGGAGCAAGTAAAAAAGCAATCGTATCGCACATATTTAATCCAAGTCTAAATGCAATGAATAAAAACAATCCGATAATTCACTCCGATTGCAG